>CM061546.1:201698764-204098764 GCA_030864215.1 Capsicum pubescens | reverse complement strand
GGTTTTTGTTTCTTGGTTGCACTTTGAAGTCTTATGCATCTTTAGATATTGCAATTTTATAATGGGGGGTGTATTAAAACTAGTCTAGTACATGTGCAATGAGCTACTTGTGGTGATGAGTAAAGTTGAGGTCATTATGATCGTTAAGGCATAAATTTTAGGCATAAATAATTGTGTCTCATGGTAAAAGTTAGTGTTTCTTGAGGACAAGCAAATGTTTTAAGTTGGGGGTGTTGATGAGTGGTGATTTTACCACTCATTTACACTAAACATTCATACACATTACATTGTTTTGTGTGAATTAATGAGATATAATTGTTATTAAATTCACTAATATCCATACTTTGCAGGTATAGAGTCGAAAAGATCAAATGATGTGGATTGGAGCTGAAAATGATCAAAAGGAAGCAAGAAAGTATAGTCGAAGACTTGGAGTAGGAACTGGCCTCAGTTACCATAGTCGCGGTCTAGTGAGAGTGGTAGGGGCAGTTAAGAAGAAGTCAAACAGTCGCGGTCGCAAAATATAATCGTTGTCTCATAGCCATGGTCGTGGCCAGACCCACACGATTACGTCTTAGCGGAAGAAAGCAGCCCAAGGGAAAAACTAGAAATGTATGTGGCTGATCCCAATTTTGACAAAAAGACTTAGCCATAGCATCATAGGAGAATTCAATCTTCCCCAAATTTTAGGTTTAGCTCTTGAGTTCATAGCCTCCATACTTGGAGAAGAAATTGGAGACTTTCTAAGTGGAAGATTAGCTCACTTCCATTGTTGATTTATAGGAGTACTAAGTTTGAAGTAACATTCACTTAATCTTCAACAAACTATTTCAGTGGATATTTTGGGTATATCTATGCTTATTTATCTTATGTGTAGCTAGATCTTCCTCTTGAGGTTATGTGAGAATAAGGGTTAATAGTGTGTATGGTTTGTTAGTGTTAGCTTCTATTTGGTAGTTTAAGTATATGGGTTTTTTGATACGCCCAAATTACAACTCTCGTTTGAAAGTGTAAGCGGTCGCTGTCAAATATAGAACCCAACTGGGTTGGGTGCCGAATCCCACAGGGAATACTCTGGTCACTAAGTGTTGTAATTATTAGTACACTGTTGGTCGAAAATTCCAAGGAAAAAGGAGGTTTGGTTTAGGCGTGAACTAATATTATCAAAGTAACAATGGAACGATTTGCGTAGTAAGATTTAATCACAGAGATTGATAAGTTAGGGTTATGTCTACCTTATAAGTTCTACTTCTCTATTAACTATGAGTAACGCGGAATTTAGACATGCATGCACTTATAGAGAATCGTATGCTAATTCTAAGTCCAAGTGTTTCTCAACCATCAAGGATTTATTTTGCTTTAGCTCTCTCGAGCCTAAAGTGTATAACAAATGGTACAAATTCTCCAAGAAGTTAATCCGGTTAAGGCATTAACGTGTAAATAGGGGTTGGAAACCCTATTTCCTTGTCACACTCTCTTTTCCAAACATGTAAATTTTCTCTCGAACAAGTTAATGCTATAATGGTGTATTCTCTATGTTTTCAACCATAAGAATTCAATCAAAACGAAGAGAGTAATGATATAAGTAGCATAACACATCAAGAATTCACAAACTCATAGCAATAGATAGTATCTTACTAGGTTTCCATAACCCTAACAGATAAGTTTAGCTACTCATGAATACAACGGAAATCAAAGTAGACATCATCATCATACCAAAACTTAGAGAAATCTCGACTATGGAAATGAAACGTGTTTTCTTTCTCCGTTGCTCAAGTGAGCCGTTTTCAGCTCTCAAAACCCGTACAAAATCCTCCAAACGTGAATTCTGAATAATGTTCGAATGATAATGATTAATGATGCTGAAAAATTCAGCAATAAGGTTTTTAATAGCATCCTTGTCTAATAAGTTGCTACTGCATCCTTAAGTATTTAAAAATACTGGGTTTGCCCAGGAAAAAGTTCCCATGCATCACATTCAGTCCAAAAGTTGCCTTCCCTCTTATGTGAAGTTTTCCTTTGTTGCTCACAGGTCCACAAAGTGCTGAAATCTTCATCATTAGTACCTGAAAACATGCTAATCACATAGGTCAGCTCACTTAAAGGAAAATGGACTAAAAGTGCAAGAATTATATATTTTATCCTCAAAACTTAGCTGAAACATGGGTAAATTATGGTGCTTAGGCGTGTAAATACGCCCAACATCACCACCCCACACTTAAAGCTTTGTTTGTCCTCGAACAAAATATTACATCCGTGAAAACACCTAACTAGAATTTCACAATAGCAACACGAAATTTTCAACAAGACATGCACAACAATCATTAACAAAGAGTAGGTTTCTCGATCACTACTAGAAACAACTCAACCTCCAACATAGACTCATTAGGATGGTTAATTCGTATCCACAAGTTAAGCCACAAATAAACATATAAAACTACTCAACAACCATCAACCATGTGTGCTCACACAAGATATCACCCATAATCACTCATAGTTTTGCATTTTTCGAAGCATGGGTATAAGACTCTCCTTGCTCTCGCTCTCACAAGGAATTCTTATATTGCAACTGATGACCATAGGCTTTCCCTTAGTGTAATGCTCTACTAATATCAGACTGCTAAGTTTAGGATCAAATAGATCTTTACAGGTTGTATTGTAGGCTAAGGGATAGGTAGGACTATTTTGGCCAGAAATAGTGACTATGTTTCCTAAGCGCTTTAATACACTACAATATGCCATTTACACTATCTTTTAACAACCACTCTACCTCTCTTTCATCTACCAACCCCTTTTCACCCATTTTGTTATTCAATCATAAACACAACTATCTTTTTGTTTTTCTAAATTTTTTATTTTCTTTTTTTTTTCTTTTTTTTTATATTAAGCAAGCATCCCTATAATAGCCACTCTTTTTCACAACAATTTCAAGTACCAATACACCCTGAGGCATCACTTTCACCATTCTCCTTTTATTTTTCCACATGATTCTACAATTTTAAAGCGCTTAGGAGTTTGGATCAAATTATGGTCTTGAAAAAAAATGGATTAGGCTACATATGAGGCTGCCAAAGAAAATAGCTAAAGGCTCTAGGGGGGTTCACTAGGGCAATGTACAAAGGTAGGTAAAAAGAAGGTAAATAATTTCAGGGCTGCCAAAGAAATGCCTAAATCATCTCCTACACTCACAATCTTTATTTCGCTTCACACACACACCAGGCAAGTTCTAGCATCAGTCACAACAAAGAATATACAATATCCTCACACACACAAGGCACATGGTCAACTTCATTGGGAGCATTATAGATTCTTGACCCAACAGATGAATGAATTAAACCACAACAATTTATCACACAATGAGTCACAACTTAGAGCCTAAGCGTCTCAATAGTAATGATTTAGCACAAACTCTTGTTATAATATACCATGCTGTCTATCAGAACGATTTCATGCAACATCTAAAATCTACTAACTAATTACAACTAACTAACTAACTACTAATTCAAACAAACAAGAATAAATGTAGGCAAAGAAATACAATACAGCAGACATATACCCGCACCCCACACTTAGACGGGACACACTGTCCTCAGTGGAAATAAATAAGGAAAACCTGATTAGTCGGACTCCTCTTCTATGTCTGGGGTCATACCCCCTGCGTCGGAATCATCATCAGAGTCGTCATCATCAGAGTTGTCCTCCACGTCTGAGTCTGGCAGTCGGTGATCATCATCAGTCGGCACGTCATCGTCGAGAGGTTCCTCAAAATGTACCCCCACTTCATACATGGCCCGCGCATGCTCATTAAGCGGGTAATCATAGTCCAACTGCTGAAGCTCTGCATCAGTCGAAACACGACCCCCATTTATCAGTGTAAATCTAGTAATGCCATACAGATGGCGGAAAAAACTTTCATCTCAAGCATGCCTCTCTGCAGTGGTGAGGTTGATGTCTTGACCAGTTTCTGGCTCTTTAACCTTCGTGAGATCAACCTTCTTCGGGTTGTGTGGCAGCTTATGATCCGCGGGTTCCTCTTCAATGTGTTCTTTCCTTAAGATCGCAGTGAACAAGTTGCTGAAACTGAAATGGGACCTTTTGTGCAGCCTAGCCTTGCGCATTGACAATCGTATAACCGCACCAATGTTGATGGGAATATTCGTCATCAAAGCGTACACCAAGAAGACTCGATCACGTGTGATCTTAGTATATTGTGTCCCAGGAATCAAGCAAGAGTTGACTATCCTTAACCATATGTGAGCTTCCCTGTTCAAAGAGGCATACGGGTAGGTGTTGTGGCGACCATTATCCTTGTGCCGAATCCACCATGCCATTGACCTTGATCCGCACAGTATATGTCTGATGGCCCTGTAGGGAGGTCTATGATAAAGCTCCTTGAGCGGTGATGGATCCACAGATGGAAGGCCCAGAAAAGAGTTGAAGAATTCCGCATTCAGTTGTAAGACTTGGCCCCGAATCTTTACTTCACTTCCAGTAGTCTTTGGGTACCAATTGGCATAAAACTCTCGTGTTAGATCAAGATTGCATTCCCCCATATCTCGGAAAATGAAATCAAGATTTAGTGCCATGATTTTAGCCAAAATACGGGTCTCTCTCTTTGCTAGACTCTCCTTCTGCATCAAATCCACGTGAACATATTTTTTTACTTTGTTGTTCTTGTACCACTCCTTTCCTTCCTCCTCTAGGACCCACTTTATCCCGAAAGTTCGTCGAGGCACTTGCAAAGAGGAGGACTCAGCCTGATATTTTCTTGCCCTTTTCTGACCTTTTTTGGAGGTGGACACTTTTTCTTTTCCTTGTCATCCTTTTGGGGCCATTCTACCTGAGATCACAATAAAGTTACATTAGTTTCATCATGGAAGATTTACTATAGTTGGAAAAGAAAATCGTGATGATACCACCCCACACTTAATCCGTTTGCACAATGTTAATAATCATGTAATCTTGACTATCCTTTCCGACTTTATTTTATTGGATTAAGGCAATGTTTGAACAAGACTACCACATAGCAATCTTATCAGGTGTTTGCATCGAAATAACCAAACCATGTTATACTTATGGTCAATCATGATCAATACCTTCGATGAACGAGTCATTCAAACATTCAAGCTTACAACTTTCAAGATTATGCATTAACTTCACAATTTCGACTTCATAAAAAATACGACAGTGAATACCAATCAAATACAAGTCGGAGTAAAGTCAAGAATACCCACAAGAATCCTTTCACTCAATGAGACGCATCATAACAAACCAACCATAATCTCATCACCAAGCACTACTTCAAAATCTGAGAAACCATTATAAGCGGAGTAGTGCAACAACTACGGAATATAAAAGAGTTACTTACGTGGTGATGGATCCGGAAGATGAACTTGCAAGATTAGATGAGAAAGAAGAAAAACTTTGAGAGAATAAAGGAGCTTGGGCGGCGCCTATCTTGAGAAAACAATGGAATTGTGTTCTAAGGTTGAGGATCTATTTAAAGGCTAAGCCATGGGTCGGGTTGGATCCATGTACAATCGGGTTAGAAGGCAAAAAAGGATAAGTAGGCGGCGCCTAATGCCTTGCCTATTCTTAGCATAGGTGGCGCCTTTAGCAATGCCTAGATAGGCATAGGCGGCACCTTGCCTATCGACTAGATTGGCATAGGCGGCGCCTTGCCTATCGCGTAGATTGGCATAGGCGGCACCTATGGCATTGCCTATGTGAGGCAGTGAGCATAGGCAATGGCATAGGCGGCGCCTATAGCATTGCCTACATTGGTATAGGCCTTGCCTTGTCCATTGCCTATGTGAGGCAGTGAGCATAGGCAATGACATAGGCATTGCCTTGTCCGTTGCCTAGATTTGCATAGGCATTGCCTTGTTCGTTGCCTAAATTGGCATAGGCATTGCCTTGTTCGTTGCCTAGATTGGCATAGGAAATGCCTAGACTATAGCCTTTGCTCCATCATTCTTCACTTACCACCTTTGGCATGGCTCACTTTCAAATAGAAATTTGGGACTAATATCCTCCTTTGTACGTCTTGCACCTACACTTAATCAAAAACAACAAAATGATTAGAAGGATGGGTTGCCTCCCACCAAGCGCCTTTGTTTTGGTCGTGGCTCGACTCTTCTTTTTGAACTTTTATTTATCAAAAACAAAATCCTAATGAAATAAAATCGTAATGAAACAAACTCCTAATGATGGGTTGCCTCTCATGTAGCGCTTGATTTATTGTCGCGGCACGACATAGCTATCTCGAGTACTCAGACTTCATCGAGATATAAGGTGGCTATACATTTTATTGAATTGGTAGGTTCGATATATAGCTTCACTCTCTGGCCATTCACCTTAAATACACCACCATCATTGTTTTCTAACTCCACTACTCCGGATGGGTAAACTTGGCTAATTCTGAATGGACCAGACCATTTAGACTTCAACTTACCTGGAAATAGCTTCAGTCTGGAGCAAATCACCCTTCTGAAAGTTTCGTTGGACAATTCTCCGATCATGGTACTTTTTTATCCTTTCCTTGTAGAGATCTGCTCTTTCATACGCATGTAGACGGAATTCATCCATCTCATTCAGCTGTTCCAACCTCAGATTAATAGAATTATCCCAATTCAAGTTAAGCCGCTTCAGCGCCCACAGTACTTTATGTTCTAGCTCAATTGGCAAGTGACAAGCCTTCCCATAAACTAGTTGATATGGTGACATGCCAATTGGTGTCTTAAACGCAGTCCTATATGCCCATAAGGCATCATCCAGCTTTTTGGACCAATCTTTCCTACTGGCATTCACAGTCTTCGCAAGGATTAGCTTGATCTCCCGATTAGAAACCTCTACCTGCCCACTAGTTTGTGGGTGATATGGTGTAGCTACCTTGTGTTGCTTAACCCCATATTTCACCAATACGGCTCTGAACAGCTTGTTGCAAAAATGTGAACCTCCATCGCTTATGATGGTACGAGGTACCCCAAAATGAGAGAAGATATTTCTGTTCAAGAACGCTACAACACGCTTACCTTCATTATCAGCTAGCGCTACTGCTTTGACCCATTTGGATACATAATCCATAGCAACTAGGATATATTTCATCCCAAACGAACTCACAAATGGGCCCATGAAATCAATATCCCATACATCAAATAGTTCTACTTCAAGAATTTTAGACATGGGCATCTCATGGTGCTTCGAGATAGAGCCTTGCCTCTGACACAGATCATATCTTCTCACAAAATCGTAAGCATCCTTGAATAATGAAGGCCAGTAATAGCCACTTTGGAGTACCTTCCTTGCCATTCGATCACCTGCATGGTGACCCCCAACTTGGGAAGCATGACTTGCTTTCAGTATGCTAGGCACCTCCACATCTGAGATGCATCGCCTAATAATACCATCAGCACATCGTCGAAAGAGATACGGTTCATCCCAGAAGTAGTGTTTCACATCATGCATGAACTTTCTCTTTTGATGAAAGGAGAGATGCTCAGGAATCACTTTACTTACCACGTAGTTTGCAAAGTCTGCATACCACGGTAAGTCTTCCACCATAGTGGCTAGGATTTCCTCGTCGGGAAATGCATCATCAATATCAAGGTCGGATTGCACTATGCTCTCACTCTCAAGTCTAGATAGATGATCAGCTACTTGGTTTTCGCAACCTTTTCTATCCTTTACCTCAAAATCAAATTCTTGAAGCAGTAACACCCACCTAATTAGCCTTGGCTTAGCATCCTTCTTTACCATTAGATATTGTAGAGCCGCATGATCTGTATGAACCACTACTTTGGTTCCTAACAGGTAAGCACGGAACTTTTCAAAAGCATAAACAACTGCTAGAAGCTCTTGTTCAGTGACGGTATAGTTCTTATGTGCTCCATTCAAGGCCTTGCTCGCATAGTAGATTGGATGAAATAGCCTTTCTCTTTTCTGACCAAGTACAGCACCCAAGGCTACCCCACTTGCATCACACATAACTTCAAAAGGTAGAGACCAATCGGGTGCTACAATAATAGGAGCTTCAATTAGCTTTCCTTTGAGACATTCAAATGCCTTCAAGCAATCTTTACCAAAGTAAAATTTTTCCTTCTTCTCCAAAAGTTTGCATAATGGGCTAGCAATCTTGGAGAAGTCTTTAATAAACCTTCAATAAAAACCTGCATGACCGAGAAAACTACGCATCCCTTTTACAGAAATTGGACGTAGTAATCTCTCGATAACTTCAATCTTGGCTCGATCAACCTCAATTCCCCTTTCAGAGACTTTATGCCCAAGAACAATGCCTTTCTTAACCATAAAGTGACACTTCTCCCAATTTAACACCAGGATGAATTCAACACATCTCTATAAAGCCATACTCAAATTTGCCAAGCATGATTCAAATGACTCACCTACAATAGAAAAGTCATCCATAAATACCTCCAAGGTGTCTTCGACCATATCAGAAAAAATGGACATCATACATCGCTGGAAAGTAGCAGGTGCGTTACATAGCCCAAATGGCATTTGTTTGAAGGCAAACGTACCATACGGGCATGTAAAAGTGGTTTTCTTCTGATCTTCAGGAGCAATGTAAATCTGATTGTATTCGGAATAACCATCTAAGAAACAGAACCATCCCTTCCCTGCCAATCGATCAAGCATTTGATCCATGAATGGCATTGGAAAGTGATCCTTTAACGTCCACGAATTCAGCTTCCAGTAGTCCATGCACACTCTCCACCCTGTGACAGGTCTGAGTGGAATTAGCTCATTCTTTTCATTTGCGACTACTGTCATGCCTCCTTTCTTGGGCACACATTGCACTGGACTCACCCATTTACTGTCTGAAATTGGGTACACCACCCCTGCATCTAACCACTTAATAATTTCTTTCTTCACCACCTCTTGCATAGGTGGATTCAAACAACGTTGGTGCTCAATGGTGGGTATGAAATCTTCCTTGAGCTGAATCTTGTGCATACATATCCCAGGAGGGATACCAATTATATCAGCAATAGTCCAACCAATGGCTCTCTTGTACCTCTTCAGAACAGAGATGAGAGTCGTTACTTGTTGTTCAGCTAAATCAGCCGCAACAATAACCTAAAGTGTATTCCTACTTCCCAAGAACGCATACTTTAGATGACTGGGGAGCTCTTTCAATTCTAGCATTGGTGTCTCTTTAATGGATGGTTTCGCTGGTGGTGACGGTCGATTCTTAAGGTCAAGGTCCATCTTCTTAGGGGCATGAGAATAGGACCCAATTCCTGTTAGAGCACGAATAGTTTTTTCATACTCTTCAACATCCTCATGCTCAAAGTTCAAAAGTACAGCAGACAATGGCTCAACAGTAAGATGCTTCTCTACAGATAATTATTTCTCATCCTCATAATAAACATCAGCTATAGAGAACACATTCATATCTTTAGGTTGCTTCATTGATTTGCATACATCAAAACGGACCACTTCGTCGTTCATCCGAAATAAAAGCTCTTTTGCTCGTAAATCAATAAGCACACTTCATGTTGTGAGGAAAGGGCATCCCAAGATTATGGGAACTTCAGAATCTACCTCGCAATCCAAAATAACAAAGTCTACAGGAAAAATGAAGGTAGAAACCTTCACCAGTACATCATATAAGATACCAACAGGTCGTTTTACCGACCTATCTGCCATCACGAGCCGCATATTGGTTGGTGTAGGATCGCCCAACCCCAACTGTTTATAAATAGATAGCGGCATCAAATTGATGCTAGCCCCCAAATCGCACAATGCCTTAGAAAAATCCAAGGATCCAACCGTGCAAGGAATAGTGAAAGCACCAGGATCCGCTTTTTTCTGTACTAAAGATCTCGTGGCAATTGCACTGCAATGATGAACATTATCTGCCAGTTCATAACTTGCTGCCCTTTTCTTTGTCAACAGGTCCTTCATGAATTTGGCGTATCCTGGCATCTGCTCCAGTGCCTCCACCAAAGGCATATTAATAGTCAACTGCTTCAACATAGTCATGAATTTACTGAACCTGGTGTCATCAGCTTTCTTCTTCAGTCTCTGAGGAAAAGGTGGTGGTGGAGTTGGGAGAGTTTTCTCCACCACTTCCTTTTTATCTTGCTTCCGATTATCAATCTTTTCAGGCTGGTAACATCTAGGTGTAGTGTCATGAACTTTCTCATTCTGATTTTCAGCTTCTACAGAATCATTACAATCTTCTTCAATAACATTCTCTTCTGTAATATCAACCACCTGCTTGCCTTTGGATGGATTTTCCAACACCTTACCACTCCTGGTAGTAATAGCCATACATGATCCATCATTCCTTGGGTTCTGCACAGTGTCGCTAGGTAAGGTACCAACTTTTCTTTGATTGAGTGCCACTGATAGTTGACTCAATTGTTGTTCCAGCTATTTTATTGAAGTGGAATGTGAATCAACCAATTGATTTATTGAGGACAAATTATTTTTTACCTAAGTTACTCCCGTGTTGGTTGCCTCCACTCCTTTCAACAACTTAGCCATCATATCTTCCATGGACATCTTTCCAGAGCCAGATGTCGCAGCCTCCCGATTTCCAGGAGGAACATACAAACCACTCCTGTCAGTCTTATTCTTGAATCCAGATTTTTCATAATAGTTCCGACCTTGGTTTCCTTGGGCATTGCCTCGGAAACCCCCTGATTATTCAAATAATTCGCTTCCTCCTTAGAATCGGATTCATCTCTACCCTGTGATACAACAGCCTTGACCTTTTCTATCTTCCCTGATAATAAATGCTTGGTAAGAAAGTCCATCTCTGTTTTCATGTGAGCCATATCTTGGTCATGTTCCTCTTCTCTTCGCCTCTGATCTGCTGTCATGCCAGTAGATACAGTAGAGCTTGCTACCTCAGAATCCCTGGTATGCTAAGCTTTACTCTGCTTTGTCATACGATCCAGCATATCACCAGCCTCAATAAAAGTAAGGTCCATGAATGACCCACCTGCAGCATTATCAACCACTGGCTTAGTCACCGAGTTCAACGCCCTATTTAATATTTCCATCAAGTGGATGTTGGTCATCTGATGATTTGGGCACCGCATAAGCTTCTTCTTGAACCTCTCCCATGTTTCGTGGAGAGCTTCAGTTGGAAGCTGTCGAAAACTGCTGATCTCATCTCGTAATTGTGCTCTCTTGGATGGCGGAAAGAATCTTTCTAGGAAAGCGTCTTTCAATTGCCTACAATTAGTAATAGAGTCAGGAGTCAGCCCGTTCAACCATAGAGTTGCCTCTCCAGATAGTGACAATGGAAATAAGCGCAGTCGAATTGCATTCTGTCCAACTCCTGGATTGTCAAATGACTTGCATGTTGAGATAAAGTTGATCAGATGCATATTCGGATCATCGCCTGTAAGTCCACCAAATAACCCTTTGAGTTGTAATAGCTAGATCATGGTGCTGGTGATATTGAACTTGGCTCCGGGTGCCAAGGGTGGAGGAATAATAGCCCCTGTGGCACCAGCCGCATCCAAATCGTCATCATCATTATCGAAAGGGGCCTGCACAGCTCGGTGTTCAGGTCTCATTCTAGCTTGAGGATCTCTCCTGTTCACAGGTGCTTCCACCTCACCAGCATGCCTTGGATTTAATAACTCATCATTACCCAGGTCCTCTTCATCAAGATTTGTTGCCCGACCTGGGTTATCAATATTCTGTTGATGCACTTGAGCAGCTGCCAATGCAGCTAATCTTTCCTGCTCCTGTTGAGCAGCCATCCGTTCAAGGTTTCGTTGTGCATCCATTCTGCCAATAAGATGTGGTTCAGGATTTATAGGTAATAACGGTTGACCAGAACTTCGTATATTTGGCATGCACTCCAATAATCCTGCACAAAACAAAAACAACAAACAAAAAGTAAAATTCAAGAATCTTTGACCAAAGGGTCTATTAACTATCACAAACTTAGTTGACAACCGTATTCCCCGGCAACGGCGCCAAAATTTGATACGCCCAAATTACAACTCTCGTTAGAAAGTGTAAGCGGTCGCTGTCAAATATAGAACCCAACTGGGTTGGGTGTCGAATCCCACAGGGAATACTCTGGTCACTAAGTGTTGCAATTATTAGTAGACTGTTAGTCGAAAATTCCAAGGAAAAAGGGGGTTTGGTTTAGGCGTGAACTAATATTATCAAAGTAACAATGGAACGATTTGCGTGGTAAGATTTAATCACAGATATTGATAAGTTAGGGTTATGTCCACCTTATAAGTTCTACTTCTCTATTAACTATGAGTAACGCGGAATTTAGACATGCATGCACTTATAGAGAATCGTATGCTAATTCTAAGTCCAAGTGTTTCTCAACCATCAAGGATTTATTTCGCTTTAGCTCTCTCGAGCCTAAAGTGTATAACAAATGGTACAAATTCTCCAAGAAGTTAATCCGGTTAAGGCATTAACGTGTAAATAGGGGTTGGAAACCCTATTTCCTTGTCACACTCTCTTTTCCAAACATGTAAATTTTCTCTCGAACAAGTTAATGCTATAATGGCGTATTCTCTATGTTTGCAACCATAAGAATTCAATCAACACGAAGAGAGTAATGATATAAGTAGCATAACACATCAAGAATTCACAAACTCATAGCAATAGATAGTATCTTACAAGGTTTCCATAACCCTAACAGATAAGTTTAGCTACTCATGAATACAACGGAAATCAAAGTAGACATCATCATCATACCAAAACTTAGAGA
This sequence comes from Capsicum pubescens, assembly GCA_030864215.1. NCBI lineage: Eukaryota > Viridiplantae > Streptophyta > Magnoliopsida > Solanales > Solanaceae > Capsicum > Capsicum pubescens. The sequence goes on along the minus strand of CM061546.1, from coordinate 204,086,040 downwards.
AATCTCGGTTATGGAGATGAAACGTGTTTTCTTTCTCCGTTGCTCAAGTGAGCCATTTTCTGCTCTCAAAACTTGTACAAAATCCTCCAAACGTGAATTCTGAATAATGTTCGAATGATAATGATTAATGATGCTGAAAAATTCAGCAATAAGGTTTTTAATAGCATCCTTCTCTAATAAGTTGCTACTGCATCCTTAAGTATTTAAAAATACTGGGTTTGCCTGGGAAAAAGTTCCCATGCATCACATTCAGTCCAAAAGCTGCCTTCCCTCTTATGTGAAGTTTTCCTTTGTTGCCCACAGGTCCACATAGTGCTGAAATCTTCATCATTAGTACCTGAAAACATGCTAATCACATAGGTTAGCTCACTTAAAGGAAAATGGACTAAAAGTGCAAGAATTATATATTTTATCCTCAAAACTTAGCTGAAACATGGGTAAATTATGGTGCTTAGGCGTGTAAATACGCCCAACATCATTTTTTTCATTACTATGTTGACTTGGTTGGGATATATGGGTGAAAGCCCCAAATACCCACATGTGTTTGATGAGTGAAAGCTCCATACTCTAGAAAGCTCAAAGCCATCTTCGAAAGAAGAGTTTTGGGTGAACTTAGGAACCCACATCATCCTTGAAAGAGGGATGTAGAGGCCAAAGCAATGATAGACAATTATGAGTGTAGTTTGCTAAATTTTCACTATCATAGACATAAGGGTTATTATGAAGTTGACTATACCATAGTTATCATCCTAGAAATAGGAATGCCTAAATTGAGGTTGTGGTTACCAATTGTTAAACACACCCGTTAGGTATTCGAAAGAATCAATGGGTGAAAGTTTGGTGTTTTGTTGAAAGACTAGCATCAAAATATATAACCGAACCTACCCATATTTGATCTACTAAGTTGATGTTGCTTACTAACACCCACATGTCATTTCCTTAGTAACACATAATCCTAAGATCCATGCATAATTGTTAAAACTCTAATTATTCATAGCCCTAAATTTATACTAGAAAAACCCAAAAATAAACATTAGTGTAGATACCTATCTCCCCCATTTTTATCTTTTTGTAATATTGGTTTGAATTTAGCTAGTATCTATTATTTTGAATTAACTTGATTTCCACTCACATTGTTCCTCGTAGATAAGACCCCGACTCCAAAGTTGGAAAAATATATTGACGACAATCGCCTCGCACTTAAATTAATATGTAACTTGAGCATTATCAGGAGGCATAATATATCAATAATCATCTAACACCTAGGAGGCATAATATCAATAAGCATCTCACATCTAGGAGGTGTAATATCACTAAGCATCTCACATCTAGAAGGCATACTATCGATAAGTATCTCACATATAGGAGGCATAATATCAATAAGCATCTCACATCTAGTAGGCATAATATATCAATAGGTGTTGTATATTATAAATATGAGGAAATATCATCTATATATGTCAAATATCATGTCTATGAGGAATATCATCTCTATAAACTAAATATCATGATTATGTCTATGCATATGTTATCAAGCTTGTCAATAGACCACATCATAAGTCAAGCCCGGAATGCCATAGCATAGCTATGAGCCACTAATCATAATCAAGGAAAAGTCATCACAATTTATCAATCCATGAATAAAACTTATTCTAAAGGCTAAATAGTGTCAATTATGCCTAACATCCGAAACTATGTCCACCAGGGCTAACACTAGTGTTATCCTAAGATGGGCTGGAAGAACCCACTCTAATCCTCGAATACCATATTTGGACAATTTATACCCCAAACTAGGCTAAGGTATCTAGTTATACTTCTAGATGTCAAGTAATCCATCACCAATCCTAAGATACAAACTTCATCTAGAAACATGGGCATTTAAGTCTACTCTACCTAAATTATGGTTTCAAAATCACCACAATAGCCTAAATAAGGTTAAATATACTAACTATACTACCAATGCTAAAATGACATCCCAAACCTAGCATTGTATCATATCCGTTCTATTAATTAGTTTAATCTAGGGAGAAGACAATAGGATTCAAAAATGGTATTAAGCATTTCAACTTACGAGTTACAATCCTCATCTAATCCCCAAACTTTAATATTCAATACAAATCCATTCTACCCATAATCAAACATAACATTTACATTCAAACACAATATATAACATGCATCATCTTATGAAGAAGAGTATACAAAAGCCTACCTCAAAGCTGAACCGCAATCCTTAAATTGTTCAACAAATCCTCAACTTTATTTCACAATCCCAAAATGTCGTCACGCTCAAAAAATCATAATCTACTCATCAATATGAGAATAACAATACCCATATTACGCCTGTATAAACCCTAAGGTTTGCAGCATACAGTGAGGGACCAAGTCCCTTAAAGTCAATCACAGGCAAAATACAGTAAAGTAACATGGAATCAAAAGGCAGTCTAGAAAGAGTAAAAACACAAGATTTTAAAGTGGAAACCCCTTGATCAAGGAAGGGAAAACCATGGCTTGCCCTCACAAGCTCTTCAAAATCCACTATAATCAAACTCTTGATTAAAGTCTTCAATGAACCTAACTCTAGGTTTCTTTCACTGGTAATAACTCTACTATAATATCATCTTGACAACTCTACCAAGGACCCTGTATACTGATTAACTCTAATCAGTATAAGAACTTAGGCAACTCTACCTAAGGACTCTCTACTCAAAGAGAAAAATTCATTACTATTATAACATGAGTAATTCATTTACAATTCAAAACTCACTCAAGAACAATTTTATTTAAGAACACATAAATAATTATGATCTTAAGCAGTGTTAAAATGGGGTTTTTGTTGCCTCTCTTCACTTTTTTTATTTTCCAAAAACTGTTTAATGAAAAAACTAAGTTTTTATTTTATAGCTGAGTGATGATTAGGGATGAAATATCATTGGACCAAGTGTCCTATTTAGTGAAAGCAGCACCTGAAAGTTTTTACACAAGAGGAAAAAATGGTGCATACACGCGTGCCATCTATACTGTACCATGAACATCCAGGGACCTAGTCCCTTGCAGTTAGCTAATCATCATCAAAACTACATATTGTAATTTTCCCCCTTTTTGATGATGACAAACCAACCATACAGCTTTGGGCACGTCTACCATATTTAATTAGTATGATTACCACTCTGAAGAAGAATGTTCCCCCTATCATCATGCTTTCACCATCATGTAACACATGGATATGGTCCCTTGTTATCATTTGCAGCAAAACCTCTGAGATCCTTTTACATTTGCTACCCCCTATCACTATGTCATTATTCATTTATTCAACTTCCGTATATCACTTTTTTCCCCCTATCAACATGTCATTCAGTTTCGCACTCAATTCACCTGGTACCTGGTACCTAGTCCCTAGTACATGAACTCAGTATTCCCCCTTTTGGCATCAATGAAAAGGATTAACAATAAACAATAAGTAAGGATAAGTACAGGCTAATTAAATCATCGCCACTGGGCAACACTAACATGAAGAATAACTTTAAAAATGAAGGAAACAGATAAGGTTCACAAGCAGAATTCATTCATTCATTCATAAACAAAAGTTAGTACCAGTACAATTATTCCAAAAAAATACATAAAATAACTATCTTAAAGATTTATCACAAGGAGTAAAATATGAAACTAACACTGGATTAATTTGAGAACAGGGATAATATGACTTAGGTAGAGGGAGGTTTGGGAGAAAGAGATTTTAGCTACATCTTCATTATTGAATTTTCAGTATTGTTAGCATCCAACAAATATTTTGTGAGTTCCTTCACTTCAGTATTCAGTTATTGAACTTTACAAGTCGGTTCTGCCACTTTTACCTAAAGTTCTGCATTTTCAGCTGGAAGTTCATCAGTGGCAGTTGTTCCCTCAGGAGACAACCTTTGATTTATGTTCACTATTTCAGCATCATTGGCATCCAACTTGATCCTCAACTCCTCCATTTCTTTTCCCATCCTTTCTTGAACAGCTAGCAACTCAGATACGTGAGACACAGATCCAGTTTTTCCCTCTATGTATTCATTCTCCACAAGAGTTGTTAGGCTGATTATTTGCTTAGATGTTCTAAGTGTTCCCTTAGTTACACCCACACCATAATGTCTAAACACTTTTTCCATAGACATCCATATGGCATTCCATGTTTTTCTTTCTTCTCATACACGACTTTATGCATATGTTCTATCATTAGAGCAGGAAGACTTATTAATTCAAGATTTCTCAAGCTTTCAATCAAAAACAAGTCAGTACCAGAGGAAATTGTTCTTTCTTTAGGTCTTGGTCACAGGACTTTGTTAACAAATTCAAATACTAGTTTATATTCACTTATCAAGAATTTCTTTTTTACTACAGATATAGACGTCCCTCCTACCTTTGATGCATTGATCATAAACTCAGTTGAGGGATGCAGTTTATAACTGTCCTCATACCTACTATAGTTACATCCAAGATCTTGCCTAATTATTCTTCATTTAGATTGATAACCTTTCCCTTCACCTGTGCAGTCAAACTCAAATAATTGGAGTTGTTTCTTCTTAGAATTCCATGGAGAAGTAGAATTCCTTTACCTTATTTTAAAAAACCATTAGAGTTATTTCCTCAAATATATGTAGCCATCCTTGATGTCTGACATATTCTACCAACTCCACCATCTAAGTCTTCTCATAGATTTTAGGATCAAAAACTCTTCCTGACAAAACTTTTTGTGTTCTCAAGTTTCCAATCCTTCTTTCTCTAGACACATCTTTTCTTTCCTCTTTTTTTTGTTTCTTTTGGGATCACTACTTGGCTCTTCTTTCTTATACACCTGTATTTTTCTCTTCTTGGTACCAGGTCCCTAAGAAGCTTTCTTTCTTTTCACAACTATGTTCTTCTTTCTTCTTATAGCAGGGTTGTCAGACTTTGACATAGAGGACCTAGTCCTCTCAACTGTAAGAACTTCCTTTGTTCCTTCCTTGATAGCAACAACATCCCTTGATTTCAAGTTTTCTCCTCTATCAACCTCCATAGTTTTAGTATTTTCATTCTTCTTTTTTCTATTACCCCTGAGTTTCTTCATAGTTTATCTCAGGGGCACTTTATCCTCATCTTTCTCATTATTCTTATTTAGAGGTAACAACATATATTTTCCCCTATTTACTTAATTATTATCATATGCCTCATGTTCTACTCTATCAACTAATCTTTATTTGGTGTTATAAGCAAGCAGGAGCAAGTTTTCAGTTACCCAGTTCTCACTGGAGAAAAGATTAACTCTTTTCACTGAATTTCTTTACCAAATAACTGAGAAAAAATAGTGTTTGAGTCTATCGATATAGGAGAATCAGGTACTTGTTATGTTTCAGAGAATTCAACTTGTTCAGATTTTTCAAATGACACCAAAAATTGAGAGTTTTTAGGTTGAGAATTTTTTTGTTCTATTGGTAACCTAAACCCTAGGTTTGAATTATCTATCATAATTTATTGAGCATGAACATCCAAGGTTAAGGAGGGTTTAATGGAGACTGACTCAATTGTGGGTTTTGGATTTCTTACAAAGTTTTAGAAAGTAATAATACTATCGATTTAATTCTGAAAAAGAGATGAACTAGTTTAGTAAAGAGATAAACTAGTTTAGTTTATGGATGATTTTAGTTTTAGGAAGATAAATTGGATTAGTTGAAGAGCACTAACAAGGTGGTCTAATTTATTAATTTTAAGGGTGACAATGTCATTAAAAAATGTTCCTTTTGAACTGACATATCTGAACCTAATAAGTGCGGCTCTTCGTTTTGTAGGAATTGATAGCTTAGAAAAATATATGGCTTTTTATACAGTACTTTATGATTACTTAAGCATCTTGTAGGTACTAACCCGAGAGATATGAACAGGTCCCTCTCATTTTAATAGAATTGTCCACTTGTGTTGGCTTTATTTGTTTCCTTTATAAGTTGTTCCCATGTGTGTATACCTGCAAAGGTATGAAACTGAGTTAGATTATACTTCACCTACTTTATCATGGATACCTGCCTCCCAAATATAGCCAATTTTATGAGTGATACTAATTCACATGTTATTCACTTTTGTAAAGCTTCATCATCTAAGTTGAATTTCCTAGGGACCAAGTCCCTTGAAATTATTTATTACAAAATGAGACACCTCCCTCTTGAAGTGTCTTGTGAGAGAGATAACACAGTCGGGTCTTTCATTATTAAGCTTTGAACTTTTTCAATCAATGAGTTATTTCTGACTGTAATTCCCTTCCTCGTGTCAAGAATTGTGATTACAAGTTAGATTTCAGAACCCATTTGAGTTCAAGTTCCCAGTGAGAGGGTAAAGGTGTGATCAATTTCTTTTAGTCCATTTAGGCAGTGATAGCTTCCTCTTCACCTTTTTCAAAGTCGTGAAGTCCTTAGGATGTGCATTCTCCTGCTGAATGTATTCATTATTTCTCAATTTAGCCTTAACCCAGTGCTGACATCTTTTTTTCAAATATCCATCTCTTCCACAATGAGTGCATGGGAGTTTGTCCCCTTTACGTCTATCATCATGAGCAGCCTTTCCTTTAGACTCAACAAATTAGAATTCTCCTTGATAGCCCAGACTTTACACCTTGACTGGTCAAATTAGAAAGGATTTGTGAAGATGCAATCTATTTAATAGACTTGTTAAGTTCTTCTCTTAGACGGACCAAATCCCTTTCTAACTCTTTATTTTTATGAAGTGTGACATAAGGTATTTTTTAGAATCCTTTGACTTCTCTTCAATCTCAATCTGAAGCTTTGAAGCTTCTCTCTTTCCCTTGCCATCTATGTCACCCACCTTCTCCAGTTGGCCCATACAACATAGAATTTTATATTTTAATTTAATGACTATTTCTTTAGTTTCAGATATCTAGAGGGTTAAGGCAATCAATTCAAGCTCTTGATTCTATACTTTCTCCTCTAAATAAAGTTTCTCGAAATTTAGTTCATACACAAAGGCTATCAATACATCAGCAAGATTCATTATCTTCCTAGAAGAATAGTTATCCAGGTTTTCCTTTATATCAGAAGGAGTTACCTCTTTTTCCTTTCCATCTTCAGTGTTGGCCATGAAGTCAAACAAGGAGTCATAGATAACTGGACTCTCTTCCACAGCTAGAATGGACACATCTTCATGTTTTTCATCTTCATCTGGTTCATTAGAAGAGTCTCCCCATCCCACCAAAGATTTCTTTACTACATAATCAGCTGCAACCTTCCTTCTTGAATTTTTAGGGACTTGGTCCCTTTTCTTTCCTTTGTCATCAGCAGTCTTGAGGTAATTCTGATAATATATTTTGTGCATGGGACAGTCCATAATGAAATGCTCAGGACTTCCATATTTGTGACAAACCTCAACATTGCTTCCTCATTTGTTGTTGCCTCCTCTCCTTTGGAACAGGCCACTCTTCTTTATTTCTCTAACATTTCTTTTTGCCAAATAGGAAACATTAGTATCATATTCATCTGTATCATTCTTTGGAGCCTTACATAACAGGGAATTTTCTCTTTTTACTTTCATCTTCTCCACCCCTTGCTGCTTCTTGAGCTTATGGGTCTTCAGATTTCAAATAATTTCATCTATTGTACGAGTCTTTAGGTTCCTTGCATCAGTTATAGAATCCACTTTGATTTCCAAAGACTTAGGAATAACACAAAGAATTTTTCTCACTTATTTGTACAAGGGAATCACTTCTCCTAGGTAGTGAAGCTTATTTGTGATAGAAATGAATCTTGTATGCATTTCTTGGATTGTTTCTCTTTTTTTCATGATAAAAGTCTCATACTGAGTAGTAAGCATGTCTACTTTTGAATCTTTCATGTTAGTTGTACCATCATGAGAAGTCGTCAAGCAGTCCCAGATCTCCTTGGCATTTTCACAAGCTAAAATCCGGTTATATTCATCAGGACCTATGCCAATAACAAACAGTTTCTTGTCCTTGTAATTCATTTCAATCTTTTTCATGTCTTCATTATTGTACTCTCTCCTACTTTTAAAAAAACTCCTTGTGACCTCTCCTTATTTGACTTCTTTAACGAGCACATAAGGACTATCAAGAATTATGTCCATCAGCTCACTATCCTCAGCCATAATAAAGTAAAATATCCTAGTTTTCCATCACCCATAATACTGCACATTGAATCTTGGAGGTCTAGCAATAGATTGCCCATCTTCGAGATTTGGTGGAGTAGTCATGCTATTCAAGACACTCTAGGTGTGAACCTTTTAGAGTGACTTGTCTCTGATACCAATTGTAAAAACCCTGAGGGTTGCACCACACAGTAAGGGAACACGTCCCTCAAAGTCAATTACAGGCAAAATACAGTAAAGTAATCAAGAATCAAAAGGCAGTGCAGGAAGAGTAAAAACATAAGATTATAATGTGGAAACCCCCTTACTCAAGGAAGGCAAAAACATGGCTTTCCCTCACAAGCTCTCCAAAATCAACTATAATCAAACTCTTGATTATAGCCTTCAATGAACCTAACTCTAGGTTTATTTCGCTTGTCATAACTCTACTATAGGCTCATCTTGACATCTCCGCCAAGGACCCTCTACACTGATTAACTCTACTCAGTATCAAAATTTAGGCAACTCTACCTAAACACTCTCTACTCAAAGACAAAAATTCGTTAATCTTATAACACGCATAATTCATTTACAATTTAGAACTCACTCAAGAACAATTTCTATTTAAGCACACAAACAGCTAAGACCTTAAGCAGTGTTAAAATAGGGTTTTTGCTACCTTTATTCACTCTTTTTATTTTCCAAAAACCATTTGATGAAGAAACCTTATTTTCTTTTTATAGCTGAGGGATGATTAGGGATGAAATACCATTAGACCAGGTATCCTATTTAGTACAAGCAGCACTTGCAAGTTTGTTACATAAGAGGACAAAACTGTATAGATAGACGTGCCAACTATATTGTGCCATGAACATCTAGGGACATGGTCCCTTGCAGTTAGTTGTTCATCATCAAAATAACATATAGCAGCAGCATTGTGCTTTGGGTCTAAAAATAACACCAAAAATTCCCAAGTGGATCCCACTTATTGAAATAATATTTCCAAGGTCAACACAGCATTCATACATGATCAAAGAATCATAACCCACAAGAAAAAGGTGAAAATCAAGCTAATTTGGGGCTAAAATCAAGACTTCAAGCTATTTGGGGTTTTGGGTCAAAAACTAAGAATTTTACCAAGAATGGGATGAAATATTACCTTAAATACGAAGATATTCATGATAATAGATGCAAATCAAGATTCCAAGTCACCCATAAGTCTTAATTTTGAGTTATCATACTCATTAGGGCTTTTGTTTTCAAGAAAATGGGTGGAAATGGGTAATTTCACGACCCAGGGGCCCTATTTATAGCCCCTTCATATATCTATGTGTTGCTATTACACACCCAAGGGATGCAATTGCACACAGGTTGCAGGAGAAGGTATTGCAATTACAATACCTCTTGGTGTAATTACACCATTCTCTCCGACACCAGATATCAGCAGAAACTTGGAAATTTTTCTAAGGCCTCGAGATTCATTCGAAATCCGATTTAATCAAATTAACTATGTAACCATACTAAATTCAACATTATGAATGTGATGGCGAAGTCGAATTTTCTATCCAAGGTCGTTTTGAGCAAATGTGAGTCCTACATCTAAATTTCTAATTTTTCAACTTTTCGACCAATAGTTCAAAATGAGCTTGGGTGCATCAAGACCCAAACTAAAGGTCTACCTAGCCTAAAATTGATATTTTGGAGCTGCTGTCATAGTCAGAATTTATATCCAAGACCGTTTTACTAAAGATTTCAATCGATGTCTATTTGGAACCTGTGCAGACTTCTAAACATGGAATTTTCTCTAAAAACCCAACAAACTGCCCGATAACCAAACTGTCAGTACCAACAAGTAATAGATGACTTGGGGCAGCTATGGGAAATCTCTAAAAGAAAAAATAAGCAAAAATACAAAAAATAACCTAGAGGATCATTACAAGTCTACACTAAGTCCCAACCTGAATACTTATTTATCACTCTGAGCCATGGCTAACATAATTCCAAATTCTCAATCATATAAGTATAACTCCATCATCTATTTTCTACTCACCTAACTATTTACTCCAAGATGTTTTCCTTTACTAAACTACCAGGCAGCTGGGTAGTTTTCCAAGATTTAGATTAAAGTTAAGAAATACTCTGAATCATGACGATAAAAGATGTAATTTAAGTTTTGGAAATAGAGGTACCGTCAATATCATATTTGGTCCTCACGATGCTCGAGTCCCTTGGCCATACATTATATAAGCAACACACATAACAAATAAGTGCACTCAAGAGTTTTATCCCTTTCGCATAGCAAATCATCATATACAACCATAATTTACATTCCTACACATTATTACTTACAAAAAATACCTCACACAATATCAACAAATTAGAGAAACTCAACTCCATGTGCTCTTTATTGTCCTCTACCAGTTAGAATATCTTGTTCCAACCTTTCAATGTGTAGAGATGCCAATTAAGGCCAACCGGTCCCAATTGGGGGGGTTGAGATACCAATTGGAATCTGCTAGATGCCAATTAGTCTCATCCTGAAGAGATGGCATGGAGGAGGCACATTAGGAGAGAAGGAAGTAAAACTATTTCCTAAATTCCCAGTGGCCTACTATAAATCTGATATGGAAATCAACACATTAATCTACAAGACTCTACTCAACATTTACTCTTGTACTAGAAGATCGATAACCTGGGTTGTGATACCATTTTGTCACGACCTAAGCCATGGATCATGCGAGAACCTAGCTGACCCACCCTTGAAAGAAGAACTTTTACTACCCAAACATTCATTTAATATGGTAGTTAAAATAATTCAATTAAAATGATATAATCCAGTCATCTAATTTAATAATCAATAATTCAACATATTAATCCAGTTAACTCATATATAAATCTAGTTTAATACATTTTATATGTAATGGTAACATTGAAAATAATCAATAGTGAATCCACGAAATCTAGCCTAAACTAATACAAGATCACTAGACAAAGAGTATGAAAATCTATAACACAACATCCATGCAAAATAGAAGGGGTAGGAGTTGTTTGAGAATAATCACTTTCACTGCTACAGAAACTCCAGCTAACCTATAACATAGTTATATCCCCCAAAAAAAGATATAGTAAGTATAGTATTAGTACAACCACAAGTTCTGGTAGGCATCATCAACCAATCAAGGTTCATAATAATAATAGAAAATAGTAAAGAAGACATGATCTTAAGTAAAGTTTTGGTTACTAATCTAATTCACACACACTTGTTTATTAATACTTAGTCTCCCTGTGATCTACTTATTATTTAACATTTTTGTATGTCTTTGTCCTTAAGAAGACGTTCTACCTAACTTAGTTGTTTCGTCATGTAAGACCCAATTTCTAACCTAGTCTAGACAACCTACCAGGTTTTCTATATCAACACTTGAGAACTAGTGGAATGTTGGGTTCTTTTTGATTTAATCCTTTTATGGTTTACCCACCTATTCATGAAACCTTAAGTATAAGTATCCACGATATATTTACCTAAGACTGACCAACAAGATCTAGCCATCAAACATACTTACCAATTTCCACAATCATATAATCACAGCATATAAATGGGAAAGAATTCCCAACGCATATGAAGAATGAATATATGCAACATGCAATGCTTTTTTTCCCTTCTCATCTTATCACCATTATGATCAACAACATCAACATCATGAATATCATGATATAACAACATACTCATTATCATCAATGTCAATATCATTAGATTCGTAAACATCATGAGCTTATTATTATCATCACCATTATCGTTATTAATAACCTCATTAGTATTAACAATGCTATGTATGTTTATGCAATGTAATCACAATAATAAATAGTGCCCAAAAACATTACGTACTTTCAATTATAAGTGTATATATAACACCTGAGGGAATGCCTCACCATATCATGTATACTAATTCTCTTTGTCTCTCATCATTCTTATTATATTTACCCCTCTCACTTAGAGGACTAAGAATTCAATTGAAAATAGGAACGTGTATATCTTTTGTAATACCTCGAAGGATCCTAGGCTCGTTTCGAGCTCCTTGTGATATGTTTAAAGGGTCTAAGACATAAATTTTACACTAATTATATGGGACTTAGTCATTTTCAAGACCCCAAGATTTCAAGGAATTTATTTTCATCCTTCTCAACTTCAAAACGTTGATTTTTGAGATGAAATGTGTTTAGGGATATTAAATAGGTGTCCGGAAGAGTTTCAGAATTTTTGAATGGGGTTTGGGGTGATTTTGGACCCCGAAGGTAGTAAGACTCCATGATATTGGCATGTCATGGTTGTTAGTCTCCGCGATAACCTCCTTGACATGGAGACAGGACCTCCATAATAAGGTCCGTGACACGGAGGTTAGCCTTCACGATAACCTTCATGCCACGAAGGCTATGTTTTCTGAAAAAATTTCACTAACATAAAGAGGGGCATTTTGGTATTTTCCCTCTTCCCAAACACCTAAATCAATGATTTATAATCCAAAAGGGGTATCAATTGCCCTATTTTTCACCAGTTATTATACGTAAAATCATTCCCCTTTTTCCCAAGAACGTAATTTCAAGTGTATCCCAAGAATTCAAGCTTTCAAGCTCAAATTTCAAGTTTTTCTTTAAGAATTCAACCAATTGAGGTATGTGGGGTATTCATTAATGGGTTCCTTCCGCCCATTGAGTCCTAAAATCCCTTTTTGGTTCAAGTACAAATTTTATCCTCTTTGTGAAATTTATCCATGTTAAATATGAATTTAATCCAGGTTTTTTTAAGTAATTTAAATCCAAGCCATGTCAACATGTTTTCCCATGTAAGTTAGGTTTTTTAATGCTTTAAATTATAATTACCCATGTCATATTCAATTGATCCCATGTCAAATTATAAAGTTATGAATTAAACCACGTGAAATTGTTATCCTCCTAACTTTAACACCTCCCCATGTTCAAGTTCATGTGTCTCAATTGTTTGTTGAAATGTATTAGCTTTATGGCCTCTGGATTATGATTTTCTACCAATGTTTTAAATGGTGTTATCATATTCTTAGTATCATTTAGTGCTGGATGTTTATGAACATCCGATACATATGTGTTTACTCATGTTTCATATTTTGAAGTACTAAGTCAGTCAAATCGTGAATTCTATTATCATACTCAGTTGTGTTATGATCATGTTGAGCACTATTAGTTATGAGTTCAGTTAATAGTAATCAATACCATTGTTAGTTCAGTTAGGAGTAAGATATAGCACTGAGAAAACCTAAGGATGAAGGCTCACTTGCCAGTAGAGGACTGAGACCTTTAGTAGAAATCCCTAAGTTCCAAAACTACGTAGCCAAAATAGGTTAAGAGATATCACCCACTAATAGAGGACCGACATTCTCTTAGGTGTCACTCACCTATAGAGGACTGACTCCCTGATCCTTTGAGACACTAGTTTAGTGAATCCACATAGCCAGTATTAGTACTCATGCCAAGGAATTGACATCCTTTCAACTGGGGTTACAAGTTGACCCCAATTAGCTCAAATTGGGGTAGGTCGTTTACATGATAGCTCCCACAATTTCAGTCAGTATTCAGTCTATATCAATTCAGGTTTTCTTAACCAAGTATTTGGATTTCAAGTTATTCAGTCAGACAGTTTTACAGATTATTTCAGTACATGATTTACTTTGTCTTGCATTCTCATTTTTACATGTTCATGCATACATGTTCAGTTTCCTTATGTGTGTTTATTTAGTCCTTATATCATGTACTAGTACATTCAAAGTAATGATTGCATACTTTTCTTTTGTGCTATCTTGTCTTATAACATAGGTTTGGATGCACAATTTCCTGATCATCCTTAGACAGCTCAGTACCTCTCAGCAGTAGTAGTGGTGAGTCCTCATTCATCGAGTAAAAGATATTTTCTTCAGTTATTTTTAGTACTTCCTATATCCCAGGCAGTTGTAGTTAGTTGGGGGTTTGTCCCATTAACTCCTTATGTTTTAGAGGCTTTTAGACAAGCAATCTAGTTTTCAGTATATTCAGTTATTTCATACGTATTGGTTTATATTTCAGTATTATATCATATTAGAACTTTATTAGTTTATCTTTCATGCATGATGTTTTTGTACTATTTTATTCAGTGCTCACAGCAGATACCATATTGTGGGTTAGCTTACAGTCACTTGTGGCCTTAAGCACCTTGTTGCGACTAGGGGGTAGCCTCAGGTTGTTACATCTTTTAAGTTTGTAATTGATTACCCTCCTCTAAGTTACATATAATTACTTAAATGCCAAGCTTACGCATTAACTCTTGTCACTATGCGCACGTTTAAGCATTCCTCGTCCTTTTAGATGATATTTACAGGTTGAACACTACCACTCTAGTTACCTTACTGACTTATTTTTAACGTTAGGCTTGCGCCTCATTAATATTCCCAATATAAGAATGGTTTATAAAGACCACTATGTCCCAACTCTACTTTAGTTCGTTATTTTTCCTTCCTTTTCTAACGTATTTAACCTCCTACGCATTTAAATCTGCTTAACAAATCTTAATACTACCCCATTCAATTAATTAACTACATGAATAACACCTAACTGATTTCCATATCAACTTTCTATAATATTCAAGTATACTTGGATTATTATTCATTCCATCCATCCAAACACCATGCCTGAAGGCCTAAAATACGGAATCTCCCGACATTACTATTAATTTATATACAACAAACCCAAACCCACTATAATTAACCATAACCTAATTTGTAGAGAAAACATGTTTCTATTAAGAGGAAAGAGTTGTACTGTATGTGCTAAGCATCTTCCCATGTTGGGTTCCCTCTGGTTGTGTCTTAAAACTGTCCCCACGTAGCTTGACCTTTGGAATCTACTGTCATAGAAGTGGGGTTTATTTAGGGTATTTCTGGGAGGAAGTTAACCTAGAGGAATGAAATAAAAGCAGGTTTTAAATCACCTCGATCTGGCTCTTTTGGGTTACTGGTGTAGTTGATTTATTGCTGCAGCGGTAGGAGGTAGAGCAACTCAATTTTTTTCAATTGTTGGCCCAATTACGTTGGTCCCCATTTTTTCTCTTGAAATAAATTTCCCCTGGGTCCATTAAGAGCATTTTATTTGCTGTCAGACTTTTCCCATGCATTTTCACATATAATGACATTTTGAGTCATTACAAAATGACAAAGGAATGGTTGTTAGGTGCATCATGTGTAAAACAAAGCCATAATGTGTTCCTTGCATTACCAGATTGTACTAAAAACTTTTACTAACTTTATTATTATTTGTATTTATTTATGTGAGTAAGTTTATGAGCTTTTAATTGCAAGTTTAGCATACGACAAAACCATACTCTACTATTTGTGTGTTTATTCAAAACTTGTTATATGAGTCAAGGTATACATATGGCTCCTATAACATACAACTTCAGGGATACAATCTAAATTTATAGCCATATATGAATGAATAAACTCCAGGAATTACAATTCCAACAATCAAACAAATCAAAAACAACACAAGAAAAAAATCACAACATTCATCAAAGCATTCATCTATGAAGAGACACTTCATTACCATATATCCAAGAGTCATGCATGTATAGCAAAAAAGGCTCATTGTATCTACCTTAAATTGGTGGACGTATAAAAATAAATATAATCCATCAAAGAGATACAAGTAGTTACATAGAAGAAATCAAGACGGAATCATAGACAAGTTAATTTTAAAGAGGTTAAATAACAACCAAGAAAGTGGAAAGAATGATCTGTCCTCAAATCTGGACAATCAACAGAAACAATATATTGGATAATAGATGCTGAAATTCATGAGCAAAATGAATCTTCTAAATCCCGAAGCAATAAATAATTTTGTTGATGGATACAAAAGCTCCAAATTGCTCACCAAACACAACAAAAACTATGAGCATATAAACAAACATTAGTTATGAAAAATAAAACAACCATAAAACAAAGTATAAAATAATTTAATTAAGATATTAAATAGAAAAAACATCTCGTAACAAAAAGATCCACTGAATTAACACTAAAGAAGGATTAAAATAGGCTTATAAAGCTTATTTTTTATACACAGAGAAAAAAAATATTTTTCCATATCGGTGCACCCATGCTGGAGAAAGAAATCATGGGTCTTAATTTTCTTTATTACTTTTTTTATGATTCTTTATGAAAAGCAGATCAAACAATTTCTCTCAGATTTGTAAAGTCAACACAGATGATGTTTCCTAAGAGAAAAGATATACAAGTTTTCTTAATTAGACGAGTCAAATACATAGACATAAACCACAAACATAATCATATAAGCAAAATATGTAGTTCCAAATTATGGTTTTGATCCTATTTTTCAGACAACTCTAGACAAGAAATAATTCTACAAACATCAATGTCTGCCCAATAATTCATATTCTAAAATTTCAAGAAAAAAATAAAATCTTGAATTTTTCATCAACAAGCAAGCTTAAATTGCATAAAAATTAAGATGGAACATTGAATTGAGAATAAGTAGTTCACGGAGAAAACAAAGTGAACATTTTGGAAACAACTAAAAATTCTAGAGGTATAGCTAAATAGTACTTTATTTTGGATTAAAAGTTCAATTTCCTCTATAGAAAAGGTACATCTATGGAATAGCCACCACTAAAAACCAAAACATGGTATCCCCACTAGATAAACCACCCGACCCTCCATCAAATGATCTCATTGCCATGGACGAAGACAAAGGAAAATAATACTTCAAAGATATACTCACTTTAAAAATTAAAAGCTGAATAAATTTTATCACAGTGAGATAATAGACAAAATCCCTCTAAATGAGGATGATGACGAACCTATCCTCCTCATAGGGGAGGAAAGAGTAAGAATGTATCAACTGTGGACCCACACAGTAATCATGAAATGGGACAGAGAAAAAATCACACACCAATACCTAAAGTACAAATTAACCAAACTTTGGCAACCAAATAAGGCCCTCGCACTCATTGACCACATTGCAAAATTAACCAACATAGAAAATTTAAACAAAGTATTGCATGAAGAACCCTAGTTTATTTTGGGAGGTGATGTCGCCTAAATTAAACCTCCTAAAAGATATAACGTGATTTCTTGTCAAATATAGAACCCAAAAAGATTGGGTCAATCCCATAGGGAATAGGATGAAAATCTATCACAAACTTGTAGATGTAGTTGAAAAGTGCATAAACTAAATAGGGGTCTTTTAAGAACAATAGTAATAGTAATGATTCTTGGAAAGTAGGGTTATTATCAATATGAGATAATCACTAGAATTGAGTTCCCCCTGACTTCTTAACTTCATAATATAACAAGTTAATATATCACCTAACCGTCTCTCAAATTTGATTTCGATGAATTTCATTCATCTCCCCTCAATATCAGAGTGTAGTATTACTAACTCTTATTCTGGATCCTAGATTAACTATCTCCACTTATCCTCAAGTTAATTAGATAAAGGTTGGTAGCTTTAAATTACTGTTGTTATCTCTTTTTCCTAATCTCAACCTCTCTCTCGAGTTAGTAATGAAAACGGGCAGGTTCCTAACCTTTGTAATCGTCAATAAAGAAATCAATACAAAAATAATCACAATACATGCAAGAACACAAATTTAGAATGGCAATGCACTTCTTCTGTTTTGTTAATCTATCGGGGTTCCCACGATCCTAATTATGGAGTTTAGCAACTCATGATTGTAAGAACACACATAAAATTCATAGATGAAAGCATACAAATGATCTCACGAATAATTAAGAATGAAATCAAAATCTCAAATTAATATCAAACCCTAAGAACCAAGAACGATAATTCCAAGATCAAGAGTGTCTCTCAAAACTCAAAATAATGTAACAAGTGTATAAAGTGTGTATATTAATAATGAAGCATACAATGGGTATTTATAGATACACCAGAAAACCAATCCTAAACAAAGTAAGAAATTAGGGTCGGCACCACCCTACGACCCCACTTATAGGTCGTATGTAGTACCTACAGGGCATAAGAAGGTTTGTAGGAATCAGAGAAGTCCTCAGGTCTTCAAAAACCTACCTACGAGGTGTACCTACAAATCTATAGTTACTACCTACACCTTGCAAGTAGCCTTCATAGGAATCAGAAGAAGTCTTAAACTTTCAGAATCTTGGGCATGCAACCTACTGACCCAACCTACGGGCATGTAGGTCCTACAGCTGGTAGGTAGGCTCATAGGTATCCCCTATGCTTCACATCATCACTTTTTGATCCTTCTCTACTTCTAACCCTATTTTACTGTAAAACAAACACAAAAGCACATCATATCTAACATAAATACCTCTGTACTTGCATAATTTCCTTATTTTAAGCGTCAAAAGTGTCATGAAACCATGGCATATCAACATCCTCAACTTAGAACATTTTCATATCCTCAGGAAACTAACACATAACTAAATAACACAGTTTTTAACAAAAAGAAACCGTAAGGCACCTATGGCAGTCAACTCAATTTAGCTCAAATATCTTACCCCCTCCTATTTAGGACTTTCAAAACCATTGTGTGGATCAATGTTGCACAATATTATGACACAAAGGAATCAAGTGATGGCATTACATTATCAACAAACAACCAAGCATGTAAGAAATTGGAACTAACCAAATAGATAAGCATCTAACAAATACAACCCATGTACCGTCACAGCAAGGAAGTCCCAACTCTTATAGTATAATTTTGCATGTCAATGCACGGACTATATTAAGACACCCATGATCTCAAAAGGAGTTCCAATAATGTGCATAAAATACCATAGGTTTGCCCTTATTTTTATACCTTAATTTTTTAAACAGTTGGACTATAATCACTATAGGACTTTGCAAGGCTTGTAATGTAGGCTTGGGAGCAAGTATGGTACATTTGAGATATAGTGACTCACCCTACTTAATATTATACTTACATTATTGATTCCAATTCTTAACTATGCTTCTTTTATTTCTCCTTTTCCCTCCTTTATTGCTTATTCAGATTGGGTGTGGTTTTCTTTCTTTCTTTACATTTATTCACTTTTCTTTTATTCTTTTCATTTTTCATTCTTTTTTCTTTTTCTTTTCCTTTATTCACACTTCTTATAACACACCCACCCCTACTTTGCATTTCTTTTATTAAAAACCCTTCTTATAACTATTTTCAACTACGCACCCCTATGATAGCTACTCTTAACTTAGACAATTTGCCTGAGTTGGAGTGCACAGTGTCTAAGAAGGAAAAAGGGTCAAAATAGGTTCATTTAATTAAATGAGAAGGTGAAAATATGAAATCAAGAAAATAGAACAATTTAGGCTCAAATTAAGGACCAAGGGATACTTATAAACAAGAAAATAGGTCAATTTAGGCTCAAATTAAGGATCAAGAGATACTTATTCTCATTTGGTTGGTCTTTTAGGCTAAGAGTGGACTTATTCAAACATGGAATATGATCATGTCCTAACTAACTATCCTACATCCTAAGAAAGACTAACTGGGCAAGTTCTGGATTAAATGCATAATGAAAACTAGGTAAATGCCTCTCACACACATGGTACAACTTTATATTATCAACTACTACCTATAAAATTCATCCAATGATAAGCTTTGATTATTTTTCCCCTAATACTAATGCCATAACAAGATTAAAACAACGGTCACATATATATTTATACTTACAGTGTATAAAAATATTTAGAGGGTATCATTTTTTCTAACACTTACAACCACCAAACAAAACATGTCAACTGCACTTAGATTCCTTATATTTCTTCTAACTAAACATAAACAACATATAATATATATTATGACACAAACAATACCTAAACATGGAAGTTCCAACTAAGATACTATATTCGATGGGAAAAGAAATACAACAACAAAAACTCTCAGGTGTGGTACACCCGCGCCCCCAACTAAATACTTGATGCACTATCCTAGTGCATACTAGAAACTAAACAAAAAAAGATGCAGGGACATACCTGGAATGCTCTAGATATCAGAATTAGGCTCGCCCCCATTTGGGGCATCACATGGATTATTGCCAAGAGGAGATGGTGGTGCATGACTAGAAGAGGCTTCCAATGCCATATCCACATGTCTCTACTCATCTACACTAAGCTAAATATGAGACTCTACAACAAGCTTCGTTAAGGCCCTAATAAAGTCCTCATCTCAGTTACCCTGCTCTTCCAGCTCACGACCTCTCTTCGCCCCAATAGTATGGCCTCATCATCCTCAGCAAACAAATCAAAGATCATATAAGGAGGTCTAGGTAGTGCCTATGTGAAATAAGGAATCAGCATAGGTACGATTGAAATATGGCTCTCAGCTAAAGATCACACCTCAGATCTCGTAGCCACCTCCTTACAAAGGCCCAATAAATCAAGTACCGATACCTCACAAAGTTGTTGTAATACCCCACAAAATCGTGTGTTAAATTCAGCTCGTAAAGCTCTATGAAAGATCCCAAGACTTAGAAAAATTTTGCTAAGTGTTGAAGATTCAACACTTACTCTTATTTTAGACCTCCAAACTTCGGGGATTTATTTGGCGACCTTTCCGACATTCGTTTTTCAATTTTCAAGTTGCGTTATGATTGGGAAAGATCATATTATATCTTGGGTGAGTTTCAAAATTTTTCGAGTAGTGTAAGGGCACGTTTGGGTGCCCAAAATAGAAGTCTCGGGCGATTAGCCCGCGCCGCCTGCTAACTCCAGTGCTTGCCCAGTTTTTTCTCAGAATTTCAGGGTCAACTTTAAACGATCATAACTACCTGTATATAATAAACTGTGAGAGATAATGTATATCAATGGAAATATCTTTGAGTCCTCTTTCCAATGCAATTAGTTTCATCCAATTTGAACATTGGAGTAAAATGTTATGATCAATTTACTTCAGCCTATCAGACAGTCAACAGAGGGACAACTGCATCTTTCTCTCTTTTTTTAGGGGCATTTTGGTCATCTTCCACCCCTATATATACCCCCTAACACCAAATTAAGCCTCATTTTCAGAAAAATATACTCCTTTTCTCTAATTTCTCTCAAGAATAATAAGAGGGGTTTTCAATTGAGGATCCAAATTCAAGAATTTTCTCCGTCAATCTTCGTAAAATCAAGAATTAAGGTATGCGTAGTGTTCATCCATGGATTCCTTTCATCCATGGAGCTCAAGAATCAAGTTTTAAATTATGTATTGTGAATACTTTGTTGTGGTATGATTATGTTCATGTTGATGGTTGTTGTATGGTTTCAAGTTGGGATTTTTATGTATTTTCATGAAGCTATATTAGTATGTAAGTTGAAATCTATGAAATTAGTTGTTTATGATATATATATTGTTGGATGTTGATAATCAAGTTGTTGATGTTGAATGATTCCCAAGTTGGAATCTTTAGTGTTATTATGAATCTATGACACCATGTGAGTTGAAAACATGTAAAACTTGGTTGTTCATGATGTAAAATCTTATTGTTTCACCTATGCCTAACTTGTGCATGCAAGGTGTTCGATGAAATGCCTAGAATAATAATAATCATGTTTTCATGACTTAAGAGTACCAAGTAACAAGTCCATGCTCTATGCTTTATGATTCTACATGAATTCCATGTTATTGATGTATTGTGGTGGTGATATGTAGTGAACATGATGTTGAAGTTAAGAAAGTACTTCCATGTTGAATTTATCCCCTCCCACGTATGAAATATTGAGAACCATGTGTAGTATTGAATCCCCTACTTATGATATTGTGAATTGTGGACTCTATTCCTATGAACAAGTCAGTCATGTGTGTCAGTTTCTTTCCATCAAATCCTGGCGGTACTTGTACCCAAAAAATATAGTTGTGTTCCTAGAGCCATGTTATGTTGTCACGATATCCTCAGTCAAGCCATGCTCAGTAGAATTTAGTCAGTCATGTGACTCAAGAAATCTCAGTAATCTCATGAACTCAGTCAGTTACCAGACATCAGTAGTAATTCCATCAGTCAATGGGAATTCAGTAAACTCAGTACCAGTCCAGTTCTACTCAGTACTCAGTAACTTCAGTTCTCTCAGTCAGTCCTCAGATCTCAGTAGTATTCCATCAGTCAATGAAACTCATTAAATTTAGCTTAGCTCATCTAAGCAACACTATCAGTCCAGTTAATCAGTTCAGTCAGTCATGCTCAGTGTCTATTCAGATGGGAGTAGAAGTTAGCACCGAGTGAACCCAAGGATGGGAACACACACTGTCAGATGAGGGTGTGATTCTTAGCAGTCATCCTTGAATTCCAGAACTATGTAGCCAGCATAGGTTGAGACATCAAAACTGCCATCTTGAGGGTTGATGAGGCGGACATCCTCCGTTCTCTTTTGGGGACACTGCCAGATTTGAAGGTAACTCATAGCTTTTCTTTACCCATAGCATGTTATTGACACCCTTCCAATCAGGGCAAGGATTGGACCCCAGTTCAGCTACATTAGCATACATGGGGCATGTCGGTTAAACTACTACATCCCACAATTTCAGTCATTCAGTCTCAGTAAAAGAACTCAGATAGTTCTTCAGAATATCAGGACTATCAGATATAGTCAACTCAGATATAGTACGAAACTCAAATAGTTCCATCAGATTTAGGGTTGTCAGCTACAGTCACCCATGTTATCAGTATCCAGTATCAAGGCTATAAAATATAGTCACTCATGTTATCATCTATAAGAACTATCAAAAATCATTTGCCAGTCATATTAGATTTCAGTAAACCCATGCTATCAGTACTCAGTTTTAGGACTGTCAGATACAGTCAATTAGACCAGTCCTTCATAATCAGGACTGCCAAAAACAATCATTTCTTTATCAGTAATAAAGTATCAGTCTCCTAGTATTCAGTAATATAGTATCAATTCCTCACTTATTAGTGATTCACAGATCAATATTAATAAATGCAGTCATTTAGTATCTCAGAACCGATAAACTCATGTTGTCAGTATTCAGACTCAGTAGTCAGTATCATCATGGTTCAGTAGCAGTTACTTATGTATGTATGTTTTCTCATGTTCATATCAGTCAGCATTGTTCATGCATACAAACCCTTTGCATTTAGCCTATCTCACTCATATACTAAGTACTCTCAGTTGTACTGACTCATTCGCGCTATGGCGCTTTCTTTTATGTTACACCATAGGTTTAGATACATGATTTCCAGACCAGCAGTAGCAGTAGCATCTCAGCTGTCAGATTTCCAGCAGTGAGTCCTCGTCTCTCGATGGCATGATCATTACTTATGTTATGGTTCATTTTAGTTCAATTTTGCTAGTCGGAGTTAGTTGGGGACATATCCCATCAAGTCCCTATTCAAACATTCATTTTAGAGGTTTTTCAGACTAGTATGTTCAGACTTCAGATAGCATTACAGTTGTTTTGGGTATTCTATACCCCACTCTCATGTTATGATTATTCTATTTTGAACCTTATGGCCTTACAGTATTATATATTCCGCATTTATGTTCTATATTATACAGTGTATAGGTACAGATATCAGTCATGGGTTAGCTTGTGGTCCCTTGGGGTCATGGGCACCGTGTAGTGTTCCGATTCAGCAAATCGGGGCATTACAGTTATGCTCCCATATGGGCTTCAAAATAATCAATCTACCATGTAGCTCCCTCATGAACCACTCTATAACGTCCATCATCCTACCCTCAACTCAAGCCTCAGAAGCCTCTAATGTAATTTAGACCCATGGACTGATCTGACAAAAGAGTATGGCCAACTAGGTCTAAGTCTATGTATGGTAATCAGCCAACTCCTACTATCGATCCACAAACTGGTGTTAGAAATTATAAGGTACACTAACCAAACATGCAACTGGAGGGCGAGGGGGCAAATTAGAAGCCAAATTTGGAGTTGAAGTGCTCATATCCCTCTCACTGCCTCTAGTAGTCGTAGGCTCCACCTTCTGACTACCCGTATCAATGTAACCAACTAGTGTTTAACATTCTCGGCCAATACAGAAGGCCTCTCAAAGTAGGTCGCACCCAAAGAAGTAGACTATAGTGCTCTATGTAGTGTTATAGGGTTGGCATCGTCCTTAATCAAGACAATGTTAGCCATGTGGGTAACCTCCACCCAATGATCAATCTATGGAATACCTGGTACCCCTTCCTTATCACATAACCTCTGTATTAAGCACGGGAAAATAATAGTAATGAATTCTCAGAATGCTCGCTCACAAATCTCAGTGCGGATCCAACTAGCAAAACCAATACCATAACTATCCGAGGCTGGCAATCAGTATGACTTTATCACAAGTGAGCACATTATATATAGAAGTCGAACTCAAATAGTACCTCACTATAGTCCACCAAAAAATTATTTGAAAGTGTAGCGAAGCCTTCTTAATTTGTCTTTCCCTCTACCCAAGGGGCATCAATATCCAACTCAGCAATCTGTCAGGCTAGACATCTAGCCAAGTCTCTCCGCTGCTCAATCTGCTTGGCATTTCTTATGATACACTGACTTCTCATAAGTTTCAATTGATAGAAAAACTCCACCGTGGTAGCCTGTCCTATAAACTCCATCCTTTACAAGAAATGGAAAATGGTCTCCTCCAAAACATCAAAGCAAACATCTCTAAGTAGTGTATGTGTCAGTGGATCATGGTACATCCCTCTCCCCTCAGTTTGGGGGTCTAATAGATAGATGCCACAAACAAGGCATAGAACTCCTGGACAATCTCTAAGTAATAAGATCTTGTAGGTTGAGCCATCCAACCAAGTCTATACCTCTCAAAAGCAGCCTACAGGTCTGGAGCACTTACTAAATTGGCCAACTCAATATGGGTATCCTCCACAATATTGCATTATGGTGTACCCTACTTAGTAATAGTATGATCTCTATCATAAATACACTATTTTCCCTTCACACACCATCTCAAAATAACTTGAGGAAGTAGGACTATAGAGATGTGTATGGACTTGACTCTTAAGCAGTAGAAGTTAAAGCAGAGGCAGCCTGCGTACCATAAGCTGAAGAAGAAACCTCCTGAGTACCCTGAACTGCATCAATACCTTCATAAAACTTAGGTGTATTTGAATCAAATGTAGACTCACTATCACCTAAACTGGATGCAGACTTTGTCCCCTTCTCAGACTTGAGGCAAGCTGAATCCTCTTATTGGCTAGAACTAGAACCTAACTCCCCTCCCTTATTAGACTTGAGAGAAATAGGAGTGTGTGGTGGTAAAGTCATAGCTGACTTCATCTGGGTCCCATTATGGATGACATAAGCTATTGAAGTCTAGGGCTCTGACTGTGATGCCTGTGGTGATGTGAGCTAAGATCCCAACTAAGTAGTAGCGGGTGCCAATTGAGAGCCTAGATGAATAGATTCCCTAGTTGTAGCCTGGTCCCTTATCTGCCGTGAAGCCAAGGGTGTATTGTCCGTACTTACAGGGCACTCCTATCTTAACTTGGATCTACTCCTCTCAGGAGACTCATATCTTAACTTGGACTGTACTCCCTCCTTTGGTGTATCCTTGGGTTCTATATTACCTAAAAAAAGAGTTGTCAGGGATTGAAACACAATAATGGAATAGGAAATAAGAAAAAAGTTGACTTTTTCCCCCAGAGGCTACCTACGAACCCTACCTATGAGCTGTAGGTAGTACCTACGGGGTTTAGGTAACCTTATAGGTAGCAAAAAAAGTCTTGAACTTTTGTGGTTTCAGAACTAACACCTATATGGCCTCTTACACGCTCGTATGTAAATTTTGTGGGTTCCAACTTAGGGAATATAAAATTTTCCCAAAATTTCCATCCATGGTGACCCCCAACTGGAGATGAATGACATGCCTCTAGTATACTCATCATCTCAACTTTAGGAATACACCTTCGAATCACACCATTGCACACACCCAAAATAGGTAAGTCTTGTCCAAAAAAGAACTTTTGAACCTTATGTATAAATCATTTTCACTGCTAAAATGTCATGTCTTTTAGGATGAGGTCACTTGCCAAATAATCAGCAAAATCAGAAAACCAAGGGAATAAGTCTTGTGATGTTGCCAAGACATGCTCATTTGGAAAAGTATCATTAATCTCAAGCTCGTCGCCTAGTTTCAGCATTGCCTCTTTTTCTAGGCGAGATAGATGGTCTGCAACCTATATTTTTGTGCCTTTCTGGTCCTTAACCTCAAATTCAAACTCTTACAGCAATAGTACTCATCAAATCAATCTATGCTTAGCATCTTTATTTGCCATAAGGTACCTTAGAGTTGCATTTTCTGTATGAACAATGACTTTAGTACAAATCAAATAGGACCAAAACTTCTCAAAAGTAAATATCACTACAAGCAACTCTTATTCAGTAACCATATAATTTTTCTGTGCAGGGTTAAGTGTTTTGTTGGCATAATAAATGGGATTAAGTAATATTTTTGTATCTTTTGCCTAGGACAGCTCCTAGGGCCACACCACTAGTGTCACACATCACCTCAAATAGAAGGGTCTGATCCAGAGACACAATGATAGGAGCAGAAATCAACCTCTTTTTTAGGCACTCAAAATCCTTAAAACAAGCATCATCAAAAATAGACTTCACCTTCTTCTCTAATAATTTGCACAATGGATTAGCAATCATAGAAAATTCCTTAATGAACCACCTATAAAAATATACATGACCCAAGAAACTCTAAGTACCCTTCACAAAAATCGATGGAGGCAATTTTCAATCACCTCAATTTTAACCCTATTGACCTCTATCCCCTTCTTCAAAATTTTGTGCCCCAGAACTATCCCTTTTTTAACCATGAAGTGACACTTTTTTTAATTCAGCATTAAGTTACACTCTTCATATTTGTAAAGTACAATAGCCAAGTGAGACAAATAGTCATTAAATAAGTTATCTAAAACTGAGAAATCAACCATGAAAACCTCAATAGTATTCTCCACCATATTAGAAAAGATAGATATCAAA
Organism: Capsicum pubescens; assembly: GCA_030864215.1. NCBI lineage: Eukaryota > Viridiplantae > Streptophyta > Magnoliopsida > Solanales > Solanaceae > Capsicum > Capsicum pubescens. The sequence continues at coordinate 204,058,937 of CM061546.1, read as the reverse complement.
CAACGCTAAAAAGTGGAGGGAACATTACAAAGATTGAAAGGCATTTTCTTGAATGCAAATATAGAATATGGATAAGTTAAAGTGGTTTTATCTTGGTCGTCGGGGGCAACAGAAATCAAATTATACCCTAAATAACCATCAAGAAAACAACACCATCCTCTACGTACAAGACAGTCTAACATCATATCCATGAATGACATAAAAAAGAGATATTTTTATGTCTAATTATTTGGGTTATGATAATCCATACAATCCATCCTATAAATGGTCTCAATGGAATTAACGCGTTCTTCTCATTAGGGACCATAGTTATCCCACCCTTTTTTGGTACACACTGAATGGGGCTCACCCACTTGTTATTAGCAATAGTATAGACCATACTTGCATCTAACCAGTTAATAATTTCCTTATTTACCACCTCTTACATAGATAGATTTAGATGACATTGATGCTCAATGCTTGGAGAACACACACCAAATTAAGATGAATCTTGTGGGTGGAATTTTGGGTGGAGATTTGATAACATTCACAATAGTCCAACTAATGGCCCATTTAAACCTCTACAAAACTAAAATCAAGGTCTAAACCTGTGAATACAAAAATTTGGTGCAATAATAATTGACAAGATATTATTGGACCCCAAAACGCATAATGCAAATAAGAAAGTAGGGCCTTCAATTCCAAGATCAGTGGCTCCTCAATAGATAGCTGAGCTAGTGGGTTTGTTTTATTCTTCAAATCAAAATCCAACTTCATTAGTGCATAAGAATAAGAACCTCTACCAACAAGAGCACTCATCATCTAATCAAACTCATTAATACTATCACTATCAAAATTCATGATAACTGATGGTAATACCTCAATGGTAAGTCTTTTCTCAATAAGTGTAACCAATGCATCTTCATCTACTGTGTCTATCAGAAACACTACCCATTTATATTTTGACTGCCTCATCATTGACAAATATTGAAAGTGATTTGTTCATCATTAAGCCTAAACTTTATCTGTCTCATATCCATGTCAACCAATGCCTTACTTGTGGCTAGGAAAGGTCTTCCCAAGATAATAAAGACAACAAAATCTACCTTATAGATGAGAATCACAAAGTTAACAAAATCTGAATGAAGCTATATTTACCAACATATCAGACAATATACCAACCAGCTTCTTCACAGTACAACCAGCCATCAATAGTCTCATAGATGTCGGTGACCCCCCCCCAACTTCTTGTATACAACAAACAGCATTAGATTAAGAGTAGCACCCAAATCACATATTGTTCGTGCAAAATTTAGGGACTCAATAGTGCAAGGAATAATGAAACTCTAGGATCCTCTTTCTTCTCAACCAAAGATCAAGAAGAAATAGCACTATAGTGGTGCACATTATCAGCGAACTCAAAACTTACCATCCGCTTCTTAGTCACTAAATACTTTATGAACTTTGCATAGCCAGGAATCTGCTCTAAAACTTTCATAAGAGAGATATTCACAAACAATTCCTTCAATATTGACAAGAATTTATGATATTTCCCTTCTTTATTTTTCTTCTTCAACCTTTGAGAAAAACGTAGGGGAGGTCACGGAATAGGCTTCAAGACTAGTTCGACCTCATTTCTCTTCCCTTTATCATTATCAATTCATTTCTTTACTCCCATCTATTTCTCCAACATCTCACCATTAACCACCAAATTCTTAGTTTTATCTTTGGGTGCATCATCAGCATCCATAATATTATTCTTTACCTTATTAACTACAAGCATAGGTAGATCAATTATAGACTTACGCCATCGAGTGGTGTTGGATAGGAAGTGACTATCATTCTTCAGATTTTGAATGGTATTGCTTGAAAGAGTGTCTGATTGATGTTGATTTAATATAGATGACATCTCCCTAAACTCTCTCTCAAGCTGTTTGATTGCAGTATCATGCAATTTTACTTTCTGGCTCAATCCTGATATGTCTGCCATAAACTCCTTAAGGCAACTCTCTTGGCTCTTTGAAACCTTCACAAGCTTAGCCAGCAATGGTTCTATTCTAGAATTAGTATCACAGTGCCCTAGTAGAACATACAGACCACTCTTCTCCTTATAATCATCCTTTCTTCTCTAGTCACTATCTCAACCTCTTCTCATGTCCCTATACCTATCTCTATAGAAGTTTTAACCTTAATTCTCTAATATTGAGTTCCAAGTGTCCTGATTATACCTTTGGCCCTGGGCTTAGAAATCTGTCATCTCTCTATCTACCTATTCTTCAAAGTCATATTCTTTATGCCTTGGATATTTACCTTGAGCACCCAGAGGTTTTACCTTTTCTGCTCCCATGACTGCAAATTGCATAGTAAGTAATCCAATTTCAGTCTGTTATTGTGCTACCTTTTGAGCCACAATCTAATCTAGGGATATCTTCTTACTAGAAGCATAAATAGCACAAGTACCAGCTCCTCTATCTTCCTCTTGAATAAATCATCCTTGGTTGGCTTTAATGATTTGGTCTAATATCTCTACCGCTTGCTCTCATCGCAAACTCATGAAAGCTCCACCTGTGATAGTGTCTACCACAACCTTAGTATTAGCATTCAAGGCTCTGTAGAATATCTCTAGTACATTCCTACCTCTAATTCTATAGTTTGGAATACTCATGAGATTCTTCTTGAATGGTAACCATGTCTCATACAATGCCTCTGAATGTAACTATCTGAATTTATAAATCTCATTCTTCAACTGCAGCATAAAAATTAGTCCAAAATTTGTTGTCTTAACTCATTCCAAGTGGTAATGGACCTATGATATAGTTTCCTTAACCATAAAGTCATTTTTCCTATAAAAGAGAATGGGAAAAACCTCAGTCATAAGTCTTCTTGACTCACACTTGGTAGATTATACAAAGTACAAATCCCAATAAAGTTCACAATGTGCACATTTGCATCTTCAATAGGAAAACCAACAAACACACCCTTCAAATTAAGCAACTGAATCATTTCACTCGTAATGTCAAATTTTATTTCTTGGGGCAACTCTGGAGGAATGATAGTTTGTGTCTCAATTGGTTCAAAATACCCAAATCTTTATCTGAATCATCAAAAACTGGCAAATACTGCTAAGCAGGTGGTAGTTGAACTTTATTCATTCTATCTCGGTCCCTGTCGAGTGTTGCTCGATGATCTTCTTCATTTTGTTGTATATCCATTTCCTTAGCATGTCGGACTACTCTAATATCATATTTTCTTCAGCTATTAATTGAGCAGTGATTTGCTCAACAATTTCTTGAATACTATATAAAGGTGTCCGATTTAATGTGGTTGGGTCATCATGAACCCTTTCATGTAGGGCTCCATGCTTATACTTTTCCTGTCTCTCCATCTTATGATTTTATCGTAAGGTTCGTTCAAGATTAGATCAAATAGAATTAGGGTATTGCCTTGACTCTGAGTACTAGGTATACATCGGTATATACCCTAGAAAAAAGTATAAAACCAAAAACGAACAACCTCAATAAACTCAAGCAATTAATTCGTAATTATATTGTCCGGCAATAGCACCAAAACTTGATGTCACCCAAATTACACCTCCTAAAAGGTATAACACAGTTGCTTGTCAAATATAGATCCCAACAACATTGGGGTCGATCCCACAGGGATTAGAATGAAAATCTACCAAAAACTTATTAATGTAATTGGAATGTGCAGAAAGTAAATTGGGGGTTTGTAAGAATAATAGTCACAGTAATGATGTTTAGCAAGTAGGGTTATTATCAATATGAGATGTTCATTAGGATTGTTGATCTTGGGCATAGTTATACGTCCAAGTACCAACATTTATCCATATTTCTACTTGTTTTAGGATCTAAAACTTGTCAGTTATATTATGTTTGAGCTAAAATCACAATCCTGAGCTAATGGATATGATTAATGTTGCAGGGCTTGATTGTGATACAATTAGACATGCTTTGATACATTAATGAGAAGATTTTGGGATATGGAATCACTATGAGTAGCATGCAGAGCATGAATATGTTGGAACAAGGTTCGTAAAGCATGGCACAAAGCCCAAAATCAACACAATATATAAGGATCTAGAAAGGAGGAAAATTTCAAGCCTTTTTACCACAGAGCTTAGACTTTGCGCTAAAATCCATGGCACGCTGATGAATTAAAGTCCAATGGCAATTTCCAGTGAAGGTCTATTATAGCCCGGTGCCACGGACCTTAGTGTCCATGATAGCCGTCGTGGCATGGAGACTGAATTATTTTAGAAGGTTCAATCCAGTGAAGGTTTGTGATAGCTCCATGCCACGGACCTTAGTGTCTGCAATGATCTCCATGGAATAAAGAAGGGTAATTTTCATGTTATTTAGACCAAGTATAAAAAGTACACTTAATCACAATTGTAAACACCTTATTATATGAATATCAAAGGCAACTAAACAATTATAGGAGTTTTATTATGGTTCTTCCATTTTCATCTTTGAACATTGACTTTGGTATGATTAACTTTATTTCTTTGGTATTAATTTCAAACATGAGGGGCTAAACACCCTTGTTCTTAGGTTGAGTCCGAGAATATGATTATATTTTGATATTTTTAGAGTGGTTAACGTTGATTTATCACTTGGGTTGTTCTTATTCTTCTATTTCTACTATTTTAATAAATGGACACCTTTAGAATACATTTATAATCCCTTTGTGAACCAAGAAGGAGAATCATTGGGATGGATTAAAGAGTTTAAGGAGAAAGTTCATATTCTTCTGCATAACAAAGGATGTAAAGTAGCAACTTGGATAGGAATATACCTAGAAGCCTTGTTTGGTTCAATTGCAGGAAGATCAAGCATCTAATTGGATTATTGCATCCCTGCTCAGCGATATAGTTGCAATGCATATTTAGGTAGAAGATTAGAGGCTCGAAATATCATGATCATAATCTAAACCCTGAGAATTAATAACCCAATAATCAATACGACCATGATAAGGATAAAGATTTATAGTATTGTTAAGAGTGCCTCAACCCTAGAATTCTTTCTCATATTGTTTACAACCTATCTTATGTTGGGATTGTCACACTTTATTATTTAATTAGTTGTTAAATTATTCATTATATTTTTTAACCCATTTTGATACTCTGAAGCACTTGAATACATGATTGTCGAAACTAAAGTTTAGTAAATTACTTACCAAGTAGTCCTCATGGGTACGATATCCGATTCTTTGAGTCACTATATTACTTGTATGATCAATTCTATTCCCCCTAACTTCTTAACTCCATAGACTTAACGTGCTCATCAAACTATCTTGGTACCTTGCATGCATAATCTAACCAATTATGTATCACCTAACCATTGCTCAACCTTAGTTTAGTGAATTTCACTCATCTCTTCTCGATCTTAGAGTATCGCATTACAAACCCTTATTCTGTATACCAGATTAACTATCTCCTATGAGTCTAAAGTTAATTAGATGAATATTGGTAGCTTCAAATTACTTTTTCAATATCTTTTCCTAATCTCAACCTCTCTCTAGAGTTAGTATCGAATACAGGCGGGTTCCTAACATTTGCAACCGTGAAAAATCAATCAATACAAAAGAAATCACAATACTTGCAAGAACACTAATTTAGAATGAGTATGCACTTCATTTTCTTTGTTAATCCATCAAGGTTATCAAAACCCTAGTTATCGTGTTTAGCTACTCATGATTGTAAGAACACACATAGAATTCATAGATGAAACCATACGAAAATTTAAGAATGAAAACTAAAATCTAAAATTAATATCAATTCCTAAATACCAAGAATAATAATTACAAGATCAAGAATGTATCTCAAAACTCAAAATAATGTAATAAGTGCATAAAGTGCATAAAATAATAATGGAACATCCAATTGGGTATTTATAGATACATCAAAAATCCTATCCTAAACAAAGTAGGAAATCAGGGTCAGCACGACCCTACGACCCCACTTACAAGTCGTAAGTAGTACCTGTGGGGCGTAAGTAGGTTTGTAGGAATCAGAGGAGTCTTCAGGTCTTCAAAACCCTACCTATAGGGGTACCTATAGGTCCATGGGTACAACCTACACCTCATAGGTATCCATCGTAGGAATCAAAAGAATTCTTCAACTTTCAGAATCTTGGGACTGCAACCTATGGACCCAACTTATAAGCCCGTAGATACTATCTACGGCCCATAGGTAGTCTTTTAGGTGTCCTCTCTGCTTTACGTCATCATTTTTTTCTCCTTCTCTGCTCCGAACCTAGTTTTCCTGTAAAACCAACACAAAAGGACATCATATCTAACAAAAAAACCTTAGTACTTGTATAATTTCCTTATTTTAAGTATCAAAATTTCCATGAAACTATGGAACATCAGAAGGATTTTTATCACTCAAAATATGGGAACTAAATTTTACCCCACAAGACTTCACACTCACCTACATAGAAATTTAGATTCGTCTACCCCAACTTTCAACTGAGTTTTGTGATTAAAAAAATTCTAGAAAGGGTAAGAATAAAACTTAGATCTCTGCTAAAAATTAATACATGCAAAACAACCACCTTACATGAAAGGTATGCATGAATTAGCATCCAAGTTTCCATGAATTACCTAGTTAAAAATCAGTAACCATAAGAAATCATAAATAGGAGGTGGTTTATGGAGAGAAAACCTAGTACAGGCTATGGGTAGATCGGCCACACCCTAGAAAAATACAACAATACACCACCCAAACATACTATAGAGCTAAAACCATCAACTTAAAAAGATAAAACATCTGGGAAACGGGCTAAGGAGATGTGGACAATAGTGATCTTTAAGAGAATAAAGTCATAGGAAAAGGCAAAACCAGGAATTAACACATTGACAGGTAAGTCAAGAAATCAAGCCATCAAGTAGGAAAAACCTTTTACTCACTTTCAACTAAATTGCATAGTAAGTAATCCAATTTCAGTCTGTTATTGTGCTACCTTTTGAGCCACAATCTAATCTAGGGATATCTTCTTACTAGAAGCATAAATAGCACAAGTACCAGCTCCTATATCTTCCTCTTGAATAAATCATCCTTGGTTGGCTTTAATGATTTGGTCTAATATCTCTACCGCTTGCTCTCATCGCAAACTCATGAAAGCTCCACCTGTGATAGTGTCTACCACAACCTTAGTATTAGCATTCAAGGCTCTGTAGAATATCTCTAGTACATTCCTACCTCAAATTCTATAGTTTGGAATACTCATGAGATTCTTTTTGAATGGTAACCATGTCTCATACAATGCCTCTGAATGTAACTATCTGAATTTATAAATCTCATTCTTCAACTGCAGCATAAAAATTAGTCCAAAATTTGTTGTCTTAACTTATTCCAAGTGGTAATGGACCTATGATATAGTTTCCTTAACCATAAAGTCATTTTTCCTATAAAAGAGAATGGGAAAAACCTCAGTCATAAGTCTTCTTGACTCACACTTGGTAGATTATACAAAGTGCAAATCCCAATAAAGTTCACAATGTGCACATTTGCATCTTCAATAGGAAAACCAACAAACACACCCTTCAAATTAAGCAACTGAATCATTTCACTCGTAATGTCAAATTTTATTTCTTGGGGCAACTCTGGAGGAATGATAGTTTGTGTCTCAATTGGTTCAAAATACCCAAATCTTTATCTGAATCATCAAAAACTGGCAAATACTGCTAAGCAGGTGGTAGTTGAACTTTATTCATTCTATCTCGGTCCCTGTCGAGTGTTGCTCGATGATCTTCTTCATTTTGTTGTATATCCATTTCCTTAGCATGTCGGACTACTCTAATATCATATTTTCTTCAGCTATTAATTGAGCAGTGATTTGCTCAACAATTTCTTGAATACTATATAAAGGTGTCCGATTTAATGTGGTTGGGTCATCATGAACCCTTTCATGTAGGGCTCCATGCTTATACTTTTCCTGTCTCTCCATCTTATGATTTTATCGTAAGGTTCGTTCAAGATTAGATCAAATAGAATTAGGGTATTGCATTGACTCTGAGTACTAGGTATACATCAGTATATACCCTAGAAAAAAGAATAAAACCAAAAACGAACAACCTCAATAAACTCAAGCAATTAATTCGTAATCATATTGTCCGGCAATAGCGCCAAAACTTGATGTCACCCAAATTACACCTCCTAAAAGGTATAACACAGTTGCTTGTCAAATATAGATCCCAACAACATTGGGGTCGATCCCACAGGGATTAGAATGAAAATCTACCAAAAACTTATTAATGTAATTGGAATGTGCAGAAAGTAAATTGGGGGTTTGTAAGAATAATAGTCACAGTAATGATGTTTAGCAAGTAGGGTTATTATCAATATGAGATGTTCATTAGGATTGTTGATCTTGGGCTTAGTTATACGTCCAAGTACCAACATTTATCCATATTTCTACTTGTTTTAGGATCTAAAACTTGTCAGTTATATTATGTTTGAGCTAAAATCACAATCCTGAGCTAATGGATATGATTAATGTTGCAGGGCTTGATTGTGATACAATTAGACATGCTTTGATACATTAATGAGAAGATTTTGGGATATGGAATCACTATGAGTAGCATGCAGAGCATGAATATGTTGGAACAAGGTTCGTAAAGCATGGCACAAAGCCCAAAATCAACACAATATATAAGGATCTAGAAAGGAGGAAAATTTCAAGCCTTTTTACCACAGAGCTTAGACTTTGCGCTAAAATCCATGGCACGCTGATGAATTAAAGTCCAATGGCAATTTCCAGTGAAGGTCTATTATAGCCCGGTGCCACGGACCTTAGTGTCCATGATAGCCGTCGTGGCATGGAGACTGAATTATTTTAGAAGGTTCAATCCAGTGAAGGTTTGTGATAGCTCCATGCCACGGACCTTAGTGTCTGCAATGATCTCCATGGAATAAAGAAAGGTAATTTTCATGTTATTTAGACCAAGTATAAAAAGTACACTTAATCACAATTGTAAACACCTTATTATATGAATATCAAAGGCAACTAAACAATTATAGGAGTTTTATTATGGTTCTTCCATTTTCATCTTTGAACATTGACTTTGGTATGATTAACTTTATTTCTTTGGTATTAATTTCAAACATGAGGGGCTAAACACCCTTGTTCTTAGGTTGAGTTCGAGAATATGATTATATTTCGATATTTTTAGAGTGGTTAACGTTGATTTATCACTTGGGTTGTTCTTATTCTTCTATTTCTACTATTTTAATAAATGGACACCTTTAGAATACATTTATAATCCCTTTGTGAACCAAGAAGGAGAATCATTGGGATGGATTAAAGAGTTTAAGGAGAAAGTTCATATTCTTCTGCATAACAAAGGATGTAAAGTAGCAACTTGGATAGGAATATACCTAGAAGCCTTGTTTGGTTCAATTGCAGGAAGATCAAGCATCTAATTGGATTATTGCATCCCTGCTCAGCGATATAGTTGCAATGCATATTTAGGTAGAAGATTAGAGGCTCAAAATATCATGATCATAATCTAAACCCTGAGAATTAATAACCCAATAATCAATACGACCATGATAAGGATAAAGATTTATAGTATTGTTAAGAGTGCCTCAACCCTAGAATTCTTTCTCATATTGTTTACAACCTATCTTATGTTGGGATTGTCACACTTTCTTATTTAATTAGTTGTTAAATTATTCATTATATTTTTTAACCCATTTTGATACTCTGAAGCACTTGAATATATGATTGTCGAAACTAAAGTTTAGTAAATTACTTACCAAGTAGTCCTCATGGGTACGATATCCGATTCTTTGAGTCACTATATTACTTGTATGATCAATTCTATTCCCCCTAACTTCTTAACTCCATAGACTTAACGTGCTCATCAAACTATCTTGGTACCTTGCATGCATAATCTAACCAATTATGTATCACCTAACCATTGCTCAACCTTAGTTTAGTGAATTTCACTCATCTCTTCTCGATCTTAGAGTATCACATTACAAACCCTTATTCTGTATACCAGATTAACTATCTCCTATGAGTCTAAAGTTAATTAGATGAATATTGGTAGCTTCAAATTACTTTTTCAATATCTTTTCCTAATCTCAACCTCTCTCTAGAGTTAGTATCGAATACAGGCGGGTTCCTAACATTTGCAACCGTGAAAAATCAATCAATACAAAAGAAATCACAATACTTGCAAGAACACTAATTTAGAATGAGTATGCACTTCATTTTCTTTGTTAATCCATCAAGGTTATCAAAACCCTAGTTATCGTGTTTAGCTACTCATGATTGTAAGAACACACATAGAATTCATAGATGAAACCATACGAAAATTTAAGAATGAAAACTAAAATCTAAAATTAATATCAATTCCTAAATACCAAGAATAATAATTACAAGATCAAGAATGTATCTCAAAACTCAAAATAATGTAATAAGTGCATAAAGTTCATAAAGTAATAATGGAACATCCAATTGGGTATTTATAGATACATCAAAAATCCTATCCTAAACAAAGTAGGAAATCAGGGTCAGCACGACCCTACGACCCCACTTACAAGTCGTAAGTAGTACCTGTGGGGCGTAAGTAGGTTTGTAGGAATCAGAGGAGTCTTCAGGTCTTCAAAACCCTACCTATAGGGGTACCTATAGGTCCATGGGTACAACCTACACCTCATAGGTATCCATCGTAGGAATCAAAAGAATTCTTCAACTTTCAGAATCTTGGGACTGCAACCTATGGACCCAACTTATAAGCCCGTAGATACTATCTACGGCCCATAGGTAGTCTTTTAGGTGTCCTCTCTGCTTTACGTCATCATTTTTTTCTCCTTCTCTGCTCCGAACCTAGTTTTCCTGTAAAACCAACACAAAAGGACATCATATCTAACAAAAAAACCTTAGTACTTGTATAATTTCCTTATTTTAAGTATCAAAATTTCCATGAAACTATGGAACATCAGAAGGATTTTTATCACTCAAAATATGGGAACTAAATTTTACCCCACAAGACTTCACACTCACCTACATAGAAATTTAGATTCGTCTACCCCAACTTTCAACTGAGTTTTGTGATTAAAAAAATTCTAGAAAGGGTAAGAATAAAACTTAGATCTCTGCTAAAAATTAATACATGCAAAACAACCACCTTACATGAAAGGTATGCATGAATTAGCATCCAAGTTTCCATGAATTACCTAGTTAAAAATCAGTAACCATAAGAAATCATAAATAGGAGGTGGTTTATGGAGAGAAAACCTAGTACAGGCTATGGGTAGATCAGCCACACCCTAGAAAAATACAACAATACACCACCCAAACATACTATAGAGCTAAAACCATCAACTTTAAAAGATAAAACATCTGGGAAACGGGCTAAGGAGATGTGGACAATAGTGATCTTTAAGAGAATAAAGTCATAGGAAAAGGCAAAACCAGGAATTAACACATTGACAGGTAAGTCAAGAAATCAAGCCATCAAGTAGGAAAAACCTTTTACTCACTTTCAACTAAATTTCTCAACCCAAATGCCAATAAGATCTGCACAAATAGTAAAATATCAAACCCCCTCCCCCAAATCTTGATAATAGAAAAGAAAAGAAGAAAATTTCCCATAAAAAATTTTGAACTCTAAACTTGAAATCTATGGCGTTTATAGATCAAAAATTTTACCACTCCCAAGCGGGACAATTGGTTGTGCTACCTTCTCTACAAGGATAAAAACATTTTAACACCTTACTCTGCCATTAAGAGTTTAGATATCATGAAAGTCAATGAGGTAGGACCCTCTACCTGTCCCTCACAAAGATGCTAGGGAATTTAAGCTTACTTTTCTTTATTCAATGGAAAATACTAACACCATCCGCCCTTTAAACCCCCCCCCCAAACATTCTATTAATCAATAAGAATAATCATAACTCCCCTCCAGTTGACATAACCATGGAGGCCACATCTATTGACTCTCTGCTATATCTTGTTTAGATGATGATCAGATGATAATAAGGAACCAAATCCCTGGGTCTTCAAGAATTCACTACAACTGTCACATGTCTGCATAGTTTTGCCTGTTAGTGTAACAAACTGTACAGGTGAGTTGTGTACTAATCTGGACACCTAGACCAATCAAAATTCAACCCTAATCATTATACTACTATAAATAGAAGAGAATGCTTCTCAATTCAATGGTATATACTATTTGATTATTGAAAGAAGAAAATGGTAAAAACTCAATATTGCTCATGTTCCAAGTTCTATGTATTGAGAGAGTAATTGTTCTTGAGTCAAGTCTTGGTCTATAATTGAATTAGTCATCTATAAGAGTAATGCTTTATTATGTATTTTAAGTTCTTAGGTAGAGTTACCTGAGTTGAAATTGATTAGATTTAATCAATACTGAGTGGAGTTCTTGCCAGAGTTGTCAAGGTAAGTTTGTAATAGAGTTATTACAAAATAGTGGAGCTTAGACCTAAGCTCCAATGGAGTCTATAATTTTAGTTTAATTATGGTGGATTGTTGAGTGCTTGTGAGGGCAAGCCATAGTTTTTTCTCCCTTGAGCAAGGAGGTTTCCATGTTAAACCATTGTGTTCCTTACTTTCCTGCAAAGGTTTATTTCCTTACTGCTTTACTAATTTATTGTCTATGTCTGACTGTAAGGGACCTAGTCCCTTATAAGGTGGTGCATCCCCCATAATTCATCAGTTTGTATCAAAGCAAGAACATCTTAAAAGGTTCACACCTAGAATAAGTTATTAATCATTGTTGCTCTACTTAATCTGGAAGAAGGGAAATCTACCACTAGACCACCCCACTTAGTATGAAACTTTTTCTATAAAGAAAGGAGAGACAATTCAAGATAAGCATACTAGATTCACTTCAATCACAAATGAGTTGCACTGCTTAGGAGATGTGATTCATTTGTATAAGCAAGAGAGAAAACTTCTAGGTATTTTTCCTAAGTCCTGGGAAAATAAAGTGGATGTTATTACTGAGGCAAGAAACCTGAGGACTATCTCTATGGATGAACTTATTGGTAATCTAAAGACTCATGAACTCAAGAAGCAGCAGGGAAAAGAGGAGAAGGAAGAAAAAAGAGAAAAATATCTGGCATTAAAGGTTGCAAAGTCTAAATCAAGTGAGAAAGACACTAATGTTGCCTATTTGGCAAAAAGGATTGTTAGAGTAATGAGGAAAAGTGGTCAATTTCAAAGAAAAGAAAGTATCAAAAACAAAGAGATACAGTTAAAGTTTGTCTTAAGAAGAATTTCATCAAGGATTGTCCACTACACAAAATGGACTATCAGGAATACCTAAAGTGTGGAGTTATGTAACACCCTGACTTTCTGAATCGGAATGCTACACGGGTCTTATGACCCCGAAGGATCACAAGCTAACCCATGACTGATATCTGTACCTGTACACTGCAATATATGACATAATAATACAGAAAAACATGAACAATAGGCCATAAGGTTCAACTGAATAAAATATCTGACAAACTTAATATCCATATCGGTAGAAAATACCCAAAAATAACTGAAGTCAGAATCAAATTTAAACTAAAACTGAAACCCTTTAAATACTGTCTGAGTAAGAAGTTAAAGGAACATGTCTCCAACTAACTCCGTCTAGCAAAACTGAACTGAAATAATAAATGAAACAAAATAATATCGTCCTCGAATGGATGAGGACTCACTGTAACTCTGCAAATGGAATGCTACTGCTGATCTGGAACACATACCTCTGAACCTATGGTGTAACATAAGAGAAAGTACCATAGCGCAAATCCGTCAGTATGTCTGAAAGTACCGAGTATACGAGTGAGGTAGGCTAAATACAAAGGGTTATATGCATAAACAATGCTGACTAATATAAACGTGAGAATATATACTTGCATAAGAAACTATAACTAAACTCATGGTGATACTGACTACTAAGTCTGAATACTGACGACATGACTTTACTGATACTGAGATACTAAATAGATGAATGACTATTTCTGACAGTTCGAATTATGAAGGACTAGTCTGATTGACTGTATCTAATAGTCCTGAAACTTAATACTGATAACATAAGCTATGACAACTGACATAACTGATATAACTGTGATGATCGACAAGACTGATGTAACTGATACTGAGCAACTGTATTTAACAGTCTGAGTTCTGATGGAACTATCTGAGTTATGTTCTATATGGAGTAACTGAATTTGAGATCAGTCCTATCTAGTGAGTGATCTTTAAGTCTGATAATTTTGATACTGATTAACTATAGTTGAGATGAGTCCTATCTAATGGGTAATCTTGAAGTCTATTTATAATGGTAAGGATTAACTGTCTCTAACAGTACTGAATCTGTACTACTGAACTGAGTTGACTATATCTGACAGTCCTGAATCTGTAACTGAAACTGTGGGATATATTCATCTAACCGACATGCCCCATACTAAGCTGACTGGGGTCCAATCTCTACCCTAACTAGAAGGGTGTCAGTACCGCACCACCAGTAAAGACAACTGTTGTGGAGTCAGTCCTAATCTAGCGGGTGACTCCTGGGATCAGTCCTATACATATAAATGTACTAACGGGTGACCCCTAAGTATGCCAGTCCTATCTAAAGGGTGATATCTCATACCTACGCTGGCTACGTTGTTCTGGAAATTAGGGATTGCTTCTAAGGATCTCCATCCTTTTTAGCAGTTGAGTCCCTATCCTTAGGCTCACTCGGTGTTGAATCCTACTCCCATCTGAAAGACACTGAACTGGATAACTGAGTTAAACTGAATAACTGAATTGAACTAATTAGTTGAACTGATACTGATTAACTGAACTAATACTAATGGTATTATTTAGCGGAGCTAAACTAAGTTTACTGAGTTCCCTTGACTGAAGGAATGTACTGAGTTCTGAGAACTGACTGAGAGTACTGAAATTACTAAGATCACTAGGAATACTATTATTACTGAGATCACTGAGATTACTGAGTACTGAGGTTACTAAACTACTGAGACTGCTGAGATTTCTGAGTTTTCCTGAGTCACATGACTAACTGAATTCTATAGACCATAGCTTAATTGAGAGTATCGTGATAACATGACATGGAACTAGGCACACAGCTATATTATTTTGGGTACAAGTACCCCAGGGACTCGATGGAAGGAAACTGACACACATGACTGACTTGATCATAAGAATAAAGTCCACAACTCACAACATCATAAGTAGAGGATTTCATACTACACTTGGTTCTCAACATCTTATACATGGAAGGGGATGCGCACAACATGTATATACTCGCGTTGCTTCAATATCATGCTCATTCCATATCACAACAAGAACACATAACAATAATGTGGAGTTTATGTGGAATCATAAAGAATAGAACATGGGCTTGTCATTTAAGCACTATTAAGCCATAAAAACATGGATTCTATCATTCTTAGAATTTTATCAAACACCTTATATGCACAACTTTGGGCATAGGTGTACTTATCAATTTGACAATTTTAATCCATCCAAAATTCATGGGTTTCAACTAACCTACTCACATGCTTTATGAAAAACACATCAAGATACAACCTTGAATCCAAACAACAATCATCAACATGATTATAGCCATAACACAACAAGGAAATCACAATTTATAATTTAAAACATGATTCTTGATCTCCATGGATGAAAGGGGCCTATGGATGAACACTACGCATACCTTAAAGCTTGATCTTGAAAGAGATCTAATGTTTCTTGAAGGTTCTTGATGAAATCCGTAGGTTTGTTCTTGATTTTTCTTGACTAGGGTTTAACCCCTTTGGGAGAGAATGTTTTTGTTCTTGAGGAGATGATCTTGAGAGAAAACCCTAATCTTATGGTTGAGAGTGTATGAGAGAGCTTTTTGAGATGTTTAACTAAAGAGAATGAAAGATAATACGCTCCTTGAGGTTTATAAGTCATGGAAAGTAAAGGAAAAGACCAAAATACCCTAGAAAAAATGTCCCTCAATTGCTGGAAAAATTAGCTGACGACATTCCTGACAAGCCGTCATACTGGTGATAGGTCGTCACAAATTGTCGTCACAAAAAGGTGAAATCTTGGTTTTCTGGTTAAGGTTGACGACATTGGTGATAGGCTATCACGGGCATGATGTCTTGTCACAAAATGTCTTCACTGAGGGTGAAAATCTACCCAGGGCTGACGACATTAGTGATAGGCCATCACGAGCATGACAGCTTATCACGAATGTCGTCACTCAGTTTCCCAGCCTGACATGCCGGAGTAAAATGGGTATAACTTCTTGCTCCGATATCAGATTTAGGCGAAATTGGTATAGTTGGAAAGATAATTCAATTATATATCTTTTGGTAGGTAATGAGGTCAAAAATTCATAGTATAACGAGAGATATGCTTATTCAAAGTTGACTATAGCAATATCCTTCCCAAGAGTTCAATCGGTAAGGAATGTTTTGATTCGTCTGATAGCTGGGAGTTATTTCAAGACTTAATATACATGTAACTTGCTCATAAAACTATAAAAGAACCATTATGTACTATAAATGAGCTTGAAACATGGCGTTAATATTGGTTTTGATTTTTCGGGGTATTACAATATCTCCCCCTTGGGAACATTCATCCTCAAATAAGAATGACTGAGATGGAAGAAAAGATCAACTGAAGTACGTACAATACATACACTACTAAAACATGGTTTCGGGACTGACATGATTGATAAGCTGAATACATCATACTAAACATGCATATCTGATGCATGAGTAACTAATTTATGAATGCACGACTAAGTGTTCTGATGAACTGAGTTTCTCATAATAAGAATGCATATCTGATGCCTAATTGATGAGCTGAATCCATGCATATCTGATGCATGATTATACGACTGACATGATACATGAATGCATAACAGAAAGTACTAATAAGCTGATCACGCATATCTGACACGTGAATATATGACTGAACGAGCTCAGGAACATGCGGTTGAACATGCAATGGTAAGGGTACCAAGTTTGAACTAAAAACTAAGCATAGAATTGAATACAAAGTTTGGTACTAAAATCTGAACATGGGAATGAGTAAGATCAACGAAGATTGTCACCTTGAACTGAAAATATCGATGAGTATGAGATTAATCACTCAATATGTATGAGCAGAAACATAAGAACATAACTGAGTATGGAACGTGATACATGAACTGAACTGAGTGTGCAATTGATGTTGGGTGTATTTACACGCCTAAACACCATAATTTACCCATGTTATAGCTAAGTTTTGAGGATAAAATATATAATTCCTGCACTTTTAGTCCATTTTCCTGTAAGTGAGCTAACCTACGTGATTAGCATGTTTTCAGGTATTAATGATGAAGATTTCAGCACTTTGTGGACCTTTGGGCAGCAAAGGAAAACTTCACAGAAGAGGGAAGGCAGCTTTTGGAAGCTTATGGACTGAATATGACACATGGAGAAATTGTCCCGGGCAAAAGCAGTATTTTTAAATACTTAGGGGTGCAGCAGTAACCTAGTAGGACTAGGACAAGGATGTTATAAAAACCCTATTTGCTGAATTTTTCAGCATTCATGCAGTAATTCATGCATTGATGAATTAATTCAGTCGACACTTTTTAGTATTATTCAGTTTACAGATTCTGTAAGTTAGAACAGAGAAACACGGCTCTTTTGTGGAAGACGGCTAAGAGGAGAAACGTCATCCCTCTTTGCCGTTAAAATCATCCTCTCGCGGAGATTGTTCTAGTTGCGGTATGATGATGATGTCTTTGTTGTTTTCCTTTACAATCATGAGTAGCTAAACTTCTCTGTTAGGGTTATGGAAGCCTTTTGATATACTATCTATTACTATGAGTTTGTGAATTCTTGATGCGTATGCTACTTATATCATTACTCTCTTCGTTTTAATTTAATTCTCGTGGTTGCAAACATAGAGAATAGTCCATTATAGCATTAACTTGTTCGAGAGAAAAGTTACATGTTTGAAAAAGAGAGTGTGACAAGGAAATAGGGCTACCAACCCCTATTTACACGTTAGTGCCGTAACTGGGCTAACCTCTTGGAGAGTTCGTACCATTAGTTATACGCTTTAAGCTCGAGAGAGTTAAAGTGAAATAATCCTTGATGGTTGATAAACACTAGGATTTACAATTAGAATACGAATCTCTATAAGTGCATGCATGTCTGAATTCCGCATTACTCATAGTTAATAGATACGTAGAACTCATAAGGTGGACATAACCCTAACTTATTTTTCTCTGTGATTAAATCTTACTAAACAAAGCATTCTGTTGTTACTTTGATAGTATTAATTCACGCCAAACCCAATCCCCCCTTTTCCGTGGAATTTTTGATCAAGAGTATACTAATAATTGCAATACTTAGTGACCAAGTATTCCCTGTGGGATTCGACACCCAACCCAGTTGGGTTCTATATTTGACAGCGATCGCTTACACTCTTACGAGAGTTGTAGTTTGGGCGTTATCAAATTTTGGCGTCGTTGCCGAGGAATACAGTTGTCAACTAAGTTTGTGATAGTTAATAGACCCTTTGGTCTAAAATTCTTGAATTTTACTTTTTGTTTGTTGTTTTTGTTTTGTTCAGGTTTGGTAGAGTGCATGCCAAATACACAAAGATCTGGTCAGCCATTATTACCCATAAATCCTGAACCACAACTTATTGGCAGAATGGATGCACAATGTGACATTGAAAGAAGGGCTGCTCAACAGGAGCAGGCTAGATTAGCTGCGTTGGCAGTTGCTCAAGTGCATCAACAGAATATTGATAACCCAGGTCGGGCAACAAATCCTGATGATGAGGACCTAGGTGATGATGAGTTACTTAATCCATGGCGTGCAGATGAGGTGGCAGCGCCTGTGAACAGGAGATATCGTCAAGCTAGAATGAGACCTGAACGCCGAGCTGTGCAGGCTCCTTTTGATGATGATGATGACGATATTGATGGGGCTGGTGCCACAGGGGCTATTATTCCTCCGCCCTTGGCTCCCGGAGCCAAGTTCAATATCACTAGCACCATGATTTAGCTATTGTAGCTCAAGGGATTATTTGGTGGACTTGCAGGCGATGATCCGAATATGTATCTAATTAATTTTATCTCAACATGCAAGGCGTTTGACAATCCAGGAGTTGGACAGAATGTAATTCGACTGCGCTTATTTCCATTGTCTCTATCTGGAGAGGCAACTCTATGGTTGAACGGGCTAACTCCTGACTCTATTACTAATTGGAGGCAACTGAAAGACGTTTTCCTAGAAAGATTCTTTCCGTCATTCAAGAGGACACAATTAAGAGATGAGATCAGCAATTTTCGACAGCTTCCAACTGAAGCTCTCCACGAAACATGGGAGAGGTTCAAGAAGAAACTCATGCGGTGCCCAAACCATCAGATGACCAATATCCACTTGATGGAAATATTATACAGGGCTTTGAACTCAGTGACAAAGCCAGTGGTTGATAATGTTGCAGGTGGGTCATTCATGGACCTTACTTTTATTGAGGCAAGTGATATGCTAGATCGTATGACAAAGCAGAGTAGAGCTTGGCATACCAGGGATTCTGAGGTAGCAAGCTATACTATATCTATTGGCATGACTGCAGAACAGAGACGAAGATAAGAGAAACGTGACCAGGATATGACTCACATGAAAATGCAGATGGATCTTCTTACCAAGCACTTATTATCAGGGAATACCGAAAAGGTTAAGGCCGTTGTATCACAGGGAAGAGATAAATCCGACTCTGAGGAAGAAGCAAACTACTTGAATAATCAGGGGGGTTTCCGAGGCAATGCCCAAGGAAACCAAGGTCGGAACTATTATGATAAATCTGGATACAAGGACCGCGATCAAGGTAGTTAGAAGAACAAGACTGACAGGAGTGGTTTGTATATTCCTCCTGGAAATCGTGAGGCTGTGGCGTCTGGCTCTTGGAAGATGTCCATGGAAGATATGATGGCTAAGCTGTTGAAAGGAGTAAAGGCAACCAACACGGGAGTAACTGAGGTGAAGAATGATTTGTCATTAATAAATCAATTGGTTGACTCGCATTCTACTGCAATAAAATAGCTGGAGCAACAATTGAGTCAACTCTCAGCGGCATTCAATCAAAGAAAAGTTGGCACTTTTCCTAGCGACACTGTGCAAAACCCAAGGAACGATGGATCATGTATGGCTATTACTACCAGGAGTGGTAAAGTGTTGGAAAATCCATCCAAAGGCAAGCAGGTGGTTGATGATATAGAGGTGAATGTTATTGATGCATATTGTGATGATTCTGTAGAAGCTGAAAATCAGAAAGAGAGCGTTCATGAGAAAACTATTCCCCTTCCACCACCACCTTTTCCTCAGAGACTGAAGAAGAAAGCTGATGACACTCCTGAAAAGGTTGATAATCGGAAGCAAGATAAAAAGGAAGTGGTGGAGAAAACGATTCCTCTTCCACCACCACCTTTTCCTCAGAGACTGAAGAAGAAAGATGATGACACCAGGTTCAGTAAATTTATGACCATGTTGAAGCAGCTGACTATTAATGTTCCTTTGGTGGAGGCGCTAGAACAGATGCCTGGGTATGCTAAATTCATGAAGGACCTGTTGACAAAGAAGCGGGCAGTAAGCTATGAGTTGGCAGAGGATGTTCATCATTGCAGTACAATTACCATGAGGTCTTTATTACAGAAGAAGGTAGATCCTGGTGCTTTCACTATTCCTTGCACGGTTGGATCTATGAATTTTGCTAAGGCATTATGCGATCTGGGGGCTAGCATCAATTTGATGCCGTTATCCGTTTACAGAAAGTTGGGGTTGGGCGATCCTACACCAACCAATATGCGACTAGTGATGGCAGATAGGTCGGTAAAACGACCTGTTGGTATCTTATATGATGTATTGGTGAAGGATTCTACATTCATTTTTCCTGCAGACTTTGTTATTTTGGATTGCGAGGTGGATTCTGAAGCTCCCATAATCTTGGGATGCTCTTTCCTCACAACTGGAAGTGTGTTTATTGATTTAAGAGCTAATGAGCTTTTATTTCGGCTAAATGACGAAGTGGTCCGTTTTGATGTATGCAAATCAATGAAGCAGCCTAGAGATATGGATGTGTTCTCTGTATCTGATGTTTATTATGAGGATGAGAAAGAATTATCTGTAGAGAAGCAGTTTACTATTGAGCCATTGTCTGCTGTGCTGTTGAATTTTGAGCGTGAGGAGGTTGAAGAATATGAAGACCCCGTTTGTGCTCTAATAGGAATAAAGTCCTATTCTCATGCTCCTAAGAAGATGGACCTTGATCTTAAGAATCGACTGTCACCAACAGCGAAGACTTCCATTGAAGAGACACCAGTGCTAGAATCTAAAGAGCTCCCCAGTCATCTAAAGAATGCGTTCTTGGGAAGTGGAACTACACTTCCGGTGATTGTTACGGCTGATTTAGGTGAACATCAAGTAGAGGCTCTCATCTCTGTTCTGAACAGGTACAAGAGAGCCATTGGTTGGACCATTGATGATATAATTGGTATCCCTCCTAGGATATGTATGCACAAGATTCATCTCGAAGAAGATTTTGTACCTACAATCAAGCATCAGCGTCGTCTGAATCCATTCAGAAAAAGAGCCACCATCTATCTCGATGAAGTCTGAGTAATTGAGGTAACTATGTCGTGCCGCGACAATAAATCAAGCGCTACATGGGAGGCAACCCATCGTTTTTAATCGTTTTGTTTTACTAGGAGTTTGTTTTTGTTAAATAAAAATCCAAAAAGGAAGAGTCGAGCCACGACCAAAACTAAGGCGCTTGATGGGAGGCAACCCATCCTTCTAATCATTTTTGTTGTTTTTGATTAAGTGTAGGTGCAAGATGTACAAAGGAGAGGATTAATCCCAAAATTTTAATTTGAAAGTGAGCCATGTTAAAGGTGGTAAGTTAGGAATGAAGGAGCAAAGGCTATCGGTTAGGCATTGCCTATACGAATCTAGGCAACGAACAAGGCAAGGCCTATGTCATTGCCTATGCTCACTGCCTCAACTAGGCAATGGACAAGGCAAGGCCTATACAAATCTAGGCAATGGACAAGGCAAGGCCTATACAAATCTAGGCAATGGACAAGGCAAGGCCTATGTCATTGCCTATGTTCACTGCCTCAACTAGGCAATGGACAAGGCAAGGCCTATATAAATCTAGGCAATGGACAAGGCAAGGCCTATGCAAATCTAGGCAATACCATAGGCGTCGCCTATGCCATTGCCTATGCTCACTGTTTCAACTAGGCCATAACATAGGCGCCGCCTATGCCCAACTAGGCAATACCATAGGCGCCGCCTATGCTAAGCATAGGTAAAGCATTAGGCGCAGCCTACTTGTTATTTTTGACTCCTAACCCAATTTTTCATGGATCAAACCCAACCCTAGACTTGGTCTATAAATAGACCCTCAATCTTAGAACAAAATCTCATTGTTTGCTCAAGATAGGCGCCGCCCAAGCTTCCAAATCCTCTCAAAAAAATTTTCTTTTTGCTCATCTAGTCTTGTGAGTTCATCTTTCGGATCCATCACCAAGTAAGTCATTCTTTTATATTCCGTAGTTGTTGAAATGCTACGTTTATAATGATTTGTTAGATCTTGAAGTGGTGTTGGTGATTTGAATGTGGTTGGTTTGTTATGATACATCTAGTTGAGTGAAAGAATACGTGTGGGTGTTCTTGACTTTGTTCCGACTTGTATTTGATTGTTATACACTGTTATCTTTTTGCAGAATCGAAATGGTAAAGTTAATGCATAATCTTGAAAGTTGAAAGCTTGAATGTTTGAATGACTCGTTCATCGAGATACCGATCATGATTGACCACAAGCGTAAAATGGTGTGATTATTCCTATGCAATAACATGATACGATCTCTATGTGGTAGTCTTGTTCAAAAAGTGCATTAATCCAAACATGAAAGTATACGCCCAATGGAATAACGTTGGAAAGGATAGTAAAGATTACATGAGAATATGACTGTGCTAAACATGTTGTTGGAACATATCGCCTAAATGTATGTCGATGAAGTCTGAGTAATCGACATCACTCACTTAATTAGTTTGTGCCAACAAATTAAGTGTGGGGTGGCGCCACTACTGTTTGTTTTTCGATTGAATCTTCCGAGATGAAGCTAACATGACTCTATTTTAATCTCAGGTAGAATGGCCCCAAAAGGACGACAAGGAAAAGAAAAAGCGTCCACCTCACAGAAAGAACAGAAAAGGTCAAG
Source organism: Capsicum pubescens (assembly GCA_030864215.1). Taxonomy (NCBI): domain Eukaryota; kingdom Viridiplantae; phylum Streptophyta; class Magnoliopsida; order Solanales; family Solanaceae; genus Capsicum; species Capsicum pubescens. The sequence continues at coordinate 204,035,669 of CM061546.1, read as the reverse complement.
AAAGGAGCAAGCTGAGTCCTCCTCTCTACAACTACCTCCACGCACTTTTGGGATCAAGTGGGGTACATTTTGAGGAAACTCTGAGGATGACGACTCTGATGATGATTCCGACGCAGGGGGTATGACCCCAGACATAGAAGAGGAGTCCGACTAATCAGGTTTTCCTTATTTATTTTCCACTGAGGGCAGTGTGTCCCGTCTAAGTGTGGGGTGTTGGTATTTGTATGCTTCTTGTACTTCTTTGCCTACATTTATTCTAGTTCTTGTTTGTTTTAATTTGTCGTAATTAGTTAGTTTAATTTTAGATTTTTTAGATTTTGCATGAAATTGTTCTGATAGGCGGCATGGTATTATGACAAGAGTTTGTGCCAAAATAATTACTATTGAGACGTTTAGGCTCTAAGTGTGACTCACTGTGTGATAAGTGTGTGGTTTAATTCATTCATCTGTTGGGTCAAGAGTCTATACTGCTCCCAATAAAGTTGACCATGTGCCTTGTGTGTGAGAGGTTATAGTATATTCTGTGTTGTGACTGATGCTAGAACTTGCCTGGTGTGTGTGTAAAGCAAAATAAAGAGTGTGGGTTTAGGAGATGATTTAGGCATTTCTTTGGCAGCCTGTGATTGTTTACTTTTTTTTTACCTACCCGTGGACGTTATCCTAGTTAACCCCCTTTGAGCCTTTAGCTATTTTCTTTGACAGCCTCATATGTAGCCTAATCCATTTTTTTTCAAGACCATAATTTGATCCAAATTCCTAAGCGCTTTAAATTGTAGAGTCATGTGACAAAATAAGAGGAAAGTGGGTAAGAGTAATGCCTCAGAGTGTATTGGTACTTGAAATTGTTGTGAATAAGAGTGGCTATCATAGAGGTGTTTTATAAAAAAAAAAGAAAAAAAAACAGAAATAGAAAAATAAAAAAAAAATAAGTTGTATATTCTCATGTTTGTGTTTATAATTGAATAACAAAATAGGTGAAAAGGGGTGTTAGATGAAAAGAAAGGTAGAAGGGTTGGTTAAAAGAGAGCGTTAATGGCATAATGTGATGTATTAAAGCGCTTAGGGAAAACAGTCACTATTTCTGGACAAAATAGTCCTACCTGTCCCTTAGCCTACATTACAACCTGTAAAGACCTATTTGATCCTAAGCTTAGCATTCTGATATTAGTAGAGCATTACACTAAGGGCAAGCCTATGGTCATCAGTTGCAACATATGAATTCTTTGTGAGAGTGAGAGCAAGGAGAATCTTATACCCATGTTCCAAAAAATGCAAAACTTATGAGTGATTATGGGTGATATCTTGTGTGAGACACACATGGTTGATGATTGTTGGGTAGTTTTGTATGATTCTTAGTGCCTTAACTTGTGGATACGAATTAGCCATCATCACGAGTCTATGTTGGAGGTTGAATGATTTCTAGTAGTGATCCAGAAAACTACTCTATGTTAATAATTGTCGTGCATGTCTTGATGAATATTTTGTGTTACTGCTGTGAAATCCTAGTTAGATGTTTGCATGGACGTAATATTTTGTTCGAGGACAAACAAAGCTTTAAGTGTGGGGTGTTGAGATTGGGTGTATTTACACGCCTAAACACCATAATTTACCCATGTTATAGCTAAGTTTTGAGGATAAAATATATAATTCCTGCACTTTTAGTCCATTTTCCTGTAAGTGAGCTAACCTACGTGATTAGCATGTTTTCAGGTATTAATGATGAAGATTTCAGCACTTTGTGGACCTTTGGGCAGCAAAGGAAAACTTCACAGAAGAGGGAAGGCAGCTTTTGGAAGCTTATGGACTGAATATGACACATGGAGAAATTGTCCCGGGCAAAATCAGTATTTTTAAATACTTAGGGGTGCAGCAGTAACCTAGTAGGACTAGGACAAGGATGTTATAAAAACCCTATTTGCTGAATTTTTCAGCATTCATGCAGTAATTCATGCATTGATGAATTAATTCAGTCAACACTTTTTAGTATTATTCAGTTTACAGATTCTGTAAGTTAGAACAGAGAAACACGGCTCTTTTGTGGAAGACGGCTAAGAGGAGAAACGTCATCCCTCTTTGCCGTTAAAATCATCCTCTCGCGGAGATTGTTCTAGTTGCGGTATGATGATGATGTCTTTGTTGTTTTCCTTTACAATCATGAGTAGCTAAACTTCTCTGTTAGGGTTATGGAAGCCTTTTGATATACTATCTATTACTATGAGTTTGTGAATTCTTGATGCGTATGCTACTTATATCATTACTCTCTTCGTTTTAATTTAATTCTCGTGGTTGCAAACATAGAGAATAGTCCATTATAGCATTAACTTGTTCGAGAGAAAAGTTACATGTTTGAAAAAGAGAGTGTGACAAGGAAATAGGGCTACCAACCCCTATTTACACGTTAGTGCCGTAACTGGGCTAACCTCTTGGAGAGTTCGTACCATTAGTTATACGCTTTAAGCTCGAGAGAGTTAAAGTGAAATAATCCTTGATGGTTGAGAAACACTAGGATTTACCATTAGAATACGAATCTCTATAATTGCATGCATGTCTGAATTCCGCATTACTCATAGTTAATAGATACGTAGAACTCATAAGGTGGACATAACCCTAACTTATTTTTCTCTGTGATTAAATCTTACTAAACAAAGCATTCTGTTGTTACTTTGATAGTATTAATTCACGCCAAACCCAATCCCCCCTTTTCCGTGGAATTTTCGATCAACAGTCTACTAATAATTGCAACACTTAGTGACCAAGTATTCCCTGTGGGATTCGACACCCAACCCAGTTGGGTTCTATATTTGACAGCGACCGCTTACACTCTTACGAGAGCTGTAGTTTGGGCGTTATCTTCAATGCATGACATGGATAGAGTATCGTATCATTGACTAAACTGAGCCATTAAGTACATGGCTTACTGCTGAGCTTTGGAGCTAGAGGGTCGGCTCATAAGTAACACTTCCTCCAACATAGATTCATCAAAGAAAATTACATGTTTAAATCATGAAAGTTTGGGGGATATAGTGTATCTCCCCCTTTTGGAAACTATGTCCCTTAAAGGATACTGGACTGACGTTGTTGAGATATTGAGATAGTTGAGGCGATGCACAAGGCATCTACGAACTAGATTATAACTGAACCTCGAAAGTCTAGGACTAATAGATGATGTATGAACTAAACTCAACTTGCAACTACTAGGAGGTTCTACTTGGAATAGTTACGTTCCCTGAGATCTTGGATAGCATGAATAGATGCAAGGATGAGGAAACAAACTATACAAATCTGACTGCTCGATTGCTAAACTGACTTGCTGGCTTTACTAACTAACTCATGCTGAAACATATGTCCAAATCAGAGAAAGAGATCTAACAATGCATACCATGAACATGAAAGACTGGTAACATACCCGAATCTAGGTCAGGAAAACTTTTCGGATCATGACGGGTTTGGAGTGCATAAAGTTTATTTTGACGCTGACCACTCTTAGTACCTTACTGACGCAACACTTTACCCCTCTGTGCTAGAACTCTACACTCTTGCATCCTGTGTCCTGGCTTACCACACCTAAAGTATACATCACTACCTGCTCTACATGCACCTAGATGATTCTTACCACACTCTTCGCAAAGCGGATAAGTAAGACTTCTATTCTCACTACCCTGGGCCTCGGAGCCTGGCACTCCATCATGACGGTTATATATGGACTTAGGTGTTGGTGCACTAGCTGAGGATGGAGCTGGGGCTGAAAACTTCTGACTATGCAGAGAACGGTTACCACCCTGTGTCTTAGGCTGAGCAAAGCTGAAACTACCTATCCTTGATCTCTTACTCTGTCTCTCTCTCATTCTAATCTTCTGCTCCTTTATCTGTTGATCATAAGTCATAAGTCTGGCTAAATTCATATCACTATTCAACATGGCAGATCTGCACTCGTTTACCATACTATCATTCACCCCTGACATGAACTTACTCATCTTGGCTCTACTACCTGCAACCATATGAGGGGCATATCTGGCTAATTGAGTAAACCTAAGAGAATACTCTTTCACTGTCATACTTCCCTGCCTGAGGTTGATGAACTCTAGCACCTTAGCTTCTCTAAGCTCTAGCAGGAAAAATCTATCAAGAAAAGCAGAGGCAAACTCCTCCCACTCTATAGAACCTCCATCATCTAACCTTCCCAACTTCCACTATTTATACCAAATATGTGCCACATCCTGCAACTAATATGCAGCTAACTCAACACTTTCTACAGTCTTCACCCCCATAATATCTATCATTTTCTGAATCTGATCTAAGAATTCTTGCGAGTCTTCATCTGACTTAGACCCCATGAAATAAGAAGGATTCATTCGGGTATAGTCCCAAATTCTAGCTACAGCTGAATTAGCCACTGGATTGGTTGGAATGACAGTTGGTCATTCATTCTGGGCAGTAACTGACTGAGTAAGAGTGGTGAATGCGGTCCTGAACTCTGCATAAGAAACATGATGGCCCAAAGGGTCTTCGGGCTGAGGGGATGACTGATTCCCATTTCTTATTTTAAGAGGCATGTTCTATAGAAGAAAGGGAGAAATGGATTAGACTGAGAGTGACTTGAGATTATGCTCACTGGCACGACATGAATACTAAAAGAAGGGAAACTATTCCTAAAACATCTCTTAGCCTCCTACACATAAGTGTGGTTCATAACTCACACATGTACAAGACTCTACTAGATGCATCTTTCAGACTTCCTAGGACTCTATTGAACCTTAGGCTCTGATACCAAGTTTGTAACATCCTAATTTTCTAAACCGGAATGCTACACGATGCTTATGACTCCGAAGGACCACAAACTAACCCATGAATGATATTTGTACCTGTACACTACAATATATGATGTAATAATATGAAAAAACATAAACAATAGGCCATAAGGTTCAACTGAATAAAATATCTAACAAACGTAATAGCCATATGGGTGGCAAATACCCAAAAACAACTAAAGTCTGAATGAAATCTAAACTAAATCTGAAAGCCTCTAAATACAGTCTGAGTAAGGAGTTGAAGGAACATGTCTCCAACTAACTCCGTCTAGAAAAATTAAACTGCAATAATAAATAAAATAAAATAATATCGTATTCGAATGGATGAGGACTCACAAATAATATGCAACTGGAATGCTACTGCTGATCTGGAACACGTGCCTCTGAACCTATGGTGTAACATAAGAGAAAGCACCATAGCAAAAATGCGTCAGTACGTCTGAATTACTGAGAATAAAAGTAAGGTAGGCTAAATGCAAAGGGTTATATGCATGAACAATACTGACTAATATGAACTTGAGAATACATACATGCATAAGCAACTGTAACTGAACTCGTGGTGATATTGACTACTGAGTCTGAATGCTAACGACGTGACTTTACTAATACTGAGATACTAAATAGATGAATGACTATTTCTGACAGTTCGAATTATAAAGAACTGGTCTGATTGACTGTGTCTAACAATCCTAAAACTGAATACTAATAATATAAGCTATGACAACTGACATAACTGATATAATTGATATAACTGTGATGATCGACAAGACTGATGTAACTGATACTGAGAAACTATATTTAAAAGTCTGAGTTCTGATGGAACTATCTGAGTTCCATTCTATATGGAGTAACTGAATTTGAGATCAGTCTTATCTAGCGGATGATCTCTAAATCTGATGATTCTAATACTGATTAACTATAGTTGAGATCAGTCCTGTCTAATGGGTGATCTTGAAGTCTATTTATAATGATAAGGATTGACTATCTCTAATAGTACTGAATCTGTACTACTGAACTGAGTTGACTGTATCTGACAGTCCTGAATCTGTAACTGAAACTGTGGGATGTATTCATCTAACCGACATACCCCATGCTAAGCTGACTGGGGTCCAATCTCTTCCCTGACTGAAAGGGTGTCAGTACCGCGCCACCAGTAAAGACAACTGTTGTGGAGTCAGTCCTAATCTAGCGGGTGACTCCTGGGATCAGTCCTATGTATATAAATATGCTAACGAGTGACCCCTGAGTATGCCAGTCCTATCTAACAGGTGACATCTAATACCTACGCTGGCTATGTAGTTCTGGAACTTAGGAATTGCTTCTAAGGATCTCCATCCTTTATAGCGGTTGAGTCCCCATCCCTAGGCTAACTCGGTGTTGAATCCTACTCCCATCTGAAAGACACTGAAATGGATAACTGAGCTAAACTGAATAACTAAACTAAATTGATTAGCTGAACTGATACTGATTAAATGAACTGATACTAGTGGTGTTGTTTAGCGGAGCTAAACTAAGTTTACTGAGTTCCCTTGACTGAAGGAACGTACTGAGTTCTGAGAACTGACTGAGAGTACTGAAATTACTGAGATCACTAGGAATACTGTTGTTACTGAGATCACTGAGATTACTGAGTACTGAGGTTACTGAACTACTAAGATTGCTGAGATTTCTGAGTTTTCCTGAGTCACATTCCTAACCGAATTCTATAGACCATGGCTTCGCTGAGAGTATCGTGATAACATGACATGGAACTAGACATATATCTATATTATTTCTGGTACAATTACCCCCAGGACTCGATGGAAGGAAACTGACACACATGACTGACTTGATCATAAGAATAGAGTCCACAATTCACAATATCATAAGTAGGGGATTTCATACTACACTTGGTTCTCAACATCTTATACATGGAAGGGGATGCACACAACATGTATATACTCGCGTTGCTTCAATATCATGCTCATTCCATATCACAACAATAACACACAACAATAACGTGGAGTTCATGTGAAATCATAAAGAATAGAACATGGGCTTGTCATTTAAGCACTATTAAGTCATAAAAACATGGATTCTATCATTCTTGGAATTTTATCAAATACCTTACATGCACAACTTTGGGCATAGGTGTACTTATCAATTTGACAATCTTAATCCATCCAAAATTCATGGGTTCCAACTAACCTACTCACATGCTTAATGAAAAACACATCAAAATACAACCTTGAATCCAAGCAACAATCATCCATATGATTATAGCCATAACACAACAAGGAAATCACAATTTATAATTTAAAACATGATTCTTGATCTCCATGGATGAAAGGGGCCCATGGATGAACACTATGCATACCTTAAAGCTTGATCTTAAAAGAGATCTAATGTTTCTTAAAGGTTCTTGAAGAAATCCTTAGGCTTGTTCTTGATTTTTCTTGACTAGGGTTTAACCCCTTAGGGAGAGAATGTTCTTGTTCTTGAGGAGATGATCTTGAGAGAAAACCCTAATCTTGTGGTTGAGAGTGTATGCGATAGCTTTTTGAGATGTTTAACTAAATAGAATGAAAGATAATACGCTCCTTGAGGGTTATAAGTCGTGGGAAGTGAAGGAAAATACCAAAATACCCTTGCAAAAATGTCCCTCAATTGCTGGAAAAAATTAGCTGATGACATTCGTGACAAGCTGTCATACTGGTGATATGTCAGCACGAATTGTCATCACAAAAAGGTGAAATCTTGGTTTTCTGGTTAAAGTTGATGACATTGGTGATAGGCCGTCACGGGCGTGACGGCTTGTCACAAATTGTCGTCACTGGTGGTGAAAAGCTTCCTAGGGCTGACGACATTGGTGATAGGCCATCACGGGTATGACAGCTTATCACGAATGTCGTCACTCACTTTCCCAGCCTAACATGCCGGAGTAAAATGGGCATAACTCCTTGCTCCGATATCAGATTTAGGCAAAATTGTTATTGTTGGAAAGTTAATTCAATTATCTATCTTTTGGTAGGTCATGAGCTAAAAAATTCATAGTATAACGAGAGATATTCTCATTCAAAGTTGACTATAGCAATATCTTTCCTAAGAATTCAATCGGTAAGGAATGTTTTGATTCGTCTGATAGCTGGGAGTTATTTGAAGACTTAATATACATGTAACTTGATCATAAAACTATAAATGAACCATGATGTACTATGCATGAGCTTGAAATGTGGCGCTAATATTGGTTTGGATTTTTTGGGGTATTATAAGCCATCAAAGTAAATAAGTAGGACTAGGTCCCTAAGAAGTCAAGAAGAAAAGTTGCAGATAATTATGTAGTGAAACAATATTAGGCTATCTAGGGAGATTACTCCAGTGAATATAATAAACCTGAAAAGCCTTAAGATTTGTCTATGCTGAATGTGGAGGAGTGTGAAGTTATCTATGATTCTTTGTTTGCTCCTATGGAAAATACCGAAATAAATAAAATGCGGTAACTCTTTCTGACATTAAGGAAAATTTAGATAACTACTCTTCTAGAAAGATAAAGAATCTTGCAAATGTGTTGATTGATTCTCTATGAACTGGCTGCTAAGAAAAATACTCTAGAAGAGAAAGTAGAAAACCAAGAGCTTGAATTGATTTCCTTAACTCTCTAGATCTCTTAAACGGAATAGTTGTTCACAAAATTGCAATCTAAAAATCTAAGCTTAATGAGTCAACTGGAGAAAGTAAATAATTCTGATGATAAAGGGAAGAAATAAGCCTCCAAGCTTCAAGTTGAGCTTGAAAAAAAAAGAAGGGATTATCAAAAGCACCTCATGACTACACTCTATAAGAATGAATAATTAGAAAGGGGCCTGGTTTGTATAATAGAAGAACTTAACAAATTACTAAAATGGACCACATCCTTACAAATCCTTTCTAATTTAACTGGTTAGGGTCTCAATAGTAGAAAAGGCCTTGGATATCAGTTTAAAATCCAATCACTTGGGTCTCAAGGGAAAATTGTTCATGGTGTTAGAAAAAAGGTGCACAAACCTATATGTACTCATTGTGGAAGAGATTCACACATAAAGAAAAACTATCAAAGTTGGCTTAGTGCTAGAATGAACAGTGCTAGACACATCCAGTAGGAGAATTCCTATCCTAAGGGTTCCAAACATTTGAAAATATGAAAAAGAACTCACTACCTAGACGGTCCTAGAAATATTTGATCACACCCTTGTCTTCCTTCTGGGAACTCAAACTCTAGTGGGTTCCCAAATCTAACAAATAACTATGTTTATAGGTAGGAGAAAGGGATTGTAGTCAGAATTGGTTCATGGATAGTGGATGTTTAAAGCATATGACTGAAATGACTACTATTTTCTCTCTCTCTCTCAAGACACTTCAAGGTAGAGGTTTCTCAATTGGAAATGGTAAAAGGGTTATATCCATAGTGTTGGAAAGATTAGAAAATCACCCGATCAAGTAATAAAAGATGTGTAGTATATGAATGGCCTCAAGTATAGTCTTCCTAGTGTTTCTCAAATCTATGATAAGGGTACTAAAGTGAAATTCACATCTGATGGATGCAATGTGTCAAGCTTGATGTTTGGGAGAGTTATTCTCAAAGCCAAAAGGATCAAGAATATGTATGTGGTTAATTTAGATTCTGTAGCTTATGGGGAATTATCTTGCTTGAGTGTTCAAAGTGAAGATGTTGATCTATGGAACTGAAGGCTGGGACATGTAAGTTTCTCTTTGCTAAACAAGTTGATTTCAAAGGACCTGGTCTGTGGCATGCCAAAGCTGAAATTTATATACAACAAAGTTTGTGATGCTGATGTTAAAGGCAAACAAATTAGGTATTCCTTTAAGTTGAAGAAATAGGTGAGCACTTCTAGACCTCTTGAGTCGCTGCGCATGGACCTATGTGGACCTGTTAAAGTCCAAAGTTGAAGAGGAAAGAAGTATGTATTTGTCATTATGGATGACTACTGCAGATTAACATAGACAACATTCTTAAGAACCAAAGATGAAACCTATGAGGTTCTAGTAACTTTAACCAAGAAAATTCAAATGAAGTTGAACTGTAAGATTGTTGAATTCAGATCTAATCATGGAATTAAATTTGAGAAATCCCAAGTTGTAGGATCTTATGCTGAATATGAAATCAATCACAACTTCTTTTCCCCTAGAACTTCTCAGCAAAATAGAGTTGTTGAAAAAAGGAACAGAACCCTCATAGAGATTTCCAGGACCTTATTGATTGACAGTGGGGTTCCAAAAAGCTTTTGGGCTGAAGCTGTTAGTACTTCCTATTATGTGAAAAATAGGTATTTGATTAGATCTCTCCTAAACAATACCCCATATGAGATTGTGCTTAATAGAAAGCCTAAGTTTAACTACTTCAGACCTTTGGGTGCAAGTGCTTTGTTCTAGATAATGGGAATAATAAAATAGGAAAGTTTGACTCCAAAAGTGATGAAGCAACATTAGTGGGACACTCCTTAACAAGAAAAGCATACAGAGTTATCAATAAAAAACTTTATGTGTGGAAGAAAGTATACATGTGGTCTTTGATGAGATAGGAAAGCTAGTGAATCCTCGTGATGATGAATATTCTGATATTGAAGAACTCATTCCTATTCAAAGGGATGTTATTGCTGAAGATGATAGTCAAGGACTAAATGAAGCAGTTGGGATAATGAAGATGATGGTGATCCAGGATATCATAGACCCTTTCTCTAGATGAAGAACATCAAGAAGGGTCAGTCAAAATCCTAAGGGACCTGGTCCTAGTGGAACTCATCTCAGATGGTCAAACTGGAGGCACAAATCTTCTCACCCACTTGAGAATCTAACTTCACCTTTGGCATCTGGAGTCCAAATAAGAGATCAAGTCAGAAATATCATGGCATTATCAGCATTCATACCAAATTGAGCCTAAAAATAAGAAAAAAGCTCTAAAATATGCTAATTGGATCAATGCAATACAGGAGGAGCTTCAGTAATTTGAAAGAAATCAAGTATGGCACCAGGTCCCCAGACCTATCGGCAGAATAATTATTGGGACCAGATGGGTGTATAAAAACAAGTAGGATGAGCATGGATCTATCAATAGAAATAAATCAAGGTTGGTTTTTCAAGGTTATGACTAGGAGGGAGGAATTGACTATGATGAGACATTTGCCTCTATAGCAAGGATAGAGGCTATTAGAATTCTTATTTCATTTATTGCCTACATGGGGTTCAAACTATTCCAAATGGATATGAAAAGTTCTTTTTTGAATGGAAACTTGAAGGAAAAAGTCTATGTCAAGAAACCTCCACGTTTTGAAAATGCAAATTTTCCTCATCATGTACTTAAATTAGACAAAGATCTTTATGGTTTGAAGCAAGCACCAAGGGCTTGGTATGAGAGACTTTCAAAGTTTTATCAAGAAAATAGATTTAAAAGAGGGAAAACTGACAATACTCTCTTTTTAAAGTCCAACGGTAGCAACTTACTAATTATTCAGATATATGTTGATGACATAATCTTTGGAGCTACTTCTGAATCACTATGTGAAGAGTTTGTAAAGCTAATGGGGAATGACTTTGAAATGAGCTTGATGGGTAAATTGAGTTTCTTTTTAGGCCTGCAGATCAAGCAAACCTCTCAAGGAACAATTATTTAGCAAAAGAAGTACATCAAGGAGCTACTGAAGAAATACAATATGGAAGATGTCAAGACAATTAAAACTCCAACTGGAACTAGTTCAAAGATGGATAGTGACAGTGCCCAAGCACACACGCAAGTGTACGTGGTCTTATTAAGTAGTAAAGTGGCCTTCAAGAAGCCAAGTATCGATCCCACGGGGACTTGATTCAACAACAATTCTATTTTAGTTCACAATTTAGATTAACTTAGGTCAAGAGTAACCAAAATGAGAGTTTAGAAATTGCAATTACAAGTAAAGTAAAAAATATGTAAAGTAAATATATTCAAACAATCAATAGAATAAAACCCAGGGTTCAAGCACTATGAAAAATCATACTATGTTATTGAACTCCATTCATTCACTTGCTTATCTTGGTTGTTGATGCGTAGGATTAATTACATGATCATGGTCTCCCGACCTCTAATGTTTTACCTAAGTTGGATATTACAAATACATCATTGAGTGGGGATGTAATAATCCAATTAAGTTCTTTAATCTATCATCCTACATGTGAATCAAGTAAGGCATCTAAGTACATCCCTGTCCTAGACACTAATTTGAATTCCTTATTTCATAAAAGAATTCAAACCATACTTTGTTTATTCCCTTATTCTATCACCCCTATTCCCTCTCCCGAGATCAAAAGATAGACAATTGATGTATTCTAAGGGTAGATAATCCTTAAAATAGTTAATTTAAGAATAAACAAACAACCAACAATGATAAGCAAATCGAATGAACTTAATTCAAAACAATAGTACTCATGTTCTTGGCTTCAACCTCAGAAAGAGTGTGTTTAGCCATGCATAGTCATAATCATTTTCATAAGATTGTAATTAATGACAAAAACATGAATGAACTAAATTAAAATAATAAAAACCTAATGATGAAGTTGTAGCAGCCCCTCAATCTCAAAAATATGTCCAAAGATAATTCAAAATGTGTATAATGATATATTTATAGAAAAATGGTAAGACAAATCCATGTTGGACAAGGATTCAACATGCAAGTCAGGCCTGGAATAGAGCACACATCGTGGGCTCCATTGCACTATTCTGGGGGGCGCGGGCTCCATTGTGCTGGAATAGAGCCTATGTCGTGGGCAAATCGAGGGAACACACTGGAATTTTCTCCCAAAATTTTTCTAAGGCAAGGGAGCACTAGAATGGAGGAGATGATGTGCCCAAATCACAGGCTCACACTGGAAATTGCGTCCCAAATTTTGGTTAAGTCTTGATCATCCCATTTTTTGTCCCTTCTTTTGTAGTGTATATCCCATGGATTTTCAGCCTTTCTCTCATCAACATATCATCATATTCAGCTCACAAATAATCCTACATAATAACACCACACTAATTAGAGACAATCACAACACAACATCCATGACGACGAATCAAAAACACAAGCTAAGACTAGGCTAGTTCGCATTGTTCTTTAACTTTATGTTCCGACTCTTAACTTAATCAAATTGAACATTTCATGTTATCAACAAGTTATTACACTCATAATAACACATTTAAACTATTTGTAACCCTTTAAACACAATATAATACATCAATATAGACTAGACAAGCACCTAGCTCAAGCTAGTAACGCTAGTTTCCTCGATTGAACTCTAAATGACTTATTTGAGTACAAACTTGTTTGGAATTCACTTTGACCATTGTAAACATATGATTTAACACTTATATGCTCATTTATCTCATTATAAACCCATATAGAATATGAATCATCCTTAAAATAATGCTAAAAATACTAGAATAGTGACACTATAATGCATAAATACACCCAACATCATATAGTGATGAACCTGGTCATTCAATTAATGAGACAATATATAGAGGGATTATTGGATCATTGCTATATCTTACTACAAGATGGCCAGATATTGTGTTTAGTGTAGAATGTGTGCAAGATTTTAGGCTTGCCCAAAGAAATCTCATTTGAAAGCTGCAAAAAAAATTCTCAAGTATCTAAAAGGGACAGTGGACCTGGTCCTGTACTATCTATCTAGAGATTATTTGAATATGATGGGTTATGCTGATGCTGATTATGCTAGATACTTGGTGGACAGAAAAAGTACCTCAGGAATAACTCATTTTCTTAGTTCTTCCTTAATTTCCTGGGGTTCTAGGAAGCAAAAATCAGTTGTTTTATCTACTGCTAAAGCTAAGGATATGTCTACAAGTTCTTATTGTGCTCAATTGCTATGGATCAAATAGAAATTGAAGGATTTTAGGATTATCTCAGACACTATCCCTCTAATTTGTGACAATACAAGTGGTCTCAATATGGCTAAGAATCTAGTACAGCATAAGAGGAAAAAGCATATAGATGTAAGGCATTATTTTCTGAGAGATAATATTGAAGAGGATTTATCTGCATGAAGTTTTGCAAGATGGAGAATTAGATAGCAAACATCTTTAGAAAAGCTCTACATAAGGAGCAATTTGTGAAGAACAGGCTGAAGTTGGGGCTGATCAAAATGAATTGACCTATTCAATGGTTCAGTTTTTCTTCATAAAATTAGCTATGATTAGGAGACAGGTATCCTTGATAAAGTATGTACTTTTTGGTCTAACTCAATACTATACTTTTGCAAGTATACACGTATGGGAATAACTTTGAAAGAGAACAATTGAGACAGACTCAAATTTGAGGATTCACTCAATAAAGTGAGGGACCTGGTCCCATCTCTCAAGTTAGTACCATGAATGTACATTTTTTTGTTCTATCAAAAAAAGTCATGCCTTCTTTATCTGTGTCAGAAAATTATCTTATCCTAAAATGAAAGATGAGTCTCCCCAAAATTAAAATTAATCTCATCTCATTCTTTCAAAAATCCCATCCTTGTGCTTATTCATTCCCTTAAATCTTGTAGTACCTAAACCCTCTCTTGTCAAATGAAAAACTTGGTCTCAAATAGCCCTTCCAAATGGATACAAAGTCCTCATTCTCATACCCCACAAAGGACTTTGAACTTAGTATAGTTAAAAATCCTTACTCAAACCTTCTTCAAAGCACAACGTTCATTTCATCTTTCATATCCCTGTCAGAACAACCTTTGATTGACCTTATCTTAACAAATATGTAGCTGGATGAACCTTTAATGAATAAAATCCCAAAGAAAATAGAACCATCATCAGAACCTATTTCTATAATAAAGGGTAGTAATAAGGTTGATCTCCCACTTGAAGTCATCCCCTGCTGAAAAGCACCTTTTCTCACCTATCTTTTCAAAGCCAATCTTCTTCTTCACTCAACTCATTGATACAGATTCATCCCTAAAACCTCATAACCCTTATGGTAGTTTATGATGCATAATGCTTGGGATGCTGAAAATCTAAGTTTGATATCAAATAACCCAAGAAAAAGCTTGTTTGGTACTAAAGAACAAGATGTCAATAAGAAAACAAGAATTTTTAAAGAGAAGTTTAGAAATTCTATTAAGAAGCAGCAGACTTCTAAAGGACCTAGTCCTAAGAAGAGGAAAATGACTGAAGGAGAACCTATCAGTGTTTCTAAAAAGGGAAAGCTGGAGAAAGAAGGAAAGTATATGTCTGATGAATTGTGAAACAGGTCTTTGAGAAATCAAAAGGTGCTAACAGGGAGGATCTTTGACTCAATTATATTAATAAAACCTGGTATGATAGAATTAGTTGAGCTTGTTAAATATTAAATATGGCTTCATCTTATGGAAGGACCCATTCCCACTGTCTTTGATGGGGTTCTTAGCTGAATGCAGAGATAAAGTGAAACACCCTGGGTTTAGATCCTTAGAAATTTACTGAGTTTTGAACTCTCTGTACATCATACGACTAGGGGTACTAGTCGTATGTTAGGGAATGGTTTAGGGTTGATCACTCGTATATTGATCAGAGTGGTTAGGTTGGATACAGCCAAGGTACGACTTCTCTATAAGGGTCGTATAATGAGGTATGAGTTATATGATGCAACTCATATGATGTCCTATGTCTTAACCTAGGTGATTTTATTTTGCCTAAGGTATAATTTATGGGTACCAATAGTATAATTAGGTACGAGTGGGACTTACAAGTCATAGGTGGGTTAGTATGGGGTTAAGATTCTACTTGGGGTATGAGTGGTACCGAATGAGGGGTAGTTGTACCCTTCTGCGGGAAATTATTATAGTTTAATTGGGGGTAAACTGGACATTTCCCCTTATAACTCCTTGGACCCCATGATTTAAAACACCTTTTTGAGGCTTTATTAACCTATTTGCAATCAATCAGACTTTCAAAACTCTCTTAAAATCTCTCAAGGCTCTTTGATTAAGAAAAATCTAGGGTTTTCTCCAAGGTAGTCAATTGAGGCTCTTAGGGTTAATTTCTTCTCATCTTCTTCATAATCTAAGGCATGTTACTTCCCTCTCATTGTTATTTCAAATTAAAGGCATGTTTTATGTATTATTTTCATGGCATAATTATTGTATAGTTTGGGGTTTTCAAATATATATTGGGGGTTTTAGTTATAAATGCTTGATTATGGTTTTCCTATGTGGATTTGCATGTTTTAATGGTGGTTTGGACATTTGGTTGCATGGGAATGGCTAATTGGTACTTGGTTTTGGTTTTGGAAACACTATGCCCCTAATGAGTTTGATAAAATGACTATGAGAATGATTTTACTATATTGTTGGACTTCTAATGGAACTACTATGGGTTTGAATGGGCGGTGTCGGTATTGGTTTCATACTTAGTATTGGCATTGGTATTGGGGCTAATACCATTAGATTGTATTTATGATTGTTCTACCCTTTTATATTATGGACACATACTTGGTTATTATTTTGATTTTGGTATTGGTTATTGGTTGGGTGTTGGATGGTTAGACTCTCTTGGGTTGTCATGGTTATGGACCTATCCCAGAGTCTGTATTGGTACAAATATGCTATCTTGTTATATTTTTGGGATTCATCTGACTCAGGGTATGTGTTTGGCAGTTGGGTTGGGTAACGGGGGTGGTCCCCAGTCCTAGTTGGACTTAGGATGCCCATTACGACAATGCCCCAATTTCGGTTGTGTCAAGTTGGTATCAGAGCTTTAGATTTATGGTCAGTTGGGAGTCACTAAAGTCGTGTTGAGTAGAGTCTATTTTAAAGAGTGTGTAGCACGCCACACTCATATAAGAGAGGCTACAAGGCATTTAGAAATATTTCTCTTCTTTGTGTTCGATTTTTAAGATTGGAGTCTAAGGTTTTGGATTCATCTAATTTCCTTTTACTTGTCTTTCAGATCTTGCCTCAAGGATATAAATCTCATAGAAATCCTCTGTCCTAACTTGGGATAATATTAATAGAACACACTCCACACAGGAGATCCATACTTAGTCTAGGGTTCTATTCTCGAATATTTCTGGAGTTCCACCGATACTTTTTAGTCCTTTTCAGGCAGACATGATGAATGTGGAGTTTCGTTAGTCGATTCATATGATTGCTCAGTTGGTGGATTCTTAGAATGAGTGTGGTGCATCTGTTATTCCATCTTCTAAGGCCATAAGGGTTGGCCAATTTATGAAGTTGAGTCCTCCAACCTTTATTGGTGTTACGGTTGAGGAGGATCCTCATGGTTTTCTAGATAAGATGGAAAAGATATTCAGGATTATGCATATCACACATATGGAAGGGGTGGGTTTTGCATCTTGTTAACTTAAGGATATGGTGGACCAATGGTACGAGGAATGGGATCAGGCAAGGGGTGATGTTGAGGAGTAATCTCTATGGGAGACTTTCTCCAATGCTTTTCTGGACCGTTTCTTTCCTCGAGAATTAAGGGAAGTAAAAGCAGAGGAATTTGTTAATCTAAAATAGGGGAAGATGTTTGTCAAGGAATATGCCTTGAAATTTCATGAATTAGGATTGTCTCGGGATTTAATCCTTGAAAGCAAGACTGTATTGCTGATCAAGGACATGATATTTCCAAATTTGTTATTCATATGCAACAGGTGGAGGAGGAAAATAAAAAGCAGGTTGAGATTGGGGAAAGGCAGGGTAAGAAGTTTAGGTTCTCTGAGTAGGGTGGTCAACAACAAAGTGGTTGAGATGGTGATAAGTGGCCAAAGAAAATGTGGGGAAGTTCTGGTTCTTTCTTCACAGCTAATACTCCTTACCCAAACTACGGACCCTTAAGGATCACTAGTTATTCGCTAAGTTCAGAAAGTGTGAATTCTAGTTGAAATTAGTAGCTTTCCTTGGCCACATCATTTCTGGAGATGGTATTTGAGTTAATCCTTAAAAGACTAAAGTACTAAGAAATTGGCCTAAACCCATATCTGCATCACATACCAAGAGTTTCTTGGGTTTAGTCGGTTACTATAGATGGTTTGTTGAAGGATTTTTCTCTATTTCATCTCCTATATCCAAACTGACTCAGAAAAAAGTTAGATTTTAGTGGTACGATTCTTGTGAGAAGAATTTTCAGGAGTTGAAGACTCAAATCACTTCTACCACAGTTTTGACTCTACCAAAGGGTTCACATAATTTGGTGGTTTATTGTGATACTTCTAGAGTAGGTCTTGGTTGTGTATTGATGCAGCGGGCTAAGGATATAGTGTATGCCTCTAGATATCTCAAACCTCATGAGAATAACTACCCAACTCATGATCTTGAGTTGGTAGCAGTTCTTTTTGCCTTAAAGATTTGAGGGCATTACCTTTATGGGTTCATGTAGATGTGTTTACTGATCATAAGAGCCTTCAATATGTGTTCACTCAGAAGACCTAAATCTTAATTAGAGAAGGTGGTTGGAACTGTTGAAAAATTATGCTATGAGTGTTTTGTATTACCCGAGTAAGGCAAATATTGTGGTCGACGCCCTTAGCAGATTTTCCATGAGAAGTGTTGCCCATATTGAGGATGATAAGAAAGAGTTAGTTCGTGAGGTTCATCAGTTTTCTAGATTGGGAATTCGGTTGGTTGATTCAGCCAAAGGTAGTGCTTAGGTTCATAATGGTTCAAAATCTTCCTTGGTTGCCAAGGTGAAGTAAAATCAAGACAGAGATCCAATTTTGGTTAAGTTGAAAGAGGTCATTTGAAACCAGAAGGTTGAGGTTTTCTCCAAAGGGGGAGATGGTGTACTTCATTATTAGGGAAGGTTATTTATTCTGAACATGGATGATTTGAGGAAGTGAATGTTAGCAAAGGTGCATAGTTCATGATATTCTATTCACCCAGGAGCCACTAAGATGTACCACGATTTGCGGGAAGTCTATTTGTGGAATGGTATGAAGAAGGATATTACGAAATTCATGGCTCAGTGTTATAATTGTCAGCAGGTTAAGGTTGAGCACTAGAGTCCTAGTTATATGCTTCAGGAATTCAGCATCCCTACTTGGAAGTGGTAAGTTGAGAATATGAACTTTGTTATAGGATTATCTCGTACTCGTCGTTAACATGATTCTATTTGGGTCATTGTGGATTGGATGACCAAATCAACTCATTTCTTGCCAGTTAACACTTTGGACTCAGCCAAAGATTATGCCAAACTCTATCTAAAGGTGTTGGTAAAGTTACATGGAGTCTTGTTGACTATCATTTCAAATAGAGGTACCCAATTTACATTTTATTTTTGGAAGGCTTTTCAGAAAGGTCTTGGTACCCAAATCCTCTCAGTATGGCTTTTCACCCGCAGATAGATGGTCAGGCAAAGAGGACCATTCAAACCTTAGAGGACATGGTAAGATCAAGTGTAACTAATTTTAAGGGGAGTTGGGATGACCACTTGCCTTTGATTGAGTTTGCATACTACATCAACATTCACTCTAGTATTCAGATGGCTCCATTTGAGGCTCTCTATGGTAAGATTTGTAGGTATCCTATTGGTTGGTTTGAGGTTGGCAAAGCTACTTTGATAGGGCCAGATTCAGTATATGAGGTGATGAAAAAGGTTCAGTTAATCCGAGAAAGGCTGAAGATAGCCCAGAGTCGACAGAAATCCTAAGTAGTTATGAGGAGAAGGGAGCTTGAATTTGATATTGGAGATTTTTGTGTACTTGAAAATTTTGCCCATGAAGAGGGTGAAGTGGTTCGGTAAGAAGGAAAAGATCAGTCCCTACTATGTTGGACCATATAGAATTCTGATACGGTTTGGTAATGTAACGTATGATTTGGACTTGCCTGTAGATTTATCATCAGTGCATCCAGTATTCCATGTCTCTTTGCTAAAGAAATGCATTGGCGATCCAACATCAGTAGTTCATTTAGAAAGTGTGGGCGTGGAAGATAGCGTCTCTTACGAGTAAGTCCCAGTTGAGATCCTTGACCATCGGACTCATAGGTTAAGGACTAATGAGGTCACCTTAGTAAAGGTATTATGGAGAAATCAGTCAGTTGAGGGAGTTACTTGGGAAGTAGAGGCTGATATGCGATCCAAGTACGCTTGTCTTTTCTCTACGAATCCAGTTCCAGCTCGAGGTAATAGTTTCCACAATTAATTAATTCCTTCATTTCCATCTCAGCCATCCATTCATGTTTATGTCATAGCATGCATTCATGAATTCAGTTCAGTACATGTATAGTTACAAATTCAGATGTTAAGTCATGATTCAGCTCATTAGTGTTCAGTGCATAATCTTAGTTTTCCTTAGTATTCTAGTTCAAAAAGTTCCATTTGGGGACAAATTATCCCAAGGGGGGGATATTGTAATACCCCAAGTTTTCAAGCTCTAGACCCCTCAAAAGATAGGCCACGAAGTTGTCTTTCAAATGCCGCAAGTCTCTTCTTGATCCGATATTGTGGCAAAAAGTTATGCAAATTTTCCCTTAAGTATCAGTCAGCTTCCAGTGACTATAATTCACGTGATGGCCTGTAATCAGATGTTACGAGTAGTCATAGTCACAATAGAAAGGACCTTCAGTTTTAGCTAGTGACTACGACCCCACTTCACGATTCATAGTCAGTCGTAATGAGTCATGGGAGGGGAGTCGTAGTCGCAGTAGAAGGGATGCCAAGATGCCAGTCCAATGGTAACGACTCATTACTAGAGACAATGAATTTTTAGGTGGACTCATTACCACACCAATAAGGAATTTAAGAATTTAGTCACAGACAACAACTGCTACTCACAACTCATGGCCAGTCCCAACGAGTCATAGGAAGGGAAGTCATAGTCAGGAAAATGAAGGCTTAGACTCAGAGTCTCGGGTTACAACTCGTAACGAGTCATGATGAGTCTTAGGGTGAATTGTAATGACTAGGATCCCAAATTCCTGCATGTTTTAAACAACAGCTCTTTGGTAATATTTACCACTTCTT
Organism: Capsicum pubescens; assembly: GCA_030864215.1. Classification (NCBI taxonomy): domain Eukaryota; kingdom Viridiplantae; phylum Streptophyta; class Magnoliopsida; order Solanales; family Solanaceae; genus Capsicum; species Capsicum pubescens. Next base: position 204,014,918 of record CM061546.1, on the reverse strand, counting down.
AACCCAAACCCACGTCGTTTATCCTTCCAAAACATCAGTTATAAAGGGTAAATATTACCCTAATTGTCATAACTTCATAAATCACTTCTCTTAAAGTGATTCTCTTCTTCCTCAGATCAAACTAGGGTTTCTCAAGATCAAGATCAACTTCAAGGATTTCTTCAAAGCTTCTACACTCAGCTATGTGGAATTCATCAGTGGGTCCCTTCCTCCCATTGAGTCCCAAGAACTTCCATAATTTACAAGTACAAACCCTTTCTTCTTTTTATTGGGTTCCAAGTCAAATTTGAGATTTATCAATTTTATCTTAGTTTTTGTGGTTGTTTTGCTCCTTTTCGATTCAAAGGGTTGGAACACAATATTTTTTACTTTTTAAACTATTTTGAAACCTTAAAAAAAAGTTTGAAATAATTTAAGAAATTAAAGAGTCTCCACTTGATTTTTGAGAAAATATCAAGAAAAACTAAAAATATTACTGAAAAGATTCAAAACAGAAAAAATCTTTTAAGTTTAGAAATTCCGAGTAAGTGGTTCCTATTAATACTTTTGGAAGGTTGTTAAGGCACCAAGAGTGTCTGCTAACTTGCGGTTATCTGAACTATTTGAAAATAACTTTTTTGACTAACTTTAAAAAGGGAAATTGGTTTTTGAAAAGAAAATGATTAAGGAAAAAATTGTCTTCAAGATTTGTGCAAAATAAATTTTGACGACTTAGCGGGGATTTTTAACAAAGACTAATAAAACTAAGAACAATTAGCATATTAAAGAGAAAGGTGGAGACTAAATGACTTAAGTCATTAGGCCCAAATCCATAAAATTTGTCCTAAACTAATTTTCAGACCTTTGAAGCCTAAAATCCATTTCACCTGTATTAAATTACAACTTTGGCTTTGAGGCCCAAATGAATAAATAATTAAATAAATGAATAAATAAAAATAAGACAATAATAAAAATTAAAACTTTTTAACTCTCTTAGCAACCTCATCAATGGTTTTGACCCATTTTCCTCCTCCTTTCATCTTCTTGCACACGCACGCCATATAATCGACTTTGGATTTAAACTTCGGATTTGACTCGGAGAGGTGGGCCTCAATGGCCCATTACAAAATGCAAGATGAATGGAGTCCATTTGAACTCCAAAACAAATTCATGCAAAGAAAAAAATAAAATAAAAAAGAATTAATATGTGTTCGAAAATTCTACACTTAATCGATAAATGATAAGATGAAAAAAAAAAAATCCCAAGCATAAAGAAAGAGTAGTAAACTATGATATCAAAGCAAATTAAATTATCCTACGAAAAAAAAATTAACTCGTCTCTTAATCAATCTTATAAAAATTTAATCTAGCGCAATATAATCAACTAGTACTTGAAAAGAATGACATGGATCCACAAGCATAGTTGCTTAAAATTTAGACAAATATTCCCTAAAGATTAACACATGTTTACACCAAATACTATGATATGATATATTCTAAGACATGTTTTCATTAGATAAAGAAAAGGGGAATGAGCATAAGATGATAAAATCTTTTTGTCACATCTCAAATATAAAATACAAGACATATTAATGCAACAACACTTTTTAATACCAAATGGAGTCAATCGACAGATTTGAAGAGAAATTTCATGGTAGTATATGAATAACAATGGGACATCTAAATGCACAAAAATACTTCAAGAAATAAATCAATAAGTGAGGTGTTGCAAATAGCATATATTAAACATGTTTGAGAAATTATATTCAAAGACAAGATAGGAAAAATAGTAAAAGAATAATTCTAAGAGAAAGTGTCCAATTATGCCAACTCCTATTTTAATTTTACACCATTTCAATAAAATCTATAACACTAAAAACTTTTCAATCTAAACAAGAAAAAATCAAACACAGTTTTGACTACGAAAACGAGTAAATCATGACTGCAAACATATATCAAATGAACTTAGTATTTCAGCGTGGAATATAATTATGGAGAAAAATAACTCTTTCATTAAAAGAAAAATAACTCTTTAATCAAAAGAATTAAGGATCGATAAAGGAGTTAAATCTTAAAAGTAGCACTTAAACTACAATTTTTGCATGTGAATGAGCCAACTATCATGTGTATGCCCAAAGTGGTCAACTTCAACCTTAAGTGGTGATTTTGAAAATCGCGAGGCCACAAACATAGCACACTATGATATGCCTTTCAAAAATAATACCAAATCTCTAGATACAGGTAACTCAATACTTCAAATTGAGAAACAATTTCAAGACCCTTAACAATAGTAATTTTTCTTTTCTGACAAAAGGAAAAGAACTTTACGTGCTAAAAGCGAACATATCCACCAAAAATGAATTTAAACAAGACATGAGTACATATTTTAATCAAGTAAAGGTCGAAACTTTATCCATCTAATTATAATAATCAAAGAAGAAAGTCAAAGAAACAGATTTGACTATTGTTAGCTCATTTTACACATTGAACATAAAAATAGTCATAATATTGATATCACAACATCCTATGGTCTTCAAGGCCATCTACAGCAAACAATCTCAGGAAATAAAATTACAACTACAAAACTATGAAGAAGAAGATGAAGAAGATAACGATAACAAAACTAAAAGGAAAAGGTATGTTTACCTTTTTCTGAGCAGCAAAATGGGACTTCAAGCTTTCTTCGGAGTCTTGATCACCAGCGAAAAGCAATCTTTCAAGAACCTCGATTAGACTATCGCTTGAAAATTTTTACTAAAAAAATTTAACTTTTTCCTCAAAAGTTTTTTTCACTCTTTGAGACTTGCTTTCTACAAAAATGGTGGTAGTATTTATAGAAAAGGATGGGAATTGAATTCTTTGAATCCACCAATGTGGGAGAAAGAATTTAGAGGTATTTTTAAAATTTTATATTGAGGGTAAGATTTGTTGGAGGATAAGGTGAGGTATAATTGTACATTCTAGTACAAATTTTGAATTTCAAAAAATGGAAATAGGACAAGGTTGAGGGGGAATTGTACAATCTAATATAAATTTTGAAATTCAAATTTGAAAAAGGACATGGTTGAGTGAGAATTGTACAATCTAGTACAAATTTTAAATTTTAAATTTGAATTTTGGGATTTGAATTGATTTTGGGGTTATTTTAAAAATAACCCCAGTCAATTTAGGATTTAATTAATTCATTAAATATTTGGCCAAATTAAAAATCAATTGGTCAATTTCATTGCAATTATGGTTAATTTAATTTCAATGATGGCCAAATTTAATAGATCGGCTAAATTAAATTGAGATTCGATACGAATTAATACCTCGTTTAATCCCGAGATTCTAGATTTAATAAAATCAAACAGATATTTCTCCAAATTAATTAATTTTGAGAACAAATAAAATCAGGGTTGCATGACCAAGTGTTTAGTATTTAGTCATTCAGTTATTCAGATACACGACATATGTTTAAACTTGGTCTAGCATTCGATTTACATGTTCATGCGTACATGTACAGTATATATATATATCTTAGTTAGTTCCCCATCTCACATACCAGTCTATTCAAAGTATTGGTCGCATACTCTTTTTGCCCTATGTTGTCTTAGAACAGAGGTTCAGATGCTCAGTTCCCAGCTCGCACTTAATTCGTTTCTGTGCTACTCAGCTATAGTATTAGTCAGTCCTCATCAGTCGAGGACTATTTATTTTATTAGTTATTTATCCCAGTAATTTTACTTCATGCTATTTCAGTTAGTGAGAGTTAGTTTGGGACCTGTCACAACAACGTATCATGTTTAGAGGCTTTCAGACAGTCAGACGGTTAGACATGTTTTTCAGTGATGTATTTCAGTTAGCTTTGATATTTCTTTGATTATCAGATACTTTTAAATGACTTTTGCACAGTATTTTGTTACAGTTTTAGTATTTACATCTTGTTCCAGATATGGGTTAGCTTGGGTTCACTTGTGACCTTAAGCACTGTGTTACGACTAGGGGGTAATTTCAGGTTGTAACAACTCTAAACCAACTCACAATGACTTCCAATTCATTGTTCTAATTCATTGTTGACAACATGCAAACGAGACTTGCTGGTTAAAAGACTAAAATGTTCATTATAACAGAAAGGACCTCACTAAAGCCACTGTTGGGAGCATTCCAGCCCATGTAATACAATTTATAAAGCTCCCTTAAAACCACTAAAATCATCAACCAAATTCAGAGAAATTTTGTCTGGGTCACCACAGCTAACCGAAAAAAGCTCCACCTCATTATTTGGGATACCATCACCACTACCAAAGATACAGGTGGCCTGGGTATCTAAAGAAATTAAATTGATAACTACCGTAATCACAACCATGAGGTTCATATATCCATTAGTGGCATGCCACAAGGTAGAGTAATAGGGGACTTTGAGGTCCATATAACCATTCATACAAAATCTCATGATATAATTAAAATTTACCCTCAGTCTCAAGAATAAGAAAAATTACTCGAAAAGGGTCCCATCGAGCATAAAATCCTCTTTCATATAGCTATTGTTTCCACTTCTTCAATCCATAATTCCATGAAATGAATGATTATATATGATCACGATAACAAAATAAATGCAAATTCAAAAAATATCAATGCAACGAAATTCCCAATTTAACACAAGCTACGAGCCTTAATATTAATAATGTTCCTCAAGTGTACCCATAGGCCACACTCCCTCTTCTATTTCATTTACTTTTCATATCTTTCCCATCATGGCAAAACACCTCTTAGGCATCAAATTAAAACATGAATCAACCCAACATGTACAAATCAATATATCTAAATCTTAAGCCATTCACTGCATAACCCCAAATCGAATACTATAATATCAATAAATCTCATTTAAGTACTTTAACCCAATAATTCGCATACCGCATAACCTTCTTTACATGATAAGTTCCAACTCAAGCTCAAAAATCTAAGAAAGTATAAGTCATAGCCTACCTCTATGTTGAACCACAATCCTCCAACGGTCACAACATAGCTTTTTTCTTTTGAATGACCATTTAATGCTCCTGATCAATCAAAAACATATCCTACATATGAATACAAGTCCATTAATACCCATATTACAGTATAAGATTTCTAGTCAAACTTGGATAAAAAAATAAACCCTCAGAATCCAACAGCAAAACTGAAAAATAATTTTAAAATAACTTTACTCATAAGATAAAGATCTCAAATATGAAATTTCATTGACGATGGAACTCAAATCAGAGCTCAAATCATCATTTTACATTCTCTTAAGTTTTGGAGAATAATTGTTGATGCAATGAATGGGAATTACCAAAATGAAGGTTAGAAACTTACCTTCACGAAGAATCTTCAAGAACATTTCAAAAATCACCTAAATCGGAGCTCTAAAACTCCTAAAATGACAAATAAAGCTTAATTAGTTTGAATTTGGGATTTAAATATGTCCCAATCATACTATTATTTGCAACATGAAGCACCGACAGCGATCACGAAGGTAACTCAGCCTGGTGCTTCATGAACATAGCCAATACTAACTTTTTTCACGAACGTAGAGTACCGATCGAGATCGTAAAGGAAAACCAGACTGGTGCTTCATTAACGCAAAGCCACAACGCGAACACGAAAACAAGGTGAAACTTGACCAATAAGCCTTTCAAACATGACTAGGGTCCCGCGATTGTGAGGGATCATCTGATCTTTTTTTGCAAACGTGAAGAAGGTTGCATCAGCAACAATTAACAACAAGCTCAAAAATAACTCAAAGATCAAACGGACCCTCAAAAATCCTTCGAACCCCTCAAATACAAATCCATAATGCAAATAAGTGGTATAATATATTTTGATTTTGTTGGAATCGACGAAACATTATTTGAGATCGTTTATATCAAATATTGACTAAAGTCAATCCAAATTAAAAAAAAAAACTCTAAATTCCAATCAAAACACCCTAGTGACCCTCAGGAACTGAACCAACCCTCCACCCAAGTCAAATATCACCCTCTAGACCGGGTGGAACCATCAAAACTCGAATTCGACCTCTCAAATATTAAATATTAATTTTGGTCAAATTTTCTAAGTTCCAAACTTCAAAACTCAAAAACTCAACCAATTATCCCAAGAATCTAACCACCCATCCCCGCAAGTAATAAATACCAAATCACAGCTATGAAAGGGTCAAACATGAAAAAATTAATAAAACTTACCAAGCAACCTTGAGGATTGATACAAAAGTATATAAAAATAGATGCACTATATTTCTATTATATAGAAGAGGTGGTTTCGTCCCCTCATGTAATTACCAAAAAATAACACCTACTTTCACTTAATTACATACCATGGCCCAATAGATAATGATTCCATTGTTTCATCATAATGGTTTAAATATTTAATATATTCTATTAATTTATACTAATTAACTATAACTACATATTGGAAGTAACTTTTATTTATTTATTTAATTGGCTATCATGTTCAAAACTAATTCGCTACCACAAATCGCAATAACTAATAACTTAAAATATTTAAAAGACATATAGAAATTTTATTGACTCTCATTATTTTAGCAATGCCACATAAATTGAGACAAAAAAAAAGCACTGCAAATCATAATAATTAACAGCTTAAAATATTTAAAAGATATATAAAAATTTTAGTTGACTCTCAAAAATGTATCGAAGTCACATAAATTGGGACACAAGGAGTAAATATATTATTCGATAATTACGTAAAAATTATTATAAATCACAATAATTAACAAGTTAAAATACTTTTTTAAAAATAGATAAAAGTTCTATTCAACTCTCAAAATTTTATCGGTGCAGCATAAATCATGACAAAATAAAAAATTATCATAATTAATTGTAACTAAATATTTAAAGTAAATCAATTTTATTATTTTAATTGACTTTTATATAGAAAATTAAACTTTTTATTTATTTATTTTAGTAAATTTAAATTTTAAAATTATTTTTTTCTTATAGAGAAATACTAATATTTTAAACTTAACTTTAAATTTTTAAAGTACAAAATTAATAAATTTAATTTAATAAAATAAATTTATAATGAATACTTTCTTAGAATTTGTTTTGGGTCAATATGTATCAAGTTAAAAAGAAATAAAGAAAAATATATTGTAAAATTTTATTATTGTGAAAGATAAATATAATGCACTATCCAATAATGTTTAATAATATCATATTTTGCATATGCAAAATATAGCATCCCGTATTTAATTAATATACTACTCCGGTAAGTTATAGATGATTACTATTGGATATGATAAAATTATATTAATTTTTATAGTAATAAGATAATCAATCGCTCTTGATTAATTATTATGAGTCATCTAAATATTAAGAAAATAAAGAATATTTAATAAAAAATAAAATAGACATAAAATGCGAAATTAACTCTTGATGTTTTAAATTAAATTGTCGTCTTTCAAATGATGATTTTACTATATCACCCCTTATTATAAGTCATTTATTTATTAGAAAATTAAGAATAATAAAATGATATATCAACATAAAATATTTGATTGATTATCAAAATTATATTAGTGCCACATAAATTGGGACGGGACAGAAGAAGATATAAAGCAACATATATTATTTAAAAATTAAATAAAAAGTATTGTAAATAACAATAATTAACAAAAAAAAAATGTTGACTGATTTCTGCTTCAGCTACTTTAATTGTGATTTTAATGTATCTCCCGTAACTAATTATTATAAGTCACTTATGTATTGAAAAATTAATAATATTGAATCCATGATTTTACTATATCACCTATAATTAATTATTATAAGTTATTTATGTATTAAAAAATAAATAATATTTAATGAAAAAATATAAAATAAACATCTTTGACATGTCTGATTAAGTTGCTTCAATCGTGATTTTATTATATTACTCCTAATTAATTATTATAAGTTATTTATATATTAAAAATTAATAATATTTAATAAAAAAAAATAGACGTTTATGACATAAGTGTCAGACTTTTAATTATTTAATTTATATACTATTTTTATTCATAAATCATATAATAGTTTGTAGCATTAAATATTTTTATATTAATCAAATATTATACTATTTTTTAAAAAAGTAAGTTAGCCAATATAAATTTTAATTGAGAAAAAATAATAAAATTAATTAAACATAATGCAAAAATCAAGTTAGATCGTTAAAGACTTTCATTTAAAAAAATTCTGTAAAATAAAATGAGAAAAATTACAATTTGTGAATTTGTTTGAAAATTAAAAGAAAACTAAAATATACAATAAGAAAAATGTTATTTTTAACTTATAAAAACTTTTACTCCCCCCATTTTAATTTTATTTGTTTGATTTTGACTTAGCACAAAGTTAAAAAAAAAAAAAGTAACAAATATTTTTGAATTTTGTGATCTTATTAAAAATATGTAGAAAGGACCAAGATATCTGTTGATCTTGTTATCTTAAACATGCCACGTGGAAAGTTGAAATTAACCTAAGAAAGAAAAGATTTATTGTTTTTAAACGAACTAAAAAAAATAGGACTAAAAAAATAAAACAGATATATAATTTAATATTTTAAAATATCAAAAAATAATCGAACTATACCATTAAGGTACAAAACAGACAAAAAAATAAATATAACAAAAAACGAAAAAATATTACAAATATAAATGTTAATGTAGTTTGAGCCCGGGCTTAGCACGGGCCAAGGACACTAGTAATTCTGATAAACAACGAATGAGAGAATCATAAATATTTCTTAACATATATTTTGATAGAAAATCTTAAATAAAGTTTTTAAAAATAATATTTATTTATCGATTTGATTCAATTTTTTCTTATTCGATATTTAATCAAACTAGTCTTTGAAAACGTGCAATGTACATTTATCCCTTACTACTTTATAAAAATTATACGTCACTAATTTTATGTTGATAGTTATTTATCATATATTATTTTGTAAATATAATAAACCTTGGATTGGTTAATAGGTTTGATATTTGCATCCAAGAAAAATAAACCCAATGATTTGAGATATATTTTTTTTATGTTTTATATAATTCAATCCCGACACTTTGAAAAGTAAGAAAACATATTCCTAATGAATAAATCAATATTTCTAGTGGTGAAAAGTTTAACTAGTGTTGCATTCTAAACATCAATAATTTACTATTGAGCAATAATAATGTTTATCTAAAATGAAATTATACATGTGAAATTTTAGTTGATTTCATGAACATTCATTCAAATCATGTTCCTAGATGTCAAGTACTTCTTCTTTTTTTTTTCAAAATCGTAGGAAAAGAATAACACAAAATATGTAAGGGAGAAAGTTGCAAAAACACTCAAAAAAAATCTTACACTCAATTCTTTTGAAATCTCACTCGTGAGATCACACTACAAAGTCATCCTTCTTGTTGTACATGAAAATCTCAAAGAAAACGTACATAAACATAAATTAAACAGCAAAATACAAATAAACATAAAGGGTAGAAATTTTGCAAAATACTCCACAAAAAATTGATTGTGAATATGAAATAATAGAATTGTGGTAAAGCTTAATCAAAATATTACTTAAATAGAATTGTGGAAATTCATTTTTTGTGCACGGTAAAATTTTAGTCGCTTTAAAATTGTTAAATATGATAGTTTATTAACTAAATCAAATAAGGACATTAATTATTTTTTATTAATATTTATGTATAATTAGAAATTAATATATAAATCAACTACAATCTGACAAGGAGTAATTCATATGGGACGTGTTTTAACCAAAAAAAATTAAAGCTTGATGAAGTGTCCACAAAGAAATAATTTTTACAATAAAAAAAAAAAATGCAACAATATTTATGAGAAAAAGTGGGTTGTGCCTATTTTTTTTTTGGACCAGCTCTATTAGATGAAAAAGATTTTTCTCGACCATGCCTATTTTAGTTAGAACTCCATTTAAATTTTAATATGATTATTATAGTTAATATTTAATATCATAAAAATAATAGAGAAAATATGAAAAGATAATTTTATTTATTACGGAATCTTTTTAATAAAGGACAAAAAAATTCAAATATATTATGATATTAGTGTATATCAATTATAGTGAATGTCTATCAAGATCTATCAAGATCTACTTGATGTCTATCAGGATTTGAAGTATCTGTGTTTTACTCAGAAACTAGGAGTAAATTTCCCTTATAAATAGAAGGGTTTTCGTCATTGTAAATCATCCCTCAACAGAAATAAGATTTACTCTCTATTGTCTCTCTACTCTTTTTCTTTGTTCTTTATTATTTTATAACACGTTATCAGCACAAGACTCTGTCGTCTCAAATTTGAAGGCTAAGGTATTATTTTTCTTCCTCTTTTTTTATAGATAACAATCTTACGAAGTGTGAGTTTGTTGCCTTTCAAAGTTCGGTCGAGAACTATATTTCATAGGTGTTAGATGCTGAAATCCACCTAGATGCTATGGGTCTTGGAGACGCCATAAAGAAAGAAAATACAGCATCTAGTCAAAATCGTGCTAAGGCTATGATTTTTTTGCATCATCATCTTGACGAAATTCTAAAAATTGAATACCTTGCTACTAAGGATCCACTCGTATTGTGGAATAGCCTAAAACAAAGGTTTGACCACTTAAAGATGGTCATCCTCCCAAAAGCACGATATGAATGGAAACATCTAAGGTTTCAAGATGATAAGTCTATTCATGAGTACAATTCTGTCATATTCAGAATTTCTTCTCAACTGAAACTATGTGGAGAGACGGTCTATGATAATGATATGATGGAAAAGACGCTCTCCACTTTTCATGTCTCGAATGTGCTCTTACGGCAACAATATCGAGAAAAAGGTTTCAAGAATTATACTGAACTGAGTTCTTATCTTCTCGTGACTGAATAAAATAATAATTTGTTGATGAAAAATCACGAGAACCGACCTACTGGATCTGCACCATTCCCTGAGGTGAATGATGTGTATGCTCACCATGATAGGCGTGGAAAAGGTCGCGACCCTGGTTATGGACGTGGTCGTGAACGTGGTCATGATCGTGATGACCAAGAAAGAATTTTCGTTCCGAGTGTTAATCATTCATCTAATAAAAAAAAAAAGATGATAGACGTGAAGCAATTACTTGTTTTTTATGTGGTGGAAAAGGACAATATTCACGTGACTGACGTGCTCTCAAGCACTTGGTTGATTTTTATCAAGCATCACTAAAGAAGAAGAAAGAGAGAAATTCCGAGGCTAACTTTCTCTCTGAAAATAATGTTGACATCACATGCTTGAATGTAGCAGACTTTTACGAGCACCCTGAAGGAAAGATTGATCACCTGATTGATGATGATTCCGTAAACATGGAAGAATGAATGATTTTTATATTTTTTATTATTGATAAGATTTAGTGAATAAAAATCATGTAAAAATAGTTTGCATGAGTATTAGTTTTTTATTAGTATTGATTAATTTAATTATGTTATTATTGTTTATTATTGAATTGGATTGAATTTCAATTTTATCATTATTTATTAAAAATAAAAAAAAGAGAAAGCGATTCATTAATGAAAACAAATGTAGGCACAGCAAAAGAAAAAAAATAAAAGGAAAAAGATATGATTGTTGGCTCACGTTCCAAGATACTATTTATTGCCAACTACTTTAGCTACTCTTTACATCTCACAGTACACTGGAGTATTAAAGTCTTGGTCTTTGCTTGAATTCTATAGAGTATTGGATTTAGTAGAGAAGTTATTAAGATAATGGGTTGAAACTCGAATAATATAAAACAGTTTTTCCTTCATCCAAATATATTAAAATGCATTATTATTAGTTCACTTTATACAAAGATTTAATATATATATTATTTGATATATGTCATTTTATTTAAAGATATGGATAATTTTCAAAGTAAGATGTCCAATTATGAATATATTTGTTTGATTGATTCTAGCACTACATATACGATATTCAAAGACGAGAAATATTTCTCTCATCTAAACATGGGCAAGATTAATGTTACTATAATTTCTGATAGTGCTAATTTGATTGAAGGCTTCGGGAAAGCCATTATAATCTTGTCCAAGGGAACTAAACTCATCTTTAATAATGCTATGTTTTCCCTTTAAGTCTAGGAGAAACTTGATGAGTTTTAAAGATATCCGTGAAAATGGTTATCATATCAAGACAATTGATGAGATGAATCTTGAATATCTTGGTATCACCAAGGATATCTTTGGGCAGACATGTGTTATAGAAAAGTTCCCTACTTTATCTTCTGGCTTGTATTGGACAAAGATTTGTGCAATTGAGGCACATTCTACAGTAAATCGAAAGTTTACTAATTCCAATATTTTCGTACTTTGGCACGATCGTCTGGAACATCCTAGAACTCGACGGTTCTTTTGAATGACGAATTTTCATGCAATGCTTGTTATTAAGGCAAGTTGATTGTGAGGCCATCACCAACAAAAGTTGGGATTGAGTCCCTCGCATTCTTGGAACGCATACATGGGGATATTTGTGGACCCATTCACCCACCTAGTGGGTCGTTTAGATACTTTATGGTCCTAATGGATGCTTCATCTAGATAGTCTCATGTGTGCCTTTTGTCATCTCGCAACTTGGCATTTGCAAAATTGTTGGCACAAATAATACGATTACGGGCACAGTTTCCCGATAATCAAATTAAGTCTATTCGCCTTAATAATGCTGCAGAATTTTTATCCCAAGCATTTAATGACTATTTCTTATCAATTGGGATAAGAGTGGAACATCTTGTACCCCGTGTTCACACTCAAAATGGCCTTGCCGAGTCATTAATTAAATGTATGCAGTTGATAGCAAGACCATTGCTTATGAAAACTAAGTTACCCACTTCTGTTTGGGGTTATGCAATTTTGCATGCTGCAACACTTGTTCGTCTTAGACTGATAAATTATCATAAATTTTCTCTGTTGCAATTGGTTTTGGGTCAAGAGCCTAATATATCTCATTTGAAAATTTTTAGGTGCGGTGTATATGTGCTTATATGTAACGCCCTAAAATTGGGTCCCGAGACGTCACACGGTGCTTAGGGTCTCAAGTAACCCCAAGCTAACCCTTCTACGGGCATAACTCATAAGCAACTGAATAAAATGCTTAAATCTGTATAAAATCAGCGAGAACATAAAACTTTTCTGAACTTGATCAATATAAATCTGAACTTTACAAGATTACAACTCTACTTTTACCAAAATAAAACTGAAACTGAATACATTAACTCTACTGAATGTCTATGAAGCCTCTACTAGTACCGACTTTAGATAGACGGGTCATGACTCCCAACTATCCCAACTCAATACGATTGAAATAGGAAAATAAAGAACTGCTCAAACTGTCTATCTGGATCAAACCCTTGAATCAAAAGGATTTATCACCTACTGACTGGAAGGTGCAAGCTGACTGAATCTGAATATGCATACTAAGTCTTGTACCTACATTATGAGAAAAGGTAGCGCATAGACGTATATGTGGATCAACACTTTGGGAATGTACTGAGTATATGGGGGTGTATGCAATTAAATAATCAATATTATAAATCCTTATAGAAAACATGCATGCTAGTATAGATGACTCACATAGCTTGAATTAAAATCATCATAATCATGAATAAGAAAACAGGTATTGTAAATCACGTGAGTCATTGCACTTCATTCTAAATCTGCATTCTTTCTTTATTCTCAAACTTGTAAGGTAGATAAAGTCTTAAAACAACATCTTTCCGAGCACACACTTTAATCTCATGAAAACTAGGAACTTCTTTAGAAACTTAAAGATTTTGACACTTGAGAGCCTTAGAAATCTTGGACTTATAGCTTTCAAAATACATATACTTGTATCTTAGATAGAGTGGGGGACTACTTTGGGAGTTTCTTCTAACCGACATAAACCATGTGAGCTACATGGAGTCTAACGTCTTACCCACATTGGGGAGAGCTATTCTATCCTTGCCATCGGATAGAACCTTAACTTTAGTGATCACTATCTTAATCCACTTAAGGTATATCAAGAACCTATGGGGGCACGTAGTTCTGGGGCATGAGACCTCGAAATCACGCCCAACTCGGTGCTAAATACTACTCCCTTACTTAGCTCAGAACTTTAGAAAATCCACCTTAAAACAATTCAACAATATATATATATATATATATATATATAATGAAAGCCAAAATGCATCCCCTTTACTTCAAACTCAAGAATGTGGATTTCTATCTTAACTTACAATCAAAACTCACTTCTTGATATTCTTTAAAAATCACTAACATCTCATTCTCAAACTCATGCTTTAACCATAAGGTTCAATTCACAACAATCGGACTTGAAATTCTCAAAACATGATATAGACGTTGAATTATGCAACTTAAACCATAAATTGACAATTTAAAACATTAATATGCATAATAATATTACAACTCAAAGCTTGGGTAAGACATAGTTTCATAAAATTCACAATATAATAACATGATAGGAATTCTCCATGAGTTTACGCAATACTTTACGAAAATATGTAACTTTTGGGCATAAGAACAAAAGGGTGTTCTTGTTCAAAACCACATACCTTAATAGACTTGATTTGATGTAGAGAACTTGACCTTGAAACCCTAGGAGATGATCTTAAAAGCTTTCTTGAGATTCTTGGATTGTGATGCTAAACTATTGGTTTCTTTCTTGAAGAGGATGACCTTAATTTGATGTTCTTGGGAAGTTTCTTGAACTTCTTAGATTAGAAATCTTAGATTCTTGCTTATCTTGAAGAAGGAGTAATGGAGTTTTGAATTTCTTGGAAGATGATCTTAAGAGGAAACCCTAATATTGTTCTTGTGAATAAAGAGGATTAAGGGTTGTTTAAACTGATTTATGATGATTAAGTACGTGATTTTGATTATTTAGGTCGTGGGAGGTGAAGGAAAAGTCTAAAATGCCCTTACTAAATCCTTCCCAATTGCTGAAAATCTCGGTTGAGGACATTTGTGATAAGCCGTCAGACTTGTGATAAGTCGTCACAAATGTCGTCACTTGGGAGTTGGATTTTATGGGTTTCTGCCTAAGTCTGACGACATTTTGTGATAAGCCGTCAGACTTATGATAAGTCGTTACAAATGTCTTCACTTGGGGATGGAATTTATGGATTTATGCCTAAGGCTGACGACATTTTGTGATAAGCCATCACAGACGTGATAAGTTATCAGAAATGTCGTCACTCAGTTTTCCAGGCTGGCATGCTGGAGTAAAATGGGCATAACGTTTTGCTACGATATCTGATTTAGGCAAAATTGATATCGTTGGAAAGATAATTCGATGAAATTTCATTTGATATATAGTAGGCCAACTAATTAGTCATATACAAGGAGTTATAGTCGATCGAAGTTGACGCAAGTTTCAATGCTCACTAAAACTCGAACGATAGGAAAGCTTTCAACTTGACCTTGTGTTAGGGGATCTCTATGATCTCAATTCATGCTCAAATAGGTTGCCACACTACATAATTGATTAATATACCAAATTTGCATAGGATTTATGGCGTTTGAAACATCTACACGTAGAAAAGATGGTTTTCGTTCTAGCCCAAAATGCGGGGTGTTACATTATCTCTCCCATGGGATCATTCGTCCCCGAATGTTGCTCTTTAGGTTAAGAATACAGAGAAAACCGAGGATACACAGTTGAAATAACTTATTAAACTGAATCTATATCTTTCTAAACTTTGGCATACTTTGATGAATGCATATACTCATGATAAGAATAGCTGTCTAACTCAATCTTTGATTAGAGAGGGGCTGAATGACGGAAGGTTGTTACCTTCATCTGAATATGAGCTAACTTGCCCTTTTTTACTTATTTTTGAAGAGATGACTCATGATGAGGGTTTAGAATTTGCTTGATGTGTGCGATCGTACTTATAGATTGTGAGGTGATAGTTTATGCAGACACAAATCATGAGAAAACAAAGCTAAGATCACACAATGGGTATCACAGTGTCTGAGTTGGAATACTTGGAAAATGAAGATCGTTCGGTGAATATTTATGAACTGAATCATGACTATATATCCGAATTCTGAAACTGATGCTTGATACATATACTGAGTTGAATTCGCAATTGCGAAACTATTTCGGAATTACCGTACTTATGAAACTTTAGGTAGTAAAACTAGGCTAGTTCAAAAAAATGGAAATCCATAGAAATCTATGTGCCTGATTGTTAAACTGAACCGATGTCTATCCAAACTGAATCATACTAGATACTCATGCTCAAGTGGAGGCTTTCTTCAACACCCCTCTAGGGAGTTCTAACAATTTGAAGGAGCCAAGAATTTTGGTCAAGATCTGAACAAGACATCTGAATAAGGGATTACAATATTGCTACAATTCCATAGCTTGGAATCATAGACCTTTGAATCGTAGACTGGGGTAGAATTTACTAGGATTTAGGCAATGCAACACCTTACTTAAAACTTAGACACACTTCTAAAATATTCTGTCAACTAATCTTTTACCTTAAAAACCATACTTATTGATTCATCTTCTAATTCTAACAAGGCCGTTGATATTTCCTTCTACTCATGTCTAAACTGAACTAAATTCTCTCACCATCTTCAAGCCTAACCCACAATCATAGGGTAAACCACATAACACTGTACTACTAGTCTGAATTGTAATTCAACACACCCTGCACTTCACAACTTCTCATCTTATGAAAATCCTCATTACTACTCCAACAACCACTTACTAATGTGCAGTGCATTCATCTAAATATACTAACATGATGTTCAAGCCTCACTTCTATAACCACATATGCACTTCTAAACACACTCCCCTAAAATACATTTGTCACAACTTACAAACCTCTATCAAGAACAACTTTCATGCACTACTCCTAAGAAGACATACATAAGATTTCAACTACCCAAACATCTCATATAAAACTTCGACTAACCATGACGGGTATTAAAGACTTGGCTTCAATCTTACTTCACACTTTACTGCCCTAGCTAAAATAAACATACAACGATCTTCCAGTAACAAGAAATGTTTACTCTCTTTCCCATCCAGACAACTGATTATCATCACTATCTTGACCGAAGGAAAGACAATAGAAGGTTAGAACATGAGGGCCCGAAATATGAGGGGATACTATGAATAACTTGACACTCAACTGAGGCTTCAGGAATAGAATATATAGCATCATGGACTTATCAAAGAAGTATGATCTGAGGACATGAAGGATATAAATCTGAATTTCTCTAATCATTAAAAGTTTTGCTTGAGTACTTGGACTGAACATGCTGTAAAGCTTGAGTACATGAGTCATGAGCTGCATGACCTGAATTTGAAGTTCATAACTTATGGAATATGATTCTAACTGCTGAAAGAACTGGAACTCCTCATTTTTGGGAACTAGGAGAGTACATAACTCTCCATCATATGCATGAACATGAATTAAGATCATGGAACTGAACGTAAGGCATGAGTAGGTATTGGGACAACTGAAAATACTGAAATAAGATTGGGTCAAGCATTAATCTTTCTCACAGCTATTCTACAACTTACTGGTACATCTACTAGAATCTGAAGGCTTGACTTGGTTACTTGTTCTATCATCTCCCCCTTAGATGTAAGTCATTACTCTAAGGTTGTGAACCATTATATAAACTCTAGTCTAACTACAATCACTTTAGTCTAGAGTCTGGGATATAGCAACGCACATGAACAAAAGAACTTAACCCGAATGACTACACCTAAAAGTGTAAAACCAACTTCTAATACTCACTTCTAAGCTACACCTTATCTTTCTATAGCCCCAATAATCATCATATAACACTTGAACACTTACCAACTTTGAATCTGTATGAGCATCCCTATAGTTGGAGTGCACACCATTTAGTGTTTCAACTCTTATTCCTATTATCTTTGAAATTTCAAACTTAGATTCTAACGCTTAACATGGGTATCTCCAAACCTTTGATGGACCATACAACTTCTGTCATAGTCTACCAATATCACGCTTGTAAACTTATGTTTCTAAACCATGAGAATCACATTCATACTTAAAAAGGCTCAACATCTTCAATCAAACTCCTTAACTTAGCTATCAAGAACATTACTCATTATCTAATTAGTCTTTCTCCACCTAACATTTCAACGGTACTACCGACCCTACAACATGCAATAATCCTCAAGAAAAATAATGCAGCCCTATAGTACCTTGGGCGTACTTCTGCATCATACATACAACGTTAAACTTGATTACGAATTAAGTAAACTTATGCTCTTGCATACACTGTTTAAGCCTATTATATTACTTCCCTATAACTAGTATTATTAGCCAAGAAATCATCACATCCACCCTCATGACCACCAATCGTTCAAACTTAATACATAGTGTTGTTCTTATTTGGAAGCTATAAAATAAAACATCAAGAATAACTAGCCCACTTGAACCTTATAATAACGATAATCGATCATAAACATATGGCCTATCTTATTTACAATCCATTACCACATCCTCCTTCTACACATCATTACTATCCACCTAAACTTCTTTCGTAGCTCTATAAGTTTCAACCAACACAAAAACAACAAGATGCACAAAAATTTGCTAGTGAATCGAAATAGGCCTCACACGGCTTCACTAGACTTTGATTTTTCAACAAAACAATGATAACAAGGTTACAAGAGATAAAAACTTGACACACAATATTCAATGATCTAAGAATATATATCTTATTCTGTCTTACCTGCATGACTCATAAGAGTGAAGACATAACTCTGATCTTGAGAAACTTATAACACACTAGAATGCTACTCTCAAGCCGCTTTGTGTGACTTCTGAAGTTTCTTGCAAGACAATCTGAGAGCGTTATCTGGGGAGGAACTGGAACTTACTAATCATGATATCTCAAGAATAATACATGGATAGGGATGTATAGCTTTACATTATAGTTTCTGAGAAGGAATCTGGAAGTACATATGGCTTGGGCTTAGTGCACGACTTTTATGAATCATGAATAGAGCACTTCAATCATCGGAACTCAAAAGCACTTATGGGATATTTTTTAGCTCGCTTACAATCTGATAACTATCTGTGGAGACTGTTTGAGAAAGCACTATCTGTAAAGATTTAAGCTTGATTGTTTTTGATACCTTGAAAATAAGGCAGAGATGGCTCGGATAGAGTAAGATGAGAATCTGTATAAGTTTCTTAAAGAATATTTCTACAGCACGATCTCAGACTTGAAAGAATGAAGATATTTTCTAAGTGCCTTGTAGCCTCTCGAAGAAAAGTACAGACATCTTTGTACCGTTCCGCAAGATTCTACTAGATACGGTTTCACAGACACCCTAGGACACTTGAACTCTGTGCTCTAATATCAAGTTTGTAACGCCCCAAAATCGGATTCCGAGATGTCACACGGTGCTTAGGGTTACAAGTGACCCCAAACTAACCCTTCTACAGGCATAACTCATAAACAACTGAATAAAATGCTTAAATTTGTATAAAATCAGCGAGAACATAAAACTTTTCTAAACTTGATCAATACAAATCTGAACTTTACAAGATTACAACTCTGTTTTTACCAAAATAAAACTAAAACTGAATACATTAACTCTACTGACTGTCTATGAAGCCTCTACTAATACTGACTTTAGATAGGCGGGTCATGACTCCCAACTATCCCAACTCAATACGACTGAAATAAGAAAATAAAGAACTGCTCAAACTGTCTATCTGGCTCAAACCCTTGAATCAAAAGAATTCATCACCTGCTAACTGGAAGCTGTGAGCTGACTGAATCTGAATATGCATACTAAGTCTTGTACCTACATTATGAGACAATGTAACATATAGACATATATGTGGATCAGCACTTTGGGAATGTACTGAGTATATGGGGGTGTATGCAATTAAATAATCAATATCATAAATCCTTATAGAAAACATGCATGCTAGTATAGATGACTCACATAGCTTGAATTAAAACCATCATAATCATGAATAAGAAAACAGGTAATGTAAATCACGTGAGTCATTGCACTTCATTCTAAATCTGCATTCTTTCTTTATTCTCAAACTTGTAAGATAGATAAAGTCTTTAAACAACATCTTTCAGAGCATACACTTTAATCTCATAAAAACTAGGAACTTCTTTGGAAACTTAAAGATTTTGACACTTGAGAGCCTTAGAAATCTTGGACTTATAGCTTTCAAAATACATATACTTGTATCTTAGATAGAGTGGGGGACTACTTTGGGAGTTTCTTCTAACCGACATAAAATATGTGAGCTATGTGGAGTCCAACGTCTTACCCACATTTGGGAGAGATATTTTATCCTTGCCAACGGATAGAACCTTAACTTTAATGATCACTATCTTAACCCACTTGGGGTATATCAAGAACCTATGGGGGCACGTAGTTCTGGGGCATGAGACCTCGAAATCACGCCCAACTCGGTGCTAAATACTACTCCCTTACTTAGCTCAGAACTTTAGAAAATCCACCTTAAAATAATTCAACAATATATATATATATATTTATATATATATATATATATATATATATATATATATATATATAATGGGAGCCAAAATGCATCCTCTTTACTTCAAACTTAAGAATGTGGATTTCAATCTTAAGTTACAATCAAAACTCACTTCTTGATATTCTTTAAAAATCACTAACATCTCATTCTCAAACTTATGCTTTAACCATAAGGTTCAATTCACAACAATAGGACTTGAAATTCTCAAAACATGATATAGACGTTGAATTATGCAACTTAAACCATAAATTGACAATTTAAAATATTAATATGCATAATAATATTACAACAAAAAGCTTGGGTAAGACATAGTTTCATAAAACTCACAATATAATAACATGATAGGAATTCTCCATGAGTTTGTGCAATACTTTACGAAAATATATAACTTTTGGGCACAAGAACAAAAGGGTGTTCTTGTTCAAAACCACATACCTTAATAGACTTGATTTGATGTAGAGAACTTGACCTTGAAACCCTAGGATATGATCTTGAAAGCTTTCTTGAGATTCTTGGATTTTGATGCTAAACTATTGGTTTCTTTCTTGAAGAGAATGACCTTAATTTGATGTTCTTGGGAAGTTTCTTGAACTTCTTGGATTTGAAATCTTAGATTCTTGCTCATCTTGAAGAAGGAGTAATGGAGTTTTTAATTTCTTGGAAGATGATCTTAAGAGGAAACCTTAATATTGTTCTTGTGAATAAAGAGGATTAAGGGTTGTTTAAACTGATTTATGATGATTAAGTACGTGATTTTGATTATTTAGGTCGTGGGAGGTGAAGGAAAAGTCCAAAAACCCTTACTAAACCGATTCCCAATTGCTGAAAATCTCGGTTGACGACATTTGTGATAAGCCGTCAGACTTGTTATAAGTCGTCACAAATGTCGTCACTTGGGAGTTGGATTTTATGGGTTTCTGCCTAAGCCTGACGACATTTTGTGATAAGTCGTCAAACTTGTGATAAGTCATCACAAATATCGTCACTTGGAGATGAAATTTATGGATTTCTGCCTAAGGCTGATGACATTTTTTGATAAGCCGTCACAGACGTGATAAGTTATCAGAAATGTCGTTACTCAGTTTTCCAGGCTGACATGCTAGAGTAAAATGGGCATAACTTTTTGCTTCAATATCTGATTTAGGCGAAGTTAATATCGTTAAAAAGATAATTCGATGAGCTTTCATTTGATATATAGTAGGTCACCCAGTTCGTCATATACAAGGAGTTATGGTCGATTGAAATTAACTCAAGTTTCAACGCTCGCTAAAACTCAAACGATAGGAAAGTTTTCAACTTGACCTTGAGTTAGGGGATCTCTATGATCTCCATTCATGCTCAAATAGGTTCCCACACTACATAATTGATTAACATACTAAATTTGCATAGGATTTATGGCTTTTGGAACATCTACACGTAGAAAAGACGATTTTCGTTCTAGCCCAAAATGCGGGGTGTTACACTATAACACCACCAATCGCACCAAGATAGGCCCCCAAAGAAGGTTAGAAATTTATGTTGGGTTTGAATCACCCTCCATTATTCGCTATCTTGAATTATTAACGAGAGATATGTTCACTGCTCGATTTGCAGATAATCGATTTGATGAGATAGTTTTCTCAAAATTAGGGGGAGAAGATAGTGACATCAAAACAAAAATTTTGTGGAAAAATT
Source organism: Capsicum pubescens (assembly GCA_030864215.1). NCBI lineage: Eukaryota > Viridiplantae > Streptophyta > Magnoliopsida > Solanales > Solanaceae > Capsicum > Capsicum pubescens. Next base: position 203,992,691 of record CM061546.1, on the reverse strand, counting down.
CATCACTATCTCATCTTGATCCAAGTGCTTCTATTTGTAAGCAAGAACTACAAAAGATTATTCATCTGCAGAAAATTACAAATCAAATGACGAACGAATTTATAGATTTGAAAAGAATTACTAAATCACATATTCCTGCAGAGAATGTCCCAATTCGAATTGATGTCCCTAAAGGACCATCCACTAGTGTCATAGCTAATGAATCTAAAGCATGCTTGAAGCATGGTAGACCATTAGGTTCTAAGGATCGAAATCCTAGAAAAAGAAAAGCAAATAGTCAGGATGATACTACAAAAGATCCTTATTTGGAAGTTCAAGATTTAAGCAATGTTAATATTGCTGAAGGAATTAATGAGCCTGAGAGTCAAGAAAATAAGGAACTATTCATAAATTCAAGTGATGTTGAAACTAATTTAAATCGATCTGAAATAGTAGTGGATTATGTCTTTGCATATAATGTTGCAACGAAAATCATGCAAGATAGTGAGGATCTTGAACCTCAATCTGTCACAAAATGTCGACAAAGAAATGACTGGCCAAAATGGCAAGAATCAATTCAATCTGAATTGAATTCACTTGCTAAACGTGAAGTTTTTGGACATATAGCTCAAACACCTAATGGTGTTAAGCTTGTTGGCTATAAATGGGTCTTTGTGCAAAAAAAAAATGAGAAAAATGAAATACAAAGGTATAAAGCACGCCTTGTTGTACAAGGATTTTCACAACGGCCTGTTGTCGATTATGACGAAACATATTCACCAGTTATGGACGCAATAAATTGTGTTATCTTATTAGTTTCACTGTCCATGAGAGACTTGAAATGCATTTGATGGATGTGGTAACAACCTATCTATATGGATCACTTGATAATGAGATATACATGAAAATTCTCGAAGGATTTAAAATGCCAAAAACATATAGTTCAAAGCCTCGGGAAATATATTCCATTGGATTGCAAAGATCAATGTATGGTTTAAAGCAATCTGGACGCATGTGGTATGACCATCTTAGTGAATATTTATCTAAGGAAGGTTATACGAATGATGAAATTTGCCCATGTATTTTCATAAAGAAAACAACATCGGAGTTTGTTATACCTGCTGTCTATGTCGATGACATAAACCGTATTAGAACTTCAATAGAACTTCAAAAGGCAATTGATTACCTAAAGAAAGAATTCGAGATGACAGATCTCAGAAAGACAAAGTTATGCCTTGGTTTGCAAATTGAGCATTCGACAAACGATATCTTTGTCCATCAATCTGCCTATACAGAAAATGTGTTGAAACGATTCAATATGAATGGAGCACATCCATTAAGTACTCCGATGGTTGTTCGATCACTTGATGTGAATAAGGATCCATTCCGACCTCAAGAAAAGAATGAGGAACTCTTTGGTCCTGAAATACCGTATCTTAGTGCAATTGGTGCACTAATGTATCTTGCAAATACTACAAGGCCTGATATAGCCTTTTCAGTTAATTTGTTAGCATGGTATAGTTCCGCTCCTACTAGGAGACATTGGAATGAGATCAAACACATATTACAGTATCTAAAAGGGACTACCGATATGGGTTTATTTTATTCTAAATATTGCAGTTCCGATCTTGTTGGCTATGCTGATGCTGGGTACTTATCTGACCCGCATAAAGCTCAGTCTCAAACAGGCTACGTGTTCATATGTGGGGGTACTGCCATATCTCAGAGATCAACAAAATAGTCTATCGTAGCCATTTCATCGAACCATGCTGAGATTATAGCTATTTATGAAGCAAACCGAGAGTGTGTGTGGTTGAGGTCCACAATACATCTCATTCGAGAAAAATGTGGCTTGAAATGTGACAAAGTATCTACGATTTTATATGAAGATAATGCAACATGCATATCACAACTTAAAGGAGGATTCATAAAAGGAGATAGAACGAAGCACATTTCGCCAAAACTCTTCTATACACATGAGCTCCAAAAGAATGGTGATATTAATGTACAACAGATTCGTTCAAGTGATAATGTGACTGATTTATTTACCAAGTCTCTTCCAACTGCAACTTTCAAGAAGATAGTGCACAAGATTGGAATGCAAAAATTCAAAGATGTTCTTATTAGGGGGAGTTAATACGCGTTGTACTCTTTTTTACTTACAAGGTTTTGTTCCACTGATTTTTTCTTGTAAGGTTTTTAATGAGGCAATCTATATGCGTATTTCTAGACATTCGAGGGAGTGTTATGATATTAATGTATATCAATTATAGTGAATATCTATCAAAATCTATCAAGATCTACTTGATGTCTATTAGTATTTGAAGTATCTATCTTTTATTCACTAGAAGTAAATTTTACGAATGACTTCCTTCGTTGTAAATCATCCTCAAGAGAAATAAGAATTACTCTCTATTCTCTCTATTTTCTTCTTTGTTCTTTATTATTTTATAACAAAATAATATTTATCTCCATACTTTTAATATTTTATAGATTACAAATATAAATATAAATATAAATTATAGATTAAAACTTATTAATTTTTTGGATCAATTTGATTTGATGACGTCTTTCAATTTGGTGTGACTATGAGCAGGAGGGCGCTTGCGGTTGATTCGTTGGCAGTTGCTGGGCAACCCATGAGCCGACGAGCGGGAACACGTGTCAAAATACTAGTGGTTGGTAGTTTCTGGAAGACCATGGATCAGCGTGTGTCCGGGTCATTGTAGAAGATCTCACAGCCTTTGACTACCAATATAAGAAGTCCCAGTTTCTCTGGAATTTTATCCCTTTTTGCACGCCAAATAAGAACATAATTTTCCTTTCTCTCTGCACGTTTCCTTCGATTTCCCCTCCTTCTCAGGTAATTAATCAATTTTTATTTTTGTTTGATCTACGGTCCATTAATATGTATGATTGTTATGTGAAAAAAAATGTTCTCTCTCACATAGCTTAACGAAATTTGAGAATTGACAGCGGATTAGGGCTTTGTTTTTCCGTTTGTAAAGCAGGTAATCCGTCGCAAATCGTTTTTCTAACATTGATTTGTCAATTTAAGCATGCTGTATCCGTCTCCTCCTGCTGCTTTCTAATTGAGTTTTTCTAAAAATAGTAGGATTGTTGATAAAGTCAACTAATCTTGAGCAGCAGGGGGAGGGGGGGAGTTTGTTTCAATTTTCAGTTTTCTGATATTTCTGGATTTGCAACTTTGTGAGATTGACTTCTTGTGTTTCTAATAATCGCGGAAGAAATATACATCTCAGTGCTTAGCATTATGCTGAAGCTGTTGAATTAGTGATGGTTGATCAGGATACTAATCCGGTACTGATGTGTGTGTTTGATTTGTTGTCTTATCTCTATTTATATATCTTTCAAGTTATTAAACCACTTCTCTTTTTCTGCTTCAAGCTGGCTAGTTGCTCTTTTCCTTTTAACACTAACTTGATTTTAATATTTCAGGTCATCCTTCCAGCTCCACTTGGTTGTATTAGAAAGCATTTTTATTGGAGATGGCCGAGGTACTGTAATCTTCTCTCATATGCAGGTTATTTCGTTCTTTATCAATTTCACATTGAATCTACCCAAATTGTGTTGGAGGAACATGTATTTATGATCGTAACAATCTTTCATTGTGGTAGGATGGTCACAAGGTTACCTTGAACGTCTATGACTTGAGCCAAGGTCTAGCTCGACAGTTGTCTACTACCTTTTTGGGAAAAGCTATTGGAGGAATATGGTAAGTTGCATATTATTTGAAGGGAATTCTTTTCCTTTGAGTGGTGGTCTGATTGAGTATGACTGTATTTCATAATGGAGACCGAGTATTTCAATTGGGTCTCTGGGTTTGCTGCATAACTTAGGCCCGGTTGACTCTCTAAGAGCGTATCTTAAAAATGTATGCGAGGTTACATTAACATGTTTTCTTATGGATTTTATTCCCACTAGTTTTGAAGAGTTACATTTCTGTATGAGTTGAAACTTCCTGCTTTAGTGCGTCAAAGCAAGCAGAATTCTCTTGCCTAGATTGCATATCTGAATGTAGTAGGAGCATTGATTTGGTTGATATTCTAATCATCTTCCATATCCTTATAATGGTGTCTTAACGTACTGGTGCAGAAAATTTTGATTTTTATTTTTTTTTTAAAATGTTTTTTCTCTCCCATTTCATGGAGCTCTTTTCTCTCCTGTTCTGGTGTAGGCATGTAGCCCGTTCTTGTCCGTCACAAACTATTATGAATTGCTTTCCTGATCTCCCTATTCAAGTTAAATTCTTGTGGATCATTTCTGTAGGCACACAGGAGTAGTGGTTTATGGTCATGAATATTATTTTGGAGGTGGTATACAACATGCTCCAGCTGGGACTACCCCTTATGGAACTCCTGTTCAAGTTGTAGACCTTGGTGTCACACACGTACCCAAGGATGTCTTTGAAATGTATTTACAAGAGATAAGCCCTCGGTATACTGCAGAGACGTACAGTTTGCTTACCCACAACTGCAACAATTTCAGCAATGAGATTGCTCAATTTTTGGTCGGTGCAACCATTCCAGATTATATTTTGAATCTTCCTAATGAGGTTACGAACAGCCCGATGGGTGCCCTTATAAGTAAGTCTTTCTTTGCAGTTCCTGTGTTGAACCCCTCCATACAACATGTGTGATTGACATAAATACTGATGTTACTGAAACATGATGTTTCTGTGTGATTCTGTTTTTGTCTTTTTAACATCTTATGATTTTGGTGTTCTATGTTGGTTCCTTGTCCTTTTTGTCTGTCACATCTATACTTTTCAGGATTATGATGCTGCTTCTTCTGTGTAAATTTATTTTGCTTTGTTAGTTCTGTGGTGAAGTGTAGGACTTGCAGACTAATCATATGATGCTTTATTGAACGACTAATATGTATGATGTTTTATTGAACGACTAATATGTTTTGGTGGCTTACATAATTTGGGATAAGAGCTCTTAGATATTCAAAATAGTGCAAACCTTCTCCTCTTTGGCAGTAATAGCTATATGCGTGAAAACTCATTTGAACTATATCTATGGTGCTTTGGCCTCACCTTTCCGGTTATAACTTTTCCCAGCATTAGCTTTATGTTGGTTTATTTTATATATGTAAAGCTATTCATTACTAATCAAAAAAGCATGTATGGTGCTCCTCCTTTGAATTGAAAGTTATCTCAGGAAAAAATGTAGTTAAAGACGTCCAGTACTTAAACTTACTCCACATGTCATTATCTTGATGTAGTGCCTATGATACAACAACTGGAATCAACGTTGAGGGCTAACGCGGTTCCACAAGCACCCCAGTTCAGACCACATACTGATGATCCTGCTTCCCAGCCGACACTTTCTGGTGGGAAGTCCTCTAGTAGCCATGTTGAACAATCTAAATCCGCCAAGAGCCAAGATGGAGAAAAGAATGCTATTGTGCCACCTGTGGTCAAATCTGTGGGAGAGCATGAGAAGACACCTGCTAATTCTGCTAAGAAAGATCCTCTTGGGGATGCTCGGAGCAAGGTACAAGAGGAAATCACCCGTGAATTTGCTGCAATCATGGCCACTGGGACATTGCGTGCAAGTGAGGCTGCTGCTTTAGCAACTAAGAAAGTTATGCAAAGATATGGAGACACAACTGCTGCTATGAACTAATGGCAACCATGTTTGCCTTTATAAATTCATCTTTGTTGGAAAATTAATACCCAACTGGAATGATGTAATGTAGACTAGACTTACTGGGTTCCAAGTAGGAGATGACGATGGATTCTTCCTTGAAAGAGATACACATCTTGTACTCTTTTTTGAACTACTTTATTCATTGAATAAGAACTTTTTTGCAACTGGACATGAGTTGATGAATGCGTATAAATATGAACTCCTTGGTAGATATAGAATGTGGAGGAGAACCCGAAAAGCAGCAAGAGGAACAATAGATGTGATAATTTGAGTTGTCCCAAAGAGGAATATATCAAAATAGATTGAGATATTCATTCACGGTATCTCTAAATTGAGAATTGAAGCTAAACCTGGATAAATTCTGTTTGTGTTCGGTCTTGGGGTTATCTTGGCCTCTAAAATGGTAAAACTGAGTACATTTCAATTGTCTTCACCTAAGTTGACGGTTCTTCCTCAATGTAAAGCTCCTTTCGTGTCTCTTGTTAGTGTTCAACTTGCCTTTCCAGTTTTGAATGATGTTTTTGTAAACAGTTTATTGGGTGAAGACAATTATGGAATCAAGATACAATATATTAACTAGAAAGGAAATGAAATGAGAAGGGAACTTGGGTAGGGTAGGTAGTTTGTCTTCCCTCGTCACGCAAATAGTTTAGTTTTGTCTTATATTCTCTCATTTACAAACTATGTTGAAAATTAGAGAGCTAAAAAATGGAAAGATGTTATAAATGAATTATCATATACAGTGAATATCTATTTTTCAAAGTTTCATATCCTAATTTGGCAATAAAGTTAGTTTTCCCCCAATAAATAAAGGCTGCCCTCAATAACCTTTTAAGAGAAATAAGAATACTCTCTCTTATCTCTCCATTCTTCTTCTTCTTTGCTTTATATTTCATCACGTTATCAACACGAGTCTTTAACCAATTGAGATTATCTGCTTTCAAACTCAGGTACGTTAGGTAATACCACGATAAGTTTGTCAAAAAGAAAATAGAAAATTGAATTTGTCGAATCATATGTTTGTTTTGACTAGGGCTGTGCAAAAATCGAACCGATAAAAATATTATTGGGTTATTGGTACTGGGTTATCAGGTTAACGATTTTTTATTGGTTTTATAAAAAAAATTAGGGTAAACGGTTCGGTATCGGTTTTAGCTTATTGGGTTATCAATTAAACCGATAACTCAATAACGATACACTAAGTTATTTTTTTATCCCTATTTATGTTATATATTTAAATCTCTCTCTTTATCTATCTATCTATATATATATAGATATATATATAGAGATAGATAGATAGATAGATAGATAGATAGATATGTGTATGTATATAAATTATATGCACTACTAATTCATAATTCAGTGATTCATAATGTATTAACCTATTCAGTGCAACAAAGGCACAATATAAAGTCGGCTATTATTGTAATAAAAAGTTTGACGCATTTATAGCTTCCAACAATTAGGATTCAAATTTTTTCCCAGCTAACACTCAGTTCAAGTTTGAAGATTCTTGTAAATTAAAATGCATTGCGTAGGTTTTGGCGGTAATTAAGATTTCATTTTTTTTATGTTAGTTGTTACTATTTCTATTTTATAATTATTTTCTTATTGGTTAAACAAAAAATCGAACCGTTAAGGACCAAAAATCGATAAATCGAAACCGATAAAAAAATATTTTATTAATTGGTTATTGATTTTACATATTTAAAAATCGAAAACTAAATTAATAACACGTAAAATCGAATCGAACCGACCGATGCACACCCCTAATTTTGACAGTATGCAATATTTGCATAGTTTAAAATTGATCCTATTAGCTACTATAAATATGATAGCATCGGTACTTTTGATTGCTTTATAATTTTGTGGGGAAAAAATATTTTATTTTCTCCTATATAATAAGTCAGTGTGGACATGACACCGTCAACATGTCTGCTTGAGAAAAAGGGTATTTTCGTAATTTTGATAAATATTAACTCGCACCGCCTCAACTTCTCTTCTTTAATCCAATTATAGAACCGCCTCTGTGATCCTTATCCATTTCCATCGCTAAATTTTTCTTTCTTCCCTCTTTGGCTTTTCTCCTTATAATTCCATCGAGCAAAGATTGATGTTTCTGCCGGTTTGAAGTTTGTTTCTTGTCTGTGTTTCGCTGCTATCAAAGGTAATTGCATCCTGATTTTATCTGTCGCTCTAATTTTGCCTGGTTCTTACAATGTATAGCCGCTTGGCTATCTTCCTTATCCAATTCTTCCGCTCATTGTTTCCTGTTCGGCGTTTCGATCGATCAAAGATTGGTGTTTCTGCGGATTTGAAGTTCTTTCCTTCTTTGTGTTTTGCTGCTATCACGGTAATTGCATCGTAATTTTATTTCATCTTTCGTTGTTCCTTGTTCGGCTTTTCGATCGAGAAAAGATTGGTGCCGCTAACTCTTTCGTTGTTTGTTCTTCGATTTTTCGATCGAGTAAAGATTGGTGCTTCTGCGGATTTGAAGTTGTTTCCTTGTTTGTGTTTTGCTGCTATCGAGGTAAATGCATCGTAATTTTATTTGAAAATTTGCGAAATTGCCTTTGTTGCTCTTTTCTTGCTCTGAATTTGCCTTTCTTATGCTAGAGAACAAAACCCACAAAGCTAAACTCTGTAGAATTAACCAGATCTGATTATAATTCTTCCCGGAACAACCAATTCAATTAGACACACAAAAAAAGGGTTTCGCAAAAAGGAATGAGTAAATATGCAATCTACTTACCTTGTGTTGAATAAATAAAGCCAAAAAAGGATGAATTTGTAGTGTTGCGGACCAAATTTCTGCACTATTATATTTTTAAGTAAGGACCAATTTAGCGATACCTTATTTAGTGCTTCCTATTCTGTTTTGTTTAGGTGCTCATTCACAGTGCGATTTTGTACATATTTTTATAATGAAAATACAAACACACCACACACTCCTCCAAAGTGTTTTGTGCTGTTTGTTTTTGCAGCTTTGGCAATGGGTACCACACAAGCTGACTTGACCAGAACACAAACACACCACACACTCCTCCAAAGTGTTTTGTGCTGTTTGTTTTTGCAGCTTTGGCAATGGGTCCCACACAAGCTGACTTGACCAGAACTGCTGGAAAGCCAATTCATTGCAAAGGTAACAATCTTTTTTGGTTTATGTGGAAGTAGTTTTAGTTAGTGAAAAAAAATCACTTAGTTGTGAGTGACATTACAGCTGCGGTGGCAAGAAAACCAGAACCTCTGGTGATAGAGGAAGTGATTGTGGCTCCGCCTAAAGTCCATGAAGTTCGCCTAAAAATCATTTGTACTTCTCTCTGTCACAGCGACGTTACCTTCTGCAAGTTGAAAGTATGTAATTTTATTCGAATCGAAGTTGCAAAAATTTAATCTTTTTACTGTAGAAAGTGTTTGTTTAACTACCATTTGAATTATCTGAATCTTAGTTTTCCTTTAGGACTTTCCTAGATGCTTTGCAAGAATATTGGAACACGAGGCTTTTGGGTACTTTCAGTTTATTCACCTGTCAAGTTCTTTTGTCGGTTGTAAAGGGTTATTTTTAAGAATACTTGATTGGTAGTAAATGTGACTCCCTCCATTTCGATTTAAGTATCTTATTTTCCTTTTAAGCCTGCTAAAAAAAGAATGTCTCTTTTTATATTTGCTAACTTTATCATTCCAACATTCTACATGGCACATTTAAGACTATAAGATTCAAAACCATTTTAGTACATTACACAAATCTTTAGTTCAAGTTCACAAGATTCGAAAGTTTCCCTTATTTTTCTTAAAATACGTACTCAACAGAGATCCATGGGTTATCCGATGAGTCTTTATGTTTGAATTGATTTTTTCCCTTGTACCTGTAATTTGTGCACCAGAGCATGAAAACACACTTTCTTTGACTCGTGTTATTAATTGAAGAGTCGTGGAGAGTGTTGGAGAAGATGCCCACGATTTAAAAGGAGGAGATTCAGTTGTCCTGATATTTCTGTCCGATTGTGCACAGTGTATACACTGCACATCCAAGAAGTGCAACACTTGTTCAACGTTTGAATTTAAGGTATCTCCATGGATGCTTAGAGGTGGTACAAGTAGATTCACTACTGTTGATGGAGAAACTTTATACCATTTCCTGTCTGTATCAAGTTTCGTGGATACTCTTCTGATTTTGTTTGCTGAAGAGTGTAAATTACTGGGGTGTGTGACATTTGCTGGTTGTTAGTGAATGTAAAATGTGCAACATGATTAGATGTTCAGTTTTCTGCTTCATATTCATCGTTTGGACTTGATATATGCTATGCTAAGTTGGCATGGAGATAATTCAACCCAATGAGTTTATACATTTCAGTTGTTCCTAGGATCAAATCTTGATTGCTGTTTTAGTATTTTTTTTTTGACAATTGAGGCCATAGTGATGCGGAATTTGATCCAGAGCATGCAAGAAGATTTCGAAGACAAATTGTGGAATAGATATAGTCAGTTTTGTGATGCTCGGGTTGTCCTGCTTATGTAGCTGAGCATTTTCAATTGCTATTACAGAAGAGAAACAAACAAGTTCCTACAGTGAATAGTGATAACTCATTTGGGGAGTTGCAGCTCTGTACGTATAAATGCTTTGAGGTTAGCAATCCGCCTTCTCTGAATCGTGCATTGAGCAGTTAAGACCAAAGTCCTCCATCACCTCAGCGCCTATCATAAATTCTGTTGTTTAGACTCTTGAAATATGCCAACAGATGCATGCTGAGTCCAGAAAAATACATTTTTGGGAGGATTTGGGAGGATCCAACACCAACTACAGTGGGCAATACTTTACTCCTTGGAAAAATGTTAGGAAAAACTCTAATTTTGTTCATAGGATTGCTCAAGAACATAGAATATCTGTACTCCCAACATTTAAAAGTGTAGTATTACAGTGATTTCGTATTAGCTTTCCCTACAATGCATACAAAAAAGGCCCCTTGCTTTCCATTATATAATCAATATACGTATGTAATGAATGTTACAACAAAAATGACTGTCACTGAATGTTACGGAAAAAATACTACTAAGCTGTCAGTATTTGTGTTTCCACACTGCTTATTTCACAACTCTTCAAAATCTTCTGTCATTGGGCCCGTGCGCAGCACGGGCTACCTCCCCTAGTTATATATAGAAGAGCCATGGGAAGCTGGTGAAGGTTGTCCTGCCAGCTTCTTTACAGAGCTATTTTCTTCATTTTAATGGAGGGTTAAATTAGTCCTTTTAATTGCTCATATCTGACATTTTAATGGAGGGTTAAATTAGTCCTTTTAATTGCTCATATCTGATTAATCACGTACGTGGCTATCACCTATTTCACCGAAGTTCAATGTGTCAACTGGATGGAGACTATTTATATCTCCGTATATCAATCTCAAAACTTTTACTGCAACAATTTTCTACTTGGAATTCTGTTTTTATTGTCTGTGTGATTTCTCTGGATTGTTCTGACTGATTTTTCCACTGGATTATCCGTTCTTTCAGTCGTTTTGTTGATCTGGTATATGTGCTTTGAGATCATATAGTTTCAGCAGCAAACTTTAGTCGTTTATGTTCTTATGATTGTGAAATTTGTGGGTTTGTCCTATTTTTTCCGGCTGCGTTAAACATTTTCCTCAAAAAGTTGAAATGGTTATCGTAGTTGTGTTACATATTTCCACCAATCCTTCTCCAAGGTGAACTTTGTTTCTTTATACGATTACCGCTGTGAAATCTCTGGGTCAGTATTAGAATTTTTTCTAAGTACATGCATGTCCTAAATCAGTTGAAGAATAGACAAACTATAGGATAAATGCGTACTTAGCTGCGTGTTCAAAAGTATTTAGGTTCATCAATTATTGTTTGTTGATTGTTTGCTTTTACTCTTGTTGTTCCAGGCAATTTCATCTGGTGGAGAGTCCATAATTTGGAAATTAAATCAGTGGGGAGGTACTAACTGTTGCTCTCATATTCACCCTTTATGTTGATTGCTGGTCAATCAATTTTTCAGTGTTTTCTTTCTTTTTTTTTTTCAAACGGTTTGGTGGAATCTTGATTAATCCCTCTGTTTCAATTTGTTTGTCTGATTTTGACTTGATATGGAATTTAAGAAAGTAAAGGAAGTTCTAAATTTGAAAGTGTTAAACTAAAGATATATGAATGTACCAAAAATGTCCTTATGGAAAGTTAAAATTAAAGATCTTGACAGATTTTTAGGAGTTGTTCTTGAGTATGGTGGTGAGATATGTGAATTATACTGAACTTTGGATATATATATTTAGAAACACTCATAACATATTTGGTCATTAAAATATGTGAGCACCCACCGTGAACTGATCTGGCCTACGTTTTCCAGAGGCAAGAAAATGCAGTCTCATTATTGATATTGTCTTGTATTCTTTGTACGAAATATAGGTGGTCCAAAATATGTATGCATAAGCCATCAACACATGTGCTCAAAACTTGAAAGAACATCAACCTTTCCAAACATCGCTTATAATCTTCCTGTGGAAACTATACCTGATAGGTTATCAACGTTAGATATGGATATGGAAGGAGAGATTACCAATAAAGGCAAATGTAGTCCCTCGATCTACCAAGGATACTTAATGAAGTGCTATTTTGGGTACACTTTCTGTTTTGTATAAAGAATTGAAGAAAAATAATAAAGGTACCAATTTTGTGCTATGAATACATATTAGTATATTCACAGACATAAAAAGATTATATTGATAGATTTTTTAACCTCTCGGTATACCAATTTATGAGTTTTTACAAACATGTTAATAATTTATGACGTGCATTTAAGTCCACCACCTTAGTTTTATAGCCCCATTTACGGTCATGAATTATTTACGATAAACACTTAAATCTCAAAATTTAGTCCCTATACTTTATGCCATGTACTAGCGTATGGACCGTTATTGTCTTCTTTGTCTATTCCTCACTTATCTATGCATAATAACATTCTTGTGAAGTAATGCTCGTACTGCTGTAAGCTCAGCTTCTCCTTAGATGTGTAAGTTCAAGTGTGTTGATTGATGTCAACTTAGTTGCACATCTACTAATAGTTATGGGGTATTACACCATGACAGTATGTTGTTTGCACCTAAGTGGAGATCATCACAAATGTTGCTGATACATTTGATATATTCCCATAATTGGAATTGTGCTGATACATTTGACCCACTGCTTGTGGTAGTTCTTGATTAAGATAAAGGTATGTGAGGCTGGATGTTTATAATGTGCACTGTAGGAATGATAGAAAATTGAGGTTGGAGAAATTGTTCCAGTTAAAGGCTTTTGTTTGAACATGTTAACCACTAACTATTTAATGTTTTTACTTAGTATGGTTTATTATTACTTGTATTTCAAAAGTTAAGCTCTAAATCCTATAAAAATTGAGCCAAGTTATAGAATTTAAAATGAAAAGACTACACTTACGGAGGTTCTCCAATAGAATCATCCGACTTTTGTCCAGAAATTTTCTGCAAAAGAAGATTCAATGTCAATACAATAGCAAAAAAAGAATTTGGGGCGACCAAACACAAACAGAAACTTCAATCATACAGTAGAGTGGATAAATTGAAGAAAAGGGTCGGGCAATGGAAATTTTTTTTAGTTGAATAGAATACATCGAAATCAGAATTAAGGTTGTTTAACAGTCCTAAGTAGAGATTGAAGAGATAGAGGATGGCAGGTCGAGAGGGATGAAACTGGTGATGGGTTCTTGAAGGAGACCTCAACTGTGGCTGAGCCTGCTTTGTGTTATGCTGCAGATTCTCGCACATAACTTGTGGGATTATAGTGGGTATCTTGTTGTTGTTGTACTACTTTTTTATATATGTTATCTCTGTGAAACAATTTTTTGTGTTTGGTAGCTTAGTCGTGTACATTGGTTTGATTCTGTATCAAAGCGTGCCTAATTGGTATATATCTATGAGAAAGTCCAAGTTCTTATAAAATCTCTTTTAGTAATTTGATTAGCATAAAGATAATGACCATCAAATCTTGCTCATTGATTCATCTAAATTGGCTTGAATATTGGTATCTGATTATAGAGTTTACTTGTGGCCTATTTATTGATTGTTTTGTAAAAATCTGTGATTTGAGTAAACTTTGTCTCCTCTATTAGTCCAACATCATCTCTACATTGATTGGAGAAATTGTTGTTTCAGTTAAAGGCTTTTGTTTGGACATATTAACCACTAACTATTTAATGTTATTACTTAGTATGGTTTATTATTACTTGTATTTCAACTTGTGATGATACCAGGGGCTGTTATACAAAAACTTTCTTTCATTGAAAATTACATTGTTTATGCATATGATTAAAATTCCAAATATATAGTAGATGTTTCATTAGCAGCCAATAGCTTTGTCCTCATAAACGATTGTCTTTGAATGTTCTTAAACGAAAATTTTACAAAAAGTGGATCTCTCTCTACTTGTACACTCGACATGAGTGTTAGAATATTCTGTTAAATATCATTTGATTTTTGAAGTACCTCGATTTTCCGCGCTACTGATATAGTCAAACCTCTTTAAATTAACTGATACATGATTCTCACCCGTCTGACAAATCAATTACATCTATAGGAGATACACTATTAAGTGCCTGAAATTTATTTAAAGCAAAGGTACTATGGCAATTTGCAGGAAACCTTTATATGTGAATTTATATGAAAATCTAACATATACTCCGATAATTTTAATGGTACGAAAGCAGTTTTATGATACCAATACAGCATGCAAAATTTGATTAAACAAATCATGTATAAAATTTAACCCTCCAAATCCTCTTCAGATTTTATGGCTTTGAATCTTTCAAGCTCTCTCTACTTAGTTTTAATTGCAAATGTTTGATTATAAGTTAGTTGGTTACTGTTATCATACGCTGCTATTCATGTGCACCTTCTGCTTCCATAATTAAGCAGAAACAACCATAATGGATCAGAGGCTTCTCGTGGACGGCATCACGACAGAAACTACAGTCTGGACTTGTAAAGTTCAGGTAGTAGATAAGTTCCAACCTCGCAAAAGCAAGGACTCATCTGTGCATTTTCAGAAACATAAGCTTGAAACATAACTGAAAATTCCAAAAACTTTCTTTAGAAATTGCATTCGCATTCCTAATATATGTTCTCCTTTTCTTGACTGCAGGAACAACAGGTTTCCATAGTACTATACTGTGATGACATTCCCTAGTACGACAAGTTGTTTGTCCTTTTTGAGACATATTTGATTTCTTGTGAGAAAGTTACAGAGCCCTGCGATCATTCAATACGAGACGGAACGTAAGAATGGGTGGTCGACAAAAACACAATTGTTGAGGCTATTACCAATAACGATGAATTGGAAGCACCCCTTCCTGCTCCAAGACAATTGAATGCACTTTCTTTCTCAGCTACTGAACACCAACATCCAGGTGTTGAATTTGGTTAGCATCCACTTTACCTTTTCTCCTCATTTTCCCATTAACTAAGTAGCCTCTATTCATAAAATTAATTGCTAACATGTTGTTTTTCATTACACCTGACTTATTGGCAGTAGTAGCTAATTGCAGTGCCATACAATATACAACTGACCAAAGTAAGCACTTTCGAGAAGCGATCGTGATGGACCAGAGGTGAGTTACTCACCCCTCTACATAAGGTTCAGCAAATCTTCTGTTTCCTTGTTAGAATATGCTTGCACCATAATAATTTCTACATCTATTATATCAATCTACAAAAAACCTTTCTTATTTACTATATGGGACGAACTAGCTGACAATGAAGGAGCTACATATTACATTACTTGCATGAGTATCACATCATTCTTGCCAAGCGTATAGGCGGCGTCACTGAATTTCGCGGTGGTATGTTGTTTACACCATCCTCTATAATTCTTTATTTTGCTTCTTCCTTTTATGTATTAAATTAAAACTACTCTCCTCCATTCACGTACACAACTCTGAGATTGGCAACAAGATATCAAAGATCTTAACAAATCCTCAATACGTGCAGGCTACTACACTGATGAACTAGTATACATTAACTAACGCTGCCTTACTAACGCTGTTTAAAAATATTTTCACTATGTAACCTAACTTTTTCCTAGGTGAAGCACAACGAGTAAATGTTACTATCTTATACTTTAAGAAGCTCATCGTCGTCATCCTCCTCACTGAATCTTGAATCTTGCTCCCACTGAAGATCAAGTACTATCTATATCCAGCATTCCAGAGTTGATATCTATGGTCAGTTTATTTCATAATACATATACTAACTATTTTCATAGCTGAGAAAAAATGAGTAGCTTTACTTGTACAACATAGTCATAGGGAAAAATCTCTGTCTGTGGCAACATATTGCGTGAAAACTAACAACAAAGTATCAACCAACCAACCAAATTTACGGTTTACCATCTCTTTCGAAAAAAATCCAAACCAAACATGAACACATCAACAATTCAAAATTGTAATTCAAAGTCGTATCACGAATATCTTCTAACATGTTTTTAATGTTATTGTACATTTGTGTTGTAGGTACAAACTTTTCATGTGGAAGCCAGAATATCCCTTCCTGATCATCCCCGTTATTTTACTTGCTTGTCTGCTCAAACTGCAATCATTTTGTCCTCACAAAAACAAAAAAATTGGTTCGATGTTTCCTCTGTAAACTACAACGGGTATTAGTCCCCAGGTAACTACTACAACTACCACATCATATACACACTCTACTGTGCAGTTTCTTTTTCCTCCCTTCTGTAGTAAAACTTGACAAAACTCTTACTAATAACTAAGACGGGTTTTCCGGTATAAGCGGACATGAAAAAATTGGCAAAAAGAATGCTCCAATACATGTTAGAAATTTTGTTTCGAATTTTGTTAATCTCAATTTCAACACTTTACTCTTCTTAACTGCATGCCTCAAGCTATGAAGATGAGTGAAGAAAAAATTATTAAACAAGTTGGTCTTAATTCTACTGTTTTCTTGCGGATATATGCTCTTAAGTAATGGAAAAAAGAAGTCCCTTTTTCTTCAATTCCCTTTATGTGAGTCTTTTTTATTTGTTGAAAGTTGTCGGATATTTTTCTACCATGCTTTATGCTTTATGTTTACTGGAAATTTTGCATCTGAGGCGGTGTAAAAATGAAGTCTTTTGGCTTAAATTTATTAGCTGTTGAACTGCAATGGTGTTTCTGCTGAAATGTTGTAGCCTTTGCACATTTTGAACATAATTTGGCTAATACATGGTGTGGATAGTACCTTAGTGGTCACTTCTCCTACTCAATTTCATGTTATGTAGGTCCTTTTTATTGTTGGATTTTGATTATCTTTTGTCTTATTTTATATTCTATGGAATTTTCTCTTTGGGGTGATCTAAAATGTAATACCCCATACTTCTACCTAGCTTGAAATCATCCCAAGAATGTTAGAAACTTACTTTGAAAGATGAATCCACTTTTATACACGTGGAATTTCTAAGATTTTCACTTTTTGTTGAGTGGGAAATTGAATGAGCTTTCCATCGATACCCATTTCGTCAAAATCTGGTATCAGGGTAGAAAGTTATGGTCGAAATACAGAAAGCAGTCAAAACTGCCCAGGTGCGACGGTGAGAGCCGACGGATCGTCGCTCAAGCCGTCACAGCGGAGACAGTGAGATCTCATTCTGCCTAAAAGCGATGGCTCAGGTCGATGGACCGTCGAGCTAGCGACGAACCGTCGCCCAAGCTATCGTAGAAGAGGCAGTGAACCCCTATTACGGTCAGGACCGACGGTCCGTCGACCCAGCGACGGACCGTCGCACCCACTGTCGCATAGTTCGTTCAGTTATTTTAAAGTCATTTTTAAAAGGGTATTTGGGTCTTTTTCACCCGTTTTAACCCCTACTTATATCAGATCAAGGCTCATAAGTTCATTATCCATCTACAACATCAAATTAGGATTTTCTCTCAAAGATAATCCCCAAGAACAAGATCCAAATCCTTCTTCAAGAAACTAAGAGATTCCAAGTTCTTCAAGCCCAAGAACTTCAAGAAACTCACAACCCAGGTATGTCATGTGTTGATTCATGGGCCCCTTTCACCCATGAAGCTCAAGAATCTCTTTTTAAAATTCAAGATTTGTGTATTTATGAATGTTCATGATTTAAATTGAATTGAAGTTCATGTTCATGATGTTGTGGGGTTTTGATTCATGTTTGAAATTACATATTCCAATGATCAATCCTAGGATGTGATGATTTGCATAATAGTCATGATAAAACCTTAAATTTACACGTTGATTGATGTATTCATGATTATTAGATGTATTGATGATTGTATAACCAAAGCATGCTCCCTATGTGTTTGATTAAATGCCTATGTGAAGGTAAAGTGCCATACTAGTATATGATAATATGAAATCCCCATTTATGTACAAGTTTATGCATGTCCAGTGTTTGATGAAATATCTTAGTCAATGAATTATGGATATATATGTAGCCATTGTGGTGCTTTAGAACTTATACTTCATGAAATCTCCAACTTATTGTATTATGGATTGTGATGTTGGTCATGTATTCAAGAAAGTCATGTCTTGTTAGTTTCATGCTATCGAGTCCTGGGGTACTTGTACTCGACAATTTAACTGTCTGCCTAGAGCCAGTGGCAGTTTCATGATAATCTCAGTCAAGCCATGATCAGTAGAATTTAGTCAGTTACATGACTCGGGAAAACTCAGTAAATTCAGTATCAGTCCAATAATCTCAAAATCTCAGTAATCTCAGTCAGTTATCAGATCTCAGTAATATTTTGTTGGTCTACGAAATTCAGTGAACTCAATCCAGTTCAGTCTAGTATATTCAGTTCAGTGTCTATTCAGATGGGAGTATGATTCAGCACCGAGTGAGCCCAAGGATGGGAACTCACCTGCGAGTAGAGGGTGTGATTCTTAGAAGCAATCCTTGCGCTCCAGAACTACGTAGCCAGCGTAGGTTGAGACATCAAACCTGCTAGATGAGGGTAGATGAGGTGGCTTAATCTGTTAGATGAGGGTCCCACCGTTCTCATTAGAGTACCTATTAGATGAGGGTCACTCACAGATTGTCCTTAATAGTGGCGCGGTATTGACACCCTTCCGGTTGGGGTTACAGATTGGATCCGAACTCAGCTATAATAGCTTATTAGGGGAATGTCGATTAAAGGACTACTTCCCGCAGTTTCAGTTGCAGATCAGGACTGTCAGATAGTCATTCAGTCTCAGTAAAAGAAAGATTTCAGGACTTTAAGATTATAGTCTACTCAAAACAGTACGGAACTACCTAGATTGTTAGATACAGTCGCCCAGTATCAGTTATTTCAGTTATACAACTATCAGTATCTCATGTTATCAGTACTCAAACTCAGTAATCATGTTAGCACGAACTTAGTTATAGTTACTATGTATTCATGCATGTATTTTCACGTTGATGTTATCCAGTCAGTTAGTATAGTTCATGCATGTGAACCCTTTGCATTCAGCCTACCTTACATGCATACCAATATATTCAAACGTACTGACACATTTGCGCTATAGTGTTTTATACCATAGGTTTAGAAGCACGAGCTTCAGAGCATCAGTAACATTCCAGTCTCAGCAGTCAGAGTTAGCAGTAAGTCCTCATCCTCCGAGGACATGACCATTACTTTATTATCTAATTAATTAATTTATTTCAGTAGTTGGAGTTAGTTGGGGACATGTCCCATCAACTTCTTATTCAGACAGTTTAGAGGCTTTCAGACTATAGTATGTTCAGACAGTTATTTCAGTTGTTTTGGTTTTGATATACCGTAATTTCAGGTGTTGTGTTTTATCAGATATTTGAACCTTATGGACTTTTGGACTCTCAGCCTTTATTTCCGCATTTATACAGTACTTTATGCAGTGTTCAGGTACATATATCAGTCATGAGTTAGCTTGTGGTCCTTTGGGGTCATGAGCACCGTGTAGCATTTCGGGTATCAGCTTCGGGGTGTTACAGACTTGGTATCAGAGCCTAAGGTTCAACAGTGTCTTAAGAAGTCTGAAAAGTCGCATCTAGTAGAGACTTGTGCATGAGTGTGTTGTGAATTACACTTATGGACAAGAGGCTGAGATGTTTTAGGAACAACTCCCCTTCTTTCAGTATTCATGTTGTGCCAGTGAGTATAAGCTCAAATGTAGACTCCCAGTTTCATCTATTTTTTCATTTCATTTACTGAATAAGTCTCTCAAAAAAGCTAATAAAAGAATCGAAAATTAGTCAGTACCTTCGCCCGTTCAGGCTGATTCCCTGGACGAGCATGCCTTTCATGGTGAATTTAGAATAGACTCCCTTACTTTATCTTACTTAGTAATAGCTTAGAGAAATTAGCAGGTGGTTGTCCCAGCCCCTTCTTCAGCCAGTGCTCCAATGCCAAAATTTAGAGACGGCAGCAGGGATAGGGCGCTAGGCCTTAAACCTCAGGGCAGTGTTAGTAGTGCTCGGACCCATCCCCTTTATCAGATTTGTGGTAAGAACCATCAGGGTATTTACAGAGCTGACAACGATGTCTGTTTCAGATGTGGCAAGCCAGGTCACAGAGTCAGAGATTGTCCCCAGTCAGGTTTTCAGGGTCAGCGTAATCGTTCCTCTGCTTAGTTCGGTCACCCGAATTAGCCACCTCCAGTGCTACCAGTGGGCAACGCCCAAATAGACTATATGTTCTCCAGTCCCGACAGGATCAGGAAAATTCTCCTGATGTGGTTATCGGTACGTTATAAATCTTTCATGTACATGTTTACGTCTTGCTAGATCTAAGAGCTTCTTTGTCTTTTGTTATTCCCTATATAGCAGTTGATTTCGGAGTCGGTCCCTAAATTCTAGCAGAGCCCTTCTCAGTCTCCATCCAGTGGGTAAAACTATCATAGCCCGATGGGTATACAGAACTGTCCAGTTATGGTATCTCAGAAAGTTACTTCAGCAGACTTAGTCGAATGAGAGATGATTGATTTTGATGTCATTCTCGGTATAGATTGGCTTCATTCCTGCTATGCCACAGTCGACTGCAGAAACAGAGTTGTCCAGTTTTAGTTCCCGAATGAACCCGTCCTAGAGTAAAGGGTAGTATTTCAGCATTCAGAGGTCAGCTTGTTTCCTACCTACGTGCTAGGAAAATGATATTTATGGGATGCGTCTATCATCTTGTTTGAGTTAAGGATTCTAGTTCCGAAACTCCCAGTCTTGAATCAGTCTCAGTAATGAATGAATATTCAGATGTGTTTCCCAAAGATTTTCTTGGAGTTCCTCCCGAAAGGGAAATAGACTTCGGCATTGATCTTCTTTCAGATACTCAACCTTTATTTATTCCGCCATGCAGAATGGCACCAGCGGAACTCAGAGAACTAAAAGAACAGTTGAAGGATCTTAGATAAGGGATTCATCAGGCTCAGTTTTTCCCCGTGGGGTGCACCAGTTCTGTTCGTGCGAAAGAGAGACGACTCTCTCAGAATGTGTATAGACTACCTTCAGCTCAATAAAGTCACGGTTACAAACAAGTATCCACTTCCCAGAATCAATGACTTGTTTGGCCAACTTCAGGGTGCCAGCTATTTCTCTAAGATAGACCTCAGATCAGGCTATCATCAACCCAGAGTTAGAGAGTGTGACATTTCGAGGACAGTTTTTTGAACTCGGTACGTCACTTCGAATTATTAGTCATGTCCTTTGGTCTTACCAATGCCTTAGAAGCCTTCATGGACTTGATAAACCATGTGTTCAAGCAGTACTTGGACATGTTCGTCATAGTCTTCATAGATGACATCCTCGTCTATTCCCACAGTGAACATAATCATGCAGACAATCTCAGAATAGTATTACAGATCCTCAAAACCCATCAAGTATCATGATATCTATTCATGTCCTACCTGTCAGCTCCATGATCATCGCACATATTTGTGCACATTAGTGAAAATTATGTACGATTTCAGTTCCATGATTCCAGTTTACTCAATAGTATGGATTATGTCCCATGAATACAGAACCTTCAGACTCAGGTCATGTAGCTCACGACTCATGTACTCATGTCGTGCTTTACAGTATGCTCAGCCCATATGACTCATGTTTCACTCCTAGTGATCAGCCAAACTCAGGTTATGTCACATATACCCTCAGTTTAGATCCCTTGATGAATTCGTGGTGTCGATGTTTCGTCCCTCAGGCCTCAGTTACAACGTCAGTTCAGTAATCTGTATTCAGTAAAGGACTTAGATAGTCCTACAGGACCATGGCTTTCAGTTATCAATTACTTAGCCATCAGAATTCAATACTTTAGTACCAGTCTAAGCCTCAATTATCAGAAACCAGCATTCAGTCCCAGAGGAATGACAACTTTTTGAACTCGGTACGTCACTTCAAATTATTAGTCATGTCCTTTGGTCTTACCAATGCCCTAGAAGCCTTCATGGACTTGATGAACCATGTGTTCAAGTAGTACTTGGACATGTTCGTCATAGTCTTCATAGATGACATCCTCGTCTATTCCCACAGTGAACATAATCATGCAGACCATCTCAGAATAGTATTATAGATCCTCAAAACCCATCAAGTATCATGATATCTATTCATGTCCTACCTGTCAGCTCCATGATCATCGCACATATTTGTGCACATTAGTGAAAATTATGTACGATTTCAGTTCCATGATTCCAGTTTACTCAATAGTACGGATTATGTCCCATGAATACAGAACCTTCAGACTCAGGTCATGCAACTCACGACTCATGTACTCATGTCGTGCTTTACAGTATGCTCAGCCCATATGACTCATGTTCCACTCCTAGTGATCAGCCAAACTCAGGTTATGTCACATATACCCTCAGTTTAGATCCCTCGGTGAATTCGTGGTGTCGATGTTTCGTCCCTCAGGCCTCAGTTACAGCGTCAGTTTAGTAATCTGTATTCAGTAAAGGACTTAGATAGTCCTACAGGACCATGGCTTTCAGTTATCAATTACTTAGCCATCAGAATTCAATACTTTAGTACCAGTCTAAGCCTCAATTATCAGAAACCAGCATTCAGTCCCAGTATGAGTCTCAATTACAGATTTATTTGCAGTCTCTGCTACAGTCTTTGATATAGTGCCAGCCTCAGCCTCAGTTCAGAAATCAGATCAGTACCACAGTCCAATTTCAGGTTTGCTTGACCATAGCATGTAGTTATCAGTTACGCATGTTGTTAGTGTTTTAGTACCTCGGCTTATAGAATGTTTTCGAATCATGTTATACGCCTGATCTTGCATTCTCAAATAATACAAGTATTTTATGAATTCATGCTCAGTTATCTCATGTTACTCAGTCCCTTTCTCATGTTCATAAAAACCTCCATATTCTCAGTCATACATGCCCAGTACTCATCCATCAGTCAGTCAGCAGATCAGATGAGTCAGTCAGTAGGAATTAGTTTGAACAACCAGTACTTCAATCCGACAGTCAGACAAACAAGTTCAGATATTTTCCAATTCTGTCCACCTATTCGCACTATTTAGAGTCTCATGGATGTAACCATTCTAAGATGGACCAATCAAGCATTTGCGAGTTCAACTCAGTTCATGTTTCATGACACAGTCAGTCGCGATTTTGTTCGTGGGTGCCCTGTGCATCATTACAATCTCTCTTCAGTTTCTCCGTCAAGTCAACATTCTTCGAGGGACGTAGTGTCCCAAGGGGGAGATATACTATAATCCCCTAAACTTTCATTACCTAAACATGTCATTCCCTCTTCATGTAAGGAACCTAGCTTGGAGTAGTGGGTACTCATAGGTGGACCCTCAAGCTCCAATCTCAGCCGTAAGCCATGTATGCAATGGCTCAGTTCAGTTCACGATACTCAGTCCATGTCACACGTTACACACTAAGTCATGTTTTCATGTTCCCGTTCATATGTGTTCAGTAAAGGATCTCGAGTTTGAGATTAATGACTTTATCTATCTAAAGATCTCTCCTACGAAGGTAGTGAAGAGATTCAACAAGAAGGAAAAGCTCAGTCCCCGATATGTCGGTCCCTTCAAGATTCTCAGTCGATTCAGCAAGGTAGCTTATGAGCTCGAATTGCCTTCAGATCTAACATCAATTCATCTAGTCTTCTATGTCTCTTTGCTCAAGAAGTGCATAGGTGACCAACAGTTGTAGTCCCTATTCATAGATGTTCAGAACAACCTCTCTTATGAAGAGATTTCAGTCAAATTCTTGACTATTAGACTCGCAGACTGAGGAATAAAAAAGTCCCTTTAGTCAAAGTTCTTTGGCGGAATCAGTCCGTTGAGGGAGCTACTTGGGAAGCAGAAGCAGACATGCGGACCAAGAATCCTTACCTCTTCTCCGCAAACTCAGATCTAGCTCAAGGTAACAGTTCTCCTTAAATTTTTCAGTTTCATGTTCAGATTTCAGTGACAAGCTTGGTATCCATTTCATATTCAGAATTTCATAATAAACTTGGTATTAAGTACCATTGCATAGTCAGCCATGCATTCATGTATTAGTTCAGTTATATAATCATGCATCAGACATGCATTCTCATTGTGAGAACTTTGGTTCATCAGAACACTCAGTCATGCATTCATGAATCAGTTACACCTGCATCAAATATGCATGTTCAGTATGATATATCCAGTTATCAGTCATGTCAGTCATGAAATCATGTTCCAGTTGTTCATGTTCAGCATGTCAGCATGTACGTCAGTTTATCCCTCTCCCCTCTCGCTCAGTCTCATTCGAGGAGGAATGTTCCCAAGGAGGAGATATTGTAATACCCCGTACTTCTACCTAGCTTGAAATCATCCCAAGAATGTTAGAAACTTACTTTGAAAGATGAATCCACTTTTATACACGTGGAATTTCTAAGATTTTCACTTTTTATTGAGTGGGAAATTGAATGGCTTTCCATCGATACCCATTTTGTCTAAATTCGATATCGGGGTAGAAAGTTATGACTGAAATACAAAAAGCAGTCAAAACTACCCAGGTGCGACGGTAAGAGCCGATGGAACGTCGCTTAAGCCATCGCAGCGGAGATAGTGAGACCTCATTCTGCCTAAGAGCGATGGCTCAGGCCGATAGACCATCGAGCTAGTGACGGACCGTTGCCCAAGCCGTCGTAAAAGAGGCAGTGAACCCCTATTCTACCCAGGTGCGACGGTCAGGACCAATGGACTATCGACCCAGTGACGGACCATCGTACCCACCGTCGCATAGTTCGTTCAGTTATTTTAAAGTCGTTTTTAAAAGGGTATTTGGTCTTTTCCACCTATTTTAACCCCTAATTATATCAGACCAAGGCTCATAAGTTCATTATCCATCTACAACATCAAATTAGGGTTTTTTCTCAATGATAATCCCCCAGAACAAGATCCAAATCCTTCTTCAATAAACGAAGAGATTCCAAGTTCTTCAAGTCCAAGAACTTCAAGAAACTCACAACCCAGGTATGTCATGTGTTGATTCATGGGCTCCTTTCACCCATGAAGCTCAAGAATCTCTTTTTAAAATCCAAGATTTGTGTATTTATGAATGTTCATGATTTAAATTGAATTAAAATTCATGTTCATGATGTTTTGGGGTTTTGATTCATATTTGAAATTACATATTCCAATGATCGATCCTAGGATGTGATGATTTGCATAATAGTCATGATAAACCCTTAAATTTACACGTTGATTGATGTATCCATGATTATTAGATGTTTTGATGATTGTATAACCAAAGCATGCTCCCCATGTGTTTGGTTAAATGCCTATGTGAAGGAAAAGTGTCATACTAGTATGATAATATGAAATCCCTATTTATGTACAAGTTTATGCAATCCAGTGTTTGATGAAATGTCTTAGTCAATGAATTATGGATATATGCGTAGCCATTGTGGTACTTTAGAACTTGTACTTCATGAAATCTCCAACTTATTGTATTATGGATTGTGATGTTGGTCATGTATTCAAGAAAGTCATGTCTTGTTAGTTTCATGCTATCGAGTCCTGGGGATACTTGTACCCGACAATTTAGCTGTTTGCCTAGAGCCAGTGTCAGTTTCATGATAATCTCAGTCAAGCCATGATCGGTAGAATTCAGTCAGTTACATGACTCAGGAAAACTCAGTAAATTCAGTATCAGTACAGTAATCTCAAAATCTCAGTAATCTCAGCCAGTTATCAGATCTCAGTAGTATTCCGCCAGTCAACGGAATTTAGTGAACTCAATCCAGTTCAGTCTAGTATATTCAATTCAGTGTCTATTCAGATGGGAGTAGGATTAACATCGAGTGAGCCCAAGGATGGGAACTCACCTACGAGTAGAGGGTATGATTCTTAGAAGCAATCCCTGCGCTCCAGAACTACGTAGCCAGCGTAGGTTGAGACATCAAACCTGCTAGATGAGGGTAGATGAGGTGGCTTAATCTGTTAGATGAGGGTCCCACCATTCTCATTAGAGTACCTGTTAGATGATGGTCTGAGGGTCCCACCATTCTTATTAGAGTACTTGTTAGATGAGGGTCACTCACAGCTTGTCCTTACCAGTGGTGCGGTATTGACACCCTTCCAATCGGGGTTATAGATTGGACCCCAACTCAGCTATAATGGCTTATTAGGGGCATGTCGATTAGAGGACTACTTCCTATAGTTTCAGTTACAAATCAGGACTGTCAGATACAGTCATTCAGTCTCAGTAAAAAAACTCAAATAGTTCTTCAGATTTCATGACTGTCAGATACGGTCAACTCAGAACAGTTCAAAACTCAGCTAGTTCCATCAGAACCTAGACTGTCAGATACAGTCGCTCAGTATCAGTTATTTAAGTTATACAACTATCAGTATCTCATGTTATCAGTACTCAGACTCAGTAATCTTGTTATCACGAACTTAGTTATAGTTACTATGTATTCATGCATGTATTCTCACGTTTATGTTATCCAGTCAGTTAGTATAGTTCATGTATGTGAACCCTTTGCATTCAGTCTACCTCACATGCATACTAGTACATTCAAACGTACTGACGCATTTGCACTATGGTGTTTTATACCATAAGTTCAGAAGCACGAGCTCCAGAGCATCAGTAGCATTTCAGTCTCGGCAGTCAGAGTTAGCAGTGAGTCCTCATCCTTCGAGGACATGACCATTACTTTATTATCTCATTAATTAATTTTTTTCAGTAGTTGGAGTTAGTTGGGGACATGTCCCATCAACTCTTTATTCAGACAATTTAGAGGCTTTCAGACTATAGTATGTTCATACAGTTATTTAAGTTGTTTTGGTATTGATATACCGTAATTTTAGGTGTTGTGTTTTATCAGATATTTGAACCTTATGGCTTTTCAGCCTTTATTTTTGCATTTATACAGTATTTTATACAATGTTCAGGTACAGATATCAGTCATGAGTTAGCTTGTGGTCCTTCGGGGTCATGAGCACCGTGTAGCGTTTCGGGTACCAGATTCGGGGTGTTACATAAAATTTCAATTTTTTTGGCTTAAATCTTTTCAATTGATTCAACTGTAAAAGTGTGTTTTCTAAAAAGTTACCATGAGAACTTTAGTTTCATGAAGGTTGAAATTGTCCCTATTTTGATGTAAAATGTCCACAAAGGAGGCACTTATTGAAAATCTCTATATGTTATAAAGTCTACCTTGTGCTGTTTCCCTGCTTAAGAATTTCTCTGGCAGTTAATTTTCTTATTTCCATCCAATTTTTTTCCTTATCCAGAATCTAATATCAATTGGTATACAATTTTTTCCTCCTCGTTATTCCTGTTCAATTTTTTTTTCTGTATAGTTCAACAGAACAAGTTACAATCATATTCTGATCAGATAAGATAGTGCAGTCTTAGAGTAAACTAAAAAATAGAGAAATACTTAAAAGTCGAACTATTCTACTAATTCAAAACCCCATTATTAAATCTTAATTTTGCAAGCTACTTTTACATGTTATTAGTTCTACTAATTCAAAACCCCATTATTAAATCTTAATTTTGCAAGCTACTTTTACATGCTATTTTTCAAAAATCGATTTGGAAGAGAAAAATCCATGCTAAATTTAGTTGTTTCAGTTGGACAAAAGTACCAAATCCAGCCCCCCACAAGATAACCTCTGTAAGAGAGGTTTCACATTAGGTAACAAATGTATTATGTATCTGTAATACCCGTACTTTTTCTAGCTTGAAATATCCCTCCAAGAATGTTAGAAGCTTTCTTTGAAAGGTGAATCCACTTTTATAAATGTGGTATTCTCAAGTTTTTCATTTTTTGTCATGTGGGAAATTCCATAAGCTTTCCATTGATACTAAATTCCATAAGAGTAAGAGCCTTTTTAGTGAGACTGTATCACCTGAGTCATCAGCGCGTCGTAGAGCCAGCTTAAATGGCAATTGTCAATTTCCAGTGTTGCTTCGCGATAGTGGCGCGTCTCGCCAAACTTTCAGGTCTAAAAAAAGGTGGCAACGCGATAGCTCTGCATCACGCCACCATGCAGATTCCCAATTGTCAAGTTCCAGTGACATGGCGCGTCGCGCCAAGGATGAAAATTGGGAAATTTTCACAAGAATTAAAATACGTGTTCTAGGGTTAAAAGTGTCAATTTCCCTACCCTATATAAGCTCAAAATCATGGATTTGAGCCTCCATTATGCCAAAATATACTCTATTATCTCAATATCCTCTAAAGAACATATAGGGTTTTTCATAGAAGATTCAAGTTCAAGAATTTCATCCGTCAATCTTTGTATATTTACGAACCAAGGTATGCGTAGTGTTCATTCATGGACTCTTTCCGTCCATGAAGCCCAAGAATCTCTTTTCCAACTTCAAGTTTATGGATTTCTTTGTGAGTTTCATGGTAGGTTTGTTTTGTTCATGTTGAGAATGATTAATTGAATTCTAATCCATGTTGGGTGATCAATTTTATGTGGAATTGATTAGTATAGATGTATATTCATGTGAACTTACGATTAAACCCTATAATGATGAAATTAGAATTGAACCATGATGTCTAATTGTTGTACAATGTTGTTCACATCTACTATGCCTTCCGTGTGTTTGATTGAATGCCTATATGAAGGAAAAGTGCCCAACTAGAATGATATTATGAAATCCCCATTTATGTACAAGTTTATGCAATCACATGTTTGATGAAATACTTCAATAAATGAATTATGAATTGTGTTGTTGGTCATGTGTTCGAGTAAGTCATGTTATGTCAGTTTCTTTCCATCGAGTCTTGGGGGTACTTGTACCCGACAACTTAGTTGTGTGCCTAGTGCCATGTCATGTTTTCATGATACTCTCAAACAAGTCACGATCCATAGAACTCAGTCAGTCATGTGGCTCAGGAAATCTTAGAAATCTCAGTAATCTCAGTAGTTCAGTAACCTCCGTGATCTCAGTATTCCCAGTAAGTCTCAGTAACTTCAATACTCTTAGTCAGTCCTCAGATCTCAGTAGCATTCCATCGATCAACGAAACTCAGTAAATTCAGTTTTAGCTCCGCTAAACGATACCATCAATTAATCAGTTCAGTTCAGTTAAATCAGTTCAGTTTAGTTAATCAGTTCAGTGTCTATTCAGTTGGGAGTAGGAGTCAGTACCGAGTGAACCCAAGGATGGGGACTCACCTGTTATTCAGTGGAGGGTGTGATCCTTAGAAGTAATCCTTGTGTTCCAGAACTACGTAGCCAGCATAGGTTGAGATGCACTTTACGCCTTTTGGGATATATATATATACATCTCATTTGGGTTACTACTAGGAGGGTTTGACGGAAGAGATCCCTATCAGCGAGGGTATACTCACAGTAGGTCTTTACCCGTGGCACAACATTGACACCCTTCCAGCTGGAGTTACAGGTTGGACCCCACCAGTTTAGTTTCGGGGCATGTCGATTAGATAATTACCTCCCACAATCTTAGTCATAGTCACAGTCTTAGCCACAGTCTCAGTCATAGTCACAGTCACAATCACAGTCTCAGTCTGAGTCAGTCTCAGTTTCAGTCTCAGTCTTAGTCTCTGTCAGTCTCAGTCTCAGTTTCAGTCTTAGTAAAAGAACTTAGCTTGTTCCATCAGATTCAGGACTGTCAGATACAGTCACTCATCTTATCAGTTATATCAGTTCTCAAAACTCATGTTATCAGTATTCAGTTTTAGGACTGTCAGATACAGTCAACCAGACCAGTTCTTCATAATCAGAACTGTCAGAAATAGTTATTCATGTATCAGTAACATAGTATCAATCCCTTAGTATTCAGTAATACAGTATCAGTCTTTCTCACTTATTAGCAACTCAGGGGTCAATATCAGTAGATTCAGTATTCAGTCCTATCACAATCTCAGTTACAGTTACGTAGTCATGCATGTATTCTCACGTACATGTTAGTCAGTTAGTATTGTTCATGCATATGAACCATTTGCATTCAACCTATCTCACTTGCATACCAGTACATTCAAAGTACTGATGCATTTGCGCTATGGTGTCTTATACCATAGGTTTAGAAGCACGAGATCCAGAGAACCAGTTGTATCCCAGTTCAGTAGTCAGAGTCAGTTGTGAGTCCTCATCCTTCGAGGACATGATGATTACATTACTATTTCAGCTTTTAATTTAATTCAGTTATCGAAGTTAGTTGGGGACATGTCCCATCAACTCCTTATTCAGACAGTTTAGAGGCTTTCAGACTATATCATGCCAGACAGTTACTTCAGATTTCTTTTGGCATTTGTGGTACCATTTTCAGACATTGTTTTATCATATGGTTATGCAGTGTTGAACCTTATGGCCTTATAAT
Organism: Capsicum pubescens; assembly: GCA_030864215.1. NCBI lineage: Eukaryota > Viridiplantae > Streptophyta > Magnoliopsida > Solanales > Solanaceae > Capsicum > Capsicum pubescens. The sequence continues at coordinate 203,962,249 of CM061546.1, read as the reverse complement.
TTTTACGTATTCTGCATAATTTCAGTATATTATTCAGTGCTTAGTTACAGATATCAATCATAGGTTAGCTTGTGGTCCTTCGGGGTCATATGCACCATGTAGCATTCCGGGTACCAGATTTGGGGCGTTACAAACTTGGTATCAGAGAGGTTCAATAGTGTCCTAGAAAGTCTGAAAAGCCGCATCTTGTAGAGTCTTGTACATGCGTATGTCGTGCACCACACTTATGTGCAGGAGGCTATGAGATATTTTAGGAGCAATTTCCCTTCTTTCAGTATTCATGTCGTGCCAGTGAGCGTGAGCTCCAGTTAAACTCTCAATCTAATTCGCTTCTTCCCTTAGTTTACAGATCATGCCTCCCAAAAGGGCTAACGAAGGGGAAATGAAAGTTAGTCAGCACCTCAGCCAGTCCAGGCAGATCCCCTGGATGAGCATGTCTCCTATGCAGAATTAAGGACTGCATTCACTACTCTAGCCAGTTCAGTCACAGCTCAGAATGAATAACCGGCTGCTGTTCCAGCCAACTCAGTGGCCAATGGTACTGCATCCAGGATTCGGGACTTCACCCAAATGAATCCTCCTTTATTCACTAGTTCCAAGTCCGAAGAAGATCCACAGGAGTTCCTCGATCAAGTTCAGAAAGTCACAGACATCATGAGAGTGACTTCTAGTGAGAGCATAGAGTTAGCCACCTATCATCTACAAGATGTAGCCCATACATGGTATAAATAGTGGAAGGTAATAGTGGTACAGATATAGATCCCATAGAGTGGGAAGAGTTTGCTACAACTTTCTTAGATAGGTTCTTTCCCATATAGCAGAAGGAGGCTAAAGTGTTAGAGTTCATCAATCTCAGACAAGGTGCAATGAGCGTAAAAGAATACTCCCTCAAGTTTATTCAGTTAGCCAGGTACGCTTCCCATATAGTAGCAGATAGTAGATCCAGAATGAGTAAGTTTGTGTCAGGGGTATCAGGTAGAGTGGTTAAAGAGTGCAGGACTGCAATATTGATTGGTGACATGGACATATCTAGGCTTATGATATATGCCCAACAGATGGAGGAGCAGAAGCTTAAGAAGAAGGAGAGAGAAAATAAGAGAGCCAGAACATGTAGTTATAGTTTTGTACAGCATGGGTCACAGGGTGGTAACCGTTCTCAGTGGTGTAAAATATGTTCATCCCCAGTTCACTCTTCAGCTAGTGCCTCAGTACCAAAGTTTAGAAATGACCGTAGAAATAGGGCATCAGACTCCAAGGCTGAGAATAGTGAGAGTAGGATTCTTACTCATCCGTTTTGCGCAAAGTATGGTAAGCATCATAAGGGTATGTGTAGAGCCGACAGTGGTGTGTGTTCAAATACGGTGAGTTAGGTCACAAGGTTAGAGATTGCCCCCAATCAGGTTATCAGAGTCATCTCCGCTCATCATTTCTGTCCGGTCGCCCGAATCAGCAGGGTGCCAATTTCAGCGCTATCAGTGGGCAACGCCTAAGAAGACTCTATGCACTTTGGTCCCGACAGAATTAGGAAAATCCTCCTGATGAAGTCACATGTATGTTATAGATATCTCATTTACATGTTCACACTTCTTCATATTCATGAGTTCCTTTTTCTTTTGAAACCTTGCATAGCAGTTAAACCATGGGGTCAGAAAGTCAAGCCTTCAGATTCTAGTTATAGTTCCAGTATGTGTAGGTAATCACTAAGGAAAGATAATTCCCGACCTACTCTTATCTAATTGCAATTGTTTTGTACCAAAGTCATCACCTTACCTACGCATATTTCACACACTTCCCATAGGATCGTGTACATGTCGAATTCCTAGCAGGACGGGTTCCAACACCCTCAGTAGTATGAGCCATGTTCCATGAACACATAAATTTCAGACTTAAGTCATGTAGCTCATGACTTAGGCACTCATTTCATGTTTTACCATATGTTCAGTCCACATGACTCATGCTCTACTCCTAGTGATCAGTCAAGCTCAGATTACATCATGTATACCTCCAGTTTAAATTTCTTGATAAATCTATAATGTTGGTACTCTGTTCCTCAGGCCTTAGTCGATTGTTCAGGTTGATATAGTATTTATTTGAGCATCGAATCCTTTCCTATCCCAATATTTCCCCAAGTAGTTATCAGTATGCAGTATCAGTACTTCAATATCAGTCTAAACCTCAATTATCAGAGCCCAACATTCAGTTCCAGTCAGAATCTCAGTTATAGTTTTAGTTATAATACCAACTTCAGTTCAGTAATCAGATCAGAAACTTAGTTTAGTTCCAGACTTGCTTGACCAATGCTATAACTATCAGTCACTCAGTTAGTAGTGTTTTAGTACCTCAGACTAAAGAATATTTCCAAACCATGATATACGTCTAGCCTTGCATTCTTGTGGTGATGTAGTTTTGCTCATTCATTCTCAATTACCTCACGTTATCCAGTCAATCATTATCTCCTATACTTAATGTTTTACAGCCTTTGTCCTATTATTCAGACTAGGGACAGACCAGTCTCTCATACCCAGTATTCAGCTATCAGTTATCCAATTAATCAGATAAGTCAGTATGTTTACGCATTCGTGCTCAACACCTCATAAATCTTTCAGTAGTCTCAGTTGCAGTGCATGAAGCTTAGTTACTTCATCTTAGATGACGTATCAGGCTTCTAGTTTCAGATCTCAGATAATCAATTACGATTAAGATACTAGGTTCCTTGCGCATCGCCTCAGTTTCCCCTCAGTAACTCATCCAAGATAGTATTCCTAAAGGGATCTAGTGTCCCAAGGGGGAGATATGCTATGATCTCCCCAACCTTTACATCATAAGCATCCCATTCTCTTCTCACGAAATGAATCCATTTTGAAATAGGGTATACTCATAAGTTAACCCTCAAGTTCGAATCTCAGTCGTGAGCCATGTGTTTAAGGGCTCGGATCAGTTTATGAAATTCAGTTTATATGCCATATTTCAGCCTCAGTCATGTTCTCAGGTCCCCGTTCATGCATATTTCTAGCATAATCATGGGTTCATCAGTGTCTTTCAGTTATGTAACAGCTTTCTTAAACTTACTCAGTTCCATGTTCAAAATACCATTACAAACTTGGTATTCAGTTCATGCTCAGATCCCCATTACAAACTTGGTACTAAATACTCTTGCATATTCAGTCATGCATTCATATACCAGTTCAGTTATGTAATCATGCATCATACATGTATTCTCACTGCTAGAAATTCAGTTCATCAGAACATTCAGTCATGTATTCATAAGTCAATTATCCATGCATCAGATATGCATGAATTCAGCTTATCAGTCATGCATCAGACATGCATGTTCAGTATGTTATATTCAGCTCTTCAGTCATGTCAGTCATGAGATCATGTTTCAGTTATTCATGTTCAGTATGTACGTTAGCTCATCTTCTCCCCTCTCACTCAGTCTTATTCGAGGATGAATTTTCTCAAGGGGGAGATATTGTAATAACCGTACTTTTTCCAGCTTGAAATTTCCCCCCAAGAATGTTAGAAGCTTTCTTTGAAAGATGAATCCACTTTTATAGATGTGGTATTCTCAAGATTTTCACTTTTTATCATATGGTAAATTCCATAAGCTTTTCATCGATACCAAATTTTCCTAAATCCAACACCCGGGTGAAAAGTTAGAGCCTTTTTAGTGAGACAGTGTATCACCTGAGCCATCAGCGCGTCGTGGAGCCAGCTTAAATGAAAATTGTCAATTTCCAGTGTTGCTCTACGATAGTGGCGCGTCGCGCCAAACTTCCAGGTCTCAAACAAGGTGGCAACGTGATAGCTCCGCATCGTGCCACCATGCAGATTCCCAATTGTCCAGTTCCAGTGACTTGGCGCAATAGTGGCACGTCGGGCCAAGGATGAAAATCGAGAAATTTTCACAAGAATTAAAATACGTGTCCTAGGGTTAAAAGTGTCAATTTCCCTACCCTATATAAGCTCAAAAACACAAATTTGAGCCTCCATTACACCAAAATATACTCTATTCTCTCAAAATCCTCTAAAAAATACATTAGTGTTTTTTCATAAAAGATTCAAGTTCAAGAATTTCCTCCGTCAATCTTCGTATATTTACGAACCAAGGTATGCGTAGTGTTCATTCGTGGACTCTTTCCGTCCATGGAGCCCAAGAATCTCTTTTCCAACTTCAAGTTTATGGATTTCTTTATGAGTTTCATGTTGGGTTTGTTTTGTTCATGTTGAGAATGATTAATTAAATTCTAATCCATGTTGGGTGATCAATTTTATGTGGAATTGATTAGTATAGATGCATATTTATGTGAACTTATGATTAAACCCTATAATGATGAAATTAGAATTGATCCATGATGTCTAATTGTTATACAATGTTGTTTACATATACTATGCCTACCATGTATTTGATTGAATGCCTATATAAAGGAAAAGTGCCCAACTAGCATGATATTATGAAATCCCCATTTATGTACAAATTTATGCATATCACATGTTTGATGAAGTGCTTCAATATATGAATTATGAATTGTGTTGTTGGTCATGTGTTCGAGTAAGTTATGTTATGTCAGTTTCTTTCCATCGAGTCTTGGGGGTACTTGTACCCGACAACTTAGCTGTGTGCCTAGCGCCATGTCATGTTTTCATGATACTCTCAGACAAGTCACGATCCATAGAACTCAGTCAGTCATGTGGCTCAGGAAATCTCAGAAATCTCAGTAATCTTAGTAGTTCAGTAACCTCTGTGATCTCAGTATTCCTAGTAAGTCTCAGTAACTTCAGTACTCTCAGTCAGTCCTCAGATCTCAGTAACATCCCATCGGTCAATGAAACTCAGTAAATTTAGTTTTAGCTCCGCTAAACGATACCATCAGTTAATCAGTTCAGTTCAATTAAATCAATTCAGTTTAGTTAATCGGTCCAGTGTCTATTTAGTTGCGAGTAGAATTCAGCACCGAGTGAACCCAAGAATGGGGACTCACCTGTTATTCAATGGAGGGTGTGATCCTTAGAAGCAATCCTTGTGTTCCAGAACTACGTAGCCAACGTAGGTTGAGATGCACCCTACGCGTTTAGGGATATATATATATACATCTCATTTGGGTTACTACTAGGAGAGGTTGACAGAAGAGCTCCCTGTCAGCGAGGGTATACTCACAGTAGGTCCTTACCCGTGGAATGGTATTGACACCCTTCCAAGTGGGGTTACAGGTTGGACCCCACTAGTTCAGTTCTGGGCCATGTTGGTTAGATGATTACCTCCCACAGTCTCAGTCATAGTCACAATCTCATCCACAGTCTCAGTCACAGTCACAGTCTCAGTCACAGTCTCAGTCTTAGTCTCAGTCTCAGTCTCAGTCTCAGTAAAAGAACTCAACTAGTTCCATCAGATTCAGGACTATCAGATACAGTCACTCATGTTATCATTTATATCAGTTCTCATAACTCATGTTATCAGTATTCAGCTTCAGGACTGTCAGATACAGTCAACCAGACCAATTCTTCATAATCAGAACTGTCAGAAATAGTTATTCATGTATCAGTAACATAGTATCATTCCCTCAGTATTCAGTAATACAATATCAGTCTTTCTCACTTATTAGCGACTTAGGGGTCAATATCAGTAGACTCAGTATTCAGTCCTATCACGATCTCATTTACATTTATGTAGTCATGCATGTATTCTCACGTTCATGTTAGTCAGTCAGTCAGTATTGTTTATGCATATGAACCATTTGCATTCAGCCTACCTCACTTGCATACCAGTACATTCAAAGTACTGACGTATTTGTACTATGGTTCTTATACCATAGGTTTAGAACCATGAGCTCCAGAGAACCAGTAGTATCCTAGTTCAGCAGTCAGAGTCAGCTGTGTCCTTATCCTTTGAGGACATGATGATTACATTACTATTTCAGCTTTCATTTTAATTCAGTTGTTGGAGTTAGTTGGGGACATGTCCCATCACCTTCTTATTTAGATAGTTTAGAGGCTTTCATACTATAGCATGCCAGACAGTTACTTCAGATTTGTTTTAGTATTTGTGGTACCATTTTCAGACATTATTTTATCAGATGGTTATGCAGTTTTGAACCTTATGGCCTTACAACTTTTACATATTCCGCATAATTTCAGTATATTTTTCAGTGCTTAGTTACAGATATCAGTCATGGGTTAGCTTGTGGTCCTTCGGGGTCATAGGCACCGTGTAGCATTCCGGATACCAGATTCGAGGCGTTACAGCGTTGGAATGAATCTAAAGCCATCTTTCATCTTTTCTTTCACTGCAGCAAGAGACATTTGAGGCCTTCTTTTATCTTTTTCTGGGATTCACTAATAATGACATTCAATAGAAAAAATGCCTAGGCAAGTTTGTGACGTCAAAAACTATGATAATTGGTGCCTGTATGCATTTTGTGGTCTATCTCGACACAGAGTAAAAATAAATGTTTTGATGAAATCTCAACTGTCTATATAGCTCACACTTTGGAAAAATAATGTGTCTATATGACTGAAAGTTTTCTTTTGTTGCTTTTTATCTACCATTTCAGTTATGCTTATATTTTAATCATAGGTGCCACTTTGAACTTGACATCATGGATTCCAGGGACACAATTACAGCAACAATCTCAGAAACACTGGCTGAAAGAATGTTGTCCTTAACTGTCGAATAATATATGAAAGGGTTGTTGTGCAGGTACACAAATACATACCACTAACAACAGGAAAAACTTATTTTCTTGTAATTTTGTTCTATCAGTAAATAAAAATTCTGCATTAGGTAGACTTCTACTTAATGCGCTCTCTTTTTCCTTTTCCAATTAGCAACAACGTTGTCTGTTGCTCGTATAAATCACTAGCTTGCTCATAAACCATTTAAACTCTAGCTACAAAATCCAATCTCTAGATTTCCCAATCAAAATCATGCTATGCTAGCTGTCACATCCTTCGCTGAAGCATAAACCCCTATTTTGCTAACATCACCATAATCCAAAACTCCTGTGGAGGCAGGTAAGAGGCAGAAAATCAAACTACCCACCCTAGAGAAAAAAAATTAAAGGTAACAATACTTCCAAAATAGAATTTGCTATTGTACTCTACATCTCCTTTAACTGAACTCAGTTAAATATTGTAGTCATCAAACCTATTTATGTAAGTTGATTGTCTTGCTATCATTTCACATCTTAACAGATCTAACACATGATTATAGGAAATTTCATGTTTTTGGAAATGTGTATACTTGTAGAAAAATGACATTTTATTTCTGACCCAAAAGGTACATATAATACTCATGCTCCCCTTTATTGCAGCTTCTTAATTCTCTTATATTTCTGTCACAAGTGATGACTACTCGCTTAGGTGATACCCTATGAACAACTGTATTTTGGTTGCCTCTAGCAACTTTATCACATGGTATAGATAGATTTTTCTTGGATATACCAACATCAAACAGTCAACTGCATGAACAAAGTTTTTGTGTTTTGATGTAACAATCACAGTTTAGCGTACCAGACATGCATGTTAATAGTTTTTGTATGTAAATAACTCTTTAAATAAAAAGTATCTATGTTTCTTCTATAAAATATTTACATGTTATTATGCAGCGTCTTTCTTTCGATGACAAAAATAATAAATTTCACACTTATTATTGGGCCTGTGCTTGCACCCGCGATCTAAGGACGATCGTGGAATGTGTTTTTCTGATACAAACCATAGCCAGGTCACTATTATTAGGCCCGCGCTAGCATGGGCTTCTCCATCTAGTAATACCTTTATATGATGATGTGAATTGTGATCTTATTTTGTTAATTATTGATTTGGTATTATATATTATGTTTAGGGGGGACAAGTCATTAAATATTTGACTACTTGCCCGGTGAATACAATTAGTTAACTTGATTTTAAAGGTGTCATAAACATTAACAACTCGCTGCGTGTATTCATTGATCTTCAGGCGATGATAACTTATGTTTACTTTGGCCATGGAAAGTTTTGTTTCTTTTGTGTTCTGATATTTGTTAATTCAAGGATACTAATTGTTAATTAAAATAAGATGATGACGCATGTTGATTGATGTAATCACTAAAAGTGATCATAATATTTTTAAAAGGGCATGAGGCTAAGGCCTTATACATTTTGGCCTACTATGTCCATAGTTGAGTGTAAGATGGTAGGTTGAACTACTACTGCACCAAAAGAGTAAGACATCGGTTTTGAGTTATGTTGCATTATGATGATAAGATGTTGGGTTTATGTCTTATAGATTTATAATCTAAGACATTTTTATATGGAAAAGACGTTGAGCTTGAAGCTTAATGCACCATATTAATGATATCATGATGGCTAAGATAAAATAATAGATTTTTAATAAAAAGTTATGAAATTTATATCATTGAATATATTTTTTTCCTTGATATGAATATAGGAGCAATGCATAAAATATTTGAAATAAGAAGTAATTGAATGTACAATTTTTTTTCAACATAGAGGGAAAATATGATAATAATCATAAAAAAGTGATGATATTTTCACACACTTATTATGATTATAAGATATGCGAGATAAAAATTCTCAATATTATATTTATGTCTCGATTTGCTCTTATAGTAGCAATATCTTGAAAAAGGCTCTAAACTATCATAATTTGATAGGATTAAGGCACAATTATATTCCATTCCTGGGGAATGAAAATTTTGATTATTATAAATACAAATCTATATCTTGGGTGTTGAATGTGACTGTATATAAATTCTAATGTATTTTTAGTTGTGAATATATCACAATCCACCTACAGAAGAGGTACAACAATTGAAAGATTGAATATCTCCAAGTTACTATGGTAAGAAACACGAATGTGAAAAGTTACCCAAATATGATGAAATCTTATGGTATAATAAACGAAGTGTAATGACCCTTTCGATTATTTTTCATAATTACATTTATTTTTGTCGTTAGAGCTTCTCAATAGCTTCCCCAAGTCATTTATGACTTGTTGGGACTGACCGTTCGGTTACCGGGTAGTTCATTTGTTTTTTAGAGTCAATTTCCTATTTAGAAGTCTTCGCTGGTTTCAAATGTCCATCGAGCAAAAACTTTAGTAAAACTATCTCGAATGTGAATTCTAACTGTGAATCAGCTCTAGAATGTCGAAAAGTTGGATAATTAGTAATGTGGGTGTGGGGTCTATATTTGATCTAAACAACCTTAGATAGGAAATCCAACTTCATTAATGCATTCGAAGCGTTGAGTTTAGTGGGTTTACATAGTTCATTTGCGAAAATGGGGCTTCGAATGAGTTTCGATGGTCAAAAATAAGTTTTTAACTTTCCTGGTACTGGTGCATATGCGGTCACAATTGGGGCATTATAATCGCACTATTATGATCGTGATAAGCCTATTGTGATCGCACAACTACGATAGCGATTCCTAGGACTGCGATAGTGATATCTTCTTACCTGGAGGGGTTGTAAATAACCCCCAATGTCGCGATGTTGGTCATTTTCTCTTCATCTTTGAGACCTAGAAACCCTAAATGGGTATGATAACTCAAAATGGAGTCTTGTGGATAATGTGGGAGCTTCGTTAACATCTTTTGTCGTGATTATCATCCGAATTAAAATGAGATTTCATCACTTTTTAGATGAAATTCTTAGTTCTTGACACAAAACCCCAATATAGCATAGAACTTGATTTTAGCCCCAAATTAGCTTTATTTTCTCCCATTTCTTAAGGGTCATGAGTTTTTGTTCTTGTATGAACGTTGGGTTGACCTTGAAAATGCATTTTTCCTAAGTGGAACCCACTTGGGATTTTTGGTATCATTTTTGGATCCGAAGCACAATGGTGCAATATGGGTATCGTTATTCTCGTATTGATGAGTATATTACTATTTTGGTAGTGTAATGACATTTTGGTATTGTGAAATGAAGATGAGATTTTGGTGAATGATGTAAGGATTGGTGGTTCGGCTTTGAGGTAGGCTTCTGTCTACTCTTCTTCATAAGATGATGTGTGATATATATTTCGTGTGAATGATAATGTTAAGATTAATTATGGGTAGAATGACTTAGTCTTGATTATTTGAAGATTTAGGGCCTAGATGAGGGTTTTGAACCCGTAATGTAAAATGTTTAGTACCCTTTTTGAATCCTATTTCCTTCTCTCTACATTAAACTAGTTTATAGAATAGATATGACATGATGTTAGGTTTGGGATGTAGTTTTAGCATTGGAAGTATGATTAGTATATTTGTCTTAGTTTGGGCTATTATGGTGATCTTGAAATCATAATTTAGGTGGAGTTGACTTAAATGCCCTTGTTTCTAGACAAATCCTATCTTAGGATTGGTTATGACTTGCTTGACGTATAGAAGTTGAACTAGATACCTTGTCCTAGTTTGGGGTATAAGTTTCCTATTGAGGATCAGAAGTGGATCCTTCCGGCCCACCTTAGGCCAAGACTTGTGTTAGTCCTTGTGGACTTAGCTGTGGATGATAGGCCTAGTTGAGACTATTGAGCCTTTAGAATAGGCTTATCGTGGCTTGGTAAATTGTGATGACGTTTCCCGAATTATGACTTAAGACTTATGGCCATGAATTTCCTTATAGAAATGATAATGGGACTTCAGAGATGTGATTTCCTCTTATAAATAATTTTGGGCCTTTAGAGATGTCATTCCTCTTAGATATGATAATTGGCCTATAGAGATGATATTCCTCATAGTCATGATATATGATATATAGACGTGATATGCTTATTGATATATTATGCCTCCTAGATGTAAGATGATTATAGATATGCTTTATATCTTATGGAGATATTATGCCTCATAAATACGATATGACTTATTTAAAATGAGATGATTTATAAATATGATGTTGATACGGGTTCTGGATATGTATGTAGGCCAAAGGTTGTGATTATGATGTTATAATTATTCCAGACACATTATTGGGCCCAAGGTCGTGTTATGGTATGAGTTCACCATCCGAGAAGTGTTTATCCTTCTAAAGGATGTGATTGTAGTTAACTAATATATTAACGCTTGCGGTTCTGTTGTAGGCATATTGGTGATGGAATGCATACATTTGGTACATTCATGATCGTTGCATCGATGATTGATACGATTCTAACTAGATTATAATATTACTATTATTGTCACTAACTAAGGGTTAAAGTCCACTTTCTACCGTAACAATGAATTTCTTCATAATAATAAATGCCAATTTTAATAAATAGTTTATATGTAAAAGAGGTTAATAATGATATTTTAAATACTTGACCGAGATAAGTTTCGCTATATGATTTGATAATACTAATTACTCCAGTCGTTACATATTCTGACCCTTTCTACACATTTATATTGATTTAGCCCCAAAGTTCACCTCGAGCAACAAACTTACGAATTTATACTCTTTTAGCCACGGCTTGATCCCGAAACCTATCATATCCAGATACACATCTCTCTGGTATGGGATGGAGGAAGATGTTGGATTGATAATACAAATTTTGAGTAAAACTCGATGAAAGTTCTAATATTTATGTTATGTATATTTTTCTATGATAATGTGATATTGATGATGAATGATGAATGATGAATTATGAAAATATGCTCTACCTTACTTCTCTTTTCCTGTCTATTTACTTTAGCCCTCGTGGGGCTTGTTCTTTACTTTAGCCCTCGTAGGGCTTGCACTTTACTTTAACCCAAGTTACGCTCTCTCCCTATTATCAATATTGATTTGAATATTATGATGATATAATGATACCCGGCAAGGCTAGATGATATTATGATGATGTGATATGTCCGGCTAGGCCAGTGGATGTTATAATGATATGATGATACCCAATAAGTCCGGAGGATATTATGATGATGTGAGATGATATTAGGAAAGGCCGAAGAATGTCATGATGATGATTGATATCCGGCAAGGTTAGGGGATGATTATATTGATGTGCCTATGTGTACATCTATTGGTTCAAGTCCGGCTAGCCCTATGTATGGCATATATATATATATATACATACCCGATAATGACGGAGGATGATTATGCATATATATATACCGGGTAAGGACAGAGGATGATTATGCTGATGATGGTTATGATGATGATAGTTATGATAGTGATGGTTATGACATTGGTATTATTATATTGTGGATTTTTTTGCATTCATACTTGCATGCGCATCGCTTATCACTAATATACACCTATATCTATCAGCTCGTATGCGAGGGTTGCATAGATATGAGTGATGACTATGCCTTGTAGTGTGTTGTATGCTTATTGAACCTTCTGAGCCTTGGGTGGTGGGGGTACGCATAGGCTTGGCTAGGTATTTGGTTTTCCGAAATAGCCAATTACTCGCGTTGTTATTGACATTATTATTATTATTGTTATGGCTAGTTTATGATAGATTGGTCATTGATTTGGTATCGAGACTTAAGGTATGATTTTGACCTTCTATATCTTAGGATTATATTATTATGCATGACCAGCTGATGAACTGACATATGGATTAGAACCCTAAGTATTCTAGCACTAGCGCTTACTATGATTATGAGGTCTTAAATAACTAGTCTGATGATCTAGGTTGTACTTCGAATAGATTTTGGTTGTATATATATATGTGTGTGTGTGTGTGTGTGTGAATACCTAGCTTTATGTATCTATGGTGTTATCATTTATCCCTTCCTTTCATTGATTCAGATTGTATACAAAGACAAGGAATGAATATACAATCTGAATCAATGAAAGGGAGAGATATACAGTAACACCATAGATACGTCTAGCTAGGTATACATATATATATATATATATATATATATTTCTTCCATTCTCCTTTACTTTGTATATTGGCTAGTGATATATGGTCTAATGTTGAGATTCCTAAGTATGGCTGGAATAAGCTAGTGCATTTTTATTACTTTCTTAGCCTTAAATTGCTAGTCTCTTGGACATGAATAGGATAGTTTATCCTTATTATCTCATTGGTTGTCTTATATTATTGCTGGATATTTAAGTGTAGTTTTCATTCTGTTTATATGTTATATATATCTGCTTTATCTTTTGAGCTCAGTTGGCAGTTGCCTACTGAGTACCATTCATTTGGTACTCATACTACACTTCAGCAACTTGCAGATAATGGTATAGGTTATCACCATTGATGTGTACATCGTGCGGAGAAGTGACGGTTCGGAGACGTAGAGTGAGCTCCTGATGTTCGGGGTATTACTTATCTCCCTTTTATGTAATAGACTAGTCTCTATGTGTATTCGGAGATAAGTTATATCATTGTATTAATTTGTACTTCACTTTGTACTTTTATTATATTAGCAACTCTTGTACTGATACTACCAGGTCTTGGGATTATATTGTGTAATTGATCCTGTATTTCAGATATTCTGCACTCTTTTCTTTATCTATTTGAGTAGTCCGTTATTAGCCGTAGGCATCAACATGACTTGAGAAATTGAACCGTGACACTAAGAATTTATTGTTTATTGATGTAAAATTCTTGTCATAGTAAACAAGAAGTTTACTAAAGTAAAAAAGTACATGTCATGATAAACTTGAAGTTTACTAGTATAAAAGTTCATAAGTTGACATGAATGACTACAATTCCCAAAGATGTGCATACTGAGTACATATTGAAGAACTAAAAGATTTTTCAAGAATTTACTATTTAGTTTGTTCTCATGTTAAGTTGGTTGGATCAACTAATGTCGGGACTGAATTTCCTAAATTCTGAAAAGTATAAAAGATGAATATAGGTTCGTTTACCTATCATGTGATATATTGAAAAGATGTATCTATAAGATGATCATATGTATATTTATTATCAATCTGCAGTTGACATTTATAAAGTTGTTTGCACAAAAATTTAGTGAAGAGAATAACTTCATATTGATAAATATCCAAGTTGGTTTGGCATTAAATATCTTCAGAAAATTAGCTAAATCATTGCTTATGAGAACAAAGTTTCATGTGTTGGTTTGAATATGATATATATTTTATACAAAAGTATTTGTATACAAAAAATCAATGAATTATGATTAATTTCCCCTCAAAGTTGGTTCAGGATCAGGAATCACATATTTTTCATCTAATAAATTTGATATGAAATATATGATTAATGGATTTACAATGGTGCACAAAAATGGATTCTCTAAAGTAAATTATGATATATGCTAGTTTTTTAAACATGAGAGGGAGATAATTAACAACAAAAAAATAAGTTGTGAATTATCATCAATATGATCCCCATTCAAAGGATAATTCAAATCAAATGCTAGGAGCATTTGTTGACCAAAAAAATTGATACTATTTTTAGCTATAAATGCTTCAATTGGATGTCCTTGAAGGACAGAGTCTACTACATGTATCAAACATGGTAGATTAATCGATTCTAAAAGTCATAATTCTTGAAAAAGAAAAAAGAGCAAATAATCATAATAAGAAGGCAATGTGCTCTTAAGGATCCTACGGTATAACACTTCATGAAACTTTATGAAAGGTTCAGGTACCTGAAAATTAATGAAGTGTGAGATCTCAAAATATAATGTCACATTATGAACCGATATAAAATGATATATCATTGATAAAATATTTGACACAATATTGGCGTAATATTGTAAAAGATTACGAGGATCTGCATTCTACGTTTATTTAAACATGCTGACGTAGAAATATTATCAAATGACATAAAAATATGCATCTTGGTAAGCACAAAACTTATTTGATTTGCACTCCAAACACTGGAAGATATCATATATGAAATGCTGAATATTTTCACTTGACAAAATTTATACGAAAACTTTTTAAAGATTCAAAATGTTTGAAGCATATAAAAATTTCTAGAAAACTTATTTATGATCTGTATATTGTATAAATTTATAATTTGAAAATTATTGGAATTCTTGGAGAGTTTTCAAAAGCAATATATTATTTGCTGAAATAAAAAATATATCAAGTTTAATTGGTTATGAAGTACAATATCTTAGTGCAATTGGTGTACTAACATATCTTGCAAATTCTACAAGGCCTTATATAGTTTTTTCGGTCAATGTGTTAGTATGGTATAGTTCTGCTCCTACTAGGGTACATTGAAATAGGATCAAACACATATTGCAGTACCTAAAAGAGACGACCGATATGGGCTTATTTTATTCTAAAGATTACAGTTCTGATCTTGTTGTTTATGCTGATATTGGGTATTTATCTCACCTGCATAAAACTCGATCTCAAACAGGCTATGTGTTCATATGTGTAGGTACTACCATATCTTGGAGATTAAAAGCAGTCTATCTAGCTACTTTATCGAACCATACTGAGAGAATATTTATTCATGAAGCAAGTCGAGAGTGTGGTGATTGAGGTCCACGATGCATCTCCTTCGAAAAAATGTGATTTAAAATGTGACAAAGTACCCACAATTTTATATGAATGTAATGCAACATGCATAACACAACTTAAGGGAGGATTCATAAAAGAATATAGAGAAGCACATTTTGCCAAAGCTATTTTATATACGTGAGCCCCAAAAAGAATGGTGATACTAACGTGTAACAGATTCGTTCAAGTGACAGTGTGCCTGATTTATTCATCAAGGCTCTTCCAACTGCAATTTTCAAGAAGACGGTGGACAAAATCCGAATGTAAAGGTTCAAGGATGTTCTCATTATGGGGAGTTAATATTGTTGTACTCTTTTTTTCTTACGAGGTTTTGTCCCACTGAATATTTCTTTTAAAGTTTATAATGAGGTAGCCTATATGTGTATTATGAGAGATGTGTACTCTTTTTCTTTTACTAGATTTTTTTCATTGATTTTTTCAGTAAGGTTTTAATGAGACACATTATCTATCAATTAGACATTCAAGGGGAAGTATTATAAATGTATTATCATATATAGTGAATCTATTTCTAGAAAAGTTAGAAACTTCAACTTTGGGACAAAGTTAGTTTTCTCCTATAAATAAAGGGGGGGGGGGGGGGGTTCCCTTCATTGTTATTCACCTCTCAAGAAATCTTTCAAGAGAAATAAGAGTTGCTCTCTTCTCTCTCTATTCTTCTTCTTCTTCTTCTTCTTCTTCTTCTCTGCTTTATATTTCATAACAAAAGAAGAGTCATACTTTGCATATAACATTTCCGCAATCAAGATCTTTAATTTATTAAAATATATTAACTTTATTAGTGATATGATCAGTATTTCCAGCTATCTTTTTCTACAAAACCAAAATCCAAACTGAACTATAAATTTTATAAATCACAACCTAACCCTTTGACCAAATTTTTAGGTTCCATTTTAGTTTAAATTTGATAAGGAGTAACTGCATGGCTTAAAAAACATGAATTCCTAATTATCATATTTAGCCTAAATTTTAATTAATTACAATTCATACTTTCTCATCTTAATTAAATACAAATCACAACCCCTCATTTATTGTATCCCTTAATTTTTCTCTCTCTATCTTCTATTTCTTTTTTTTCTTCTTTTTTCCATTTTTTTTCTTCTTTTTTTTTTTTTCATTTTTTCTTTCTCTTTTTCCTTTTTCCTTTTTTTTTCTCATTTTTTTATATCTTCTTTTTTTCTCTTTTTATATGTAACATTTTTTTCATGTTTTTTTTTCTCTTTTTTTGTTTTTATTTCTTTTTTCTCTACATTTTTTGTACTTTTTTCATTCTTGTTTCATTTTTTTTGGGTCATTTTTTCTCTGTTTTTTGTATTTTCCCTCATTTTTGTTGTCATTGTTCTATTTTATATTTTATATTTAATTATATCATACAATATATTTCAAATAAGTTTATTATTTGTATTTGAATAGTTTAGCTGTGAATATGTACAAGTTATCATTTATATTTATATACAAACTAGACATCGAAGGCCCGTGCTGATATTATCTTTTGTCTTAATTTGTGTGACACAAATATAATTTAGATAATCAATCATTAAAAAAAATTAAATTTTTAGTTATTGTGATTTATAATACTTTTTCTTCTATTCCACTTTAAGTGATACAGATATAAGTTCGAGAGTCAATCGAATATTTTATATATTTTATATTTTTAAGTTGTTAAATATGTGATTTATAATGCTTTTAGCATAATTTTTCAAAAAGTTATGTCTTCCTCTGTCTCATCGTAATTTCTGTGGCACTAATATAATTTCGATAGTCAAACAAATATTTTATGTTGACATATCATTTTGTGTGTATTTTATCTTTTTTATGAAATATTATTAATTTTTTAATGCTTAGATGACCATAAAAATTGACGAGGGTGATATAATACAATCACAATTGAAATAATGAAGCAAACATGTCTTAAATAACTTATAACAACTAATTAGAAGTGATAAAATAAAATTATTATAAAAGATACATGTGAATTTTTTTTTGAATGAGTCTCATATAAGACATCTACTTAATTTAAAACATCGAGAGTTGATTTATCATTTTATGTTTATTTTATCTTTTTATTAAATATTATTAATTTGTTAATACTTAAATGACTTATAATAATTAATTAGGGGTGATATAGTAAAATTACAATTAAAGCAATTGAAGAAGGTAGTACAAAACATCAAGAGTTAATTTATTATTTTATTTCTATTTTATCTTTTTTCCAAAATTAATTATGGGTGATATGATAAAATCACAATTGAAACAATGAAGTAGACATGTCTTAAATGACCTATAACAATGATATAATGAAATTAGTATAAAAAAAATACTTGTTAAAATTTTTAAATAGGTTTCATATAAGACATCAAGTAGAAATAAAACGACAACAATTAATTTATTATTTTATATTCAATCTATCATCTTTATTAAATATTATTAATTATTTTATACTTAGATAACTTATAATGATTAATTAGGGATGATATAGTAAAATAACGATTAAAACAGATGAAGCAGGCAACACAAGCAAGCATGTCAAAGAGGTGCCTGCTTATTACCCTTATAAGTAAGTAATAATAAGTATATGGATTAATTGGATCTGTTTGACTCTTAAATATATAAATATGCAACGTGTTATTCAATGCAAATGTATCATTAATATTTATATGTCAATTTATCATTTGTATTTGTATATAAACAAGTATCATTTGTATGCGTAATTCAAGTTGTATAAATATGTATCATAGGATACAAATATAATATTTGTGTTTACAAATTTAATATTTATATTTATATTATTTAATTTGTATCAATAAAATACAATTTATATCAATAAATATAAATATAATATTTCTTTTTACTACTAATCAATTTTATTAATCACCAAATATAAATATTAGGTCCCACAGCATAGCCACATCTCAGCGTGCAGTTTTGGTTTCATACATGAAAACTAAATTACTATTGACTGAGTGGAATAAGATTAGAAGCGCAGCTGGTGAAACTCAATTTGAAGCTTCATTGATAAATAAATAAATAAAATAATATCTGCAATTTTTTTTTAATATTTAAAAATATAAGTGATGCTGTCAACTACAAATTAAAATACAAACAAATGAAATTACAAATACAAATATAATATGCAGTCAACTTATAAATACAAATACAAAATAGTTCTTTAAAAATACAAGTGCATCCGCAAAATAGAATACAAATATAAATAAAAATACAAATAAAATGAAACTACAAAATATAAATACAATATGTAGTCAACTATAAAATACAAATATTAAAATACAAGTGTGAATTATATAAAATATAAGTGATGGTGCAAACTATAAAATACAAAACTCAAATATAAACTTTAAAATATAAATACAAATACAAGCGCAACCTATAATATACAATTACAAATATAATTGTATTAATAAATACAAAAATAAAAATGATGGTGCAAATACAAATACAATAAGCTATTGTTGTATTTTTGTTTATCATTCATATCTTGAGTTCGACGTGGCCATATTTTCTGAAAATACAAAAAATATAAAAGAAAATAAAAAATTCGAAAGAAAAAATTATTAAAAGAAGTAACAAAAAAAAAGAATAAAGAAAAATAGAAGCTAAAATTAGAAGCAAAAAAAAAAAAAAGAAACCAAAGAAACTGAAAAAAAGAAGAAAAAAAAGGAAAACACACAAAAAAACAAAAAAACAAGAAAGAAGAAAATAAAAAAAATAAAAAAACAAGAAAGATGAAAATACAAAAAAAGAAAAAAAATGGAAAAGGAAAAAAATGAGAAATAGATTTTAGAGATAGAAGAGAGGAAAAAGGGAAAAGAAAGAATTGAAAAAGAAGAAGAAAACCAAAAAATTGATATAAAATATATGTAAAAGTAACTAAAAGTAAAGCAAAATGAAAGTGTAAAGATAGTAGGATTATTTCATACCATAACCATTTCTTTCAACAAATGAGGCTATTTATAGCATAATGTACATAATCAGTGAGGTATTAGTAGGCATTTTAGCCAAATTAGGATGATCCCTTATGACATCCACTTACAACACTCCCCCTTGGATGTCCATGTAAAAACAAAATTTTCTGAATACGCATTTGAGTGTTGCCTCATTAAAACCTTATCAGTAAAAACCCAGTGGTATAAAAATCTAGGTTAAGGAAAAAAAGAGTACAACGCGTATTCTTACTTTTCCTGATGAAGACATCGATTCAACTGGTTTAGTCTTCGCATTCCAATCTTGTGTATCTTCTTCTCAAAAGTTGAAGTTGGTAAAGACTTGGCGAACAAATCTTCTGGATTTTCACTTGAACGTATTTTTTGTACAACAATATCGCCATTCTTCTGGAGATCATGCACTAAACAATAACTTTGATGAAATGTGCTTTGTTCTATCTCCCTTTATAAAGCATCCTTTAATCGAGCTATGCATGCTGCATTGTCTTCAAATACGACTGTGGAAACCTGATATCGAGCTTCAGGACGCATCTCTCTTTGATGAAATGTGTCACTAATCTCAACCATATGCATTCTCTACTTGCCTTATGAATAGCTATTATCTCAGTATGACTTGAAGAAGTAGCAACAATAGAATGCTTTGTAGATCGCCATGCCATAGAGTAGTACCTCCGTATGTAAATGCATAGTCTGTTTGAGATCTTGTTTTATATGGTTCAGATAAATAACCTGCAGCTGTATGACTAACAAGATCTAAACTATCTTTGTTAGTATAAAATAGACTCATAGTAATAGGCCCCTTTAGATATCACATATATGCTTACCTCTGTTTCAATATCTACATGAAAGAGAAGAAATTTACCTGGCTAGCAAATTAATAGAATAGGCTATATGAAGCCTTGCGCTGTTATCAAGATACATAGGTGTACCAATAGCATTGAGATATAGTACTCCAGGACCAAGAATCTCTTCACCCTTTTTTGGAGGTCAAAATGAATCTTTACTCACTTCAAGTGATCGAACAATCATTAGATTACTTAATGAATGTGCTTTGTCCGTATAAAATTATTTTAAGACATTCTCAGTATAGGAAGATTGGTGGATGAAGATCCCGTCTGCTATATGTTCAATCTGCAGACCAAGACAAAACTTTATCTTTTCACAATCTTTCATTTCGATTTTTTTCTTTAGATATTCAATTATCTTTTGGATCTCTGTTGGAGTTTCAATAGGATTTTTGTCATCCACATAAACAACGAATATAACAAACTTTGATGTCGTTTTCTTAAACAAAATATAAGGACAAATGACATCATTTATGTAACCTTCGTTTATCAAGTACTCACTAAGGCGATTATACCGCATACGCCCTGATTGTTTTAGATCGTATAATGATCTTTGTAATATGATTGAAAATAATTTTCGAGACTTTGAATTATATGCTTCATGCATCTTTAATTGTTCTGGGATTCTCATCTAAATTTCAATATCAAGTGAACCATTCGATATTAAATTTATGACAATCTTCTAGTGTCAGGACTGCAGGCCAAATAAACCTTATGCTTACCAAAAAGCATATTCCACTTTGATAATTATTTCTATGCTAGCATGCTTAAATAAACATAAAATTCAGATCCTCATAATATTATACAATATTGTGCACTATTGTACTAAAGATATCGTCGACGAGATATCATTTGCATCGGTTCACATTACGACATAATTTATTGAGATGTCATCACTTCATTATTTTCAGGTACCTGAACCCCTTCTTGAGGTTTCACAAAGCATTATGTCGTCGCTCTTCAAGAGCATATTGCCTCTTTATTATGATCATTTGCTCCATTTTCTTTTCAAGAATTATTTTATTTGAAACCTATTTATCTACCATACTTCATGCATGCTATAGAATCTGTCCTCCAGGGACATATAATAGGAGCTTCTGCAGCTAAATATAAAATCAATTTTGGGTCAGTAAATGCTTCTGGCATTTAACTAGAATTATCTTTTAAATGAGGATTGTACTAACGATAATTCACAACATATTTCTTAGCTCTTTATTATCCCCCCTTTATGTTAGAAAAACTAACATATACTCCAATATACTTTGGAGAATCCATCTTTGTGAATCATGGGGTATCTATTAATTACCTACCACACATCAAAAAGCTATTAGATAAAAAATATATGGTTCCTGACCCTGAACAATTAAGAGGGAAGAATTGACCATAATTTATTGATCTAACGCACACAAGTTTTATTGTATGCAATATATATT
Source organism: Capsicum pubescens (assembly GCA_030864215.1). Taxonomy (NCBI): domain Eukaryota; kingdom Viridiplantae; phylum Streptophyta; class Magnoliopsida; order Solanales; family Solanaceae; genus Capsicum; species Capsicum pubescens. The sequence goes on along the minus strand of CM061546.1, from coordinate 203,940,599 downwards.
TTAGACCAATACTTTTTATCTTTGTTCTCATAAGCAATAATTTAGTTATTTATATGAGGCATTCAATGCTAAACCAACTTGAATATAACCAGCATTATCAAGATCAATTGTCTTGACTACATTATCTGAAAATTATGCTCTTGACTCAATTTAATTGAGAAGACAACTTTATGAATGTCAAACTGCAGGTTGACAATAAATGTACATGTGACCATCTTATGGATGCATCATATCAAATGACGGATGAATGAATCCTTATTCACCTTTTACGTTTTTCAGAATTTAGGAAATTCAGTCCCAACATTAGCTGGTTCAATTAACTTATCATGAGAACAAGTAATAGTTCTTGAAGAATCTTCTAGTTCTTCATTATATGTCTAAAACTCAATATGCTTATCTTCAGGATGACAAAATCATTCACGCAATTAATAAAATTATTTAAACTAGTAAACTCCAAATTTATCATTACATGAGTTATTTACTAGAGTAAAAGGTCTTCTACTTCGAGAGTAGTCTGCAAGATTTTATCATTGCACAACCTTACTATTTTGGGAGTAAAAATTAGATTTACTACTTCATAAGTAAATATCAGATTTACCACTTCTGAAGTAAATTTCAAGGTTCTATTATTTCAGGAGCAGATTTAAGATAAATTTCAGGCTTACTACTTAGGAAGTAAATTTCAGAATAATTTTTTCTACCTCTTCTTAATGTAGTTTTCATAGTCAAGTGCACATTTATATGCATTACTAAATATTACTCCTATCATATCTAGGGAATGGATTTGTAGTTGTAACATTTATAAAAAGTTCTCATTCCTTGAGAATGAAAGATAATTAACAATTTATCAAATATTTTCATTCTTCAAGAATGAAATATAATTATTACAACGTACCTTAAGCATATCAAACTATGATATCTTAGGACCTCTTTCAGTATTTTGCTATTTCAGAAGCAAGTCGAGGTATATATATAGTTGTAGAGAATTTTCTCTAACATATCTTTAATTTCAGATTTACTACTTCAGAAGTAAATTTTCGATTTACTACTTCAGAAGTAAATTTCCGATTTTTTACCTCAGGAGTATTCATATGTTCTTCAAGATGAAAATATAAACAAAGTAAACATTACAACATTACTAGCACAAAATAAATTATACAAACTTTATTTATTTACAAGACTAGTGAGATACTACTACCAGAAATGTAAATTAATACAACTTGACAAGGAAGTAAAACAATCAGACTATTTCATATTCATCATCTACAGGATGATTAACATATCCTTCGAGGATTGTAAAGAAATCCGAGGCATCTAAATTCATGGGCTCAACATTATCTTCAGAGATAAAGTTTACCTCAACGTCATTATCTGTTTTCTTAAGGGACGCTTGATAGAGCTTCACTAGATGCTTTGGTGTACGATAAATACGCGACCAGTGTCCCATTTCTCCATATCGATAACATCTATTTTCAGTGTTCATCCTTGGCACTGCTTCAGTAGCTTCACCTTTTTTTTACACTGCTGGTGTTGAGAGTCATTGTTTAGTGCAAGACAATCACCCTGATTAAAATATCTACCTTTTTCACGATCAAGACCACGACTAGGGTCAGGGCTTCTTTCACGCCTGATTTGGTGAAAATGTGCAGCATTCACTTCAAGGAATAAAGCAGTACTAGGAGGTCGACTTTCATGATTTTTCATTAAAAGATCGTTATGTTGTTTCGCAACAAGAAGATGAGAAATATATTTAGAATATTTCTTGAATTCCATTTCTCGATATTGCTGCTACAGGAGCATACTCGAGGCGGAAAAAGTAGAGAATGGTTTCTCTAACATGTCGTCATCTGTGATGTCTTCTCCGCATAAATTCAACTACGATTTAATTCTAAACATTGCAGAATTATAATCAATTATATTTTTAAAGTATTGCAACCTCAGATGGGTCCACTACCTGTGGAAGGACGACCATCTTCAGATGGTCGTATCTTTCTTTCAAATTATTCCACAATATAAGGGGATCCTTAATTGTGAGGTATTCCATTTTCAAACCTTCGTCAAGATAATGACGAAGAAATATCATGGCCTTAGCCCGATCTTAATTTGATGCCTAGTTGCCGTTTTTTATGGTGTCTGTTAGACCCATCGCATCCAAATGTATTCGACATCCAATGCCCAGGACATGTATGTTTTGCCCGATATATCTAAGGCAATAAATTTGCGTTTGGATATATTTGACATTATTTAAGAAAAATAAATACTTACCTTTATTACCTATATTTGCTCAAAATGGTAGAGATTCGTGCTGATAATGTGATATAAAATATATGTAAAAGTAAAGCAAAATGAAAGTGTAAAGATAGTATTATTATTTCATACCATAACCATTTCTTTCAACAAATGAGGCTATTTATAGCCTAATGTACATAATCGGTGAGGTATTAGTAGGCATTTTAGCCAAATTAGGATGTAGCCACATGGCATCCATTTAGAATAAAAGTAAAAGAAAAATGAAAAAAAAAAGAGAAGAAAAAAGAAATGATGGTGAATATAAATGTAATGAGTGGTTATGATGTTTCCGTCATCATCTATGACTTATACTTGATGCAGCCATGTTTTTCGAAAATACAAAAAAATATAAAATATAAAATTAAAAAAAAAGGAACAAAAAGGAAACTAAAAAGGAGAAAACAGAAAAAAAAGTAAAAAATAAGAAAAGAAATAGGAGCTAGAGATAAAAGAAATGAAAAAGAAAAAAAAAGCTAACACGAAAAAGTTTGTTTTTTCTAAAAAGAACAAAAAAGAGAAAGAAAGGCTATATAGATTGTAATTTAGAAAGTTCGGCTAGAAGCACTGTCATTTTGCTGAAACATAGACTATTTCCTATGAGTGCCCCTTTTGATAATTCGATTTTTACCAGCCCATTGTACTCAAGTTTGTGAATTGGGTGGAGAGGCAGGTTATTAGTCACTTAAAAGTTGGATATTCCTGAAAAAAGAAAGCAAATGGATTCATTTCTGGAGATGGCAGGTATCATATTCCAGTTTGAACAAATAAGAGCCATTTAAAGCTTTGAACTGCAAAAAAAAATAAAATTAAAGATGCAGTTCTCGATCAGTGTCAAGTCTTTTACATATTTTAGGTATTCCATTTTAGGGTCTTAATTGTTTTCTGCACACATCTAAACTTTGCAGTGAACCAACCTAACATTGTGGGTGTCATTGAGTGTTGAACATGCTCGGCGATGGAAACAAATAATACATCGAGTTGCCTTCTATAACGTTTGAGTAAGATTAACATAAGATACACCTGAACTACTGCCACCAGACGAACTGTGGCAAAAGTTCTCTAATCTACCTGGGCGATAGGTGATCCTGTTCTGTGGACTGAATTTTCCCATTTTCTAGTTCAATGCTTGCTTCTTCTGGTACTAAACATGAATCTGAAGGGATGTTAATGCCCGCACAACCAACCATGACAGCTGCAGCTCCGACATAATCCAAGATGGGAGCTGCATTTCCTGTCAGTGGATCCACGATTGCAGCTAGAGGGACCTGAATGGTCAGTCCTGCTGTTGCTACTGTTGTGGAGGTCAAAAGAATAGCCTTGGCCCACAGTAAATCGCTCAGCACATTATCAAACATACCTAAATATGGTTGTTTAAAGTCAGCTACATGTAGTATGTGGTCCCATGCCAGATCAAGTAAGCAAAAACCAAAAGTTGGCCAAGCCAAATCCCGGAGAAAAGGAGAAGTTCATAAAGACAAGGAACGAAGACATAAAGATTTATGCTAATGTTGGATGACAAGTCTAATATCTACTAGTCTTATTCAACCTTTCACTACTTCAAGTAGTTCAGAAGCAGGAATCCTTGACCCAAAAAGTATGGACACGATTATTTGGAGGTAGGTGTGCATGTACTATGTAGGTCAGTCACAATAAGAGAATAAATACAAAACCCCCCTTCGCCCAAACAAAGAACAACGAGATTCATGAGGATTTGATGAAATGTGAGCCTCATTAGTTTAACTTTCACAACTGAAGTACTACAGGTACAGGACTCCTGCAACAACAACAACAACATATCCTGTTTATTCCCACAAAGACGGGTCTGGGATGGATAAAGTATACATAGTCCATACCACTATCTCAGACAAAGTAAAGAGGAAGGTACAGGACTCCTGCACACTTGATAATTGACGAACATCTAAAAATGATATCTCATAATACTAGCTGACAAAGGATCCCTTTTACAGTTGACGTGTAGTTATCTATCTAAAGGCATGCCACTTAATTTGCTCCCACAGGAAGTATTCATCATTACATCACTAAAGCTTAAAATCTATGCTTCCAAGTTGTCGCTTCTCCTAATCTCATTATCAGATGCTGCTACAATACAAAAAAGAAATCACGATAAATCATAAAATAGAGTATAATTAGAAGCTGTTGTTTACAGTAAAAAAGACCCATCCATTTTTTTTGCCACTGTTTTTTCCGTCCAGCAGCTTAGCCAGGGACGTATAGGGTCAGAGGTTCTTTCTAACTGGCTTGTCTGGAAAAATCAGTTTCAATCTAGAACCTCAATATTTTCTCAATTGGCAACGTAGAGTTAAAAAGAGGAATCCATCTTTGCTTTTGTTTATGTTTTACCTTCCAGCAGCTTAGTTAGGAACGTTCACCATCAAGATTCTTTCACTAACTGCAAAAAGACTATACTTTTCTTCTTTACAAAAATGGCTATCCATAGCGTTTGAATCTAGAATAAATTTTTAAAGAGATGGTGTTTGAATAAATAACAAAGACGAAGAAGAAAAATTATGGTATATCTGATTTTCTTACCAAAATTGAGTTTTAATTTTTTAGTGAAGAAAATAAAAGTAGTACCATAATTAATTTTATTTTTGTTAAAGAAAATATAAAAACTTTTCCACATATTTGGCAAATCTCTTTCTTGAAGGAAATGTTTTGAACATCTATAAATATAAGATGTCCCAACAGTTTTAATGTTTTCTTTAATATTAATTTTCCGAATGACGCCTTCTCGATTTCAAACCCAACAAGTGGTATCAGAGCATATGGTTCAACGGTCCGATGATTCAGATTGAGGACATGTTGAGATTAAAGTTGCAACCAACTTGACGATAATGAAGGTTATGTTTTTGTCAAAAAAAAAAAGTTCAAAAAAAATACTACATGTGGACATAATTGCCAATCATATTTTCAGCAATCCTGCTGTTACATATTTGAAAATAAACCTCACTTTTAATCCTACAAAAGGGCCCCGATATTTTTAATCCAAATATTGAGGAAGCATGCCAAGCAACAATGATGAAGATTATATGAAGAACAAAGATGAAAGATGTGAAGAAGGCGGATCAAGTGAAGAAAATCAAGGGAGATTTGTTAGGATTTTTACTCTGTTTTTCTTACCAAAATTGAGTTTTAGTTTTTTATTGAAGGAAAATAAAAGTAGTACCATAATTTTATTTTTCTTAAAGAAAATATAAAAACTTTTCCACATTTGGCAAACATTTTTCTTGGAGGAACGGTTTTGGACATCTATAAATATAAGACCCCTTCTCATACAACAACACAATAGCATCCACAATGTAGTCATTTAAGCGTCTTGATTAAGGAGAGATTTTTTCCGAACAATTTTAATCTTTTCTTTAATATTAGTTTTCATGTGTAGGTCAATTGGCCAAATTATATCAATAATATTACGTTTTAGTATATTTTTATTTGTCATCTGAATTATTACCGTCTTGATTTGCAAACTTTAAACTTCCGCATAATGCCTTCTTGATTTCTAACCCAACATGGTATGGGTTAAAACAAATAAGAAAGAAAAAGAAAAATCTGTTAAGGGTTGAAAAAAGAATGGCGCTTGAATCTGGTATAACTTTGAAAAAGGGCTATTTATGGTGTTTAAATTAGAAGAAGAATAAAAAACAGCCTCATAGGTTTTGCAAGAAAGAAGATGAAGAAAACTCGCAGGAACGGCCCAGTTTAAGATGTCAATGAAAAACAAAGTGCACAATGGAAAAAATGGAGTCAGGTTCAAGGGTTTGTCGATGTGTATTTAGTCTTGTCAAAGACGAGCTTAAGTCCTAAAGTAAGGCTCAAAACGTGTTGAGTGTTTCACCTCGCTTAATGAAAAGGTTAAGATGTTTTTGAATCAATAAATGGTAATTAAAATACCCAACTGTAACCAAGTTCCAAATTTTTTATTTATTTTCATTATATAACTTGTTTAATTACCATATAGAACTAAAGTAATATTTTTTTCATTATTATGGTTGTATCTAGCACATCAAACAAAAAGAAATGTATTAAATATTTTAACAAGTTCCTTTCCTTAGATAGGTCATGGAGGACACAAATTAGGGTAGATGGTTGGTTAGGTAGTAGACAACCGTCTCCCTTATTCCTTCTTACTAGTAGACGTAGGATTACTTTAAGAGCTTCTTGTACTCTATCCAAAAAGGATGATTTACTGTGGAACGGGGATTCTTGAATTTTATCTAACTAGATCAATGAAACAGAACTACAAGCACCAGAGAAGCAGGGAAACAATCAAACTCAATGATGCAGAAGGAACAACATCAAGTAATGAAATTCAGCAGCAGGAAGCCGTAGAAAAGTGGAATGAGCTGATTAACAATACTCCTGGTAGTACCGATAATCCTTCTACTGGTAGTAATCGGAAGTCATGGAAAGATATAATGGAGGAGGAAAAGAATGAAATCCAGGTTAAATCACCCTCGATTTGGGATAATTTTGATATCTCTAAAACACTAAACATAGAATTTACGCTTGAATAAGTAAGACCAAAGCGAGAAGATAAAATTTTGGTAGTTGAAATTGCATATGAGGACATAGAGCCAAAGATAGCCTTTTGAAAAAATATAGTGATTTGTTATGTTTTGGGAACCTATCCTCCGTTTGAAGTAATTGAGGGATACTTCCAGAGGTTGTGGGGAAAGTACCGGATCAACCAAATCTCAATAATGAAGAATAGAGTAGTATTAGTGAGATTTGATTCAGCTAAAGGCCAACATGAAGCAATACAAGGAGAAATTTTTCACTTCGACAATAAACCTTTTATTGTCAAAGCATGGAGTTCACAAGGGATGAGTTGCACTCTGTCCCAATTTGGATTAGATTTCCTGGGGTTAGACTTTAAGTATTAGATTTAGAACGGATTAAGTAAATTACGGAGTTTAATTGGGAAGCCACTCATGGTTGATCAAAACATTGAGAAGAAGGTTGGTCTAAATTATTTTAGGTTGCTGGCGGAGGTGGAATTAGATTCAGAGCTACCTGAGATTATTAGGTTCGTTAATGAGAAGGTAGGAGTGGCTTTGGTAGAGAACATAATAAGGGAAGTGAGGTTACATTGATTCGGGCATATGATGATGAGGTGCTCGGATGCTCCAGTACGAAGGTGTGAGAGGATGGCTATGATGGTTTTAGGCGGGGTAAAAGAAGGCCAAAGAAATATTAAAGGGAGATGATTAGGAATGATGTGGAGCAGTTACAACTTAAGGAGGATATGTCCCTTGATAGAAAGGTGTAGAGGACACGAATTAGGGTAGAGGGCTAGTGGGTAGGAATTCATTTGTAACAGTAGGGAAGAGTGTTTTGTCTGCGTCTGGAGTTTCTTGTTCCTGGTTTTGGTGATGTCTATGATTTTGAATAGATAGTTTATAGTACTATCTTGTGGTTGTCTTGTTTCCTGTATTAAGTAGCAGTGTGTTATCCTATTTTGTTGTGTACTTTTATTTTTTTTGTTTGTTATACTATTATCTATCCTGAGCCGAGGATCTACCATAAACAGCCTCTCTACTTCATCTAAGGTAGTGGTATGAACTATGTACACATTGTCCTCCCCAGACCCCCACTATGTGGGAATACATTGGGTATGTTGTTGTTAATGAGAAAGGAAAGTTGTTGAAAAAAATGACTTATGACTGGAGACCTACTTTGTGCAAGTATTGCACCAAGTATGGGCATTCAGAGAAACAGTGCAGGAAGAAGAAGACCTTGCAAATGAGGAAAGAAAAGGGGAAGGAAGTAGAGCTATTTGAGGAATAGGATAATGTGCAGGATCCTGAGGAAATAAGGCATTCTAAAGAGAAGCAGACAGGCAACACTCACCTTAAACATGTAGAAAAGAATCAAAAGTTACAGGCAGCAATAAGAAAGAAGCCTCAGGTATTGCAGAATCATGAGCATGTGCATGCAGAGGTATGGATCACTCTAACCAGAGCAAGAAGTAGTCAACTAAAGTAGCATGACACTATACTTAGTAATAAATTCCAAGTCCTGCATAAAGATGAAACCTTACCACAATCAGCTGAGACAGAAATTGGGAAGAGAGCAGGTGACATCACTCCTTAATTTGAGGATAAAGAACATACTTGGTTGAAATGTTAGGGGGCTAAATGCTCCTAATAAGCAGAAGGAGGTGAAACTATTCCACAATTATGACAAAATGGGACTTATAGGAGTCCGTTAGAGACTAAAATAAAGAGTCGCAAGATTGATGGAGTTGCTACTAGGTCGTTTATTGGCTGGAATTATACCATAAATTTGGAAAGATATTATAATGGTAGAATTTGGGTGTAACGGAGAGCATATTATTTCTAAGTAACAATTCAGAGCAAGACTGCTCAAATGATCACATACAAAATGAAGCATATACCTTTACAAGTAGACTTTATAATAAGTTTTGTTTATGCTTACAATACTAAAGAGGAGAGAAAGGTAATGTGGACTGAAATGAATAGCTTGTGTAACTCAATACGACTGCCTTGAATAATCCTAGGAGATTTTAATTCAGTCCTTAGAAGTGGAAGATAGAATAGGGGAAACCCCATTACTTGGGCCGAAACTATTGATTTTGTCACTTGTGTGGAGGGATGTGGATTGTTTGAACTTCCTTAGCAAGGGGCGAGGTATACTTGGAATGATAAGCATGAGAAACAGAGAGTATTTTCAAAGTTTGATTAGGTGTTTGTTATTCAATATTGGTTAGATATGATGCCAGCTAGCAGAGTCATCTTTATGCTAGAAGGTATTAGTGATCTTACACCTATAAAAGTGAGGTTCACTGATGATAGTAGTAAAAGAGCAAAAGTTTTTCAGTATCTTAATAGTTGGAGGCATTACCCACTCTTCTGTTAAGAAAGGATGGGCAATTCAGGTGCAAGATTGTAAAATGTTTCAAGTGGTGCAGAAATTGAGGAAGCTAAAACAGGCTTTGAGAAAGATAAACTCTCATAACTGTAAAAATAATGTAGAGAAAGCTAATGAGGCTAGACAAATTTTGTGAGAGGGTCAGGATAAGCTGGAAGTTGACCTTTCAAATATTAATCTGCAGCAAGCAAAAAGGCTTAAATACCTGACTTTGAAGAAGTCTTCATATCTGGCCGATGTGTATTTACAACAGAGGAGCAAGTTAAACTGGATTAAACTAGGTGATGATAACACTTACTAATTCTATTCCGTTATAAAACACGGGAAACTCAAATAAGAAATTACTTAGATCAGAAATCAACAAGGAGATATGGTAGTAGAATCTGCAGCAGTTGCTAAGGTATTTGTGGACTATTATGAACACCCATTGAGGGAAAAAGATAATACAAGAGTCTCAGCCAGTAAAGATGTCATCTAAATGGAAACTTGTTAAGTAGTTGCACAATAAATACACCTACTCATGGACTTCATAGAGAACGATATCAAAGATGCTTTATTTGGATAAGGAAGAATAAGTCCTGGCCCAGATAGTTATGGGAGTGATTTCTTCAAAGTAGCCTAGGGAATTGTTGGAACTGATATTACTGGATTTTTTAAAGAATGGTAAGCTTCCTACTTACCTCAATTTCAAAAATATAGCTCTCATACCTAAAGTAGACAGTCCTGTTGATGTCAATCAATATAGACCTATCTCATACTGAAATGTTATATGTAAATGCATCTCAAAATTATTATGTAGTAGGCTGAAAAAATAGTAGAACATGTTGCAGGTAACCAGGAAACCTTTATTCAAGGCAGGTCCATGGTCCATAATGTACTTATTTGTCATGCTATAATAAGACACTATGGGAGGAAGACAACACCAAGGTGTGTTATGAAAATTGATTTTATGAAGACATATGATGAGCTGGGAATTCATAGAAAAAGTACATCAAGGGTATGGTTTTCTTGCTAGATTCATTCACTTATTGATGACTTGTGTTATTACTCCTAAGTACACTATTAGGATAAATGGTGAGGGACATGGATTTTCAAAGGTCAAAGAGGACTAAGGCAGGGTGACCTTGCTTCCCTATTGCTATTTGTCTAAATGATAGAGTACTTTTCTAGAATTCTCAAGCATATGAATGATTGTCTGAATTCAATTATCCTCCAATGTGTAAGGTAGTTAGTTTCAAATACTTGATATTTGTTGATGACCTTGCTGAGTGGTGAATTTACCACTCATCCACACTCATTATTCGTGTACATTACTATGTTTTGAGTGAATAACTGAGGCAAGCGGAGGTGAACAAGTACCAAAAAAGTAGATTCCCTTTGAAGACTTAACGAGGGAAATTATAGATGCTTCCGAAGCTTGTGGAGGACCTTCACACCAAGGTAAAGAAGAATGTGCTCAAGCACTTCAAGGTAACCTAGATAACTCTTACACTTTTGTGCATGTGAATAATAATTATGTGGCTAGTAGCCCATGGGGTATGAGTAGTAGCTTACCTACATGTGAGTTTATTGATTCTTTGACTCTTGATGATGATGTACATGTTGTGAGTATGGATACACTAGTTGATCCTATTGATGACCGAATTGACTCTTCTTGTAAGATCAATTAGTGTCCACCAAGTGTTGAAGCCATTGTGATGAATGATAGTACATCATCTTGTGAAAATTGTATTGATCAACTTGTGTGTGAAACTATTCCACCACTTGAGGATGTGTGTAGTGTGATTAATGGACCTCAAGTGAGCAAAGAACTTGAGAATGTTGATCAAGAAAATGAGAGTGACCCTTTGACCCTGAAATGAGGGGTTCTGGTGCATTTGGCAGTCAGTATCAATCCCATGAGTTTTGAACTCCAAATTTGGATCATGCAACTCGTGACTTAAGTACTCGAGCAATGATTTTAGTGATTCGCGAAACCCAGATATGTATCATGCATGTTCTTGGGCTAAACCGCTTTGATAAGTTTGTGATGTTAAAGGCCTCAAGAGTCAGTTGAGTGCCAAGTAGGTGCAATGTCCCTTCATACTCCAGGTCCTCATGTTCTAACTTTTCAGCGACCTCTTCCTTAGGTTACAATAGAGATAATGGACAGTTGTACCGATAGGAGAGAGTAGATGTGTCGTGTTGGGAAAGATAGTCGTAGGTATAGGTTGACTCTTGAGTCCCTCTTGTCCAACAAACTCTAGAACCCTTTTCTGAAGTTCAAAGATTCTTATGTTTATGAGTTTTCATGATTCATGTGAGTTGAAATTGATGTTCATGCTATGATTGAGTTGTGACTCGTGTTTGTTTACAAGGTTATCAAGATTTGACCCTAGTATGTGATATTCATGTGATGCCCATGATAAACCCTTTTCACGTTGCTTGTTAGATGATGTGTTCATGCCAATTGAGTGAAGAAATTATTGAATAAGCAACACATGCTCCCCATATGTTTGATGAAATGCTTATGTTAAGAAATTAGAGCCAATACGACATGTTGATTAGGAACCCCCCTCCCCCCTATTTGTGTGCAAGCTCATGCATGCCAAATGTTTGTTGAAAAGCCTCAGTGAATGAATTATGACATGATAGTTTGGAATTCCCCTAATTATGTGCTCTTTGATACATGCTAAGCCTTTGATGGATGAGCTGTGACGTGACATGAAGTTTCCCCAATTATGTGTTCTCCGATACATGCTAAGACCCCAAATATGTTCTAAGTGCTTGATGCAAGACCTTATTGAATGGAGTGTGACCCAATAGCATTTTCACCCTAAGTTATCGCGTGCTTATAATCCCTAAATGCTTGAAGTGACTCCTTAGTGATTGTGATGGTGAATGAATGCCCATGGTCATGAATGGTTATGTTTTACCTATCTATTATCGAGTCCTGGGGGTATATGTACCCGACAATTTAGCTGCTGTCTAGAGCCCGTGTCCGTCTTCGCGATGATCTCAGTCGAGCCATGATTCTCAAAACTTCGTGAGTTATAGAACTCAGGACTCTTAGTAAGTTACAGAACTTGAGTAATCTCGGTATCATTAGCACTCTAGCCTCGATTATATACTTTGCTCAGATCTATTAGTATACACGTGTTCAATGCAAACCTCGATAGTATTCGAGTACTTTTTTCAGAGTTCAATAATATTCCGTCAGATAATGGAACAAAGCAAATTCGGCTATTCATATGAGTCGACTTAATTAATCAGCTTCTGTACCATCAGTTCCCGAGGTCCCTCTCTGGAGAGGACTGACCTCAACCTCTGTACTAGTTATCTATATCGAGAGGTCCAATTATTCAGTATCAGTGTTATCGGACCCCGAGATCATCCGCCAGATAGGCTTGATCTCAAATTCAGTTTAGTATCCTTAATATTTCAAGATTACCCGCTCGATGGACTTGATTCCAGTAGTATATTCAATTGAGCATTCTTGTTACCAGCTCCAGGGGTCACCCGTTAGATAGGCTTGATCTCAATTTCGGGTTCAGTTGATTATCTTCTTTGGTAGATTCAGAGATTTCCCCGCTAAATAGGTCTGGTCTCAAACATAATCATTTCTCATCATTGACAGTAGGTTCAGGGATCATTTGTTAGGGAGGTTTGATCCTAGATTTAGTCAGTCGAAAATCGCAAGTGCTGAATACATCATGAGCTAACTCTTCATTATAAGACTAAGGCAAGTTAGCCCAAATTTAGACGAAGGTAACACCCTTCCTTCATTCAGTTTCTCTCTAATATGAGATTCAGTATACAGTTGTTCCTATCGTAAGTAAATGCATTCTTCAAGTGTGTCGGGTTTGAAAAGGTATAGATTCAGTATGACAAGTATTTCAGCTATGCGCCCTCAGTTCTCTCTGTTTTTCCTAGACTGACTATCGACATTTGAGGATGAATGTTTCCAAGGGGGAGATATTGTAAAACCCCACAAAATTCCCTCATAGTTTGAACCTTAGAGCATGTTGAGTGAAGTATCTTTTCGTCCTTAAAAGTTTGAGAGATGTCTTCCCAAGTGTGAAATATTTTGAACCATGTGGAATTACCCTAATATCGACTTTTTGTCATGTAGAGCATTGAGTTAGCTTTCCAATGATACCAATTTCGTAAAAAGTCGACATCGAACGAGAAAGTTATGGCCGTTTTACTGAATGTTATCGGAATTGCCCAAGTTTGACGGACGATTTGACGGACCGTCAAGTCTACGACGGACTGTCAATCGTCCCGTCGAAACCAAGGCAGTGACCCCCTTTTTTTGGCTATCGTACGATGACGAAAATGACGGAACGCCAACTTTTCAACGGACCATCACTTTGACCATCGCTCTGAGGTAGTGTGGCCTCATCCTGGCCATCGAGCGATGGCCAAAATGGAGGACCACCAAACTTTCGACAGACCATTGCTGAGACTATCGCAGCGAGGCAGTATATCCCTTCTTCTGGTCAGCTTGCGACGAACGATCCGACGGACCATCGAACTTTTGACGAACCGTCGATTCGACCGTCGCAGCCCCCGTTCAGTATTTTTAACCCATTTTTGAAGGGATATTTTTATCTTTTCCCCTTTTTTAAACCCTCCTATGTATTCTATGCGAAGCAGCTACCTCATTTTCCCATCTCTAACACTAATGATCTAGGGTTTTCTCCTCCAAATCAAATCAAAACAAAATTCTTCTCCAAGGAATCTAAGAACTCACCATGGATTCTTCAAATTGAGTTGAGATTCAAGTTCCCTAAGTAAAGTGTGGCAAGAACCCTCTCTTTCAAGGATAAAAAGAAGAGTTTAGAGAAATCTTGTTCATCCAATATCATAATCTAAGGTACGTGGGGTTTTGAACAAGGGTAACCCTTTCACCCTTGTGCCCAAAGGCTTATTTACATTATGATTTTCCTAAAATATATGAGGTTTTACATGAATTTGAATTGGGGTTTTTCACCCATTATTATTAAATGCATTATCTTGATATTTCCCATGAATTAAGAGTCAAATGGCATATTTCTGCATATTTTATTGAGAATTTACAGCTGGGTATAAACCCCATGATTTTACTTCTTGAATTTGCAATGTTTGAGATATTGAAGCATATGACTATATTGAGATTTTGAGAAAAATTGCTGAAATTCCCAGATTTCCACATGATTTACGAATCTATATGCTATATATTATGCTTTTGATGAGCTTTAACTTGAGATTGAACTATTGGTTAGTAAGCCTTATTTGAGACTTGTGAATTTGTGAACTCTTATGCTATAAGCACCCATGATTTGAGTATTTTGAGATGATTGAGAAATGAATTGACCTAATGGTCCGAGAGCTTTGAAATCCACTTCACTATATGAGATTATTGATTTGATTATTGGGTTCGTGGTGAACCATGAGATTATTCTAAAAGTGGATTTTTATGAGATGAGCACAGATAATCCAAAGAGAGTAGTATTTAGCATCGAGTAAGCTACTACGATTTCTTACCCCAAAACTACGTGCCACCGTAGGTTTGGCCTGAGGCTGAGTTTATGATTATTGGGCCTAAGGCCAAGTTGATATTGGGATCGAGGTCGAGTTTCATTTATTGATCACTATACCCAGGTTATACTCCCTGGCAAGAGTATGACGCTCCTCCCAACATGGGGTCTCTTCCTTAGGAGGACAAAACATTGGACTCCATGTAGCTCGCATGGTTTATGTTGGTTACGAGAACCTCCCTGTCCTTTCAAACTTTAGATCAGTTGCTTCCTCGGAAACTAAAGTATTTTCCCTCCTATGAGCTATTTTCCTACTAATGAGGTTGTAAAATGGTTTCCTTGCTAAAATATTCCCTTAAAATCAGAAATCTTCTCCCTTGAGAATAGGAGAAGATTTCTGATTTTAAGGTTAAACAATGATGACTCACGAGATTTGTGTTATTTGCCTCATCTTACATGATTTATGAGCTTTACATTTGATACTTGTTCAAGCTATATGAGTCATTCCATATTGCATCCATGATTTGACTGAAGAAGGTTGATACTATTTTATATATGTGCATTCACCCCCATATACTCAGTACATTCCCAAGTGCTAATCCATATGTACGTCTATGTGCTATATTGTCTCATAATATAGGTATAAATTGTAGCATATGTACCATGTTCGATCAGTTCACAACTTCCAGTTGGCAGGTGATGAGTCCTTTTGATTCAAGGGCTCGAATCAGTAATACGGTTGAGATAAGTGGTATTTCTTTTTTAGTTGTATTGAGTCGGGGTGCTTGGGAGTCATGACCTAACTACCCATGGTCAGTACTAGTAAAGGCTTAATAGATAGTGGGTAAAGTTTGATGTAGTGGGCTTTGATTTTGTTGTAAAAAGTTGAGTTGTAACCTTGTGACTCCAGTTTTGGTATTGATCAAATTCATATTAGAGTTATATTCCGCCTTGTTCTTTTGGTTTTATGCATTTTATTCAGTTATTTATGTGTGATGCCAAGTGAAGGGTTAGCTTGGGGTCACTTATGACCCTAGGCACCGTGTAGCGTCCCGAGGGGTGATTTTGGTTCGTTACACATGGTTTAAGCATTGGAAGGCAGATAAGGGCGCAGATGCAGGGCCCGTAGAATGGGAAGAGTTTGTTACTGCTTTCCTTGATAGGTTCTTCCTACTGCAGTTGAGAGAAGCTAAAGTTTTAGAGTTTATTAATCTAAAACAGGGCAACATGATGGTGAATGAGTATTCCCTTAAGTTTACTCAGTTAGATAGATATGCCCCTTATGTGGTTGAAAATAACAGATCTAAGATGAGTGAGTTTGTGTCTGGTTTGTCCAACCGTGTGGTCAAGGATTTTAGAACCATAATGCTGATTAAGAAGATGGACATATCCAAGATCATCATTCATGCTCAGCAGATAGAGAAGGCTAAGAATAAGGAGAAGGATAGGGAAAATAAGAGAGCTAGAATAGGTAGTTGTAACTTCACTCAGCCTAAGTCAGAAGGTGGTAATCGTTTGCAGTTTTGTCCAAAATCTTCAGTCCCAGCTCCGTCCTCAGCCAGTGCTCCAGTGCCGA
Organism: Capsicum pubescens; assembly: GCA_030864215.1. Classification (NCBI taxonomy): domain Eukaryota; kingdom Viridiplantae; phylum Streptophyta; class Magnoliopsida; order Solanales; family Solanaceae; genus Capsicum; species Capsicum pubescens. The sequence continues at coordinate 203,924,321 of CM061546.1, read as the reverse complement.
TATTCAGAGATGGAAATAAAGATAGGGCACCAGGCACTAAGCCTCAGGGTAGTGTTAGCATTTCCTGAACAAATCCTCTTTTCCAGAAGTGTGGCAGAAACCATTAGGGTGTCTACAGAGCTGGCAGTTATTTATGTTTCGAATGTAGCAAGCCAGGCCATAGGGTCAGAGAGTGTCCTCATGTGGGTTTGTAAAGTCAGCATAACTGCCCCTCAGCTTAGTTCGATCGCTCAAATCAGCTGGGTGCTACTTCCAGTGCCACTAGTGGGCAGCGCCCAAGCAGACTCTATGCACTTTAGTACCGACAGGATCAAGAAAGTTCTCCTAATGTGGTCACTGGTACATTACAAGTTTATCATTACATATTTATGCCTTGCTAGATCCAGGAGATTCTTTGTCCTTTGTAACTCCTTATATAGTTGTTGACTTTGGAGTTAGTCCCGAAATCCTAGTAGAGCCCTTCTTAGTCTTTACCCCAGTGAGTAAATCTATCATAGCCCGACGGGTATACAAAAACTGTCCGATTATGGTATCTCAGAAAGTTACATTAGCAGACTTAGTAGAGCTAGAGATGATAGATTTTGACGTCATTCTCGGCATGGATCGGCTTCATTCATGCTATGCTTCAGTTGGCTGCAAAAACAAAACTGTCTATTTTTAGTTTCCGAATGAACCTGTCCTGGAATGGAGGGGTAGTATTTTAGCACTTAGGGGTCAACTTATTTCTTACCTATGGGCGAGGAAAATTATATACAAGGCTGTGTGTCTACCATCTTATTCGAGTTAAGTAATCTAGTTCCAAGACTCATAGTCTTGAATCAGTTTCAGTAGCATGTCAATTTTCAGATGTGTTTCCCGAAGATCTTCCCGGAGTCCCTTCTAAGAGGGAAATTGACTTCGAAATAGACCTCCTTACTGATACTCAACCTATCTTTATTTTTCCATACAAAATGGCTCCTACAGAACTCAAAGAGTTAAAATAACAGTTGAAAGATCTCCTAGATAAGGGATTCATCACACCCATTGTATCCTCTTGGGGTGCACCAGTTCTACTTGTGCATAAGAAAGATTGTTCTCTCAGAATGTGTATTGACTACCGTCAGTTGAACAAAGTCACAGTCAAGAAAAAATATCTAATTCCCAGAATCGATGACTTGTTTGACCAAATTCAGGGTGTCAATTACTTTTCTAAGATAGACCTTAGATCAGGCTATCATCAGCTCAAAGTCAGAGAAGGTGACATTCTAAAAACAACTTTCAGAACTCGGTATGGTCACTTTGAATTCTTAATCATATCATTTGGTCTTACCAATGCCCCAACAAATTTCATGGACTTGATAAATCATGTGTTCAAGCAGTACTTGGACCTGTTCATTATAGTCTTCATTGATGACATTCTTGTCTACTTCTGCAGTGAACATGATCATACAGACCATCTCAGAATAGTGTTACAGACCCTCAGAACCCATCAATTGTTCGCCAAATTCAGTAAATGTGAATTTTGGCTAAGGTTAGTAGCTTTCCTTGGTCATATCATTTCCGGTGATGGCATTAGAGTTGACCCTGAAAAGATCGAAGTAGTGAAAAACTAGCCCAGACCCATCTCTCTATCAGATATCAGGAGTTTCTTGGGTTTGGCTGGCTATTACCGACGGTTTGTGAAAGGGTTTTTATTTATTGCATCCCCCATGTCCAGATTAACTTAGAAGAAAGTCAAGTTCCAGTGGTTAGATTCTTGTGAGAAGAGTTTTTAGGAGTTGAAGACTCGACTCACTATAGCCCCAGTTTTGACTTTACCAGATGGTTCAGATGGGTTTGTGGTATATTATGATGCTTCGAGAGTTAGTTTGAGGTGTGTTTTGATGTAGAGAGGTAAGGTCATAGCCTATGCCTTTATACAGCTTAAGCCCCATAAAAAGAACTATCCCACCCATGATATTGAGTTAGCAACTGTAGTGTTTGCCTTAAAGATTTGGAGACATTATTTGTATGGAGTACATGTTGATGTGTTTACAGACCATAAGAGTCTGCAGTATGTGTTTTCTTAGAATGACCTGAACCTACGTCAGAGAAGGTGGTTAAAGTTGTTAAAAGACTACGACATGAGTATTATGTATCATCCAAGCAAGGCCAATGTAGTTGCTGATGCTCTCAGTAGGATGTCTATGGGTAGTGTTTCTTACGTGGAGGATGGTAAGAAAAAGTTAGTTCAGGAAGTTCATCAGTTTTCTCGACTAGGTGTTCTCTTAGTCATTTCAGTAGAGGGTAGCATATGGGTACAGAATAGTTTGGAATCATCTCTGGTTTCTGAAGTAAAGGAAAAGCAGGACAGGGATCCCAATTTAGTTAAACTAAAAGAGTCAGTCAGAGATCAAAAAGTAGATTTTTTATCCCAAAAGGGAGATGGTGTGTTATGCTGCCAGGGTAGACTATGTGTGCCATGGGTGGATGGCATGACAAAGTGGATTCTTGCAGAAGCACATGGTGCACGTTACTAGATTCACCCAGGGGCCACCAAGATGTACTGTAATTTACGGGAAGTCTATTGGTGAAGTGGGATGAAGAAAGACATTGTAGAATTTGTAGCTAAGTGCCCGACATGTCAGCTGGTTAAGATCGAGCATCAGAAACCTAGTGGAGCTATGCAGGAGTTCAGTATTCCTACTTGGAAGTGGGAGGAAGTGAACATGGAATTTGTGATGGGTCTTCCCCGTACTCGTCGCCAGCATAATTCGATTTGGGTCATTGTAGATAGGATGACCAAATCAGCTCACGTCTTACTAGTTCATACCTCTTATTCAGCCGAGGATTATGCCAAGCTCTATGTCAGAGAGTTGGTCAGATTGCACAGAGTTCCGTTGTCCATCATTTTAGACAGAGGTACGCAGCTCACCTCTCACTTTTGGAAAGACTTCTAAAAGGGTCTTGGTACCCAAGTTCACCTCAGTACAGCCTTTCAGCCTCAGACAGATGGTCAAGCAGAAAGGACCATTCAGACTCTAGAAGATATGTTACGAGCGTGTTCCATTGACTTTAAGGGTAGTTGGGATGACCACTGGACTTTGATTGAGTTCATGTATAACAACAACTATTATTCCAATATTTAGATGGCTCTGTTTGAGGAGCTCTATGGGAGGAGATATAGATCTCCCATTGGTTTGTTTGAAGTGGGTGTAGCCGCAGTGGTAGGGCTTGACTTGGCATTTGATGCTTTAGAAAAAGTTCAGTTGGTCAGGGAAAGTCTTAAGACAACTCAGAGCTGATAAAAATTGTATGTAGGTGTGCGAAGAAAATATCTAGAGTTTGAGATTGGTGATTATGTGTATTTGAAAATATCGCCTATGAAGGGAGTGAAGAGGTTTGGCAATAAGGGGAAACTCAGTCCCCGATATGTCGGACCTTACCGAATCCTCAACCTTTTCAGAAAGGTAGCTTACGAGCTTAAGTTGCCTTCAGATCTTGCTTCAATACATCCAGTGTTTCATGTCTCCTTGATAAAGAAATGCATAGGTGACCCAGCAGTTGTAGTCCCTATAGAGGGTCTAGACATTCATAATAGTCTTTCTTATGAAGAAATCCCAGTCAAAATCCTCAATCATCATGTTCGCAGATTGAGGAACAAAAAAGTTCCTCTTGTCAAAGTTCTTTGGCAAAATCAATCCGTCGAGGGAGCTACTTGGGAAGAAAAAGTAGACATGCAGACCAAGTATCATTACCTCTTCTCCGCAAACTCAGACTCAACTCAAGGTAACAGTCTTCCTTGAATTAACTCAATTCCGTTTTCAGATTTTCTTTACGAGTTTGATATCAGTTTAGTTGCATAAAATTCTCTTACCATACATACCTTCATGAAACAACCCAGTCATGTCAACAGAATTCAGTCATGCTTTAGTTATGCATGTTCAATATGAAAAGTCAGTACATCATTAGTTTCAGTCATGTAATCATGCTTCAGTTTACATGTTCAGTATGTAAGCTCAGTCAACTAGTAATCTCAGTTCAATCAGTCTCATTCGAGGATAAATGTTCCCAAGGTGGAGATATTGTAAGACCCTACAAAATCCTAGTCATTTCCGTCCTAAACAACATGCCAAAAGAGGCCCCAGGCTTAGAAAATTTCAACGAAGTGTCAAGACTTCGAATCATTTTAGCCTTCAAAATGGAGGGTCTTATTTTTGACCTTCCCAACATTAGTATGTTGATTTTCAAATTGATTCATGATCATGGTCACTTTTAGGTCATCTTAGTCGAGTTTCAGATTTTTTGGACTAGCGTAAGGGTGAGTTTCGATGTCCAAAATAGTAAGGGGTCGCAATAGGCCCGCGTCGTGAGGGCCAGTTGATCCAGCTCAGGGTCGCTCCGCAAGGGCTGCTTGACCCGAGTAGGGTTTGCGTCGTAATGGTCGCTTTGCGATGCGATGGAGACCCGTCCAACATTATTTTATCCGAGTTTGTGGGGAGCAAATGGGTTATTTTCCCACCCTTATTCAGCCTTAACATGAAATTAATCATCCTATAGGGGAAAATCTCATTTTTTATTCATAAACTCTCTCAAGAATAAGACCTAGCTTCACAAAGTTCAAGAATCAAGTCCCAAGAACTCACCCTAGTCTTCACAAAATTAACAATCAAGGTATGTTAGGTGTTAATCCAAGGGTTTCCTTCCACCCTTGGAGTTCAAGAACCTCTTTTATAAAAATCACAAGTTGATCGCTTACATGAATTTCAAGTTGAATTTGATTGTATTCAAGATTATGATGTTATTTGGGTTTCTAATCCATATTTTACGACAAGATTGATGAGAAGTAATTAACCTATATGTGGTGTTATGTCGATTTATGTTTAAAGCCCCCTTGAAATTGTGAGTTGGAATTGTAATCATGATGCTTACATTATTTATTATTATTATGTGCATGGATTATGCTCCCCAAGTGTTTGATAAAGTGTTCATGTGAGTTAAAGGATGAAATCATGACATAAGAGTATGTGTACAAGTTCATGCCATCCAAGTGTTTGAAAAAATGCCTTAATGAACGCATTGTGAAAAAGTGACTAGTTATCATGCTTTTAAGATTGTGCAATGTTTTACTATTTATGATATCGAGTCCTGGAGGTATTCCATACCTAAAACCTAGATGTTTACCTAGAATTTCAGTACTTTCAGAATAAACTCAGTTATGTCACGTACAGTAGTACTCAGTCAGTTATCGAACTCAGTGTATTCAGTCAGTTAATAGAACCCAGTGAACTCAGCCCAGTTAAGTTAGACAACACTATCAGTAATAGATCAGTCAAGCCTAGTAAAGTCTAGAAATTAGTTCAGTTTCCATTCAGTTGGGAGTAGGAATCAACACCGAGCGAACCCAGGGATGGGGGCATTTCTGTTAGTGAAGGGTTTGACCCTTAGTAGCAATCCCTGTGTTACAGAACTACGTAGCTAGCATAGGTTGAGATATCATCTTGTCAGATTAGGGTTGATACATCTCGTACGAGTTTTCCTACCAGTGAGGGTTGATGAAAGGTCTTCCTGCCAGATAGGGTTAACTCACAGCCATTGTTAGTATCCCTTGGCAAAGTTCTAACACCCTTTTAATTGGAGCCACAGGTTGGACCCCAACTCAGTTCATAATGGGGGTATGTTGATTAGATGAACACTCCCACAGTTCCAATTTCTGTTTCAGACACAGTATAAAACCTCAGTTTAGTTTTCAAAATTAGGACTGTTAGTCACAGTTACCCAGCTCAGTAAAAAACTAAGTTTGGTTCCACAGAATTAGGACTGTTAGAATTAGTCACCCAGTAATTAGTAATTACAACAGTTTCAGATATACATGTACTTTCATTCAGTTATATTCATGTTACTCATCCAGTTATTGTTCATGCATATGAACCCTTGCATATCAGCCTACCTAACTTAGTATACCAGTATATTCAAAGTACCTACGCATACTCTTTATTATGCGCTATGATATCTTATATCATAGGTTTAGACGCACGGTCTCCTGACCATACTTAGCAGTTCAGACTATCAACAACAGATTTAGTGGTGAGTCCTCATAGTTCGAGGACAGAGTTATTATTTTAGTATTTCAGTTGTTTAGTATATTCAGTAGTCGGAGTTAGTTGGGGACTTGTCCAATCAACTCCATGTTCAGACAGTTAGAGGCTTTCAATCTAGAATATTTCAGATAGATGTTTAGTTTTCAGTATTTATTTATCAGTATTTGATTTCAGTTATGAACCTTATGATGGATTCAACCTAATTTCTGTATTTTTACAGTGTTATTATTCAGTGTTTATAGCAGGTATTAGTCATGGGTCAGCTGTGGTCCTTTAGGATTATGAGCACCGTGTGACGTTCGGGGTGCAGACTCGGGGCGTTATAGTTTGGTTTGTACATAATATTCTTTGGATGAGAGATGTTAACAACAATATTCCACTTAGTTTAATAAAGCTCTTTGAGAATCTTAAGGCATTTAACAGCTATCCTTAGGGTTATGAAAGCTTTAAAATGAAAATCATATGTTTGTTAACTCCTTTAATGCCAAAAACATTCAACTTTTATGGATTTCCATGAGCTTTCATGGTAAATATTTACTTTTATTATGATTTATTTATTTTATATTAAACAATTCTTTTGATTTATTGGCGTAATTTTTTAGGCTTGGGCATTTGAAACCATTCCTTATCTTAAACAATAAGTGAACTACCAAGAAGAAGTTTCATGTCTAAGAATTCTAAGATGGTTGTGGGTTAAAAGTGATAAAGAAGAAAAATTTCTTGATCTTTTCAACCCCTTGGAGAAAGTAGTAAGTTTAATTCTAATTAAGTTTTTATTTTAATTAATAATTTATTTAAATTATTTAATTATTATTTTAATATATGTATCAATTTATTTTAGATTGTTCATCTGTGGCTTGTTCCGATCAATCGAGAGTTGAAGATGTCATTTTTTCTTACTTTATGATCCATGCAAATTTTATCGAACCCTAAGGTAATTGATAAAATAAAAAATGAATTAGTTATAGCAATATCCATCACAAGAAAAACACTTTGGGAGGGTGGGCTTGTTGTTGTTGATGGTGCTAGTGGTGATGGAACTGTTGGTGGAGGTAGTGGTGATGGTGATACTATTGGGGCTAATGATGATCCTCTTTTAATTTTTGAAATAATAAACAAGTATTAATTATGATCATACTGGTTTTACTCATTTTGGTGGTGGATATAGGAAAACCCCTACTTTTTAATTGGCATACTAAAGATTTCTCACATAAAAAGGGTAGTTAATCTTTTTGAGATCTTTCCCCTCCTAGCTTATGTTTTGCATGCAAATGTCAAGACTGCAAGGCAAAACATGATGGAGTGATTAATGATATTAATGAATTAGCTGATGTTGTAAAGGAATTGATATCTAAGAGGGGTATTATTCAATCAAAGAGGATTTCAGATTCATACACTCTATTAGAGGTTAAGGCTGAAGGGAAAAAGAAAGAAATTTCCAAGCCATTATCAAGCATCAAAAAAAGAAAAATTACAACTCCTCTGTCTTGCACTTTTGAGCAATATACAAGGGTCATAGGAGAGTAACATGAGCTGAAAAAGGTAAATATTTATCATCTGTTCCAACAGACAAATAGACTAAATATATATTTTAACAGATGACATATATGTTAAAAATTATCAAACAGATATAGGCTATGTTGCAACAGATGACTAACTTGTTGCATTAGATTCATTATTTGTTGCAATAGATGTCTCATCTGTTGGAGAAAATCAAACATGTCTTTCTACTATTTTAAGTTGTCCCAATAGATGACCTATCTATTATAATAGATGGGTCATCTATTGTGACAAATTAAATCAAGACTTGCTACTATTTTAATTTGTTCCAACAGATCAGTCATCTGTTGGAAATTATCATACATGTCTTTCTTCTGTTTGAATGTGTTCCAATAGATGACCTATCTGTTATGACTAATCTATTGCAATAGATAGGTCATCTGTTGGCATATATTAAAATGATAGGAAGACCCATTTGATTTCTTCCAATAAATGAGTTATCTTTTTTCATTTTTTTTTTGTATCTCTGTGATTAGAATTGATAATTCTAGCTTTCCAGGTGGATGTCACAGTAGAAACTACTACTGAACAACATACTATCACAGTTGATAATCCATCAATGCTTCCAAAGAGGAAGAAAAAGTGAAGCATGTCAGTCCGAAAGAACGAAAGAATTATCTATAAGACCCCTTAAAATTTTGATTATTTTATTTCTTACCTTCCCATATGCGTAATATTGATTTTTAAGTTGAATTGTGTTTAGGGATATTAAAAGGGTAATTTGGAATAGTTTTGAAATTTTCGTAAAGAGTTCGGGGCTATTTTGGAACTCCGAGGTAGTGTGCCTCCATGATATCACTGTGTCATGAAGGTTAGCCTCCACAATATTGGTGTGGGACGGAGGTTAACCTCCGTGATAAGGCCGTGCCACGCTGAGGTGTAAATTTTGTCCAATTTTATTTTTTTCACTTAATGGTGAGGGTTTTTTGGTCTTTTCACCCTTTCCACAACTTATAAAATTGACCTTTTCCTCTTCAGTTTAAAAGATCAAAAACTTAATTCTTTTCTCTAACACCTAAACCAAGAAATCTTAAGGGGTCGTTTGGTTTGAAAATAAGTTATACCGGGATTAGTTATGCTGGGATAAGTTATGCTGGAATTAGTTGTGCTGGGATAAGTTATGCTGGTATTATTTTTTAATGGTTGTTTGGTTTGTGGTACTAAAAATAATATATAGTGCATTGTTTGTAAAAATATATTGTTTGTTTACAAAAATAACCCTCACTTTAGTTAATTATTTTTATGTTTGTATTTATATGCTTTTTTTTTGTATTTATATGGTTTTTTTTTCCATCAAATTAGAAATTCTTATGTCTGTTTTACATAGCTAGAATATGTCTCTTTTACATAGCTAGAAATTCATATGTCTCTTTTCCCATCAATATATTGTTTATATTCATATATTTTTTTTTCTCTTTTCCCATCCATAACTATGGCCATTGTTTCTCATCGCCTATATCAGCTGGTGTGTTGAGTTCATGATTCAGTATAACAATTCAGTAGATATCAAGAGACTAGCAGCAGCAAGCAGAAACGACATAAATTTTACTGCACTATATATATATATATATATATATATATATAATCTATATCTATAATCTATAATCTATAATCTATAATCTATATCTATAATATATTAAAAGTTTGAAGACCCTTAGAAAAGCGATTTAACTTTTTGCCCTTCATTAAAAGATTGTCCTTTAGATAAAAACATATTTTTACTATTTACCTAATAATATTTAATTAATTTTAGGACTTCAAACCCAACTAAAATCGAATTCTCCTTCCCTCTTTTTTAGGACTATGTATATTTTTTTTTTAAAAAATGAACTCTATTTTGTATTAAATAAAAGGAAAGTAAAAGTCTATCAAAAACTAAAAAGGGTTAAAAAAAATCACTCTTATTTGTGTTAGTTTAGTTTATTTGAAATTTAAAATATTCTATTATTGATAAATAATTAATGAAAAAAGTAAAAATCAATCATATTTATATAATTTCTTTATTGAAGAAAAAGTTTTGAACTTCTATAAATTGAGAATTCTTTTAGAAAAATACAATAATATCTAATATGAACATATGGAACAAGATATATTTATTTTTGTTCTTAAATGATTCTTTATTATTTGATTTGAATTTTCTTCTTTTTTTTGGTCGCCAAGATACATCAAAGAAATATATTTTTGTAATATTTAATTTACTTAGATGCATTGATTTCGTAGTTTTCTTTTTTCCAATTTTGTAGGTATCCTGAAGATGAATGAAGATTACGATGATATAGACAATTAATGATCAAAATTTTGAGTCATATAAAATATTATGATTATTTTTTCTTTCTAAAACACCAACCGTAATTTAAGGGGTTGTCAATATATTTTACACCTACTGTAACACCCTGTAAAAGTCGTGCATGGATTAGCCTTTAATAGAGTGCCCTTAGACTTAAAAACTTGAAAATTTTTCTAAGTGTAATAAGGACTTAGAGTCATTTTAGCTGGCAATCTTCGGGATACAACTTTTCAACCTTCCCGATATCCGCTTTTAGATTTTCAAGTTGCGTTATGATCGGGAAATCTCATAGTACATCTCGGATAAGTTTCGGAATTTTTTGGAACGCATAAGGCTGCGTTTGGATTTAAAAACAGTAGCAAAACGCATAGACTATTGCCCAGTTTTCAGCATTTCAGGGTCAATTTCAAACGATCATAACTCCCTGTATATAATGAAATGTGTAAGCTATAATATATCAAACAAAAGCTCTTCGAGTCCTCTTTCAATTGCAGTTGGTTGCATAAAATTTGAGTATATGAGTAAAAAGTTATAATCGATTTACTCCAGTCTACCAAACTGTCAACTGAGGGACAGATTTAACCTTAATTGTTCCTTAGGGGTATTTTGGTAATCCTCCACCCCTATATATACCACCAACATGGGAGTTAATCCCTCAAACACCATAATACACATACTTTTCCCAAAATTGCTCAAGAACTCTCCCTAGGGTTTCAACATTAAAACCCAAGCAACTCAAGATTCAACCGCGGGTTCGTGAAACAAATTACAGATTTGGAATCCTCTCGACGTAGGCTTCGATAGACACCCAAAATTCGTGGAGAACAAGGTATGCGGGGTTTTCCTAAATTCTCATGGGCATAGAAAAATCATGTTTTAGAATAGGGTTTTAAATTATGTATATATATTTATGTATAAGATGTTTTAACATCATTGTTTTGGTCTTTTGACCATCTCCAAAGCGATTTGACAGTTTATATACCTATATGAATGAATGTGTTTCAATTTTGAATACATGAACTTGCTAAAGACATTTGACCACCAGGTGTTTGATGAAATTTCTGCATGAATTGAACTTTAAGTTTCGGAATATGAAATCCTTTACATCAGTTACATGTTTTAGTGGTCTAAACTATGTTTTGAATGAAAGCTCTTGCTTAATACATTATGGCCCAGAAAAATCATGACTTGCAAGTCTTGGTATGACGATACCAACTCAGACTAATGCCACATCAGACTCAGACTAACAGATATTTCAGACTTTCATGATTTTAGACATTCAGAATGTTGCATGTACAGAAAAGGTTAAAAATGGGCATACAGAGATGTTAGGTGGTTCCCCAAAGAGGGCTTGAGTTCAAGCAACTCATTGCCTAAAATCGTGGTTTGTCGACCCGGGTATACTATTATGCGCTGACTTAAATGTCCTGTGGCGTATCAGACTCAGACACTCCAACCCTTGCGGCACACTTGGGTTGGGGGCTTACCCTCCGAGTCAATGGCGGATTCCATACAGCCCGTGGAATATCAGACTTGTAGGGGAATACCACCTAACTCAAAAGTAAAACACAGATCATGATTTGAAATGAACAGACAGGTTACATGTTTTCAGAAAGTGCCCATGTATTTTTCAGAAACAGTTTTATACATGATGAAAAATTGCTTTCACTTAATATGTATATATATATATATGTATGTTCCATTATACTATTTTTTTTGGATTGCTTCGCGTGCCAGTACTTTTGTGCTGACCCCCCCTCCTTCCAGGTTCTGAGGCACAGTCTAGGGGTCCAGCTACTTAGTAGACATTCTCGGATTTGCAGACTTGATCTCATAGTGGTGAGCCTTCTATTATTTGAAAGGCCTAATTATGTCAGACATTATCTTATTTATTATGTTTTTGGTTTACTGGGGGCCTTGTCCCAGTTTCTTTTCAGACAGATGTTTATGTTCTTAGTAGAGATTTCGCAGACTGATGTCAGATAGTATTATTCAGAAATGTTGCAGAACTTGACCATGTTTTCCGTACTCAGTTTCAATTCCGCATTTTATTATGATTATGAATGTTGTGCATGATAACCAGATAGAGAATGGGTGTTTCGGGCCTTCATGGTTCGGGATGCTCATCACGGCTAGGGCCTAGGCTCGGGTCGTGACAAACTTGGTATCAAAGCACGGTTCATGGTCCCAGGGTGTCTGCGAAATCGCATCGAGTAGAGTTCTATTTATGGGTGTGTAGCACGCCACACTTATAAACAGGAGGCTACTAGGCGTTTAGGAATGTTTTCCTTCTTTGTGATTTAGTTCGTGCTTCAGAGTCTAAACTGTCCCATTATTGGGTTGATTCAAGTGCAAAAAGTTTAGAGTATACATGATATAGTCCTTTTCGATTACGTTCTATAAGATTTTAAAAATTATGGAAAAACTCGATAGGAGTCTGTTAGTGCATCAATATATGCTGATTCTGATGTAAATATTGATCCTGATGGAATCGTGCATTCCAGCTTAAGGTATTAAGTGTATATTGTCCCTCTCAAAATCTTGTTACAGTTGTGGACAATGTATAGCAGAATGTTAGAACTATATTTCTACCCAAATAGTAGCATAAGTTAAAGTGTTGTTGTCATAACCTATTGGTAGTGATATTGGACCAAGAAGTTGGTGATGTAAAGTCACAAAGTTAGAAGTCAGAGTGAGGGTGATTTTGTGTAAATGAATATTTCAGTTGAATAATCGATGTTTGAGGATGATTTACCCCTTTATAGTGATAAACTAATGTGGTAGCTAGCAGCATGTGTGGATTGTATGGTAGTCCATGGAGGAAGTGTTTTACTCAGATTTTTATTTATACAGAATAATATGTATATTCTTAGACCATTAAATATTAGGTGTCAATTTTCTATCCCTTGTAATATGTAATCTTGTTATCATGATGTTTTTGAAAAAAAATAAAAATTTAAAGTCTAGTGAAGCCGTGTGGGGCTCTTTCAATTCACTAGCATAGTTGCCTTGTCATCCATCTCATTTTCTTGTTCAAAATACAAAACCAAAGTCTAGTGAAGCCGTGTGAGGCCTGTTTCGATTCACTAGCAACTTGTTGTCCAACTTGTTGTTCTTTCATTGGTTTAATATATGTATGGCTGAATCTGTTTGCATGAGATAGAGTTGGTAATGAAGTGATTCATCCTTGTGTGTTATTAGTTAAAGGTAGAGAAGGAGTTGTTGGTCAGGGTGATTTGTTGATTGCTTGAATATGGAAATGGCTATATTAGCGAGTAAGTTATGATTATAGACTCATGGTTGTTTGAGGAATTTGAAGGCAGTCTAAATGTATGAATGAGTGAGTAAGTATGAGGTGAGAAATCCGTATAAGTAGATACAATTGTACGGGGTTATAATTTAAGATTAAGGTTGACCATGTCTATTATGAGGCTTTAATCCCCTTGACCCTCTTTTCATTGGTAGTTGTAAACTAGTGCTACTTGTGAGAAGGTATGTAGTAGATTTTTGAGATATTTGGGTAGAATATCCCAATTTGATGGATTAGTGTATTTATATTATGTTGCATTCTTCATTGGTGGTAGATGATTGATACTAAACTATAGGCTTGAATTTAAATGGTGTGGTGGTAAATAGTGGCAAGAGTTTGTTGATGCATATTTTGTGGGATTAATTTAGTAGGCTTGAGGTGCTGAAATAGTACATGCTAACGGAATGATGATAAGGTAAACCGTTAGGTCATGATCGATTATTGTGGTTATGAAGTTCTAGTGCACTAGTATTTCGTGATGTTTACTTATAGTTTCCAAGTAAAAATTTTGTGTAAGGTTGGGTTGTAAGTCATGCATAGCACTAGATATTAAGTTTGAATAGTTGAAGTTCATAAAGGTGGATGTGATGATTTCTTGATCAATGATGTTAGTTATATGAAAGTGATCTAATAGGCTTGAACGGTGTGTGAAATGGCTTAAGTTTAAATTGATTCGTAATGAAGTATAATGTTGTGGGTATGGTGTGTAAGTATGCCCAAGGCGATATGGAGTTGTGGCATTTCTTTAAGACTATTACATGTTGTGTGTGACTAGTGGTACCATGGAGTTGCTAGCTGGAAAAAGACTAGTTAGATGATATATGGTGTTCTAGATAGCCAAGTTAAGGAGCCTCGATTGATAGTGTTGAGCCTTTTGATGTGATCTCGATTCTCATGGTAGAGAGATATAAGTTTGGAGTAGCAATATTGGTATGCTAGGACGGAAGTGGTATGGTTCATCAAAGGCTTGGTGATATCCATGTTAAGTGTTAGAATCTAAGTTTGAGTTTTGAAGGTTGAACGGATAGAAATAAGTGTGCAAGCATTATACTTTGACTATTGGTGGCTATGGAAAGATAGAGTGTATCCCAGAAGGTAGTCATTCGGGTTGAGTTCTATGATATGCATGTATTGTCAATTTTTTCAGACCCTAGAGTGCAGTAAGTGTAGTTCAGTTAGAATCTGGTAAGGGATCTCCCAAACGCTAGATGATGACTTGAAGCTAAGTGGGAGATGATAGAATGAATAACTAAGTAAGGCTCTCAGATTATAGTAGTGATGCAGTGTGATTTAGAACATCAGAAAGTAAGGGTGAATCTCAACCCATTCCTACCTCAATATTTTTTTTTTGTTATCCGGATGCTTACTCATGCCTTACGATGCAGTTCCGTGATAATAGTTCATGATTCCGGTATATGATAGAGAGTCACGTACTCTTCCAATTCCAAGATAATGAGTTCTAGTTCATTCAAGTAGTCGGAATCACATTCCTTATGTTATGAACTCTAGTTGAGGTCATGCAACTCATGACGCATGTACTCACTCTTTATAGTGTGCTCAGTCCCATATAAAGATCTTTTTCACGCTTGAGGGTCTTATGTTTTAACCTTTTAGTGACCCTTCCTATGCAATGATAGTGGTGTTGATGTAAATGTTCTTGTTGATGGAAGATCATAGTATGCTTGTTTAGATAAGGCCATAAGTATGAAGTAAGATTTGGGGCCAAGTCTTTGATACATGTGATGGTTAGTGGAGAAGTTTGTGTGTGTATGTTTTTAGGATAGCGCGTGGGAGTTATATTGATAGTAGTTTAGAAACTATGTGAAGTATCTACTTATGGGTGTTTGCCTTGAAGTTAACATGTGGTTATAAATTAGGCTTGAACGACGTTTTGGGATTGTAGTGGAAGGTCGCCATATGCATTAGCGACTTCATATTAAGAGTTTAGTGTAGTCATTGAAGTGGTAAGGCATGTTATGCTTAGGATGTGATTTTTAAAAGAGGTATAGAAGGTGGCATCATATGGTTTAGAATAATTGCGTGGTGTAGCATGTTGTATTTTTGTGATTTAGAGTTAGGCTTGATCGCGGGGTAAGGATTAAGATATTTTAGACATTAGTAGAAAAAAAACATTATCAATGCTCATATGAGAATTTTAAGCTGAGTTGAATGAATATGATATTTATAGGGAATAGTATAGATAAGGGATATTCGGGAAGTGCTCTAAGCCTTAAAGTAAGAAGTTGTATTGCCAAAGGTCTGAAAATTCTATCCTAATTTAGGAGTTATATGTCTATATTCCAGACTGCAGAGTAGTGTCAATGTTGTGATTTCCTCAGTGGGATGTTTTGTGTAATCCATACCCAAGATTCATGGTTCCCTATTACTGCTAGAGCTTCCTTAGAGAGAGTGTTGAAGAGAATACTCCAGTTAAGTATGAGGGTGTAGTATAATTCAGTCTGTATGGCCAATAAATCAGTTTAACAGTCAGATTCGCATGACTTGTTTTCTTGTCTTTGCACTTATTCATGCTACTCGAAATCTCAGACATGCTACTAGTCGAAGATAGAGTATACCAGTAGTTACGAGTATAGCCCAGTTCATGCATCATGCATTAAATTCAGATTCCAAATGTTCAGATCAGTGTATTTTTATTAGAGGACATGTCATGTCCGCGTTATTCCATATATTTAAGGCTTCAACAAGTTCCTACCCATCATTCGAGGACGAATGATCCCAAGGGGGAGATAATGTAACACCCTGTAAAAGTCGTGCATGGATTAGCCTTTAATAGAGTGCCCTTAGACTTAAAAACTTGAAAATTTTTCTAAGTGTAATGAGGACTTAGAGTCATTTTAGCTGGCAATCTTCGGGATACAACTTTTCAACTTTCCCGACATCCGATTTTAGATTTTCAAGTTGCGTTATGATCGGGAAATCTCATAGTACATCTCGGATAAGTTTCGGAATTTTTCGGAACGCATAAGGCTGCGTTTGGATTTAAAAACAGTAGCAAAACGCATAGACTATTGCCCAGTTTTCAGCATTTCAGGGTCAATTTCAAACGATCATAACTCCCTGTATATAATGAAATGTGTGAGCTATAATATATCAAACAAAAGCTCTTCGAGTCCTCTTTCAATTGTAGTTGGTTTCATCAAATTTGAGTATATGAGTAAAAAGTTATAATCGATTTACTCTAGTCTACCAAACTGTCAACTGAGGGACAGATTTGACCTTAATTGTTCCTTAGGGGTATTTTGGTAATCCTCCACCCCTATATATACCACCAACACGGGATTTAATCCCTCAAACACCATAATACACATACTTTTCCCAAAATTACTCAAGAACTCTCCCTAGGGTTTCAACATTAAAACCCAAGCAACTCAAGATTCAACCGCGGGTTCGTGAAACAAATTACAGATTTGGAATCCTCTCGACGTAGGCTTCGATAGACACCCAAAATTCATGGAGAACAAGGTACACGGGGTTTTCCTAAATTCTCATGGGCATAGAAAAATCATGTTTTAGAATGGGGTTTTAAATTATGTATATATATTTATGTATAAGATGTTTTAACATCATTGTTTTGGTCTTTTGACCATCTCCAAAACGATTTGACAGTTTATATACATATATGAATGAATGTGTTTCAATTTGAATACATGAACTTGCTAAAGACATTTGACCACCGGGTGTTTGATGAAATTTCTGCATGAATTGAACTTTAAGTTTCGGAATATGAAATCCTTTACATCAGTTACATGTTTTGGTGGTCTAAACTATGTTTTGAATGAAAGCTCTTGCTTAATACATTATGGCTCAGAAAAATCATGACTTGCAAGTCTTGGTATGACGATACCAACTCAGACTAATGCCATATCAGACTCAGACTAACAGACATTTCAGACTTTCATGATTTTAGACATTCAGAATGTTGCATGTACAGAAAAGGTTAAAAATGGGCATACAGAGATGTTAGGTGGTTCCCCAAAGAGGGCTTGAGTTCAAGCGACTCATTGCCTAAAACCGTGGTTTGCCGACCCTGGTATACTATTATGCGCTGACTTAAATGTCCTGTGGCATATCAGACTCAGACACTCCAACCCTTGCGGCACACTTGGGTTGGGGGCTTCCCCACCGAGTCAATGGCGGATTCCATACAGCCCGTGGAATATCAGACTTGTAGGGGAATACCACCTAACTCAGAAGTAAAACACAGATCATGATTTGAAATGAACAGACAAGTTACATGTTTTCAGAAAGTGCCCATGTATTTTTCAGAAACAGTTTTATACATGATGTCTTGATGAAAAATTTCTTTCACTTAATATGTATATATATATATATATGTATGTTCTGTTATACTATTTTTTTTGGATTGCTTCGCGTGCCAGTACTTTTGTGCTGACCCCCCCTCCTTCCAGGTTCTGAGGCACAGTCTAGGGGTCCACCTACTCAGTAGACATTCTCGGATTTGCAGACTTGATCTCACAGTGGTGAGCCTTCTATTATTCGGAAGGCCTAATTATGTCAGACATTATCTTATAGTTTTTGGTTTACTGGGGGCCTTGTCCCAGTTTCTTTTCAGACAGATGTTTATGTTCTTAGTAGAGATTTCGCAGACTGATGTCAGATAGTATTATTCAGAAATGTTGCAGAACTTGACCATGTTTTCCGTACTCAGTTTCAATTCCGTATTTTATTATGATTATGAATATTGTGCATGATAACCAGATAGAGAATGGGTGTTTCGGGCCTTCATGGTTCGGGATGCTCGTCACGGCTAGGGCCTAGGCTCGGGTCATGACACCTACCTCATTTGTATCTTTGATATTTACAACTACTATATATCTAATTAAATAAATTCTCTTACTATTTGAATAAATATCGTATTTAGTGTAGCATTTAAATTCATTATAGTAAGGTACTCGCGCGAGGCGCGTACACCTAAACTAGGTTATATATATATATATATATATATAGGAAAGTGGAAAGAAAAGAGTTTGGGGGTATTTTTGTCATTTATAATTTTATCCAAGGATAAATTAACTTGGGATAACTTATACCACCAAATATGTGGTATAACTTATCCTGGGATTATTATTAGTCCCGAAATAAGTTATCCCGAGTATTGCCAACCAAACAATGTATAAAAAGATTTATCCCGGGACTATTTTTTTATCCCGAGATAATTTACCTTAGTACCTCACACCAAACGACCCCTAAGGGTTTTCAAGAAATCATTACTTAGGACTCCAAACTTCAAATTAACTTTAATTTTCATGTGTTTCAGGCATGTTTCTCTTCCCTAAGCTTTAATTTTTCATTATAGCATAAATTGAATGGATTTTATGTTATGAAATTATGGATTTTGAAATTAGGTTAAGGGGTTTTAGTTGTTACTGATTGAATTACTTGTCCCATATTTTGAATTGATTATTCTTGCTTTTAATTGATGTTTTTTGGACTAAATTGGTATATTATTTAAATGGTTGGAATGGGGGACATGTGTTTCCCCAAATTGGTTGAATTTTTGCTTGGAATTGCATGAACCTCAACCACTTTGTGAATTTGATTTTAATTATGGGAAATTGCATGGTTTAACTCTCTTTTGAACTCAACACACTGCATTAATGGATAATTAGATATAACTATGGATTTGGATGGCCTTGGAGGCCATGGTTTGGATTTTAATGGAACTTGGGAGTCCAATTTGGTTGTGCGAATTGGTTTAGCATGAATATATTAGCTTGCAAGAATATTTGTATGATGATACCAAGTGGTAAATGCCTTAATAAATGACTCCTGGATTAATGGTTTGAATTATGTGCAAATTGTTTTAATTTAGGCTTAAAGGGGGTTGTGTAGCTTATTGTGAAGGTGTAAGTCCTGGGGGTATATATGACCGTGTCCTTGACACACACTTGATCTATATATTTGGGACAACTATTACCTATAATGACTTTAGTTTTCTCTTGGATTTTCCCTCAGTTCCTATGGTTAACATGCACTCGAGTCCTTTTAGTAAGGAAAACTGAACACAAATAGCCCATAGGTGCCTGTAAGATGAATCGAGCTACATAGTCCAGGTTAATGGTTTTAAAAATCATATGTTTATGACCCTTACCCTATTTTGATATCCTATATATGTATATATGAATGTATGCATGTGGTTTTAACTGATTTTGGTCATGGGATTATGTTATCAGTTTCCTTGAGTTACATACCAGTGCTTATCCCACTGACCGTCTTAGGATGCTCCATCATTTCATGATGTAGGGTACAAATATATTTCTATTACTTCTATGCAACATTAGGTGGATTAGCATGTTTGTGAAATGGTAAGCCTCCATTCTTCAGAAAACCTTATCATTTTATTGTTCTTTCTGTATTTATGTAGTACTTTTGGATTCTTTTTTGTCATACTCGGGGGTAAGTCCTAACTTAGATATTATTTTAGTTTAGAGGCTTTCGTGGACAGATGTGGGTGGTTATTATTTTGACTCTTAGTTTTATTGAGTCATTTGTTCATGTTCTTATTACTTTTTAATTAGATTCTGCATTGTTATTATCATTATTATTGTTCTTTTGAGATTAGTTTAAGGGGTTGGTCTCCTGTCTATGATGGTCTTGAGATACCTATCATGGTCAGGTCTTGGTTCGAGTCATGAAAAGCTTGGTATTTAAGCACGGTTTAGAGTCGTTGGGTGTCTACAAAGCTATGTTGAGTAAAGTCATTTTTATGAGTGTGTAGCACGTCACAATCATAAGGAGGATGCTACAAGGAATTTAGGAATATTTTCCTTTCTTGTGTTCTATTTCGGGCTATAGAGTCTAGTGTTATGAAACTTTTCTAACTCCTATCTTTCTCACATTTTAGATCATGCCTCCCTAAAGATATGACATTTATAGAAACTTTGCTGGAAACTCTATCCTACCTGAGAATAATATGGAGGGGACTCGCCCTGTGTATGGAGTGCATGCCCGATCTAGGGTCCTTTCTCCTAATTATGTCACCCCATGTGGAGTTCTACCTATCCCCACTAGTCTTTCTTGGGATTCTTGGGTGGTGATGCTTATGTTCAGTCACCTTAGGTGGACATCTCTAATGCGGAGTTCCATTGATCTATTCATTTTCTTACTCAATTGGTGAAATCTCAGTTTTATCAGTCATATTATGTTGGTTTTATTTTTCTTCATCTGAGGTCACTCGATTTAGAAAGTTCATGATGTTGAATCCCCTAATCCTTACAGGCTCTAAGGTTGATGAGGATCTTAAGGGGTTTGTAGATGAGACAGAGAAGATTTTTAGAGTGATGCATACTACTAATTCTGAAGGTGTAGAGTTTGTTACATATCAGTTAAAAGAAGTAGCTTGTCAGTGGTACGAGAAGTGGGAGCAGTTGAGGGGTGATGATGCAGATCTAACATTTTAAGATATGTTTTTAGGTGCCTTTCTTGATCATTTCCTTCATCAAGAGCTGAGGAAATCTAAGGCCGAGGAGTTTATGAATCTGAAGCAGGGTAAGATGAGTGTGAAAGAGTATGTCTTGAAATTTTAGCAGCTGTCTTGTTATGCTCCCGAGTTGGTAGTTAGACAGAGATCTAAGATAAGGAAGTTTACTTTTGGGTTGTCCCATGACTTAGTATTGGAATGTAAGGTTGCAATATTAAACAATTACATGGATATCTTTGCCTTGTGGTTTATATGCGGCAGGTTGAGGATTAAAAAAAAGACAAGCAGAGATATAAGAGAGGTAAAACAAGAAGTTTAGGTATTCAGAGTAAGATAACAGTTGGCAGAATGCTGGGAAAGATGGGTAGACAGTGGACCAAGAAGATGAACTAGGTTAACTCTTATTCATCTGCTAATGCTCCCTATCCTAAGCCTTCAGGTGATCATTGTTATCAGGCTAGCAGTAGTCCTAAGGCACAGGGTGCCCAGTCTCAGGCTAGAGGAGCTCAGTCGGCCCTACCTTATCCTCTTTGTCATTTTTGTGGGCTGCTTTATCATGGTTATTATGAAGAAGGGAGGAATCGGTGTCATAATTATGGTCAACTTGGTCACATACAACGAGAGTGTACTTTAGCTAGAGTTGCCATTGGGGCTAATAAAGTTTTGATTGCCACATCTTTAGCTCCTGCACAAAATGGTGCTACTTCTGGCACTGACACTGGCCAAAATTATCTTTATGCACTTGCTACTCGCCAAGAATTTGAGGCATCTCCAGTTGTTGTTACTAGAATCTTACAACTATTTTCCCATGATTTTTATTATTTGCTTGATTTGAGTTCTACCCTATATTATGTGACCCCTTATGTGGCTGTGGATTTTCTTTTTTGTCCTAAAAGTATTTTCGACCCCTTTTTTGTGTCTATTTTGGTAGGTGATTCTATTGTGGCTAGAAAAATCTATAGGGGTTGTGTGGTGTCTATCTTTCATAAGAAGACATTGGTGGATCTGATAGAGCTTGACATGGTGGGATTTTGATATTATCTTAGGGATGGATTGTCTCCATTCGTTCTATACTTCTTTGGTTTGTAGGACCTAAATTGTCAATTTTTACTTTCTTAATGAGCCAATATTAAAATGGGACGGGAGTTCTTTAGTGCCTAAAGGGAGGTTGAATTCCTATCTTAGAGCTCAGACATTGATCTCAAAAGGGTATCTATACTATTTAGTTCGGGTTGAGGATTATGATTCTGAAAGTCCTTTGTAATATGTCCTTGTGGTTAATGAATTTCTTGAAGTGTTTCTTGATGATTGTCCTAGAATTCCGCCTAATAGGAAAATAAATTTTGTGATTGATATTCTATCGGATACTCGTCCTATTTCTATTCCTCCTAATAGAATGGCTCCGACAGAGCTAAAAGAGCAGTTGAAAAACCTTCTTGATAAAGGGTTCATTTGTCCTAGTATTTTTTGTAGGGTGCTTCATTGTTTTTCATGCAAAAGAAGGACATGTCTCTTCGGATATGTAAAGACTATCGTCAGCTGAATAAGGTGACATTGAAGAATAAGTATCCTCTTTCTAGGATTGATGAAATTTTTGATCAACTTCAAGGTGTTAGATACTTCTTTAAGATAGATCTCTGTTCGGGCTATCATCAGCTGAAAACTTGGGAGGTTGACATAGGACTACTTTCCAAACTCGGTATGGTCACTATAAGTTTTCGATTATGTCCTTTGGATTGACTAATGCACTGGCTGTGTTCATGGATCTTATGAATATGGTATTTAGGTAGTTTCTGGATCTATTTGTGATAGTCTTCATTGATGAAATCTTGGTGTATTCTAAGAGTGAGCAGGATCATGCCAATCACCTTTAAATTGTATTGTAGACCTTTAAGGACCAGGAATTGTATGCAATATTTTCTAAGTGTGAGTTTTGGTTGAATGCTGTAACTTTTCTTGGACATGTAGTTTCTAGTGAAGGGATCAAGGATGATCTATAGAAGGTTGAAACAGTTAAGAAATAGCCCAAACCTATGACTTTAACTGATATTAGGAGCTTCTTGGGTTTGGCTGGGTATTATAGGAGGTTTGTGGAGAGTTTCTCATCTATTGCTGCTCCGTTGATTAGGTTACCTCAGAAAAAAGTGAAATTTTTATGGCCAGACACTTGTGAGGGTAGTTTTGAAAAATTGAAAGATAAGTTGACTTCTACGCTAGTTTTGACTCTACCTGAGGGTACTGATGGTTTTGTTATATTTTGTGATGTGTCCCATGTGGGACTGGGTTGTGTTTTAATGTAGCATGGTAAGTTTGTGGCCTATGCTTCTAGGCAATTTAAGGTTCATGATAGGAACTATCTGACTCACGAGTTGGAGTTGGCAGTTATGGTTTTTCTTTGAAGATTTGGCTCCATTATCTGTATAGGGTACATGTGGATATCTATTCAGATCATAAGAGTTTGCAGAATATGTATACTCAGAAGGAGTTGAATCTCAGGCAAAGACAGTGGCTTGAATTGCTGAAGGATCACGACATGTGTCTTCACTATTATCCAGCTAAAACTAATGTTGTTGCTGATGCTCTTAGCAGGTTGTATATGGGGAGTTTGTCCCATGTTGATGAGGAGAAAAGAGGATTAGTGAAGGATATTCACAGGTTGGCTAACTTGGTAGTTCATCTTTTGAACTATGAGGATGGGGGAGTTATTGTTCACGAAGTGGTTAAATCATCTCTTGGTGCTGAGGTAAAGGAGAAACAAGTTATTTAGACCCCATACTCATATAGATTAAGAGCGATCTGGGTCAGAAAAAGGTTATGGCTTTCGAGATTGGGGGAGATGGTATTCTGAGGTACCAAGATAGGTTGTGAGTTTTTGATATTGATGGAATGCGAAAAAGGATTCTGATTGTTGATGGGATGCGATAAAGGATTCTGATTGAGGCTCATGAGTACAGATATATAGTTCATTCAGGTTCTACTAAGATGTATAATGACTTGAAGCAAAACTATTGATGGAACAATATAAAGAGGGATATGGCAAAGTTTGTTGCTAAGTGTATGGTTTGTCAGCCAGTCAAGGTTTAGCGTTTGAGGCCTGGTAACATGTCTCAAGAGATAAAGCTGCCCATGTGGAAGTGAGAAATGATCAATATGGTTTTCATTATAGTTCTTTCGTGGTACCACAATCAGTATGATTCGATTTGGGTCATTATGGATGGGATGACTAAGTCCGCCCACTTTTTGCCTGTGAGGACTAAATACTCAGGAGAGGATTATGCTAAGTTGTTCATTTAGGAGATTGTGAAGTTTCATGGTACGCCAGTGTCCATTATTTCAGACTGAGGTATGCAGTTTCATCTCACTTTTGTCATTTATTTCAAAAGGGCTTGGGTACACGGATTAACCTTAGCACCGCTTTCAATCCTCAAATGGATTGACAAGTGGAGCATACAATTAAGACTTTGGAGGATATGCTACAAGCCTGTGTGATTAATTTTAAGGGAAGTTAGCTTGATCATTTGCCTCTTATTAAGTTTGCATACAATAATAGTTATCATTCGAGCATTTAGATGACCCCTTTTGAGGCTGTTTATGGTAGGAGGTGTTGGTATCCTATTGGATGATTTGAGGTTGTTGAGACTAGGTTATTTTGTGTTGACTTGGTTCACCAAGCCATGGAGAAGGTAAAAGTGATTAGAGAAAGACTTAAGGCTACTCAAAGTCACCAAAAGTGTTATGCAGATATGAGGCTAAGAGAATTGGAGTTTGAAGTAAATGATTGGGTGTTCTTGAATGTGTCTCTTATGAAAAGAGTCATGAGGTTTGGGAATAAGGGGGAAGCTCAGTCTCCATTACATTAGTCCATATCAAATTTTAAGAATAGTTGGTAACGTTGCTTATGAGTTGGATTTGCCTGCGAGTTTAGGTTCTATTCATCCCGTGTTCAATGTGTCCATAGTAAAAAAGTGTGTGGGTGATCCTTCCTTAATTGTGCCTGCTGAGGATGTTGGTGTGACAAATTCCTTGTCTTATAAGGAAGTCCCGATTGATATATTGGATAGGCAGGTTCGTAGATTAAGGACCAAGGACGTAGCTTCAGTGAAGGTTATTTGGAGAAACCAAAAGGTAGAAGAGACTACATGGGATGATGACAAAGATATGAAGGCCAAGTATCCATTCTTTTTCCCTTAGATTGGATAAAAATGCTTTATCTATGAGTTTCATTTTTCTATTGTTACTTTACGAGGTTGTCATTTGATTCTAGTGAATTCTTGTTATTCTTATGCTAAAAGTGTCCTAACTCATTATTTGGGGATGAATGATCCTAAATGGGGGGGGGGAGGGATAATATAAGACCCAATTTTTTTTGATTATTTTATTTCTAACCTTCTCGCGTGCGTAATATCAATTTTCGACTTGAATTGTGTTTAGGGATGTTAAAAGGGTAATTTGGAAAAGTTTTTGGAATTTTTGGAAAGGGTTTGGGGCTATTTTGAAATTCCGAGAAAGTGTGCCTCTGCGATATCATTGTTCTACAGAGGTTAGCCTCCGCGATATTGGTGTGGCATGGAGGTTAACCTCCACAATAAGGCTGTGCCACGCTGAGGTGTAAATTTCATACAGTTTTATTTTTTTCACTTAAAGGTGAGGTTTTTTTTGGTCATTTTACCCTTTTCACGACTTATAAACATAAAATAGATCTTTCCCCTTTTAGTTAAATAGATCAAACACTCTTACTCTCTTCTTTAACACTTAAACAAAGAAAGTTTAAGGTTTTTTCAAGAAATCACTACTCTGGGATCCAAACTTCAAATTAACTTCAATTTCCTGTGTGTTTCAGGCATGTTTCTCTTCCCTAAACTTTAAGTTTTTATTGTGGCATAAATTGAATGGATTTTCACGTGATTAAATTGTGGGTGTTTTAATTGGGTTGAGGGGTTTTGGTTGTTAGTAATTGAATTACTTGTCTCATATTTTGAATTGATTATTCATGCTTTAAATTGATGTTTTTGGGACTGAATTGATACATTATTTAAATGGTTGGAAAGGGGGACATGGGTTTCCCCAAATTGGATGAATTTTGGCTTGGAATTGTATGAACTGTAACCCACTTTGTTAATTTGATTTTAATTATGGGAAATTGCATAGTTTAACTTGCTTATGAATTCAACGCATTGCATTAATGGATATTTGGATATAAAAATGGATTTGGATGGCCTTAGTGCCCATGGTTTGAATTTTAATGGAACTTGGGAGTTTAATTTTGTTGTGCAAACTGGTTTGGCATGAATGTATTAGCTTGCAAGCATATTGGTATGCTGATACCAAGTGCTAAATGCCTTAATAAATGGATCCTGGGTTAATGGTTGGAATTATGTGCAAATTGTTTTAATTTGGGCTTGGAAGGGGTTGTGTAGCTCACCGTAAAAGTGTAAGTCCTGTGGGGACGAACACTGGAAAACCATGTTTGCTGGCGTTAGGGGGTCTATATGATTGTTTGCTTAACATACACTTGACATATATATTTGGGCTGAATATTGCCCATGGTGGCTTTAGTTTTTCCTTGGTTTGTGCGGCTAACACACACTAGGTCCCTTTTAGAAGGGCGAGATGAACCAGTATAGCCCATGGATGCCTTTAAGATGGACCGAGCTACACAGTTTAAAACCCACATGTTCATGACCTTTCCCCTATCTCGACATCCTATATATGTATATTTGAATGTTTGCATATTATTTTAACTAACTTTGGTCAAGGCATTATGTTATCGCTTTCCTTGAGCTACATGCCAGTGCTTATCCCACTGACCATCCTAGGACGCTACATCATTTCATGATGTAGCATCCGAAGATATTTCTGTTAGTCCTATGAAACGTTAGGTGGATTAGCATGTTCATTGAGTTACTGTGGTGGTAAGCCTCCATTCTTCGAATGGCCTTATCATTCGTTATTTTTTCTTTATTTACGCAGTACTTTTGGATTCTTTTGGGTCATAGTTGGGGGCATGTCCCGACTTAGATGTTATTCTGGTTTAGAGTTTTTTGTGGACAGATGTGGGTGGTTATTGTTTTTGCTCTTAGTTTCATTGAGTTATTTGTTAATTTTCTTATTACTATTTAATTGGCTTCCGCAATGTTATTGTCATTATTATTGTACTCTTGAGGTTAGGTTAAGGGGGTGGTCTCCGATCCATGGTGGAATTGAGATATCTGTCACATCTAGGCCATGATTCGGGTCATAACATTATTCGTTTGAAGGGTTCAATATCTTGGACAAGGCTCCAACAAAACTAAAGAAGTTGATCAACACCTATTCAGAATGGATTGTCGATGGCCTGTTAAAGCTTCATGCCAATAGGTACACAAATCAGTTTTATAAATATTAGTTTATACAATTCTTCTTGTAAAAACATGACATTAACACCTAAAAATCATGCAGAAAACAAAATGACGAACACTACATAGTAAACCAATCAGGTCTTGGTTTTGATTATGGCTGACTTTATTGTTGCACATCCCAAAATGAAGAATTGGTTCTACTTGATGTCATAACCCCAAACTTGCTGGAATAGTGAGGTTTAAATGCCATATATATATATATATATATAGATAGATATATATCTTACTATTAATACTATATTTAATTGTATCTATTTATTAATTTTATCATTACATAATTTGGATGTTTGATAATATGTGCAGTACATCGATGCCATTTTTTACTACTTCCAAAAAAGGCCAAGTTGCAAACACAACAATAATATAGATACACAACAACCAACTATTTTTTCAATGTTTACGTCAATAAGGCCTACGATAAGTATTATTAACAACAACTAGAAGTTTTCCAAAATGAGGAATATTTAAACAACATCATCAAAGGTTTTAGCATTCCAGTTGGCTTAATTTAGAATTTGGTCAATGAAGTGTACATCCCAATCAATTGTGGTGGTGACTTCCATTGGGTGTTGGCTGTCGTTGCTCTAAAATAGAGGCATATCCGAGATTATTACTCGTTATCAGCAAGGAGACGTTCCGAAATGTCGTCAGAGATACAAAAGCTGGCCAAAATATAGCCTGCTTACCTTGACATAAGTAGCTTTTTGGACCAAAATATTTGTACTAATTGGTCGACGATTGAAGCATACCAGGATAAAACGGGTGATATCCATCTTCCATAGGGTAATCCATTTTATGGAGAATATGTTGAAATAATTTCTCAACCATCCAGTGGTAGCCTATAAGTATCATGATTTAGTTTCATAAATTTCACAACTCTTACATTAATTACAAGATATGTATTATTTGATTTTTACAAACGTAGGAATTGCCGTCTTTTTATTGCCGCTTATGCTGAGTATTTGAGCGATGAATTACAAGGACCAAATGATGGACTTGATGCCTAATTACTCCATAAAAGATATGCTATTTTTTAAGGAATTATGGAAATGTGAAGGCTGAGAATCGTTATGTAAGAGATAGTGAAGATCCACAATGACCAAAGCCGAATTCTACAACACCGGATGAAGAACAACTAGTCAACATTGAGTAGATCTATATAGCTTGAGTCTGTCAAAGTAATAACCTCTCTTTAGGAATTGTTGGCTTCAAAACTTAAATTATAAATATTTATCATCACCCATAACAAATTTTTACATTTTATTTATTTGTCAATTTATTTAATGTAATTTGTGAAGGCTTTGAATTATTTTATTTTGTCATGAATATTATTTTATCCTTAGATTTGAACTTGTTAATTGAAATGGATTATTAGATTCAGCTATTGCAACAGATAATGGATCTGTTACAACAGATGACACATTTTTTGTAAATTATTAAATAGATTTAGACACATGTTGATACAAGTGGGTCATCTATTAGAAATTATCAAATAGGTCTTCCTACTATTTTGATTTCTCCCAACAAATGACCCATCTATTGCAACAGATGTTTCATCTTTTGGAATAAATTAAAACAAACCAGTAGAAGGCCTATTTTTGATTTGTTTACACAGATGGACTATCTGTGGCAACAAATGGCTCATCTGTTGGAACAAATTAAAATAAATATTTTATAAGACCTATTTTAATTTATTCCAACGACAATAGGTAGGTTTGTTTTAATTTGTACCAACAGATGATCCATCTGTTGTAACAATGTAACAACCCAAACTAGGACCTAGTCGTGATGGGTACCTCAAGTCCGCCAAAGACGGGAGACCAACCCCATTGACCTAGCCAACCATAACACAATTCAACTAGCAGTGGATGAGTTTCGAACATATAACAAGATAGAGCTGAGTTCCAAACATATAACATGATAGATCTGAGTTTCGAACATATAACAAGATAGATAAATCAACTAAAAAGGATCTAAGAATCCATAATATCAAATCCACCCACTTCCTGTTGTCCACAAAATCCTCTAAGAAAACCAAACATCAACTAAGTTGGAACATGCTCCCGACTATAGCCAAAAAAGGAACCAAAAAGGTAGTCTAGACATAAATGAAACAATTCCTTAAATGATAGGCCTTACAAAGAATGAAAGCTCACCACTTCAAGATAGACTAGTAAATGAACTAAAATCACCTATCACTGCACAAGGAAATAAAAATGTCTCCAGACCCCACATCGCATGGGTATATAGCGTTTGAGGATCGTTAGTAGGGTGAGCGCTAGCATGTATCTCAGGGAACGGATAAAGTAATGCCATGATCAAATCAGTCCAAAACCATTAAAAACCAATGCACACTATCATAGACATATATAGTATGCTGGTAAAGGGAACAAAGTTTAGCATGAGAGTTAAAACATTAGCCTAGAATATGTAGCTTCAACCGTCCTAATGGGTACCCGCAGGCTATATGAGTTTGAATTCCCCCACCAGAAGGGCCCAGTGTGTGTTAGCCTCATGAACCAGAGGTATCAAGGAAGGCCAAGGAATCTGCAACCCTTCTCCAATCCTTGATAAATATATATAAGGTGTGACATATGCATACAGTCAGTAAGACCAACCCCCACGCCGGCAAATACGGTTTCCAGTATCGGTCCCTCGGGGATCTCCACCTTCACAGCCTGCTACACAACTCTATTTAAGCCCAGTTAAAACATTTACACATTCCCATCATCAAACCAAGGAACATCAATTAAGGCACATACCATTGGTATCATCATACCAATTGCACTTACAAGATAATATCATTATGCCATTCCAATTATTCATCACCTCAGAGGATTGTCTTGGCCCCCATGATTTATCAAGTTAAATTTGGGGAAATGCCTCGACTCCTATAGTTTATAAAAATTAACTTGGGGGAATGCCTCAACCCCCGTAGTTTATAATTAATTCAACACATGACCAACAAGGCCTTTCATAACCATTTTTACCTGATTAATCAATTATGCAATGCATTAGTTTAGGGGAGTAAGCCAAATCATGTGATTATTCTTATTTCAAAGCCAATTATGCATGGGTTGAGGGAACATAATTTTCAAAACCAAATTCCAAACTAAATCATCGAATTAGGGAAATGCCTCAAACCCCATTCAAACTCCGATACCCATGCACCCAATTAGTTTCAAAACATCAATTCAAATCATTATTAATTCACAAAAGTCATGGGAAAAGCAATTCAATCAATAACATTTAAGGACCCTCAACCCAATTTCCAAAACTATCAATTAATCATATGAATAACAATTTAAACACATGCTTTTAACAAAACAAGTTGTAGGGAAGAGATACATTCTTGAGATATTAAGAGTTATGGAGAAGAAACCAATCTTAGAGCCTTAGATGATCAACCTTAAGAAACCCTAGTTGTTCTTGACTTAGGGAATTTGAGAGAGTAGAGAGTAGTATATGATTGTTAAAGTGATGAAAATAATTCTCTTTAGGTGTTTTATGGTCGTGGGTTTTAATTAGGGAAAGTGAGAAATGACTAGAATGCCCTCACTTAAAAGTGCAAAAAAAGATGCCCAGCCATTACGGGTCACATCACGACTGGGTACAAATTTTAGCCTGGACTTATAGTCTGGGCAGAGTCTTAGGCATCCTTCCCTGCTTTGGTCATGAGTCACACCCTACAACATATGACCAGACTTTGACTCGTAGAGTCCTGTCGTTGTCACAACAGTAGCTTTGGGCACTGATATTGGATTTCCTACTACTTGCACACCACGACTCATAATGAGTCATTACGACTCATTACATACCAATTGTGACCAGGATAGAAACTTAGGAACCTACACTAGTTTAGCTACAGATGACAATATACGACTCGTATATAGTCTTCACGGCTCATTACCAAAGTCGTACCCTGGGTGGTGAGCATAATAGTCAAGGAATTTTCAAAGGCTAAAAATCTGAGGTGCTACATTATCCTCCCCTAGGATCACTCATCCCCAAAATGATGAATAAAGGCATCCATTAACATGATTGTAAGATAGAAATACAATCACAAAACCGTTAACAAAAATAGAAAACAAAGAAAGTAGGAAAACACATACCTTAAGCATGATTACCTTACTCGGGGAACAAGAGCATCTATTTGAACTTCATGTTATTTTTAGCTTTCCAAGTTGCTTCTTCTACCTTAGAGTTCCTCCAAAGGACCTTCACTGAAGCTACATCTTTAGTCCTTAAATGACAGACTTGCCTATCTAAAATCATAACAGGAACCTCCTTATAAGAAAAGTAATTTGAAATACCAATATCTTCAATAGGCACCACCATAGAAGTATCACCCACACACTTCTTCAATATTGACACATGGAAAATGGGTGAATGGAACCCAAACCCGAAGGCAAAACTAATTCATAAGTAATGCTCACAACTCTTTTTGAGATCAAGTATGGACTAACATAATGGGGACTGAGCTTTCCTTTCTTCACAAATCTCATCACTCCTTTCATGAGAGATACCATTAAGAACAACTAATCGCTAATATCAAACTCCAACTCTTATCTCCTCATATCCACGTAGGACTTTTGGCAACTTTGAGTAGTCTTAAGCCTATCCCTAATCTCCTTAAATCTTTCCATGGCTTGGTGAACCAATTCTGGATCGAGCAACCTAGTCTCACCAACCTCAAACCACCCAATAAGAGATCTACGCCTCCTACCATATAGAGTTTTAAAAAGAGCCATTTGGATACTCGGGTGATAATCGTTGTTATACGTAAACTCAATGAGAGGTAAATGATCAACCCAACTACCACCAAAATCAATCACACAGGCCCGTAGCATATATTTCAAAGTCTGAATAGTTCTTTCTAATTGTCCATCCATTTGAGGGTGGAAAGCGGTGTTAAAGTTCACCTGTGTGACCAAGATTTTATAAAATAAATACCAAAAGTGAGAAGAGAACTGCGTACCTAAATTGAAAATGATAAAAACTAGAGCACTATTTAATCTAACTATCTCCTCAAGGAACAACTTAGTATAATCCTCTCCAAAGTAAGTAGTCTTCATAGGAAAGAAGTGAGCAGACTTAGTCATCCTATCCATGATGACCAAAATTGAATCATGTTGATATCGGGACTGCGGAAGACTAGTAATAAAATTCATGTTAATCAATTCCCATTTCTACGTAGGCAAATCAAAATCTTAAGAGAACCCACTGGGCCTTAAATTCTTAACCTTAACTTGCTAATAGACCATGTACTTAGCCACAAAGTTAGCCACATACTTCTTCGTATTGTTCCACCAATAGATCTTCTTCAAGTCATGATACATCTTCATCGAACCAGGATGAACTATATACCTCGACTCATGAGCCTCAATCAAAACCATTTCTCGCAACCCATCAACATCAGGAACACACAATCTACCTTGGTACCTCAAGATACCATCTTCATCAATCTCAAATGCCATGACCTTCTACTGACCCACATCATCCTTAATTTGCATCAAGATGTGTCCAAAACCTGCTTCTCCTTCACCTTTGCACCAAGAGATGAGTTCACCACCTCTTGTACAATCACACCTCCATCCTCAAAATCCAAAAGATAAACTCTAAGATTATCCAATCGGTCAATATCCTTCACCAATCCTCGCTTATCCTAATCCACATAAGATAAGCTACCCATGGACAATCTACTAAGAGCATCAGTAACCACATTAGCCTTACCTAGATGGTAGTGGAGACTCATGTCATAGTCCTTGAGAAAATAAAGCCATCTCCTTTTCTTGAGATAAAACTCCTTCTAGGTGAACACATACTACAGGATTTTATGATCTGAATAAATATCAACATGAACCCCATATAAATAATGACGCCAAATCTTCAAAGCAAAGACCACCGCTGTCAACTCTAAGTCATGAGTCAGATAATTCCTTTTATGAACCTTCAACTTCCTAGAAGAATAAGCCACAAACTTACTATGCTTCATGAACACACAACCAGTCCCACACAAGATGCATCACAGTAAATAACAAAAACCATCAATACCCTCGGTTAGGGTCAAAATTGGCGTAGAAGTCAACTTATCCCTCAGCTTCTCAAAACTACCCTCACAAGCATCGGACCACAGAAACATTATCTTTTTTTGCGTCAACTTCATCAATAGAGTAGCAATAAAAGAGAAGCTCTCCACAAATCTCCTATAATACCCAACTAAACCCATGAAACTTATCAATTGGAGTCGTAGGTGTAGGCCACTTATTAACTGCTTTATATTTTTTTGTATCACCATGATCCCTTCACTAGAAACAACATGACCCAAAAAGGTCACATAATCCAACCAAAACTCACACTTCAAAAACTTGACATACAATCATTGATCCTCAAGAATCTGCAACACTACTCAGAGGTGATTGGTATGATACTCCCCAATCTTAGACTATACAAAGATGTCATCAATAAACACAATTTTGAACAAATCCAAGAACTATTTGAATAACTAGTTCATTAGGTCCATAAATGTAGTCGGAGCATTAGTCAACACAAATGACATCACTAGAAACTCATAATGACCATACAAGGTTCGAAAGACAGTCTAAGGGATATCCACCTCCCTATTATTCAAATGATGATAACCCAAATGATGATCAATCTTAGAAAAGCATCTATGTAGTACCCCATATTTTTGGGCTAGAATTTGAGTCGTCATCCCTATATGTATAAACTCTAATCTCATGATTTGTATATGAATATATGTGTCATTATAATTTCATTATCCTAGTGTTAATAGTGCTTATGAGGTGAAAGTGCTCATAGAAAACACTTAGAGCAAAGTTGAGATAAGAGCCTTTGATTCGACCAAATTTTGGTATTCGATTCTACAAGGATAAGCTTTGAAAGTGTATAACTTTTGAAATATGTGGAATTTTTCGACTCAAGACCCACCAAATTATATATAATTGAATTATATTTCTAACGATACTAATTTTGTCTTAATTTGATACCCGGGCAAAAAAGTTATGAGCATTTTCATGAGAAAGAGTAATGCCTCACGTTAGCTCCGCAACGCAGAGACTATGTTTTGTGCATTCTAAGTAACATTCCAAGGGGCATTTTAGTCATTTCCCCTTGCCCCAAGAACCCTAGTGATGGATTAAAGCCCCAAAAGGGTAGTATTTTCCCACTTTTCATCATTTAACACTTACGTAAACCCTTCCCCTCTTCTCAAGAATAAGAAATTCAAGCTTTCTTCCCCAAGGATTCAAGAATTCTAGTTATAATTTCAAGATTTCTTCAATAAGTCATCTAATTAAGGTATGCGGGGTTTGATAAAGGATAATCTTTCAGCCCTTTGCTCGAAAACTTGATTTTTAAAGTTGAATTTATATGATTTCAATTAGGGTTCATACCCAATTCTCATAATCTTGAAGTTATGGCATTATAATGTGAATTTAAGGTTTAAAGTGAATCAAAGTTATCTTTTATTCATGTTTTGACTCGCATGATTTCTATTTATGATATGATTTCATTATCTTGACCTGAAGTTTGTTGAATTGATGAATGATTCTAATTTAAGTCTTGAGCATGATATTTTGATATGAAGATTCTAAGACATAATGCATGAATTTAAAGATTTAAACATAAGTTGTTGAGTACAGGAATTTTAAGCTTATAAGTTCAATTTATAAGTTACAACTTGGTTAAAGTTTAATTTTGATCTTACGATCTCAGTTAAGATTTGAAATCTACAACTCCACCCACTGGGTATGATTTAAGAAAGAGATGCATACCATAATAGAATATGGGTTTATAATTACAAACCTATACACTATTTTAAGGCGGATTTCCTAAGTATGAGCATATGTATATATTTAGGTGTAGTATTTAGCTCCGAGAAGGGAATGTGGATGAGCGTATCCTAATTTTCGGAAACTATGAGCCACCGTAGGTTTAAGAGACCTCACCAGAGAGTGTCTTCTTTTCCCAATATGGATGAAGTTTAGTGTTTACTTAAGTTAAGGTTCTATTCCAATTGTAAGGGTAGAACAACTCTCCCTAACATGGGTAAGAAGACGTTGGACTCCATGATAGCTCACATAGTTTATGTCGGTTATAAGAATCTCCCACAAGAAAGGATAAAAGTAAAGATTTTAGAAACCAAGTGTAATGACTCACTAAGCTTATTCATTATGCTTTATTATATATGTTTTATGATCTTTCATCTTTCATTTTCATTCATGTTCAAGGTGAGTCCTTTTACACTTAGTATGCATAATTTGATAGTATATTCAGTTTCTGTTTTACTTATGCATTCATCCCCATATACTCAGTACATTCCAAAGTACTGGCCACATATATGCATTTGTGGATACTTTACTACATAATATAGGTACTAGATATAGTCCATATACCAGGGTCAGACAGTTCTCAGCTTTCAGCCAGCAGGTGATAAGTCCTCTTATTTTGGGAACTCCAGTCCATTGTAGTTTATGTGTTGTATTTTGATTATCCATATGTATTGATTAGTGGTATTTGGCGGCATGTCCCAGCTATCTATAGTCAGTATAATAGAGGCTTCAAAGATAGTTAGTCAGAGTCATAATATGTAATCAAGTTCTTTCTTCAGTTTTATCATGTTGTAAACTTAATCAGTATTATACTTATTCATATTTCCTCATGATTATATTTCCGCTTAGTAAACTTAGCTTTTATAAACAATTTAAATCTATTGCTCAAGTAGTATTCCAGTACATGGGTTAGCTTAGGATGACCTATGGTTCTAAGCACTGTGTTATGACCAGGGGGTATTCTCGGGTTGTTACAATCTAGCACCCTGAAACGAGTCAAAGAGATCATCTATCTTAGAAAGAGGATACTTATTCTTCACCATTACCTTATTCAGGTGCTAATAATCTATACATATTCGAAGGGAACCATCCTTCTTACGCACAAAAAGCATGGGAGAACCCCATGGGGACACACCAGGATAGATGAAACCCTTATCAAGAATATCCTTTAACTACTCCTTAAGTTATTTCGACTCATCCATAGCCATTCTATATTAAGGGATAGAGATAGGACAAGTATCTGGTAGAATATCAATCCCAAAGTCGATTTCTCTATTAGGAGGAATTCCAAGATGATTATTAGGAAACACACCAGGAGATTCGTTAACAATAGGGACAAATTGTAAAGAGGGAACCTCAGAACTAAACTCTTTAACCCAGACTAGATGATAAAAACACCCCTTAAAAATCCGCTTTTGGGCTCTAAGATAAGAAATGAACCTCCCCTTAGGAACTAAGGAACTTCTCTCCCACTCTATTATCGATTTATTTGGGAATCAAAAATTGACCATTTAGGTCCTACAATAGAGAAGATTAGCATAAATAGAGCCAATCCATCCCCAAGATCATATTAAAATCAATCATATCCTATTTAATTAGATTCACCAATGTCTCTCCATCACCAATAGATACCACACAACCCATATATACCCTTTTATCCACAACAGAATCACCCATCGGGGTAGACACAGAGAAAGGATGAGAAATGCACTCAAGACCAAAACTAAAATGAACAGCCACATAAGGGGTCACATAAGAAGGGGTAGAACCCAAATCAAGTAGACAATATACATCACAAAAAAAAGTTTCAACATACCAGTAAAAAAATCAGGGGATGCATTAGATTCCTAATGGGTGGCAAGATCATAAAGATGGTTTCGACCAGTGCCGGTACTAAAAGTAGCATCCTTTGGTGCAGGAGCTGAAGAAGTATAAACTGAAACCTTATTTTCTCCAGAAGCAACATTTGCTGATTGATAGTTCCTCTGAATATGACTAGGCTGGCCACATTGAAGACACAGATTCCTTTTCTCATCACAATAACCATGGTGCATCTATCCATAAAATCTTCAAGAAGGATAAGACAAGGATGACTAAGCTCTACTAGACTGAGAATGGACACCTATTCCCTAAACCCACTGTTAGTTTGAAAGTGACGATTACCAGATGACTAAGATATGAAGCACTAGCCTTAGAATATGAACCCGAGTATCCCCAAGTCTTTTTCTTGCCCCATTGTCTATCATCTCTACCTCTAGCTTGTTGACATCCGTCCTTATTAGAATGCTTGAAATTCTTATTCTTCCCTCTCCCATCTCTGCCTGTTTCTTTTTTTCTATCTTCAACTTACTGTATATATACCATAAGCCTAGAGATATCCAGGTCATTATTCAGCATAGTAGTCGAAGCAGGGCCTAATCGGGAAGGGTATCTCAATTCCGCCAAGGACTATTTTGTTTTCTTCTAACAAGTAACCCATCTGTTGTAATAGGTTAGTTATCTGTTGTAACAGTTGGCTCATATAGTGCAATATATGGGTCATCTGTCAGAATTTTTTTGTAATGTGTTGTATTTATTGAATTTTTTATTGCCTTTTTTTAAAAAAATTATATAGACATAAGTTGTAATATTTTTTTTTGTTTTTCTCGTGTTTATAGACAAAAGATGTCTACCAAAAGAAAAGAAAGTGTAAGTGGATCAACTTCTGATCAACCAACAAAAAAGACTACAGTACAGATAGGTTTGGAGGAGATTTATTAACACTCTATTTAAGGAAAAAAATAAAGGTAAACCTTTTGTAGATAATGAAGCTGGGGAAAAAGATAAAAATAAAAGTGAGAAAGATAGTGAAGCTAAGAAAAATGATATAGAGGGAGGTGGAGAATGGTCTGTAGAGGGTAGTAAGGAAAATAAAATCTAGAAGGAAGAATTTGAAGATAAAAAAAAGAGGGGGAAGTAGAAAGTAAGGAAGAAGAGGACAAAGAAAATAAGGTAGGAGATGATCAGGAAGAAGATAGATCTGAAAAAGAGAATGAGAAAGATGATGATGATGAAGATGATTATAATGCATCATCGATGGGACGTGAATTTAGATTGATATTCTAGCATGATCCTTCCAAAACTATGAGTTTTAACAGGTGTCAAGTTGAGATGCCGATAGATAACCTTCAAATTTAACTGGTGATTTTGTAGTTAAATCTCTTATGAGAATTTTTTTTGATGAATTTAGGAAGATTATGAGGGAGGAAAAACTTGAGGATCATTTTAGACCCAGCTACTTTGGATACTTTCTTGACCTACCAGAGAACAATTGTGCATGCTTCTAAATGACCATGGTATGTGGTCTTCTCAAGTGAAGGATCAAGTATATTGTGATGATAAAGATTTGAAGGGAGAGGAGAAGAAGATGGATGAAATATGGATTAACTACTGTGGTATGTTGGTTTGTTTTGTCTTGAAAGAGTTTGCCATAGTGACTAGCTTGAGATGCCATCATCCAAATTAACCTCTTCCCAAGGTAACACCCATTAAAACGTCCAAAGCAAGCAGGGCACCCAAACCACCACCATCAAATAAAGACAAGACATTGTCCAAGCGACCACCCACTAAAACCAACAACAACAATGAAAAAATAAATGAGTTGTTGAAGACTAATGCCGCCCAAAACTAACCTCCAAATAAGTATGCTGCAGCCAATGTCAAATATAGCAACTCAAACTAGGTTAGGGTCAAACCCACAAGGAAGATGTTGAACAGTATCTCAAACTTGACATAATCCATGAGCAATGCAGAAAAGTAAATGGGGGAATTTAAAGTAAAAAATAACTAGTAATAGAAATTGAATGCTTGAGTGTGTAATCAATACAAGATGAACACTAGGATTATGTTCCCCCTGTCTTCACACCTACGTAAGATTCTCATATTCAATTCACCTGCCTCCTGCTCTGTATGCAAAGTTGACAAACTATGTACTATCAATCGTCTTAAGAATGTATTGATATATTTCACCCTTTACCTTGTAGGTATCAGGGTGTTGCCTTATTGTTCCTTGTCTTTAACCTCAGTAAAATTCTCACCTTTTGAGTCTCGAGTTGATTAAATGAGAGTTGGTAGCCTCAAATCACTATTGTAATCTCCTTTCCCAACTTAAACTCTCTTTTGATTACGTTCTTGAATACAGGTAATACCCAATCCTCTGCAGCATCTTGGGTTCAATAAATACGAAGAAGATTGTAATACATGTAATGCCAGTCGAATAGATGAATCTCCCACTTCTCTTACATAGCTAATCAGTCAGGGTTCTCACAAACCCAATCAAGTAAATTAGCCGCCCATGTTCATGCAAAAATCCATGATAATCAATAAAGATCATATGTAATTAATTTCACAATAATGAAAGAGAGAAAATACAACGTCTCTAATTAAATAAAAACCCAAAATCTTAATAGCAAAATCTCACTGATCAAAGTATGCTAAAAGTATCAAAAGTAATGTAAAAGTGCGTAACCTGATAAAGAAATAACCCTAAGGTATTTATAGTATCTAAAAATAATAAAGAAATCCTAATAAAAATGGAATAGGAAAAGAAAGTTGGCACTCATTACGAATTGTGTGGTCTACTCGTAAGGTATATTTATGAGTCATACGTTGCTAATCATAGGCATTCCAGTGACTGATCTCAGGGATTCAAGCTTCTGTTGTCCTTAAAATTCATCACCATGAGTCGTAGTCTACCCTTACGACTTATGGTCTTTACTCGTTATCACTTGATCCTTAGACTTTCAGGACTTTGAATATTGGTCTCTTTACGACTTCTCATTATGAGTCATAATCAACTTTTATGACTCGTGGTATTCTGTTACTTCACCTTTAAATTTTACCTTTATCTTCTGCTCATTTTATGATTGCTCCTCACGACTCGTAGCCATATCTTACGAGTTGTAGTCATTCTTCACTTGATTTCTGTGCTTCACTTTGGCCACTGTCTTGTTAACAAGTCAGGCTATGAGTCTTATGATAACTTGACAACTCGTAGGTAGACCAGTATTCAATATATTCATAGATTTTCTTCCATTTCTTATTCTATCACCAATTTTAACCTGTTTCACCTGCAACAACACAAACAACCACATTATATCCAACAAGATAACCTAAGTCCAAGAATAAATTCCTTGTTTTAAGCATAGAATTTGCCATGTTTTCATGACACATCAGCATCCTTAACTTAGAATGTTTGCATGTCCTCAGGCAAAATAAAAATCAGAAATAAAAGAAGACCGATGCTTAAATAGGAAGATCCTAAGATACCTTTGGCAGTAAATTTTCATTTCAGCTCACAATGCTTTACTCCCCTCCTATTTTTAACTTCTTAAGAACCCAACTATGTATATTGATTTGGTTATACCAAAGTGACAAAAAGGAATCTAATGATCAAACTACATTAGCAATGGACAACTAGGAACAGATACAAATTACACTACCCAAATAATCTAGTAATCTACCAATGCAACCCTTATGCCCTTACAATCAAAGAGGTCCCATTCACTCAGATAGATCAACATGTTTATTTGGGGATAGTCAAGAGATGCTCACACTAACAAGGAAGTTACTGTCGGTGTACATAGAATGTCATAGGCTTGCCCATATGTTCTTTATCTGAGTTTTTGAACAGTCGAGCAAAGATCACTATAGGACTTTGTTAAGCTTGTAATGTAGGTTTGAGGATTCTATGGTATCTTTTGGGATTTTTTCAGTGACTAAGCCTCCTTGACACTACGATCACTTTGGGGTCCACTTATTTCTCAACTTTTGTTTCACTCCGCCTTTGTTTCTCTCTTTTTATTCTTTTTCTATTTTTTAGACTAGGTGTGATTTATTATTCTTTTTTTGCTCATTTTTCACAATTTTCTTTTTCTTGATCTTTTTTTATTTTCCCAACTTTTCTCCTTTTCTACCACACCCAAGCATCTTTTCTATTCACACCCTTTCTTCATACCTTCTTTATACCATGCACTGCTATGATATCCACCCTTAACATAGGCAATTTACCTGAGTTGAGGTGCACAATATCCAAAGAGGACCAGGGCCAAAATAGGTTCATTGTAGTCTAAAGAGGAAGGTGAATTGGTGTAAACAAAAATTATAGGTCTATTAGGGCTCAAACATCAGGATCAAGGGACACACATATCATTTGGTTAGACACTTTAGGCTAAAATAGACTAATAACAAAAATGGCCTATGATCATCTCCTAACCAACCATCCTAGAACCTAGGCAAGAGAAACCGAGAAAGTTCTGGATTCCATACGCACCGGGAACTAGGTAACACTTCACATACATATAGTATAGGGTCACATTACTAGTTACTACTTATTCAGTTATGCAATTGTTTTCCATGGTTATTTTGTCCCTAATTCTAGTGCCATTATCGGATTCACAGTTGTCCCTAACATATACACATATCACACAATTAGCAAAAATTTAGGAGGGGTAGTAATTTTTTTCAAACAGCTTCCACAAATTCAGCATAATCATTCAAAATATGTCTACTGCCTTGACTATAAATTTTGTTCCTACTTTGGGCATCACACAACACAACAACACAAAAAAATATGCAATATACCGGTTCACAAAGTTATTTAAACTGTGGCCTATTGGTTTTAAAATATGGAAACCATAACCTATGGCAACTGTGGTACACCCCCACCCCTACTAAAACTTATGCACTATCCCCAGTACATCTTGCAATGAAATACAGGGAGCGAGGACTTATCTGGGTGCCCTAGGCACCTGCTCAACCTAGATCATCATGGGGACCCTCAGATTGGGACCCACTTTTATGAATAGTAGTCCCATCAGCTGTCAGGACTAACTCTACAGTAGTGGCATCAGTTATGGCTGTTGCGCTCAATGGTATATCAGGTATTGAGGTTGTGTCACTGACTCTCCCAATATCCATAGCCGATCTCAAACTACCGGCACTAACATCCATCTCCTGGAACATCACCTGTCGGTCTTTCTCACTCTTTACACTTGATCTTTTTTCTTTTTTCATATTTTATTCTTAAGTGCTTTGACTTTTTCTTTTCTTATCCTTCTTTCTCTTTCTGCCTTCACCTTTATTTTCAATGTCCTAGATATTTACCACTTTTTTTTCAGACTAGATATCTAGAATTTTAGGCATATGTTAGACTGACCTCTCAACTATTTTATTAACCATTATTTGTTCGTCGGCTACCTCAGCCTTTACTCCTGCTATGTCTGGGGCCTAAACTCTTTAGAGCTGACGAGTGATTCGCCGCTCGAAACTATCTAGTTTTCTTTATATTTTTCTATTTTGATCTTCTAGTCTCTTTTCAACCCAGGTCTATGCACCTTCCTCCACTAACAAGACCATTTTCTCCAAAGTGGTCAACTTTTTATAACATCATTCCACATAGCCTGCGAGGTAACCACAAAACCTACAGAGCTGGTCCAAATGAGAGTGGGCATGGTGGTGCTGAACGTGATAGAGAAGGAATACTGGATGTTCCATATGCATTAGAAGGCTGGGTCTCAATTGGCCCACCTTCTACTGGTGAGTCATCTACCCAAGAAAATCCAATAACTTCAGTGCTTTGCCCTTTATTTTGCATTACCTCAGCTAGCAATGCTACTCCTTGTTTTGCTTTCCCAGTCATGGGGTTTACTATATCTCTAATTAACTCCAGATCAGTGGTAGTCTTTGGCTTAATATATATATCAACATCTAGGAGTTCTAGCACCCCCGTCTCTAAGCAAATCTTCCTCAACAAACATGGGAATGCTAGAATCACTTTTTCACCACCTACTTCTTGGTCATGTATTTCTCTAGAGATGAACTATGCAATATCAAACTCATAACCTACCATAAGTCCTTCTATTAATAATACACAGAATGGACTGAGATCATTTTCCCCAATTGTGGGACACAGTATATGCCACACAATCATCCGCCATGCGTTTGCCTCGAAGTTCAGAGCCTGCTTTGTAATCTGGTGTGGGTTCGCTCCTAGGCCACCAACTACCCAACTTACTTCTTCCCCATTTGTAGCGATGAGATTTGCTATCTACCTAAAATACATTATCTTATTTACTGACCCCATTAGATTCTTTGTAATTTTATGCATTTCATTCCTCCATATGGTACTCAATTTCAGTTGTGTTCACTGGTGGTTGAAAGTTGGGTCCAGGTAAGAATTTAGAAATAGTTCTTAGGGAAATGTTCACCCGAACTCCATGAATGGTTAATGATATGATTGAATTACCACCCTTCGATAAGTTTCCCAATGGGTATTACCTTTTTAACTCTTCTTTATTTTCTATATAGAACTCCCGCACTAATGCAGGATAGAATTTTTGAGGAACTGTGGTCATCCACTAAAATTCGTACTGTTGAAACCTGTCCACAAACCTAGGCATCTAAGACATACTTGTTGTAGTCAATCTTATTTCTATGTATATCCCTCTTTTTATATTACTTGTGGATGGGTTTACCTCCAAACCCATATTATATGTTTCTTGTATTCTGGGGTCCCGTTATCGTTTAATGAT
Source organism: Capsicum pubescens (assembly GCA_030864215.1). Taxonomy (NCBI): domain Eukaryota; kingdom Viridiplantae; phylum Streptophyta; class Magnoliopsida; order Solanales; family Solanaceae; genus Capsicum; species Capsicum pubescens. The sequence continues at coordinate 203,880,822 of CM061546.1, read as the reverse complement.
GGGCATCGAAGAAGGTTCAATGGATAATTAAACTTAGGGTGGTGGTGGTGGTTGGACATCAATAGAAGTAACATTCTCCTCACTCTCACTCTTATCATATTATTCTCCAAAACTAGAATCAACCTTCTCATTATTTTCACTTTCTTCCTCACCTTCACTATCTTCTTCTAAGATAGATTCAACCTATTTGTTGTTATTATTATCGCCCTTGTTAGACTGGCATAGTGAATGGGGTGGTGAGGAGTGGTGATTCTTTTTTCTTGTCCCTTTGGGAGGTGTATCTTTCTCTGAGACTACTTTATTACCTTGAGGTCATTTCTCCCGTAGGTCTAGTTTCCCCTTTAGCCAGTATTCTACAAGGTCACTACTTGATTCGTCAGTGTCCTCATTTATCAAATCGTAATCAGATTTTGGGGCAGGTTTCTTGTTGTTACATTTTTTTGGCTTTCTCTTTGACAATGAGTCACCCTTTGATGCTATTTGTACATATTGCGCAAGACCAATTAGTGATATCTAAGGTATGGAAAAGAAAAATAAGAAAGTTTGGTGTCAGTGTGCCTTTACTGGACTCCTTACGACTGAGGGGTATGAGTTGTAACCACTAGGTAAGATTCGTTTAAATGAGTCATAAGGTAGACAATGTACAAATTAATTTTCACTGGTCCGATTACGAGTCCTTCGAATGAGTCGTAATGTCAGTTGACAACTCATTACCAACACTCGTAAGATGACAAGAAACATATCATGCCATGCATAAGTTTCCCCAATCATCACGACTCCTTCTTACAATTCATAGGGATTGATTACTACTCGTTCAGGAGAGTTGTAACATTACCAAAACCCCCACTTTTCTAGACGAACATGTTATAAGTGATTACAAGTTATATAACGACTTGTTTGGTTTCTTTACGAGTAGTAACGAAGATTGTAATCATAGTAACTTGAAGATTTAGACTAGTTAGTTCCAATAATCAATCCCAACACCACATAAGCTATTTTACATTTATTCTAACACTCAATAATTCATTTACAACTAAATTTCAACACACAAGTCCAATTTTTGTATTCTCATTATCAACTTTGGTACGACTAGGGATTTAGTACATTAATACAAAAATTTTCATCAAGAACCCAAGTGTTCATACATATTTAAGGAACAAATTAACCATATTTAGCATTAAAGTACAACAAACTTACTTATTTAGTTGCAATTTGGATTTCTTGACTTCAAACTACTCTAAGCTCTAGTCTTTGTGAATTTTGTTATTTGAGAGGATTGGACTTGGTGAAATTTATGTTTTTAGAGTGAATGTGAAAAGTGTTTGAGCTTTACAATTGAGATAAATGGAGGGAGTTTGAGTGTTTGATAATCGGGTACCCAATTTGGGTGCCCTTTTAATTTTAAATCACAATTTTGAACTAGGTTGACCCGCGATGCCTGGTGTATCGGGCTTGGTTACAAGTCACCATTATGGCTCACAATCATATCTTATAGGTCATGTACTCCCTCTGTAAAATACTAGATCCTTACCTAGGTCCCTTAGTTATTACAAATCAATGTGATGAGTTGTAACCAGAGGTTACGACTCAATGTCAGAAGTTGTAACCAGAGGTTACGACTAGTTCTAAGAGTCGTAATGACTCCAGAAACTAAATACCTGGGTGATATGAGTTCCAGGTCTATATGTGTAATGCCCCGATTCACATAAACCGGAATGCCACATGGTGCTCGTGACCCCGAGGGACCACAAGCTAACCCTTCACTGATATCCGTATCTGTTCACTGCATAATATAATACAATACATGCGTAAACTTGCCATAAGGTTTAAACATCTAAAAATATGCAATACTGGAAACCACACACTAATACATCTTTCTGAAAAGCCTCTACACTGCTTGAACTGTGGAGTTGAAGGGATAATTCCCCAACTAACTCCGTCTACTAAAATCAAATACTGTAATAACAACATCCTCGGATGATGAGGACTCACTGCTGCACCCACTGCTGCTATAAAAGATTTGACAGCTAAATATACTCTGAATCTCGCTCTTCTGAACCTATGGTGGGGAAAACACCATAGCGCGAATGCATCAGTACAAAGAATGAACCGAGTATGCAAGGATAGGGTAAGGTGAAATATAAGGCTTATGCATAAACATAACAATCTGAATAATATGTATTCGCTGGAATAAACATATATAGAAACTCTGCAGTTACCAATTTTGAAACATGTCTGATAAACAATACACACAAGAATGCATAAAGTACAACTGAAATCATCATGACACCGAATGTTATATTTTGAACACTGACACCCGAAAATAATAATACTGACAATAAGATACTGAGTATCTGAAGCTACTAGAGCTGACATCTGTACTTATCCATACTGAGAAATTGGATAACTGATATTACTGATATTTGATATTCAAATTCACCAACTCTAGAACACTGAACAACTGAATCTGAGATCAACCCTCATCTAGCAGGAAGTCTCTATACTAAATGATAATGGGTAAATAAGTTCAAGAGCAACCCTTATCTCACAGGAAGTCTCTCTACTCAATGATAATGATAATGGGTAAATAAGTTCAAGAGCAACCCTTATCTCGCAGGAAGTCTCTCTACTCAATGATAATGATAATGGGTAAATAAGTTCGAGAGCAAACCTCATCTCGCAGGAAGTCTCTCTACGCAATGATAATGATAGCAATACTGAGAGGCCTGTATCTGACAGCCTCAACTTCTGCACATTAACTGAGTTCTTTTCTGAGACTGTTACTGAAACTGTGGGAGTGATCATTTAACCGACATGCCCCACTTACCAAAAGTGGGATCCAACTTGTACCCCAGCTGGAAGGGTGTCAATACCGCGCCACCAGTAAAAATAACTGCATAGGACCCTCTACTATCAGGACCTCAAACGAGAACGGTGGGACCCTCTATTCGGAGGACAACCACCTCATCTAACTCTCGACTCGCAGGATAGATGTCTCAACCTACGCTGGTGACGTAGTTCTGGAGCATAAGGATTGCTACCAGGAATCAAACCCTCTACTCGCAGGAATGTTCCCATCCTTAGCTCGCTCGGTGCTGCTTCCTACTCCCAACTGAAAGACACTTAACCGGTTCTTAACTGTATTCAACTGAACTGAATCTGTTCTCACATTATGATACTTTATCAATATGAAAGAGTTTGCTTGATTCCGTTCTCTGACGGAGTATTTCTAAATGCCACTTACTTTTAAGATAAACTTACTATCTCACAAAATGTACAGAGGTCTGTAACAGAGTGAATTGATATGTAAGATTTCAGAGCTTCATGGCCTGAGTATTCGATAAAGAATGATTTCCAAGATTACTGAGTTTTCCCAAAGTTTTGAAACTAACCAGGAGTTCATTGTTCATCGCTCGATTGAGATTACCGTGAAACTGACTCGGCTCTAGACCAGCAGACTATTTTGGGCATACGTACCCCCAGCATACAATAGCATAAAGTAACAAAAGATAGATAACTCATACACAACATGCCCATAGGCCATCATACGCAACACATAATTGAGGACTTCACACTTAGCAAATCAAATGGCCTCATTTCTTCATATAAGCATCCAATCGAACACATGGGGAGCATGCTTTGGGTCCACAGCAAATACTACGCATAAACATCATAGTTACCTCAACAATTCATCATGTCACTCCATCATACACCCACATCGCACCACAAATTCAAGGAAATCAACTATCCATAGGAACAAAGCATGAATTTATCTTTTATGACCTAATGAACCACAATGCATTGTTTCCTATTCTCTTAAATATTTTGTCAAACATATGGTAGACATAAGTTAAGCATATGGATATGGCATGAAATCTTAATTTGGATAACAAACATGTCAAATACTTAATTCTTCTTCACATAGGCATTTTAGCAATCACCTTACATGCACTATTTAGGGCATAGGTTTAAGGCTCAATTTCATGCACCACAACACCATCATCCTTCAACTTCAACATCCACATTTCTCAATTCACGATCCAACTCACATTTAAAAAATATTTGACATATCAATCAATAGTAGGGACATATAATTCCCAATAACAATTATCAAGTCATAACAAGGAAATAATGGAATAATAGTATAAATTAAGGCTTAACAATTTAAATCATCATATATTCATAATCAATTAATTTTGGACCTATTATGTTATAAAAACAAAATCTCTAGTCTCTTAGGTATTTTCAAAAACACCTTACATGCACTTCTTAGGCATAGGTGGATTCATCAAGATTACAAGTATTCAATCACCCATTTCATATATTTATACATCATACACCACCATAGTTTCCACAAATATACAAAGATCCCTTCTTGGATATCATCAACTTCAACAACATAATCACCAACCATCACACAAATACTACACACATATACTTCAACCAACACACACAATCATCCCACACATATATCTCAACCATCATGTGAATACTACATACATACACAATGAAATTTTAGAAAGTATAATCATATATATATATACACATGTATCTTGAGCCTTTGAAAAAGGATTTGTGGGATCTATGGACGAAAGGAGCCCATAGATAAACACTTGCATACCTTAGATTTCGTAACGGAAGAGATTGACGGAAGCAATTCGTGAAGCGAAGCCTTGAATCGATTTCCCCCCAATTGGAACCCTAACCCTAACTCCTCTTCTTCTATATATATATATATGCATATATTTTGAGAGAGAGATATAAGAGAAATGAGAGAAAATGAATGACAATTCTCAGATCAAAGGGGGTATATATAGAGGGTTACAATAATGGGAAATGACCAAAATTCCTTTAAAAACCAATCAATGTCAAATCTGCCCTTCAGTGATCTATCCGATAGGCTGAAGTAAATTGGTCATAACTTTTTACTTCGATGTCCAAATTGGATAAAACCAATTTCATTGGAAAGAAGACTCTCAGGTCTTTCCGTTGATATATAGAATCTCACACAATTCATTATGTACAAGGAGTTATGATCATTTAAAGTTGGAGCAAAAATATGCTTGGCCTCAGTACTTTTTCCTGCACATTTTACTGTTCATCACTATTCGCCGTTCGATCGGAATGTTCATAACTCATCGCTCGGGTGTCCGTTTTGGATGATCCACATATCGTTGGAAAGATTATTCAATGATCTACGAAATGGTGGTTTGAAATCCAAAAAATAACACACATAAAAATTATAAATCATTCTAGAAGATAGGACCCAATACGTTTACGCATAAAATTTCGACGAAAAATTTTCCGGGGTATTACATCATCTCCCCCTTGGAAACATTCTTCCTCGAATGTGAAGGCCAGATCAAGAACACTAATCAACTGGGTTTATTCAAGACAACAACACATCTCAAAACATAACCACACGACTGAAGCAACCAATACTCTGCGTACTTCCACTAGTCATGCACATCTATCGCATAAAACATTCAACAACCCACTCATGGGTAAATTTTCACAACACACATGCATCTCAAATGCACAGAATCATAACCCAACCAATCTCTTCAATACATGTTCAAACATGCCCACAATTCGAGTTCCTTTCTATTGAACGTGCATATTAAATACAAATATACCAAATTCTCGAAAGCATAACTAGAAATGCAACGAACGATGAGGTTAACATCATAGAAAGAGCATGGACATGCAATTATTATAACATTATGGGGTATCTCCCCCTTGGGACCCAAGGTCCCTCTAGACATATTTCACTGAAATAAGAATAGGTTAGGAACTGTCTCCCTTTACTGCTTTTCCATACCTACTGGCACCACTACTAGATTCTGAGGGCCTGACTTGTCACTTTCTATATCATCCTCCTCTCAGCTTTAAGTCATCTTCAGACACTTTTGAACACTTGGCTAAACCCCGAAATGAACTACAACCAATGTACTCTAGAGTCTGAGGCACAACGGTGCACAAAATGATAACTTAATTCATCCAGAAAGACTACACCTGAAAACATAAATTCAATATCAATACTACTTCTTGGAATACAACTCTTATATTTCCTTAGTCTCTACAATCATCATCATATACATACACTCTTTTTAACACCTACTAGTCTCACTAAACACATTATCTGCTTTGATTTCTTCCTAGGCTACTAATACCATACTCACATCTTAATACTTAGTTTGGAGTCCACAAACTTACATTCTTCAAAGATTCAAGCTTAGCTTCTAAAACATAACATGAATATCCACAAATCTTTAATAAACATACTATTCTCATTCTAGCCTTCAAATATCACGTCTCTTAAACTTATACTTCTCCACACCATGAGACTCGTAGCTATATCTCTATCAATCAACACATATAATTCCCAAATTCCACACTTAGATTCTTACATATATAATTTCAAGCCTATTCACTCACCATATAAACAGCTAACCCCATAAGGCATACTTTGCTCACTTTAAAGAACACTGTCCCAAAACTATCTGCGGGGATCGTCAGAGAAAGTTCTATCTGAAAGACTTTGGCTTGACTACTTCTATTACCTTAAGAGTAAGGTAAATCTGACATAAGTAGATCATTATAAGAGTCTACATAACTCTCTTGGAAAATCTTGCTATAGCACGATCTGGATCATGAAAGAACGGAAACTCTTCTAAACATCCCATAGCCTCTCGTACATGAATGTGGTATGCAACACACTCTTGTACAAGACTCTACTAGATGCGGCTTTTCAGACTCCCTAGGACACTGTTGAACCTTAGGCTCTGATACTAAGATTGTAACGCCCCGATTCCTATGAACAGGAATACCACACGGTGCTCGTGACCCCGAGGGACCACAAGCTAACCCTTCACTGATATCCGTATCTGTTCACTGCATAATATAATACAATTCATGCGTAAACTTGCCATAAGGTTTAAACATCTAAAAATATGCAATACTGGAAACCACACACTAATACATCTGTCTGAAAAGCCTCTATACTGCCTGAACTGTGGAGTTGAAGGGATAATTCCCCAACTAACTCTGTCTATTAAAATCAAATACTGTAATAACAACATCCTCAGATGATGAGGACTCACTGCTGCACCCACTACTGCTATACAAGATCTGACAGCTAAATATACTCTGAATCTCGCTCTTCTGAACCTATGGTGGGGAAAACACCATAGCACGAATGCATCAGTACAAAGAATGAACCGAGTATGCAAGGATAGGGTAAGGTGAAATATAAGGCTTATGCATAAACATAACAATCTGAATAATATGTATTCACTGGAATAAACATATATAGAAACTCTGCAGTTACCAATTTTGAAACATGTCTGATCAACAATACACACATGAATGCATAAAGTACAACTGAAATCATCATGACACCGAATGTTACATATTGAACACTGACACCCAAAAATAATAATACTGACAATAAGATACTGAGTATCTGAAGCTACTAAAGCTGACATCTGTACTTATCCATACTGAGAAATCAGATAACTGATATTACTGATATTTGATATTCAAATTCACTAACTCTGGAACACTGATCAACTGAATCTAAGATCAACCCTCATCTAGCAGAAAGTCTCTATACTCAATGATAATGATAATGGGTAAATAAGTTAGAGAGCAACCCTCATCTCGTAGGAAGTCTCTCTACTCAATGATATTGATAATGGGTAAATAAGTTCGAGAGCAACCCTCATCTCGCAGGAAGTCTCTCTAATCAATAATAATGATAATGGGTAAATAAGTTCGAGAGCAACCCTCATATCACAGGAAGTCTCTCTACTCAATGATAATGATAGCAATACTGGGAGGCCTATATCTGACAGCCTCAACTTCTGCATATTAACTGAGTTCTTTTCTGAGACTGTTACTAAAACTGTGGGAGTGATCATTTAACCGACATGCCCCACTTACCACAAGTGGGATCCAACCTGTACCCCAGCTGGAAGGGTGTCAATACCGCACCACCAGTAAAGACAATTGCATAGGACCCTCTACTATCAGGACCTCAAATGAGAACTGTGGGACCCTCTACTCGCAGGAAAACCACCTCATCTAACCCTCTACTCACAGGATAGATGTCTCAACCTACGCTGGTGACGTAGTTTTGGAGCATAAGGATTTCTACCAGGAATCAAACCCTCTACTCGCAGGAATATTCCCATTCATAGCTCGCTTGGTGCTGCTTCCTACTCCCAACTGATAGACACTTAACCGGTTCTTAACTATACTCAATTGAACTAAATCTGTTCTCACATTATGATACTTTATCAATACGACAGATTTTGCTTGATTCCATTCTCTGACGGAGTATTTCTAAATGCCACTTACTTTTAAGATAAGCTTACTATCTCACAAAATGTACAGAGGTCTGTAATGGAGTAAATTGATATGTAAGATTTCAAAGCTTCATGGCCCGAGTATTCGATAAAGAATGATTTCCCAAATTACTGAGTTTTCTCCAAGTTTTGAAACTAACCGGGAGTTCATTGTTCATCGCTCGATTGAGATTACCATGAAACTGACTCGGCTCTAGACCAGCAGACTATTTCGGGCATACGTACCCCCAGTACACAATAGCATAAAGTAACACAAGATAGATAACTCATACACAACATGCCTTTAGGCCATCATACGCAACACATAATTGAGGACTTCACACTTAGCAAATCAAATGGCCTCATTTCTTCATATAAGCATCCAATCGAACACGTGGGGAGCATGCTATGGGTCCACAACAAATACTAGACACAAACATCATAGTTACCTCAACAATTCATTATGTCATTCCATCATACACCCATAACGCACCACAAATTCAAGGAAATCAACTATCCATAGGAACAAAGCATGAATTTATCTTTTATGACCTAATGAACCACAATGCATAGTTTCCTATTCTCTTAAATAGTTTGTCAAACATATGGTAGACATAATTTAAGCATATGGATATGGCATGAAATCATAATTTGGATAACACACATGTCAAATACTTAATTCTTCTTCACATAGGCATTTTAGCAATCACCTTACATGCACCATTTAGGGCATAGGTTTAAGGCTCAATTTCATGCACCACAACACCACCATCCTTCAACTTCAACATCCATATTTCTTAATTCACGATCCAACTCACATTTAGAAAATATTTGACATATCAATCAATAGTAGGGATATATAATTCCCAATAACAATTATCAAGTTATAACAAGGAAATAATGGAATAATAGTATAAATCAAGGCTTAACAATTTAAATCATCATATATTCATAATCAATTAATTTTGGACCTATTATGTTATAAAAACAAAATCTCTAGTCTCTTAGGTATTTTCACAAACACCTTACATGCACTTCTTAGGCATAGGTGGATTCATCAAGATTACAAGTATTCAATCACCTATTTCATATATTTATACATCACACACCACCATAGTTTCCACAAACATACAAAGATCTCTTCTTGGATATCATCAACTTCAACAACATAATCACCAACCATCACACAACTACTACACACATATACTTCAACCAACATACACAATCATCCCACACATATATCTCAACCATCATGTGAATACTACACACATACACAATGAAAATTTAGAAAGTATAATCATATATATATATACACATGTATCTTTAGCCTTTGAAAAAGGATTTGTGGGCTCTATGGACGAAAGGAGCCCATAGATAAACATTTGCATACCTTAGATTTCGTAGACGAAGAGATTGACGGAAGCAATTCGCGAAGCGAAGCCTTGAATCGATTTTCCCCCAATTGGAACCCTAACCCTAACTTCTCTTCTTCTATATATATATATATGCATATATTTTGAGAGAGAAATATAATAGAAATGAGAGAAAATGAATGAAAATTCTCAGCTCAAAGGGGGTTTATATAGTGGGTTACAATAATGGGAAATGACCAAAATACCTTTAAAAATCAATCAATGTCAAATCTGCCCTTCAGTGATCTATCCGATAGGCTGAAGTAAATTGGCCATAACTTTTTACTCCGATGTCCAAATTGGAAGAAACCAATTTCATTGGAAAGAAGACTCTCAGGTCTTTCCGTTGATATATAGAATCTCACACAGTTCATTATGTACAAGGATTTATGATCGTTTAAAGTTGGAGCAAAAATACACCTGGCCTCAGTACTTTTTCCTGCACGTTTTACTGGTCATCCCTATTCACCATTCGATCGGAATGTTCGTAACTCATTGCTCGGGTGTCCATTTTGGATGATCCACATATCGTTGGAAAACTTATTAGATGATCTACGAAATGGTGGGTCGAAATCCAAGAAATGACACACAGAAAAATTATAAATCATTCTAGAAGATAGGACCCAATATGTTTACGCATAAAATTTCGACGAAAAATTTTCTGTGGTATTACAATATGACTCTTGATCATGAATCATAATGTATGGTTACGCCTCGTAAGGATCCCTATATGACCTAATTTCTACAATTTTCCTAGTGAACTCCTATAACATCCATTCCTGCACACTAAGCATACATGTTACCTTATAATTTATTGAGTACAAAACATGGGTTGCCTCCCACGCAACGCTTGATTTAACTTCATGACATGACGTGGCTAAGTTGAGTAGTCAGACTTCACAAACAAGCCCCATGGTTTGCCTCCTATGCAACACCTAATTTAACATCGCAACATAACTCAATTGCCTTGGTTACTCAGACTCACCAAGGATCAAATCCTCAATTTCCTTAACTTCTTCAGTGTTACCTATATAGTGCTTTACCCTTTGCCCATTCACTTTGAACGGGGCTTCACCATCATGCTTCAGTTCTAAATCACCATATGGAAACACTCTCACCACAGTAAATGGACCATACTATCAGACTTCAACTTGTCTGGAAATAAATGATGTCTTGAGTTATATAGTAATACCTAATCACCTTGCTCAAATTTTCTTTTCTTAATTTTGTGATCATGATGCAACTATATCTTTTCTTTGTTAAGTGTATAAATCTCATAAGCCCAAAGTCGAAACTCATCCAACTCATTCATTTTACTCGTGCTTGCTTTTGTTGCATCCCGCCACTCAAAATTCAACTTCTTCAATGTCCATGGTGGTTCATGTTCATGTTCAACGGGAAAGTGACATACCTTTTCATATAACAAATGATATGGATAAGAATCTATGGGAGTCTTTAAAGCTGTTTGGTAGGCCCATAATACATCATCTAACTTCTCAACCAGTCAGTCCTATTGGCATTCACAGTCTTCGCCATAATGGACTTTATTTCTCTGTTGGACACTTCAACCTGTTCGCTAGTCTGTGGATGGTAAGGTGTTGCCACCTTATGCTTCACTCCATACTTCTCAAGAAGACTCTTAAATAGGTGTTTACAAAAATATGACGCACCTTCTATAATGATTGCACATGGTGTGCCAAATCGAGAAAAGACATACTTCTTTAAAAAGGTGATGACACTTCTTCCTTCATTATTAGGGAGCATAATTGATTCCATCTATTTAACCACATAATTTTAACGCCCCGAGTCTATACCCTGGATGTCACACGGTGCTTACGACCCCAGAGGATCACAAGCTGACCCATGACTGGTACCTGTTGTGGGCACTGAATAATAATACTAAAAATATATGCGGAAGTATAACTGAAAATGCCATAAGGTTCTCAAAATACTAAAATAATAACTGACTGTACTGATAATAATATTTAAAAACTGAATAACTGTCTGTGCTAGTCTGAAAGCCTCTAACTATTTGAATATGGAGTTGATGGAACAAACCCCCAATTAACTCTAACTGAAATAACTACTGAGCTAAATTAATTACTGAAATAGATAAACTCTGTCCTCAAAATATGAGGACTCACCACTGAATCTGTTACTGATATCCTGAGCTGCTAAATATGATCGGGAACCCATGCGTCTGAACTTATGCTATGAGACATCATAGCACAAAGAAAGAGTATGCATCCGTACTTTAAATGTACTGGTATGATAAGTGAGGTAGGCTGATATACATGGGTTCATATGCATGAGATGACAATTGACTGAATGAACATCATAAAATAACTGGATGAGAGTACATGCAAAACTATAATTACTGAACATGCTGAATATGAAATACTACGCATATAATGTCTGTCTGAATTAGATTAAAACTAAAGTAATGAGTTCGGATAACTAAATACTAATAACTGAAAGTTTAGGATGATACTAAAGTACTGAATTCTGATGGCTGTGTAACTTATAACTAATAGCCATGGTTCTGTAGAACTATCTGAGTTCTTTACTTAATACTAAGACTGAAATTGTAACTATGGCAGTTGTCATCTAACTGATATACCTCGATTATAGATTGAGTTGGGGTCCAACCAGTAACCACAGTTGGAAGAGTGTTAGCACCTTGCCAAGGGATACTAACAATGCTGTGTCAACCCTAATCTGGCAGAAAGACTTATAAAATATATAATGATTGCTTCAACCATAATCTGGCAGGAAGACGACTTACCCTGCGCTAGCTATGTAGTTCTATAATACATGGACTGCTACTAAGGGTCAAACCCTCTACTGACAGGAATTCCCCCATCCCTGGGTTTGCTCAGTGCTGAGTTCTACTCTCAACTAAATCGACACTGAATAGATTACTATACTGTACTAGGCTTAACTGAACTAACACTGATCATGTTGACTGACTGAACTTGACTGAGTTCACTGAGTTCTACTAACTGACTGAGTACTACTGTTCTTAACCCTTACTAGAACGATTCTATAACTACTGCAACTAAGTAAACAACTAGATTTCAGGTAATAAATATCCCAAGGACTCGATAGCATAATGGATACAAACATAGCAAATCTTGAAAGCATAGAAATAGTCAATTGTTCACAATTCATTCATTTAGTCCTTTTGTCAAACACTTAGAGGTCATGGACTTGTAAATGAATGAGAACATATGCTAACATGTCATGATTTCACTATTCAATTCACATGGACATTCTATCAAACACTTGGGGAGCATAATTAATACACACGATAATGAATAACTCATAAGCATTATGACTACAACTTAAACTTGCAAATTTAAGGGTTTTGACATTAAAGATTCATAATTCAACACACATGCTAACATAATTTCATGGAACTCATAAAATATCTCAACTTGAAATCCATACAACAACTCAAACATGGGCATAATTAAATTCATAATATGGAAATTATAATTCAAGTTTTTGAAAAGGTTTCTTGAACTCCAAGGGTGGAAGAAGACCCAAGGATGAACACCTAACATACCTTGATTGTTAATTTCATGAAGATTGTGGTGAATTCTTGGGACTTTATCTTGAGCTTGATGAAATTAAGGCTTGTTCTTGAGAGTGTTTGTGAGATAATGAGTGAATCTTGCCCTTTAGGATATTAAATTTTGTGTTTTAGCTGAATTAGGTAAGGGGAAAAGGACCTAAATGCCCTTGGAAACCCGTAATTAAGTGAGAAAACTATGCCCAGTGATGCGATACCCTCCGTACCATATCGATGGGGTCGATGCGATTACCGACATATCATGTCGATGGGCACAATGCGAGAGCTAATCCGATGCGTCAAGATTGCATTGGCTTGTTGTTTTGGCCATCCAAACAAGACACACACGAAGTCCAAAAATTCCAAAACACACCCAATATGACCTATTGACATCCCTGATCATGAATCAATTTAAAAATTGACAATCTAAGGCTGAAAAGATTATAAATGATTCCATTGAAATATCGAGGCCAAAAATGAGACTAAGTGTCAACACTTGGCTGAAATTTTCTAAGTCTGGGACCTCTTTTGGCATGCTATATAGGACTGAAATGACTAGGACTCCGCGGAGTGTTACATTAATCCACTTCTACTAGAATATACTTCATACCAAAGGAGATCACAAAGGGTTCCATGAAGTCCACACCCCATACATCAAACAACTCCAATTCTAAAATAGGGAACATAGGAAGTTCATGGCACCTAGAGATATTTCCTTGATGCTAGCATTGGTTATAGGCTAAAGCAAACCCATGAGCATCCTTATTTATTGTAGGATAGTAGTACCAATATTGTAGGATCTTATGGGCTGTGCAGGTTCTGACCCCCAACTGGTGAAGAACGAAAAACCTCAAGGATGCTCATCTTCTCCACATTATGTATGCATCTACAAATAAACTCATCCATATAGATTCAGAGTAAGTAAGGTTCATCCCATAAAAACTTCCTTACCTCAAATAGAAAAGACAAATTAGGGGACACAATGATAGGAGTTGTCATCAAATTCTCTTTTAGGCACTGAAAAGCCTTCAAGCATGCTTCATCAAAATAAAACTTCACCTCTTTCTTGAGAAGCTTGTAAAGAGGGTTGGAGATATTTGAGAAATCGTTAACGAATTGCCTGTAAAAATCCACATGTCCTAAAAAGCTTTGAATACCCTTTATAGAATTTAGTAGAGCTAACTTATCGATCAGTTCAATTTTAGCTATATCTACCTATATACCCGATTTTGAAATCTTGTTCCCAAGCATAATGCCTTCTTTAACCATGAAATGAAAATTTTCCCAATTAAGTACCAAGTTGCATTCCTTACATCTACGAAGAGCATTTTCCAATTAAACCAAGAAGTCATCAAAGAATCACCAACTACCAAAAAATCATCCATGAATACTTCGATGGTGTCTTCGACTATATCAGAGAAGTTTGACATCATACATATCTGAAATATGGTTGGAGCCTTACATAACCCAAATGGAATACAACTGAATATAATGGTCCCATAAGGACAAGTGAAAGTCATCTTCTCTTGGTCTTTGGGTGCAATAGTGATCTAGTTGTATCCCGAATAACCATCCAAAAATAATACCACCCTCTGTCTGCAAGTCTGTCAAGCATCTGGTCCATAAAGGTCATGGGGAAGTGGTCCTTCAGGGTTCATGTATTCAGTTTCCTATAATCCATGTACACTCTCCAACCTGTGATTGACCTCATTGGTACTAGCTCATTCTTCTCATTAGTCACAACAGTAATAATGCCCTTATTCAAAAGACATTGTACTGGATTAACCCACTTACTATTAGCAATGGGATATGCTATTGTAATGCCCTGAACTTTCTTTAAGTCAAATCTAGTCTCCAGAAGAGTTATTGATGACTTTCTAAATGATTAATATTCAAATCAGATAGAATCTCCCCAATTTCGACTTTTTATCATATGGGAAATTAAATTAGCTTTACAATGATACCATTTTTGTCCAAACTTGGTATTGTGGTAGAAAGTTATGGCCGTTTTACAAAAAGCAGTCAAAACCACCTAGATACGATGGTGAGGGTTGGCGAACCGTCAAGCTAGTGACGGACCATCGCCCAAGCTGTCGCAGGGAGGCAGTGAGACCACCTTCTTCCTAAGGGCGATGACTTAGGCTGACGGACCATCAAGCTAGCGATAGACCGTCGCCCAAGCCGTCGCAACAGAGGCAGTGAACCCCAATTCTGCCCAGGTGCGATGGTCAGGACCGACAGACCATCGACCTAATAACGGACCATCGCATAGTTCGTTCAATTATTTTGAAGTCATTTTTAAAAGGGTATTTGGGTCTTTTCCACCCATTTTAACCACTAATTATATCAGATCAAGGCTCATAAGTTCATAATCCATCGACAACATCAAATTAGGGTTTTCTCTCAAAGATAATCCCTAAGAACAAGATCTAAATTTTTCTTCAAGAAACTAAGAAATTCAAGTCCTTCAAGTCAAAGAACTTCAAGAAACTCACAACCCAAGTATGTCATGTGTTGATTCATGGGTCCCTTTCACCTACGAAGCTCAAGAATCTCTTTCAAAATACAAGATTTGTGTATTTATGAATATTCATAATTTAAATAGAATTGAAATTTCATGTTCATGATGTTGTGCGGTTTTGATTCATGTTTTAAATTACATTCTTCCAATGATTGACCCTAGTATATGAAGATTTGCATAATAACCATGATAAACCCCTTTAATTTACAAGTTGATTGATGTATCCATGATTATTAGATGTGTTGATGATTGTATAACCAAAGCATGCTCAACATGTGTTTGATTAAATGCCTATGTGAAGGAAAAATGCCATACTAGTATAATAATATGAAATCCCCATTCATGTACAAGTTCATGCATGTCAAGTGTTTGATGAAATGTCTTAGTCAATGAGTTATGGATATATGTGTGGCCATTGTGGTTCTTTAGAACTTGTACTTTATGAATTCTCTAACTTATTCTATTATGGATTGTTGATGTGGTCATGTATTCAGGAAAGTCATGCTTTGTTAGTTTCTTCCCATTGAGTCCTGGGGGTACTTGTACCCAAAAATTTAGCTGTGTGCCTAGAATTAGTATCATGTTTTCAAGATACTCTCAGTTAAGCCATGATCCATAGAATTCAGTCAGCCTCATGACTCAGGAAAACTTAGTAATTTCAGTAGTATTCCGTCAGTCAATGGAACTCAGTTAACTCAATCCAGTCAGTTCAGTTAATTATGTTCAGTGTCTATCCAGATGGGAGTAGAAATTAGCACCGAGTGAACCCAAGGATGGGAACCCACCTGTTATATGAGGGTGTGATTCTTAGAATCAATCCTTGTGTTCCAGAACTATGTAGCCAGCATAGATTGAGATATCATAGCCTGTTATATGAGGGTAGATGAGGTGTCTTAACCTGTTATATGAGGGTTCCCACCATTCTAACTAGAGTCACCTGTTATATGAGGGTTACTCACAGATTGTCCTTACCAGTGGTGCGGTATTGACACCCTTCTAATTAGGGTTTTAAATTAGACCCCAACTCATCTATATTGTGTTATTTGGGGTATTCGGTTAGATGACTACTTCCCATAGTTTTAGTTACAGAATTAGGACTGTCAGATATAGTTATTCAGTCTTAGTAATAAAACTCAGATAGTTCTACAGAATTTAGGATTGTCAGATACAGTCAACTCAGAATAGCAGGAAACTCAACTAGTTCCATTAGAACCTAGGCTGTCAGATACAATCACTTCATATTAGTTATTTTAGTTATACAGTTATCAGTATCTCATGTAATCAGTACTCAGGCTCAGGAATCATGTTATCATCGAACTCAGTTACAGTTATTATGTATTCATGCGTGCATTCTCACATTCATGTTATCTAGTCAGTTAGTATAGTTCATGCATGTGAACCTTTTGCATTCAGCCTACCTCACATGCATACCAGTACATTCAAACGTACTAACATATTTATGCTATGGTGGTTTATACCATATGTTCAGAAGCACGAGCTCCAGAGCATCAATAGTATTCCAGTCTCAGCAGTCAGAGTTAGCAGTGAGTCCTCATCCTTCGAGGACATGACCATTACTTTATTATCTCATTAATTAATTTATTTTAGTAGTTGGATTTAGTTGGGGACATGTCCCATCAACTCCTTATTCAGACAGTTTAGAGGCTTTCGGACTAGCATGTTCAGATAGATATTTTAGTTGTTTTGGTATTGATATACCATATCTTTAGATGTTATGTTTTATCAGATCTTTGAACCTTGTGGCCTTTCAACTTTTATTTTGGCATTTATATAGTATATTATGCAGTGTAATGGTATAGATATCAGTCATGGGTTAGATTATGGTCCTTTGGGAGCATGAGCACTGTGTGGCATTTTGGGTATCAGACTCGAGGCATTACATCTATACCAATATCTAACCACTTGATTATTTATTTCTTCACCACCTTTGGCATAGGAGGATTAATCCAACGTTAATGTTCTATTCTTAGAACACAATATGGTTTAAGTTGGATCTTTTAAGTACAAAGCCCAGCAGAATACCCACAATATCTGTAATGGACCATATAATGGCCCTGTTTAATCTCTATAGAACTAATAATAAAGATTTCATTTCTATTTGCATCAAGTCAACTGCAATGATAACCAGAAAAGTTTTATCGGCCCCCAAAAATGCATATCACAAATGAGAAGGGAGGGCCTTCAACTCTAAGACTGGTGGCTCCTTAATAGATGAACGATCAGGTGGAGTGGTTCTATTTTTAGATACCGATCAAGCTTTTTTTGTGCAAAACTATAAAAACTATTCCCAAAAAGTGCAAATACCATCTTATCATGGCCATCTATACCATCATTGTCAAAGTTCATAATCATTGCTGCTAAGGCTTCAATACCCAACCTTTCTTTAATAAGAACAGTCATTGTACCCACATTACATTATCAATGGTATCTATCACAGACACAACTCTCATATTATCCAGTTGTCGCATTGACTGGCATATATTTAAGATTACATGTTCATCGTTGAGTCTGAACCTCATCTATCCCAATTTTATATCAAACAATGACCTACTAGTAGATAGGATGGGTCTGTCCAATATGATAGGGACTTGGAAGTCCACCTTACAATCAAGTATCAAAAATTTGGTTGGGAAGATGAAAGATGCCACCTTTACTAACACATCACATAGAATACCAATTGGCTTTTTCACTATTTGGTTAGCCATCAATAATCTCATTGATGTTGGTTTGGGTTCTCCTAACCCTAACTGCTTAAACACAACCAACAACATGAGATTAATGCTTGCTCCTAGATCATATAGAGCCCGAGCAAAGTTTAAAGACCCAATAGTGCATGGAATGATGAAGGCCCCGAGATCTTTCTTCTTCTCTACTAACGATCTAGAGGCAACAACACTATAATGATGGACATTGTCCGCAAGCTCATAGATCATAATTTGCTTTCTAGTGACCTGATCCTTCATGATTTTGCATTGCCTGACATTTTCTCTAACGCCTCAATTAATGGAATATTTGCAGACAACTCCTTCAACATAGATAGAAACTTCTGATATTTGCTCTCCTCCTGTTTCTTTTTTGATCTCTGAGTATAAGGTGGTCAAAGTCCTGGAATGGTTTTATGAACTGGATCCTCAATCCTTCCCTTACCTTTGTAATCTATACTAGTATCCTCAATATCGAGTGACTTCTCTACTTCGACATCATGTACTCACTCAACAACAACAGGATCAACCTTATTTTTTATCACATTCAAAGTAGACACAGGAAAATCCATGGTGGTTTAGCCACTTTGAGTAGTAATTTCATGTCAATTACTATCATTATTTGGGTTCTGCACTGTATAACTAGGAAGAGTGCCAGGCTACCTTTGATTTAATGTGACCGACATCTGGCTGAACTACTACTCCAGCTTTTTTATCGTAGTCGGATATGACTCAACCTTGTAATTCAGCCCTGATAGATCTACCTTAATCTCTTTAAGATAGATCTCTTGACTTTCTTGGCCTTTTACTAATTTCAACAACATTGCTTCCATTCTAGACTCAGTATCTCGGCTACCTGGTAGGACATATCTATCACTCTTCTCTCTGTAGTCATCCTTAAGCCTCCAATCACCATCTTGTTCTCTAATTCTACCTCAGTACCTATCACCATAATAGTTTTGATCTTGATTTCCTTGCCCTTTGGATCAAAAAACTGCCACTCTGCGATCCAAATACTTTACTTTCTAATCTACATCAGATTCGTTTGTCCTAAAAGTAGATTCCTGTTCCCCACTGCATTTACCTTTCAACCGTTATTGCTATAAATTATTTTGAAAGTATCCCAATATCAGTTCTGAGCAATGCAACTTCTTGTGCAACCGTGTCATCACTAGCTCTATTGTCACTTGTATCCCTAATAGCATATGTACCACATTTTCTATCAACCTCCTGAGTATGCAATCCTTGGTTAGTAACAAAAATCTCATCTAACATCTCTTAAGATATCTTCCAATATAGACGCGTAAGTGCACCTCCAGATATTATGTCTTCCATTGCCCTAGAGGTGATATTCAATGATCTTTAGAATATCTCCAACAAATTTGATCCTAGAATTCTGTGATGAGGTACCATGCTTAATTTCTTTTTGAATCAAAACCATGCTTCATACATAGACTCTGCAAGTAACTATTTGAAACTATAGATTTCATCTTTCAATTGCAACATCTTGGCAGGACAGAAAAATCAATTCAAAAATTATCTGTGCAGCTCATGCCAACTCATGATTGAGACTCTAAGAAGTTTTCCCAGCCATAATGATGCTTCACTAGTCAGTGAAAAAAGGAATAATCACAATCTCAACACTTCCAGATCTACCCATGGAATGGTATATGAATTACATATCCTAGTGAAATTGGCTAAGTGCATGTTTCTATTATCTATTGCTGCCCTGAGAAAATACCCTTAAGATTTAGCAACTAAATCATTGCACTCATAATATTGAACTTTATATTCGGGGGTAATATAGGTGGGGCAATGGCTCATGTATCAGCAGGATCTACATACCCCATGTCTTCATCCTCATCATACAGTGGTAGAAACTGATATGTAGGTATAAATCGAGCTCTGCCATCCCTAGCTCTTTCCTGACCACCATCAACAGCTGCACGTGGATCAACTTTTGGTCTTGGACTGGCTAGCAGTGCTTGTTAAGCTAGCCTAGCTTTCTCAACCACTTTTCTCTCTTCAGTTGCCTCTGCTAAAAATTGCTTTTTCTATCTATCTTTAATATTTTGTAGATCAGCAGGTGGGGGAGGAGGTACAATCTAAGGGTTTTGAACCCTAGCAAGAACACCATCACAAACTTTCTCTGACATCCTTCATAGTATTTGTAGAATTCTTTTGGGATATGGATCCAATGGTAGTAAGGGATTTCCTCTACTTCTAGTTTTTAGCATACACTAGTGTATACCACACCAAGATAGAAAATAAAACCTATGAAGTTCACTAACTTCAATCAATAATTCACACGGTCTCCCCCGACAATGGCACCAAAATTTTATGTCACTCAAAACTAACCTCCAAAGAAGTATGTTGTGGTCGATGTCAAATATAGTAAACCAAACCAGGTTTGGGTTGAACCCACAGGGGAAACATTGAACAATATCTCAAACTTGAAGTAATCCATGAGTAATGCAACGGGAATTTGAAGTCAAAAGTAACAAGTAACAGAACTTGAATTCTTGAGTGTGTAAATAATAGAAGACGAACACTAGGACTGTGTCCCCTTGGCTTCACAACTACATAAGATTCTCGTACTGAATCCACCTGCCCTTCTACTCTATATCCAAAGTTTACAATCTATGTACTATCAATCATCTTGTGAACGTATTGATAGATTTCACCCTTTACCTTGTGAGTCTCAGGGTGTTGCCTTATTGTCCCTTATCTTTAACCTCTGTACAACTCTCACCTTTTGAGTCTCTAATTGATTAGACGAGGGTTGGTAGCCTTGAATCAAAGTTATAATCTCTTTTTCCTTATCTTGAACTCCCTTATGTGGACGTTCTCAAATACAGGCAATCCCTAAGCCCCGAAAGCAACTTGGGTTCAATAAATATGAAGAATATTGCAATACATGCAATGATAGTTAAATAGATGAATCTTCTACTTTCCTTACGTAGATAGCATGCCAGGGTTCTCACAACTCTAGTCTAGGAAATTAGTCGCTCATGTTTATGCAACAATCCATGATAATTAATAAAGAAACATATAATTAATTAAACAATATTAAAAGAGAGAAAATCCAAAGTCTCCAATTGAATAAAATCCTAAAATTTCAAGAAAACAATCTTAATGATCAGAGTATGCTAAAAGTACAAAAAGTAATGTAAACACGCATAACCTAATAAAGGAATAACCCTAAGGTATTTATAGTATCTCAAAATAATAAAGAAATCCTAATTAAAATAGAATACAAAAAATAAGTCGACACTCAATATGACTCGTGTGGTCTACTCGTAAAGTCTCCTTACGAGTCGTACTTTGCTGGTCGTAGTCATTCTAGTGACTAATCTTTAGGGATTCAAGCTTCTGTTGTCCTTATGATTCATCACCACGAGTCGTAGTCAGTCCTTACGACTTGTGCTCTTTACTTGTCATCACTTGAGCCTTAAACTTTCAGGACTTTGAATAGTGGTCTCTTTACGACTTCTCATTACGAGTCGTAATCATCTCTTATGACTTGTGGTCTTCTGAGACTTCACCTCTAAATTTTAGCTTTAGCTTCTACTCATTGTATGATTTCTCCTCATGACTCATAGCCTTATCTTACGAGTCGTAGTCACCAGTATAGTCACTATTCACTTGATTTCTCCACTTCACTTTGGCCACTTTCTTATTAATAAGTTAGGCTATGAGTCGTATGATAACTTGATGACTTATAGGAAGACCAATCTTTAACTTATTCATAGTTTTTTCTTCTATTTTTCATTCTAACACCAACGTTAGTCTATTTCACCTACAACAACACAGAAAATCAGATCATATGCAACTAGATAACCTAAGTCCAAGCATAAATTCCTTGTTTTAAGCATTGAATGTGCCATATTTCCATGGCACATCATAGATTGATGGACCTGGCTATAAATCTGGGAGGTTGTTAGCTAATCTCAAGAATAAAAGGATCCAAATGAAGTACATGAAGCAATTGTGCTTAGTTTTGTTTGTTCATTCCATTATATGGGCAAGAGATATCAACAAAGTCATAGAACCAGAATTGTTAGTGCTTGCTCAGGATTTTGATAAGTTCAACAGATATCCATGGGGATATTAAAGCTATAAGTTGACTGTCATATATTTATTAACAAAACCATCTCCAATGATGATCAGCTTATGCGACTTTCCTTGGGCTTTCATGGTAAATTTAATCACTATTTGTTTACTCTTTCATTTATTTAAATTGAATAATTATTTTGACTTTTTTATTTAATTTCTATTTATATTTTTAGTCTTGAGAATTTGAATCCATTCCTCACCTCCAAAAGTAGGTCAAGGATTACTTGGATGAGGTTTCTTATCCAAGGATCCTTAGGTGGTTAGTTGTAGAAAATAGCCTAAAAATGAATTACCTTGAACTCTTTAACCTTTTGGATAATGCAGTAAGTCTTATTTCAAGTAGAATAATTTGACTCAAAGGAAGATATTGAAATATATAAGCCATCTATTGCAATTTATCTTAACAGATTACTCATCTACTATAATTAGTGCAACAAATAGGTAATCTATTGCAACAAATGAGTTATCTATTGCAATATATTACCATTCTATTGCTCAGGTTCTCTGAATCTAACTTAACAAATTACCCATCTACTGCAACTTATGCAACATGTGGGTAATCAGTTACAACAGATGGTCTTATCTGTCGTAACAAAAGACTAATCTATAACATCTATTGTCTGTGCTAAGATATTACCCAATTGACCATAAATTATTATTTGATTTAAAACTATCTATTTTTATTTATAGGTTATGAATCCACGGCTTGTACCTATTGAGAAAGATTTAGGGATGCTTTCTTTTGTTACTCTGGCTTTGTTCATACAAACGCCAACCCAATGGTGGAAATAATAAAGAAGGAATTGGCTGGATCAAGAGCCATAAAAAGAACAGTTAAGAAAGGTTATTTTGTAACTATTGAGCCTCATATTGAGTCTCTTCATGACCAAACTACTGCAATAGATTTGGGTGCTACTTACAGTGGAGTTGGTGGTGATGGTGTTGCTGGTGAATTTGTTGATGTTGGTGCTAGCGAGGCATGATGATGAGCATGATGTTGATGCTCAAGAAAAAATATGTTTGAAATTATATTTAATCTTCTAGAAGATGATGAGGTCTAACTCATAGCTTTAAGTGGTACCTCTTCAAGCTCATGTTCTATTTTCAAATGCCAAAAGTGCAAGGACTGACATACTGAACTCAAAAAAAAAATACATTCTCTCACTGATACTGTCAAGGAATTGACATCCAAGAGGGGTGTCATACCATTAAGAAAGCTGAGAGAGACATACCCTCATATATTGAAGGTTAAGAAGAAGAAAAAAAACAATTCTAATTGTACTCTCAAGAAGGAAACCAAGAAAATTGGCAACTCCTCCTCCTTTAAATATTGATTAAGTTTAAGTGGCCCCTTGGCCCCTTCTAATGTTAAAGGGGCCACTAGAGAGAAGGGACCATTGTATAAGGTAGAGATATATAAGTTGGTCTAACTCAATACGAAGGCTTATCTGACAAGGTTCATAAAATCCAATAATTTCGTAAAAGCTTTCACCATGAGTACCCTTTTCTCAGAAAACTTTAAGAAGATGACACATATGAAGGTGTGGTACGAGGACTCAATATGTTTACTCTTTCTAACCTAACATTATAATATTTATTTCTTACAACTAAGTCATTTTTTAACAAATTACCCATTTGCTACATAAGTTACAGTAGACTGGGTAATCTGTTAACACAGGTTCAAAGAAGCTACACAACAAATGAGTCACCTGTTGCAACAGATGGGTAATCTATTGCAATAGATGGTCCATCTCTTGAACTAAATTACCCATATGTTTCATAAATTTCATTAGATGGGTAATCTATTAATAGATTCAGAGAACCTATGCAATAGATGGACCATTTATTACAACTGATAGTCCATCTGTTGCATCTTTCCAATTTTATTTTTCTAAATTACTAACCTATTTAAAAATTTCTTCTTTTATCATAGTATGTTAATGAAATTCTATGCCTTACAACGGCAAGGCACCTCAGTGCATAGAAGCTTATGATCTTGGCGATAAAATAATGGACCTCAACTTCTATAATAACTTCTTAAGTAGGTACCGAGAACGTAGTGATCGAGTACAACTCCCGATGTCCCAGGACTTGAGGATTTAATATCTAAGACAGAAAGAGATGAAGATATGATTGACTATGTTAGAGAAAAGAGACCATATCCACACGACATGGATTGGATTGGGTCAAAGAGAATTTATGCAGTCATGAACCTAAAGAAAACACATTTTTGGCTCTTGAGATCCACCTCTATGAGGGACTCATGAATGTTTATGATTGCAACTTATGTATCTTCGAGTAGTGGGATTTTTTTCCTACATGGGAGCCACTATTGGACTTGTTCCCCAAATTGTTGAAGAAAAGTGACTTAATGGAACACTTGCCAAAGAAAGTGCTCAACAAAAGATGGTCTTTTGAAGGTTGAAAAAGGACCTGAACAAAAATTTAATCGGTGCCGCGTATAGGTCATATGCACATGCATATATCAAATATTTGCTAACCGGCAAAGAAATGTCAAAACCAAGAACCTTACTAAATAAAAACATTGTGGCAAGTATGCAAGAGGTCTGGGTTGCTGGGGTACTACATGGAAGTTTGAAGCCTGTGTATGAAAATAAAATGTAAGAACATGATGACAATTTTTATTTTAGGTATTCTAGTTAATTGTATTGTTTAAGTAATGGCAACTTTTTATTTTTTTATGTTTGATGATAATTGTATTATTTTATTAAATTTGCAAACTTATGAATTAGTACAAAAAATAATTACTTAGTTCAAATATTGCAATAAGTGCGTTATATCGATATAGACATTTGTATAATGCAACAAATGACTAATTTGTTGCAATAGATGACACATATGTTGGAAGAGATCAAACAAATACAGACTCTTCCTCATTTCATAATGCAATAGATGAGTAACCCATTGTAATATATGTCTCATCTATGAAAATTATCAAACACATATTTTAACTGTTACAACAGATAAGTAATTCATTGGAAATGGCCAAACAGATAAAGACATCTGTTGCAACAGGTGTTTAATATGTTGGAAATTACCAAATAGATTAAATAATTTATTACAATAGATGAGTCATCTGTTGCAATAGATGAGTCATCTGTTGCAACAGATGAGTATATATGTTTGATAATTTTGAATAGATGATTCATCTATTACAATAGGTTAAATTATTGCAATAGGTTATACACTTATTGATCATGTAATTACTCTGATATTAATTGAAATTGTAATTGAACTCATTAATTAATCTTTAATTCTAGTTAAATCAATTTAGTTATTATTATTAATGACTAAATTTGAATCATTCCAAGTAAAATTAGTCAATTGATCACTTTACTCAGGACTAATACACTTAATTGATCATGTAATTGAATTGACATCAATTAAAATTGCAATTGAACTTATCAATTATATTTAATTTTAGTTAAATCAATGTAGTTATTACAAATAATGGCTTAATTTGAATCATTTTAAATCAAATTGGTCAATTGATAACTCTACTTAGGACGAACACACTTAGTTGATCATATAATTCCAATGAGATTAATTGAAATTGTATTTGAACTTCCAAATTCATATTCAATTTTAGTTAAATTAGTGCAGTTATTACAAGTAATGACTTAATTTGAATCATTTCAAGTAAAATCAGACAATTGATCATTCTACTCAGGACGAACACACTTATTTGATCATGTAATTGCAATGAGATTAATTGAAATTGTAATTGAACTTATCAGTTCATCTATAATTTTATTTAAATTGATTTAGTTATTAAAAATAATGGCTTAAATTGAATAATTTCAAATCAAATTGGTCAATTGATACTTCTACTCAGGACAACTACACTTGGTTGATCATGTAAGTACAATCAGATAAGTTGAAATTAAAATTAAAATTATAATTTCATCTTTAATTTTAGTTAAATAAATTCAGTTATTAAAAATAATGTCTTACTTTGAATCATTTTAAGTAAAATTACCTAATTGATCACTTTACATAGGATGGACACACTTAGTTGATCATGTAACTTAGTCGATCATGTAATTATAATGAGATCAATTGAAATTGTAATTGAACTTATCAATTCATATTTAATTTTAGTTAAATTAATTTAGTTATTATAAATAATGACTTGATTTGAATCATTTCAAATTAAATTGGTCAACTGACCACTCTACTCAGGATGACTACACCTAGTTGATCATGTAATTGCTATGAAATTAATTGAAATTGTAATTGAACTTATTAATTCATCTTTATTTTTAGTTAAATCAATTTAGTTATGACAACTAATGTCTTAATTTGAATCATTTGAAGAAAATTAGTCAATTGATCACTCTACTTATGACGAATACACTTAGTTGATCATGTAATTGCAATGAGATCAATTAAAATTATAATTAAACTTATCAATTCATATTTAATTTTAGTTATTTATTACAAATAATTACTTAATTTGAATGAACAGATGACACATCTGTTGAAAATTATCAAACAATTATAGACATCTATTACAACAAATGATCAACCTATTATAATAGATGACTCATCTGTTAGAAATTATCAAATAGATATAGACATCTATTGCAACAGATTACCCATTTATTGGAACAAATTGGTCATCTATTGGGGGAAATAATACTCTTGCTACTAGAATGATTTCTTCCAACAGATGATCCATCTATTACAATAGATGCTAAAAAAGTAGGAAGAACCCGAGAAAATCCTAGTTTTTATTTAGTATTTTATTAGTTATGGTTTTGTTGGTGTTTTTTTTACCACTATTGGTGTTGTTTGTTTGTTTATTGTTGATTTTCTTATTTGTTTTTGTTTTGTTGATGGTATTGGTGTTGTTCATATTATTGGTATTGATATTAGTGTTGGTGTTGTTATTGGTGGTATTAGTGTTACAACAGGTGGAACATTTGTTGGAAGATATTAAAATAGATCTTCCAATAGATTCTTCATCTATTGTAATAGATGGATTATCTATTGGAATAAATTTAAATAACTCTTCCAATAGATGACTCATCTGTTGCAACAAATGGATCACCCATTGGAAGAAATCAAACCAATAACAAGTCTGTTTTCATTTCTTCCAATAGATGATCGATATATTGTAATAGGTTGGTTATATGTTGCAACAAATGGGTCATCTGTTGAGATTTTTTTTGTAATATGTCGTATTTATTGAATTTAGTGTTACCTTTTCTTTTTGAAATGATGTAGACATTAATTGTAATTTTTTCTCTTGTTTTTAGATAATAGATGTATCCCAAAAGAAAATAAAGTGAAAGTGGATCAATTTCTGACTAACCAATAGAAAAGGCTAAAGTACAGATGGGTTTGAAGGAATAAGGTTCTTGCAGATGGATCCACTTTATATGTGGGATGTATTACTGATCAGGTTATCGTGACAACACACATAAATTACAATGATTTTGTGAATGCTATTTTTTATTAATTAGGCATTAATTTTTCAAATAAGATCCTGCATCTAAACTGATAAGGCTGAGAGACCAAGAAGGTGATGTCGATATCCTGTTATAATTTTATAATGGTTTTGCTCATGTTTGTGCATCAATTTTGGAGAAGGGATAAATATTGGACAGTAGTGATGAGATTCAATATTGATTGGAATGGTTTTAAGGGTGCAATGGTGAAACACCCCAAACTTTTGCCCCTTGTAAATTTCCTGAGTTTTGAACATCTTGATCAATATACAACCTAACGGTACTAATCGTTTGCTTAGATACGATTTAGGGTCTTTCACTCGTATGTTAATTAGTGTGTTTTGGATGGTTTTTGTTAAAGATACGAGTAGGTATCATACTATTCATATGTTAGGATATGAGTGATATCTTGCCAAATCGTATAATGCCTTATAACAAGTCTAGATAATTTTGACCAAGGTATAGTTCAAAGGGTACTGGTCATATGTTAAGCTACAAGTTGGTCCTTGTGTGGTCGTATGTTGTCCAGTATTGGAATTCAAGATGATGTCTAGGTTATGAGATAAGGGTACTACTCATACCCTAGGGTACAATTTAAGGGGCATGGTCGTACCCTCCAACGGTCAAGTTTTCACCTTTTAAGCTGAGGAAATTTTAGACATTTCAACCCCAAAACCTTTAAATCCCCATGTTGTATTACACTTTATGGCCTCTCATAACTTTCTTGGAAAGATAAAAACACTCTCAAAATCTTCTCTAAACTCCCTCTTGAAGATTAGGCCTAGGGTTTCTACAAGGTGTCCGAATCTTCATAAATAAGGAATGTTACTCCTCTCTAACTGTTAGTTCAACTAAAGACATGTTTTATGAATGGTTTTCATGGAATAATTGTGGTGTGGTTTTAGGTTTTGAATTATATGTTGGGGGTTTTGGTTATAAATGTTTTTTTATGGTTTTCCTATGTTTTTACTTACGATTTTGATGTTATAATGGTGGTTTGAATATGTAGTTGCATGGGGATGATTAATTGGAACTTGGTTTTGGTTTTGGAAACTATATGCCTTCAACATATTTGATAAAATGCCTATGAGAATGCTTTTGTTACATTGTTGAACTTTTATTGAAAACTTTGCATGGTATAAAGTGGTAATGGAACCCTAAATTGGTTTGGATAGGTGTAAATAATTTTAAATGGTTAAATAGAAAGGTCTTGGTGGTTATGGTTATAGTTAAATTAAAAGCTTTGTGGAGTACATAGGAATTCCCCAAGAAAAAATAATAACGAACTACTTCTGGGGTATATAGATATCCCCCAAGTAAACTTAATTATAATGGGATCTACGAGTACATGGGAATCCATTCTTTAAAAAGGTTGGCTAAGGACATTACTTGCATGCTATAGTCAGTATGACGATACAACTTCTTAGAGCCTTGGTTAATAACAAATTGAATTGGTGGTTGGGTTGTATGCTAATGGTTTTATTCGGGCAATAATAGTGGGGTGTGATAGCTAACTGTGAAGGTGTGAGTCTAATGGAAGGACACTAGAAACTCATGTTTACTGACATCAGGATTGGTCATGGCGACCATACACTTACAGGGTATACGGGAATCTCCTAAGTTATACTTGTAAATATGTATCAAAGAGGACGAAGGGTACACAAGAATCCCCTACCCTATGGTAGTTCCATTTTGTGCGTCTGCACGCATCGTGTCCCGTTCAGGGGGTAACACTGGACCCATATAGATGGTGGGTGGTTCTAGGACAGTTAAGCTATACATATCCAAGTTAATGGTTTTAAAGGCATGTTAAACCCGATTTCCTTTCCAAATATGGATTATGTATATATGTATGGTTGAGAATGTATATGGTTATTTACTTGGTTTTTAAGGTTGGCAATATTTTATCCTTATCCTGAGTTCATGCTAACATTCACCCGCTGACCCGTCTTCGGGTTCTATATCCCCATGCGATGTAGGAACCAACCATTCTTCTCTTCTTGTTTATTGATCAGATTTAAGGGCAGTTGGTGTTGGATTGAAGTGGTGAGATTCCATATTCCAGAAGGCTCCATTTTATGTTATGGATTTCCTTACATACTTTGTCAATTTATAGACATTAGGTTTTGGCTATAGTCGGGGGTATGTCCCAACTAAATATTCTTTGGTTTGGTTGAGAGGCTTTGTATGAAAAATTGTGGACTTGGGTATGGAATGATTATGATATAGAATTGGGTTATTATTTTGATTTGGATGGTTATTGGACGGATTGACTTGATTAGGTTGGTCTCGGATGGAGACTTATCCCAAAATTATTATATCCAAACTATGCTATATTGTTATATATTTGGAATCCATTCGACTCAGGATGTATGTTGGTTTGTTGGATTGGGTATCAGGGGTGATATCCGGTCCTCATTGGACTTGAGATGCCCATTACGACAAGGCCCTGGTTTGGGTCATATCAAGTTAGTATCAACACTTAGGTTTTGGTGTCATGGGGTGTCCACATAGTTTTGTCAAGTAGAGTCTTTCTTATGTGTGTGTTTTGTACCACACTTATAATCAGGAGGCTACGAGGCATTTAGGAATGTTTCCCTTTCTTGTTGATCTATTTTTGAGCTATAGAGTCTAAGGTCTTGAACTCTTCCTTAAATCTTCTTTTGTTCACCTTTCAGATCATGCCCTCCCAATGATCTAAAGCTCATAAAAACTCACCTATCCCACTCGAGGATGACATGGATGGATTTTGTATAACTTATAGGCTACAAACTCGATCAAGGGTCGCAGTTTTTGATTTTCCTTGTGGGGTTCCATCGGTCTCCACTAACCCTATTATGATAGTTGATACTTATGATTAGTTACCTCAAGGAGATGTTACGAATGCCAAGCTCTGTTCTATTCATATATTGACCAAATAGTGGCATCTCTGTAATGCCAGTTTGGTTCTATTGGTACGGAGAAAAATAAGGAAAAGTCAAGAAATGGGCAGAGCAGGAAGTCCCGATATTCAGACTGGAGGGAAAAGTCAGAGAATTGGTGGTAATAATAATGGATAGTGGGCTGAGCAAGGAAATTTGGGAAGTCCCCATTTAGTTGTCAGTGTCCTTTATTCTCAGACATCTTGTGAATGTCATTTTAGGGCTAGTGGAGCTCGATCAGCCCTACCTTATCCTCTCAATCGGTTATGTGGTCGGCTACACCATGGTTGTTTCCATGAAGAGAGGGAACAATGTTTTTATTGTGGTCAGTTGGGTTACATGTAGCGGGAGTGTCCCATAAAGATTGCCACTTAGGCAAATAGGATACCAGTTTCCACTTCTCTAGCTCTTGCATCGAGGGGTGCTTCTTTTGGATTCGGCACTGATCAGGATGATCTTGATGCCCTCACAATCCTTCAGGAGTCTGAGTTATCTCCTGATGTTGACACTGGTATGTTGAAACTCTCTTCTCGTTATATGTACTATTTACTGATCTGGGTCCACTCTTTCTTATGTGACCCCATTTGTGGTTTTGTATTTTGGTTGTGGTCCAGAGTGTGTTTTATACACTTTATATATTTTTACCCAGGTAGGTGACTCTGTGAGTGCCAAAAAAATCTCAAGGGTGTGTGTAGTATTTGTTGGTAGTAAAGAGGCTTTGGTGGATTTGTTTGAAAAAATATGGTGGATTTCGATGTTATTCTGGGGATGGATGAGGTTTAAAGTCAAGGGGAACCAAGCATCCCTAGAATACGTCTTTAGTGATACTCCTTGGAGTGAAGTATTATGCATATAGGTGTAATAAGATGAGGGTCGAGGTTTAATATTAAATTTTCTTTATCAGTGGACTTCAAGGGAATTAGGGGTGCATTTATTCCTATTCTAGCGATTCTCTCCAATCTTGGTTAAAGAGGGGCGCTCTGCTAGTGTTACACGCATTTTGGTAGCGCTTATGCCTAAGGTTTGCATTCTGCGTGCTGCGTATGACTCTAATCCAACCCTAAAACCATAGGACATAAAGGTTCTTATAAATTCAAGCTTCCAAGTGTTCAAGCTATATGTCATTACACCCATGGCCCTTACGTTATTGTCTCACATTATGCCTTATTCCAAGAAATAGTAGTTTTAATGCGAAAATCCTCGCCTTATTCCATGGATATGAATTCTTGACCTTACGATTACATTACCCATGATATATGCAATTGTGTTTCTTTTGGTGTCCAGTCCTAAGGACTCCTACTATGGTGTGTTATGTCGGATGATTCTTTATTTATGGCCTAGGTGGTTGCTATGAAGTACCTCATTCCTATTGTGATATGTCTCATTTTGAGGGTCCTACCTTAAGTAGCTTGAGTAGTTCTCATACTTAGGTTCCTCAATGACCCTCCTTATGTTAGGGTGGTAGTGGTTATAGAGGCGTAGTGACATTTTGGGATGAGGGAGTAGATGTCCTTAGTGGGGAAAGTTTTGGGGTAACAACTAGAATTAAGGTTATAAAGAATAAAAAAAGGGTGAGGTAAGGTTGTTGTCATAAGGGATGGTTAGGAGAGGAGTAGGTGGTAAAGATATTTATGGAAATAATAGAGGTTACTAAATCTTTAGATAGGTAGACCGTACCGCGGGTATAGAAAAGGTAAGCTCGAATGTTGTGATCGATTTATATACCAATCATTGTGTTGGGTACTTAGGAATCTTGATGTGGCATGATGCTGGACTGCAGTGATATGACAGAGTAGTGTTTATTGATGGATGTGAGGAATAGAGCCCCGTGGCCTAAGTTAACTCATTTTAGCTCTGAATAGGCTTAAACATAGAAGTAGTGTATGGCTAGACTTAAGCTCTTGTAGTGATATGTCTATGGAAAATTATAAGTTAAATTTTGGACTTTCCCTCAAGCATGTATTCTATTCATCTGATATTCCATGTGTCTATGTTGCAGAATACTGTGGGTGATCCTTCGTTGGTTGTTTTCCTAGGTGGATATTGGTATCTCATACACTTTGTCCTATAAGAAGGTCCCGGTGAAGATCTTGGGTCGACAAGTTCACCGATTGTGAACAAAACTATGTGGCTTCGGTGAAGGTTCTATGGTGGAACCGAAAGTCCTAGGAAGCTATTTAGGAGGCTGAGGAGGATATGAAGTCCAAAGTACTCATTCCTATTCTAATTTTGGAAAATCATGCTTGGGGTATGTATTGATCTTCTTATCTTTATTTTATGTATTTGTATTCTAACTTGGTTGAAGGAAAGTTTGACATGTATTAATGTGTTACCTCGTGCTTATGCTTGCCTTTACCTGTTATTTAAGGATGAATGATCCTAAGGGGGGAGAATGAAATACCCCAAATTTTGGACATTGTAAATTTCCTGAGTTTTGAACATCCTGATCAACATTACCACCTAAGGGTACTAGTCGTATGCTTAGATACCATTTAAGGTCTTCCACTAATATGTTAATCAGTTTGTTTTGGTTGGTTTTTGTCCAAGATATGAGTAGGCATCATATATCTTGCCAAATCGTATGATGCCTTATTTCAAGTCTAGATGATTCTGACCAATGTATGGTTCAAAGGGTACTGGTCGTATGTTACGATACTAGTTGGTACTTGTATGGTCGTACGTTAGTCAGTATTGGAGTCCAAGATGATGTCTAGGGTACGAGATAAGGGTACTACTCATACCCTAGGGTACAGTTTAGGGGGTGTGGTCGTACCCTCCTACGGTCAAGTTTTTAGCTTTTAAGCTGAGGATATTTTAGACATTTCCCACCCAAAACCTTAAATCCCTATGTTATATAACACTTTGTTGCCTCTCATAACTCACTTGGAAAGATTAAAACACTCTCAAAATCCTCTCTAAACTCTCTCTTGAAGATTGGGGCTAGGGTTTCTACGAGGTGCCCATCTAGAGGCTCTAGAGTCAAGTTCTCTTCATGAATCTTCTTAAATAAGGCATGTTACTCCTCCTTCATTATGAGTTCAACTAAAGGCATGTTTTATGAATGGTTTTCATTACATAATTGTGTTATGGTTTTGGGTTTTGAATTATTAGCTGGGGTTTTTTGTTTTAAATGGTTTGGTTATGGTTTTCCCATGTTTTTACTTATTGTTTTTATATTATAATGGTGGTTTGAATATGTGGTTATATGGAAATGGTTAATTGATACTTGGTTTTGGTTTTGGAAACTATATGCCCTCAATATGTTTGATAAAATACCTATCAAAATACGTTTGTTACATAGTTGAACTTTTATTGAAAACCTTGCATTATATAAAATGGTTATGGAACCCTAAATTATTTTGGATGGTCTTAAATGGTTTTAAATATTTAAATGGTAAGGTCTTGGTGGTCATAGTTATGGTTAAATTTAAAGACTTACGAGGTACATAGGAATCCCCCAAGCAAACATAATAATGAACTACTTGTGGGGTACATGGAAATCCCCCAAGAAAACTTAATGATAATTGGATCTACTGGTACATAGGAATCCCTTCTTTAAAAAGGTTGGCTAAGGATATTGCTGCAAGCTATAGTCGGTATGAAGATACCATTTCTTATAGCCTTGGTTAATAACAAATGGAATTGGTGGTTGAGTTGTATGCTAATGGTTTTAATTAGGTAGCAATGGCGGGGTGTGATAGCTAGTCGTGAAGGTGTGAGTCCAATGGAACGACACTGGAAACTTATGTTTTCCGTATGAGGATTGGTCATGGCAACCATACATTTACGGGGTACACATGAATCCCGTAAGTTATACTTGTAAATATGTATCATAGAGGGTGAAAGGTACATGAGAATACCCTACCCCTATGGTATCTACGGTTCATGCAGCTACATGCCTTGGGGCCCGTTCTGGGGATAACACTGGACCTATATAGCCCATGGGTGGTTCTAGGATGGTTAAGATACAAATACCTAGGTTAATAGTTTTAAAGGCATGCTAAACCCAGTTCCCTTTCCCAGCATGTATTATGTATATATCTATGGTTGTGAATGCATATGGTTATTTACTTAGTTTTAAATGTTGACATTATTTTATCCTTATCATGAGAGCATGCTAGCATTCACCCGCCAACCCATCTTCGAGCGTTGTATCCCCATGCTATGTAGGAATCGACCATACTACTCCTTCTACTCATTGATCAGATTCGAGGGTAGCCGGTGTTGGATTGAAGTTTTGAGATTCCATATTTTGTAAGGCTCCATTTCATGTTAAGGATTTCTTTACATACTTTGTCATTTTATAGGTTTTTGGCTATGCTTAGGGGCATGTCCTGACTAAATATTCTTTGGTTTGGTTTAGAGGCTTTGTATGGATAACTATGTACTTGGTATGGAATGATTATGATATGGAATTATGTTATTGTTTTGGTTTGGTTGGTTATTAGACGAATTGACTTAATTGGGTTGGTCTTGGATGGAAACTTGTCCCAAAGTCGTTATATCCTAAACTACGCTATCTGTTATATGTTCGAAATCCATTAGGCTTAGGGTATATGTTATTTGGTTGGATTAGGTATCGGGGCTGGTCTCTAGTCCTAGTTGGACTTGAGATGCCCATTAAGACAAGGCCCTGGTTCGGGTCGTGCCAAATAGAGTTTGAGTAGGGGGAGATGAAGACTGTCTCATCTCAGACCTTATTAAAAATGAATCATAGTGTAGAAAGGAAATTGTAGAGAATCTGGCCAATGAAATTGATATGAATAATGAAAATTCGAATGAGCTACAAAAATGAAAGTGTATTAAATTAAAAAATGAAAATCCATCACTCGTTCTTGAAAAGAAAAAAATGATAAAGTGGACTAGAGTTGTGCACTTTTCCAGGTTACTGTGCCTAGTAAGCGTGGTCTGCATGATCAACTACAAGAAAAGAAACATAAGTCCCAAGAAGTTCCTTTTCGATCACCGAGGGATGGGAAGAACTACAATCAAGAATGCAACTTGCGTTGGAATTACTGAAGTTAAAATAAAGGATCAAGCCAAGATGACAATTTTAACTTATTTTAACTTGCCACTTGCAACCTTGGCTTAATCCTTTATTTTAACTTCAGTAGTTTTGGCGCAAGTTTCATTCTTAGTTTTAGTTCTTCCCATCCCTTGCTGCTCGCAAAAAAACTTCCTTGGACTTGTGTTTCTTTCTTTGGAGGTGATCATTCAAACCTTATTCACTAGTCGCAGTTACTTGGCAAAGTGAACAACTCCAGTCTACTTTACCATTTTTCTTTTCAAAAATGAGTGACGGATTTTTCATTTTTGAATACACTTTTATTTTTTCAGCTCATTCAGATTTTCATTTTTCATGTCAATTTCATTGTCCAAATTTGCTACAATTTCCTTTCTACCTTGTGTTCTTCTTTAATAAGGTCTGAGATGAGATAGTCTTCAACTCCCTATTCTCAAACTCCATTACAACCTTAAAACCAGTCCAATAACTGTTGAATATCTACAGTGCCATCAAATCTTGATCCCTTCTCCAAACTTGATGCATAAACATGAGCAAAACTATCATTAAATTATAACAGGGCATCAATACCATCTTTTTGGTCCCTCAATCTCTTTAGTTCAGACTTATAACCCTTAACTGTAAAATGAAGAATCTTGTTTGAAAGATTAATGCCTAATCGGTAAACAAAAGCATTCACAAAATAATTGTACTTTATGTGTGTTGTCACGATAACGTTATCAGTAATACCTCCCACATATGAAGTGGATCCATCAGCAAGCACCTTATTCTTCCTACCCCATCAGTGACAGAAAAAAAATAGTATTTTATCTTTAGTTACCATCATGAAGTAGTGTACAAAACTACATAGCCTCAAAGGGTAACCATCTTCAAAACCTTTTTTCTTTTTCTTCTGTGAAGGGTAACAACAATCTCAAAAAATAAAAACCTGATGGAGAAACAAAAAATCTAAAGGAAATTATATGAATGTAGTAAAATAATAACCCATCCAGTAGCAAGAAATGTATTCAGTTCTTCCAACAGATGATCCATCTATTATAGCAGATGACTTATCTGTTGGAAGAACTCAATCCGGTAGCAAGGGTTTTTAGTTCTCCCAATAGATGACCAATTTATTGCAACAAATGGGCCATCTGTTAGAAGAACTCAATCCAGGTTTTGATTTCTTCCAACAGATGACTAATTTGTTGCAATAGATTGACCATCTATTATAAGAACTTAATAAAAAATGGTTATTAATAAAACAAATGGTTATGAAAAAGGTGAAAAGTCATGAATTTTTGATTATTTAATTAAAAAAATAGTTCGTAAATAAATAATAAGGAAAAAATGATAAACACAATTTTGTAGCTATTTAATTTTAATAACTAAAGTAAATATTAAAAAGATGAAAGTCATGACTTTTTCTTTTAGTATTTAATTTTTTTTAAATTTAATTAACTGAAAAGTCACGAGTTTGATTTAATTAAGGGATATAATTATTAAGAAAGAGGTGAACAATCGTGATTCTTTTCCTAACACATTTATTCCTCTATAAATAGGTCTTGTTTAATCGTCTCCTCCACTTTATTTATTTCTTGCATCTTGTCTTGCATAAAAATACTACTACATCTTCAACTACTTCTCTTCCAAAAGAAAATTTATTTTTCGTTTAGGTATGTTTTATTTTCTTCTTCTAAGATGAAAATTGTTAACATGTTAAGGTATATTTTTTCATTAAACTACTAGTTAGTAGTATATGTTGTATTATATTTGGACTCTTTTCATTACTTTAGTGTCTTATATTTTTTGTTCATGTATGTTCTAGACATGACTGATCTGGTTTGGGACATGGAGATTCTGCTCGACACTATGCGGGAACTTGAAAGACTAGATCATGAACTCCAGTGAGAGCTGGGTGCCACGAGAGCAAGGGTGCTTCGTGAGATTCAAAGGTTGAGGGGCCTATTGTTGCCCAATGGGTTTCCATTTTACAATAATAATAATAATAATAATAAGGTTATTTTTTATCATATGTATTTTTTTTTTATCAGATCTATCTAATGTTGTAAATGTTTTGTATGCAATGAATGAAAAAAATCTATGTTTGGTCGACTTTGACTTTATTTCTTATTTAATTTTTATTCTGTCAATTTCTTTTTCTTAAGATGTTGAAGGGTGTAGGTTTGAGCATTTGGGAGTGGAAAGAATCAATTACTACAAGAAGTTTGGTTGAGTATATCACATAAATAATCTCATTAAAAATCTATTTAATGGATTTTTCAATGACAATTTATTGAGTCTACCACTTAAACAAAATCACAAGAAATCTAATTAAATTAACACAATTTTGAATCCAGTAGCAAGGGTTTTGAGTTCTTCAATCAGATGGACCATATTTTGCAACAGATTGGTCATATGTTGGAAGAATACAATCCAGTGGCAAGACCTGTATTGTGTTTTTCCAATAGGTGGCCCATCTGTTGGAAGAACATAATCCAGTAGCAAGGGTTTTGAGTTCTTCCAATAGATAACCCATCTGTTGCAATAGATTGGTCATATGTTGGATGGACACAATCCAATGGCAAAAACTGTATTATGTTTTTCTAGTAGATGGGCCATCTGTTGCAACATATGGGTAATCTGTTGAAAATATTTTTGTAGTTTGTTATATTTTGTTAATTTCTTGTTACCTTTTTTTATTGATGCACAAATTAATAGTTGAACCATAAATAAAAACATACTTTATATGATTAATAATAACATACATTTCCAACAATGAGTTAAAATTATCAAAGTTATAACTAAATAAAAAAACAACACAAGACTATTTACTATTACAACGATCATGGTGTATTATGATCCAGGTATGTAGTTATTTTATGGCTAACGTTCTTACATATAGAGCACTTATTTTTTCTTGATTGAAATAATTCTCTGACTCCACGCCTTCTCTTAAATTGCCTTCTTCTTGATTTGATATTGCTTGGGTCAATATATGGAGTAGATATTAATGTCTCCAAAATCTCTGCAGTAACAACACAAGAATATTCATGAGGCACCAGAGTAATATTCTCACAATAAGCCACTAGATATTTTTCCACCAAATAATATGGAGACGGGTACTCATAAATTTGAGTTCCATATAGTGCACTATATTGGGATCGAAATGCTTTCATAGAATGTGACCAAGGTATTTTATCCAAGTAAAAAACTCTAAATGTACAAGATATTCTTTGAATATCGACCGTAGAAACATCACCATGATAGTCGATACCAAACTTGTAATTTGCTAATGATGAGCCAATGACTTATTCCCCAAATTGAGGTAGTTTGATATTTGTTTTTCCATTTCTGGAACAAGTCTATTTGTTGAGTTTACGAATTCCATACGCCTTCATGAAATAATTTGGCAAACCTCTTGTTTATTTCATCAAACAGCGCCAATGGAAAATTCTCTTTCAACGCCAAACATTGAATTCGCCGATTAAGCTATGTTTGATGTCATAATATTGTACCTATAAAGAAAATCACTTAATACGACATACCTTACTACAATAAACTAAAACAAGACATTACATTTTTAATATTGTACCTATTTCCATGATAAAATACCCAGTTCTATCTCTCGAAACTAGCATGTTCAAGATGGTGTGCTGCCTTGGGAACCATATCCTTTATTTGATTGAAATGGTAAAAAAACCCAGATTTATCATATGCTTTAGCTACTCTAGAAAAATGAGACACGACCCTTGTGTTGTATAGTTGTTTAAATATTTCCCCCTAGATGCCTCATGCAACAATCAAAGTGAGCTGAAGGGTTGGAAATTGAACCTATCTTTTGGAAACTTGGATGCCTATTTGACATTACACAACTCATTAGTATCATCTACACAGCTTC
Organism: Capsicum pubescens; assembly: GCA_030864215.1. Lineage (NCBI taxonomy): Eukaryota > Viridiplantae > Streptophyta > Magnoliopsida > Solanales > Solanaceae > Capsicum > Capsicum pubescens. The sequence continues at coordinate 203,840,830 of CM061546.1, read as the reverse complement.
ACATTTGTTCACAAAAATATGCATACGAGGCATTATATTCCTTGTCCACTACACAAAAATCAATAGGAAAGATGTGATTCTCTGCATTCTGTGTCATCACTGATAACAAAACTCCTTCATACTTACTCCTTAGTAAAGTCCCATCGACGGCTATGGATTTTCTCAATTGTTTAAAAACAAGAATCCAAGCACCATAGGATATAAAAAAGTACTTGAACCTTTCATTTTCATCAATATGCAACACCATATTACTTTCTAGATTTGTGGACTCAAGAATGTAATGGTAGGCATCAAGGACTGCATACCCATGCTCATGTGTCCCTCTAACCAAAGACTTTTCAATCTCCATGCACATATAAATCTTTTAATAACTGACCTTATAATCCAATTCTGTATGGAGTTGATTGGTTATATCATTTGTAGTAGGGCCTTTGCCATTGGGGAATCTATTTTAGAAATATTTACCGATGGCCTTTGCCGTAGAGTGAGGATTGTGGCTTGAAATATTATCCAAACCACATGTGTGACACTTTTTATAAAATTTAATAAAGAATTTTTCAGAAGTTAATTATTTCACAACCTCAACCACCACTTTTAGTCCGAATGATCACATCTAAAACAATACACATTGCGTGAATTAATCACCTTCTTTAGTCTGAAATCTTTTTCTAAGTAAGTAATATATGAAGAAGTGACTAGTTCATCCTTATTCTTGAATGTCATTCGCTTGTAAAAACCAGACTCATCATCTTGAAGATTTATCGACTGTGTTGATTGAGAAGAACTACCCACTGTATTTCTTGCAAAACGGGCATAGGTGTTCGGTCCTCCTCCACCTTTATTTTATCAGCACTCTCATCATCATATAGAATATTCATGTCCACCTCATCCAATATATCATCAAATATATCTTCTTGGATTGTTGTTTTTATTCTACATTCTCTATCAATTTTTAAACCATGTATACCGTTAACAACAACCTAGATGAATCACTTAGATAAGCATACAATTGAACCTGGTCGCTTATCTTGAAAGGTAGTACCCTCTGATTTTCAAAGATACTGCGCATGTAGCTGATGACAAGATCTTTCTGTTGACCATTTAGTGCAAAATATATGATGATAAAGTTCAAAAAATCATCATACAAATATTACTTTGGACTATCATCGCTATTGTCTCTAATATTTCACCCTTATTCCAAATCCAAATATATCGATTGTTCTTTTCAATCCATTCACCATGACAATCCACCCCTATTGTTATTGATCCCTCCATTAGTGGTACCTAAAGACATTTGTTAAAAAAGTTAATAATGATAGTATAGTATATACAACAACATAAAAATTTATATACACTACATTATCATTATCAATGTTGCAATAAATAAGAAATTTGTTGGATTAAGCTTTAGTTTTTTTCCTAGAATAGTAACATAAATCCCAATAGATGAGTCATATGTTGTAACAAGTGAGTAATCTATTGCAACAGATGAGTGTTCTATTGCAATAGATGACTCACCTATTGGAATCAGCTCTAGGTTCTATAGAACTATAACATGAATCCTATTAGGTGAGTCATCTATTGAAATAAATGGATTATTTATTGTAATAGATTACTGTCCTATTGATACAAATGACTCACCTATTGGGATTTATGCTATAGTACTATAGAACCTGAAGTTGATTCTAATAGATAAGTTATCTGTTGTAATAGGAGAGTAATTTGCTGTTGCAACAGATAACTCACCTATTAGGATTCATGTTACAGTACTATAGAACATGAAGCTGATTCTAATAGATGAGTCATCTATTGTAATAGATTACAAACCCGTTGCAACAAATTACTCACATATTGTAATAAATGGCTCATCTATTGGAATAAGATTCAGGTTCTATAGTATTGTAACATAAATCCCAATAGGTGAATCATCTGTTGAAATAGATCGCTCATCTATTGCATTAGATTACTCACCTGTTGCAATAAATAACTCATTTGTTAGTATCAACTTCAGGTTTTGTTGCAATAGGTGAGTCATCTATTGCAATAGATGACTCATCTATTACAATAGATGACATATGTATTTGATTTATGTTACAACACTATAGAACTTGTAACATGAATCCAATAAATGAGTCATCTGTTGCAATAGATGAATTATCTATTTCAACAAATGACTCACTTATTCAAACAAATGACTCATCCGTTGGATTCATACTCAGGTTCTATCCATTTTTGAAAAAACAATAGTAGTAGTGTACCTAGATGAGAAATTCAACTAAAAATCATAATTTTACTTACCAAAATCCTCTATAAAGTAATGCCCAAGTGATATACGGATAAAATTTAACCTAAAAATTTGGTCAAGTAGCAGCAGTAGCGGTAACAACAACAATGGTCTACAAGAAGAAGATGATAATGATGATGAATAAGAAGAGATGATAATAAAGAAGAAGATGATAATTAAGAAGAAACAATGAATAAAGTAGAAAAAATAATAAAAACAAAGAGAGAGAAGATAACAATAAAAGTGAAGAGAGAGAAACATGTTTTCCCTCCATTTTTAGTTATATTAGGGTTTACATTGGATCAAAGTGTAAATTAAAAAAACTTATGGGCTATTGTCAAACTTTCTTAATCCATAATCAAATAATTGTCACCTACACTCAATTATTAAAACTTGAGTCACCTCCACTTCATTTTCAAACCTTTTTATCTCCTATAATTCAAAACTCCTCTAGAATCTGCAGAAATATGAGAAATTTTGAGCACGTGCTACACGTGTTCATCTACTTCATCTTTGGTCTTGATCTATTATTCAACCTATATAGATTGGGTTATAATTTCTACATAGCTTAGCGGTAAAGTACATAAATAATTAAAAAAAAATTAGATATAGACACCTTACGACTCCTATAACTAATTTTTGGTCTAAGTTTAAATATTTACAATGTATAGACAAAAACAGTTGGTGACTAATTATATATATTGATGAATTATACAAAATAAGAGAAAAAATCCTTACAGAAAACATAGATAAAAAAGGAAAATTAAATGCATTCAATTTCCTTAAATTCCTCAACTTTCCCACATAATACTCCTCCATAACTGAGCATTAAAGCTCATTTTTACGATAGTGGATCTGTCAAAAAGGAGAAATTTTTTGATTCTTAAGATTTAGATAAGCATTAGAAGATATCCATTCATACAATTTAAAACAGGTAAATTCTCTATTGAAATATGTAAAGAAAAAATTATATAATATTTTTTTCTAAAAATCCATTTTTGGATTTATTTTTGTATTTGTATATGTTTTCTGATTTCAAATCGCTATTACAAATTTCAATTAGTTTTGATTACTGGGTTTTGTAATTTTGGTTACTATGTATAATAAAATCGATTTTTGTTTTTTTTCCTCGAATCATTAAATGTTTGAAATCTTATTTTTTCTAAATTACTTTTGAATCTGAATTTATTTGCAATATGCATAATTACGCAATTACCCATTGTTTTGAAGCATTCAGGTGTATCAAACATTTATAATGAATATGAATAATATCAGTTGGAATCAATTGCAATTGAAATTGAAAAGTATGAACATTGCTTCAATTGATTTATAATAAATTTTTAATCGACTTGAGTTTGATAGTGGTAAAAATATAGTATTGTAATACCCCGGAAAATTTTTCGTCGAAATTTTGTGCATAAACGTATTGGGTCCTATCTTTTAGAACGATTTATAATTTTTCGTGTGGAATTTCTTAGAGTTAGACCCACCGTTGCGAAGAGAATCGAATAAGCTTTCCAAAAATATGTGGATCATCCAAAACGGACACCCGAGCGATGAGTTACGAACATTCCGATCTAACGGTGAATAGTAATGAACAGTAAAACGTGCAGGAAAAAGTACTGAGGCCAGGCATATTTTTTCTCCAACTTTAAATGCTCATAACTCCTTGTACATAATGATCTGGGTGATCTACTATATATCAACGGAAATCTCTGCGAGTCTTCTTTCCAATGAACTTTGTTTCATCCAATTTGTCTATCGGAGCAAAAAGTTATGGTCAATCTAGTTCAGTCTATCAAAAGCGAATTTTTGGGTCAACTTCAAACGACCATAACTCCTTGTACATAATGATCTGGGTGAGCTACTATATATCAACAGAAATATCTGAGAGTCCTCTTTCTAATGAAATTGGTTTCATTCAATTTGGATATTGGAGTAAAACGTTATGGTCGATCTACTTCAGCCTATCAAAACAGTCCCCCATGGACAGATTCGGGTTTTATTTATTTCTTAGGGGCATTTTGGTCTTTCACCACTCTTTTAAACCTCTATAAATACCCCATTCAGCTGAGAACTTGTATTATTTTCCTCTCATTTCTCTTATATGTATATATATATATATCAAGTTAGGGTTAGGGTTTTGAATTGGGGTAAATTAATTGGAGGCTTTGATTCAAGAATTCCTTCCGTCAATCTCTTCTGGCTACGGAGTATAAGGTATGCAAGTGTTTATCTATGGACTCCTTTCGTCCATAGAGTCCACGAATCCCTTTTTGAAAGTTCAAGTTATGTATATATATATATATATATATATTCTAGACTTTGATGATATATATATATATATATATATATATATATATATGTTGATTGATATTTGATGATTGAGATATATATGAGGATTATGTATGTTACTTGATATATATATATATATATATGATGATTATGTATGTTGGTTGATATATATATATGTGTGGTGATGGTGTATGTTGGTTGATACATGCATGCAATGATTATGTGTGTTGGATGACATATATGGGGTGGCGGAAAATATGAGAACTTGACGAATTCACCAATGCCTAAAAGTGCATGTAAGGTGTTTGTGGAATTGTCTAAGAGGCTATAAATTTACGTTCTTAGGATATAATAAGTTCTAAATGACTAGACTACTTTCTATGTATACATTCAACATGAACTCCATGTTATTGTCTAAAATTGGGGATGTTATGTGGAAGGCTTATGATATGGTTGTAAGTGCGGACGAGGGATTTAGTTGGTGGAATTAAGATGAATGATGGTGTTATAGCACATGTAATTGTTCATACTGACCTATGCCCTAAATGGTGAATGCAAGGAAATTGTAGAAATGCCTAGTTGAAGAAGAGTGGATCGTATGACCCCTTGTGATCGAAGTGATGAGTTCATACCATACTTGCATGCTACGTGTTTACTATGATGCTTAAGATAAATGATAAGGCCATTAGTGCACGCTAAGTGTGAAATGTCTAATTATGGGTCAAATTGCATATATCAAGATCTTAAAGGAAAGATCCTTAAGAAGTGAACCATGATGTGTTGAATGTATGTTATTTGTGTGTATCCCGATTGGATGAACTATGTTATGTTGTATTCTTCCTTAACCATATGCATCTTTTTTGAATGATTTACGATGCAATGGCATGAGATCCCAATACTTGTATATGAATATGATCTTCAAATGATTGGTGTAAGGTGTTAATGAATGCATGGTGCATGATGGCCTGTGGGTATGTGAGTATGCATTGTTTTATACTACGTATTACTTATGTTATTGATTGCTGGAGGTACGTATGCCCGAAATAGTCTGTTGGTCTAGAGCTGAGTTAGTTTCGCAATAATCTTAGTCGTGCTACGATCGATGAATTTTCGATGATTTGAGAACTTAAAATAAATTTCGTGAGAACTTAGTATGTGGGGTTTTGAACAAGAATATCTTTTCATTCTTGTGCCCAAAGAATTGATTTTATCATTGGAATTTCATGATTTTGTAAAGTGGGTAAATACCCAAGATATTTTAATGACGAATTATGAGGTTATGAAAATATAAATTGTTTAAGCTTTGATGTACATGATTACTTTATTATTCCCAAGTTATGATTTGATATGGTGAATTTCATATTTCTACCATGAGTTGATATTTCAAGTGTTTTCAAGATATGATTTATGGAACTTTGAATCGTCCAATATTGGTATACATAATAACCTTATTATCTTGTTTTCTTGAATTGAGATTTTATACCATAAGTTGCATACCACTTCTATGAATTTTTTTTTTGAGGATTCTTGATATAAGAGCCATGATTTGAGTTACATTACGACATACAAAATCTTACTATGATTTGAAGATCTTAAATTCTTTTCAAAAGCTATTGTCATGATTTGAATATTGAAATGAAAGAATGATCATTTGAGAATATTGATTTGTATCCGCAGAGTTGGGATGATTTATATTGATTTTAAGCTCGCAGAGATGAAATGCTTTTGTTATTGATACCATATTGATGTTGAGGAAAATTAAAATATTTTGAGCTAAAATGTGTTGAGTTAGGAATCCACAAATTGATATGATTTGATAAATGAGAAAGAGATTTGATTTGGTCTTTATGATAGACCCTTGTGATGTTGTGGTGGATTTCCTAACGCGTTCTGAGCTAGTCGGGGAGTATTACTTAGCACTGAGAGGGAAATTTGGTATTTTCCCAAACCTATGTGCCACCGTAGGGTTGTTGATGATGACATTGTTGGCCAGAGAGCCGAATTATGATTATGAAAGCTTTAAGGTTGTATTCCCTGGCAAGAGTACAACACTCCCGCCAATGGGAGTGCTCTCCCTAGGAGGGAAAACGTTGGTATTCCACGCGGCTCAAGTGGGGTTGTCGGTTATAGGAAACTCCCTTATCCATAAGAGTATGTTTCTTGAACTATCGAGTCGCTCTGAGTCTTGAGTTGATGAGTTTGGTTGTCTATGATGAGTCATGAGAATTTATGATGAATATTGATGATTTTATGATGATTTATGGGATTTTACTTATGTTTTCCTATCTATAATATTATGAGAAGTATGGATAATGAAATTCAAGCCATGTGAGTCTTTATTTTCCGTACGCATATTTTATGAAATCAAAGATATTATTCAAATTATTGCGTGCACCCCCACATATTCAGTTGCTTATGAGGAGTCATGGTGAGTTATGTAACTACTTCCCACGGTTTCTGTGTCAGTATAAATCTTCAGGAGTCAGGGGTGTGAGTTTATTCGATTGATCAGTGTTGGTATCCTGTGATTCAGTAATGCAGTACCCCAGTACAGTAGTGAGTTTCAAGGAAAGTAAAGTGGTATCCGAGCTGTGGTATCTGGAGTCGTTATAATTGTTATAGTGGTTGTGAACTGTGCATTCATATATGGTAATCGTTCGTTATTCTCATGATTATTCTGTTGATTAATTATTCATGCATAAGCCCTTGCATTTAGCCTTCCCTGCTTGCATACTTAGTACATCTTAGTACTGACGCATTCGCGCTATGGTGTTCTTTTATTTTGGGGCACCATAGGTTCAGAGGAGTGAAACTTGGAGCATCTTAGAAGTCACTTGTATAGCAGCAGTGGGTGCAGCAGTGAGTCCTCATCATCCGAGGATGTAGTTATTACAGTATTTGATTTTAGTAGACGGAGTTAGTTGGGGAATTGTTCCTTCATCTCCATAGTTCAGGCAGTGTAGAGGCTTTTCAGACAGATGTATTAGTGTGTGGTTTAAGGTATTGTATATTTCTAGATGTTTGAACCTTACGGCAAGTGTTAGCCAGTTTTCACATGTATTTTATTATATTATGCAGTGAACAGGTACAGATATCAGAAAAAGGGTTAGCTTGTGGTCCTTCGGGATCATAAGCACCGTGTGGCATTCTAATTCTTGAGAATCGGGGCGTTACAAGTATAAAGTTGGTTTTAGTATTAAACAAATGGAGATACATAATGACACAGGCGTGACAGTGTACTTAATGGTACGAAAAGAAGATAAAGTATTCAGAAACTATCATTATATGTTTCTGAGTTTGGATAGTAATGCAATTGATGTTGATGATACAAAGGGAAAAATTGATGTAGATCCTACCAAACTGATGGAAATTATTGCTATAAATGGGCAATTTAAGACAATTATTTTTGAGCCAAATCATAACGTAGTGTTGGCCAGTCAAGTGTATAAGAACAAAGCTATTTTGAAGTCGGTGATGACACAAGACGCAATCAGAAATAGATTTCAATTCAGTATGATAAAGTCAAATGCAATTGGATAAGTAAAATTTGTTTGGATTCATGTAGGTAAGCATATTTGAATAAGTATGTGATTTCATACGTGTTTGTATATTTGTATAAGTTTCTATATATTTGTATATTTGTGTAGATATGTATATGTATGAGTTTGTATATGTTTAGATTTGTGTAAGTATGTATATGATTGGATCCATGTAAGTAATGATATTTGTATACATATGTATATGCGTGTATTTTTATATTTATTAATATTTGTATATGTTTGTATATTTGTATAAGTTTATATATGTTTGTATATTTGTATTGCAAATCATATATATATATATATATATATATATATTTGTATCTATTTGTATATATGTATTTTTTATTCAATTTGGTACCAATTTCAACATATATAAATGTATATTTTCAACTCATTTTGTATAGACCATTTAATACTGTTTATAGCGTGTGTGTGTGTCTCTATATATATATATATATAAAAGTTGCATTTTTTCTAAAGAATATCTAAAATTTATACAGTGTATATGTTTTTTTTGTATAATTATATAATAAGATTTTCTTTTATATGTATTCTTGTTGATGACTGAGTAAATTAGTAATTGATAATTTTTAAACAACAAGTATACTTTGGTGTGTCGTTCGAAGGCATGTGATTGGTTAATAATGACATCCAATGCTAACAAGAATGATTTCTTTATGATTCAAAAGTTTCGACAAGAGCATATTTTTCCTTTAAGGGATCGGGTGAACGAGTAGAAACATATTAATAGTACATTGATTGGTGATATTGTGAAGCAAAAGTTATCCAACCATAAAAGAACATACACTGTGAAGCACATACAAGAGGATATTAAGAATGAGCTCGGATTGGATTAACTTATACAATGACTTGGAGGGCTAGTAAGAAAGTTTTGAGTTTCTTGAGGGGATAACATATACATCATACAACAGACTGTCGGGATATTAATACATATTGGAAAAGACTTATCCTGGTTCACACATACGAATGAAAATTACCCCAGAGAATGAATTTCTATATGTGTTTATACACTCTATTCTTTACTAAAGGATTTGATTAATCTCGACCAATTATTGTTGTTGATGGCAGTCATCTAAAAGTAACATATTATGGAAGATTTGTTTTAGCAAGCACACTTGATGGAGAAGGTTTGTTTGCTAGTTACAATTTAAAACATGATTTTTTTTAGATTCTTTATATAGTATTAAATGCGTATAATTATTATCTGCACATAATTTTTTGTCTGAACTACATGCTGACATGTTACATGTATATGTAGTGTGCAAGGCATATATTTCCACTTGCCTATGGAATATTGGATTCCAAGAATTATTCAGTATGGAGTTAGTTCTTTGGACAGTTAAAAGAAGCTCATGGAATTAAACCAAATATGTGCATTAGATCCGACAAAAATGAGAGAATTATAAAAGTTGTGTCTACGATATATGATGATGTTCAACAGTATGCTTGTATCTGGTATTTGTGAAAAAATATCGTAATTAACTTTAGAAAGTCACATGCAAAGTTATCAGATATTTTTTATTTAATGGCAAATTACTTGTAGTTGCCTGGTTATGACAAGTGGACTAGGGTGTATGCAATTGTAAATCGGGGATTTACGCTCACATCAAACATTACAAAGACCATAAACATGCATCTTAAGAAAGCGAGAGAAATACCAATATGTGATTTCTTAGAGGAATTTAAAAAGATGTTTGGCAGATAGAATTATAGCAATTGGCAAGTTGGTACATTTACACACACCTGTTTGCGGAAGATACAATGACCTACTTGTGATAAATGAGGCCAAAAGTATGTGAATTAGGGTAAGTATATTTGAATGGAATCATTTTTTAGTACATACGATAGAATGGATTATGTTCATTTTCTTTTTTTATAGTTGAATACGTCTGTATATAACTATATATGCATCGCAGGTTGTGCCAGCAACAGACTATGTTTATGTTGTACTACATGAACATAGTCTTTTTATTGTTTTCTTAGAGAAGAAGATGTGTTCATGCCATAGATTTCAAATTGATGAATTCCATGTGCTTATGCTTATGCAGTCTTTAAGAGAAAACCTTTTGTACTGATGATTATTGCTCTGATTTATACAAGTTAGTATCAGTGTTGATTACTTATGAGGTTCCCATATATCCCCTGCCTAACAACACTACATGGGAGATACTAGAATATATATTGAGCAATATTGTGCTACCACCAAAATTCAAATGCTCACATGGGAGGCCAAAGAAAAGAGATAGAGAAAAATCTGCTGAAGAATTCTAAAGGATTAAGTCCACAAATTCATGCAGTATTTGTAGTTTTATTGGACATAATAGGCATTCTTGTAGTAAAGAACCTCGAGTTGATTAGATATATAAATTTTAGTTTCTTTATGTTTCTAATTATTTAGTTATGTCCAACTCTATAAATAAAATATTAGTCATGGCTTATGACTGCATTTAGTTCGTGAAACACCTAGGTTTTGAGCCTTTAAAAAACAACAACTTTAGGAGTCTCTGAGTTTGGTATGACTTGGGACTTGAGTAGTACCCTTAGTCATGATTCATAACCTTATCCCCCTCTCCTTTTATACCTTAATCAACATGTTAGGGTAGTATACTATCTTTTATATGACAAGGACATCCCTTAGTCATAACCAATGCATACGAGTCATATACTACTCATTTGTATAGAGTATAGTCTCAAAACCAAGTAGACTATTTTGGTCACGAGTGAAGCTTACGATTGGAGGGTGAGTCATACCCTTTGGTTACGACTAAATGGTGCCCTATCGTACCCATACAAAGTGTGGTTGACCTAGGAGAAGCCTAAGGTATGAGTTAGGGTACCGCTCGTACCCTAGGTTACGATTGCCATAGGAACCATAAAGGAGAGTTGTACCCCTGCGCGAGTGAACTTTCCATCATTTTACCAAGGAACTTTTAGTCATTTTATTTACCTAAAATCCTTAACCTTATCACTATATAAGGCATTTTAGCCTCATAAGTCTTTATTTACAAGACTTAAAAACTCCTAAACACTCTAAAGGTTTCTTGGAACAAGATTAGAGGCTAGGGTTTAGAGGTGTTCATTTAGTGTCAAGAACGAGTCAAGATTATTGGTGTGTCATATTGTTTAAGGCATGAAACTCTTCCCCTCTTTAAATAACTCTAAATCCATGTATGTTACACTTGGATTAGTAAGTGTACATGGAGGTTTGGAATCAAATGAAAAGGGTTTTGATTCCTAACAATGAATAATGATGATTCTTTCTTATACTTATGTTGATACATGTTATTGATGGTATATTGTATATGTGGGTGTTTATTGTATGTTTTTAATATGAGGTTCTTGAGTAACCCTAACCTTGATGCTATCTACCATGAAAATAACCTTGTTGAAGGTACGCACATAAGGTGTTTGTGAAAATGTCGAAGTGAGTTGTCTAGTAATATATTAGTGGTGTAATGAGCTAGAGAAACTACATAATGAGTATAAATGATTTATAATAATGTTGTAAAAGGTATTTTAATCCATATAATAAATGAATATAACCTTGTTAAACTAATACCCAATAAGAGGTTGAAGTTCCTCAATATAAAGTTGAACTTGGATTATGTGCTGAACCCAAGTGCGGTAAGAATGTGGTAATAGAGTGCAAATGAAATATGAATAGATTGTAATGATATTATTGACCATGATTTGAATTGTATGATGAATTGAATTAAGGCATTATCCTATTAAAATGGTTAAGCAATGAAGGCTCCCACAAGGTCCAAGTGGTCATGTATAACAATGAACTAGCTAAATGGTTAAAGTCCTTAAGTATTGTATTGAATGTATGATTGATCCATGAGTAAAAAGGGGGATAAAGTCCCATTGTCAACTATTAAAAATATGATGGCTTGAGGTTGAAGTCCTTTACCTTATGAATGGCTTGAGGTTAAAGTCCCTTGCCCAATGAAATTGATTATGGTTAAAGTCCTTTGCTCAAAGAGATCTCTTGAGGTGATAGTACCTTGCCTAGTGTATGAGCTCGTGGTTAAAGTCCCTTGCTTGAATGAATATGAGTATGCATACAGTTATTTATGAAATTTCTGTGTATTCGGTTAAAGTCCTTAGTTAATAAATGAGCAAATATGGCCGAAGTCCTTTGTCTAAGTGTATGTGATTATGGTTAGAGTCCTATGCATAGTGTTAAATGTTGAACCTATAAGTATGGAGGGTCGAAGTCCCTCCCTCTTTCCTAATGAATGAATGCTTGAGAATGTTGATGATCCTTGATATCTTGATTGGTATATGATATATGCATAGGTATGGAGAAGTGTATGAATGTGATAGAATGTGACATATTGACTAGTTGTTCATTGGTGATGTTATCTTATCACTTATCCTTGATTTACATTCTAGTTTTCCAACCACTAACCATCTCTGAATGCTATTTCCCCATGCGATATAAGGCCCAAAGCATCTTTTTTTCTTCTGTGCAATGATTAAACAATCAGGCGGTTCGTGCATTGGCTTGAAGAGGTGAGCTTCCTTACAATCGAAAGACATTCATCTTTTAGTCCTTAGCTTTAGACTTGGTTTGGCTATAGTCGGGGGCTTATCTCGATATATACATTTATTGACTTTGGATTTTTACAGAGGTATTGTGAACAATTGTGAACTTGGTCATATTCGGCTAGTTGTGGAATATCATGAAATGTTTAGACTTGATTTAGCTATGACTCTTAATATTTTCGCGATCATATTATATGGTTGTATCTTATTCAACCCTTGTGATGTTAATAAATAGGTTGGGTTACGGGGCAACCTCCGGTACATATGAGCTTAAGGTGCCCATACAACATGGATCAGTTTCGGGTCGTGTTAAGTTGGTATCAGAGCCTAGGTTCATGGTCAGTTGGGTGTTCAAAATTCCATGTCAAGGAGAGTCTCTTTATGGGTGTAATGCGCGCCACACTTACAAAAGAGAAGCTTTGACATATTTTTGGAAATGTTTCCCTTTCTTGTGTTTCAATCTTAAGATATAAAGTCTAGTGTCTTGAATTCCTCTGATTCCATTTGCTATCTTTAAGATCATACTTCAAAGGAGATATGAGACTGAGGCAAACACTACTGAGGGTCCTATGGATGGAGCTCTTGTAACTTCTGGAGTTCAGACTTGGGCTAGGGCTGCGATATTTGGCCATCCTCGTGGGGTTCCACCTACCAACCTTGCTTATGAGAGTGGAATTCCTCCTCAGTCACCTCAAAGGGATGCTACTACTATAGAGTTTCATTGCTCTATCAACCTCTTGACTCAATTGGTAGCCTCTAAAGCAGAGCATGGTACTCTGGCTGCCGTTCCTTCTGAGGCCACAAAAATTTTCCAATTTATGAGGTTAAGCCCTTCTATGTTCTTTGGTATGAATATTGAGGAAGACCCTTAAGGCTTTGTTGATAAAATAGAGAAGATCTTCCGAATCATGCATGCTACAGAGATTGAGTCGTACACTGGGTTTCAACCCTTAGAAAATTTCCTAGAAATTAGTTCTCTAGACCCAATACGACTCATGGGTATGAGTCGTACACTGGGGTACAAGTGGTAAGGTCATATAGTATACAAGTGTTAGTTGGTGGTATGGTTTTGGTCACTGGAATGAGTACAACTTAGGAGTATAAGTCATAAGGGTTTGATATGATTCGTATCAAGGACTCGTATGGTGGGCAGTGTTTGATCCTCCTGGTATTTTATTCTGCCAGGGATACGGGTTATGGATACGGATCATATGTTGTGGTTACAACTTAGTTGGATGAGTCGTATAATGGACAGTGTTTGATCCATGAGTTGATATTTGTATTCGAGTGGTGGATACCAATCATATATGAGGGTATGACTCATATGGGTCAGTCGTATCCCTATGACGAGTTTTTAAGGGATTTAAGTGGGGGTATTCTGGATATTTTCCAACTTACCCTAATTAGGACCCACAACTTCTAATATATTAGGAGGTTATTTACCATATTATTTTAATCATTAACACTTAGAAACTATTCCAAAACATCTCATAATTCTCTCAAGAGCTTTTGGTGCAAGAAGGCTAGGGTTTCATTTTGCGGATTGCTTTGGGGATTGCTTTGATGATTTATTTCTGTAAATTCTTTGGTATAAGGAATGATTCTCTTTCCTCATTGTAATGTAAACTAAAGGTATGGTTTATATGATTGATTTCATGGCTTCACTATTTCATGATTATGGTTTTCAACTATTATTTGGGGTTTTTGATATATTAAATGCTTGGTTATGATTTCCTATGGTTTTAATTTTGCTTTATTATGCATTAATGGTGGATTTGGACAATTGGATTGCATGTTAATGGTTTAATGGTATTTGGAATTGGTGTTGGTTATATTATGACCCAAGATGTTTGATAAAATTCTTATAAAAATATGTTTGCATTGACTTCTTTTAATGGAACTCTTGCATGTTTTAAATTGGATAAAAGATTTATGCATGGTTTAAATGGTTTAAGGCTAAAGGCTAAATAGTTATGCTTTTACAGAACATGGAATTCTCCTAAGCATATTTAATATGGTAAAAAGAAGGGCACCTAAGGTCCCCTAACCTAAATGGTTTGGATATGGATATTACTTGCAAATAATGGGGTGGTATGATGATACCACTAATATTGGACTTGGTTAATAATGGTAAATTGCTTGTTTGGACATGGTTTTAATTGGTCATTAATGGCGGAGAGTGTATCTAAGCCATGGAAGGTGGTGGTCCTAGGGGGACAAAAACCAGAAAATCATATTTACCGATATGAGGGGTCTTCGATGACCACATGTGAGTGTCACATTTTATAATGGAGGGATGTGCTAGTCATCCCATAGGATATTTCCTGGTCATACTGCTACACGTACTAGGACCCTTTTAGCAGGGGGAGCTAAACCATATGGCCCATGGGTAGTTAGAACGATAAAGCTATATGTCATGACCCAAGACTACCCCCTAGTCGCGACAATGGTGCTTACGATGCTGAAAGACCACAAGCTAACCCATGGACTGGTACCTTCTGTGAGCATTAAATAATATGGTAATAAAATACACATGTACGGAAATAACTGAATATTGCCAAAGGTTTTAACTACAAAAATTAATATAACAAAATTTATAAGTCCAAAATATAAACGAACATACTGAAATCTGACCGAAAAGATTAACCAATACACTGACTGTTTTAAATGTCTGAAAGCCTCTAAAACTAAATGATAAGAGTTAATGGGACAGGCCCCAACTAACTCCAACTGACAACTAAAAATCCACTAAAATACTGAAGTAAACTTAAAATAACCACCATTTCCTCGATAGATGAGGACTCACCACGACTACTGCTGCTGATAAGTTGAACTGTCTATGCGCCTTCGGGGGACTGGGTGTCTGAACCTATGATATTAAACATCATATCACAAGAAAAAAATATGTGATCAGTACTTTGAATGTACTGGTATGAGAGATAAGGTTAGGATGATATGCATGGGTTTATATGCATGAATAATAACTGACTGAATGAGTAGCATGAGGTAACTGAATATAGATGTATGAAAACTGTGAAATATATGAATACATGACCAAGCTTAGAATATGATTCTAAAATAATCAGTAAATTTAATTACTGATAACTGAATAGCTGATAACTATATGCTATGGTCAAAAAAACCTAAAACTAAATTCTACACTGAATACTGAACTGAGACTGTGGGAGGTTTCATCTAATCGACATGCCCCAATCTGAGCTAATTGGGGTCCAACTTGTGACCCCAGTTGGATGGATGTCAGACTGTGCCATGGGTACAAACACTGGCTGTGTGGATTTACTAATGTGAAGTTTTGAAGGACTAAAGAGTCACCCTCTACTGGCAGGTTCCCTGGTGAGATATGTATCAACCCTCAACTGGCAGGTTAACATCTCAAACCTACACTGGCTACATAGTTTTGGAATGCAGGAATTGCTAATAAGAGTCACACCCTCTACTGGAAGGTGAGCCCCCATCCCTGGGTTCGCTCGGTGCTAAATCCTACTCCCAACTGAACTGACTTGAATTATTGAACTAATCTAAGTTTAACTGATTATGATAACTGACTGAATGAATAATGCTCATACATATCTGAAAACAATTCTAAAAATACTGTTAACTATGTAAACAACTAAGTTTCAGGCATTCATAACCCCCAACACTGAATGAAATTAACAATTAGGTATTCATAACCCCAACACTGAATAAAATTAACAATATGGACACATGAACGCCTTGAAGAATAAATAGGGGATCATTGTTCAAAACTCATCCCTTAGGCATTTCATAAAACACTTGAAATTCATGAACTTAAGTAGGGGAATGATAGAAACATGTGAGAATAACATAATTATAACACTAAAACCATAAATTAGGGGATCTAACATGGTGTTTTCTTCATTTAAACGTGTAAGGGCTACTTTCAACAACAAACACTTGTAAACATCACGTATAATCAAAATTCATAAAAGCTACATGAAGATAACTCAATGTAAATAAGTAAATATCTCTCTCTTAGGAACATTCATCCTCGAATGAGACTAATTAAGCTGAGAATACCGAGGGAATTAAATTCATATACTGAATATCCATAACTGAAAACATGGCTACATGATTGAGTCTGAAAGATGATACATGACTGAACTAATTCGTGAATTCATACAATGACAGTAAGATGATTATATAGCTGGAGCTGAGAATGGAAAAGACATAATCTATGAAAAACTGTTACCTTAAGCTGAGTCTGAGTTTTTGGAGGAAAGATAAGGGTACTTGGTACATACATCTTCTTCTACTTTCTAAATGGCTCCCTTAACGGACTAATTCTGTGAAATAACTTTGAGCAGGGGAATTTCTTTGTTCCTCAGTCTACGAATCTGATGAAAAAGGATTTCAACTGCGATTTCTTCATAAAAAAGGCTGTCCTGAACACCCGTACTTTCTAGAGGGACTACTACAGTTGGGTTGCCAATATACTTCTATAACAAAGAGACATGGAACACTGGATGCACTAATGCCAAATCTTCAGGCAACTCAAGTTCATAAGCTACATTTCCAAAGCGGCTTAAGATCCTATAAGGGCCAACATATCAGTGACTGAGCTTCCCCTTCTTTCCAAACCTCTTCACTTCCTTCATAGGAGAGATTTTCAAATAGACTAAGTCACCAACCTCAAACTCAAGATCTCTTCTTCTCACATCTACATAGAATTTCTGTCGGCTATGATTTATCTTTATCCTTTCTCTGATTAACTGAAATTTCTCCATCGTATCAAATACTGAATCTGGCCCTATCAACACAGCTTCACCTACATCAAACAAACCAATAGGATACCTACACCACCTCCAATAAAGAGACTCAAATAGAGCCATCTGAATACTAGAATGATAATTGTTATTGTGGGCAAACTCAATCAAAGGCAAGTGATCATCTCTACTACCCGTAAAGTTGATAACACATGCTCTTAACATGTCCTCTAGGGTCTGAATGGTTCTCTCTACCTAACTATCTGTCTGAGGGTGAAAGGCTGTACTAGGACAAACTTGGGTACCAAGACCCTCCTGAAAATTGATATTTTTAAGGTCAAAAGGGTCATGAAATAGAAACTCCAACTTACGAAGGCTAAAATACTTCAAAGTATAAACACTTAGCTGAAATTTCTAAGTTTGGGACCTCTTTTCAAGCTTTAACGGACTGAGTTAAGCTTAGAATTTTGTAGGGTCTTACAATATCTCCCCCTTGGAAACATACGTCCTCGAATGACACTGATTATGATGAGAAATACTGATGGAAAAAGTTTATACACTGGACATGCATATCTGATGAATGGAATACATGACTAAAAGTACTGATAAGCTGAGTTTTCATACTATATATGCTTATCTGATGCATGAGTACATGACTGAACTGATTCGTAAATTAATTACTGAATATACAATGGTAATGGATACCAAGTTTATAACTATAACTGAACATGGAACAAAGCCAATCTAAGAAATACTGTTACCTTAAGTTGAGAATACTGATGAACCTGAGATTATTTACTGAACATGCATGAACGGGAATATAAGGACATAACTGAGTCTAAAACATGATACATGAACTGAATATCGTGAACTGAGCTGATTCCTTAGATACATGCCATGACATGGGAATAGTCATAAGACTGAGATTGGAACGAGAGAGTCAACTTACGAGTACTCATTACTCCAACTGGATCTTGTTACGTGATGGGAAACTGGAAGGGTTAGGATATGAAAACCCAAGGGTTATAGTGCATCTCCCTCTTGGGACATTATGTCCCCTAAAAAATGCTGACTTGTCTGAGATACTGAGGAAAAGCTGGATGATGCACGGGGCACCTATGAACTTAATCATGACTGAATATCTGGGATCTAAAATTGAGGCATGATACATGAATTGAGCTGAACTTGTAACTACCAGAATGCTCTATTCTGGAATAGTCATATTCATAAGACATCGATTAGGGCAATTGGGTGGAAAGATGGGAAACCATATAAACTTGTCCGTCTGACTGCTAAACTAAATTGCTGGCTTTACGAACTAACTCATACTCAATTGGAGCATTTCTTGAAACTCTTTCAATAAAATTCTACTAATTTTAGAGAGTAAGGAAATCTTGGCATGGTCTGAATAAGACATCTGAATAAGAAATTAGCATGTGGCTACAATTCTATAATAAAGAGCAAGGCCTACGAAACACCATCTAAATTAGAGTTACTAAGACTTATGCACTGCAACTACTAACTTGCAATCTTATCCATGTTTCTCAACTATTCCCTCAACTGGAATTTCCACTTCAACACTGCATTTCAGTCGAGGCTACGGAAAATATTTACATGAGCACTGATAACCCTACCTACTGAGGTCTGAGCTGGACTGAATTCTTTCACTACGTTCAAGCCTACTCAAATATCCAAAATATATTTAGCCACTTATACATCATCATGACATTCAAGCCTATCATCATAACTACAGCCTTGTGTGAAACAAGCATGCAACAGTCTTTCCTTAACATGAAATATTTACTCTCTCCCCCTTAGCTTAAAACCATTATTCTAAGTCTGTGAACCACTTAATAAACTTTAAATAGAGCTAAAACCACTTTACTCTAGAGCCTGAGATATAACAATACTCATAAACACTAAACTCATTCAGAAGGACTACACCTGATAATGTAAGTTCCACTGCTAGTACTTTTTTCAAATACCCTCTTCCTTACTTTATTTCTCCCCAACAATCATCATATAGAAAACTAAATACTGACTAACTTAGAATTCACAACTCTTCTTTCTACTGGTTCAATTAAAAAAATCAAGCTTAAATAAATTTAAACTGAGATACTACCCCTTCATTCATTGATTGGCCCATCAAAAATTGGAATAGAATGACTCTATTACTGAAATCTACTAAAGGGATTTTTTAAAATACTTTAACCAAGCAATTTCTGTATACTAGTCTGGCTGGAATAGATTTACTTACTGAGGTAGGCACTAAAAAAAGGTTTTGTTGAGATTTCTAGTCTGACTTTAAAGTTGACTTCTATGTAATGAGTTACCAGATATAATGAAGCTCCTGGATCTAATAAGGCATAAAAATGTAAATGGAAAATCTGTAATGTACCAGTGACTACATTAGGGGAATTTTACTGATCCTGGACTAAAGTGCTTAAAGCCTGTTTGGGCGCTGCCCACTGATAGAAATGGAAGTGGTACCTTGTTGATTTGGGCGACCGGACTGAGCTGAATAATGATTGTACTAACCCTGTGAACCTGACTGAGGATAATCTCTTACTCTATGGACTGGCTTACCACACTCAAAACAAACATCACTGCCAGACCTACATACACTCTTATGATTCTTACCATATTCCCTGCAAGGTGGATAGATACGACAACAGCTCACACTACCCTGGATTTGAAAGCCTGGTATCCTATCCTGACAGTCATTCCTGAACTTTGGAATTGGCATACTAGATAAATATGGAGCTGGAACTGAAGATTTTGGGAAAATTGGGAACGATTACCACCCTCTAAATTAGGCTGAGTAAAATTGATGCTACTTGTTCTAGCTCTCTTATTATTTCTCCCTTTATTCCTACATCTCTTCTCCTCACTCTGTAGAGCTTGAGTCATAAGACTAGATAGGATTATAGCCAGCTGATTTTTCTAGGCTACTACTGAATAAGATAAGGCAGTAAAAATAGTCCTGAGTTCGGAGTGAGACACATGCTCATTCAAGGGATTTGCCTGAACGGGCAGAGATGCTAGCTGGTTTCTAGTTCTCCTTCCATTACTCTTTTTAGGAGACATATTCTGAAAATGAAAGTAAGAAAAGGTTTAGACTGAAAGTGTAACTTGAGCACATACTTACTCACACGATATGAATACTGAAAGAAGGAAAACTTTTCCTAAAAATGCCTCATAGCCACATGTCCATAAGTATGGCGCGCTAAACACCCATACACAAGACTCTAATAGACATGACTTTTAGACTTCCTAGGACTCTACTAAACCTTAGGCTCTGATACCAAGTTTGTAACGCCCCAAGTCTGTACACCGGACGCTACATGGTGCTTACTATCCCAAAGGACCACAAGGTAACCAATGACTAATATCTGCTGTGAGTACTGAATAATAATACTATAATAAATACAAAAAATAGGTTAAAATGCCATAAGGTTCAAATTCTAAAATACTAGTAAATAATAATATCTAATAAACATCTGAAATCTGAATACTGTCTGAACTAGTCTAGTTTGAAAAGCCTCTAACTGAATTGCCTAAATATGGAGTTAATAGGACAAGCCCTCAACTAACTCAAACTACTGAAATACTGATAAAGTGATAACTGAAATAAAAGCATGCCCTCGATAGATAAGGACTCTCTACTGAAACTATTGCTGATAACTAAATCTGTCTATGCACGGTTAGCAACTTGAGCGTCTAAATCTATGAAATGAGACATCACCTCATAAAGAAAGATTATATGTCAGTATGTAGAATGTACTGGTATGATAGATAGGCTTATATGCATGGGTTTATATGCATGAACAAATAATAGACTGGGTAACATGACTATAACTGAATGAGAGTATATGTAAAATTAAAACTGATGAAACACTAATTATGCAATACTATGTACATATCTACATATGATGTGTCTGAGATCATAGTAACACCGGATATTGAGTTCCGATAACTAAAAGACTGATAACTGAGTTTACTATTACTATAATACTATTAACTGAGTGACTATTTCTGATAGTCCTGATTCTGTGGAACTGTGCTGAGTTCCATACTAAACTAGGTGACTATGTCTGATAGTCTTGATTCTGTAGAACTAAACTGAGTTCTTTACTGAGACTGAAACTGAAAATGTGTAAGGTAATTATCTAACTGGCATGCCCCTTTTCTGAACTTATTTGGGGTCCAATCTGTTTCCCAGTTGGAAGGGTATCAGTACCGTGCTATGGGTAAAGACATGTGCTGAGTCACCCTCATCTGGAAGGTGCTCTGAATGAGAATAGAGGTACCCTCAAATGGCAGGTAGAGCACCTCATCAACTCTTAACTAGCAGGTTGATGTTTCAACATACGCTGGCTATGTAGTTCTGGAATGCAAGGAATGTTTCTAAAGATCACATCCTCAACTGGCAGGTAAGTCCCCATCCTTGGGTTCACTCATTGCTGAATCTTACTCCCAACTGCATAGACACTGAAATGATTTTGAAACTGTTCTAGGCTAGACTGAACTATTACTGAACGTGCTAACTTACTGAACTGGACTGAGTTCACTGAGTACTATAATTGATTTTATGTTTTGAGTTCTATTTGCTGACTGGATATATTGAGTTCGGTACTGACTGAATACTACTGTACGTAACATCATGGAGACTATTCTAAATCTATTGTAATTCTAGGTAAACATCTAGATTGTCGGGTATTAGATACCCCCAGGACTCGATAGTATGAAAAGTAAAGCATAGCATGATCTTGAAAAGCATTACAATGTTCACAACTCATTCATAGAGACATTTTATCAAACACTTGTAAGATATAAGCTTGCACATATGCTAGCATGTCATGATTTCCCCATTTAATCCACATGAGCAATTTATCAAACACTTAGGGAACATAATCTATTCACATAATACAAATCAATATGTAGGCATAATGATTTCAAATCCCAACCAACAAATTGAAGGGCTTAAATATGAACTCACATAATACTACACACATGTCACATAAATTTACATAAATCTTGTAATAAATCATGGATTAAAAACCTAATTAACATCATAATCATGAATACATTCAAACCCATCATGGAATTCATGAAATCAATAAACTTGAAGTTTTAACAGAGGATCTTGAACTCAAAGGGTGGAAGGAAATCCTTGGATGAACACCTAACATGCCTTGGTGCTTTAATTCGTGAAGATTGATAGTGCGTTCTTAAATCTTTAATCTAAAATTTAATGCCCTAGGGTTTTGTTCTTGAGAGTATTTGAGAATAATGAGTGAAATTTGCCTTTATAAAGGCTTAATTATGTGTTTTGGGGCGGAATAGGAGTGGAGAAATTGACCTAAATACCCCTCTAGATACGGAATTGAAAAAGCAAAAACTGCGCCCAGTGATGCGCAGACCGACGTGCCGCATCGATGGCATCAACACGATGACCAACGCACCGCGTCGATTTCACATTGGTTCACTAGAATTACACTAAAAGTAGGGGGAAATTATTTGTCGACGCGATGGCAATGCTACACATCGAGATCGCACGACCCACAATTTTGGTTACCTGAACATGGTTCAAACGAGGTCCAAAAAATCTGAAACTCACCCAAAGTGACCTATTAACATTCTTGATCATGAATCAACCTAAAAATTAATATTTTTAAGGTCATAAGGGTTATGAAATATGATCACCAAATTACGAAGGCTAAAATACTTCTAGGTATAAACACTTAGCTGAAATTTCTAATTCTGGGACCTCTCTTCAAGCTTTAACGGATTGAGTTAAGATTAGAATTTTGTGGGGTCTTAAAATATCTTCCCCTTGAGAACATTCGTCCTCGAATGAGACTGATTATGCTGACAAATACTGATGGACTGAGTTTATACATTGAACATACATATCTGATGCATGGAATACATGACTAAAAGTACTGATAGACTTAGTTTTCATACTAAATATGCATATCTGATGCATGAGTACAAGACTTAACTGATTCGTGAATGCATGACTAAATATGCAACGGTAATGGATACCAAGTTTATAATTGTAACTGATCATGGAACTAAGCCAATCTAAGAAAGACTGTTACCTTAAGCTGAGAATACTGATGAACCTGAGATCATTTACTGAACATGCATGAATGGGAACATGAGAACATAACTGAGTTTGAAACATGATACATGAACTGAATATCATGAACTGAGTTAATTTCTTGGGTACATGCCATGATATGGGAATGGTCATACGACTGATATTGGAATGAAAGAGTCAACTTATGAGTACTCATTACTCCAGCAGGACCTTGTTATGTAATGAGAAACTAGAAGGGTTACGATATGAAAGCTTAGGGGTTATAGTGCATCTCCCCCTTGGGACATTATGTCCCCTGATGAATGCTAACTTGGCTGAGATACTGAGGAAAAAATGAGATGATGGATGGGGAACCTACAAACTGAATCATGACTGAATGTCTGGGATCTAAAATTGAGGCATGATACATAAACTGAGCTAAACTTGTAACTACCAGAATTCTCCATTCTGAAAAGGTCATATTCATAAGACTTCGAAAAGGACGACTGGGTGGAAAGATTAGAAACCATATAAACTTTTCCGCTTGACTGCTAAACTAAATTGCTGGCTTACCGCACTAACTCATACTTAACTGGAGAATTTCTTGACATTCTTTCAATAAAATTCTATTGACTTTAGAGAGTAAGGAAATCTTGGCATGGTCTGAATAAGACATCTGAATAAGAAATCACCACGTGGATACAATTTTATAATATGGAGCAAGGCCTATGAAATGCCATCTAAATTAGAGTTACTAAGCCTTATGCACTACAACTACTAACTTGCAATCTTAGCCATATTTTCAACTATTTCCTCAACTGGAATTTCCACTTCGACACTGCATTTCACTTGAGGCTACTAAAAATATTTATATGGGCACTGATAACCCTACCTACTGAGGTCTGATATGGATTGAATTCTCCCACAATGTTCAAGACTACTCAAACCTCTGAAATGCATTTATCCACTTACACATCATCATGATATTCAAGCCTGTCATTATAACTACAACCTTGTGTGAAACAAGCATGCAACAGTCTTTCCTTAACATAAAACATTTACTCTTCCCCCTTAGCTTAAAACCATTATTCTAAGTCTGTGAACTAATTAATAAACTTTAAATAGAATTGAAACCACTTTACTCTAGAGCCTGAAATATAACAATACTCATAAACACTAAACTCATTCAGAAGGACTACACCTGATAATGTAATGTCCAATGTTTGTACTTTCTTTAGATACCCTATTCTTAGCTGTCTATCGCCCTAAAAATTATCATATAGTAACCTCAATAATGACTAACTTAGAATTCTCAACTCTTTTTTCTACTGGTTCAATAAAAAAAATTCAAGATTAAATCAACTGAAACTAAGGTACAACCCCTTCATTCAATGATTGGTGCATTAGGAAACTAGAACGGAACGACTCTATTACTAAAATCAACTAAAGGGATTTTCTGAAATACTGTAATCGAGTAATTTTTGTATACTAGTCTGGCTGTAATAGATTTACCTACTGGGGTAGGCACTAAAAAAAAGGTTTTGTTAAGATTTCTAGTATGACTTTAAAGTTGACTACTATGTAAGGATTTACTAGAGACAAAGAAGCTCCTGGATCTACTAAGGCATAAACATGTAAATGGAAGATCTGTAACCTACCGGTGACCATATCAGGGGAATTTTCCTGATCCTGTCTGGACTGAAGTGCATAAAGCCTGTTTGGGCGTTGCCCACTGGTGGCACTAGAAGTGGCACCTTGCTGATTCGGGCGACCGAACTGAGCTAAAGGAAAATTGTACTGACCCTATGAACCTGAAAGAGGAAAATCTTTATTTCTATGGACGGGCTTGCCACACCCAAAACATACGTCACTGTCATCCCTACAAACACCCTTATGATTTTTACCATATTCTTCGCAAGGTGGTTGGGTACGACCACTGCTCATACTACCCTGGATTTGAAAGCCTGGTATCATATCCTGACTGTCATTCCTGAACTTTGGTATTGGCACACTAGCTAAAGATGGAGCTGGACTGAAGATTTTGGGCAAAACTGGGAACGGGTACCACCTTTTGACTTAGGCTGAGTAAAATTGAAGCTACCTATTCTAGCTCTTTTATTCTTTCTCCCTCTTTTCCTATATCTCTTTTTCTTACTCTGTGGAGATTGAGACATAAGCCTAGATAGGATTGTATCCAGATGATTGTTCTGGGATACTACCGAATAAGATAAGACAGTGAAAGCAGTCCTGAGTTCGGAGTGAGACACATGCTCATTCAGGGGATCTGCTTGAACGGGCGGAGGCACTGGATAGTTTCCATTTCTCCTTTCGTTAGTCTTTTTGGGATACATAGTCAGTACATGGAAGTAAGAAAAGGATTATACTAAGAGTGTAACTTGAGCTCATACTCACTCGAATAATATGAATACAGAAAGAAGGGAAATTTTTCCTATAAATGCCTCATAGCCTCTTGTCCATAAGTATGGAGCACCACAAACCCATGCACAAGACTCTACTAGACATGACTTTTAGACTTCCTAGGACTCAGTTGAACCTTAGGATCTGATACCAAGTTTGTAATGCCCCAAGTCTGTATCTCGGATGCTACACGGAGCTTATGACCTCGAAGGACCACAAGCTAACCCATGACTGATATCTGCTGTGAGCACTGAATAATAATACTGTAATAAATATGGAAAATAGGCTAAAATTCCATAAGGTTCAAATTCTGAAATACTGGTAAATAATAACATCTGATAAATATTTGAAATTTGAATACTGTCTAAACTAGTCTAGTCTGAAAAGCCTCTAACTGAATTGTTTGAATATAGAGTTGATGGTATAAGTCCCCAACTAATTCCAACTGTTGAACTACTGATAGAAAATAACTAAAATAAAAGCATACCCTCAATAGATGAGGACTCACTACTGAAACAGCTACTGATAACTAAATCTGTTTATGTGCGTTTAGGAACCTGAGTGTCTGAACCTATGATATAAGACATCATAGCATAAAAATAGAGTATGCGTCAGTATATGTAATGTACTGGTATGCTAGATGAGGTAGGCTTATATGCATTGGTTCATATGTATGAACAAATAACTGACTGGGTAACATAATTATAACGGAATGAGAGTACATGTATAACTGAAACTGATGAAACACTGATTATGCAATACTGTGTACATATCTACATGTGTTGTGTATGAGATCATAGTAACACTGGATACTGAGTTCTGATAACTAAAAGACTAATAACTGAGTTTGTTGTTACTGCTATACTATTAACTGAGTAACTTTTCTACAGTCCTGATTCTGTAGAACTGTGCTGAGTTTCATACTGAGATGAGTGACTATATCTGACAGTCCTGATTTTATAGAACTGAACTGAGTTTTATACTGAGACTAAAACTAAAACTATGAGAGGTAATCATCTAACAGACATGCCCCTTCTCTAAATTAATTTGGGGTCAAACCTGTAACCCCAATTAGAAGTGTGTCAGTACTGTGCCACAGGTAATGACAAGTTCTAAGTCACCCTTATTTGGCTGGTTCTCTAAATGATAATGGTGGTACCCTTATCTACCAGGTAGAGCACCTCATCAACCCTCAACTGGCATGTTGATATCTCAACCTACACTGGCTACGTAGTTCTGGAATGCAAGGACTATTTTTAAGGATCACATCCTCTACTGGTAGGTGAGTCCCCATCCTTCAGTTCACTCAAAGCTGAATCCTACTCCCAACTGCATAGACACTGAACTGATTTCTAAACTATTCTATGCTAGATTAAACTGTTATTGATCGTGTTAACTGACTGAACAGGACTGAGTTCACTGAGTATTATAAATGATTGTGTATTCTGAGTTCTATACTGACTGGATATACTGAGTTCTGTACTGACTGAATACTACTGTACGTGACATCACTGAGACTATTTTGAAGCTATTGTAATTCAAGGTAAACAACTAGATTTTTGGGTATTATATACTCCCAGGACTCGATAGCATGAAAAGTAAATCATAGCATGATCTTTAAAAGCATTACAATGTTCATTACTCATACATAGAGACATTTTATCAAACACTTGTAAGATACAAGCTTACACATATGCTAGCATGTCATGATTTCCACATTTAATCCACATGAGCAATTTATCAAATACTTGGGGAACATAATCTATGTACATAATACTAATCAACATGTAGGCATCATGATTTCAAATCCCAACCTACAAATTCGAGGTCTTAAACATGAACTCACATAATATTACACACATATCACATAAATTTACATGAAACTTAAAATAAATCATGGATTAGAAAACCAATAAATATCATAATCATAAATACATTCAAACCCAACATGAAATTCATGAAATAAATAAACTTTAAGTCTTAAAAGAGGTTCTTGAACTCCAAGGGTGGAAGAAAACCCTTGGATAATGTAATACCACGTATTCTCGTGCTAGAATTCTAACCGTAATTCCTACGCATCTAAGCTCTAATCCAAGTTATTATCATGTGAATACAAGTTTCATGATCATTATACTAGTCTATGGAGTAGTTTAGAGGTGAAAAATATTCATAGCAATGACCTAGAACAAAGTTGAGGTAAGATCAATTGATTCATCCAAAGTTTCACATTCGATTCTACAAGGGTCAACTTCAAATGTGTATAACTCTTAATATATATGGAATTTTTCATCCCAAGACCTATAAAATTGTGGATAATTTAATTACCTTTCCAACGATACCAATTTCACCTTAATTCAATACCCGAGAAAAAAGTTATGCCCATTTTTGTGAGAGACAATAAGGGTGTCCAATTGGGAGTGCGAGACACACTAACAGGTCTACCATAAGGTGTGTAACGCACACCTTAAGGTCTTCCATGGGTTGTGCACTGCATACCTCACTTCCAAGTGCCAAAAATCACCCCTATATATGTCTATAACACGGGATTTAACCCCAATTATCCAAAATCCCTACACTTTCATCAAAAATTGGTCAAGAACACTCTTAAGGGTTTCAACCTAAAGATCAAGATATCTCAAGATTTAACCGTAGTTGTTTAATAATTGTTTAAGATTTGAATTCTCCATTCCGAGGGCTACAATAAACACCTATTATTTTCACGAATAGAGTCCCAAGGTTAATAGTTCATCCAAAGCTTCAACTTCAAGGTATGTGGGGTTTTTCAACAAGAACATCCATTCGTTCTTGTGCCCAAAACTTATTTTAGATTATAAATTACTGATTTTTGATTATTTTCCATGAAATTCAAGTTGGGGTTTATACCTATGGTTGTTAATTACAAGCTTATAAGGTTTCCAATGATTTAGAAGTGTAATTGTATGGATAATTTTATATATTTATGCAAGTAATGTGATTTTCTAGATTTTCCAAGTGAGTTTAAGCATTATATTGTGATTCTTAATTTATATATTTTGACATTGTTGAAGTATTTTCAAGAAGTATATTGAGTATGATGTTTTGCTGTGATATTACATGAGTATGTTTATATTTTTATGCTTATTGCTGAAATTTTCAGATTTTGAGTTAATTCATCAATATTTACATTATCAAGCATGAATCTTTTGGTGTTTTAATACGAGTTTGATATATGGGTCTTTGAACCCTATTTGAAATTGATATTTTGAGAAATTATGTGTCATAAGTATCTTGAGAATTGAATGATTTGACATGATGTAGAAAGATTTGACCATTTTGGTCGTGAAAGAGTTGATTTTGAAACCAAGTAAGAAAATAAATCCACACGTTTGATTGATTTATGATAATAGGGGTAGCATATTGTCTCCCGATGCAAATTGTTGAATTTTTTATTGTGGATTTTCTTTAAAGTTCTGAGCCTAAGGCTGATTAAAATTTCTGAGCTATGTCCGGGAGTAGTATTTAGCATCGAGCAGAAAGTGCGGTACTTCCCTAGAACTACGTGCCCTCGTAGGATGTGAGCCTAAGACTGATATAGTGATCACTAGTAAATAAAATTACTAAGGTCCTACTCCGATGGCTAGGATGGGACAACTCTCCGTAACGTGGGTTAGACATTGGACTCCATGTAGCTCACATAGTTTATGTCGGTTATGAGAAACTCCCATAGTGTATCTCTACTCTATCTAAGATAACTGTGTATGGTTTGAAAACTATGATTTCTGAGAAAGTTACTTTTTTCTGAAAGATTGAAATGTATGCTCTAAAGAGAGTTATTTTAAGAATTAATTACTTTACGAGTTTGAAACCGAGAGAAAAGTGAATTGAGAACTTATTGTAATAACTTACTTGTCTTACTTTACATGTATTATTCATCCATGACTTTGATGATTTAATTCGAGCTAAGTGAGTCATTTATATTAGCATGCATAGTTTTATAAACTGTGATGATATTAAGATATTATTTTATATGTGCATTGCACCCCCATATGCTCGGTATATTTTCATGGTACTGACCCACACATACCCCATGTGTTGGGCTATATTTTCTCGTAATATAGGTACAAGGTATAGTGTACATCTTCAGATCCAGTTAGTTCATGGCATCTAGTTAGCAGGTGATGAGTCCTTTTGATTTAAGGGCTTGAGTTAGTTATACAGTTTGAGAAGTGTTTTATTTTCTTTATTTAGTCTTATTGAGTTGGGATAGTCAGGATTCATGACCCGGCTACCTATAGTCAGTACTAGTAGAGGCTTCATAGACAGTCAGTAGAAGTTGATGTATTCCATTTTAGTTTTGGTTGTAAAAGCAGAGTTGTAATCCTGTAAATTCAGTTTTTTATCTATCATATTCAGAAAAGAGTTATTTTCCACAAATTTGTATAGATTTATACTTTTAATTCAGTTGCTTATGAGTTATTCTAGTAGAAGGGTTAGCTTGGGGTCACTTATGACTCTAAGCACCGTGTGACGTCTCGGGACCCGATTTTGGGGCGTTACAAACTTGGTATCAGAGCACAAAGTTCAAGTGTCCTAGGGATCTATGAAGCCGTGTCTAGTAGAGTCTTGCGGAATGGTACGTAGACGTCTATACTTTTCTTCGAGAGGCTACAGGTCATTTAGGAAATGTCTCCATTCTTTCAAGTCTAAGATCGTGCTATAAAAAGGTTCTCTAAGAAACTTATATAAATTCTTATCTTACTCTATTTTGGCCATCTCTGCCTTATTTTTAAGGTACCAGAAATAGTCAAGCTTAATTCTCGACAGATAGTTATGAGATTATAAGAGGGCTAAAAAGTATCCCATTAGTGCTTTTAAGTTCCAAAGTTTGAAGCGCTTTATTCATACTCATGAGAAATCGTGCACTAAACCCAAGTTAGATGTGCTTTCAGATTCCTCCCCAGAATCCATAATGTAAATCTATATTTCCCTATCTACGTATTATTCTTGAGATAGCACGATCAACAAGTTCCAGTTCCTCCCCAGATAATGCTCTTATATTTGCTAGCGGAAGTTTCAAAAGTTATAAAGCGGCTTGAGAGGAGCCTTCTAGTGTGTTATAATTCCCTCAAATTTAAAGTTATGCCCTCGTTCTTATGAGTTATTCAATTAAGAAAGATTATGGTGTATTCTTAGATTATTGAATATTGTGTGTCAAGTTTCTATCTCTTGTATTATGTAATTTGTTATCATTGTGGTTGTAAAAAAAATCAAAGTCTAGTGAAGCCTTGTGGGGCCTATTTCGATTCACTAGCATAGTTGCTTTGTTATTCATCTAATTTTCTTGTTCAAAACACAAAACCAAAGTCTAGTGAAGCTATGTGAGGCCTATTTAGATTCACTAGCAACTTGTTATTTATCTTGTTGTTCTTGTGTTGGTTGAAAGTTGGGGTTTAGAGGTGTAGTGACAAGAAAGGTGGTAAGGATAATTTATTGAGTGTATGTATATCTGAATCTTTTTTTTGCATATGATCGAGATAGTAATGAGGTGATATATCCTTGTTTGTTAGTTTAGTGAAAGTTAGAGAAGAAGATTTTAGTTAAGGTGGATTGTTGTTTGCTTGAGGTAAGAAAAGAGTTATTGATGGAATTTGTTGTGCCAGAAAAGTATAGGTTTTGATGGAAGTACTTAGTGGTTGAGTATTATTAATTTAGGCTTTCCTTAGATTGCAAGAGGAAGTTTAGTTGAAATTTATAGAGCTATGAAAGTTATTTAGGCGTGAATATGGGTAAATAGTAATGATGTGAAGAATGAGGATGTGTTAACGGATTATGAATAAGATAGGCCATATGATTATGATCGATTGTCATTGTGTACTAGTTTTTCTTAATGTTGTGTTCTATTGTTTTGAAGTGACAATGGTGTGTGAGATTGGGTTGTAAATCATGTTTAGCTCTAGACATTAAGTTAGAACAGTTGATGGTTTAGTTGTTGATGCTAGTTATATGGAGGTGACCTAGTAGGACTGAAGAGTGTATGCAAGAGTGTAAGCTCATGTGTTCGTAATTAAGTATGATTTAGAGGTGTGCCCAAGGTGCTATGGGGCTATATTATTTTTTTCGAGGATTATTTCATATTGTGTGGGTAGTAGTAATGTTGAGTTTCTAGGTGGAGAAAGGCTAGTTATATAATTTATGATGTTCTTGATAGCTAGGTTAAGGAGTTATGATTGAAGATGTTGAGCCTTTTAAGTATGATTTTATTTTCATGATTTGGGTAAAATATAAGTATAGAGGTGTGATCTCGATAGGCTATGATTATGTTATTAGAGATGTAGGAATGGTTGCAAATAAGAGTGTAAGTCTTTGATGATAATTATTAAAGCTAGAAAGTTAAGGATGTCATATGGATGGGTTGTTCAAGAATGAAGTCGATAAGTTCAAAATTAGTTTATTCTTGTGAGTTTAGCATTTACATGTAGATATTAGAATGATGAAATTATGGCTTAATCTCCAGTATATGGAATAGACCATCATGCTTAGAATACCAGCTTTGACCTAGGGGGGAGATGGTTAGTGAAGAACCAAACCAAGTTTTGAGAATTAAATTATGGTACATGTCAATAATGAGTTATGATGAGATAGTGATCCCTTCTTACTCTATAGTATTCCTTGGATTTCATTCATTACAACACCAAATTCATCACTTGCGTGATAAATCTATGCCATAGGCCTATTCTTATACCCATCATGCATGCTCAAGCCCATTCTCAGCTTCTAGCAAACATGTAACAGCTTTACTCTGTGATTTGAGTTACCTCTCATGAATCTATGAACTCCAGTCTTATGTTGAATAGCTCATGATAAGTATGAACTCATGTTTCAGAGTATGACCAGTTTTTAAACTCATGATACTAGTGAAGTTTGCATTATATCACGCATGTTCTCAGCTTAGATTTCTTTAATGAATCCATGCCTTTGATATTTTATTCCTCAGGCCTAAGATAAGTGTTAATGTTATGTATTGTAGTTTTCGTGCTTCAGGTTCTTATGTGTTAGCCCTTCGGTGACCTCTTTCTATGTTAAGATAGTGGCGATGATAGTGGATAAGAAATGGTTTAGATGTGAGAGAGTTGATGACCCTCATTAAGAAAGATTATTTATGCTTTTCTATCTAAGGCTAAAGTGTGAAGTAAGATTGAGGCCAAGTCTTTGATACATGTCATGGTTAGTTAGAAATTGTGTGTATGTTTTTAAGAATAGCGCAAGAAAATTATCGTTGATAAAGGTTTAGAAAATATGCAAAGTATGCCTTTATGGGTATTTGCCTTAAAGTTATATATGATTTTTAATGATAGGCTTGAATGTCATGTTGGGTGTAAGATGATGCATGCAATATGCGCTAGTGAATCCATATCAAGAATTTTGAATTAGTCATTGAAGTGGTAAGGCATGTTATGCTTAGGGTATGAACTCTAAAAAGATATAGAATATTGAACCTTGTGGTTTAGACTAGTATTGTGGTTTGGCATGTTGTATCTTGTGATTTAGAGTTAGGCTTGATCATGGTGCGAGAACTTAGTTAAGTTTAGACCTTAGTAGAAAGATTTCGCAGTGCCAATATGAGAATTATAAGTTGAATCAAATGAGTATGGTATTTAAGGGGAATAGTATAGTTGAGAGAGCATTTGAGAAGTGATACTAAGCTTGAAAGTAAGAAGTTGCGTTGCCTGCGGCCTAGCAATCATATCCTAGTTTATGAGTTATATAATTATATTCCATGCTATAGAGTTATATCAATGTTGTAATTCCTTAGTCAAATGTCTTGTTCATAGCATGCCCAAAATTCATTGCTCCCTAATGTCAATAGAATTTCGTAGAAAAGTGCTGAAGAAATACTTCATTTGAGTATGGGCAGTCAGTATGATCCAGTCCATATAGCCTGCAATCTAGTTTTACAAGCAAGGAGATATGCTCTTATAGATTCTTAATTTTCCAGCTAGTCTTACTATCTGCAGTCTTATACGTATGTACATTCCAAGAGGTAATGTGTTTATGTCCAATTAAATTATAAATTCAGCTCAGCTCATGCATCAGTTTCAGTTTCAGACATTAAGTCATGATTCAGTTTATAAGTATCCTGTGTAGTATCACAGTCTCTTCCTAGTATTTTCACCAAATTATTATCATTCAGGGATGAACGATCCCAAGAGGGGCATGTTGTAATACCCCGAGTTTTCATGCCATAAACCTATCATCTTTTTTTCTTATGAGATCAGATCCAACATAAAGTAATGGTTACTCATAAGTTGACACTCTTGTTTCTATCTTAGCCATATAGTTATTTTCATGAGAATTCATGCACTTGCAGATCATATCAGTAGCTCATTATTCTTGAGATCCAGTGATTCAGTTTCTATCAGTTGCACATGATAGCTTAAAGAAAAATATTCCTTTGTGCTTCATGTTAATTATCCACATTCGAGGATAAATGTTCTCAAGGGGGAGATAATGTAATACCCCGTATTCTCGTGCTAGAATTCTAACCGTCATTCCTATGTGTCTAAACTCTAATCCAAGTTATTCT
Source organism: Capsicum pubescens (assembly GCA_030864215.1). Taxonomy (NCBI): domain Eukaryota; kingdom Viridiplantae; phylum Streptophyta; class Magnoliopsida; order Solanales; family Solanaceae; genus Capsicum; species Capsicum pubescens. The sequence continues at coordinate 203,806,326 of CM061546.1, read as the reverse complement.
CATGTGAATACAAGTTTCATGATCATTATCCTAGTCTATGGAGTAGTTTGGAGGTGAAAAATGTTCATAGCAATGACCTAGAATAAAGTTGAGCTAAGATCAATTGATTCGTCCAAAGTTTGATATTCGATTCTACAAGGGTCAAATTTAAACGTGTATAACTCTTAATATACATGTAATTTTCATCGCAAGACCTATCAAATTGTAGATAATTGAATTAACTTTCCAACGATACCAATTTTTCCTTAATCCAATACCCGAGCGAAAAGTTATGCCCATTTTTGTGAGAGGCAGTAAGGGTGTGCGATTGGGAGTGCGAGGCACACTTACAGGTCTGCCATAAGGTGTACGACGCACACCTTAAGGTATGCCATGGGTTGTACGCCGCATACCTCACTTCCAAGTGCCAAAAATCACCCCTATATATGTCTATAACACGGGATTTAACCCCAATTATCCAAAATCCCTTCACTTTCATCAAAAATTGGTCAAGAACACTCTTAAGGGTTTCAACATAAAGATCAAGATATATCAAGATTTAACCGTAGTTGTTCAATAATTCCTTAAGATTTGAATTCCCCATTCCGAGGGCTGCAAGAAGCACCTATTATTTTTACGAATAGAGTCCCAAGGTTAATAGTTCATCCAAAGCTTCAACTTCAAGGTATGTGAGGTTTTTCAACAAGAACATCCATTCGTTCTTGTGCCCAAAACTTATTTTAGATTATTTATTACTGAATTTTTTATTATTTTCCATGAAATTCAAGTTGGGGTTTATACCTATGGTTGTTAATTACAAGCTTATAAGGTTTCCAATGATTTAGAAGTGGAATTGCATGACTAATTTCATATATTTATGCAAGTAATGTGATTTTTCAGATTTTTCCAAGTGAGTTTAAGTATTATATTGTGATTCTTGATTTCTATATTTTGACATTGTTGAAGTATTTTCAAGAAGTATATTGAGTATGATGTTTTGCTGTGATATTACATGAGTATGTTTATACTTTCATGCTTATTGCTGAAATTTTCAGATTTTGAGTTGATTCATCAATATTTACATTATCAAGCATGAATCTTTTGGTGTTTTAATACGAGTTTGATATATGGGTCTTTGAACCCTATTTGAAATTGATATTTTGAGAAATTGTGTGTCATAAGTATCTTGAGAATTGAATGATTTGACATGATGTAGAAAGCTTTGACCTTTTTGGTCGTGAAAGAGTTGATTTTGAAACCAAGTGAGAAAAGAAATCCACACGTTTGATTGATTTATGATAATAGGGGTAGCATATTGGCTCCCGATGTAAATTGTTGAATTGTTTATTGTGGATTTTCTTTAAAGTTGTGAGCCTGAGGCTGATTAAAATTTCTGAGCTAAGTCCGGGAGTAGTATTTAGCACCGAGCAGGAAGTGTGGTACTTCCCGAGAACTACGTGCCCCCATAGGATGTGAGCCTGAGGCTGATATAGTGATCACTAGTGAATCAAATGACTAAGGTCCTACTCTGATGGCAAGGATAGGACATCTCTCCCCAATGTGGGTTAGACGTTGGACTCCATGTAGCTCACATGGTTTATGTCGGTTATGAGAAACTCCCATAGTGTGTCTCTACTCTATCTAAGATAAGTGTGTATGGTTTGAAAACTATGATTTCTGTGAAAGTTACTTGTTTCCGAAAGATTGAAATATATGCTCTAAAGAGACCTGTTTTAAGACTTTTACGAGTTTGAAACCGAGTGGAAAGTGAATTGGGAACATATTGTAATGACTCACGTGTCTTACTTTACATGTATTATTCATCCATGACTTTGATGATTTAATTCGAGCTAAGTGGGTCATTTTTATCAACATGCATAATTTTATAAACTGTGATGATATTAAGATATTATTTTATATATGCATTGCACCCCCATATGCTCGGTTCATTTCCATGGTACTGACCCACACACACCCCGTGTGTTGGGCTACATTTTCTTGTAATGTAGTTACAAGGTATAGTGTACATCTTCAGATCCAGTCAGTTCATGACATCCTGTCAGCACGTGATGAGTCCTTTTGATTCAAGGGCTTGAGTTAGTTATACAGTTCGAGAAGTGTTGTATTTTCTTTACTCAGCCGTATTGAGTTGGGATAGTCAGGAGTCATGTAATACCCCGCATGTTTCTAAGGTAGGAGACGAACCATTTTTCCTACATATGAAATCTCCTATCCTGTGATTCATACTGGAGTACATGACTTACAATGAGTATACTAGCGATAAGATATCTTATGATGCGTTAAGCATGTTCATATGAGTCACTTAAGGTAATACAAGCTAAGAGTTTTTGAATCCATCAAGTTTTAGTGTTCGATTTTGTAAGGGTCATATTTGAAAGAGTATAACTCGATATTAATGTGGTATTTCTGCATATTTCTACCCACCAAATTAAATAGAATCGAATTAGCTTTCCAATGATACCAATTTCATCAAAATCCGACACCCGAGCTAGGAGTTATGGCTTTGCGAAGTAGAGTGCATCGCCTAACCAATCACACATGGCCACTGGAAAGAATATGTGATAGCATATGCGGCGCCTATGTAAACATAGGCGATAGCATATGCGGAGCCTATGTAAACATAGGCGATAGCATATGCGGCGCCTATATAAATATAGGCGATATCATATGCGGCACCTATGTATGATTTCATCCACGAAAACACTTAGTTTTTGAGTTATTTTTAGGGTAGTTAAGTCTTTTAACACTTCTTACATGTCCCTAAACCTAACCTCATGAAATTTATAGCTTCTAAACACATTACAACCCTATTAACATCTCAAATTTTATTATCCAAGAGCACCAAAAGAGAAAAACAACTAGGGTTGCATAATTAAGCTTGAAGATCCAATTTCAAGAAAATTCCTCCGTCAATCATCAAGAATCTTCCTTTTAAGGTATGCGTGAGTTGATTCATGGACTCTTTTCATCCATAAAGCTCAAGAACCATCTTCTAAATTATGTATTATGATGTTTATGTTGTTGGTGGTTGATATTCATGTGGTTGGAGTTTGATGATGCCTAAGATGGGATCTTTGTATGTTTTGTGTGAGGATATGGTGGTATTTAATGTATAAATATATGAAATTGGTGGTTGAATATTTATAATCTTGATGAATCCACCTATTCCTAAGATGTGCATGTAAGGTGTTTGTGAAAATACCTAAGGGAATAGAAATCATGCTTTATGACATAATAAGTCCTAAATGACTATTCCATGTTCTAAGTTTATGTTCAATGTGATCCCCATGCTATTGTCTTGAATTAAAGATGTTGTATGAGATGCTCATGATATTGTTGTGATATGGAATGGCCATGTTATTGAAGCCATGCAAGTATATACATGTTGTGTGCATTCCCGATCATGTGATAGTTTGTTGAGAATCATTCTTATTATGAAATCCTTACTTATGATATTGTGAATTATGGACTCTACTCTTATGATCAAGTCAGTCATGTGTGTCAGTTTCCTTCCATCGAGTCCTGGGGGTACTTGTACCCGAAAACTATAGCTGTGTGCCTAGAGCTAGTGTCATGTTTCAAGACATCCTAAGTCAAGCTATGCTCCATAGATTTCAGTTAGTCACGTGACTCAGAAAAACTCAGAAATCTCAGTAGTTCAGTAGTCCCAGTAGTTTCAGTACTCTCAGTCAGACCTCAGATCTCAAGTAGATTTTCTGTCAGTCAACGGAACTCAGTGAATTCAGCTTAGTTCAGCTAAGAAAATATTATCAGCTCAGTTAATCAGTTTATAAATCAGTTTAGTTATGTTAGTCAGTTCAGCGCAGTTAATCTTTTTTAGAGTCTTTTAGTTAGGAGTAGGGACTAGTACCGAGCGAGTGCAGGGATGGTGGTTTTCCTGTTATAAAGGCAGAGCCATTAGCAGCAATCCCTATACTCCAAAACTGCATATCCAGTGAAGGACAGGAGTCACCCATCAGATTAAGACTATACTTGACTATTATATTGCCTTAGGCTTGATTTCCTATTTAGGGTCACCCATCAGAGAGGCTTGACCATAGTAGAGGTCTCTACCCATGGCAAGGTATTGACACCCTTCTAATCAGGGCAAAGATTGGAACCCACCAGTACAGTATCGGGGCATGTCGGTTAGGTTACTACCTCTCACAGTCATAGTTATAGTTACAGATTCAGTATCAGTCTTCAGAGTAGAAATCAGGAATCAGGACTGTCAGATACAGTCATCGATCTCAGTAAGGAACTCAAATAGTTCCATTGATTCCTGGACTATCCCGTAAGATAGGCTTGGTACCATATTCATATTCTTATTATTAGATCTAGAGGTCACCCGGCAGACAGGCTTGATCTCAAATCTCAGATTCAGTCAAGTATTCTCATTATCAGTTTCAGAGATCACTCGTTAGCTAGGACTGATCTCATACTTAGATGTTCAGATACAGTTTGGAACTCAGATAGTTTTCCCCAGAATTAGGACTGTTAGATACAGTCATCCATGTTATCATTCATTCAATATCTCAGTATCACGAAACTCATGTTGTCAGAGTTCAAACTCAAGTATTCAGTATCTCCATGAGTTCTGTAGCAGTTATGTATGTATGTATGTATTCTCATGTTCATATTAGTCAGCATGTTCATGTATATAAACCCCATGAATTTAGCCTACCCCCACGTATACTCAGTACTTTAGTTGTACTGACGCATTTGCGCTATGGTGCTTTCTTTTTATGTTACACCATAGGATTCTGAGGTGCAGATTCCAGATCAGCGGTAGAAGTTCAGTAAGTAGTGAGTCCTCATATTTCGAGGACATGATTTTTACATTTATTATTCCTGTATTTCAATTTATTTTCAGTTTAGGTAGTTAGTTGGAGACATGTTCCTTCAACTCCTTATTCAGACAGTTTAGAGGCTTTCAGACGATTATAGAGTTTTCAGATTAGACTTTAGTATTTTTAGTTTTGTTTTGGTACTGTGATACCACCTTATTTCAGATATTTTATTATTTAAGATTGAACCTTACGCCCTCTTTGTTCATGTTTCTGCATTTTATATGTATATTATGCAGTTACAGGTACAGATATCAGTCATGGGTTAACTTGTGGTCCTTCGGGGTCATGAGCACCGTGTATCATTCTGGTTCAGAAAATTGGGGCATTACAAGTCATGACCCGGCTACCTATAGTCAGTACTAGTAGAGGCTTCATAGACAGTCAGTAGAAGTTGATGTATTCCATTTCAGTTTTGGTTATAAAAGAAGAGTTATAATCTTGTAAATTCAATTTTGTATCTATCATATTCAGAAAAGAGTTATTTTCTGCAAATTTGTATAGATTTATACTTTTAATTCAGTTGCTTATGAGTTATGCCAGTATAAGGGTTAGCTTGGGGTCACTTGTGACCCTAAGTACCATGTGATGTCTCAGGACCCGATTTTGGGGTGTTACAGATGAACACCTAATATACCATAATGCTTGAATTCATGAAGATTGATGGTGCATTCTTAAATCTTGAATTTGAAATTTGATGCCCCAGGGTTTTGTTCTTGAGAGTATTTGAGAATAATGAGTGAAATTTTTCTTTAGAAAGGCTTAATTACGTATTTTGGGGCTGAATAGGAGTGGAGAAATTAACATGAATACCCCTCTGGACACGAAATTAAAAGAGTTAAAACTGCGCCCAGTGATGCGCAGACCGAGGCACCTGCTGATGGCATCAATGCGATGACCAACGTGCCTCATCGAGTTTGCGTTGGTTCACTGGAATTGCACTAAAAGATGGGGAAAATTATTTGTCGATGCGATGGGCGATGCGATGCATCGACCCACTATTTTGGTCACCTAAACATGGTTCAAATGAGGTCTAAAAAATCCAAAACTCACCCGAAGTGACCTATTGACATTCCTGATCATCAATCAACCTAAAAATTGATATTTTTAAGGTCATAAGGGTCGTGAAATAGGATCGTCAACTTAAGAAGGCTAAAATACTTCTAAGTATAAAGACTTAGCTGAAATTTCTAAGTCTGAAACCTCTTTTCAAGCTTTAACGGACTGAGTTAAGCTTAGAATTTTGCGGGGTCTTATATCTATAGTCAGGGGCTTATATAGACATATACATTTATTGACTTCGGTTTTGTATAGAGGTATTATGAACAACTGTGAACTGAGGCATATTCAGCTAGTTGTTGAATCTCATGAAGCGTTTAGACTAGATTACGCTATGACTCTTACTATTTCCGCTAGCATATTATATGGTTGGATCTTATCCAACCCCTATGTTGTTGATGAATAGGTTAGGTTACAGGGTGACCTCTGATACATGTGTGCTTGAGGTGCCCATACAACATAGCCCGATTTTGGGTCGACTCGGTCCGAATTTCTTATTGAATAAATAAGTTAATTTGTTAAACGTGTTGCATTTTTTATGAATATACTTTTATTTTTTATCAGCTCGTATGAACTTTATTTTTTAAAAATGAAGACATCTGTATAAGTTTGTATACTTATTTATATATTGTCTATTCATATGTAAGCAATTGTTTCAAATCTTCATGCTTATATACCATATGGAATAGATATTTTAACATTATCATATGATATGTATATGCATATAGTACTATGTATATACGTATGTTAGTTGATTATTTTGGACATAAGAAGTCATGAATTCATATGTGCTTTATCTATATATATGAGCGTGTAAGTAAATATCTATTTACTTATATGCAGATATAAGTAGAATTTACTTCAATTCTCCATTCTTGGATATGTGTAATTGCATTGTTATTTATCATAGTATATATGTATATAAGTGTTTGTATATATAGATTTTCTTTATGTATGTATATAAGTATTTGTATAATTACTTCATTTAACCTTTGCTTCAATTAGGAATATACTTAATTTAGAAAAATATAAAAGAATGTAATTTTTTTTAAAAAATACTTTTATTGTATGCAAATATACTACATAGTTTTATGTATATATGTATATGAATACATCATTGTTGTTTTATGTATATAGTTTTATTGCATTGCTGTTTTATGCATATGTGTGTATGTGTATATATATACATATATTGTTTGTTTGAATTGTATATAAGCATTTTCTTTGAATAAGTATATATGAATTTTTCATTTTCTATAAGTAAGAATATACCTATTTCTAAAAACATATAAGAATATAAGTGATTGTATAAATACGTTTATTGTGTATAATAGGCATAATTTTTATTTTCATATATAAATATATGCATGATTTTTATATGTATATAAAAATTTATACATATATATTGTATGAACTCGTGGTCATAATATTAGTATAATTGTAAACAAACGATAATTACTCAAAAGACATTTCAATTGCAAAAGAAAAACACAATTGTATATATGGATGAGCCATGTGAAACTACTAATAGATACATAGTATGTGTACTAGTGGTATTCATTAGACAATACACTTACTACAAAATCTAGATCAGGATTCAAAAAAAAAAAAATAAGACACTGCATATGTCTCATAGATTAGCCATGCAATTATGTAATATATACATATTAGTATGTGTACTAGTAGTATTCATTAGACAATACACTTATATTAAAATCTAGATTAGGATTCAAAAAAATAAGACACTGCACAGTATTCAGAATCAGGTTCCAAAGCAGATTCAAAAAATCCAATTCAAGATCACTATGTAGTTTTTACTAAAACCAACAAAATGGAGAACCCATTGTACTGTCTACCAGATAATTATCATCTCACTACTATCATACACAAACTGAGACCTCATTGTCTTATTCAAACTCTCATCATCACCGATAGCACAAACCTCGTTCTTCTGAGTCCCGTGCTGCCATAGAAACACAACACAACCGGTGCACAAAGCTTCAGCATCAAACTGTTGAGGTGGAATACCTTTTTTGTGGATAAGATACTCCGCGTGTGCAATGTTAAAGACTCCATAGTTCATGCATAAATTTTTATTTATAGTAAATAATAACTGATAACTCCCAAAATGCACCTCTAATTGAAGGATGAAGAGGTCATGTCAAATATAGTAATCCAACTAGGTTGGGGTCGATCCCACAAAAAATAGGCTAGAAATTCTTCTCGAACTTGTTACAATCACCAGGAAGTGAGGGAAAGTACAAGGGTAGATTAGTTGAAATATAAAAAGGATAAGAATTGGTTGCTCTTGGTTGTAAATAATCTAAGACGAACACTAGGCTTGTGTTCCCTCTGGCTTGTCAACTTAATAGACTTATCATGCACTATTGAACTATTCTAATATCTTGCAAGTAGAATCTGATAAGTTATGTACCATCAATAGTCTTTTGGATGAGCAGATGGATTTTATCCTTTACCTTTTGAGTCTCAGGATATCCCTTTGCTAAACCTTCTCCTGGATCCCAGTTAACTATTATCTTTTGGGTTTCTAGTTATTAGATGATAGTTAACGATCTTACTTAGATAATACCTAGTAGCGTGGATCTATTGTTAATCTTTAAATTACTGTTGTGATCTTCTTTTCCTAGTCACTACTCCTCTTTTGGAGTAAGTAGCAATAATCTAGACGAGATTTAAACATTGGCCACCACTAAGAAATCAATAAGAATGAAGAAAACCCAATACATTTAAGAATCTTTATCTAGAATGACTTGACACTTTCTTTACTTCGTTAATCTTCAAGGGTTTCCACAACCCTAACAAAGGGAATTAGCCACTAATAGTTATGAGACCAATCATGGAATCCATATACATAATTACAAAATCAATATGACAATAATGAAAGAAGAAATCCCAGTCTTAAATTAAATAACAACCCAAGAATAACAAGATGTTTGAGAACTTGGCCCCAAGTGGGCCTCCTTAATCAATCAATATGTGTATGTCAATGTCTAAATAATCTCATTTGAATAAACTAAACAAAGCTTAAAGGATATTTATAGGTTACAAGAAACCTTAGAGTTCAAATCCTAAATAAAATAGGAAAACTTAATTACCCATGCATAATAGGACTTAAAAACATCATAAGAGTGTAATTGGGTATACAGAAACCCTAGGAAACGATTCTGAAATTATCACAAAAAATCATCGTTGACGGCCACGTACCAAGGCCGCTTGTGCCCTGTAATTGATTATAGGTATTACCTTCGGACTGTAGGGAGGGCACATATAGTTAGCATAGGTTCAATTCCTGCACTTCAGCTCTCTGGATTTCGACCTCTGGCACTTGATTTGCCTACATACGGATCATATGTGCTACTTGCAGTCTAAAAGTTGACTTAGAAATTACAAAATTTCCCACCATCAGATATATAATTGAATTAGATTTCCAACAATACCAATTTTTTCTCAATTTGATATCTGGGTGAAAAGCTATGGCCAAATTACTGAAGCACTCTCAACTCTCGGGATCTTCAACTCTGGCACTTGCAATCAAGCTTCAAATATTCAACTTCAATCACATGTTTTGGTCACGTATAATCCAAAAAGTGTCAAGAATACCCAATAATGATAAAGTAAGTGGCAAAACACATCACTTTTCATCTTTTTCTTGAATTTAGCATCCAAAATCTAATTTCCTACTAAACACATCAAATCTAATAAAATAACCTTAAGTACATGCATATTCTAATAGTTTTAATCATCTTAAGTGCTCTATTTCTATAGCACATCAAGATCCTCAACTTAGAATATTGCATTTTCTCAGGCAATAAAACACAAAAAAATAATACGATGATGCTTAACCAAGAGAAACCTAAGATATCTATGGCAGTCAATCATCAAATTTAAACTCAAGATCATTACCCTTTCCAAGTTTAATACTTTAAAACCCAACTTTGTGTATTAATGAATCACAACAACGTGACATAAAGGAATCAAGCTATGGCATTACATTAGAAACAAACAATCATTCATTTATACAAGTTACACTACCCAAACAAGTAAGCAACTAGCAATACAACCCATGTGCCCTCACATTAAAGAAGTCTCACTAACTTAAATATGAAATCAAGCATGTTAATGCAGGGATGGTCAAGAGATACTTAAACTCACAAAGGAATTTCCAATAAATGCATATCAAATACCATAGGCCTTCCCTTATTTTCTTTACCTTAGCTTTTAGACTATCAAGTTGGGATCATTAAAGGACTTTTCTCGGCTTGTATTGTAGGCTTGGGGTGGTATGATACATATAGACATTTAAAGTGACTAAGCCTCCTTACCACTACACTAACTTTGGGCTCTCACTTATTAACCATTTTTCACTTGATTTCCACCCTTATGTCTCACTTTTTATTTTAAACCACATTCAGGCTGGGTGTAGTTTTCTTAAACTTTCTTTTTCAACTTATTTCATTTCTTTTTGTTTTTGTTTTTCCTACCACACCCACTACTACTTTTTTTTTCTCTTATTTTACCCTTCTTCATACCTACTTTACGGTACACACCTCTATGATAGCTAACTTAGGCTATTTGCCTCAATTGAGGTGCCCAATGTCCAAGGAGGACCAGGGCAAAAAAAGGTTCATTATAACAAAAATGGGAATATGAAAAGTGTAACAAGAAAAAAAGGCATTCAGGCTTAAAATCGAGACCAAGGGATACATTCACACATGGAAAGTCATGTGGGATAATAGTGGAATAATATAAAAAAAAAATGGACTGTGATCCTTCCTAACCAACTATCCTACAACATAGGCAAGACTATCCGACAAGCTCTGGATTTAATACACAAAGGGAAATAAGTAGTATCTCATACATATATGGCACTAAGTCAATATTACAAGCTACTAGTTATCTGGTTTATGCAATTGTTAGCAAGTGATTATCATGTCCCAAATCCTTATACCATAACAATATTCATAATACTCGCATATATATACATATCACACAGTTCAAAAATAGACAATTGAAGAGGTATTATCATTTATCAAAAGTCAGTAAAAGCATGTCAACTACCCAAGATAGTTATTTTTCTCCTAATTAACCATAAAACATCATGAAATAAATCACAATATGCCTAAACAATGCGACTCTACTAGGAATAAGATTTTGGGAAAAAAAACACGACAACAAAAACTCCAAGAGGACATCAAGACCTACAAGTAGCCCCACCCCAACTTAAAATCATGTATTATCCCCAATGCATCAAACCGCTACAAAGAAAGAGAGTTAGGAATATACCTATTTCACCATAGGTACGGAGATCTGACGTCAATCAAATCAATTCAAATACAAAAAAAATACCTTAGGTTGTCTCCAAAGAAGCACCGGATTTCACATCATGGCATGACGAGGCTTAGTTGGGTACTCAGACTTTACCAACAAGTCCATTGGTACCTTGATTACTCAAACTTCATCAAGGTAGCCCAATAGTTGGTTCCTAGTTTTCTATTTCCATTTTGAACTTATGAACTGCACCCCTAATTATTTTCTTGGTTTCCCATTATGCTCATGGAGAAAAGGTAAAAAAATAAAGAACCCAAGTTGTAGATATGGCATGTTGTGCTTCTTAGCCCTTATGTGAGGAATATAGTTCTTTAATTATACCTCAATAAATTCAAGAATATATACATATATTTTCTCCTCCTTGCACTCTTCTTTAGGCTCAGATGGCTCGACCAGGATCTTACTTTCAAACACAATGTAAAAAAATACTTAGAATGAGGTCTAATATACCCCAACTCATGATTTGTAGTCTTCTTTACATTACCACAAAACTCTAGTATCCTCTCCTTAAGTTGACACAATCCACAAGAGTATGAATAATTTTTGACTCCTCTAATTTTAGCTCCTCCAATTGGATTTTTTCAAAAAATAATTAGTTTCATACCACTCATAACTAATTTGTTGGGAGTTACATCCAATAACCTTTACATATAGCTCCAATGGTAAGTGGTAGATATATAAGCCAAACCTATAAACCCTTTGAACACGATATTGATTTTCTTTTTCCAGGAGCGCTAACAATTCAAATAGGCTCTCATTATGTTCCAATAGATATTGACCATGCTTCTGCAATAATGCACCATATCAAAAGGAAAAGAATCAATAAATAAAGAGTCAGCATCACTCCATGCTTTCTTTGGACAGGTTGTCATCTCAAGAAGAGTAGGAAACAAAACAAAAGAAAATAAAATAGGATAACTCCAACAACTTTAATCAAGAATTTCAAGATCGTATTCCCCAGCAAAGGTGCCAAAATTTGATAACGCCCAAAATACACCTCTAATTGAATGATGAAGCGGTTGATATCAAATATAGTAACCCAACTAGGTTGGGGTTGATCCCATAAGGAATAGGCTAGAAATCCTTCTTGAACTAGTTACAATCACCAGGCAGTGCGGGAAAGTAAAAGGGAGGATTTGTTGAAATATAAAAAGGAGAAGAATTGGTTGTTCATGGTTGTAAACAATCTAAGCTGAACACTAGGCTTGGGTTTCCTTGGCTTCTCAACTCAGTAGACTTATCGTGCACTGTCGAACTATTCTCATACCTTACATGTAGAATCTGATAAGTTATGTGCCATTAATAGTCTTTTGGATGAGCAGATAGATTTCACCCATTAACTTTTGAGTCTTAGCATGTCGCCTTACTAACCCTTATCCAGGATCCCAGATAACTATTACCTTTTGGGTTTCTAGTTATTAGATAATAGTTAACGATCTTACTTAGATAATACCTAGTAGCGTGGATCGACCGTTAATCTTCAAATTACTGTTGTGATCTTCTTTTTCTAGTCGCTACTCCTCTTTTGGACTAAGTAGCAGTAATCTTGTTGGGATCTTAACGTTTTCCACCGCTAAGAAATCAATAAAAATGAAGAAAATCCAATACATGCATAAATCTTTATCTAGAATGACTTGACACTTTCTCTTCTTTGTTAATCCACCAGGGTTCCCACAACCCTAGCTAAGGAAATTAGTCACTCATAGTTATAAGATCAATCATAGAGTCCATAGAAAAAAATTCAAAATCAATCTCACAATAATAAAAGAAGAAATCCCAAAGTCTTAAATTAAATAACAACCCAAAAATAATAAGATGTTTGAGAACTTGGCCCCAAAGGGGCCTCCTTCTCAATCAATCAATATGTGTTTGTTAATTTCTGAATAATCTCAATTGAATAAGCTAAAACAAATCCTAAAGGATATTTTAGATTACAAGTAATCCTAGAGATCAAATCTTAAATAAAATAGTAAAACTTAATTATCCATACATAATAGGACTTAAAAACATCATATGAGTATAATTGGGATTCATAGAAACCCTAAGAAACAATTTTGCAATGATCCAAAAAAATCACTGTCGGCGGTTACTTACCAATGCCACTTGTGACCTGTTCTTGAGTGTAGGTAGTACCTACAGCCTTTACGGAGGGCACAGGTAGTCACCACAGGCGCATTTCATGCATTTTAGCTCTCGAGATTTCGACCTCCGACACTTGCTTTGCTTATATGCGGACCATATGTGCTAATTACGGTCCACAAGTTGACTTAGCACATTCAAAATTGCCTATCATCAATTAAATAATGGAATTATCTTTCCAACGATACCAATTTTCCCTTAATCTGATATTGAGGTTAAATGTAATGAAAAAATTATTCAAGCGCTGTCAACTCTCGGGATCTTCAACTATGGCACTTGCAACCAAGCATCAAATCTTAAACTTCAATCACATTCTTTGGTCATGTATAATCTATAAAGTGTCAAGAATACCCAATAATGATCAAGTAAGTGCCCCAAAACATCACTTTTCATTTTTTTTCTCAAATTAGCATTCAAAACCTAATTTTCTGTAATACACTACAAAAAAACATCAAATCTTACAAAATAATCTTAAGTACATCCATATTATCATAGTTTTAAGCATCGTAAGTGTTATATTTCTATAGCACATCAATAACTAATTAATTGTAAAGTACATAGTTATATTTAAAGTAATTAATAAAATAAAAAGATGTAAAATATCAACTTAGAAGCTTCCAAGAGATTGTTGTGATAAATTATCCATATATACCACATCTAGAAATCTTTCTATTCACGATCAATGCACTTAGGATGAGAGGTAAAATCAATATCTTTCTTTTTTGTAAAAATCAGAATTTATTATATATGTAGGTATCAATTTTGATAGCCTCCTCATTTCAAGCGCAACAGATGCATCATGATGAGCAGACCTACAAGAGTCATAAACATATAGACATTTATCATTAAGTGACAGAACAACCAACACCCAATGTATTTTGTCGACATTGACTGAAATAAAAATGTAATCCATAGTATGCTAAGGTACAGAAGCATGGAGTCTAAATCTATTGATGTATTCAACTATTGTCAACTCTTGACTTGTGAGGTTATACTCCTTTGTACTATTTGCATACTTGTCAAAAATATTTGATATTTTTATCTTGAACAAATAGTTTACTGTACTGTATCTTTATTGACTATTTGGCTCGTACTTGGATTTTTGTATACAAGTAGAACAGAATAACATCAATGTGTTGTATACAAAAAAATTATTATACTTTATACAATGAGTAAATGTGTTATTTATTTAGTTGAATTAAAAATATATATTGTATTTATTAACCGAGTCATTCAATAATTAATCATAAAATGATAGCATATAAAACTAGTTCTTATCCCCAACAGATTCAACAACAAAGAATATTGATGGCTTGATGACTTATTTTTCTTTCAAGTAATGATCTTCAACGAAAATCCTATAAAAATAAATTAATAATTCATAAATAACTTTTCAGTAAATACTTATAGTAAATACGTATATACTTGTTATTCACACTAGTAAGGTATATAGAACATACTTAGAAATATGTTTCTTAAGTGTTCCTTCATGTATCCAATCCAAAAAACAACAATATAATTTCTGATTGTGTGGACAATATATTGTGTCAGATACAAATGGATTTTTTATGCCAAAAATATAAGGCATCCTTGATGAGCTACCTGAAAATAATACATTAATGAAATAATAATATTTAATAGTATAACGCATATACAAATATTACCTAAGATATTATTTTACCAGATTCGGATCCAAAATCAATCATGTAAGGAGATGTTTTCCATCGACCTAGTTTTCGTATCCTCGATGATAGTTTTGGTATTTCTCCTGCTACTTTACTTCTGTGTAGAGCTATGATTTGTCTTTCAGTATTCAAACATAGGAGCAGTTCATTAGGAATCAAATATTGAGAATATTTTACATCCAGAATTGGCTTTTGCTTGAGTTCAATTAGATTGACTATATGAACTGAGGCTGCAATCATGACCCGATGGTCAGGTGAGTGATTGCTTATATCTGTATGGATACCAACAATCTTAATATTATGTTGTATATCCATATGAAAAAAGTCACCTTCTACACATTCAACCTCAGTTACATCCACCTAAACCAACATGAAAATAATGATTATAAAATAAGGTAAAAAACTAAGGAATAATCTAAACTTTACTCATTTATAAGTACTTGTACTTTGATCGGAAAAAATGACTGATCTTTTATTTAAACATCTTAATGAGTATCGTCCATGTTTTTTAAGTCATTAATTAATTTTTCAAATTGAATCCAAGCATTTTGAACCTTGATGGTTGTTTTTGTATTCAGAACCTAATATATAAAAAGTCATTAAACTAACCAACTGATAAGGCATTAGAAAATAAAAAGTATGAATTTAGTGTACAAAAAGATAAGAACTAATATATTAACAAGGCTTCATCATGCATATATAATGACTAATATATTACATATATAGGTGTATATTTAGGATGTTTCAGAATGCATTTCTAGTTAAGCATGTCTAATTTGGTATGTAGTCATATGATTACATACTAAATATACATACAGTGATAACTATTTAATGTATACATATTGTTAGCAACTTTATATACAGTTATACTTATAGATGTTAAAGATTATGTATGATTATGTATATACATTCACTTGCACAGTTCTTATTTGAGAAATAACTATTGGATATGATTATTTTGTTTTCCATAATGAACTATTGGATTTGACTATTAAAGCAACAATTTTACTCTATATATCATTACTAATTGATAGTACATCTTTCTTTGAACTATACCACATGAAATTTGACTAATTAGCAAAATGAATCTATATTGTAACAACTTTTATGCATTTCAGAAACAAAAAAAATAAAAAATCAATTCACTGCTTATAAAGTAATGGATTAAGCATAAGTCAAGATAGTAAGATAAATAACTAAGAATTAATCTGCTGTTTAGCAAAGAATACCTCATCAATGGGCTTCTCAAATCGAAGATTCACACTCTCGTCATGTACACGCATAACAGGAACATTCATACATATTGCAGTAACCTTGACATCCATGTCATTCTGGTAACAAGAAGTATGGGTCAATTGGTAGTTCGTACATTAGAAATATACTTCAATTTAAAATATATAAATAATAAATTGCTTCAATTATTCATCCTTGAATATACCATTATGAATATTTCCAAATGCCTTAATCCAACAATCCAATATATGTTCATATGTATTTCTGTATAAATATGATCATATAAACATAATACGTGTAGACATATATAGATACATCTGTGTACATATATGCATAATACATGTATACATATATAGGCAGGATTATTTTTTATGTAGAACAATTAAAATGAATAAATGTATATCTATATATGTATATGTATGTAGAAACCTAATACATAAATACATATGTAAGAAATAAATATAATCTAATACATTGTATGCATATGTATCTGTTCATAATTACATGAATAATAACATTAAAATTTGTATATGTATTTATTGACCCTATGAATATACTATTTTCATTCTCAAAACACTATGTATCTTGGCAAAAAATTATAACTATAGTTATTTATATATAAATATTTGTATATGCACTATTGTACAACAGTGGTATGGTATGTGTGCAACGAATAACATGAAATACATTTAGAAACATATAATATATGTATGTCACTACATATGTGTAAGTAAATGTAATAGCAGCACATAAACAGTTACCTTTGAATTGTTGCTACTGCCTGAAGCATAATGCACTTTCATGATAGGAATTTCTCGTTCCTCGTTGACAAACAACTTTTTGATAGAATCCTAATATGTATGACATATAATTATTTACATTATGTACTACATTATGTATAATTAATTCATAATAATGTTTGTATACTTCATACCTTCTCGTGAACTTATTTACTTTTGATAGCATCTATACTATCTGATTGTTTCCATTTATCAAATTGCACAGACTTTGAAATTTTATCTTCACCTATATTTTATATTAAAAATTACAACGGTAAACCAATAAAATAATAATTTTTATAATTTATAGATGATTATAATATACTTACATAATTCTCTAACACATCAACTTTCTGATTGAGAATAGAAAGATCATTAGTCGGAATAGTTCTCTTCACTGCTGCCTCGGACATGGTTCATTGAATAATATGTAGTGACTGAATTTTCTCGCCAACTTTATTCCTATTTAAGATGGACTTTTTGACTATTTTATTAATCGAATGTGGAGATGTCTTAGAGGCCTCCTTGTTTGAAACCACCTCTGTAGGACTCTAAATTGATATTGACGCACCCAATGATATTTGCTTATGTTTTTTTATGGGTGATACCGAGACAACTAGTTTTCCATTTCCTTTATCAGTAATTGAGATATGATGAAACTCTTGAAAGTCATCATCGGAATTAACAACATCATTCATGAGAGATTCCTCAATGGTATCATCGTCAATAATTTTTTGTGGAAGCTAAAAAATTACAATTCAGTTGTGGATGCCTTGATATATCAAAAGGAAATTTGGACATCATGTATAGATTACTACTTAGTTTTGTATTTGTATATATCAATAAATATAAATATTAACCCATGAAACTTTGTATTTAAGGTTATTAAGGAAGCACATTTTACCTTTTTTCACATAAAAATATTCTGTATAAGTCATTTGCATTGTGGGCGGTCTTTTATAGTTTTCCAATTAATCAAACTAGGAATTCCATAACTAACTACTTTAGCAAGTCACTTATCAACTTTCGAGAAATATTCATACATCCATACTTTCATAGCATATGGCATGCCATGAAGTCGATAATACTGTCCATCGGAGGTCAGCTTCCTTGATATGCTCTTGACAAGTTCTTAAAAGATTTTTTACCCTAACAATAATCCATGTACCATTCTTTCTTGACCACATCAAAATAAAGTCTTGGAACTCAAATGGTATGCATCTCATCAGACATAATAAATTGATGGATGGAATAGAGAATTACAATTTTCAAAGCATCATCATCATTCTAACCCTATATATTTTGTCTTCAAATGTCTGGAATAACGTTACTTTGTAAGGTTCTTCTCACCATCAAAATGCTTATAAATTAATATATTCGACAAACTTGTGTCGAATACAAAGTCAGCTTTATAAGAAACATATTTTAGACCAAATACAATTGCAAAATCCCTTTATGTAAACCTTAACGTGTATCCATTAAACTGCATCATTAGAATATCTGTTGAACTGGTTTTCAACTCAAGGAACATAGCACACCGAAACATTTGTGATTGAATCCATGAATCTGGCATGGGGGCTATTAACCAAAGGATGGACACATAAATCTTCTAAGCTGAACAACTGTTAGCTCTATTCAAAAGTATCAAATATCTTTGTTTCCATGTAACACGCCACATGTGGGTACTTTTTAGTAAGATCAGTGTTGAGAAAAATGCTATCCTATTGAACCAAAATGACAAAAATGAGAAAAAATAAATAAATTATATTATGTATATAATTCCTTATCCCTAAACTAATTATAGACAAATACATATTATACCACATAAAAATTATATATTATGTTACAACTGTATATGTGTTTATATATAGCTTTATTTTATACATATACAACTACATGTACATTATGTCTAAATATGTATATGTATCTTTACACTGAACTCAAATGTACATATCTATATACACTTAAAAATATAAATTATTTTGAAGATTTATAAACATATATGTAAGTAATTATCGTCATGGCCCAAAATCCAAGGGTGTTGAAGACACTTGTCGCGGTGAACCTTGACAAGTAAACCTATCATCCAAACAGATAGACAAGGGGGAAAAGAAAGAAATGACCCCAAGGCAAGGCTTCTATAATGAAGCCGAACCATACAATGATAACAAATGCAGAAAAAAACATACTCAATAATACTAAATACCAAAACCTGGTGTCACAGTGTAAGAACTACTAATACAATCCATGAATCAAATACATTAGAAAATCAATAGGATCAATCTCTGTCTCCGAGTACTAGTAAAGACATAGTCTAATACAGAAAGTTAGAAGTGGACTCAAGACGCATAAAATCTAACCTCTACATTGAATAACTCTGAAGGCGCACGAATCAAACACTGTGTGACATACTCGAACTAGGTCCTCCACCAAAAGAGTGCAGTAGGAGTGAGTACGGTCCATTTGTACTCAATAGGTATCATAGGCTGACTGAGCAAAGCAGATATTAAGAAAAACAAAAGTACACACTAAGAGCATGTCACATGCAATCAGAAAATGTCCCACAATGGTAGCCCACACCTTTTCCACTAACAGTTCTATAATATCCACATATAACACAACAAAATACCAGGAAGTAAGACAAGTATACATACATACCACATATAATCAAAGAAAAAAAAAGAGAACAATATATATGAGATCATCAAGTACAATTAAGGGAAGATAAAATAATGGATAGGTAACAAGTCAAACAGAATATACAATCACATCACAAACATAATAAAGTAAATACAATAAAAATAATAATGATGTCACGACTTGAACCAGGGCCTGGCCATGATGGGTATTTCAAGTACATCACGGATCAGAGACCACCCCCTTAACCTAATCTCATGAGCATAATAATATAATAATAATGCGGACGACAAATCAAGATAGTAATAAATGGGTGAATAGATAACTCAGATAAAGCTATGAGTCAAAACAACAACCAACCAACCCACATCAATCTACAATAGCCTGTAAAACCAGAAGAATAACTATTTGGGACATGCCCCTGATTGTGACCAAAAAGAATCCAAAAATATAGAGTAAATACTGAAAGAATAATAAAATATAAGTCCTTTTTAAGGATGGAGGCTCACCACTTCAAAACATCTCAACAAACGTGCTAATACACTTAGCGCTGCACATGAGCAACAAAATTATCTTCGAACCCAACATCATGAAATGATGTAGTGTTCTAGGATGGTCAGTGGGATAAGCACTGGTATGTAACTTAGGTAAAGTGATAAAATAATGCCACGTCCAAAATTAGTTAAAACCATATGCACACATTCATATATACATATATAATATGTCGGGATAGGGTAAGGGTAATGAACATGAGAGTTTTAAGATCATTAACCTGGATTGTGTAGCTCAAACCGTCCTAAAGGCACCCATAGTCTATATGGGTTCAACTCCCTTGTTGAAAGGGCCCCAGTGCATGTTAGGCACATGAATTGAGAAAAATTTAAAGAAAATCTAAAGCCATCATGGGCAATAGCTATCCCAAATATATATAAATATATATATATATATCAAGTGTGTCAAGCATATGGTCATATAGACCCTCAACGTCGGCAAACATGGTTTTTGGTGTCCATCACCCAGGTCTTACACCTTCATAGTGAGTTGCACAACCTCCTTTAAGCCCTTTATTAAAATAATTTGCACATAAATCCAAACAGTGATCGAGGAGTCAATCAGTAAGGAATTTACCACTTGGTATCATCATTATAAGCTAAATTAAACATGCCAAACCAATCCACACGATCCACATTGACTCCCAAGTTCCATTAAACCCAACCATGACCACCAAGGCCATCCAAAGTCCATTTTTATGTCCAATTATCCATTAATACAATGCATTGAGTTCAAAAGCAAGTTAAAACCATGCAATTTCCCATAATTAAAGTCAAATTCACAAAGTGGGTTGAGATTCATGTAATTCCAAGCCAAAATTCATTAAATTTGGGGAAACCCATGTCCCCCATTCCAACCATTTAAATATATACCAATGCATTCTCAAAAATATCAATTTAAAGCATGAATAATCAATTCAAAACATGAGACAAGTAATTCAATTATTAACAACTAAAACTCCTCAACCCAATTTCAAAACCCACAACTTAAATCACATGGAAAATCATTCAAATCGTGCCACAATGAAAAAATATAGTTTAGAGAAGAGAAACATACCTGAAACACACAAGAATTTGAAATCAATTTAAAGTTTTGAGCCAGGATGATGAATGCATAGTGAAGCCCTTATGCTTTCTTGGTTGGAGAGTTAAAGATGAATAAAGTAGAGCTTGATCTTTTGAAAACTGAAGAAGAAGGGTCCCTTTTTATGTTTATAAGTCGTGGAAAAGGTGAAAAGACTAAAATTCTCTCACCTCTAAGTGAAAAAACAACACTAGACAAATTTTATACCTTGGTGCAGTATGACCTTATTGCGGAGGTTATCCTCTATGCCACACTATTATCGTGGAGGGTAACCTCTGTGATACGGTGATATCATGGATCCTCACTACCCCAGGTCCCAAAATGACCCTGAACCCCTTTTAAAAATTTCAAATTTTTTTTGAATTACCATTTAAACATCCCTAAACATAATTTAAGTTAAAAAGAGACATTATGCATGCGGGAAGGTAAAAAATAAAATGATCAAAATATTAAGGGTCTTACATTATCCTCCCTTAGGATCATTCGTCCTCGAGTACTGAGATAGGACACTTTTAGCATGAGAATAGCAAGAATACACCAGAATTAAATGACAAACTCAAAATGTAACAAGAGGAAAACAAAACTTATACCTTAAGCACGGAATGTAACAAGAGGAAAACAAAACTTATACCTTAAGCACTTTCATCAAACCCGAGGAACAAGAATGGATATTTAGCCTTCATATCTTCCTCAGCTTCATATGTAGCCTCTCCTACCTTTTGGTTAATCCAAGGAACCTTCATTGAAGTTACATCCTTTGTCCTTAATCTAAAAAACTTCCAATCCAATATCTCAATCGGGACTTCCTCAAAAGACAAGGAATCTGTAACACCAACATCCTCAATATGCACTATTAAGTAAGGATCACCCACACACTTTTTCATCATGGACACATGAAAATGGGATGAATAAAACCCAAACTTATAGGAAAATCTAACTCATTATCAACATTTCTAATTTTTCTTAAGACCTGATATGGACCGACGTAATGGGGAACTGAGCTTCCCCATATTCCCAAACCTCATGGCTCTTTTAATAGGAGACACCTTTAAGAACACCCAATCATTGATTTCAAACTCTAATTCTCTTTGCCTCACATCCGTATAAGACTTTTGGTGACTTTTAGTAGTCTCAAGTCTTTCTTTAATAACCTTTAACTTCTCCATGTCTTGGTGAGCCAAGTCAAGACCAAACGACTAGTCTCACCAACCTCAATCCATCTAATAGGAGATCTATATCTCCTACCATAAAATCCTAAAAAAGAGCCATATGAATGCTAGAATGATAATTGTTATTATATGCAAACTCAACAAGAGGTAAATAATCTACCCAACTACACTTAAAGTCAATCACACAAACCATTATCATATCCTCCAAAGTCTTAATACTATGATCCACTTATCCATTCGTTTGAGGATGAAGAATAGTGCTAAAGTTCATCTGTGTACCCAAACTTCTCTAAAATAAATGCCAAAAGTGAGAAGAAAACTGCACACCTCGATCCAAAATAATGGACACTAGTGCACCATGCTACTTCATAATCTCCTCAATGATCAACTTCACATAATCCTCTCCAGAGTAGTTAGTACTCACAGGCAAGAAGTGAGCGGACTTAGTTATCGTATCCACAATAACCTAAATAGAATCATACTGATGGAAAGACCACGAAAGACCTATAATGAAATCCATATTAATCATCTCCCACTTCCACATAGGCAACTCTATATCTTGAGATATGCCTCTAAGCCTAAAGTGTTCAACCTTAACTTGCTGACAAACCATACATGTAGCTACAAAATTTTCCACATCTCTCTTCATATTGTTCCATTAATAGATCTCCTTAAAATCATTGTACATCTTATTTGAACCTATATGAACTATATATTGAGACTCATGAGCCGCAGTTAAGATCCTTTCCTGCAATCTATCAATATTAGGAAAACACAACCTACCTTGGTACCTCAGAAAACCATATCCCCCAATCTCAAAAGCCATAATCTTTTGTTGACCCACATCATACTTAGTCTTCATATGTATGGAATCCAAAGCATGTTTCTCCTTCACCTCAGCACCATAAGATTATTTATCCACTTTTTGAAGAATCACTCTCCCATCCTTAGAATTCAAGATACAAACTCTTAAGTTAGCCAATCTGTGAATGTCCTTCAATAATCCCCTTTTCTCTTCATCCACATAAGATAAAATTTTTATAAATAACCTACTAAGGTCATTAACAATAATATTATCTATACCTGGATGGTAGTGAAGGCTCATGTCGTAATCCTTGAGCAATTTAAGCCACTGCATCTTCCTGAGATTCAACTTCTTCTGAGTGAAGACATAATGAAAGCTTTCACGATCTGAATTAATATCAACATACACCCCATACAAATAATGGTGCCAAATATTCAAAGCATAAACCATAGTTGCAGACTTTAGATCATGAGTTAGATAATTTCTCTCATGAACCTTAAGCTACATAGAAGCATAGGCCACAACCTTACCATGCTGTATTAAAATGCAACCTAGTCCTATACAGAACTCATCACAAAACACCACTAAACCATCAGTACCCTCAGGTATGGTTAAAACTAGTGCAAAAGTCAGTTTGTCCTTCAATTTCTCAAAACTACCCTCACAAGCATTAGACCATAAAAAATTTACCTTTTTTTGTGAGTCAACCTTATCAATGGAGAAACTATAAAAGAGAAACTCTCCACAAATCTTCTATAATACCAAGCTAAACCCAAGAAGCTCCTAATGTCCGTTAGAGTTATGGGTCTAGGCTATATCTTAACTGTCTCAACCTTTTATGAATCCATCATGATATCCTCGCTAGATACCACATCCAAGAAAAGTTACAACATTCAACCAAAATTCATATTTAGAAAGTTTTGCAAACAATTTCTGGTCTTTAAGGGTCTGCAATACAATTTGAAGGTGATTGGAACAATCTTACTCACTCTTAGAATACACCAAGATGTCATCAACGAAAACTATCACAAATGAATCAAGAAACTACCTGAAAACTCAATTCATAAGTGAAACACCCTAAACTTTGACCCTTGTAAAAGTTTCTTGGTTTTGGACACTCTGGGCAAGGTACGACTCATAAGAACTAGTCGTACCCTAGGATATGATTTGGTGTTCCCTCTCTCAAATGTTAGATAGTGTGTTTGGGTTGGATTATGTACAAGATATGACAAGCATCATACAAGTCGTATGGTAGGATACGAGGTATATAATTCTAAGTCGTATGATGTCTTGTATGGTCTTGATGAATTTGTCCAAGGTACAGTTTAGGGGTATTTTTCATATCCTAAGGTATGACTTAGACATAGGTTGTAATATGATGTTTAGTATAGGGGACCATAGTGAGGTCTAGGGTATGAGTTAGGGTACCACTCATACCCTAGGGTACAGTTTATATGGGTGAGTCGTACCTTCCGGGGAGTTGGTTTTAGACTTTTAAGCTGAGGGCTTTTCAGATATTTACTACCCCAAACCCTTAAGTCCTCTCACAATATAAATTATTTTAGCCTCTCATAACACTCCTTGATGGATTAAAAAATACCAAAAACTCTCTTAAATTCTCTCTTTAAGATTGGGGGTAGGGTCTTAAAGAGGTGCTCATCAAGAGGCTCTAAGTCAAGTTGCTTCCCTGAATCTTCTTGTATAAGGCATTAAACTCTTCCCTCATTCTTAGTTTGAAAATACCATATTTTTTAAACATTGATTTTGATTCTTAAATGGTGGTTTTGAAATCCAATGTTGAGGGTTTTGATGTATATTGTTGAGTATTGTTTACTCTTGATTTAAATAACGTTTTCACGTGTTTTTTATAATGGTTTGCATATGTAGGTGTTTGTTGCTTGTGGTTTAACAAATGGGTCGTGGGTAACCCTTAACTTAATAGTTTTTACTTTGGTTTTGGACTTGATAAAGGTATGCCCACAATGTATTTGTGAAAATATCTAAAAAAAAATTACTATTCATATGCTAATGGTGTTTTAAACTAAAGGAATTGCCTAATGAGTATGAATGGTTTGAAAATAGTTTTGAAAAGTCCTTGTTGGCCATGTAAGAGTTTTAAATAATTTAATGGTAAGGCCTTGGGGCCATGATTTTGATTTCAAATGAAAAGCTTTGATGGCTATGGTTTTTAGTTCCAATTGTATAGGCCTTGTTGGTTGTGAAATGGTTTAAATAGAAACCTTGGTGGTTAATTGGTTACAAAGGGGTTTCAAATATCTAAGCACTAAATGGTTTGTGTCTTTGTTAAATAATGGGATCGAGTCCCTAAAACCTTGAATTTAATGAGTGTCCTTGTTGGACGATGGGTTTGAGCCCCAAAAATTATATGAATAGTTATTGAATGATAAATGGTAATGGGATTTGTAACTTGCACGTAGTGTTGGTATGACGATATCGACAAAGTGCCTTTGATAGAAAAATGACTTAATGGTTGGTTGTGTGTGAATGACTTTAATTTGGGATTAAAAGTAGGATGTGTTAGCCAAGCAGTGGAAGGCAGAGGTTCGGGGGGACTAAAGCTAGAAATTCACGATTGCTGGTATGAGGTTGGTCTTGGTGACCGTGTTCATGATTTCACACTTATATTTAGGAGATGTACTATTCATCTTATGTTTTCTCTAGCTTGTGTGACAATATACATCGGGGCCATTTCAGTAGGTGAAGCTGACCCCATATAGACCGTGGGTGAATTCTGAATGGCAAGGCTACACATCCCCGATTAATGATTTCAAAGTTCATGATAATCATGTTCCCTATCTCGGCATGCTATATCTATATATATATATACATATATGTATGTATCATATTAGTTGTATGCATGGATTGTTTGGTTTAAACTATTGGGACTATTTTATCCTTATCCTTTAGTTATATTCTAGCACTCCAACTGCTAAATGTTTTCGACGCTTTATCCCCATGTGATACAGATGCCAGAAGTTCTTCTTTTCTTGTGTAGTGAGCAGATGTTCGGAGCAGTTTGTGAGTTGACATTTAATTGTGAGCTTCCAGAGTTTGGAAGACATCCATTTCATGTTATGGGTCTCCATATATATATATATTATCTTTTTTTATAAACTTGGTTTATAGCTATGGTCGGGGGTATGTCCCGACTAAAATCTCTTTGGCTTGGTTTAGAGGCTTTGTATGGACAACTGTGGACTTGGGTGTAATACCCCAAAAAATCCAACTCAATATTAGCTCCATGTTTCAAGCTCATGCATAGTACATTATGGTTCCTTGGTAGTTTCATGATCAAGGTTGATGTGAATTAAGGTCTCAAATATGTCCTAGATATTGTACAAATCAAAACATTCCATACCGATTGAATTCTTGAGAAGGATATTGGTATCATCAACTTCAAACAAGAATATCTCTCATTATACTATGAATTTTTGATCCCATGATATACCAATGGATAGATAATTTAATAAGATTTCCGTCGATACCAAATTCACCTAAAACAGACACCCGGTGAAGAAGTTATGGCTATTTTAACTTCTGCTGTAAGACGAATGCCATTTCAGTGCATGGCGCGTCGTGCCGAAAGACAAAATGGCACTCGTCAATTTCCATAAAGCCTCCGCAATAGCCCTGATTCTCTCCAAGCTTCCAGGTTGCAATAATTGGCATTTTACCAAGTTCCGCGTCGCGTCGGGGCCCTAAATCAGGATAAATTTTGCGTAGTTTTTAGTTTTCGTTTTAAACTCTTCAAGGGCAATATGGTAACTTCCCAAAACCCTATATATACTCTTTAAACCCGGTATTGAAGCCCCAAAGCAGACCTTTACATTAATTTTATCAAAATTCACTCAAGAACAGTCAAGAACAAGTCTAGGGTTTCCATTGGGGTTTCAAACTTCAAGCAAATTCAACCGTAGATTCCATGAATTCTCAATCTAAGGTATGCGTAGTGTTCATCTATGGATCCAATCCATTCATAGAGCTCAAGAACCATGTTTTTAAATAGTAATTTGTAAACTTTTTGTGGTGATATAAGCATGTACATATTGATGATTGTTGTTTAAGTTTCAAAATGATATCTAAAGATATTTTCATAAAATATATGTGGTTGTTAGTTGAAAAACATAAACTTTAGGTGGTTTGATGTGATGCAAGTATGAAATCCACCTATTCTTTAAAGAATGCATGCAAGGTGTTTGATAAAATGCCTAGGATGCTGGAAACCCATAATTACATGATTCCATGATATCTAAATGACAAGTCCATATTAGATATACACTTCCATATGAATTTCTATGCTATTTATGTGTTGTTGTTGTTGTAGCATAAAGCATGTGTGATAATGGAAATATGAATTATATACACGAAATGTATCTATGCTCTCCCTACCATGTTGAGATGTTTATAAATACATGAAGTATACTATCCCCTACTTATAATAATGTGAATTGTGGACTCTAATCTTGTGATCAAGTCATGTCATGTGTGCCAGTTTCCTTCTATCGAGTCCTGGGGGTATTCGTACCCAAAAAATATAGTTGTGTGCCTAGAGCCATGTAATGTTCCACGATAAATCTCAGTCAAGCTATACTCTATAGAACTCAGTCAGTCATGTGACTCAGGAAACATCAGAAATCTTATGATCTCAGTTAACTCTCAGATAATAGTACTACTCCGTCAGTCAACGGATGTCAGTTATTCAGTCTATGTACAGCCAGTTAAATCATGTTCAATCCCTTCAGATGGGAGTAGAAGTTAGTACCGAGTGAACCCAAGGATGGGAACTCACCTTCTAGTTCAGGGTGTGATTCTTAGCAGTCATCCGTGTGTTCCAGAACTACGTAGCCAGCATAGGTTGAGACATCTTAACCTGTCAGATTAGGGTTGATGAGGTGGCTTAACCTATCAGTTTAGGGTCCCACCATTCTCACTTTGTGTACCTGCCAGATAAGGGCCACTCACAACTGTCCTTACCAGTGGCGAGGTATTGACGCCCCTCCAGTTGGGGTAGAGATTGGGCCCCATCTTAGACGTAATGGTATACATGGGGTATGTCGGTTAAACAACTACCTCCCATAGTTTCAGTATTAGTCTTATTAAAAAAACTCAGACAATTCTTCAGATATCAGTATACCAGGACTGTTAGATACAGTCAAATTCAGTTATAGCACGGGACTCAGAGAGTTCTACCAGATTCAGGACTGTCAGATACAGTCGCTCATGTATCAGAACTGTAGTTCCAGTCATGTATTAGCGTACATATTTAGCTACCACGTACTCATGATCTCAGTTACTATGTATGTATGTTTGTACTCTTACGTTCATATCAGTCAGTCAGTTAGAATTATTCATGCATGTAAACACTTTGCATTAGCCTACCTCATCGTATAATCAGTACTCCAGTTGTACTGACACATTTGTGCTATGGTCTTTCTTTTCATATTATACCATAGGTCCAGAGCCACGAGTTCCAGACCAGCAGTAGCTTTCCAGTCACAGTGTTGCAGTGAGTCCTCATCCATTCGAGGATAATATGATTTGATTTATTCATTTATTACTTCAGTCCAGTTTTATGGAGTTAGTTGGAGACATGTTTCTTCAACTCCTTATTCTGACAGTACTTAGAGTCTCTCATATTTAGTTAGATTTAGCTATCAGATTCAGTATTCAATTTTATATTCAGTTGTTTTGGGTATTCATTACCTCATGGATGTTACTATATATCTTCACTTGAACCTTATGGCCTACATATTCAGGTTTTCTGCGTATTATATGGATATTATGCAGTGTACAGGTACAGATATCAGTCATGGGTTAGCTTGTGGTCCCTCGGGGTCATGAGCACCATGTAGCATTTCGATTCAGAAAGTCGGGGCATTACAAACTTTGTATTAGAGCCTAAGGTTTAAAAGAGTCCTAGGAATTGTGAAAGCCACATCTAGTAGAGTCTTGTGCATGGGTGTGTTGCGCGCCACATTTATGTACATGAGGCTATAAGATGTTTTAGGAATAGTTTCCCTTCTTTCAGTATTCATGTTGTGCTAGTGAGCATAATCTCAAGTTAAACTCCCCCAGTTTAATCCGTTCTTCTCTTGTCTCAGGATATGGCTCCAAAGAGAAGAAACCAGCCAGCTCATCAGCCCAAAGATCTTTTGGGCGAATATATTTCTCATGCGGAGTTTAGAGCCGTATTCACCACACTTGCTCAGTCTGTGGCTTCCCAAAATGAAAGGCCACCATCTTTTCATCTAATCCAGTGGCAAATTTCGCAGAAGCTAGGATTTGGGACTTCACCCGAATGAACCCTCCATATTTCCATGGGTCTAAGTCTGATGAAGACCCTCAGGAGTTCATTGACCAAGTTCAGAAGGTCATTGACATCATGGGTGTTACTTATGTTTAGAGTGATGAATTAGCCACATATCAGTTGCAAGATATGGCTCACACTTAGTACAAATAGTGGAAGTTCGAGAGGATAGATGGCATAGGTCCTATTGGGTTAGAGAAATTTATCACGACTTTCTTAGACAAATTCTTTCCCCAAGAGCTGAGGGAAGCTAAAGTTCTTGAGTTCATCAACCTCAGGTAGGGAAATATGACGGTTAGGGAGTATTCTCTCAGATTTACTCAGCTAGCCAGGTATGCCCCTCATGTGGTTGCAGACAACAGGGATAAGATGAGCAAGTTCGTGTCAGGGATGAACGATAGCGTGGTGAATGAGTGTAGATCTACGATGCTGAACAGTGATATGACCTTAGCTAGACTCATAACCCATGCTCAGCAGATAAAGGAGAAAAAGGTTAGGACTAGAGAGAGGCAGAATAAAAGAGCAAAATTAGGCAGTTTTAGTTTTGCTCAACCCAAATCAGAGGGAGGGAACCATTCGCAATTTTGTCCCAAGTCAGCAGCTCCAGCTCCTTTCTCCGCCAGTGCCCTAGTGCCGAAATTTAGAGACGGCAGCAGAGACAAAGTGCCAGGCTTTAAATCTTAGGGTAGTGTTAGCAGTTCCCGAACAAATCCCCTTTGTCAAGCTTGTGGTAAGAACCACAAGGGTATTTGCAGAGCCGGTAGTGATGTCTGTTTTAGTTATGGCAAGCTAGGCCACAGGATTAGAGAGTGTCCGCAGTCAGGTCTTCAGGGTTAGCAAATTCGTTCCGCAGCTCAGTACGATCGCTCGAACCAGCAGGGTGCCACTTCCAGTGCTACTAGTGGGCAACGCCCAAATAGACTCTATTCTCTTCAGGACCCGACAGGATCAAAAAAAATCTCCTGATGTCATTACTGGTACATTACAAATTTTCCATGTTCATGTTTATGCTTTGCTAGACCCAGGTGCATCCTTGTCTTTTGTTACTCCATACATAGCAGGCGATTTCAGAATTAGTCCTGAGATTTTAGCAGAGCCCTTTTTAGTCTCTACCCCAGTGGGAAAAACCATCATAGCCCGGCGGGTATACAGGAACTGCCCGATTATGATATTTCAAAAATCCACGTCAGCAGATTTAGTCGAGTTAGAGATGATGGACTTTGATGTCATTCTCGGCATGGATTGGCTTCATTCCTGCTATGCCACAGTCGACTACAGAAACAGGATAGTTCAGTTTCAGTTCCCGAATGAGCCCGCCTTAGAGTGGAAGGGTAGTATTTCAGCGTTCAGGGGTCAGCTTGTTTCCTACCTTTGGGCAAGGAAACTAATTTCTAAGGGGTGTGTGTATCATATCGTGCATGTTAAAGATTCCAGTTCCGAATCTCCCAGTCTCGAATCAATCCCAGTGGTTAGTGAATATTTAGATGTCTTTCCTGAAGATCTTCCAGGCATTCCTCCCGAAAGGGAAATAGACTTCGGCATGGACCTTCTCTCAGATACTCAACTTATCTCTATCCTGCCATACAGAATAGCACCAGCAGAACTTAAGAAAATGAAAGATCAGTTGAAGGATCTGTTAGATAAGGGATTCATCAAGCCCAGTGTATCCCCATGGGGTGCGCCAGTCTTATTCGTGCGCAAGAAAAATAGTTCTCTCAGGATGTGTATTGATTACCATTAGCTCAACAAAGTTACGGTCAAGAATAGGTATCCACTTCCCAGAATAGATGATCTGTTCGACCAACTTTAGGGTGCCAGTTATTTCTCCAAGATAGACCTCAGATCAGGCTATTATTAACTCAGAGTTAGAGAATGTGACATCCCAAAGACAGCTTTTCGTACTTGGTATGGTCACTTCAAATTTCTAGTCATGTCCTTTGGTCTAACCAATGCCCCTGCAGCTTTCATGGACTTGATGAAATGTGTGTTCAAGAAGTACTTGGACATGTTCGTCATAGTCTTTATAGATGATATTCTGGTCTATTCTCTCACTGAGTATGAACATTCAGACCATCTCAAAATTGTTCTTCAGACCCTCAGAAATCATTAGTTATTCGCCAAGTTTAGTAAGTGCGAGTTTTGGCTAAGATCAGTAGCATTTCTTGGCCATATTTTTTTTGGTGAGGGCATTAGAGTAGATCCTCAGAAAACCGAAGAGGTAAGAAACTGGCCCTAACTCTTATCTCCAACAGATATCAGAAGTTTCTTAGGTTTGGCTGGATATTACAGACGGTTTGTCGAGGGATCTTCTTCTATTACGTCTCCTATGTACAGATTGACTCAGAAAAAGGTCAAGTTTCAGTGGTCAGATTCATGCGAGAAGAGTTTTTAGGAATTAAAGACTCGACTCACTACAGCTCCAGTTCTAGCTCTTCCAGATGGTTCAGATAGGTTCGTAGTATATTATGATGCATCTAGAGTGGGTTTAGGTTGTGTCCTTATGCAGCATGGTAAGGTCATAGCCTACGCCTCTAGACAATTAAAGCCCCATGAGAAGAATTATCCTACTCATGATCTTGAGTTAGCATCCGTAGTTTTTGCCTTGAAGATTTGGAGGCATTATCTTTACGGAGTTCATGTAGACGTCTTCACAGATCATAAGAGTCTCCAATAGGTCTTTTATAAAAAAGATCTCAATCTTCGTCAGAGAAGGTGGTTAGATCTCTTGAAGGACTATGACATGAGTGTCCTTTATCATCTAGGCAAGGCCAACGTTGTGGACGATTCTCTCAGTAGACTCTCCATAGGCAGTATTTCTCACGTTAAGAATAGCAAGAAAAAGATAGCTCAGGAAATCTATCAGCTTTCCAGACTAGGCATTCACTTAGTCGACTCTTCAGAGGGTGGTGTATGTGTTCAAAGTAGTTCAGAGTCATCTCTAGTTTCCGAGGTGAAATAAAAACAAGACATGGATCCTAGCCTTATCAAGTTGAAAGAGTCAGTTCAGAATCAAAAAGTTTAGGTTTTCTCCTAAGGGGGAGATGGTGTTCTCCGTTGTCAGGGTCGTTTGTGCATTCCAGGTGTATATGACTTGAGGAAAAAATTCTTGTAGAGTCACATGGTGCACGATACTCCATTCATCCAGGGGCCACTAAGATACACCGCGATTTGCGGGAGATCTATTGGTGGAGTGGGATAAAGAGTGATGTTGCAGAGTTTGTGGCTAAGTGCTCTACATCAGCAGGTTAAGATAGAGCATCAGAAACCTAGTGGTTCCATGCAGGAGTTCACCATTCCTACTTGGAAGCAGGAAGAAGTGAACATGGACTTCGTGACGGGTTTGCCTAGAACTCATCATCAGCATGATTCAGTTTGGGTCATTGTAGATAGAATGACTAAGTCATCCCATTTCCTTCCAGTTCGTACCTCCTATTTAGCCGAGGATTACGCCAAACTCTACATCAGGGAGTTGGTCAAATTACATGGTGTTCCCTCATCTATCATCTCAGACAGAGGTACCCATTTCACCTCACTTATGGAAAGCATTCTAAAAGGGTCTCGGTACCCAAGTTCATCTCAGTACAGCATTTCATCCTCAGACAGATGGTCAAGAAGAAAGGACCATTCAGACTCTTGAAGATATGCTAAGGGCGTGTGCAATTGATTTCAAGGGAAGTTGGGATGACCACTTGTCTTTGATTGAGTTTGCATACAATAATAGCTATCATTCCAGTATTCAGATGGCTCTATTCGAAGCTCTCTATGGTAGGAGATGTAGATCTCCAATCGACTGGTTCGAAGTTAGTGAGGCCTCAGTCATAGGTCCTGACTTAGTATTCGACGCCTTAGAGAAAGTTCAATTGATTAGAGAGAGACTTTGGGCTGCTTAGAGCCAGCAGAAGTCTTATGCAAATGTTCATAGGAAGGATCTCGAGTTTGAGGTCAATGACTATGTCTATCTTAAGATCTCTCCCATGAAGGGAGTGAAGAGGTTCGGCAAGAAAGAGAAACTCAGTCCCCGATATATCGGTCCTTTCAGGATTCTCAGTTGCTTCGGTAAGGTAGCTTATGAGCTAGAATTGACTTCAGATCTAGCCTCAGTTCATCCAGTATTCCATGTTTCTTTGCTCAAGAAGTGCATAGGTGAACCAGCAGTTGTAGTCCCTATTCAGAGCATTGACATTCATAACAGCCTCTCTTATGAAGAGATTCCAGTCGAAATCTTAGACTATCAGACTCGTCGATTGAGGAACAAAGAAGTCCCTCTAGTTAAAGTTCTTTGGCGAAATCATTCTCATGAGGGAGATACTTGGGAAACAAAAATAGATTTGCATACTAAGTATCCTCACCTCTTCCCCGCAAATTCAGATCAAGCTCAAGGTAACAGTTCTCCTTAAACTTATTCAATTTCATGTTCATGTCCCCAATTTAAACTTGGTATCTATTTCTGTTGCATACTCAGTCATGCATTCATGTATCAGTTCAATTATAAGGTCATGCATCAGATATGCATTCTCATCTTGAGAAGCTCAGTTTATCAGATTGCTCAGTTACGCATCCATGTACCAGTTATTCATGCGTCAGATATGCATGAGTTCATTATGTTTACCATGTCAGTCATGATATCATATTTCAGTCCTTCATGTTCAGTTCATGTTTGGCTCGTCTCATTTTTCCCTCTCAGTTAAGTCTCATTTGAGGATGAATGTTCCCAAGGGGGAGATATTGTAATACCCCAAAAAATCAAAATCAATATTAACTCCATGTTTCAATCTCATGCATAGTACATAAATAAATACATGAAGTATACTGTCCCCTACTTATAATATTGTGAATTGTGGACTCTAATTTTGTGATCAAATCATGTCATGTGTGCCAGTTTCCTTCTATCGAGTCCTGGGGGTTTTCGTACCCGAAAAATATAGTTGTGTACCTAGAGCCATGTCATGTGCCACGATAAATCTCAGTCAAGCTATACTCTATAGAACTCAGTCAGTCATGTGACTCAAGAAACATCAGAAATCTCATGATCTCAGTTAACTCTCAGATAATAGTACTACTCCGTCAGTCAACGGATGTCAGTTATTCAGTCCATGTACAGACAGTTGAATCATGTTCAATCCCTTCAGATGGGAGTAGAAGTTAGCACCGAGTGAACCCAAGGATGGGAACTCACCTGCCAGTTCAGGGTGTGCTTCTTAGCAGTCATCCTTGTGTTCCAGAACTACGTAGCCAGCGTAGGTTGAGACATCTTAACCTGTCATATTAGGGTTGATGAGGTGGCTTAACCTGTCAGTTTAGGGTCCCACCATTCTCACTTTGAGTACCTGCCAGATAAGGGTCACTCACAATTGTCCTTACTAGTGGCGCGGTATTGACGCCCCTCCAGTCGGGGCAGAGATTGGACCCCAGCTTAGCTGTAATGGTATACATGGGGCATTTCGGTTAAATAACTACCTCCCATAGTTTCAGTATCAGTCTCAATAAAAGAACTCAGATAGTTCTTCAGATATCAGTATACCAGGACTGTTAGATACAGTCAAATTCAGTTATAGCACGGGACTCAGAGAGTTCTACCAGATTCAGGACTGTCAGACACAGTCGCTCATATATCAGAACTACAGTTCCGGTCATGTATTAGCCTACAGATTTAGCTACCACGTACTCACGATCTCAGTTACTATGTATGTATGTTTGTACTCTTACGTTCATATCAGTCAGTTAGTTAGCATTATTCATGCATGTAAACCCTTTACATTAGCCTACCTCACTCGTATACTCAGTACTCCAGTTATACTGACGCATTTGCGATATGGTGCTTTCTTTTCATGTTACACCATAGGTCTAGAGCCAGGAGTTCCAGACCAGCAGTAGCTTTCCAGTCGCAGTGTTGCAGTGAGTCCTCATCTATTCGAGGATAATATGATTTGATTTATTCATTTATTACTTCAGTTTATTTTTACGGAGTTAGTTGGAGACATGTTCCTTCAACTCCTTATTCAGAAAGTACTTAGAGGCTTTCAGATTCAGTCAGATTTAGCTATCAGATTCAGTATTCAGTTTTATATCCAGTTGTTTAGGGTATTCATTACCCCATGGATGTTACTATATCTCTTCAGTTGAACCTTATGGCCTACATGTTCAGGTTTTCTGCGTATTATATGTATATTATGCAGTGTATAGGTACAGATATCAGTCATGGGTTAGCTTGTGGTCCCTTGGGGTCATGAGCACTGTGTAGCATTCCGATTTAGAAAGTCAGGGCGTTAAATTGGGTATGTTGATTTAGTATGTGAAATTAATGAATTGACCTAGATGTTTTTTAAGTTATAAACCTTTGTCTTGTTTCCACTATCTTGTTTTATGTTCGGAGTTCATACGACTCAGGGTATATGTTGGTGGGTTGGTTTGGGTATTAAGCGGGGTCTCCAGTCCTTGTTGGACTTGAGATGCCTATTAATACAAGGCCCTGGTTGGGGTCATTTCAATAAGATCTCCATAAAAGTAGCAGAAGCATTTGTCAACCCAAATAACATAACCAAAAACTCATAGTGACCATATCGGGTTTGAAAAGAAGTCTTGGGAATATCAACCTCCCAAATTTTCAATTGATGATAGCCTGAATAGAGATCAATATTAGTGAAGCATATAGCACCCTGAAGCTGATAAAAAATGTCTTCAATCCTAGGAAGAGAGTACTTGTTCTTCACTGTCACCTTATTCAGCCAACGATAATCTATACACATCCGACGAGACCCATTCTTCTTTTGCATGAAAAGCACAGGATCACCCCATAGAGAAACACTAGGACGAATGATCCCTTTATCAAGAAGATATTTTAATTGCTCCTTTAGCGCTTGCAAAGATAACTGATTAATGGACAACTATTTATTTTATTACACATTATTACTACAATATTTATTTATTCTCATATTGCCTTATATTTCCTTATGTAAATATGGAATTAATATTGTCTTATCTTGCCTTATTTATTCTCCTATTGCCTTATGTGATTCAACATGGTGTTAATGTCAATATGAAATTAATATGAAATTAAAACTAATCAAATTAATGATGGTTTATTTACTTTCCTTACATTGCCTTATGTTAATATGGAAATCAATGTAGTAATAATTGTTATTTAAGTGGCAGTTCCTTCATTTTTAAATAAATGTTTTTTGACTTGGACAACTTTTAATAAATTGCTCACTCTTAGAAAATTAAAGATAATTTTATTAATTTATTCTTAATTAAATTATGTATCTTTTCAAATTGACATTTATTACTATGTTGAAACTCAAGGACATCTTAGAAAGATTATGATCAAAATATTTTTAAAGATATAAAGTACATTTATTTAGGAACAAAGTCACAACTTAAAAGAATCACTTATAAAAGAATAAAGGAAAATAATTAAATTTCATTGCATATAAATATTAAAATGTGAAAAGTTATGACATTTAATGACATTTACCATATCATCTCAATGACATTTAAATATATTTACTCCATCCATTTTACTTATTCAATATACTAAAACTAAATGTTCTATTTCAATAAGAATGACTTACTTTTCGTTTTAGTATGTTTCGAAAATAATGATATACTTTCCTTCTTAGTACGTTTCAAAAAGAATGATTCTTTTCTTTTTTAATAACATTTTAATTTCAACTTTTCACGGGACATGTTTAAGACCACAAGATTTAAGGATATTTTGGTACATTTAACATAATTTTGATTTAAAACCACAAAATTCAAAAGTTTTTTTTCTAAAAAAAACTTTCTATCATGTTAAACTAATTCTTTTTAAAATGGAAAGAGTAATAATATACTTTAGTTAACACTTCAAAGTATTTTAAACTTGAATCAAAAATAATTTTAAATATTATAAAATCTAATTCGCGCGAAGCGCGAGCAAATTCACTGGTCTTCATTATAAAGCCAATCATAAGAGAGCTTGAACGTTGTATATGTTTTTTACCATTACATTAGTCCTATAAAATATGACGAGATTGGTCAATTAGTACTACAGTGGTATAAATACCCATAACCCATACATTTGAACATGAACTAGTATAATATTTACATCATTTTACTGATTCTCTGGTTTGGAAAATTTTAGCATGGGCGAGGCACAACGAAGACTAGTTGTGTGAGGAATTTTTTAATTGGTAATATAATATCCTGCGGGATCCACCTCATTTTTTCATTTATTTGTCTTTCTTTCTTACCCTTCCCTCTTCTTATTCTTTTTTCCCCACAGTTTCTGAATTTATCAATTTTATTACTCTATTTGTTTTGTTTTATTTGATTGGTTGAAAATAAATTTCCATTTATTTATTTTAACAAGTAAATATATAAATAATATTATTAATACTACTATCATAATCAAATAGCTACATAATTTAGTAGTTAAAGTTTTCAATATCAAAAATTTGAGAAATCTTTTGTTAGAAAACTTCCGATATAACATTCTCAGGAAAAAAAAACTAAAGTTAAGTTAACAAAAACGAAATCTAAACAAATTGTGACTTTTGTCAATAGGTTCAGCTTAATGATAATTAAAGAAAAACTCATGCTTTGTCCATAAACTTTAAATATTTGTGTAATTTAATAACGCATGACGGTGTTTCACTATTTTTTTATAAGTTCATTTTTATACATAAATTAAATTGTATTTGTATTAGAAGTTTATTTTATCAAATTAATCCTATTAATTATGTTTTAAAAATTTAAATTTGATTACTAATATTTTATATAATTATTTATTAATAAAATACTAAAAAATAACATTAACTTTGTTTTTGTTAAAATACATAAATTAAAAGAAAATTATTCTATTGGACCAAATAAAATAAAAGTGAGAGAGTAAAAAAATTGGTGTTTAAATAGATAAAAACAAAAAATGTGAGAAAAAAACAAGATGGAAAAACTATTTAACCAAGAAAAAAAAAAGAGACAGAGAAAGATTGCATATAAAATAGAGAAGTAAAGTGATTGGAAAAAAATAAAAAATGAACGAATTATGAGGAGATGAGAGGAGGAATACATTTAAGTAGGGGTGTACAGACCGAACCGTCAAGTCAAATCGAATCGACGAATCAAACCAAACCGAGAAAAAAAAAATTATGATTTGGTTTGATTGGTTTGGCGTTAGAAAAGAAAAACCGACCATTCTTGATTTGGTTTGGTGTTGACCAAAAAAAAGTCAAATCGAACCCGAATCAAACCGACATAATATATATATATATATATATATATATATATATATATATATATATATATATATATATATTAGTTTAACCGCACGTGTCTCGCACGTGTAACCTTTGATTACTCAAAATTAGATCATTTTGTCTATTGCGAAAGCTTATATAGATATTTATATATAACTTTATTATAAAAAGTTAAATAGTAATATACTCAAATAGGGTGGATTATAAATTTTTACAAAGATATCTAATTATAATAACATTGCTTTCTTACAAATCTTATGCCCAAAAAAGACTAAAATTGAACACAGCAGTAAAATTAAAACCTTATCAATTACATGCATAAAAGATGATAAAAGAAATATTCCTAGAGAGAAAAATGCAATATTGTCGAAGGTAAAAATAATTAAGAGAATAATACCTTAAAAATTTGTGATAAAGAATGTTGAATAACAGTCTTTTATATATAAGCGTTCGGATCCTCCTCCTTACATAAATATCAGTCGAATTTTTGTGTTCATATCTCAAATCTATATAGTCAGATTTTTTAAGTAGATATTTGAATTATATTTAGTCGAATTCCTACATCTACATTTGTATGTGGCTCCATATCATCAAATCTTTAAATTTAGATTATGAAGATCAAATATCCACATGTGATTACAAGCAACCAAGACATTCACATATAAACTAAAACCAACTCAATCAAATCCAACCTTCGATAGAGAAGGGTACTATGCATAATGTGATAATGACTATACTACAAACAACTTTTTTATTTCGATTTTATTTTGTTCTTTGAAATTCCATAGCCGCTTTTTTTATTTTATTCTCATAAATTAGTATTACGATTTTCTTTAACATAAATAACAATTAATATGTCTCACTTACAAATAATATGAATTTCTATAGTGGTTGAATTGTACATAAAAGTTACGATATTACAAAAAACATGACTCATAAATAAAAAAGAATTTAACCTCCTATCCTAATTCGTGACCTTGATATATTTTTTTTTTTCGAAAAAAAAATAAATGGGATTGGAGCCCTTTTTATGTCACAATAATCAAAATTATGTCACGATTACGCAAAGTAAGTAAAAGAAAAAAAGAGCAATAAACCTTTGATTTTTGACAACTTCATTCGACGACAACATACTTATCCAATTTTTCGATCAGAAACTTTCAACTAAAAGAGAAACACAAGAAATTATCAAAAGAGAGAATCAATGTCAATTGTTGATTATTATTCTTCATATATAATCTTTAAAGGTATGATTTAAAAGAAATAAATAAAGACAAAAGGGATGATGACAATGATAGTAAGAAAACACGTGCATCAAAACTAAAATAAAAAGCAAAAGTACAATATAAGAATTCGTTTCGTATAAATTTTGATCCAAAATATTACTTAATAGAATTATACAGAATATTTTTAATATAAGGCAAAATTCTATTTTTAGAAGTACTAAATATTACCTAGATTAAATAATCAAAATCAACAAATATATATTATTAAATCATAAAACTCATGCATAGGAACAATAAATTAAATTTATTCTATTTATCAAGTTTCCTTTTATAAATTATATAATTAAATATAAATTTTTCTGCCTCTTTTTTTTTACGTGAACAATGATTTCTTCCTTTTTTTAACTTTGACTTGTCCTACAATTTTATTCATAGTATGCTACTTATTCTTCTTTATAATTTTAAATTATGAAGTAATAGAAGTTTTTAGTTTATCGGGATTCTTTCTATATATTTTAGGAGTTATTAAATTCTTTTCATATATTTTAGGAGTCTTTAATCTAATTAAATAGTAAATTAAAAAAATAGTAAAAAGACGTTTTTATCTATTGCAGAGGCTTTTAATGAATGACAAAAAGTTCAAACGTCATTTTTAAGGCCCTTCACACTTTTAATATAGTATAGATATAATATTCAAACTTTTTTATACATAAAATATTAATTATAATCTACTTTTTAAATACTTTTTCAACTAGTTTTAGTAATTTTCAATAATTTGAAAGTAGATGTAGATATATATTTAGATTTGGGACTTTAAGTTGTAATATTTGTTCATTAATTGCTAATTAAATGATCCAAAACCCAATATAAACTTAAAACTTAAACTTTTCACTCTTCATCTCACTTTTTAGTTTCAAGAGAGTTTTTCGCTCCTCATTTTTTCATAATTATGGTTTTTCATTAGCACATGAGTGAAAACATATTTGATCTAGTCTTCGATCACAATATAATTGTAAAAACTAAATATTATTAAAAAATAAAAAAAACCAAAAAAATCGAAATACCCGAAAAACCCGACTAACCGAAAAAAACCAATTTTATGTTGGTTTGATTTGGTTTATAGTTTTAATAAACCGACATGATTGATTTTATTTTTTTTTAATAAAAACCGAACCAACCCGACCTATATACACCCCTACATTTGAGATACAAAAATGATGAGACAGATAATCGAAGGTGTACAAAGTAACTTATAATAACCATCATTATTTCACCATGGGTAAATAAAATACTCAAATCATTGAAAACCTTTATATTCTACTTTTGCAGAAGACCAGTTAGGGTAAAAACAAGGAGTGTCTTAACAGTAAGTTTGACCATGAATCCTGTAAATTTGAAAATTTAAATTTGGTTATAAGATAAATTGAAATTTAAAAGTTATTTTTTTCACTTCAAGTTACTTATAAAAAATAAAAACAGCATCAATTTATATTTATGCTCAAATGCAACTTTGATTTTCATTACATAAATAAAATAGGCAAACACACTGTAAACTTTTTTACTTGGAAAAAAAAAATTGATCGATTAGCATAAAGTTTTGTGAAATTTCAATCCTCTTTTTAGAAATATCGTTTCAATTTACATAATTTTTTCCCGGAGCTTTTCTTCTTTAAAAAACGTGTCACGTTTTATATTTATTAAGTTTTCGCTCAGCTATGCACATTTACCTTTATAACTTTTTTTTTAAAAAAAAAATACATAAAATGTTTAAAACTTAGAGGTAACAAAATTAGCTCATTTAAGTGCAATCTATTTCAACTCAAATAATTTTGAACGGACCAATAACCATTTATTTATTAACTTAAATCATTTTTAATCTACCCAAATCAATCAAACTCACTCATTTGACACCTTTCAATTAAGATTAAACGATTCAAATAATATATTTTATATGCTATGTGATATACTTTAAATATTACTTCCTCTAGTCATATTAACTTAAATTTTGAGGCAATGCACACCCGTTAAGAATAAAAAATAGGACATAAATTGGACATCATATTTCACTTTGGCTATTTTAAGTAAAATTAAAATAATAAATATGAGCGATTAAGTCTCTTTAGCTCATCAACTAAAAAATATAAATGAAGGGTAAAATTAAAAGAAATTTCTAACAACTCTCTTGAAGATTAAACGATTAAGTTGTTTTGAATTAAGTTAATATGAACTAGAGGGTGTATAAGATCACTGACCGATATGTCATGACATTTTCACAAACTATTTGCTACAAAAGTCTAATATTTGATATGGATTTGGCTGGACAGCTCTTAATTGAAGTAGTTGGTAAGATGATAAAAGTCATGCCGATAAGAAAAATATTAAAAGGCTAGTAAAAGCTAATAAATGCTTACATAATAATTTACGGATCACCTAATATTTCATATGTCACAAAGTTATCTAATAATTCATATGTCGCTTTCATCTAAATGGCAATTATAAGGAAATTAGTTGAAAGTGTATTCAACTATACCACTCTTTTCACAAGATGAGATCATCAATTATGATTGACTTTTAACTATTTTAGAACATAAAAAAACTCAAATGAAAAGAAACAACCAATGTTTAAATGTATTTGAAAGTCATTGACCTTTTGTGCAATCTCATTACAAGTTCGAACTGAATTCATGCATTGTTGCAAAAGCTAAATTGTGGAAGCCATCCCACAATTATGGATATTTGAGGTATGACATTAAATAAAACTACCTACTTCCTAAAAATCTGACTTTAATATTTTGGTCACTACATTTAATTGAAACATTTCATTTCCATTTTTTTAAAATAATAATTTTGGATTTTATTAAATTAAAAACCAGAAACACAATACAAAGGGCCCAACACCCATAAAAGTCCACACATAAAACCAAAAGAAAAAAAATCCTAGCCCAACTCGGTTGACCCGAGTTTGTACAACACAACCCTTGTAGGGTTTCTAAAAAGGTCACTTTTCCATTCTCTTTACTTTCCCTAACATCTAAGCTCATGTTGTCGCTGCATTTCAATGCTAAGATCGTCCTTCTCCTCTGGTGGTTTATCAATGTCATTGGTCTTGTGTCTTTGGATGTTGTTGTTGATTCTTAGCTGTCAAGAGTGAGTTTCGTTCTTCCTTGTTCTGCTTTGCTATTATTCTCCTCTTATGCTTCTCTTTTCTCTTGTAGCTGTGTTCTCTGGTGAATGATTTTCTATCCTGTTTGAATTTGATTCTGATTTGAAAAACATAAAAACTTTGTCAGGTTTCAAAGTTCGTTCTGTTGACAATTTGAAGACATAAAAACTTCATTATTGACTAAGAATAAGTTGTTTAAAGATTAAGTCTTTATTTAGTATTCTAAAATACTAGAGTGTTTGTCAAAAATTGATAGAAAAATGACGAATGAAACTAAACAAAAAATTAATTTGATTGTGAATGATTCTGTCCTAAAAGAAATCAATGTTGCGTCATTAAGTTGTTCAGATGTTGCTCTAGAAATGGCAACGATAGAAATTAAAAAATATTCAAGTGTGAACTTCAAAGAATGAAAGCAAATGATGTATTTTCTGTTGACCAAACTTAGAATGCAAATGTTCACGAATAGCGATCCTCATATTCCAAAAAAAAAAGTTTAAAAATTAATT
The DNA here is from genome assembly GCA_030864215.1 of Capsicum pubescens. NCBI lineage: Eukaryota > Viridiplantae > Streptophyta > Magnoliopsida > Solanales > Solanaceae > Capsicum > Capsicum pubescens. The sequence goes on along the minus strand of CM061546.1, from coordinate 203,762,527 downwards.
GTCTGATTTGAAAGATCTTGTGATTCGTCTCAAGATACATGAGGATAATGATTTGAATGAGGTAAGGGTTGTAAATCTCGTTAAAGATAATGCTACACATAATAATAAGAGAAATAAGTCTTTTAGACAAAAGAAAGAGCAGAATAATAAAAAGTTCAAAGACAAGTGCTATATTGTAGTGAAGTTGGTCACAAAGTCTAAATTGTCAAGCTCTAAAAAAGAACAAGAAATGAAATTAGATAAACATGGTGGAAGCAATTGAAAAGACTGAAAAGATGTGTGCTATGATTGTTGAATGCAATCTAGTTGGAAACCCAAATGAATAGTGATTTGATTCAAGATCCACTAGACATGTTTGTGCAGACAAAGAAGCTTTCGCTACTTATAATATCACTGGTCTCAAAGAAGTGATCTTTATGAAAAATAGTGCACCAACCAAGGTTGAACAAAGTGAAAAGATATTTCTAAAAATGACTTCAAGCTAGGTGTTGACCCTCAATATTGTTCTCCATGTTCCTACTATTAGGAAGAACATATTGTCGACAACACTTCTTGTTAAAAATGAGTTTAAATGAGTGTTTTGGAGAAAGTTGTAATGAGAAAGAATGAAATGTATGTAGAAAAACGCTACCTAAATGAGTGATTTTTCAAACTTGATGTAATAGTTGTTGAGATGAATAAAATTGAGGCTTCTTCTTACTTTCTTGAGTCAGATAATTTGTGGCATAGTCGTTTAAGACATGTCAACAAAAAAAACTTACGAAAGATGATTAGTTTGGAAGTGTTGCCTAGCTTTGAGTGTAATAAATCTAATTGTCAAAAATGTGTTGAACTGAAGTATTCTAAGCATCCGTATAAGTATGTGGAAATGAATTTCAATCCCTTAGACTTAATTCACACAGACATTTGTGATATGAAGTCAACACCATCTTGTGGTGAAAAAAGTATTTCATAACTTTTATTGACGATTGCACTAGATAGTGTTATGTTTATTTGTTGAAAAGTAAGGAATAAGCAATAGAAGCATTTAGGCAGTATAAAACTAAAGTTGAAAATTAGTTAGATAAAAATATTAAAATAATAAAAAGTGATAGGGACGGAGGTTATGAATCTCTTTTTTTGCAGAGAAATGTTTGAAAAATGAAATTGTCTATCAAACTACTACTCCGTACTCATCTCAATCAAATAAAATTGTAGAAAGAAAAAAATAAACGTTGAAGGAAATTATGAATTTCTTACTTATAAGTTCAGGTTTACCGCAAAATATATGGGGGGACACTATCCTTATAACTAATTGTAACTAAATTGAGTGCCCTATAGTAATATAAAATATATTCCGTATGAGAAATGAAAATTAAGAAAACTCAACTTGAAATATTTCAAAGTGTGGGGGTGTCTACCCAAATTTTAAGTTTCAATACCCAAAAGAGTGAAAATAGGGTCAAAGAGTTGACAACGTTTTCATTGGATATGCTATAAACAGTAAAACATGTCAATTTTGGTTCATAAATCCAAAAATCCAGATATTCATGATAATACGATAATTGAATCTGCTAATATTGAATTATTTAAACACATTTATCCATATAAGACTAGACATGAGCTTTATAGTGAAGGAATTAAATGATCTATGGATAAACCAAAGGAGAATGTATATAATTAAAAGAATCCAAGGCGCTATAAACGACAAAGACTTTGACTTCCATTGGATTAGATTTTGTAGCATTTATTTTTTAAAATGATCCTCAAATATTTAATGAAGCGATGTCATATGCAGACTCGTCATTTCGGAAAGAGACAGTCAATAGTGAGATTGATTCAATTTTGAGAAACCATACTTGGGAGTTAGTTAATCTTCTTCCAGGAAATAAACCTTTAGATTCTAAATGGATCTTCAAAAGAAAAATAAAAGTTGATGGCACTATTGACAAATACAAGGCAAGACTATTGTGAAAGGCTCTAGACAAAAAAAGGCTTGATTATTCGATACATACTCGCCAGTAACAAGGATAATATCCATTCTAATGTTGGTTGCATTAGCTGCGGTATATGGACTTGAATTCCATCAAATGGATATGAAAATAACTTTCTAAAATGGAGAATTGGAGGAAGAAATTTACTTGAAACAATCCAACAATTTTGTGGTTCCTGATAAGGGAAGAAAAGTGTGCAAACTTGTTACGTCTCTATATGGAATAAAGCAAGAACCCAAATAGTGGCATGCGAAATTTGATCAAACCATGTTGGAAAATTAATTTAAGATAAATGAGTCTGATAAATGTATTTACATTAGTACAAATCACAAAGTCGTTGTTTGTTTTTATACGGATGGCATGTTAATCACCAGTAGAGATATTTCTAACATAAATACTATGAACCAATGCTTGAGAGCAAATTTGATATGAAATACCTTGGAGTTAATGATATGATCTTAGAACTCCACAAGGGTTGGCATTGTCATAGTCTCATTATATTGAAAAAGTACTTGACATGTTCAGGTATTTAGAGTTCACTATTGTCAAAACACCATTGTTTGTGAGTTCTCATTTTAAAATAATAAAGGTGAAAGTGACTCGCAATTTGAGAATGCAAGAGTGTTGGAAAGTTTAATGTATATCGTGAATTATACACGACTAGGCATAGTATGTTCTATTAGTAAATTGAGTCACTTTATGAGTAATCCCAATCAAACTCATTAGATGACATTAAAAAGAGTTATGTTGTATTTAGAACATACTCATGACTATGCTTAACATTATAACAAATATCCTCGATAATTGAAGGATATAGTGATGCAAATTAAATTATCGAATCAAATTAAGTAAAATTCATGAGTGGATATGTATTTACTCTAGTAGAGGAGTTGTCTCTTGAAAATCCTCCAAACAGACATGTATTGCTCGCACTACAATGGAATATAAATTATCGCATTAGATAAAGTCAGTGAAGAAGTTGAATGCCTCCGTAATTTCTTGGAAGATATTTCATATTGGCCTAAACCTTTGTCAAAGTATACAAACACTGTGATAGACAAGCTGCAATAGGTAGGGCAGGGAGCATAATGTATAACGTTAAATCTCGACATATAAAATGGAGACATAATACCATTAAAGAACTACTCTCTAGTAGAATTATCACAATTGACTATGTGAGGTCAAAGGATAATGTGTCGAATCCACTTACAAAAGGTCTAACTAGAGAGAAAGTTGGGAGATCATCGAAGGGAATGGGTTTAAACCTAGGATAAGTCATCACGACGGTAACTTTACCATGCAGATTAGAGATCCCAAGAGCTAGGTTCAAGGAGATCAAACAAAGTTGAGACTGACAGTCTAACATTGTCAATATAATTAACCATTTTTGTGATAAAGACAATAGTTTAAAGTTTTTTAATGGTTTCAAAGTTTGGCAGGTTTGACCAAATAGTTTTGTCACAATCCGAACTAGGGTCTGGCCATGACGGGTATCTCAAGTCCACCAAGGATCTGAGATCACCCCCTGTACCTATCCGAGATCACCCCCTGCACCTAACTAAATAATACACAATATTCCTAAAGTTGAAAGAATTTCAAACATATAACAAGATAACAAGAATAAGCTTAAAGATATTTAAAACATGTCTATCACCGACAATCGATAATCGGGCAAACGACCTACCAATATCACTCAAGTCCACAGTAATCCAACAAAACTCTATATAAAGAAAACCAAAATCAGTCTTGGTCGAGACATATCCCCGACTTTGACAGATGACAATGACAGTGATAATGTTGATAATAATGAAAACTCTCAATTCTAATCTATTATAAGAATTGATGAAATGTCTAAGTCGTCTGGAGAATGAAAGCTCACCACTTCACTACAACAAATTGACGAATCAAGATGACCCACCTAACTCTACACAGTAAAAGTAGAGGTATCTCCGGTACCTGCATCTCATGGGGATACAACGCCCGGAGATGGTTAGCGGTTGTAGAACTAGCATGTAACTTAGGGATAGAGGATAAAATAATGTCATGAATAAATTTTCAAAACCAGCCCATAATCCAATACACATAATCCTATGCAAATACATACATACATACATACATACATATATATATTATATCACGTGCCGGGGTAGAAAACAAGGCTTAACATGCACTTTAAAACGTTAACTTGAATTGTATATCTCAACTTTCATAACATAATAAGGCACCCATAGGCTATTTGGGCCCAACTCTCCCCATCTAGTAGGGCCCCAGTACATGTGGCCGCATGAACTAGAGGGAATGCATATGCACTATGGGGGAATCAAACCTCCTGGCATATCAAAGTAACTTAAGCACCCAATCATGTAATATAATGTAGGGTACTCGAACCTCTCAACCATCTGACAATAATAAGGAGGACTCAAACCACCCGGTCATTTAGACATCTGCATAGGCAGCCACGGTTCTCAGTAGAGATCCCTCAAGACCTCTACTTTCACGACTCAGCTACACAACTCTCATTAAAGCCTAATTAAAACAATTATAACACATTCCTATTCATTGAACCATGATACACATTTAGGCATACATTGTTGGTACCGTCTTACCAACTACACTTGCAAAGTAACATCAATACGCCTAAATAATTTCATTATTAGGGAAACACTCATAGCCCTCTAGGTAAAGTTATACATTTGCTTGGGGAATCACACAACCCAATACAGTTTGATTTCAAAATCATTATGCTTCATTGACTTTTCATATTATGCAATAGTTCAAGAGTAGTTCAATATGCATACTTTTCGTATTCAAAACCAATTTCACATTATGGGGCTGAGCTCATTACCACTTCAAAAGTCACAAGTTGGGGGAAATCACAATCCCCTTATTTATTCACCATACCCATGCATCAAATTAATTTTAAAACCACTATTTAAACATAACACTTGTAGGGACAAACATGAAACATCACATAAATAACAGTTATTCAAATCCCTTAACTCATGTTATAAAACCAATATCAATATTATATGAACAACACTTTGAAACTTATGCTTTGTAACAAATTAGCAATTAGGGAAGAGTAACATGCATGAGATATCCAAGTTAATGAAAAGAATTCAACCCTTAAAGCTCTCCTTGACCTACTTCTTGAAAACCCTAAGTATGGATACTTGAGAGACTTGAGAGAGAAGAAAGAATATTTGGAATGTGTTATCGATGAACATAGGGCCCCAAGTATGTCTATAGGTCATGGGTTATTGTTGAAATATAATGAAAATATCTAAAGTACCCCCATAAGAAAGCTCAAAAATAATTGTTAGTCACTACGGGTCTCATGACGACTCGTTACGACTCATTAGGACTTGTCTACATGAATTATTTCCAAGATAGTGTCACCTGGAACACACACTGTTGACCTTACGACTCGTATAGCATGACCCATTATGAGAACCTAAGACATATAGGGTCTAGTCATAGTAAACACAAAATCCATTTGGGGTATACACTGGAAATCCTACGATTTACACATAATTACTCATAATAAGTCCTTAGGACTCGTAGTGATCCACTCAAACTTAGAAAAGAACTTAAATACATACATGCTATTTAGGCTACGATTGGGTCCCTAGGACCCATCAATACTCATTACGACTCATAAGGGGAGTCGTAGTCAGGACAGTGAGGATAAACTTTCAAAAATTTTCTAGGACCAAAAACCCCAGGGTGTTACATACTCCCCCCATTAGGATTATTCGTCCTCGAATGATAGGAAAAGGAATTTGTTAGCATGATTTGACTCCAATATAATCACATTTAGCATTAACAAAGACAGAAAACAAAGATGTTAAGGAATACACATACCTCAAGCACGATTTTCCAAAGCGGGAAACAAGAACGAATACTTGAACTTTATCTCCTCCTTAGCTTCCCAAGTAGCTTACTCAACCTTTTGGTTCCTCTAAAGAACCTTCACCGAAGCCATATCCTTAGTACACAATCGATGGATATGCCTATCCAAAATCTCAATTGGTACTTCTTCGTAAGACAAGGAATCCAAAATGGCCACCTTTTCCAAAGGAACGACCGTCGAAGGATCATCGACACACTTTCTAAATATTTAAATATGAAACCCCTGATGAATAGAGCTCAAAGTAAAAGGCAACTCCAATTCGTATGCGACATTACCAATCCTCTTTAAAACCAAGTATGGACCGATATAACGGGGACTGAGCTTCCCCTATTTCCCAAACTGCATCACTCCATTCATGGGAGATACCTTTAAGAACACCCAATCACAAAAATCAAATTCCAACTTTTATCTCATGTTCGCATAGGAATTTTGGCAAACTTGGGTAGACTTAAGCCTATCCTGAATTACCTTCACCTTCCTTATGGCTTGGTGAACCAAATCAGGGCCAAATAACGTATTTTTACCAACCTCAAACTACCAAATAGGATACCTACACCTCCTACCATATAAGGCCTCAAACAGAGCCATACCAATGCTAGAGTGATAAATATTGTTGTAGGCAAATTCTATAAGAGGAAAATGGTCAACCCAACTACCACCATAGTTAATCACACAAGATCTGAGCATATCCTCTAATGTCTAAATAGTTCTCTCCATTTTTCTATCCGCCTGTGGGTGGAAAGCGGTACTAAGGCTCATCTTAGTCCATAAACCTCTCTAAAAGGAATCCCAAAAGTGGAAAAAGAACTGAGTACCTCGATAAAAAATGATAGAAACTGGTGCACCATACAACTTCACTATCTCTTGGATATATAACTTTGCATAGTCCTCAACAGAAAAATTTGTCCTCACGGGCAAGAAATAAGTAGACTCAGTCATCTAGACCCAAATCAAATCAAATTATTGGTTAGATCTCGGAAGAATGGTAACAAAATCCATATTAATTATTTCCCAGTTCTATACTGGTAGCTCAATCTCTTGAGTCAACCCACCGGGCCTCAAGTGCTCTACCTTCACTTACTGACACACCATGCACTTAGCCACAAAATTGGCCAAATCCTACTTTATATTATTCCACCAATAAATTTTTTTAAGATCATGATACATTTTCATCGAACTAGGATGAATAGTATATTGTGTCTCAAGAGCTTCAGCCAAAATTCTTTCTCGTAACCCATCAATATTGGAAACTCATAATCTACTTTGGAACCTCAAGATACCATCACCACCAATCTTGAAAACCATCACTTTGTGCCTGCCCATATCCTTCTTGATTTGCATCAACATAGGGTCCAACACCTGTTTTTCCTTTATCTCAGCACTAGAGATGATTTTGACATCTCTTGCACTAACACACCACCATCCTCAGAATCTAAGAGACAAATTCTGAGATTATCCAAACTGTGAATATCCTTTACCAAATCCCACTTCTCCTCATCTATATAAGATAACATCCCCATAGATAACCTATTAAGAGCATCAACAACCATGTTAGCTTTACTTAGATAATAATGGTGACTCATGTCGTAGTCTTAGAGTAACTCAAGCCATCTTCTCTGCTTGAGGTTAAACTCCTTCTGGGTGAACATATACTGTAAGCTCTTATGGTTTAAGAAGATGTTAACATAGACTCTATACAAATGGTAATGCCAAATTTTCTAAGAAAAGACCACAACCAACACCTCCAAATCATGAGTCAGATAGTTCTTCTCATGTACATTTAGTTATATATAAGAATATGCACCCACCATGCTATGCTGCATCAACACACAACCCAGTCCCACCCAGGATACATCACAATAAACATCAAAACCATCAGTACCCTCGGGTAGTGTCAAGACTAGAGCCAAAGTTAACTTATTCTTCAACTTCTCATAACTACTCTCATAAGCATTAGACCCAAGAACTTCACATTTTTCTGAGTCAACTTAGTCAATGGGGCAGCAATTGAAGAGAAAATTTCCATAAACCTTCTATAATAACTGACTAAACCTAAAAAGCTTTGAATATTGGTTGCAGTCATGGGTCTAGGACACTTCTTAACCATTGTAACTTTCTATGGATCCACCATGATGCATTCACTAGAAACAACATAACCCAGATAATTCATAATATTTAACCAGAACTTACACTTAGAAAACTTTTCATATAATCGATAACCTCTAAAGGTTTGCAACACAAGGTAGAGGTAATTGGCATGATCTACCTCACTCTTGGAATACACCAAAGAATCATCGATAAAGACAATGATGAATAAATCTAGAAACTAATGGAAAACCTTGTTTATCTAATCCATAAATGTCGTCGGGGCATTAGTCAAACCAAAAGATATCACCAAAAACTCAAAATGACCATACCTGGTTCAGAAAGCAGTCTTAGGTACATCTGTCTCTTTGATCTTCAATGGATGGTACCCAGACCGAAGATCAATCTTGGAAAAGTACTTAGCACCCTAAATCTAGTCGAACAGATCTTCAATCCTTAAAAAGGATACTTATTCTTCATGGTCACCTATTCAACTGGCGGTAATCGATACACATCCGAAGGGACCCATCCTTATTACACACGAATAGAATTGAACCACCTTACAGAGACACACTAGGGTAGATAAAACCCTTGTCAAGAAGATCTTTCAATTGCTTTATGTGCTATAGAAGTATTGCACTTTCGATGCTAAAAACAAGGAAAATATGTGGATTTCTAAGGCCATTTTGTTAGATTTGATCTATTTTGGGTATGTTTTGCAGAAAACTATGTTTTGGATGATAAGTTCATGAAAATAGTGAAAAGGGTATTTTTGGCTACTTTTGGAGAGATTATGGAGATATGAGATGTTTTCAAGCTTAATCGTGTTTAATACATGTTTGAGAGTCTAAGAAGAGCTGAAAAGTTGAATCCTAACACCTACCAAGTCAATATGTGGCCGAAAGTAGGACCTACAGACTGCATGTAGGCAAAGCAAGTACAAGAAAGTCAAAACCCCAAGAGTTGAACACTGCAGGATTTTTTCTCTAACTACCTGCGCTTGCTACCTATGCCTTGTTCTTGGGCCGCAAGTTGTACCTACGCCCTGCTAGATCACAGGTATAAAGAGCAGGTGGCCAATGACCCTGTTTTCTCCTATTTTATTTGGGCTTAGTTTTAAGGGTTTTTTTCTTGTACTATAAATACCCCTTATGTATGTTTCAGTAGAGTTAACACACTTTTAACACTCAAAAATATATTTTGATTTCAAGATCCATATTTGACCTTGGGATTTTATTGTATTGTCTTTGATTATTATTCTGTTTATAGTTGCGGGTTTTTCTTAATCTTATCATTGTGATTTCATCTTTGCTTTTCCAACATGAATATTATTGATTTCTTAACAAGTGTGAGAGGCTAAAAACTTATAGCTAGGATTGTGCAAACCCTGGCTGATTGATGAAGTAGGGGATGTGTGATTGTTGAATTGAACCCATACCCATGGCATGCATTGTATTATCTTTATTATAATAGTTTTCTTAGCAGTTGAAAATGTTAGGATCCCTCTTAGATATTGCTACTTACCCCAAAAGAGGAGTAGTGACTAGAAAAAGATAATGACAATAGTAATTTTGGAGTTAATAGTCGATCCATTACAGTACAATGGTATATTTGAATGATTATTAGCTTTCATCTAAAGGTTATAGTTAATTAGGATTAGGGTAAGGGTTAGTGATACGACATCTTGAGACTCAAAAGGTAAAGGTGAAATCCTCTTACTCATCCAAAAAACTATAGAAGATACATAACTTATCAATTCTGCATACAAGGTAGTGGGTTGGTTCAACACAACATGATAAAACTACTGAGTTGAGACATTAGGGGGAACATAATCCTAGTGTCCACCCATAACTAATTTCAACTAGAGTTAATATTGGTACTTGATCGAGATTACTACAAACAAATCCCCCTTCCATTTACTTTCCAGTACTGCTTGTAAACTACAACTACTAATAACCATAATTCCACGTGCTCCCTTGGGATTCAACCCCAATCTTAGTTGGGTTACTATATCATGACTACGATCGTACCATCATCCAAAATGAAGTATTGCTTGGACGTCATCAAGAAATTGGCGCTATTACTTGGGTACACGGTGTTGATTTATGGATTGAAGTCATTGTAGTTTGGGTTTCTCTTTTTGTTCTTAGTTGGGCATACGCCGGTGTATGCCAAAAACACAGAGCAGAGGTAGTCTTTTGCTCCCAGTGATTTTAGAGAAGATCCTACAACCATATAGTAGGATGTCAGAGCCAAAGAAGGACAATCTTCATGAATATAGAGTTCAGGGTGGTGTTTATAAAAAGACAATAGACTGTCGAGCAGCACTCAGTAGAAATCAAAATAGAGGCCAACCGCAAGTGATCCCAACATATCAGTTTGTTCAGCCATAAGTTGATGATAAAGAAGATTTAGGATATGAGGAGTCGGTTGATACAAGGGCCATTATCCCTCCTGATTTACCTCCTGGCATCAAACTTAATATCTATAATGCTATGATCCAGCTTTTATACTTAAAGGGTGTGTTTACAGGGTTGCCTAAAGATGACACAAACATGCACCTGGCAAATTTTTCTGAGATCTGCACTTTATATACCATATCGAGGGTCGATTAGGATGCATTGAGATTGAGGTTATTCCCTTTCTCACTTACTGGAGAAGAATTATTATGGTTTGGAGAACTGCCAAGAGGGTCTATCACTACGTGAAAAGAGTTGCACAAATAATTCTTGAACAGGTTCTTTCCTTCATCTAGGGTGTTGTAGCTCAAGGATGAGATCTATACTTTCAGGAAGCTATAGTTTGAGCCTATGTATGAGGCTTGGTTCAGGTGTAAGAAGATTTTGAGTATGGTTCCCAACCATTAGATTTCAAGGACGAACTTAATGAAGTTATTCCATAGAGCCCTGACCATCAATTCTAAAGCTATGGTAGCTACTATCTCTGGAGGAGCTTTTTTGAGATTACTCTAGGAGGTAGCTTCTGATACTCTAGACCAGATCTCTCTCACTATCTGAAGGTGGAAAACTCTAGAGGCAAAGAGAAGTTTTGGCACTTACGCCAGCAGAGTTGCTAGTGACCAGAGAGTAGTTGATGATTCTATAATGCAAGATATTCTGCTACTAAAGACTGATATGGGTATGTTGGAAAATTAGTTTGTGACCGTGAATTCCAGAAAAGTTCATGCTGTAAGAGCACATGGTGCAACTTTCAGAGACTATGAGTCTATATTAGAAGAGGAGGCTAGATATTCGGATCGTGAGTTGGAGAGTTTCCAAGCCCAAGGGCAAGGAAACCAAGGTCAGAACTGCTATGATGATATATATAAAGACCATAGTAGGGACAAAGATGATGACTGTATATGGAGAGATAATTATAAGGAAAAGAGAGATAGGTACATTCTGCCTGGCAAATGAGATATGAAATCAAGAATGGAAGAACTGCTGACCAAACTGGTGAAGGGTCAAGAAAATCAGGCGAACAACTTTAAGGAAATTAAGTCTAACATTTTAGTACTGACCCAGAAGGTGCAGTCTCATGTCACTGCTATTAAGAAATTGGAGAAATAGTTCAAACAAATATCTGCTATGATCAAACAAAAATAGCATGTTACTCTTTCGTGTGAAAAAGTTCAGAGTCCACCAGCTATAAGTTATTGTCCAGATATCACCACTATTTTTTGTGCCACTAATGATGATCTCCATGTACCTACTATTGAAGATTGACAGCACTAAGAGCGATGAGATACCTGGGGTAGAGTCTGAGAAGTCGACATGCGGTGATGATAATTTTGAGTATGGTAGTAGTGAGGATTGGGTCAGCGAGACCAATGATTATGTGTACCCTTATAATGTGACCATTTTTTTGCTGTTAATAAAAAAGGAGGATCCCAAAGAAATCACCATTTCGTGTTCTATTAGGCCTTTCAGTGCCTAGCAGGCTTTATGCGACTAAGGATCGGAAGAAAATATGATAAAATTGGTTGTGTACAAGTTGTTAGGGATGGGGGGAACTCAAACCTACATCCATAAAGATATTGATGGATGACTCATCTAAGAAAAAAATGATAGGCATTTTGTGTGACGTAGAAGTAAGGGTTGTATCCTTTATGTTCCCCGGTGATTTCATGGTTCTTGATTATGAGGTAAATTATCAAGCCCCATTATATTGGGTAGATCCTTCCTATACTCTAGTAGCATATTAACTAATATAGACTTAGAAAGAATCACCTTTAAACTAAATAATAAGCAAGTAGTGTTTGATGTGTGTATGACAGTGCAATAACCAGATGATATGCGAGTGGTGTTTGTAGTAGACACTATTAATGAGGATGTTGTTATAGTGTACATTATACCAAATGCACCAGATGTTAATGAGAGACGTGTGGTAGACCGATTTGTAAAGATTGAGATGCTGGATCTAGGACATATGACAAATTCGGTGTATATCTTGCAAGCAGAGGTGTGCCTTCTTACTAAGAGTTATTTTTTAGCCATCCCTCCAATTGTATCCCTAATTATTCATCCATTACCTTTGCGTGGTCCCAAATACTTTAATTTAGTTGCGAAAGATAATGTGTCGATTCCCGTAGTTACGACCAAGAGAGGCCGAGTGGAAGAATCATAGAATCCAGACAGGCAATATGACCAACCCTTAAAAGTTCCACCCATGATTTTATAGAGACTGTATTTGTTTATGGGAAGAGGCATGTCGAGCTAGCTACTGGTGCATCTTCTCATAGTGCACCGCCACTACTATGGCCTTTGTATGTGGATATACCCTCATCTGAGGAAGATCAGTACATGGACGCTTAGTGTGTCCCAAGTATGTTATCACTTTCCTTTGTTTTACTTTATTTTAGTGCATTGAGGACAACACATAGTTTTTAGTTAAAGGTGGGATGTACCATAGCCGTTACGGGTTTTTATTTTTGTGCTTCTTTTTCTATCGACCATGGTATAGTTTTAGAACCAACATGCTTAGGATGTCTTTCAGGTGGGGTAGGGGTAGGCTAAACAAATATTAGATAGAGGTGATTAGACGTGACATGGAGCAGTTACAACTTACTGAGGACATGACCCTAGATAGAAAGATTTAGAGGACACGAATTAGGATAGAAGACTAGTGCATGTGAGAGGGTTATAGTTAGTAATTAGGGGAGCATCGAGATGAGGGGTATGAGGGTGGGGGTGCCTCTGGTTTGTTAGCATAGGGTATTACTTTATGGGTATCTTATTTTTGTTGTTCCATCTTATTTTATATTTTTATTATAAATTTGTTTATTACTCTTTGTCTTGAGCTGGGGGTCTATCGGATTCAGCCTTCCTACTTATCCAGAGATAATAGTATGGACTGCGTATATCTTACCCTCCCCAGACTCCACTGTGTGGGAATACACTGGGTTTGTTATTGTTGTTCTTGTAATTAGGAGATTTTTAAGCATTTAGGGAAGTAGTTATGTTTTGATTGATTTTTAATACCCATCGACAGTAGTTATGTTTTGCTTGATTTTTGATAACCCTCTAAAATTTTGTGTTTTAGAAATATTTGGATTTATATATGTGTGAACATTGTTGATCTTGTTATAGAATGATGAAATACCCTGGTTTCTGGACCTTAGAAAGTTTTTTGGAATTTTGGTCTCTGGACCTAATATAACTCATGGGTATAAGCCATATGTTGGGTTATGGATGGTATGGTCCAGTCATATATTGACCAGTGATGGTTGATGGGATGGATTTTGGTCACTAGAATGGGTATAACTTAGTGGTATGAGTCATATGGTTAGATACCGATTGTTTAGTTTCTTTACTTAACCTTAGACTTGGTAACTTAAGTTGGATCTGAGTACGTATGGCTCACCAGGAGCCATAAGCCAGAGTTTAAATCTATACTCAAGACTCGTATGGTGGATAGTGTTCAAACCTTCTGTGATTCTAGTTTGCCAGAGATATGGGTAAAGGGTATGGATCGTATACTATCAATATGACTTGGATTGGATGAGTCGGTCACTAGATAGTGTTTGGTCTAACGGTTGAGGCTATTTACCCTATTATTCTATTCATTAACACTTATAAACTCTTCCTAAATGGTTTCAACTAGAAGACTAATTTGGGGATCTTGTTGGTGGTTTCTCTCCATCTACTTTGTCAATTAAGGCATGTTCCCTTCCTTCATTGTTAGTTCCAAATAAAGGTATGGTTTTATACAATATTTTTATAATTTGAATATTGTATGATTTTGGATTTTTAAATATGATTTGGGGGGAGGGATTTGATTATAAATTCTCGGTTATGGTTTTCCCATGTTTAATTATGCTTTTGTATGCATTAATGGCGGTTTTTGATATTTGGTCGTGAGAGGATATTTAATCATCTCGAGTTTTTATTCGCTGGTCATGCAGCTTCATGTACTGGGGCCTTTCAGTAGGGGGAGCAGAACCTATATAACCCGTGGGTGGATTAGGCCGGCAAAGCTATACTGCCCAGGTAAAGGTTTTAATGGCAGGCTAAACCCTATTCCCTTTCCTAGCATGGTTATATATATATATGTATGGTTGTGTGCATATGGATGGTTTTACTTGGTTTTATAAATGGCATTATTTTATCCCTTATCCTGAGTTCATGCTATCGATCACTCATTAACCCGTCTTCAGGCGGCTGTAAACCCACGCTATGCAGGAACTGGCCATTATACTTTTTCTATAAATGATTAACTCGGGGACTGCTATTGGATTAAAATGGTGAGCTTTCATTTTTTTGGAAGGCTCCATTTAATATTATGGATATTTTTAGACATTTTGATTTATTTCTAGATATTGGTTTTGTGTATGGTTGGGGGCATATCCCAACTGGATATTCTCACATTTATGGTTAGAGGCTTTGTAGTAGTACTATGGGTTGAAATAGGCGGGATCGGTATTGGTGTCGGCCTTAATATTGGCATTGGAATTGGGTCTGACATCATTGGACATAATTTCTCACTGTTCCATCGTATTTTATTTTAGGATTAATCATATTATGTTTTGGAACTTATTTGGTTATGACCTAGTTTATGGCCCTTGTTTAGGTATTGGTGTGGCTCGATGGTTTGGTTGGTATGGTTTGGTGTGATGGGATGACTTGGTAGGGCTGGTCTAGGAATAGACCTACCCAAAAGTCAGTCCTTGTCCAATTATGCTATCTTCCTATTTGTTCGGTACTCAGCCGACACAAGGTATGCTAATGGTGGTTGGGTTGGGTAACAGGGGGTGGTCCCTGATCCTAGTTGGACTTAGGATGCCCATTACGATAAGGCCCCGATCGGGTCGTGTCACATTAGAATTAGGGACATTAAAACCACTTGCTACCAATTTCATGAACTGGATAGGTAGTAGTTGGTAATACTAACTTTGTGCCATGTGTATGTGAGACTACCTAGTTCCCTTTGTTTGTTGAATTCAGAACTTGCCTAGTTAGTCTTGCCTACGTTGAAAGATGGTCGGTTAGGAAAGGATCATAGGTCATTTTTTATTTTAGTCCACTTTTAGCCTAAATGACATTCCATATGTGAATTGTATCCCTTGATCACTATTTTGAGCCTTATAAGACTATTTTCTTGTTTCACCATTCACCTTCCCATTTATATTACAATGAACCTATTTTGGCCATGGTCTTCCTTGTACATTGTGCATATTAACCCAGGCAAAAAGCTTACGTTAAGGGTGGTTATCATATGGGTGCGTAGTGTAAAATAGGTACGAAGAAGGGTAAGATAAGAGAAAAGGTTAGTAGGGTTGGGTATGGTAGAAAAAGAAAAGAAAAATAATAAATTGTGAAAAGGTGAAAAATAATGAATAAAAGGCCACACCAACCTGAATGTGCAATAAAAGAATAAAAGGGAGATATAAAGGTCGAATAAAAAAGAAATAGGCTAGTAAGTGGGACCCCAAAATTAGTATAGTGCCAAGGAGGCTTAGTCACTTTAAATTTCGATATATATCATACCATCCCCGAAGCCTACATTACAAACTGAGAAAAGTACTATAGTGATCCTAACTTGACTATCTGAATGTTAAGGTAAAGAAAATAAGGGCAAGCCTATGGTATTTGGCATGCATTGAATGGAACTTCTTTGTTGAGTGTGAATGTCTCTTGACCGTTCCTTCATTGACATACACTACTTCATATGAGTGAATGGGACATCTTTGTTGTGAGGGTACTTGAGTCATCTTGCTAGCTATATGCTCGTTTTGGGTAGTGTAATTTATACATATGAGTGGTTGCCTATTGCTAATGTAATTGCCATATATTGATCCCATTGTGTCACATTGTTGTTCTTTATGTTCATACATAGTTGGTTTTAAAAAGAGATATAGGAGGGGATGTTATGATTTGAACTTACTGTGATGAATGACTGCTTTGAATATCTTAAATTCTCTTAGTTAAGAGTCGTTTTTGCTTTGTTGTGTTTTGGTTGCCTGAGGACATGCTAACATTCTATGTTGAGGGTGTTGATGTGCTATAGAAATATGACACTTTCGATGCTTAAAACAAAGAAAATATGCATATTTCTAAGGACCTTTTGTTAGATTTGATTTGTTTTGGGTAAGTTTTTCAGAAACCATGTTATGGATTATAAGTTCATGAAATGGTGAAAAAGGGTGTTTTTGACCACTTTTGGAGAGATTATGGAATGTTGGAGGTTTTCCAACTTAATCGTGATTAATGCATGTTCGAGAGTCGAAAAAGAGTTGAAAAACTGACTCCCGACACCTACTGAGTCAACATGTGGCCACAAGTTGGACCTATGGACCGTATGAAGGCAAAGAAAGTATCAGAAAGTCAAAATCCCGAGAGATGAACATTATAGGATTTTTGCACTTGCTCCCCGTGCCCTGTGTCAGGCCGCAAGTAGTACCTGCACCCTTCCAGACCGCAGGTACAGGGAGAAGGTGGCCACCATCCTTGTTTTCTCCTATTTTATTCAAGCTTAGTTCTTAGGGTTTTCTCTTGTACTATAAATACCCCTTATGTACTTTTTAGCAGAGGTAACACACTTTTAACACATAAAAACATATATTTCATGATCCGTCTTTGACCTTGGGATTTCTTTATACTGACTTTGGTTGATTATTCTATTTACGGTTGTGGGTTTTTCTTTATCTTATCTTTGTGATTTCATCTTTGTTTTTCCAACATGTATATTATTGATTTCTTCATAAGTATGAAAGGCTAAAACCCATAGCTAGGGTTGTGCAAACCCTAGCTGATTAATAAGGTAGAGGACGTGTGATTGTTGAATTGAACCCATACCCATGGCATGCATTGTATAATCATCATTATAATAGCTGTCTTAATGATTGCAAACGTTAGGATCCCGCCTAGATATTGCTACTTACTCCAAGAGAAGTAGTGACTAGGAAAAGATAATGACAATAGTAATTTTAGAGTTAATAGTCAATCTGTTGCAGTTCAATGATATTTCTAAATGAATATTAGCTTGCATCTAATAACTTAAAACTAAAAAAGGTGATAGTTAAATAGGATCAGGGTAAGGTTTAGTAATGAGGCATCTTGAGATTCAAAAGGTAAAGGGTGAAATCCTCTTACTCGTCCAAAAGACTGTAAGAGATATATAACTTATTGATTTTGCATGCAATGTATTGGGTTGGTTCAACATAGCACGATAAACCTACGGATTTACTATGCCAGGGGGAACACAATCCTAGTGTCCACCCATAACTGATTTCAACAAGAGTTAATATTGCTACTTTCTCAAGATTACTACAAGCAAATCCACCCATTTACTTTCCAGTACTTCCTGTAGACTACAATTGTTGATAACCGCAATTCCACGTGTTCCCTTAGGATTCGACCCCAATCTTAGTTGGGTTACTTTATCTTGACAACCACTGTACAATTATCCAAAAAGAGCTATTTCTTAGACGTCATCTCTACTCCTTGATTTCTTTGAACTCACCCAGAGCTATTCTGTAAGGAGGGATAGAAATAGGAT
Source organism: Capsicum pubescens (assembly GCA_030864215.1). Lineage (NCBI taxonomy): Eukaryota > Viridiplantae > Streptophyta > Magnoliopsida > Solanales > Solanaceae > Capsicum > Capsicum pubescens. Next base: position 203,744,560 of record CM061546.1, on the reverse strand, counting down.
GAGTGTCCAAAAGAAGATCAATCCCCAAATCAATTTCCCTATCGAGAGAAGCCCCAGGAAAATCATCAGGGAATACCTTGGGAAATTCACAGACCACAGAGACAGTATGCAAAGAAGGACCTTCAAATCTAGAATCCTTAACATGCTTTCCCTTAGGCGCTAGGAAACTACCTTTCCATTCAATTACTAGCTCATTTGGAAAATGGAAACTGACACTTCGGGTCCAACAATCAAGAGACACATAGTACAAATGCAACCAATTCATTCCAAATCACATCAAAGCCTAACATGTCCAACTCTATCAGATCCTACTATAAACCGACATCACATAACCCTTATAGATCCTTCCAGCCACAATGGAGTCACCCATCAGGGTGGACATAGAGAAGGGATCTGAAATACATTCACAGTCAAAACCTAAATAAATTATTACATAAGTGGTCACATGAGAAAGGGTAGACCCAATATCAAGCAGACAATATAAATCAAGAGAGAAAAGCTTGACCATACCAGTAATAACATCAGGGGACGCCTTTGAATCCTGGCGAGTGGTAAGAGAGTTCAGGTGGTTTCAGCCAGTGCCAGTTCCAGAAGAAGAAGTAGCACCCTTTGGTGCAGAAGTTGATGAAGTAGCAATAGGAACCTTATTTTCCCCAGAAGCAAACCTGGAAGTACCATCCCTCAGCATATGACCAATTTGACCATATTTAAAGAACTTATTCCTTATTTCTTCACAAAACACCATGATGCACCTGACCACAAAATCTATAAGAGGGATATGATAGAGCTGACTGAGCCCCACTAGACTAAGGTTGGGCACCCTGTGCCCTGGGACCAACATTATTCTTAAAACAGCGATCACCCGATGACATCGGATAAGGAGCACTAGCAGTAGTGTAGGAACCATAATTGCCCCACTTCTTCTTAGACCATTTTCCATCGTCTCTACTACTCTACTGCTGACCTCCATCCTAATTAGAATACCAAAACTTTTTATTTTGCCTTTCACTCATCTCAACCTACTGTATGTACACCACCAACCTGGAGATGTTTATGTCTCTATTCAACAAAGCAGCTTTGCATTCCAACACCAAATCACAAGATAATCTTAAAGAAAATTTCCTATTCGATCACTTATAGAGGACACCAACTCCAAAGTATAACGAGACAGCTGGTAAGTTCATGAATTCCTCAGCCTTTGCCTCTCTCAACTCCTAGGAAAAAAAGTAATAAAAAAAGCACTAGAGAAGTCATCCCAATAAGCAGACTTAGTATCATTGCCCCTAGACTAGTCCTATTCTTTGTACCACTCGTATCATAGGGTAAGACTTATGAGGGTTAGTCGTACCCCTATGACGTGAGTTTTGTGAAACTTAAGTGGGGGTATTCTGAACATTTTTTCACTTATCCTAATAAGGTCCCACGACTTTCAACTCTCTTGGGAGGCTATTTACCTTATTATTCTATTCATTAACACTTAGAAACTCTTTCTAAACACTATAATTCTCTCAAAATCTTTTGGACAAGGAAACTAGGGTTTCAACTAGAAAAGACTAATTTGAGGATCTTGTTTGTGGTTTTTCTTTGTCTACTTTGTCAATTTAGGCATGTTCTCTTCCCTCATTGTTAGTTCCAACTAAAGACATAATTTTATACAATGTTTTTATAATTTGAATATTGTATGATTTTGGATTTTTAAATATGATTTAGGGGGAGGGGTTTGGTTATAAATGCTCGATTAGGGTTTTCCTTTATTTTAGTTATGCTTTTGTATGCATTAATGGTGGTTTTGGAATATTGGTTGCATGGGAATGGTTCTTTGGTAATGGAATTTAGTTTTAGAAATACTATGCCCCCAATGTGTTTGATAAAATGCTTTTAACAATGTTTTCACTAAAATATTGGTTTTTCAATGGAGCTTATGTATGGTTTAAACTTGGTAATGGAACCCGAAATTATATGAATGGTTTAAATGGTTTTAAATAGATTGGAAAGGCCTTGGTGGATATGGTTTTATTTAATTAGAAATTAAGAAGGGTACATGGAATCCCTTAAACCTGTATATGATTGGCTATGGACAAAACTTACAAGTATTGTTAGTATGTAGATACCACTATTAATGGACTTGGTTAATAAATGGTTAATAGATTAGTTTGTTTCTTGGTAATGGTTTTAATTAGGTAATAATGGCGGAGTGTGTAGAAAAGCCATAGAAGGTGGAGGTCCTGGAGGGACCAAAACTGGAAACTCATATTTGCCAATGTGAGGTTTGGTCTTGGTGACCATGTGCATGATGTCACACTTTATAATTGGGAGATGTACTAGTCATCCCAGGTTTATATTCTCTGGTAGTGTAGCTTCATGAACTGAGGACCTTTCAGTAGGGAGAGCTGAACCCATATAGACTATGGGTGGTTTAGGACGGCGAAGCTACACAGCCCAGGTAAAGGTTTTAATGGCATGCTAAAGCTGATTTTCTATCCCGATATAGTTATATATATGTAGGGTTGTGTGCATATGGATGGTTTTACTTTGTTTTATAAATGGCATTATTTTATCTTATCCTGAGTTCATGCTAGCAATCACTCGCTAAATCATCTTCGGGAAGCTATATACCTACACTATGCAGGAAACGGCTATTCTACTCCTCCTACATAGTGATTGACTCGGGGACAACTATTGGATTATAGTTGTGAGCTTTCATCTTTCGGGAAAGCTCTATTTCATGTTATTGATATTTTTAGACATTCTGATTTATTTTTGGATATTGGTTTTGGATATAGTGGGGGCATGTACCAATCGGATATTCTTACTATTTTGGTTAGAGTCTTTGTGGTACTTTTATGGGTTGGAAAGGGCGGGATCAGTATTAGTGTCAACCTTATTATTGGCATTGGAATTAGGGCTGACATCATTGGACATAATTTCTCACTGTTCCATCGTATTTTATTTTGGGATTAATCATATTATATTTGGAACTCATTTAGTTATAGACTGCTTTATGGTCCTTGTTTCTATATTGGAGTGGCTCGATGGTTTGGTTGGTACAGTTTGGTGTAATGGGATAACTTGGTAGGGCTGATCTAGGAATAGACCTATCCAAAAGTTAGTTCTTGTCTAGTTATGCTATCATGCTATTTGTTCGGTACTCAGTTAATATAAGGTATGCTAATAGTGGTTGGGTCGGGTAACAGGGGTGGTCCCCAGTCCTAGTTAGACTTGGGATGCCCATTACGATAAAACCCCGGTCGGGTCGTGTCAAGTTGGTATCAGAACTTTAGGTTTATGGTGAATTGGGAGTCCACAAAGCCGTGATAAGTAGAGTCTCTTTTAGGGGTGTGTAGTATGCCACACTCATAAGAGAGAAGCTACAAGGCATTTAGGAATGTTTCACTTTTTTGGTAATCTATTTTCAAGATTGGAGTCTAAGTCCCAGATCTCTTCTTTAATCCTTGGTTGTTCACTTTTTAGATCATGCCTCAATGATCTAAAACACAAGTAAACTCTTCAGTCCCATCTGGGGACAATGTTTATGGGTTACGTCCCCGATAGTTCTGGAGTTCCTCCAGTTGCTACTAGTCCTCCTTAGGGTGAGGTAACTATTGTGGAATTTCATCAGTATATTCATACTATTGCTCAATTAGTTACTTCTTAGGCTGAGCGAGATATGTCTGGTGAGTTGTCTGCTAGGCCACAAGGGTTGGTCTATTTATGAAATTGAATCCTTCTACTTTTACTGGTGTGAAGGTGGGGGAGGATCCTCAGGGTTTCTTCAATGAAATAGAGAAGATATTTAGGATGATGTAGGCCACTAATGTGGAAGATATAAACTTTGAAGCTTATCAGCTCAAGGATATTGTGTAACAATAGTACAAAGAGTGGGATAGAGATAGAGGAGATGTGGAGGAGTCATCCTGATGGGATGCTTTTTTTGGAGCTTTTTTGGATTGTTTTCTTCCTTAAGAGATGAGGGAAGTAAAAATAGGCGAGTTTGTAAATCTTAAGCAAGGGAGAATGTTTGTCAAGGAATATGCCTTAAAGTTTCATAAGTTGTCAAGGTATGCTCCTGATTTGGTAGCGAAAATGAGAGAAAGGATAAGAAAGTTTTCTTCTGGTTTGAATTGGGATTTGATCTTAGAAAGCAAGACTGCTTTGTTGATTAAGGATATAGGCATTTCTAGGTTGACTGTTCATATACAACAGGTAAAGGATGAGAAGAGAAAATAGGCGAAGCTCAGAGATCGATAGGGTAAGAGAAATAGGTTTTCTAATCAAAGAGGTGCTCAGTCTCAGGGTAGTTGGGATGGCAACAAATGGCAGAAAAAGAAGTGAGAAAGTTTTAGTTCCTTCTCTACGGCTAGTGCTCCTTACCCAAAGCAATTGGGTGGCAGGCGTCACAAGAGTAGTCAAAATTTTCAAGCACAGAGTTCCCAATCTAAGGTGAGTGGGGGTCAGTTGGTTTCTTCATGCCCATCTTATTGGTTTTGTGGTCATCCTTATCCGGTTTATTGCGATGAAAGAAGGGACAAATACCTCAAATATGGCCAGGCAATGCATTGGCTCAGGTATTATCCGGTTAATAAGGTTGTTAGGGAGAAAATAAGGTACCGATGACTTCATCTTCTTCTCTTGCACCCGGTGTTTCTGCGTCTTTTTCTGTTACTACTCCTGATTCTAGTGTTGGACGCAGTAGTTTGTATGCTTTGGCGTCCTGATAGGAATCTGAGGCATCGCCTAATGTCGTTACTGGTATGTTACAACTTTTTTCTCGTGATGTGTATTGTCTGCTTGATCGAAAGTCCACTCTTTCTTATGTAACCCTATTTATGGTTGTATGTATTAGTTTTGATCCCGGGAATATTTTGGATCTTTTTTTGTTTCTACCCCTATAGGTAACTCGGTTGTTGCTAAAAGAGTCTATAGAAGGTATGTGGTATCTGTTGGTGATAGGCAGACTTTGGTGGATTTATTTGAACTTGATATGGTGGATTTTGATGTTATTCTGGGTATAGATTAGTTACACTCTTATTACACGTCCTTGGATTGTCGAACCCGTAAGGTTGTCTTTAGGTTCCCTGGTGAATTGGTTGTTGAGTGGGAAGGTGGTTCCCTAGCTCCTAGAGGGAGGTTTATTTCTTATCTTAGGGCTCAAATTTTAATCTCTAAAGGTTGTCTTTATCACTTGGTCCGGTTTAAAGATGCTAACTCGGAAGGTCCTTTCTTACAGTCAGTCCCGGTGGTAAATGGGTTTCCTGAAGTCTTTCCAGATGATCTTATTGGTGTTCCTCCAGATAGGGAAATAGAGTTTGGTATTGACTTGGTTTCGGACACTCATCCAATATATATTCCTCCTTATAGAATGACTTCAGTTGAGTTGAGGAAACTCAAGGAACAACTTAAAGATCTTCTGGATAAAAAGGTTTATTCATCCTAATGTATCCCCTTAGGGTGCACCAGTGTTTTTCGTGCACAAGAAGGATGGTTCCCTTCAGATGTGCAATGATTATAGGCAATTGAATAAGGTGACGGTTAAGAACAAGTATCCTCTTCCAAGGATAGATGATATGTTTGATCAGTTTTAAGGTGCTAGGTTCTTTTTTAAGATAAATCTTTTGTCAGGGTATCATCAGATTAAGATTAGAGAGGAGTATATCCCTAAGATAGCTTTTCATACTTGGTATGTGCACTTTGAATTTTTAGTGATGTCATTTGGATTGACTAATGCCCTGGCGGCATTTATGGATCTGGTGAATAGGGTTTTTAGGTTGTTCTTGGATCTCTTTGTCATTGTGTTTATTGATAACATTCTGGTTTATTCCAAAAGTGAGGCGGATCATACTAATTACCTCCGTATGGTATTACAGACCTTGAAGAAACAACCCTTGTAGGCCAAGTTCTCCAAGTATGAATTTTTTAAAAAGCTGTGACTTTTCATGGTCATATTTTTTCTTGCGAGGGGATCATGGTTGATTTGCAAAAGGTGGTTATGGTTAAAAGGTGTCCTAGACCCACAACTCCAACCGACATTCAGAGCTTCTTGGGCTTGGATAGGTCTTATAGGCGATTTGTGGAAAGCTTTTTATCGATAGATGCTTTTTTTACTAGGTTGACTCAGAAGAAGGTTAAGTTTTCTTGGTCGAATGCTTGTGAGGGTAGTTTTGGGAAGTTGAAAGAGAAGCTAAATTTGACTCCGGTCTTAACTTTGCTGGAAGGAAATGATGGGTTTGTGGTCTATTGTGAAGCATCTCGGGTAGGTCTTAGTTGTGTTTTGATGCAGCATAGGAAGATGATTGCCTATGCTTCCAAGTAGTTGAAGGTACATGAGAGGAACTATCCAACTTATGATTTGGAGCTATTGGAGGTTGTGTTTTCTTTAAAAATATGGCAACATTATTTATATAGTATGCACGTGGATATCTTTTCTGATCATAAGAGTCTATAGTATGTGTACACTTAGAAGGAGCTTAATCTAAGGTAGAAGAGATGGTTGGAGCTTCTCAAAGACTATGATATGAGTCTTCACCATCACCAAGGTAAGGCTAATGTGGTTGTTGATGCTCTTAGCAAGTTGTTCATGGGGAGTTTGGCTCATGTGGAGAAAGAGAAGTGGGAATTGGTGAAGGATACTCACCGTTTGTCTAATCTTGGAGTTCACCTTTTGGACTCTAAGGATGGAAGAGTAATGGTACAAGAAGTGGTTTGATTATCTCTTGGTACAATGATCAAGGAGAAGCAAGTGTTAGATCCTGTCTTGGTAAAAATCAAGCGTGATATTAGTGGGAAAAAGGTGATGGTATTTGAGATCAGTGGTGATGGTATTTGAGATCAGTGGTGATGGTACTTTACGGTACCAAGAAAGGTTATGTGTTCTTGATGTCGATGGTTTGCGGTAAAGAATTTTGGCTGAAGTTCTTGAGTCGCGCTATGTTGTTTATCCCAGTTCCATGAAGATGTATCATGATCTCGAGGAGATATATTGGTGGAATGGTATGAAAAGGGATGTGGCTGATTTTGTGGCCAAGTGCTTGGTGTGTCAACAAGTTAAGGTTGAACACATGAGACCAAGAGGGTTGTATCAAGAGATTGTTTTGCCCAAAGGTAAATGGGAGGTAATCAATATGGATTTTATTATCAGTCTTCCTCGGTCTCAAAATTAATATGATTTGATTTAGGTCATTGTGGATAGGATGACGAAGTCTTCTCACTTCTTGCCAGTGAGAACTACCTTTTCGGCAGAGGATTATGCGAAGTTATATCTTCAGGAGATTGTAAAGCTGCATGGAGTACCTGTTTTAATTATTTCTGATTGTAGCACGCAGTATATGTCTAATTTTTAGGGTCTTCTCAGAAAGGGCTAGGGACTAAGGTGAGTCTGAGTACTACTTTTTATCCTTAGATGGATGGGCAAGCAAAGAGAACTATTCAGATATTGGAGGATATACTTCGAGCTTGGGTAATTGATTATGGTAGCAGTTGGGTTGAAAATCTAACTTCTGTAGAGTTTTCTTACAATAATAGCTATCATTATACTATTGATATGGCTCCTTTTGAGGAATTGTATGGTATGAGGTGTAGATCTCATATTGGTTAGTTTGATCTTGGGGAGGTAGATATGTTTGGTCCCGACTTGGTTTACTAGGCTATGGAGAAAGTGAAGGTGATTCGGGATAGGTTTAAGGCTGCCAAAAGTCCTATATAGATATAGGCATAGAAACTTAGAGTTTGAGGTTGGGGATAAGGTTCTTCTCAAGGTATCTCCCATGAAGGGAGTAGTGTGGTTTGGTAAGAAGGAGAAGCTCAGTCCCCGGTATGTTGGTTCTTATGAGATTCTGTGGAAGGTTGGTAATGTAGCTTACGAGTTAGAGTTACCTTCTAACTTGATTTTGGTTCATCTGGTATTTTATGTCTCCATGTTGAGGAAGTGTCTTGGTGATTCTTATCCGATTGTGCCCTTGGAGGGGTTATGGACCAAGGATGTGGCTTCAGTTAAGGTTCTGTGGCAGAACCATAAAGTGGAAGAAGCTATATGGAAAGCGGAGGAGGACATAAAGTCCAAGTATCTACATTTGTTTGTTGCTCTAGGGATTCATGCAGAAGGTATGTGTCTTCAACACATCTTTGTTTTTTGAGATTGTTAAGGGAAATATTAATATCTTTACCTCCTTATTTTCAAACTTTGTTAAAGATTAGGAATATATTTGATAATGTAAATGACTCGTGCGTGTTTTTACCCCTACCTTCTCCATCATTCATGGATGAATGTTCCTAGAGGGGGAGACTGAAACACCCTGGTTTCTGGACCTTAGAAAATTTCTTGGAATTTTAGTTTCTAGACCTAATATGACTCATGGGTACGAGCCATATGTTGGGATACGGATGGTATGGTCCATTCGTATGCTGACCAGTGTTGGTTGGTGGGATGGATTTTGGTTACTGGAATAGGTACAACTTAGTGGTACGAGTCGTATGGTTGGATATGGATCGTTTGGTTTCGTTACTTAACCTTAGACTTGGTAACTTAAGTTGCATTTGAGTACGAGTGGCTCACCAGGAACCGTAAGCCAGGGTACGAGTCGTACCTAGGACTCGTATGGTGGACAGTGTTCAAACTTTCTGTGATTCTATCATGCCAGGTATACGGGTAAAGGGTACAGATTGTATGCTATCAATATGACTTGGGTTGGAAGAGTCGGTCACTGGACAGTATTTGATCTAATGGTTAAGGCTTAGGATACGAGTTGTGGGTAACCCTCTTGTCGGAGGGTACGACTCATAAGGGTCAATCGGACCTCTGTGATGGGATTTTGGTGCAACTTAAGTGGGGGTATTCTGGACATTTCTCCACTTATCCTAATAAGGTCCTACGTTTTCTAACTATCTTAGGAGGCTATTTACCCTATTATTCTATTCATTAACACTTAGAAACTCTTTCTAAACACTCTATAATTCTCTCAAAAGCTTTTAGGCAAGGAAGCTAGGGTTTCAACTAGAAGACTAATTTGAGAATCTTGTTGTTGGTTTCTCTCCATCTACTTTGTCAATTAAGGTATGTTTTCTTCCCTCATTGTTAGTTCCAACTAAAGACATGGTTTTATACAATGCTATTATGATTTGAATGTTGTATGATTTTGGATTTTTAAATATGATTTAGGGGGATGGGTTTGGTTATTGATAATGCTCAACTCACTCCCAGATTTAAAGGGTGAGGCGGTCATTGTCAAGTAACCCAATGTAAATTGGGGTCGAATCTCAAAGAGTGAATGCTATAGACTTCCAACCTATGGGCACTCAAGTTACTATAAGATTACCCGAAATGCTAATGGAAACAACATGTACATGTAAATAGGGGGATTTATTTAAAAATTCTTCAACAACTTCTTACTAGTACGTAGTGCATGCTATCTTTGGTTTGAATTCAAGATTTGGAGGAATCTTGGGATTATATCTCCTTAGAGATAAAGTATGTGGGATAATGTTGGTTTATCAAGGGATTTAGTTGCTAATTAACGGATAGGCTAGGTCGAATATCATTGAGGTCAATCTTTCAATAAAACCACAACGATTTCACCCATTAGCTCTTTCGAGCACCTAACAAGTGTGGAGTTTATGTAACCACCCAAAACCTCAACCAAGCATCCCTATTTCTAGGATGATGCTCTTGACATGATTTATACTTCCTAAACACTTATTTCTAAGATTGCAAAGCATAGTAAACCATAGTCTTAGTTGTTCACCATTGCCTTGTCCCCCGATAACCCTCTTTCGAGGATGTTATGGGTTACCTAATATTCACCTAAGTCCCTCTTTCGAGGATGACAAAGGGTTTATAGAGCTTAGAGCTTTCGCCCATCAAACCCATTTGGGAATTTGGAGTTTTCACCAATTAAATCCCAACTCATAAGCTCAAGCAATGGTGAAATCCATACTAAAAAACTAAAATCCATACAAACCCAACATTACTCATACACAATTACACACTAATTCAACATAATCCCAAGACTAAATTACTTAGGTACTTATGAAGAAAGTAAAGAGAGATATACCATGTGGGTCAACAAAGCATTCATTCTTCAATAAGAAACTAAAAAATTTGAGTCTCCAAAGTTGATTACACACTTACCCAATTAGGTTATCAAGCTTAGAATTTAAAACTATATTATGAGATAAGAAATACCCAAAGAAGAAAGGGTTTTTGCTTATATATAATTTGGGATCCGTCCATAAATTTTTACAATTGTGCCTTTCGGTCAATTCCCACTGATCCGCAATTGTGTGTGTTTGACTGCTTTTGCGGCTACACGACCATGATTAGGTTCTTTGACCGCGCTTTACTGACCATCTGGACTGGTGGTGACCGCAGTCCTCAGATAGCGGTCACGGTAACCGAGGCTGACTGCTTTAGGTTTCGAGCTGCACTCTTTTTTCTTCTATTTTTTCCTTTTTAGCTTCATTCCACATATGCTCACCTTCTTCACTTCATACCTGCAAAATGTGGGTGTTAGTGCACTTAAATTCAGATAATGCCTCATTTTCTAATACAAAATATGGTAGTGTGTGTGTAGAATTAATATGAATGAGTGGTAGGATTACCACTCATCAACAACCCCAACTTAGACATTTGCTTGTCCTCAAGGAACACTACCTTTTACCATGAGACTTTTTTCATGTATGCCCTTATTTATGTTCCCAATGACCACGAAGACTCCAACTTGGTTGCTACCTCAGAAAATTTTTCACACATGGATAGAAAAGTATTAACAGTGCCCCTCATCATAAAATGGAGTAATGAATGGTTCAATGGAGCTTAGGGAGAGACTATGTGACACTTACAAACACTCTAGTAGTGACTTACAAGCTTACTTCAATTATGTTATACATCTACTCATCTCATTGTGTGGAAGATTAAAAAATCACCCACCTTAACTAACTCATATGCCTACTCACAAGAAAGAAAGGTTCACACACCTAGTTACCACTTATGCAACAAGGAAAATTAAGTGCAATCACTCGCTCTCTCAAGAAACTCTCCATGTTACAAGTACCATGCCATAGGCTTGCCCCTATTTTCAATCGTCAGCACAATGGCCACACTTGGTTGGAAATCACAAAGAGCTATTTTGAGCTTATAATGTAGGTTTAGTGTAGGGTAGGATAACAATTTCGGACAATAAGGTTAGACCCTCCTTGAACTTCTACATCAAATTCTCATCACTTTTTGCTTATTGAGCCACTTCTTTTTCACTTTACTACTTTGCCTACCTTTGCTTTTACTTGGATTTCCTATTTTTTTTCTACAACCCCTTTTTTTTATAAGCACATAGATAAAACCTTCCTTTTCTTTACAGGATCATTTCTTTATTCAACTCCAAAAAGCTTCACTTTCTCAAGATTGTAGGGACGTTCTTAAGACTTCGTGGCCCAAATATACTTACTTATCTTTCCACCACACCCAACTTAGGCTTTTAGCCTCAATTTGTATTCTCCACTTTAAGAAAGATAGGGTTCAAGAGCAGATTAATAGACAGGTCACGACTTGTAATGTGTTTGCCAAAGAACGGTCCAAAGTCTCGAAGAGGGTGACTAGGGGTAACTTATATGTATTGGTAGGCTTTTTAGGCTAAAGTGGACTTCCACAATCACAAGATAACCTATGATATTTTTACTAACCAAGCACAGCCAAAAATTAGCTTTGAAAGACTGAAGAGGCACTTTCTAGATAGTACAAGTACACATGATATGGAGACAATTAAACTCACACACATGGCATGCGAATGTCTTCAAGAGAATTCAATTGTTCTACCCACTCGAGAAAAAGATGAAGTATTCATTGTTTTTTCAAAGTCAACTTACGGAGTCATAGGAAGAGAGAGAATCTTGTCACGCAGTTACTTGTGTCCATGCCTTCGACTTTTTGCAAAAAAAAAAAAGTCGAAGGGGTGTCCATGCCTTCGACTTTCAAATAGAGGGGGTGCTTGCTTTTGTACCCAAACCATGCATAATTTTTGTCATGGCAACAACCCAAGCTATCATCTTACATTGTGAACTATAATATGGGAAAACTTCCTTATGGTTACTAAGATTTCACTAATGAGTGTGAAAGTGAATCCCAATCATTTATACCACCGGTACTCAGACTTCCCTTGCATCTATGGTTAGAAACTAAAACCACAAATTAACAAAAAAAGAACTAAATAACTACTCCATTCAGGTGTGGGCACCATCAGAGTGCCCGAATATTACAATCCATAAAAAAATAAGAATTATCCAAAAGAGCATAAAAGTATGCAGAATAACAATAATACATGTCCAAATCAAATAAATAAGGAGATACCCCCAACTGAAAAGGTTGCAGTGTTCCCACTACAAAGATAATTAAGGATAAAAGAGATAAGGGTGCTCCTTGAGTTTTCATTAAGGGTTGCTATCACTCTCAGACCCTGTATCATTACCATCCTCCTCAATATCTGACTACTCAGTCGTGGCCTCTTCATCACAGTCCACCCAAGAAGTAGGAAGCTTACTTTGAGGTTTCAGGACCTTTGATAGACCCTTCACCCCTTTCCATATCTTGGTAAAGAATTCAGCCCTCCCTAGTGATCATCTTTTCATGTGCGCTCCAAAGGTCCTGGTGTGATGCTGCCAAAGAGGAGTAGGCTTCCTCAAGCCAATAAATAGTAGCTTTTGTCTCCTTTTGGTCCTTCTTATATTCATCATAATCGGCATGTGACACATATGAGTGATGGGTGGTGGAGGGCTCTACTGGCCCTTGAGGCAAGCTAGCCACAAGCTCTTTAATGGTTGTAATTTTAACTACAATCTCTTCAAGAGGTCCCAAAGTGGTTGGCCTATGAGGCTCGGGTTCTTAACATGTTGACTCTTCCAAGTTGAACTTTATTTTCTTATTTTTAACCGGTGTGCCCTCCCCTCGAATCCTCAATGGGTAGGTGGGGAAGCTAGGACGCACTCATGTATCACTATCATACTCCTCCACCCCTTCTCTCTTGCAAAGCTCAGTAATCAAGGAGGGGTAAAAAATATTCGTACTACCTTGGTTTTTGAATCATCAATTTCATTGACCACGAGTTGACCAACATCCAATGGAGTGCCGTCTAAAATACAAGTAACCATACAAGCACGTAATTCAGGGACTACTATCATGTAAGATCAAGGAGACACTCGGCTACAAAAGATGTGCAACCATATTTGAGCCTCAAAAGTGAAGTCGTTCGTGGAAATATTGCTTTTAGTTTTGGTCCATGAGACTTTCTTTTCGGGTCATAGCCATTGTGCCAATCAATTACCCAATGTACACCCCTTTTCTTTGAATTCACCCATGTTTGCCTGCTTGAGCCCATAAACATCATTGATTTACTTGGCCCCAACTTTCACCGGCATTCCCCAAATCTTTACAGTCACATTGTGTGGGTTCGAGAAAGATACCTTAATGATATTGACATAAAATTCCCGAACCCATTATTCCTTTACAGGGCATGTATACGGGGCAAAGAACCTCCACCCGGTGACTTCAAGTTTGTCGTGAAATGCCAGTAGTTTCTCCGACACATTCTCCAAGCAAATCCCTCTTTCTAGAAGTAACTTTGTCTTCCGGAGATCATTATAGTAGTGAGTGTAGCACTCGGGTGCCATAAGTTGAATGTGATCATACTTATCCATGAAGTTGTACTGAAAGTATTAAGCACACATTATATCATTCAACGATATTTTAATCATGTAAGATGTGCTATATTGATCATTAAAGTTCAGCGGACTAGGTGTTTGGGGTTGCATAGGACAAACTTTGGAAGAACAGGATTTTTGGCATAGCAGGAACCTATCTTCAGTTACCGCGATCGCGAGTCAGGATCGTTTTTGCATTACCACAGTCATGATATTTGTCTGCAATCAGGACACCTGAGGCTAGTTCCGTGCCAGCTCTGCACGTTCGACTTCCACCCAGTTTTAGACTACTAGCATGTCCTACAATATGGGTTCTATTGAAGGTCAGGTGAACAATGCTATAGGTGAGTGAATGTGCCCTTCAACAAGATAACATTACTATTGAAAGTTTATTTGAGCAATTTATCAAACACTAGGTGTGCACATCTCATTTGTCTACTTTTTTTCACACACTATTGGGTACTCAAGATTTCCCCTCTTGTGTGCACACCTCAATCAAGCAGCCAATACCACAATCATAATAATTTTGACCTCATGTAAAGCATAACACTTACAAATTTTAGGCCCTTAAACTTACACTCAATGGCCTAATTTTAAAAATGAAAGCAAGGGTTCATGTCACCTACCTAAGTTGTGATGCAAGAGGGATGTGCACGGAGGCTGTTCGAGAGCCTACAACTTGGCCAACAATGTAGCTTAGATTTGAGAGTATAATCTTGAAAATAAGTGTGAGGGAAATAAAGAAGACTAGGGGTTAAATGACTATAATGACCGCGACCATTTTCAGGGGATGCAACTGCGTACACTCGTGTAGCTGCGATGGCCACGATCACGGTAACTGAGAGTAGTTTTTGCTCTCTTATTTTCCCCTATTCAGCATTTTACTCAATTTTCATAGAGATTTCCTGCTCGGATGTTCTTCGTAAACTTTCACACTTAACCCTTTTAAAAGCTCATTAAATGCAATACAAAGTGCCACAAATGCATGGGTTATTCAAATGCAAAAGACAACACCTACACTCCGAGAACATAACAAAAAAGGATACGAGCCATTATTGTGGAATTTGTGGGTTGCCTCCCACCTAGCACCTTAGTTATCCTCGTGGCATGATGTCTTTTTTCTTTCAATATCATGGCGTGTCCTCAAACCCCTCATCTTTCACTATCTCATTTTCAACATCCACCATAAATATTGCTTGGAGCTCCGCGGTTTACTTCTTTGACTTGCAAATTTTGAATGATACCTCATCTTTTTACATTTGAAATTTCATTTCCCCCAACTCTAGATCAAATATGGCTATCCCAGTGTCCAAGAAAGGACGACCAAGAATGATAGGCACCTCTTGGTCCATCTCACACTCCAATATAATAAAATCCACCGGGAGAATGAATTTGTCCACCTTTATGAGGACATCAAATAATATACCCACCGGCCTTTTTATGGACTGGTCCACTATTAAAAGTTGCATCGAGGTTGGTGTAGGAGTTTCTAAGCCAATTTTCTTATAGATGACATATGGCATTAGGTTGATGCTTGCACTAAGGTAACAAAGAGCTTTTGCAAACTCATGAGTCCCAATAGAGCAAGGTATAATGAAGGATCCGGGGTCGTTCTTCTTTACTGCAACTTTGCTATCCATGATATCACTACACCAATGAGTAACTTCAATGGTATCACCCTCAACGAGCTTCTTCTTGGACATTAACATTTTTATTAACTTAGCGTATCCCGGAATCTCTTGAATCGCCTCAAGTCGTGGGATATTTATTGAAAGATTGCTAAGTTTTGTCGTAAATTTTCTTAATTTGTCACTCTCTTCCTTTTTATGAAACCATTGAGGGAAAGGGGGAGGAACATGGATGATTGGCTTTGCTTCTCCTTGTGGCTTTTCAACTTTGACCACTTCCTCATTGTTGTCATCTATATCTTTCTTATTATTTGCCTTTCTTCTTTGAGGTGTCACCATCCTTGTCTTGGCCTTGGGCATATTTTCACTCATATCTCCTCTAAAGGGCTTTTCAAGTGCTTTCCCTCTTCTAGTGATAACTACTAGGACTTGTGCTTCATTCTTTGGGTTAGAAATTGTGTCACTTGGAAGTCCACCTGTAGCCCTTACATTTAGTTACGTGGAGATTTGTGAAACTTGTGTTTCTAATTATTTGATAGAGGTGGAGTGATACACCACCATTTGGGAGATTACGGAGAAGTCACCCTTCAACTCACGGACTATTTTTTCCATACCTTCAACTCTACTCAAGATTCATGCCAAAACATCTTCGATTTTGAACTTTTTGAGGTCAAAGAAATTTGACTCCTTGGCCTTAGATCTATCATAAGGAGGAATTTAGAGATCATAGTTACATTTCCTATCTCTCCAATCTCTATCTAGGTCACAATCCATCCAACCTTAATTCCCACCTTTCCTTTGATAGGCGGGGCGGGAACCCCTCGAGTAGTTCACCATGTGTCGAATTTCTTCATCCAACTTTTTTGACTCATCATTGTATTTATAAGGATTTTATGTTATGGAATTTACCGCTTTTGCGGGTACTCCCATAACATATTTTGTTAGAAGCTCAAGTTGGGTCATCATCTTTGCCATGCTCTCCTTCTTCTCATCTTCTTATTTTCTTTGCTTATTGGTCACCATGGAGGTAGTATAAGGGGCCTTAGGGGCATCGGTATCATGGGTTTTCCACCCCCAATTTTTTTTGGATACTACACCTATCAATTGGAAAGCCGGAAGATGATGAACTTTCATAATAGAGCCACCCGTCGCATTATCCAAAACCATTTTGTTCAATGGGTCAAGAGCTCTGTAGAAAATCTCAAGGAGCATCTTATCTGGGGCCTCATGATTTGGGATAGGGATAGCTTTCCATTAAACCTCTCCCTCACTTCAAATAATTTTTCTCCATTCAATTGCTGGAAGTTTACAATCTCATCCCACTTTTAAAGCATTTTTATGGTAGGAAGTATCTAGGAAGGAACACCGTGGTGAGCTTATCCAAAGAGGTGATTTAACCGGTTGGAAGTAAGCGAATCCATAAAACCTCCTTTCCCATTAGTAAAAATGGGAAGAGTCGAAGCCGGATGGATTCTTCTGTAATATATGCTATGTTAAAAGGAGCACAAACTTCCTCAAAGTTTTTTAAATGAACATTTGGGTCTTCATATGCTTGATCCCCATATAATCCTTTAATTTGCAACATGTGAAGCATCACGCTAGTCACATAAAATACACCATTCCCGTTGGTTGGTGGGATGCGGATAGCACTTGTTTGCCCCACCTTCTTTAATTGGCCTTCATAGTCTAGTGGGGCATAAAAGGGGCTAAAATTATTTGCATTATTTCTCATTGCTACATTCATACTTTAATCACCTACAAAATAGTCAAAAACAACAAACAAAGTAAATTACCCCACTCCGGGTATTCCCAAGTAAGAATAGCACCACACAAGTGAAATCTATATTTCACTTCCCGACAACGGTGCCATTTTGATAATGCTCAACTCACTCCCATGAATGAGGGGTGAGGTGGTCATTGTCAAGTAATCCAATGTAAATTGGGGTCGAATCTCAAGGAGTGAATGTTATAGACTTCCAACCATGGGTACTCAAGTTACTATAAGATTACCCGAAATGCTAATGGAAACAACATGTGTATGTAAATGGGGGGAATTTGTTTAAAAATTCTTCAACAACTTCTGACTAGTACGTGGTGAATGCTATCTTTGGTTTGAATTCAAGATTTGGAGGAATCTTGGGATTATGTCTCCTTAGAGGTAAAGTATGTGGGATAATGTTAGTTTATCAAGGAATTTAGTTGTTAATTAATGGATAGGCTAGGTCGAATATCATTGAGGTCAATCTTTCGATAAAATCATAACGATTTCACCCATTGGCTCTTTCGAGCACCTAACAAGTGTGGAGTTTATATAACCACCCAAAACCTCAACCAAGCATCCCTATTTCTAGGATGATGATCTTGACATGATTTACACTTCCTAAACACTTATTTCTAAGATTTCAAAGGGTAGTAAACCATAGACTTAGTTGTTCACCATTGCCTTATCCCTTTATAATCCTCTTTCGAGGATGTTACGGGTTGCCTAATATTCACCTAAGTTCCTCTTTTGAGGATGACAAAGGATTTCTAGATCTTGGAGCTTTCACCCATCAAACCCATTTGGGAATTTGGAGTTTTCATCCATCAAATCCCAACTCATAAGTTCAAGTAATGGTGAAATCCATACTCAACAACTAAAATCCATGCAAACCCAACAACACCCACACACAATTATACACTAATTCAACATAATCCCAAGACTAAATTACTTAGCTACTCATAAAGAAATTAAAGAGAGATATACCATGTGGGTCAACCAAAACATTAATTCTTTAACATGAAACTAAGAAATTTGAGTCTCCAAAGTTGATTACACACTTACCCAATTAGGGTTTCAAACTTAGAATTTAAAACTATATTATGCGATAAGTAATACCTAAAGAAAAAAGGGTTTTTACTTATATATGATTTGGGATCCATCCATAACATTTTACAATTCTGCCATTGGGCCAGTTCCCGCTGATCCACGATTGCATGTGTTTTACCACTATCATAGCTGCATGACCGCGATTAGGGTTTACAATCATGCTTTGCTAACTACCTGGATTGTCGGCAACCGCGTTCCTCAGACAGCAGTCATAGTAATCGAGGCTGACTGCTTTAGGTTTCCAGCTACACTTATTTTTCTTCCATTTGCTCCTTTTTAGCTCCATTCCACATATGCTCACCTTCTTCACTTCATACCTACAAAATGTGAGTGTTAGTGCACTTAAATCCTTATAATGCCTCATTTTCTAATACAAAATATGGTAGTGTGTGTGTAGAATTAGTATGAATAAGTGGTAGGATTACCACTCATCAGTTATAAATGCTCGATTATGGTTTTCCCATGTTTTAATTATGCATTTGTATGCATTAATAGTGGTTTTGATAATTGGTTGCATGGGAATGGTTCTTTGGTAATTGACTTTGGGTTTGGAAATACTATGCCCCCAATGTGTTTGATAAAATGCTTTTAATAATGTTTTCACTAGAATATTGGTTTTTCAATGGAACTTATGCATGGTGTAAACTTGGTAATGGAACCCTAAATCATATGAATGGTTTTAGTGGTTTTACACAAATTGTAAAGGCCTTAGTGGCCATGGTTTTTGTTAATTGAAAATCATGAAGGGTACATGGAATCCCTTAAACCTATATAAGGTTAGTTATGGATAAAACTTGCAAGTACTATTGGTATGATGATACCACTATTAATGGGCTTGGTTAATAAATGGTTAATGGATTGGTTGGTCACTTGGTAATGGTTTTAATTAGGCAATTATGGTAGGGTGTGTAGCAAACTTGTGGAAGATAGAGGTTTGGGGGGGACCAAAACTGGAAACTCATATTTGCCGATGTGAGGTTTGGTCTTGGTAACTACGTGCATGGTGTCACACTTTATGTTTGGGGGATGTACTAGTAATCTAAGTTTTTTATTCCCTGGTTGTGCGGCTTCACGTACTAAGGCCCTTTCAGTAGTGGAGCTGAACCCATATAGCCCATGGAAGGTTTAGGACGGCAAAGCTACACCGCCCAGGTAAAGGTTTTAATAGCATGCTAAACTCAGTTTCCTTTTCTGGCATAGTTATATATATATAAATGTATAATTGTGTGCATATGGATGGTTTTACTTGGTTTTATAAATGGAATTATTTTATTCTTATCCTAAGTTCATGCTAGCGATCACTCGTTAACCCATCTTCGGGCGGCTGTCTACCCACGCTATGAAGCAACCGACCATTCTACTCTTCCTACATAGTGATTGACTTAGGGACAGATGTTGGATTAATGTGGTGATCTTCCATCTTTCCAAAAGGCTTCATTTCATGTTATGGATATTTTTAGACATTTTAATTTATTTCTAAATATTAGTTTTGGCTAGGGTTGGGGGCATGTCCCAACCAGATATTTTTATGCTTTTGGTTAGAGGCTTTATGGTACTTCTATGGGTTAGAATGGGCAGGATCAATATTGGTGTTGGCCTTAATATTGGCATTGGAATTGGGGCTGACATCATTGGACATAATTTCTCACTGTTCCATCATATTTTATTTTGGGATTAATCATATTATGTTTTGGAATTTATTTGGTTATGGCCTGGTTTAAAGCCCTTTTCAGGTATTGGTATGGCTCGGTGGGCTGGTTGGTACGATTTGGTGTGACTGGATGACTTGGTAGGGCTGGTCTAGGAATAGACCTATCCCAAAGTCAGTCCGTTTTTAATTATTATATCTTGAAATTTGTTTGGTACTCAGCCGATACAAGGTATGTTAATGGTGATTGGGATGGGTAACAGGGGGTGGTCCTCGATCCTGGTTGGACTTGGGATGCCCATTACGACAAGGTCCCCGATCGAGTCGTGTTACATTAGAATTAGGGACATAACAATCACTTGATAACAATTGCATGAACTGGATAGGTAGTAGTTGGTAATATTGACACAGTGCCATGTCTGTGAGAGACTACCTAGTTCCTTTTGTTTGTTGAATTCAGAACTTGCCTAGTTAGTCTTGCCTAGGTTGAAAGATAGTTAATTAGGAAATGATCATATGTCATTTTTTATTTTAGTTCACTTTCAACCTAAATGACCTTCCATGTGTGATTTGTATCCCTTGATCCCTGTTTTGAGCCTTATAAGCCTATATTCTTGTTTCACCATTCACATTCTCATTTATATTACAATGAACCAATTTTGGCCCTAGTCCTCCTTGGACATTGTGAACCTTAACTCGGGCAAAAATCCTAAGTTGAAGGTGGCCATCATAGGGGTGTGTAGTGTAAAATAGGTACGAATAAGGGTAAGATAGAAGAAGAAGTTAGTAGGGCGAGGTGTTGTAGAAAAAGAAAACAATTTATGAAAAAGTGAAAAGAAAAGAATAAAAGACTACACCAAACCTGAATGTGCAATAGAAGAATAAAAGAGAGACATAAGGGTCGAATAAAAAGGAAATTTTCTATTAAGTGTGACTCTAAAATTTTATAGTGCAAAGGAGGCTTAGTCCCTTTAAATATCCATCTATATCATACCTTCCCCCAAGCCTACATTACAAGCTGAGAAAAGTTCCATAGTGATCCAAACTTGACTATCTGAATGTTAAGGTATAGAAAATAAGGACAAGCCTATGGTATTTGACATGTATTGACTAGAACTTCTTGGTTGAGTGTGAGTGTATCTTGACCATCCTTGAATTTACATACATTACATCATATGAGTAAGTGGTACATCTTTGTTGTGAGGGCACTTGAGTCATGTTGCTAGCTATTTGCTTGTTTCGGCTAGTGTAATTTGTACATATGAGTGGTTGTTTGTTACTAATGTAATTGACATACCTTGATCCCATCATGTCACATTGTTGTGCTTTATGTTCATACATAGTTGGTTTTGAAAAGAGATATAGGGGGGGATGTTATGATTTGAACTTAATGTGATGACTGACTGATTTGAGTATCTTAAATTCACTTAGTTAAGCATCGTTTTTATTTTGTTGTCTCTTTTTGCCTGAGGACATGCCAACATTCTAAGTTTAGGGTGTTGATGTGCTATATAAAAATAGCACTTTCGATGCTTAAAAAAAAGAAAATATGCAGATTTCTGAGGCTTTTTTGTTAGATTTGATTTGTTTTAGGTATGTTTTGCAGAAACCATATTTTGGATTATAAGTTCGTGAAAATGTAGAAAAAAAGGTGTTTTTAGAACTTTTGGAGAAATTATGGATATGTGGGTGTATTCCAACTTGATAGTGATTAATGCATGTTCGAGAGTTGAAGAAGATCTAAAAAACTGACTCCCGACACCTACCAAGTCAACATATGACTGCAAGTAGGACCTACGGACCGTATGTAGGCAAAGCAAGTATCGGAAAGTCAAAATCCCGAGAGTTGAACATTGTAGGATTTTTACTCTTGCTACCTGTGCCTGGACCGCAGGTAGTACCTGCGCACTGCTAGACCGCAGGTACATGGAGCAGGTGGTCACCGATCCTATTTTCTCCTATTTATTCGAGCTTAGTTTTTAGGGTTTTCTCCAGTACTATTATACCCCTTATGTACTTTTTAGTAGAGGTAACACATTTTTAACACACAAAAACATATATTGATTTCATGATCCGTCTTTGACCTTGGGATTTCATTGTATTGACTTTGATTGATTATTCTATTTATGATTGTGGGTTTTTCTTCATCTTATCATTGTGATTTCATCTTTGCTTTTCCAACATGAACATTATTGATTTCTTCACAAGCATGAGAGGCTAAAAACATATAGCTAGGGTTGTGAAAACCCTAGCTGATTAATGAAGTAGGGGACGTGTGATTGTTGAATTGAACCCATATCCATGGAATGTATTGTATTATCTTCATTATAATAGTTGTCTTAGCAATTGCAAATGTTAGGATCCTGCCTAGATATTGCTACTTACTCCAAAAGAGGAGTAGTAACAAGGAAAATATAATGGAAACAATAATTTTGGAGTTAATAGTCGATCCATTGCAGTACAACAATATATCTAAATGATTATTAACTTTCATCTAAAAACTTAAGACTCAAAAGGTGATAGTTAACTAGAATCAGGGTAAGGTTTAGTAATGTGACATCCTGATACTCAAAAGGTAAAGGGTGAAATCCTCCTACTCATCCAAAAGATTGTAGGAGGTACATAACTTATTGATTCTGCATGCAGGGTATTGGGTTGGTTTGACATATCACGATAGAACTAAGGAGTTGAGACACCGGGGGGAACACAATTCTAGTGTCCACCCGTAACTAATTTCAACCAGAGTTAATATTATTACTTTCTCAAGATAACTACAAATAAATCCCCCCATTTACTTTCCAGTACTGCCTGTAGAATACAACTAGTGATAACCGCAATTCCACGTGTTCCCTTGGAATTCGACCCCAACCAAAGTTGGGTTAGTTTATCTTGACAGTGAACGTACCATCATCCTAAATGAGGTATTGCTTAGACATCATCACTGCTCCTTGAGTTCTTTCAACACAACCGGGGTCATTCTAAAAGGAGGGATAAAAATAAGATGAGTGTTCGGAAGAAGAAAAATCCCAAAAACAATTCCCCTATTGGGAAGAACACCAGGAAGATCATCAGGGAATACCTCAGGAAATTCACAAGCCACAGGGACAGTCTGTAAAGAAGGACCTTTGGATCTAGAATCCTTAACATGCACGAAGTGATAGAGTCACCCCTTAGAAACTAATTTCCAGGATCTAAGATAATAAATGAACCTTCCCTTAGGAGCTAGGAAACTACCTTCCTATTCAATCACCGATCATCTGGGAATTAGAAACTAATACTTTGGGTCCGACAATCAAGAGATACATAGCACAAATGCAACCAATCCATCCCAAATCACATCAAAGTCTAACATGTCCAACTCTATCTGATCCTACCATAAACCGACATCACACAACCCCTATAGACCCTTTATGCCACAATGGAGTCACCCATCAGGGTGGATACAGAGAAGGGATCCAGAATACATTCATGGTCAAAACTGAATTAAATAGCCATAAAAGGAGTCATATGGGAAAAGGTATACCCGAGATCAAATAGACAATATACATCATGGGAGAAAAGTTTGAGCATATCAGTAACAACTTTTGGGGATGCTTCAGAATCTTGGAGAGTGGAAAGAGTGCTTAGGTGGTTCCGTCCAGTGCCAGATCCAGAAACAGAAGTGGAACCCTTTAGTGCAGAAATTTATGAAGTAGCAATAGGAATCTTATTTTCCCCAGAAGAAACCCTAGAAGTACAATCCCTCTACATATGACCAATTTGACTATATTTAAAGCACTTGCTCCTTCTTTCTTCACAAACACCACGATGCACCTGACCACAAAATCTACGAGGGGGATATGATAAAGATGAATGAGCCCCACTAGCCTAAGGCTGGGCACCTTATGCCCTGGGACCAATATTATTTTAAAAATTACGATCACCCAATGGCATCAGATAAGATACACTAGCGATAGAGTAGGAACCACAATTGCCCCACTACTTATTAGACCATTTCCACTATCTCTACCACTATGTTGCTGACTTACACCCTGATCCAAATACCAAAACTTCTTATTCTGCCTTTCACTCATCTCAACCTACTGTATGTACACTACCAACCTGGATATGTTTATGTCTCTATTCAATAGAGCAGCTTTGCATTCCAATACGAAATTATGAGATAATCCTAAAGAAAATTTCCTCATTCGATCTCTCATAGAGGACACCGACTCTAAAGAACAACGAGATAGCTGGTGAAACTTTAAGGCATACTCTTTTACTATCATTTCACCTTGCTTTAAGTTCACCAATTCCTTAGCCTTTGCCTCCCTCAACTCCTGAGGAAAGAAGCGATCTAAAAAAGTACTAGAGAAGTTATCCCACAAAGCAGACTTAGTATCATTGCCCCTAGATTGGTCCCATTCCTTGTACCACTGATACATCGCATCCTTCAACTGATAAGTAGTGAACTCCATACCATCCACATCAGTAGCATGCATCACACATAAAATCTTTTCTTTCTCATCAATGAAATTTTAAGGATCTTCTTTAACTTTAGAATTAGTAAAAGTTAGAGGACTCAACCTCATAAATTAGACTTCTCTAGTGACCTCAGATGATGGAGAGATAGAAGCAACATGCTCAGTTTGAGAGGCCACCATCTGGATAAGAAAATAAATCAACTGGCGAAACTCAGCATTAGACACATCAGTTTGAGGTGCCTGGGGAGAGATAGGGGAATTAGTGGAACTCCACTAGGGCAATCAAAAGTTACGACCCTAGACTGGGTCTAAACTCCTAAGTGGGACAAGCTCCATCCACATTGTCTTTAGATGGGACAAAAGAGTTTCCACAAGCATCAGATCTTCTAGGAGGAATGATCTTAAAAACAAATATATGGGTATTAGAGAAGATCTAAGACCTTAGACTATATAGCTTGAAATAGAACAATAAGAAAAAAAAGCATTCTTAAATGCCTCATATCCTCTCCCTTATAGATGTGGCATGCTACACACCCATAAAAGAGACTCTAGTCGACACGGATTTGTGGACACCCAATGACACCAAACCTAGGCTCTAATATCAACTTTGTCAAGACCCAAACCAGGTCTTGGCCATAATGTGTATCTCAAGTCCATTGTGGAATAGAGATTACCCCCTGTACCTAGCTAAAAGTTACACAATATCTCCAATGTCTGATGAACTTTGAATATATAAAAAGATAGCATTAGAATAAGCTTAAAGATATTTAAAACATGTCTATGACTGAAAATAGGTAATCATCCAAACAACCTACCAACATCACCCAAGTCCATAATAATCCAACAAAGCCTTTATGTAAAGATAACCAAAACCAATCTTGATCAGGACATGTCCCCGAGTCTGATAGAAGACAATGATAATGATTAAATTGATGATAAGGAAAACTCAATTCTAATCTATGATAAGAATTGATAATATATCTAAGTCTTCCTGAGAATGGAAACACCCCACAAAGAACCAACAAATTGAGTTGATCCACCAAACTCTGCACAGGAAAAGTAGAGGTATCTCTGGTACCTGCATTTTGTGGGGATACAACATCTGAAGATAGTTAGCATTTTGAGCGCTAGAATGTAACTCAGGGATATGCAACGAAATAATGTCATGGATAACAATTCAAAACCATTCCATAATCCAATACACTTAATAAAATGGAAATACATATATATATATATATATATATATATATATATATATATATCACATGCTGGGATAGGGAAGAAGGCTTAACATGCACTTTAAATCTTTAGCCTAGGTCATTTAGCTCAATTTTCATTACATAAGAAGGCACCCATAGGCTATATAGTCCCAGTTCTCCCCTAGATGGTAGGGCCCCAGTGCGTGTTGCCGCATGAATAAGAGGGTATATATATGCACTATAGGGGACTCAAACCTCCCAACATATCAAAGTGACTTAAGCACCCAATCATGTAATATAACCTCCTAATCATATAATAATAATAAGGGAGACTCGAACCACCCAGTAATTTAGACACCTACATCGGTAATTGCAGTTTCCAGTAGAAATCCCTCGGGACCTCTACTTTCATGACTCATCTACACAACCCTCATTAAATCCCAATTAAATAAATTATCACATATTCCCATTAATTGAACCATGATACACGTTTATGCATACATTGTTGGTATTGTTATACCAACTATACTTGTAATTTAACATCAATATGCCAAAATAATTTCATTACTGGGAAACATTTATAGGCCCCTTGGTACAATTATACACTCTCTTAGGGAATCACAAAACCCAATACAATTCAATTTCAAAATCATTATGCTTTATTAACATTTCACATTAAGCAATAGTTCAAGAGTAGTTCAATATTCATACTTTTCGTATTCAAAACCAATTTCATAATATGGGGCTGAGGTAATTACCACTTTAAAAGTCACAAGTTGGGGGAAATCACATTCCTCTAGTTTATTCACCATACCTATACATCAAATTGATTTTAAATCCACCATTTAAACGTAACCCATGTAAGGACAAAATGAAGCATCACATAAATAACAGTTATTCAAAACCCACAACCGATGTTTCAAAACCAACATCAATATCATATGAATAACACTTTAAAATTTATGCCTTTTAAAAAATTAGCAATTAGGGAAGAGTAACATGCCTGAGATACCCAAGTTTACAGAGAGAATTCAACCCTTGAAGATTTCATTAACCTACTTCTTAGAAACTCTAAGTGTGGATGCTTGAGAGACTTGAGAGAGAAGAAACAATATTTAGAGTGTGCTATAGATGAATTTAGGTCCCCAAGTATATTTATAGGTCATGGTTTACTATTGGTATAAGAGGGAAGTGTCTAAAATACCCCTGTAAAAAAGCTGGAAAATAACTATCAACCATTATGGGTCTCATGATGACTCATTAAGACTTGTCTCCATGAGTCGTTACCAAAACACTCTCTCCTGGTAGACATACTATTGACCTTGAAACTCATATATCATGACCCATAGTTAGACCCTACAACTCATAGGGTCCAGTCGTAGTCAACACAGGACTCATTTGGGGTATACATTGGACATCCTATGATTTGCACACAAAGACTCGTAATGAATCCTTATGACTCGTAGTGTGCCACTCTTACTCAGAACAAAACTAATCCATAAACACACTGTTTAGGCTATGATTGGGTCCCTAGGACTTGTCAAGACTCCTTATGACTCATAAGGGAATCGAAGTCAGGACAGTGAGGATAAAATTTCAGAAATTTTCAAGGACCAAAAACCTTAGATGTTACAAGTTTGATCTATAGGATATAATGTTTAAGAATCACTTATGTGAGAGTAAAGTGGAAGTTTCTTCAAATATAATGATAGTAAAGTCCTATTCTCTAAGCTATCAAAAAATGAGGTAGTGTTCACTGCTGAAATGAGCAAAATCGTGAGAATCATAGATGGTAAAGATCTAATTATGTGACTTGTGTTGTATAGGTGTATATTAAAGTTTGACTATTCAAATATATCACATATATCAATAATAAAGTGCATCCAATGCAAGTTCATTATGAAAAGTTCAAAGGGAAACCTACTTATCCTAATGCAATTAGTCTTTGCTTGTAGATCACACACTAGTCCATATATTCATATTCATGTGGGGGATTGTTAGGTTTTTATGAGTTATGAATAAAAAATGAATAGGTGATCTTTCTGAAAAGACACCAAGATAAATGATGCAAAAAAGGCACATTTTTACTTTGGATCGCTATGACCTTTCTAATGGATTTTGACTTTTTTAAAGAGTTGCACCTTTTCTGAACCATTGCTTCTCTTCATGAAAAATACCTTAAATTCTATAACTATCTAATTTTTTCCTCAGGTACAGATATGAAATTCAGAAGTAAAAACACTCTCTTATCTTGAACAACTCAAGTGTGAATTGCTACAGTTGAATGCATTTGTAGTTCGAAAAAGTTTGAGGTACTGTTATTCTATTGAAGTAATTTATTTTATCCTAAGAGGGTATCTCTATAACCTCGGTTACTTGAGAAGAAGAATTTTCTTAAAGACACACTGCTTCTAATCTGCATCTTTCTCTAAACATTTGGTTTTGCTATTTTTCAAAAAAATAGTTTGAACTTCATTTTGTTGATGTTCATAAGTTAGGTTGAACTTATTGCAAGTTTAAAGTTGTAAATACATAGTGTCTACTTCATTTGATTATTCATATTCTAGTTTAAACATGTGTTTGAAGTTCTTGTTCAAAAATATAGATATTACTAAGCCCGAAAAACAATAGTCACTCAGATTATGTTGGATTTGCAAGCAGCTTATGGACAAAATATCATTCTCTCAACTAAAGTTTCCAGCCTGAGGTACCAACTCACTACTTTACAGGCTGAAATAATCAGGTTGAAGGATGACATACTTAAGAAGCAGCTCGAACACAATGCTCACATTGGCACACTCTTTCTTTTAGTCTAGAAGAACTCCATCCTTCTAGACCCCTCCTAATATCATGTCTCCTTAGTTCTACTCATTCAGGACCTGGTTCTTGTTGTCAACAATTTTTTGGCCTTGTAATAGACATATTCTCTCTTGTTTTGTTGAGGGATATTTGTCTTTGTACCATGCTTATTCTAACTGTGTTATTCTTGATTCTTTAGTGTATTACTTTGTATTTTTTGTGAGATTCCTAGTATCATCATATTGTTTCATTGAACATATGAGTCTACATTATTCTACATTATTTCATTCTCTTACTTGATTTGATGTCTGTATTCATAGTTTTAATGATGCCAAAGGGGGGAAATTGTAGAAGTTGTTTCTCAGTATAGGATGTAGTGATGTTGTGGTGGTGAAATGTGATGTATGATGTCTACACTTGCATAGTTTGACATCATAAAAGAGAGAAAATTGATAAATTGACTATGTTTTCATGTATGAATGTATGCTCTCACTATTATTGTTTTTATGACGGACAAAAATATTGGAGAACCAGGTTCACTTATACAACTGTCACTATGCAAGTGAAATTGGCCAACATGGTAAGTTATAGTACCAGGTGTAGCTAAGGGTAGAGTCCTGCACACATGCGACTACACATATCAAGGAAAGAAAAGAATTCTTTGAGGATTCTAATTGAGGAAGCCACTTTCAAAAAGAAGTGTAAGACCTTATCTACATCTATCTATATCATATTAAAAGTGTAAACACACTTAGAAAAATGATTTGAACTTTTTTTCCTTCATTGAAAAACTTTGTAATAGACAAAATCGTCTTTTTACTATTTTAAAAAAAAATAAAACTTAAAAATTCATTAAAATTTCGTTCTTAAACTTTTCCGTATTTGAATTATCTACATAAAATTTAGGAATTTTAGGTTAATTAAAAATTGTATGTTAAATAAATCTTTAAAAACTTTAATTAATTGGTAGTACTGTTTTGGCATTTTTTTCCCTTCACGTATGTATCCTTTTGCGTAAAAGCTTTGTTAATAATTAATTTTAGTTATAAATTCTTTTTCATAATATTTGACACTTTTAAATCAATTAGAATTTTATCTTATAGATATATATTTCTACTTTTTCTTCTTATTTCGTTATTAATTCAAATTGTCTTTTTTGTGTGCATATGTATTCATTATAATCATATTCTCCATCTTTCTTTATTCCTTTTAGTTAATAACTTTGAAGATTATATGTAAATTATGATTAAATAATCAATAAGACAATGAATTCTCCTTTTTTTGATAATTTGTCGTTTTTCTCTTTCAGTAGAAAACTTTTGATCGGAGATTGAAAGAAATAAGCATGTCGTCACCGAATGAAGTGGTCAAAAAATATCAAAGGTTTGTCTCTTTCTTTTTTATCCCTTTTATTTAATTGTGACTTTATTTTTATTATGTTGTTTCTCTATTTTATTGATATTATAGTTGAATCTTTAATTCAACTTATTAATTGCTTTCTAAATATAAAGTTATAATATGTGTTGAATCTTGATATACATAACTTTGTTTGAATGATGAATATATAAATTTGGAATTATAGTTGACTCTTCCAATTTTGGGCATACTAATTCAGTTGAAAGCGGATCAAATACATTATTCATTGTAAATCGAGTTTAATCTATGTACCGACAATTATAAAATTCTGAATATAACTGTTAGCCGATAAAAATATCTTTCAAAAAATCTTCTCAATAGATTGAGAATTATACATCAACCAATGAAGTTGAGAAATTGATTGGATTGAACAGATTAATTGGGGAAGCTTTTGAAAAAACTGACAAGCCTAAAGAATCCAAACAAAATGAAAAGTGTGTTGATATAAAATTGGAGAAGTTTAAATAAGAGATTGAGAAGATTAAAGAAAGACAAAATAGGTAGAGGAGAATGGATCAACGGAGGAGTAAAGAGAATGTACTCTTCTTTGTAAACTTTCTTGTGTTTAGTTTAATATACATGTTTTTCGATTGTCTAATTCTACTTTTTCATAGAATTGGATAATAACTTAAAGTAGACCCCTAATGTGAAGATGCTAACAAGAAAATGCAATAAAAATTTTGAAAAAACATCATGCTTTTTATATCTTGAATGATTTTTTAAAATTGAACTCACTAAATTAAGGTACCTACGCATCTTGCAAACTAGTATGATTAATTATGGGTTGTATAGGAACACCCAATATTAACTCTACTACATATGGTAAACTCCTAGGTCAGATCGACACATCTATTGTAAGAAAGAATTAGAGTTCTCTCTGATACACATAAATGGAAATTGCAGCTCAAGGAGCTAAGCTCGATGAACAGCTATGGTTGATCAGGGATGGAAATTTCGAGAACTCAGATAATTAGAGAAGAAGAGATTTAAGGAGAGAAGAAATTTGTATTATCAATCAATGAGTTCTGAAAGTACATCTGGTAGTATTTATAGACAAAGAAACCCCCAGTAACCACCTCTAACTAACTAGTAATTAGAATTTTCTATAGTGACAATAACCAACTGCTACAGTAATAACAAACTAATGAATAATAGAGGAATGTAATAGTAAAATAGTAAAAACTCTGATTCACTTCAGCATCATCTCAAACTCAATCCTCTTGATCTTTTTATCCTTCTTTCTTTCTTTTGCAGCCAATACATGTATCAATACCCCTTGTTAAAGAATAGACTTGTCCTTAAGTCTAAAAGGAAGGGAACCCATGTTGCACCTCAGATAAAAATTCCCAAGTAGATTGTTGAGCATCAATGTTTGTCCATTTCACCAACACTTGAGCAATAGCTCTATTGGCTTTCTTGACCATTCTTCTATCCAACACCATCTCAGGCAAGGGACTGTAGGGGCTTGCTAAGTTGAACACAGGTTGATGGTTGATGACATAAGAAAGTTCCAAACACTTTTTAGTTAATATACATGAAAAATAGGATGAATCAACATATTATCTTGCAAAAGAAGATTGCAACCATACCAATCTTAGCATCAATAGGATAGGGCCCAAAATATTTTGCTGCAAGTTTATTAAATGGTCTACCACTCATAGAAATCTATCTATAAGGCTGCAACTTAAATAAACCCAATTACCAACTTGAAAGTTCCTATCATACATATGCTTATCAGCTAAATCTTTCATCCTTTGTTGAGCTCTTAGCATATGAAACTTCAAAAATGCAATAATAGCCTCCCTTATAGATAAAAATCTATACACCATTTCAGAAAAAGACTCACCAGCCAAGTAGAGAAGGTGTACATGAGGTTTTTCCCCATATAATACCTCATATGGAGTACATTTAATAGTATAATTATAGGTCAGCTAGGGGAAGATAATTGGACCACTTCTTAGGTTCATCAGAATAGAAGAATCTCAAATAAGTCTCAAGAGTTCTATTAACTACCTTAATTTTGACCATCAGTTTGAGGGTGATATGTTGTACTCCTCTGGAGTTGAACACTTTGTAATATAAATAGCTCTTTCCAAAAATTACTAAGAAAGATACGATCTCTATCACTTATCAATGAAGAAGGCATTCCATTTAATTTAAAGACATGGTCCAAGAATGATTGAGCTTTTGTCTAAGCAGTGTACGGATGTTGCAGGCTCAAGAAATGACTATATTTTCTCAACCTATCAACATCTACCAAGATGACATCCTTACCATTAGATTTAGGTGAGCCTTCAATGAAGTGTAACCAAACATCATTCCATACACCATCAAGAATAGGCAAGGGTTGTAGTAGTCCAGAATATACAGAAACATCATACTTCTGTCTTTGTAATGCCCCAAGACCACCCCCTGGACATCACATGGTTCTTAGAACCACAAGTGATTCTAAGTTAACCCATGATACTTGCATATCTCATGAGCAACTGAATATGTTACATAAATCTAAAAGAGATAAGTGGAAGAGATTTATTTAGTTGAACATGTTCAAAACAAAACTATTTAAAATGATTACAACTCTAGTATTACAAAACAAAATTGAAATCAAACACATCAACTCTATTGATTGTCTATGAAGTCTCTACTAATACTGACTATAGGTAGCTGGGACATGACCCCCAGCCATCCCAAATCAATACGACCAAATAAAATAATGATACTAAAACTATAGTTGACTCGAGTCCTTAAATCAAAAGAACTCATCATCTGCTGACTGGAAGCTGCAAACAGTCTGATTATGATGTGTGGGCTACAATTGGTACCTACATTATGAGACAATGTAGCACATAGACATATATGTGGGTCAGTACTTTTGGAATGTACTGAGTATATGGGTATGAATGCATAAGTAAAACAATAATTGAGTATTCATATAAACTTTCAAATGATGCATGCTAAGTGTAAATGATTCACCTTAAGCTTGAATAAAACAAAGACTGCAAAATCATAAATACGAGTAATTAAGCATAAGGATAAACTTTGTGAGCCATAACGCTTAGTTTCTAAAATCTTTACTTATTATACTTTATTAGGGAGGTTCTTCTAACCGACATAAACTATGTGAGCTATTATGGAGTCCAGCGTCTTACCCTTGGGGAGAGTTGTTATACCCTTGCCATAAGAATAGAACCTTAACTTAAGTGATCACTATACTTAACCCATATTGGGACTTGAACCTATGGTGGCACGTAGTTCTAGGACATGTGACCTCAAAATCATACCCAACTTGGTGCTAAATACTACTCCCATATTACTTATATGCTAATACTTTAGGAAATCCACCTAAAAATAGCATAAGGGTTTATAGAATGAAAACTAATTATGCTTCTATTACTTTAAATCATAATCAGGATGAACAAATATGGATTCCATATCTTATGTTAAGATCAAAAGATCAATCTTTACTTTAAAAAATGACGATAATAAATGATTATGGATTTTAAGCCTTATCTTGGAATCAAAAGATTCAAACTCTTCTTGTAAACTTAGTGCTTAAACTGAAGCCTTAAATCTCATGCTTTCTTTCATATAACTTTTAATACAATATCATTCTTAAAAAAACTTACATATAAATACTTCATTAATTTAACAAACTTCAAACCAAGATATTGGAATCATCTCATAGTAGTAATATTGTAATTAAAACAGGCATAAAAGGGATATTTCTTGTGCAAATCAATTTTTGAATCACATGATAATATTATAACTCAAGAATATGAAGGTTGGGTATGAACCTTAATTGCAATTTATGTAAATTCAACTTTAAAACAAGTTTTGGTTACAAGGATTAAAGAGTATCCTTGTTCATAAACCCCACATTTCTTAATCAGATGAATTCTTGAAGAAAGCTTTGAGATTGAAACTTGAATCCTTGAGTTCTTGAAGAAAAAGGTTGAATTTTGTTCTTGGGAAGAGGAGAAGGGTTGAATAGCGTACTGAATGTTTAGGGTTAAGCTGATGGAAATATCGTGATTTAAGACCCCCTAAATCATTTAAGAATGATTAGAAATGAGTTAGGGTGTAAAAAGACCTCAACTCCCTTAAACTAAGTCAAAATGGAGCAATTTTTGGAACTATGCTATTTCTGGGTGACGCACGCCAATCAAAAACCTGAGGTTGTGTGGTGCGTTCCAATAGCACACCTCATCCTGTGGCTATTTACGATTGACATGTGACGCACGACCTTAGCAAGGTCATAACTTTTTTCTCGGATATCGGATTAAGGCTAAATTGGTATCATTGGAAAGCTAATTCCATTATCTACAACTTGGTGGGTCTTGAAATGAAAAAATCCACATATGTAAAAATTTATACACATTCAAATCCAACCTTTGTAGAATCAAATACCAAGATTTAGCCGAATCAAAGGCTCTTCGCTGAACTTTTCTCTAAGCAATTCCTATGAACATCTTTCACCTTGATAGCACTTTACACACTAGGATAATGATCATGACATATTTATACAAATATAAATCATGGTATTAGAGTTTTCACACATAGGAACGACGGTTCGATTTCTATCTTAAAAAATATGTGGTGTTACATTATCTCCCACTTGGAATCATTCATCCTCGGGGTAGGAACTTGTTGAGACTTTAGAAGTATGGAATAAGGTTCACATGACATGTCTTGTAATGAAGGATGTATTAAGGTAAATCATTGAAACTTCTATCATGAAACTGATTTTTAAGATGACTTGACTTTATTAACTCTAAGGAGCTGATTCATGTTGAGAGTTTAGAACTCACTTGAAATGTTTATGATATGATCTTACCTATAGAATTGCAAAGTGATAACTGATGCAATAGAATTCCAAGAGTTACTAAGGATGGAATAAGGTATGTAACTTCTTAATAGGGATTCTCTCTCAATAAAACACGTATAGTAAGTACATTTGTAAGCACGAATCCTCAGACAACAAGACTAAGGTCGTATAAGGGGGTATTACTTTGTCTGAGCTAGGATACTTAGAAAACTAAGATCATTCACTAAACACTTATGAATTGAGTCATGACTAAATAGGTGAATTTGAAACATGATGCATTAAATGAACTGAATTTGAAATTTTCATGGACGTGAATAAATTACCACATGGACTATCCATATTAATGAAATTTCGGATTGTAAGACTAGATGGAAAGCAGGAAAACCACAGGAACTTGTCTGTTTGACCGCTAAACTGAATTGCTGGCTATATGGACTAAATTATTCTGAAAGCTCATACTGAACTGGAGTATTTCTTCAACACTCTTTCTAAGAAGTTCTAATAATATTAGGGAGCAAAGAATCTTAGGCATGATCTAAGTGAGATATCTGAACAAGGAATCTCAATCTAGCTACAACTTTAGTAACATGGAACATAGTCCTAGGAAACATAAACTAGGATAGAATTACTAGGCCTTAGGCAATGCAACTTCCCACTTCAAGCTTAGCCATGCTTCTCACATACTCACATGTGTATATATAACTACTTCGGCTAATGTCTGAGTTGAACTACATACCCTCACCATGTTCAAGCCTAACCCAAAATCACAAAGTACTATATATAAAACCATAATAATAGTCTAAGCCACGAATTCTATACCCCATGCGTGTTTCACAACTCTCATCTCAAGAATAATTCTTCTTACCATTTCAACAACTAAATTTAATCTCTTAATAGGAATTCACTAGCACACAATTCACCCATCCACTTATATACCAACATGATGTTCAAGCCTATAATTATACCCACATATAAGCTTTTAGGTAAACAACCCACCAAAGTATCTTTTCCATATTCTCTAATGCCTCTTTCAATAACAACTTCCATGCACTATCCCTAAGAAAACAAACATGAAATTTCAACTAACCATGGCACATCTCAAAAGTCTTACCTCAATATTCCTTCAAACTTATAGCCTTAGATAACTCTAGCATAAGATAATCTCTACCCAACAAGAAACATTTACTTTCTTCCATCTAAATAATTGTTCATCACCACTATCACTTCATAAGAAGAGATCAGTGAAAGGATAGAACATGAGGACTTGAAGCATGAAAGGATACTATACATAACTTGGACACTTAACTAAGCCTGAGGAATAGAGGATCCACGACATGGATTCATTAAAGAGATCTAAACTAAGGATATACATGACATAATTTGAATTTAGCTGATCATTAAAAGTGTAACATAAGTACCTGAAACTGAACATATTGTAAAGAATGAGAACATGAGTCATGAGCTGCATGACCTAAGTTTAGAGTTCAAAAATTCATGGAATATGATTTGTACTTCAAAGTGAACTGGAACTCCTCATACTAGGAACTGGGAGCGAACATGATTTGATGGAAATTACATGAATACGAGCTATGATCATGAAGCTGATATGTAAGGCTTGAGTAGATGTCGTGATGACTGAAGTACAAAAACTATACCGAGATAAGAATGGGTTAGGCACCTTTCTCCGCTACTGATGTTCTACAATACACTGGCATCACTACTAGAATTTGAGAGCCCGACTTGGTTCCTTATTCTATCATCTACCCCTTAGATTTAAGCTATCATTCTTAGTTTGTGGACCACTAAATGAACTCTAACTGAACTACAACCACTTTACTCTATAGTCAAAGATATCACAATACACATAAATAATAAACTCACCCTAAAAGACTACACCTGAAAGTGTAAAACCCATTGCTAATACTTCCTTCTGAGATATAACTCTTAACTTTCTATAGCCCCAATAGTCATCATACAAATACTTAAACACTTACTAACTTAGAATCTTCAGGAGTACCACCATACCCTGAGTTCACACCATCTAGAATTTTAACTCTTCTTTCCATTAGCTCAATTATCCTAGTTTCAAACTTAGATTCTAACATTTAGCATAGATATTCCCAAACTTGTAATGAACTATACTAACTTCATTATTGAACTCACCCTGAATAAATACTATCCTTAACTTTCTTTAGCTTCAATAATCATCACATACCTACACCCTTCTTGACCACATACTTTCCTTACTAAACACATATTTTGCCTCTTTTCCTTCATATCCTACTAATATCACATCTCTAAACTTATACTTTTCCCTAAGCCATGAGAATTACCATTACACCAACATACCTGATATTAACAACCTATAGCCCATAATTTAGCTGTAAAGAATATAATATACTACATATCTAGCCTCATTCGCACTTAGCAACTTGAGGGTACTACCTAAGAACACAAAATGTAAAAACCTTAGAAATAAACCTCTAGATCATACACATATCATCATACTTAATTTTGAACCAATAAACTTAAATTCTTGCATATATTATTTCAAGACTACTGGTTCACCTTTCATACAACTAGCCCCATGGATATAAAATCTACTAAATCTAGATAAACCCTATCCCCACTTTACTACTATTAAACTTCTAGGTCCATGCTTCTAACTCTAGATGATATGATGTCATATGATTCTGAGAACAGATTTGAGGGCATATATAACTTTGACTTAGTGCACGATTTTCATAAACATGAATGAAATCTTTCAAACTTGAAGACATAAAAGCACTAATGGGATCCATTTTTAGCCTACATGTAATCCCATAACTATCTACGAGGACTGTCAGAATAAACTCTATCTATAAGGATTTAAGCTTCGCTATTTCTATTGACTCAAGAATAAGGCAGAGTTGGCACAAACGGAGTAGCATAAGAATCTGCATAAGTTCCTTAGAGAAAACTCATATTGCACGATCTAAGAGATGAAATAAGGGAAACATTTCTTAAATGCCCTATAGACTCTCGAAGAAAAGTACAAACGTCTTCGTACCATTTTGCAAGACTCTACTAGACATGGCTTCATAGACACCCTAGGACACTTAAACTTTGTTCTCTGATACCAAGTTCGTAATTCCCCGAGACCACCCCTGGATGTCAAACGGTGCTTAGAACCACAAGTGATCCTAAGATAACTCATGATACTTGCATAACTCATGAGCAACTAAATATGTTACATTAATCTAAAAGAGATAAGCAGAGAGATTTATTTAGTTGAACATGTTCAAAACAAAACTATTTAAAATGATTACAACTCTGCTTATACAAAACAAAACAAAAATCAAATACATCAACTCCACTGACTGTTTATGAAGCCTCTACTAATACTGACAATAGGTAGCCGGGACATGACCCCAGCAATCACAAATCAATACGACTGAATAAAATAATGATACTGAAATTATAGTTGACTTGAGTCCTCTAATCAAAAGAACGCGTCATCTACTGACTGGAAGCTCCAAACTGTCTGATTATGATGTGTGGGCTACAATTGGTACCCACGTTATGAGATAATGTAGCACATAGACATATATGTGAGTCAGTAATTCTGGAATATGCTGAGTATGTGAGGGTGAATGCATAAGTAAAATAATAAAATAATATATTTATATAAACTTTCAAATTATGCATGCTAAGTGTAAATGACTCGCCTTGATCTTGAATAAAACAAAGACCACAAAATCATAAATATGAGTAATGAAGCATACAAATAAACTTTGTGAGCCATAACACTTAGTTTCTAAAAAATTTACTTTTTATACTTTCTTAGGGAGGTTCTTCTTACCGACATAAACCATGTGAGCTATCATGGAGTCCAACATCTTAACCACGTTGGGGAGAGCTGTTCTACCCTTGCCATTGGAATAGAATATTAGCTTAAGTGATTATTATACTTAACCCATATTACAAATTGAACCTATGGTGGCATGTAGTTCTAGGTCATATGAACTCAGACACATACCCAAATCGGTGCTAAATACTACTCCTATATTACTTATATGCTCATACTTTAGGAAATCCACCTAAAAGTAGCATAAGGGTTTATAGAATAAAAACTAGTTATGCTTGGCTTTCTTTAAATCATAATCAGGATGAACAAATATGGATTCCATATCTTATCTTAAGATCAAAATATCAATCTTTTCTTTGAACCACGAGGATAATAAATGATTGTGGATTTTAAGCCTTATATTGGAATCAAAAGATTCAAACTCTTCTTGTAAACTTAGTGCTTAAACTTAAGTATTAAATCTCATGCTTTCTTTCATATAACTTATAATACAATATCATGCTTATAAAAACATACATAGAAATACTTCATCAATTTAACAAACCTTAGGCCAAGATATTAGAATTATCTCATAGTAGTAATAATGTAATTAAAAACATGTATAAAAAGGATATTCCTTGTGCAAATCAATCTTTGAATCACATGATAATAGTATAACTCAAGAATATGAAGGTTGGGTATGAACCCTAATTGAAATTTATGTAAATTCAACTTTAAAAAAAGTTTTGGGAACAATGATGAAAGAGTTTCCTTTTTAATAAACCCCACATACCTTAATTAGAGGAATTCCTAAAGAAAGCTTCAAGATTAGAACTTGAATCCTTTAGTTCTTTGAGAGAAAGGTTGAATTTTGTTCTTGAAAAGAAGGAAAGGGTTTTGAATTGTGTGCTGAATGTTTATTGTTAAGTGAGTGGAAATATTATGATTTAAGACCCCTTAAATCTTTTAAGAATGATTAGAAATAAGTTAGGGGTGTGAAAAGACCTTAACACCCTTAAACTAAGTCAAAACAAAGCAATTTTTGGCACTATACTATTGCTGGGCGACGCATGCCAATCGTACACCTGAGGTTGTGCGGCACATGCCAATAGCACACCTCATCCAGTGGCTATTTGCGATTGCCATGAGACGTACGACCTTAGCATTGTCATAACTTTTTGCTCGGCTATTGAATTAAGGAAAAATTGATATCGTTGGAAAGCTAACTCAAATATATAAAACTTGGTGGGCCTTGAGATGCAAAATTACACATATTTAAAAAGATATACACATTCAAATTTGACCCTTGTAGAATCAAATGCCAAGATTTGGCTGAATCAAAGGCTCTTAGCTCAACTTTACTCTAAGAAATTCTTCACCTTGATAGAACTTTACACACTAGGATAATGATCATGAAATATATATTCAAATATAAATCATGGGATTAGAGTTTTCACATGTATGAATGATAGTTTTATTTCTATCTTAAAAAATGTTGGGTGTTACAATCTTTGACACACATCACAATTGCTAATAAATTTCCTAACATCATGTATAAGAGATTTCCAATGGAAGAGTGACTGCAGTCTTTTGATGGTTGGATCCATGCTTGAGTGACCCCCTTTAGTAGTAGAATACAATAATTCAATGATATGTCTTCTCAATTGATCATCTACACCTACTACCAATCTTTTCTACCATCTGAGTTGGTCATTGCACCAAGTGTAAGACCTAAAAGGTTGAGTTTGTAGTTTAGTGACTAATGTCTATAAGATAGGATCACTACTCCAATAACTCTTGATTTGATCATAATGAGAATCATTAGATTCAATAAGGAAATAGCTAATATCTCACCATCTGGATGTTTGGAAAAAATAGTTATTTTATTATCCACCATTTTCTTATATTCAATGATAAAATAAAATGCCATCAATTTTTAAATACCAAGCACCTAAAATTCTATATGAATGTTCTGCTTAAGAAAGTGTTTCAAGGCTATCTGATCAGTTATGAGTTTAAAAGATTTATCTAATAGATCATGAGACCATTTAGTGATAGCAAAAATAAGAGGTAACATCTCCCTATCATACAAAGACATAACCTGTTGCTTTAGGGCTAAAGCTTTATTGATTTAGGCTATAGGATAACCTTGTTTCATCAATACAAGAGCCTATACCTTTACCACAAGCCTAAGTTTGAACCACAAAAAATTTAGAGTAGTCAAGCATGGTTAACACAGGTGCAGTAATGAATGCTAACATCAATTTCTCAAATGAAATTGTAGCATCCTTAGACTATTTAAAATTATCCTTTATGAGCAACTCATGTAATGGTTTACAAATAAAACTAAAACTCTGAATGAACCTTCTATAATAGTTTGCTGATCCTGAAAAATCTCTCAACTACTTAAGATTAGCAGGCACAAGACATGGTTCTACTGCTTGAATTTTTTAAGGATCAGTGCTCACCCCTTTTGCACTAATGAAATAAACTTTAGGTACTCCAAATGCACACTTATACATCCTTGAATATTACTAGAATTTGTTGCATTAGATCAAATATTACCTTAACATGCTCAATGTTATCTTTCATACTTTTGTTGTAAATTAGAATATCATAAAAAAAACTAGCACAGACTTTCTCAATAATGGTTTAAAAACTAAGTTCATGAGGCCTTGAAATAAATATGGAGCATTAGTCAGCCCAAAGGGCATGACCAAAAACTCATAGTGTCCTTCATGATTTCTAAATGCAGTTTTGAAGATGTCCTTCTTATACATTCTCAACTGGTGGTATCCAGCTCTAAGATCAATCTTAGAGAAAACTATAACACCTCCCAACTCATCCAAAAGATCCTGTATAATAGGAACAAGGAACTTGACCTTGATAGTCAATTGATTTAATTCTCTGTAGTCAACACATAGCCTACAGATACCATCCTTCTTGTCGACCAATACAATAGGTGATGCATATGGACTGTTGCTTAGTTGTATAACTCCCTGATCCACCATCTCTTGAATCAGTTTTCAATTTTATCTTTCTTAACTCCTAGATCTCTATATGGTCTTTTGTTCACCGGATTAGTATTTTAAATTAGGGGAATCCTATGATTAAAACATCCTCTGTATGGTTGTAGTATTGTAGGAGCCTCCAAAATGCTAACATATCCTTCTAGTAGGGAAGACAATTCAGGAGTGATAGAGTTACCTTAAGTATCTTAAACATTATAACACTAAAAGTTATATTTTGATCCTTCTAGGAAGGTCATCATATAAACAAGAGATTCAGTAGCAACAATATTGTTCAACAATTTAACACCAACAGCCTTTAATGTAGTGCTTTCCCCTCTGAGTACATGTTT
Organism: Capsicum pubescens; assembly: GCA_030864215.1. Classification (NCBI taxonomy): domain Eukaryota; kingdom Viridiplantae; phylum Streptophyta; class Magnoliopsida; order Solanales; family Solanaceae; genus Capsicum; species Capsicum pubescens. Next base: position 203,702,849 of record CM061546.1, on the reverse strand, counting down.
TTTTCCTTATATCTGAACTCTACAGTTCTATTCTGGAAATAAAATAGTATTCTTCCAAGATTACTCAACCATTATACCCCTAGTACAATTTCCACATTACCTAATTGTAACAATAAAAGGTCTGAGACAAATGCCCTGCAACAACCAATGCAAATTCTTGAAGTTGTTTGTACCTTTCTTTCATCGGCAACACTAATTGATTGTGTCATTATGAGAGTAGTTCTATAGCCTAAGCTCTCAATAGCCTCTTAATTATTAAAATTGTGCATGCTACCAATGTCAATCAATATCTACAAAGGTCCTTTTTCATGATATCCAGTTAGCCTTAAGGTTTGATAACCTATCACACTAGTAAATGCTTGCAAAGATATAGTCATTAATTCATCTGGTTCAGTTCTATCTTCTTGAGTGGAACATTCTTATGTATCTTCTACCCCTACACCATTATATACCACATATACCATGAAGATTTGTGTCTTGGTTTTATACTTATGAACAAAGACATATTTATCATTGATGTGTCGTGGAAACATCCATGGAAATATCCATGGAAACATGGCTCATTCGATGCTTAAAATGGTGAAATTATGCATTGACTGAGGTTGTTTTATGGGATATAATGTGAATTTTATGTGTTTTGCATGGGAAATTAGGTAGCAAGTGGATTAGACTGAATAATAGAAGAAAAGATTCTCAAAAAATGAAGCACTGGTCAGGCTATGAGTCGTTAAGTCACCTTACAACTCATAGCCCAAATCGTATTGATAACAGTGGCTAAAGATAAGCTGAGGAATTAAGTAAAGAAAAACTACGAGTCGGAAGGATAGACTACGAATTATAGTGGGAAGTCATACTATGACCAGTGTTTGAATTATTAAATATTGATTCTCCAATGCCTACGAGTGAAGACCAAGAGTCGTAATGTCTGACTATGACTCATGGTAAGGAATCGTAAAGACTACAGGATTAAGTGACCTAAAGATGAAAATTTACTAGAGTAACTACGATTAGCGGAATATGACTCATAATATGACTATAGGAGTCGGAACCACTGAAGACAAAAGGGAGCTACGATAGCAGGCAGTGAGTCGTAAGAAGACCTAATGACTAGTTGCCCGACAGATGACCTCTGTCGACTTAATTTTCCCTGTCTATTTTAATTAGGATTCCTTTGTTATTTCAAGATACTATAAATACCCCAGGGTTATTCCTTTATTATGTTACAGAGTTTTTACAATATTTTGGATACTTTCATATACTTTGATCATTGATACAATTGTTCTTGAGTTTTTGGTTTCATATTCATGTGAACATTTTGGATTTTATTTCATTATTGTTCAATTAATTACATGTCTTCTTTATTGATTTTCATGGATTATTGCGTAAACATGAGCGGCTAATTTTCTTGACTAGGGTTGTGGGAACCCTGATAGATTAACTATGTAAGGAAAATGGGAGATTCATCTATTCTATTATAGCCTGTGTGTATTAAAATCTTCTTCATATTAATCTTATCCCAAAGCTACTGCAGAAGCTTAGGAATCGCATATATTTGAGAACGTCCTTACAAGGGAGTTTGAGATTGGGAAAAAGAGGTTACTACAGTGATTCGAGGCTATCAACCCTCATCTAATCAACTCGAGACTCAAAAGGTGAGAGTTGTACTGAGGTTATAGACAAGGGACAACAAGGAGACACCCTGAGACTTACAAGGTAAAGGGTGAGATTTATCAACACGTTCACAAGATGTTTGATAATACATAGCTTGTCAACTTTACACACAGAGCAGTGGGTTAGGTGGATTAAACACGAGAAACTTATGGAATTGAAAAGCTAGGGGGAACACAGTCCTAGTGTTTTTCTTCTATTATTTACAAACGTAAGCATTCATGTTTGGTTACTTGTTATTGTTGACTTTAAAATCCCCCCCTTTTTACACTATCTACACTTCTCGTGAATTTTGCCAAGTTTGAGAGACTGTTTCACATATTCCCTATGGGTTCGACCCCAACCTTGTTTGGGTGACAATATTTGACATCGGTCCAAGATACTGTATGACCCAAAATCACCTCTCGGGATGTCACACGGTGCTTAAGCCTACAAGTAGACCCAAGTTAACCCTTTGAGACTATTTCTACTAATAACACTCATTTCAAGATGAAATAATTCAAATACAAACATAGTCATATCATATGAAAGGAAATACGGAGAAAATGCTCGGTCTAAACGACCAAGCAATACCGAAAACCTCAACCCAACCACAATCTGATAACTAGTCTGACAAAGCCTCTACTAATCTATGAACTAGAGAGCCGTTAGGATAGGTCCCCAACTGACTCAAAATAAACTAGAAATAACATCATAGTCTCTCAAAATATGGAGATATATGAATATAGGTCCTCGAACCATGAGGACTCACCACTGTAGGAATATAGATAGAGGTACTAAAAAATCACTGACGAGGTTAGGACTGAGCACCTGAACCTACATTATAAGACAATGTAGCACATAGACGTATATGTGGATCAGCACTTGGGAATGTATTGAGGATGTGGGGGTGCATGCAGTTATATAAAACAATATCGATACTCTTTAATCAAATCATGCATGTAATAAGTAATGACTCTCATGGCTTGAATAAGTATAAAATGCGAAGCTCATGAATCATGTAAAATGGAACATGTAACACAAACTCGTGACTCATTATACTTTTAGCTTTGAAATTTGTACTCTTCTCTTATTCTCATTACTCAAGGCTAAAGAAAACTTTAAGCAATACTTTCAAATCATGTGTATGTCTCATGGAGAGTAAAACTTTTTCAATGCTCAAGAACTCATAACTCTTTTGAACTCAAATACTTTGAATTCTAAATCATATTACTTTGGAACATACTTGAAGGAATTTCATTCATGTTAGAAAAATATCTCATTTCAAGCTTTAGGGAAAAATACTCATATCAAGGGAAAGTATTTTAGTTTTAAAGGAAAATATCTTATCTCAATCGAAAATACTTTAGTTTAGGGAGGTAACAGATCTCGAAGTTTAAATCTCAAGGGAGGTTCTCTTAACCGACATAAACCATGAGAGTTACATGGAGTCCAACATTTTGTCCTCCTAAGGAAGAGACTTCACATTGGGGAGAGCACTCATACTCTTGCCAGGGAGTATAACCTAGGTCCAGTGATTACTAAACAAACTCAGCATCGGGCCCAATATCAACTCGGCCTTAGGCCCAATGAAAATCATAAACTCAACCTCAGGCCCAACCTACGGTGGCACGTAGTTTTGGGGTGAGAAACCGTAGTAACTTACCCGTTCAGTGCTAAATACTACTCCCTTTAGATTATTTGTGCTCATCTCATAAAAATCCACTTTTAGAAATAATCTCATGGTTCACCACGAACCCAATAATCAAATCTGTAATCTCATGTAGTAGAGTGGATTTCAAAACTCAATGACCATTAGGTCAAAACATTTCTCAATAATCTCAGAATACTCAAATCATGGGTGCTTATAGCATAATAGTTCATAAAATCTCAAGTATCAAGTAGGGCTTAATAACCCATAATTCAATCTCAAGTTTAAACTAATCAAAAGCATAATAGATAGCATATAAATCCATAACTCATGTAGAAAATTGGAAATTTCATCAATTTATCTCCAAATCTCAACATACTCATATACTTTAATGTTTCAAACATTTCAACTATTAACTTCTCAAGGATTAAAATCATGGGATATAGACCCAGCTGCAATTTCTCAAGAAAACATGCAAAAATCATGCCATTAGAGTCTCAATTCAAGGGAAACATCAAAAGTTTGAAACCAATAACAATGGGTGAAAAACCCCAATTCAATTTCTTGTAAAATCTCATAAATTGCAGAGAATTGTAGTTTAAATAAGTTTTTGGGCACAAGGGTGAAAGGATTACCCTTGTTCAAAACCCCACATACCTTGAATTAGAAGCTTTGAATGAACTCTCGATTTTGGGACTCTATTTGTACTCTTGAATAAGAGTTCTTGAAGCCCTTGACTTGGGAAACTTGAATCTTGACTCAATTAAGAAAATCTATGGTGGATTCTTGAGATTCTTGGAAGAGGTTTTGGATACTTAGGGTTTTTGTTGATAGAAAACTTGAAGAGACTTCATAGAATGCTTGTGAATGACCTTGATTTGGTGTTTGCACGGTTTAAGAGGCTTGGAAAAAGTCCAAAATGCCCTTTTTAACTTCTGTACGAAGCTGGAAAAAATTGAACTGGGAACCCAATTTCATGGGCCACCGCGATGAGCTACTATTGCGGAGGCTCACTGGAAATTGACAAATGGGAATCTGGTAGTCACCGCGATGTGGATCCATCACGTTGTCCCACTAGTTGGGACCTAGAACTTCAGCGCGACGCATCACAATCGCGCCAGGCCACTGGAAATGGACTATTGGGAAATTGGGGTTCTCCGTGATGTGCCACTATCACAGAGTTCCACTGGAAATTGACAGTTGTCAAATAGACCCTCTCCGCGACGCGCCAAGCACTAAAATGACACTATTTTATGACTAGGACTTAAATTAGCCATAACTTCTTACCCAAGTATTGGATTTGGGTGAATCTTATATCGACGGAAAGCTTATCAAATTTCCCATATGATAAAAATTCAAAATTAGGTAAATTCTAAATGGTTAAAACGATACTAACTTAAGAAGTCACTTCTCAATCTTTTAGGGCCAGAATCACGCCTTACTTGACATGCCCTAAGGTTCATTCTACGAGAGAATTTTGCGGGGTCTTACAAATACTTCTTTGGAGTTTAGTTTTTAGGCAACATTAAATTTTGGCATCATTATTGGGGAATACGGTATTGAATAATTGACTAAAGTTGCTAAAATTCACGATTTTTTATTTTTTGTTCTTAGTTAGGTATACTCCAGTGTATGCCTAGCACTAGGAGTCAAGGAAATCCTTTACTCCCTATTAATCTAAAGCCCAAAAGAATTCTGCAAACACCAACAAGGATGACAAAGCATGTTTGTGATGGTATTCCAGAAGGGGTTAGGGATCACCCTCTTTCTATACCTCCTCCAGCTCTAGGTGATCCAAAGAATGTTGCTAATAGACAAACACAGTTGATATTAGTAGAGGGAACAAAACAACAAAGAAGAGCGATTGAGGAAGCCCGATTGGCTTAGTAGGCAGAGCTAGCCAGGCCAAGACCAGTATCTGTTGGTCGAGCACCACTCGATGGTGATCATAATAGACCACGTGGTGATAGAGCTCGAGTGATCCCATCTTATCAGTATCTATTTCCATATGACAAAGATAAAGACATGGGATATGTTGATCCTGCTGAGATATGAGCCATTATTCCTTTTAATCTACCCCCAATTATTAACTTAGATATTACTAGTGCAATGATCCAGCTGTTGAATCTAAAGGGTTTATTTTGGGGGTTATCAATAAATAATGCAAACATGTATCTTGCCAATTTTAATAGGATCTACACTTTGTATACTATCCTAGAGGTTGATCAAGAAGCATTAAGATTAAGGTTGTTCCCGTTCTCATTGATAGAAGAAGCATTATTATGGTTGGGGGAACTTACTAGAGGCTTAATCATGACTTGGAATGAGTTGCTTAGACAGTTTTTGAATTAATTATTCCCTCCTTCTAGGATGCTACAGCTAAAATATAAAATTTACAACTTCCAGTAGTTGCCTGCAGAGTCCATGTATGAGGCGTGGTTTTGGTTCAAAAAGAAGTTGAGCATGGTACCTAATCATTGGATTCTAGGGTCAAATTTTCTAGAGATATTTTACAGATCCTTGAATATCAACTCTAGGGTGATAGCAGACACTATCGAGAGGCGTATTTATGCGTCAGCTTTGGTAGATAGCATAGGAAATGCTAGATGAGATCTCTGTCACTAACCAAGGATGGCACACATAGAAGGCTGATAGGGGTGCTAGTACATATGTTATTAGATACTATAGTGAGTGCAAACCTAGTGATGATTTGGTAGCACAAGAAGTTGCACAGCTCAGAACAAATATTGGACTACTTACAAAACAATTTGCAGTAATGACTACTAAAAACTGAAAGCAGCGGGGGCACAAGGAACTACTTCCAGGGCTTATGAATCTTATGCAGATGAGGAAGAAAAGTATGTGAATTGAGAAGTGGCGGGTTTCTGAGCCAAAGGGCAAGAAAACCAAGGTCGAAACTATTATGGTGATAGGTACCAAGACAGAAGTAGAGATCGAGATGGTGATTGAAGGTGAAAAGATGATTATAAAGAGATGATTGATAGATATATTCCACCAGGTAGCCAAGATACAGAGTCAAGAATGGAGGCAATATTGTCAAAGTTGGTAAAAGGCCAAGAAAGTCAAGAAAGCTTCCTTAAAGTGATTAAGGCAGACATATCAGGGTTGAATTAGAAAGTTTAACCGTATGAAACCACGATCTAACAACTGGAACAGTAGTTTGGCCTAATATTAGCCATATTAAATCAAAGGCAACCTAGCACACTTCCCAGTAATACAGTACAAAATCTAATATATAATAGTCATTGCTATGCCATTACCACTCGGAGTGGTAAGAACACCATGGAACCTCTCGTGCCCACTAAAGTTGAGCTAATGAATGATGATATTAATGCTGATGTGAGGAAGCACCTAAAGTTGGAGCTGGAAAATCATCAGATGTTGAGTACAGTGGTGCAAAGGATAAGGGCAATGGTAAGGTTGATAAAAAATCATCAAATTTCATTTGTAAGCTCTTATGGAATGAGGTATATCTTAGTTATGTTTGGTTATATGTCCAAATGGGTAGAAGCGGTAGCGATCCATAATAATGAAGGTAGAAGTGTCACTGCACTCCTGAAAAGCATATCTTTTCTCAATTTGTCACTACATGTGCAATAATTAGTAATGGTGGATTGCATTTATACAATCGGTTATTCAGGAGTATTCTTGAGAAATATGGAGTACTGCATAAGGTAGAAACACCTTCTCATACTCAAATAAGCAAAAAAGTTGAGGTCTCTTATAGAGAGATCAAGTCTATTTTGGAAAAGACTGTGAATGCTAATAGGACTAATTGGTCAAGAAGGTTGGATAATGTGTTATGGGAATACTGGAAACCTTATAAAACCCCTATAGGTTCTTATCCATATAATCTTGTGCTTGGCAAGTCATGCCACTTGCCTTCTTAACTTGAGCACAATGCACTATGGGTGTTGAAGAAGCGGAATTTTGAGTGACATGATACAGCAAACATGAGGATGAGTAAAATGCATGATTTGGATGAATTTTGAATTCGAGCTTATGATATTTTTACACAATACAAAGAGAATATGAAGTTGCATCATGATCGAAAAATTGAGAAAAGAATACTTAATCCAGGTGACCAGGTGTTGTTGTATAATTTGAGACTTTGCTTGTTTCTAGGCAAGTTGAAGTCTGGGTGGTATGGGCCATCCACTATGGTGAGGGTGTTCCCATATGGTTCTATAGAATTAAAGTGTGATGGTGAAGTACCATTCAAAGTAAATGGGCATAGGGTGAAGCACTACATGGGAAGCACCGAGGAAGTAAAAATGGTTATTGGTATAGACCTTGGTGAAGTATGAGTAACCAAGGCAATTGTGTCATGCCACGACATTAATTCGGGCGCTGCATGGTAGTTAACCCATGGGGTAGTTGATAAATCTGAGTATACAACCTATCCATATCATGTCGTGACATTAAATTAAGCATTGCATAGGAGGCAACCCATGTTTTTGTACTTAATTGATTATAGGGTAACTTGTGTGTTCAATGTGCAGGGCTAGAGATTGTAAGAATGACCCAAAAAAACTCCTGGTAGCAGGCCATGAAACTTACTTTATGAATCATACTCAGCCTTTATGACTCTTCATCAGATTCATAGGGACTTAGAACTCGGACATCTCTCAGGTATTTTGGTCTCTGGTGTCATTACGCTCTCAGAACGGGTCATAGTCACTGACTACAACTCGTCGCCTTGAGTCATAATGATTGGATACCTAGGTAAGGTTTCAGGTATTACAAAGGGAGAATAAGACCCATAGCGTGTGGTTACGAGTTTTACTTAGTACTTGTAACCAGGCCCGACATCGCGGGCCTAGCAGGTCAACCCAAGCTGATTTACTTAGTAAATAAAAGAAGAAGTCAATACCAATGATTAAACTTCCCATTTTTCAAATAGATTGAGCTCCACTCTCCCTCCATTCCAAAAGTCAACCAATACACTAAAAGCACACATACCATCTCAATCCTATCTTCAAAATTAACTAAAGCTCCCACAAGTCAAGAATCTTTAAAGTTAGGACTCCAAAACTGTGTATGCTAAGTCCCAAGGAATTTAGAGCAAGTAATCAAGTAATTCTTCCATACTTAAATTATTAGATCTTGAGTTGATATTGCGTAGGGTATAAACTTGCTATATTTCCTTGATTGATTGTATTCTATACAATGTATCGAGCCTTAATCTTAAGGAAAATTGCAATGTAATATGTCAATGGGAGTAACGGCATACTATTTGTTATAGTTTAAGATTAGGAATGAAGAGAGTGATGTGTGATATGCTCATTTTATTGTGCTTTTTTGTGTTGGGAATGAGAAGTGGATTTAACTATTCTAATCATCCAAGTTACAGTGGATACAGGATTCTAAATGACTCGTAGGGTCACCTAACGAGTCGTTACGTGACTCGTAACAACTGGTAACATGGTTAATTAGAAAAGGGTAGGTTTTGTTAACATTGCAACTCATCTTAATGAGTCATACATACACTATACCACTCATAGTCAAGAGTCATAATAACTAGGAAGGGTATTTAATCAACAAAGTATTTCTGATCAGACAATGAGTGTTAGTAATGACTCATAGTCTAACATTATGACTCGTTAGGAGGACTCATTACCTAACCAGAAAATACTGAATAGGCAACCTTCCACCTTAAGAGTCTCAATAAGACTCATAACCAAAGGTAATGACTCGCGCTTATGAGTCATAGTGTGCCCAGACCCTACCACACTGACACCTTGTTTTCTTATTTTTCTTTTTTTCATTTCAATAGGTACCAATGGCACCTAAAGGTGATTAATAAAAGAAGCTGATACTGAAGAAGAACACCCAAAAGAAGCCTGCCCCAAAGTCCATTCTTTACCTCAAAAATGAGGACACCGATGAGTCAAGCGGTGGCCTCAAAGAATATCCAATAAAGGGGCAGGTGGATCTAAGGGAAAAATGACCGAAAGGTAAAAAAGCAATTGTTTTGGAGGAGGACACACCCCCTAGGTCCACACCAAGGATGAAGAACCCTAACACTTTACCACCCTATTCACTATCATCCTCCGATTAGGAAGATAATCATGATAATGAAGAAGAAGATGGTGAGAATGCTGATGAGGAAAAATTATGATGTAAGGAAGAGAAGGACAAGGATGACAGGTAGCAGTGAGGAGAGTGGCAGTACATTTAGAGAAGTACCAACACCACAAGTACCACCAACTCGAATGTCCATTAAGGCCACTCCGGTGCCCATCGTTGAACTGTGGGGGTACCCCAGAATGCAAGAACTATATGAAATAGGTTGTGCTATAAATCCTGAAAACAAAAAGGCCCTAAGAGGTATTTATCTTTAGAGAAGGTCGACCACAACAGGCATGTCTGAACTGCCTATATTTGACACCTGGTTTAAGCAATATAAGTTTAAATAGATGACTAGAACACCGAGCCAATAAAGCAAAGCATTGGTACATGAGTTTTATATTGCGTATTAGATAGAGTTGAAAAAGTAAAATCCATAGGGAAATTTATGGAGGGGTGAAGACCCAATATCAAACTTGCTAATTTGTGGTGTTCAGATGAACATCTCAACTCAGACGATCTCTTAGATATTACATGGGCCACAATTTGTAATATCGGCCTACACTGTAGAATTGGACTTTCAAGTAAAATAAATGAAGAAAGTCAAGGTGAAACAAATAGGCCCAAAAGACAAGCTTGTTCAGTTTTGGTGGATGTCCTGGATCATTTCTACAGATTGGGAAAAGGCTCTATGGGTAGTTAGTGGGATAGAATGTCCATCATCAATTAAGAAGAATAGAATAAACTTTTAGTTCAAGTCTCGGTGGACCCTGATCAGACACATGTTGAGTGCAAATTCATCAGACAATATTGTAGGTCCAGACAAGGTAGCACTCATAGCAAGTATAATGTCAGGCTACGAGATTGATGTAGCTAAGTGGATAGCTCATGAGATCAGGAATAGGGCTACTAGAACAAATACAGTTTTAGCCTTCCCTTGTTTGTTGACTAAAATTTTCTTAGAGACGAGAGTGACAGAGCTCTCTGATATTGATTGATTTTTTAGGTCGAGGAGGACGACTGATTTGGGGTTAATCAGAGAGGTAACCAACGTTATTTCGAATATGGAAAAGTTGGGTGCATCGATAATCAGTGAAGCATATTAAGCTGGAGAAGATGACACTACATAGTTCACCGATATGGGTGACAACTCAAATGGGACCGGCCTATCTGCACCTCATGCTTCTGATGTAGTGGTGCATCCAGTACTCTCCCTCCACAACCTAATATGGCACTGATAATGCCCAAGATACACCTTCACTCCAAAGATTATGTGGTCACTATCAAATATAGTAACCAAATAAAGGTTGGGGTTGAATCCCAAGGGAATACATGGAATTGTGTCTCTCAATTGTTGTAATCAATGGACGGGACTAGAAAAGGATTTTGAGTAGTAATATTGAACAAGTGGCAAATATATGCTTCGATTGTAATCAGTCGTAGGTGAACACTAGGATTGTGTTCCCCTTGACTTCTCAACTCTGTAGGCTTATCTTGCTTTATTTAACCAACCTAATACCTTGCATGCAGAATCTGATAAGTTATGTACCATCTATAGTCTTTTGGACGAGTAGATGGATTTCACCCTTTACCTTTTGAGTCTCAGGAAGTAGCCTTACTAACCCTTATCTTGATCCTAGTTAACTATTACCTTTTGATTCTCTAGTTATTAGATGACAGCTAACCACATTACTTAGATAATACCTAATAGCGTGGATCGAATGCTAAACTTCAAATTACTGTTGTAGTTATCTTTTCCTAGTCACTACTCCTGTTTTGGAGTAAGTAGCAATAATCTAGGTGGGATTCTAACATTTGCAACTGCTAAGATATCTATTAAAGTGAATATAATACGATGCATGCATGGGTATTGGTTCAGAACAACAATAGCATTTCCCCTACTTCAGCAATCCGCCAGGGTTTCGACATCCCTAGCTAAGGGTTTTTAGCCGCACATACTTGTGAAGTAATCAAAAACATTCATTATTGAAAGAATAAGATAAAATCATAATAATCACAAGTAAAAACCCAAAAACCATAACTAAATTAATCAACCCAAATCAATACAAGAGAATTACAAGACAAAAATCAAATCTCAAATCAAAATATGTTTGTAAGTATCAAGAGTGTGTAACTTCTACAAAAAACACATAAGGGGTATTTTTAGCAAATGAGGAAAAATCAAAGTCGTAACTAAAAATGACAAAAAAGGGTCAAAAGCCATATGTGGTGTCCACATCTGGCCTAGGACTTAGGCGCAAGTGGCACATGCGGCCTGAGGCTGGGCACATGTAGACACCGCATATACTTAGACAAAAACTCATGTAGCTTCTACTCTTGGGACTTTGGACTTCTAACGCATGATTTTCCCATATGCGGTCCACATGTACTACATGCGGTCCGCATGTTGACATTGGTAGGTGTCGAAAGTTCTTTTACAACTTTTTCACTCTCAGGATCATCAATTCCAGCACTTACCTTAGTCTCATATAGACCATATGTTCTACATGTGATCCACATGTAGACATAGGTAAGTGTCAGGCTTTCCAACACTTTCAACCAAGCTTTAAATATTCAACTTTCATCACATTCTTTGGTCACATACAATCCAAAAAGTGTCACGAATACCCAAAATTAATCAAATAAGTAGCCAAAAACACCATTTTTTATATTTTTCGTAAACTTAGAATCCAAAACATAGTTTCTTGCAAAACATACCCAAAACGCATCATATCTAACAAAACAACCTAAGAAACTTGCATTTTTTTTCATATTTTTAAGCATCAAAAGTGCTATATTTCTATAGCAAATCAACACCCTCAACTTAGAATGTTTACATGTCCTCAAGAACAAAAACAAAACTTGATTCTTAACTAGGAGATTCTAAGTTATTCAAGGAAGTCAATCAACACTTTAATCTCAAACCATAATACCCCCTCTTGTCTCACTTTTCAAAACCAACTGTGTATAAACATGAAGTACAAAAATGTGACACAATGGGATCAAAGTCTGGAATTTTATTAGAAATAGGCAACCATGCAAATGTACAATTTACACTATCCAAACACGTAGATAGCTAGCAATATGACTCATGTGCCCTCACAACAAAGATGTCCCACTCACTCATATGAAATAATGCATGTCAATGCAGGGATAGTCAAGATACACTCACACTTAAAAAAGAAGTTCCAATGAATGTGCATCAAATACCATAAGCTCGTCCTTATTTTCTTTACCTTAGTTTTCAGAAAATCAAGTTAGGATCACTATAGGACTTTTCTCAACTTGTAATGTAGTCTTGGGGGTGGTATGGTACATATGGACATATCAAGTGACTAAGCCTCCTTGGCACTACACTAACCTTGGGGTCTCACTTATTAGACAACTTTCTTTTTATTTCACCCTTATTTCTCCCTTGTTATTCTTTATTGCACATTCAGGTTAGGTGTGGTCTTTATTCTTCATTTTTCACTTTTTCAAAATTATTCTTTTCCCTTTCTTTTTGTTTTTCTTTTCTTTTTCTTTTTCTACCACACTCAGCTCTACTAACTTTTCTCTTTATTTTACCTCTCTACATACTCACTTTACATCATACACCCCTATGATAGCCAGCCTCAACTTAGGTGATTTGCCTGAGTTAAGGTGCATAATGTCGAAGGAGGAATGGTCCAAAACAAGTTATTGCAATATAAATGGAAAGGTGATAGGTAAAATAAGAAAATAGGCTACAAGGCTCAAAGCAGGAATCAAGGGATACTATTTCACATCAGGAAGTCATTTAGTCTAAAAGTGGACTAAAATAAAAAAAATGGCCTATGATCCTTTCCTAATCGACTGTCCTATAACCTAATCAAGACTAACTAGGAAGGTTTTGAATTCAACACATAAAGGGAACTAAGTAGCATCTCACACACACATGGCATAGAGTCAATATTACAAACTACTACTTATTCAATTCATGTAACTGTTAGCAAGTGATTATAATGTCCCTAAACCTAATGCCACAACAAGATCCATAATGTTCACACATACATACATTCACATAGTTCTAAAACACAATTTTGGAGGAGTATCATTTTTTAAAAAAATTAATCAAAAACATGATAAACACCCCAACTACTTAAAAATCTCCTAATTACACAAAAATATGACACAAATTTTAAACTATACACGATAGTTATACAACCATACCACAGCCGATAGGAAAAGAAGCACGGTAATAAAAAATCTGCAGCAGCTATGGTATACCCAACCCCCAACTAAAAACTATGCATTGTCCCTAATATTTTAAAATAATATAAAACAAAGGAAATGAGGACATAACTAGGATGCACTAAGCGTCCATGTCATGAGCATCCCTAGATGGAGGCATATTAACTGGAAGAGGCGACGGTGGTGGCGGTGCACTACTAGAAGATGCACCCATTGTTATCTCTGCACGTCTATGCCTCTCAACAACTGAAAAATCCAGTGAATCATGTCTGGCCTTTTTAAATGCCTGATCATATGGCATATCAGGATCCTACAAGTCTTCCATGTGACCTCTCTAGGGCCCAACTATCGGAACCTCCTCATTATTCTTCATAAAGAAATAAAAATATTTGTGTGTAGGTAGAGGTGATATCTAGACCACTGGTCTATGACTGAAGGAGTGGTTTCCATATGTCTCTCTATGATAGAGCTTACCTCTGCTTGTAATATATATATATCCTCTCTCATCTAGGGTAAATTCAATATCTCTATCTCTATCTCTATAAATCAGGTTGTAACTCATCTCCCAAATGTATCAAAACGTACTTGTAGATCAATACATAGCTCAGATAGGAAAACTCTCTGTGCGGCCTCCCATCTAGCCTCTGTCCTCTTGAATCTAGTCTGAACCCTTGATTTTATCTTCCCATATAGTGTAGTCATTTCAGTCTCAACAACCTATAATCGAGCATCAGTGGCCCTCTAACTATCCACTAATCTCTACAATCTACTCTCTGTGTATCTAGCTCAGAATGTGCCTCATCCTCGTCATCATCATATGGTGGAAGAGAATATGGAGGTGATCTTCATGATAACTTCATCCTCGGTCAGACTAAATTTGCCTGGATAACCTCATCAGCTTGTGTGGCCTCGGTACAATGCCTGGTTCTTGTGAAACCTAGTTGAATTCCCTACTGTGACTGATCAAGTAGTGATTGTCCCATTTTCCCTATTAAAATAGTCTCATCTATCTGGAGCTTCTGTCTTCTAGTGACTCTGTGTATCACACTACCTGCAACATCTTTAAGTAGTACAATCGAGTACTCCTCTATTGAACCACTGGGCTCGGGGAACTCATCTCGTCTCCTTGATGTCTCTGACTTCTTCTTCTTAGAATATTTTAATGTTATGTGTACCTAAAAGACTAGTCGTTAGTTTTCAACAAAAAAGAAGGATTGCAAAAGTTGAAGAAAAACTCAAAATTAAAAAAGTTTGAATTTTTCCTCAATTTTCACACCTCTATAACTTTATTTGAAGTCCCAACAAGTACAATATGTACATATATCAAGGATCATGATTTTTAATGCAAACTACACATCCAAACTTTGGGATTACTCTACCTATTCAAGTTCAACTTTTGTTTTAGAGCTTACCTTTAATAATTAATTCAAAACAAGGCCCCACACTAAGATTTTAGGATACTTCAAGGATCCTACATACAAGCATGATATATTTTATATATTTTGCATGGAAATACACATATCAACTTGTTTATTCGATAAATAAATCAATACATGACCATTAGGAGCCGAGAAAGTTACCTCTTTTATGATAATCTAAAAGTAAACAGTGAAGAAATCAAGAAAAACTCAAGTTGAAACTTGTATTTAGTGTGTTGGGACAAGTTGGTACCTCAAACAAGTTTCAATTTAGCCTTTCTTTAAGTGTGGGATTAGTTTATGATTTAAGAGGAAAGTTTGAATATTAAGAGAAAAGTGAGGTTTTAAGGATTTGAATGAGTTAGAATGAGGCTAAAAGTGTTTAAATATGGGGGGAAATTTAGGTCTTAATTATACATTGGTGGGCCTAAAATTTTAATGAAAATTTGGGCCTACAGTTTAGCTACCCGCGGGACCTACATGTGGCCAACCATACAGCACATGTGCCACATGCGGTCCGCATGTGCAGGGCATTTTTGGCCCGCTTTTCTACATTTTAGAATTGGCATTTTGATGTTTTCCCAGCTACTTATGGTCTCGTAACTTGAGTTTACAGTCCCAAAAGTATGATTTGTACCAAAGTCCATAACTTTTCATTCTTATCCCCAAAATTTCATCTTTTTAATTTTTACTTATTTTACCTGATCTGTGTGGGACTTGTGGCCCTGTTAGTTGGTCACATAATCCCGTTACCTGGAAATTTATGCATGTAGAAATCTTACCGTATTTTGGGTAAGTTCATAAGCTATAAACCTACAAAATCAAAACAAATGAAAGTGAACACTAAAATAGTGGGTTTCCTTCCACTCAGTGCTTGATTTAACATCGTGGCACGACGTAGCTGTGTTGGTTACTTAGACTTTACCAATAAGCCCATGGGTTTCCTCCCATACAGTGCTTGATTTAACGTTGCGGTATGATTCGGGTACCTTAATTACTCAGAATTCATCAAGATACCCATAAGAGTACCCTCAAGGGTTATTAATACAATCTATCACTGACACAACTCTCATATCGGTTGGCTGATTTATTGAATTTCAAATAGTGAATATGGACGCCTTACCATAGACTCTAAACTTGAGCTCTTTCTTTTCCATGTCAACCATCACTCTACCCGTGGATATAAATGGTTTCCTTTATATGATAGGCATCTCGGTGTCAACCTCACAGTCCAGAATAACAAAGTCACCTGGAAAGATAAAGTTATCAACTCTCACAATCACATCAAATGAAATGCCCATAGGTTTCTTCACTGTGCGGTTAGCCATCATTAATCGCATAGCAGTCAGTTCAGGAGGTCTCAAGCCCAATTGCTTGAACACGACCAGTGATAATGCTCAAATTATTCTCTTGAATGGGTGTAAGCGATCATTGTCAATATAAAACCCAACTAGGTTGGGGTCGGATCCCATAGGGAATAAGGTGTGAACTCAAGTTGTTTACGATTTAATTCACTGGTAGTTTACTGTTTCCTGAAATGGGGTTTAATTTTTGAAGATAATTGATTGTCACTTTAAATTTGATGTTTGTAACCAAGATTTTATGAAATAACCAGGATTATGTTCACTAGGGCTTACGGTACATGACAGATGCTAAAATTTACTCAAGACTCTCACGGTGGTTAGGATCACAAGCTATCTTTATCGATGATAGGCTCAAATATCTCTCGACCTATTCAAGCATCTAATTTCCTAATCCTCTCAGACTTAGGGAATCGCTATGCACTGTCCAGATTTTACCTCAGGTTAATCAACCTTGTTACAGCGCTGATTATTAAACGAAGCCTTTTCGAGTCCCTGTTGATAATTCACTTCCTACTTTTATGATTTCTTTCTCAAGCAAACCAAAGTAGGTATCCCTACTGTTTGCAACCAACAGACATAAATTATAATCTCAGAATTACCAAGAAATCCTAACACCTATTAAATCTTGAGTATTTAACACCTTATCATGACCTAACCCTAGATCCCATGATCCAGGTTACAGGTGTTTAGCCACTCATGATGCAAGAAACAAGTATGCAAATTGAATTTATAACTGAAAGGATTAACTTACAATGATGAAGAAAATCAAAAGTATACTTTAAGTTGCATCACAAGGCAAAACTCCAAAATATTGGTCTTAGAGAGAGAGAAAAATTGTATCTTCTATCTTGTGGGATATGTCAATCGATAATGATCGAATCAATTAAAATAAAAATAAAAACTAAAACAAGGCTTTAAATAGTTAACCCTAAATAAGGAAATAAAATTAAAGTTCAGATTTTCTTCAAAATAGATGACGGCGTTTATGATGGCTTATCACGAACGTCGTTAGATTCTCTTTAAGTTTGGATTTTGCTATCTCAGGCTGACGGCGACAATAATTTCCTATCAGGAGTCTGACGGCGCATTATGGATGTCGTCAGCTCCTTTTTTATTTTGAGAATTTCTGCCTAAGGTTAACGGTGATCCTGACGCCTTATCATAACTCTGATCTGAGCTAAAAAACTAGTAGTGACTGGACTACAGTAGTGCAAACCATCAACATCCTCAATCGTAGCTCCTTTCTTCTTTGTGACCAATTGTTTCATAAACCTAGCATATCTAGCCATCTTTTCCAATGCTTCGAGAAGAGAAATATTCAAGCTCAACTTTTTTAGCATCTCAATAAATCACTTGAATTCTCCTTTCTCTCTTTTTTGCGTCAGTCGCTGAGGAAAAAGTGGTAGTGGTGTTGGAATTTTTCTTAATTCCTACTCAACAACCGAGCCCTTACCTACTTCCTTACCAACTGCACCATCACCACCTGTTTCCTTTTTTGACTCCATAACAGGTGTAATAATTCATAAATTTGACAACTTACTAGCACCTTTAAAGCCTAAATAATCATGTTTTTTATTGATTTGTTGTTAACTTCTTACTTAATTGTCATTGGTGTAGCTAAAAGTTGAAATGGAATATAATCAAAGAAATTTAATAAAAATAAGCTAAGGAAAAGGTGAAAGAGAAGAAATTTGAAAGAAAAGAGTCAAATGCTGGAAATCAAGTCCAAGAATCAACACTCAGTTACCGCGATCACAGTCGGAGTGTCGCAATCATGATCCAAGGTCGATTTAAATCTTGGCAATTTCGAGGTGACCACCGCAATTGCAGGAGTCGCGAATATGGTCAAGAGATGGCGATCGCGATGGGGCAAAATAGTTTTAAGGGCAGAATTAGAATTTGCTTAAAAGTATGGTGGCAATTTTGTAATATTTGATAAATGTGAAATTGGCGCTTAAAAGGAAGTTTTTAGCTCAATTTTCATTATCTATATTTTATCCATCTTTGACCCATCATTAATTTTTCACCTTGGGAAGACTATTCTACTAATCTTGAGCTAAGAAGACATTAGAGTAACACCAAAGTGAAGAATTGAAAAAATTCATTGAAGATTTATTGGAATTTATAGTGTGGATTGACATTCTCCTTATCTTTCATGAATCAATTTGATGGATATTTTGGTATATTTTTATTTATTATCTCTATGAGTTGCTAGTTCTTCTTCTTGGGGTTTGCTTGGTGATAACGCTCAATCTACAGCTCTCGTAGGAGTGTAAAGCGGTCGTTAGCAAATATAGAACCCAACAGGGTTGGGTGTCTATCCCACAGGGAATAGCTTGGCCAACAAGTAAGCAAAATTACTAAACTTTTGGTGCAAGTCTCGTAAAAAGGGAGGATTTGTAATGTGTCACCAAAATAATTAAATAAAAGCTGAAAATAGCAAAGTAAAAGAGAAAGATTGTTACGTAAGTTGTAAACAATGAGAATTGAGGCGTTGGGGTTATATCCACCTTCTGAGGTATACGTCTCTATTGGCTATGAGTGTGTAGAATTCTGACATGCAACTGCTTATAGAGAATTGTATTCGATGGTAAATCCAGGCGTCTTTTGACCTATTCGAGGATTATTTCACTTTAACTCTTTCGAGCTTAAAAAGTGTCTAACGATACGAATTCTCCAAGAGGTTAGTCCAGTTACGGCACTAGCTTTTTAGTAGGGAATTTTAGGGGTGACCCTACTACCTTGACATTATCTCTTTTCCAGACAGATAACCTTTCTTTCGAACAAGTTAAATGTTATACTGGCGTATTCTTGCGTTTGCAACCACAAAGAATGTAGACTAAGATGAAGAGAATAATGATATAAGCAGTATACGTGTCGCGAACTCACAAACTCACAGCAATAGATAGTATCTCATACGGCTTCCATAACCCCAACAGAGAAGTTTAGTTACCCATGAATGCGAAGGAGATCACGATTGACATTGTTGTTATACCACAAGATTGAGTAATTTCGTGTAGCTTAGGTGGTAGGCATGAGGCGTGAATTCCTAGGCAAAGTAACGATTCTCTTATTGTGGAATTTAAGAATAGAAGAGTAGAAGAAGAAAAATAGAATTAATGGAAAGATTAGAAGAGTTGTAGAATTGTTTGTAGTGGAAGATGAGAGGGATGGAAGGAAGTATTGTGGTCACCCCCAGATTCTTCAAAATCTCTAGCATGATAGGGTATTTATAATACCCATATCCTAATCCTACTAGATAAATAAAATATCTAACCAAATCCTACTAGGCTAATGTAATACTTAACCCAATTGTACTAGGTTAATGTAACATTATCATAATCCAAATAAACTAATGAAATACATAACCCAATTGTACTAGGTTAATGTATCATTGTCCAAATCCAACTAAGTTACTGCAAATCCCCAAAGTCTTCAGAAATGTTGTTTTAGCCCGGGACAGATTTTCCATACAGCAGTTTTGGTCCTTAGGCGTGTAAACTCCCTTCCCTTCCTTCGTGAGCTTTCTTTTGCGTCAAGTAAGCCATAAAATGCTGAATTCTGCATCATTTATACCTGAAACTTTACTAATCATGTTCGTTAGCTCATTTACGGGAAAAAGGACTAAAAGTGCATGAAATATATACTTTGTTCTCAAAACTAGGCTAAAATATGGGCAAAATATATTGATATAGGCGTGTAAATTCGCCTATCATCAAAACCCCACACTTGAAGCTTTGTTCGTCCTCGAACGAAATACCATGTCCTTCTAAACATCAACTTAGGGTTTCACAGCAACTACACAAAACATTTGTCAAGACAAGCACAACAATTATCAACAAAGAGTAGCTTTTCGATTATAGGTAGAAACAATTTAACCTCTAGCATAGACTCGTGATGGTGATCAACTCGTATGCAAACGTTAAGGTACAAGGAATCATATATAACTACCCAAAACTCATCAACCATGTGTGTCTCACACTATAGTACCCATAATCACTCACAAGTATAGCATATTTTTCAAACATGGGTATCAAAATGTCCTTGCTCTCACTCTCACAAAGAATTCATATGTAGCAACTGATGACCATAGGCTTGCCCTTAATGTAATACTCTACTAAATGTCAGAATGCTAAGCTTAGGATCAAGTAGGTCTTTTGATGGTTGTAATGTAGGCTAAGGGACGGGTAGGACTATTTTGGCCAGGAATAGTGACTAAGTTCCTAAGCGCTTTAATACATCACTTTGTATCATTGACACTTTTTTTTTTCAACTTTTCTTTCTTTTATTCTACCACCCTTGTTCTCCTCTTTTGTTTTTCAATTTTAAGCACAACTCGCTTTTCAGCTTTCTTTTCCTTTTTCTTTTCACAACATACTTCTTATGATAGCACTTTCTTTTTCATAACACATTCAAGCACCATTATAATTTATAGCATCATACTCACCCAATTTTCTCTTATGTTGTCACATGACTTTTTCACTTTAAAGAACTTAGGAATTTGGATCAAATTACGGTCTTGAAAAAAAATGGATTAGGCTTACATACAAGGTTGTCAAAGAAAATAGGCTAAAGGCTCAAAAGGGTTTAACTAGGATGATGTCCATGGGTAGGTAAAACTGAAGGTAAACAAATATAGGTTGCCCAAGAAATGCCTAAATCATATCCTAAACTTACACTCCTTATTTTCGCTTTGCATACATACCAGGCAAGTTCTAGCATCAGCCACACACATAGAATATAAGATTATCTCACACACACAAGGCACATGGTCGACTTGCTTGGAAGTAATATAGACTCTCGACCCAACAAGTGAAGGAATTGAACCACACAATATCACATAATGAGTCACAACTAGAGCCTAAACGTCTCAATAGTCACAATTGTAGCACATACTCTTGTTATAATCTCATGCTGCCTATCAAAATAATTTCATGCGAAGCTAGAAAAAACAACAAAAACAAAAAACTAAAACACAAAAAAAACAACAAAATAAACAAACATAGATGCGATAGAGAAGTATAGCATACGATACCGCCACCCCACACTTAAACGGGACACTTCCCTCAGTGGAAAATAAATACGAGGAACCTGGTTAGTCGGACTCTTCCTCAATGTCGGGGGTCATACCCCCTTCGTCGGAATCATCATAAGAGTCGTCGTCAGAGTTCTCCTCCTCGTCAGAGTCTGGCAAGCGTCGATCGTCATCAGTCGGCACATCATCATCTAGAGGTTCCTCAAAGTATACGCCCACTCCACACATCTCCCGTGCATGCATGTTCATGGTATAGTTGTGGTCCAGCTGTTGGAGCTCTGCAGCAGTTGGAACACGTCCACCACTCATCATAGTAAATCGTGTCATGCCATAAAGATGACGGAAGAAACTCTCATCACGAGCATGTCTTTCCGCAGTAGTAAGGTTGACACCATGAGTTGTTTCAGCATCTTTGACCTTAGTAAGGTCAACCTTCTTTGGGTTATGTGAGAGTTTGTGGTCAGCTGGTTCCTCTTTGATATCCTCCTTCCGCAAGATTGCTGTCAACAAATTTCCAAACGTGAAGTGGGACCTTTTGTGGAGTCTGGCCTTCCTCATGGTAGAGCGAATGATTGCCC
Source organism: Capsicum pubescens (assembly GCA_030864215.1). NCBI lineage: Eukaryota > Viridiplantae > Streptophyta > Magnoliopsida > Solanales > Solanaceae > Capsicum > Capsicum pubescens. The sequence continues at coordinate 203,680,854 of CM061546.1, read as the reverse complement.
CAAAGTTGATAGGGAAATTCGTCATCAAAGCATAGACCAAATACACTCTATCTCTTGATATCTTGGTGTATTGAGTCCCAGGAATAAGGCATGAGTTGACAATACGCATCCAGATTCTTGCTTCCCTATTCAGTGAAGCATAGGGGAAGGAGTTGTGTCGTCCTGTGTCTTTATGTCTGCCCCACCTTGCCATCGATCTACTTCCACAAAGTGTGTGTCTAATTGCTCTATAAGGAGGCCTGCTGTACAGCTCTTTGAATGGTGTTGGGTCGACCGAAGGTAAGCCAAGAAAAGAGTTGATCCAGTCCGCGTTGAGCTGTAACACTTGGCCCCGAATTTTGACTTTGTTGCCTGTTGTTTTCGGCGACCAGTTAGCGTAAAACTCTCTTGTCAAATCAAGATTACATTCTCCTATATCGCGGAAGATGAAATCCAGCTTCAATGCCATGATTTTCGCCAACATACGCGGCTCCTTCTTCGCTAAGGTGTCCTTGTTGATCAGTTCGACGTGAACATATCTTCTTTCTTTGTTGTTCCTGTACCATTCTTTGGCTTCCTCCTCAAGAACCCATTTTATTCCAAACATTCTGCGGGGTAGTTGTGTTGAGAATGATTCTCCTTGGTCCTTTCTACCTCTCTTCTTGCCCTTTTGGGAAGTGGTAGCCTTCTCCTTGCCTTGCCTCGCTTTAGGTGCCATTGTACCTAAGACTAGAAATAGTGTTAATGGCAGCACAATCTCAGTCGATACAATCTATAAACAAGCAGTAGGGGTACCACCCCACACTTAGTTTTGTTGACACAAATCAGTGAAGTGAAAGTGGTCGATTACTCAGATTTCGTCGACATACGTTTTAGGATTATATTTCGACAAGAAAATCAGTAATGTATTACTACTTGCAGCCATTGCACTACTTTCATGTTAGATATAACAACACTACTACATAGGGGTTGTAACATGGTATGGATGTTTTCAACAATCGCAACCTCCTAAGTCGGTAGGCAACTATAAGGCTTATCCCGATGAACGAGATAGTCTAGCATGTAAGTATCCAAGTAACAAGATCATAACATGATAGTCAATGTTCGTCACCATAGAAATTCCGCAAATCGTATAACAATGCTATTAAAACCAAATTCAAGTTGGAAACAAGTCAAGATTTTCCTACGTATATGTTTACTCACATGATTTTGTATCAACGATCAAAACACATGAACATCACCAATCAATCTTATACGATGTAGCAATTTATAATAGACATAGCAACGTAGCACTTACGAGAAATAAATGAAGAATAAGAGAGTACTTACTTGCTTGAAGCTTTTGGAGATGGTTTTGTGAATTGGAAGAGCAAAAAGAAAAATTTTGGGATGGTTTGGAGAGGGAATGCGGCGCCTTTAGGTTAATTTCTAGTGTGGTTATGTTTCAAGACTAAGTCCCCTTTATATAGGAAGATAATCGGTCGGGTTTTGACCCATTTACAATCGGTTTTGGAGACAAAAATGCTACATATGCGGCGCATAATGCTCGGCATAGTCATGGTATATGCAGCGCATAGTCTATGGCATTTAGGGACATATGCGCCGCATAGTCTATGGAATATGAGATCCTGAGACCTAATGCTATAGCATAGGCGGCGCATAGTCAAAAGCACACTTAGGAATGGGCGGCGCATAGTGTATAGCACACTAGATTCCAAGACCTTAGGCTATAGGATAGGTTGTGCATCGTTCGTGGCCTAGTTTTACCTAGGCCTAGCCTTCCTCAATTCCTAGTTTGGCATGAGCAATGCTCAATCCATAGCCTTATGCATCACTATTCCTAACTTACCAACTTTACCATACAATGCGTCCAAATCGTCAATTGAAATCAATCTCCTCGTTGAATACCTCTTGCACCTATTTTTGCTTAAAACCAAATGAAAATGATTAGTACGATGGGTTGCCTCCCACCAAGCGCCTTAGTTTTGGTCGTGGCATGACTCTTATTTTTGGATTTTCATTATCAAAAGCAAAACAAGTAAAAAAAGAACGATAAAATGATAAAACGATGGGTTGCCTCCCATCTAGCGCCTTTTTTATTGTCGTGGCTCGACATAGTTACCTCGAGTACTTAGACTTCATCGAGATAAGTGATGGCCATAGAATTCATCGAGTCAAGAGGACCGATATAAGGCTTAACACGTTGTCCATTCACCTTGAAGACAACACCATTATTGTCTTCCAATTCGACTACTCCAGACGAGTAGACTTGGATAACTTTGTATGGACCAGACCACTTAGACTTTAACTTACCTGGGAAGAGCTTCAATCTGGAGTTGAAGAGAAGTACCATATCACCCCTTTGGAAGTTTCGTCGAACAATCCGCTGATCATGATACTTTTTCATCCGCTCCTTGTATAGGTCTGACCTTTCATATGCATGGAGACGGAATTCATCTAGTTCGTTCAGCTGCTCCAACCTCAGATTTTTCACATCATCCCAATTCAAATTTAATTGCTTCAATGCCCACAATGCCTTGTGTTTGAGCTCGATGGGTAGATGACAAGCCTTCTCATAGACTAGTTGATAAGGAGACATGCCAATGGGTGTCTTGAATGCAGTCCTATACGCCCATAGTGCCTCATCTAGCTTTCGAGACCAATCCTTCCTATTCGCATTAACCGTCTTTGCAAGGATTTGCTTAATCTCGCGATAGGAAACTTCTACTTGTCCACTAGTTTGGGGATGATAAGGCGTATCTACCTTATGTTGCTTGACACCATACTTGGCCAAAACTAATTTGAATAGCTTGTTGCAGAAGTGAGATCCTCCATCACTTATGATAGTACGTGGTACTCCAAAGCGAGAGAAGATATTCTTCTTTAAGAACGCTACAACACGCTTTCCTTCGTTGTCGGCCAATGCTACAGCTTCTACCCATTTCGAAACATAATCCACAGCAACCAAGATGTACTTCATTCCAAACGAATTCACGAATGGACCCATGAAATCAATACCCCACACATCAAAGAGTTCTACCTCAAGAATTTTGGTCATGGGCATTTCATGGTGTTTTGAAATCGCACCTTGACGTTGGCATTGGTCACACCTTCTAACATAGTCGTAGGCATCTCTGAATATCGAAGGCCAATAATAACCACTTTGCAATACTTTTCTGGCCGTCCGATTGCCTGCGTGATGTCCTCCAACTTGCGAAGTGTGGCATGCTTCCAAGATAGTAGGCACCTCTTCATGGGATATACATCGTCGAATGATACCATCCTCACATCGTCGAAACAAATAAGGCTCATCCCAATAGTAGTGTTGTACGTCATGCATAAACTTCTTCCTTTGGTGGTAAGATAAATTGGCAGGTATCACATTACTCACCACAAAATTTGCAAAGTCGGCATACCATGGTAATTTCTCCATTGTTGTCACTAATATCTTTTCGTCCGGGAATGCATCATCAATCTGAATTTCAGGTTGCGCCACATGCTCATTCTCAAGTCGAGATAGGTGATCAGCCACTTGGTTCTCGCAACCTCGTCTATCTTTGACTTCGAAATCAAACTCTTGCAGCAGCAATACCCATCTAATCAACCTTGGTTTTGCATCCTTCTTTGTCATTAGATACCTAAGATCTGCATGGTCTGTATGAACGATCACCTTAGTACCCAATAGATAGGCACGAAACTTCTCAAATGCATACACAACCGCTAGGAGCTCTTGTTCAGTAACAGTGTAGTTCCTTTGGGCTTCATTTAGGACCTTACTCGCATAGTAGATAGGATGAAATAATTTCTCCTTTATCTGACCAAGAACAGCACCAACGGCTACACCACTAGCATCACACATGACTTCAAACGGGAGAGTCCAATCTGGTGCTACCATAATAGGGGCTTCAATGAGTTTTCCTTTAAGGCATTCGAATGCCTTTAAGCAATCGTCATTGAAGTCAAACTTTGCATCTTTCTCCAATAGTTTGCACAATGGACTCGCAATTTTGGAGAAGTCTTTGATGAACCTACGATAGAAACCAGCATGGCCAAGAAAACTACGAACTTCCTTCACCGAAATTGGAGGTGGTAGCTTCTCAATAACCTCAATTTTTGCTCGGTCAACCTCTATTCCTCTTTCAGAGATCTTGTGCCCAAGAACGATTCCTTCTTTTACCATGAAGGGGCACTTCTCCCAATTCAGCACAAGGTTGAACTCTACACATCTTTGTAATGCCATGCTCAAGTTTGCCAGGCATGCTTCAAAAGACTCACCAACAACTAAAAAGTCGTCCATAAATACCTCCAAAGTGTCATCAACCATATCAGAGAAAATAGACATCATACAACGTTGAAAGGTGGCTGGTGCGTTACATAACCCGAATGGCATACGTTTGAAGGCAAACGTACCATATGGGCATGTAAACGTTGTCTTTTCTTGGTCTTCGGGTGTAATACAAATCTGATTATAGCCTGAATAACCATCCAAGAAGCAAAACCATCCTTTCCCCGCTAATCGATCTAGCATTTGGTCCATAAATGGCATTGGGAAGTGATCCTTGAGTGTCCAAGAATTCATCTTGTGGTAGTCCATGCATACTCTCCATCCAGTGACGGGCCTGAGTGGAATAAGTTCATTCTTTGCATTCGCGACCACCGTCATACCTCCTTTCTTGGGAACACATTGTACAGGGCTTACCCATGTACTATCAGAAATAGGATACACAACTCCTGCGTCTAACCACTTGATGATCTCTTTCTTCACCACTTCTTGCATAGGTGGGTTTAGACGCCTTTGATGCTCAATAGTGGGTGTGCAATTTTCTTGAAGCTGAATTTTATGTGTACAAATCCCAGGTGGAATACCAATAATATCCGCAATGGTCCATCCAATAGCTCTAATATACTTGCGTAGAATAGAAATAAGAGCTGCAACTTGTCGCTCACCCAAATCGGCTGCCACAATGACTGGAAGAGTGTTTTCACTTCCTAAGAATGCGTACTTCAAATGACTTGGCAGCTCCTTCAATTCTAACGTGGGTGGCTCTTCAATAGATGGCTTAGCTGGTGGTGTAGGCCGATTCTTGAGATCAAGATCCAGCTTCTTGGGAGTATAGCGATATGTTCCTAATCCCGATAGAGCACAAATGGCTTCTTCAGAATTTTCAGCATCTTCACTCTCTCCATTCATGAGCACAACCTCAAAGGGATCATCAATAATTTGCTCTTCTTCAAGTAGTTCTTTCTCATCATCAAAGAAAACATCAGCCACCAAAAATACACTAAGATCTTTGGGTTGCTTCATTGATTTGCAAACATCAAAACGAACCACTTCGTCATTTATTCGGAATGAAAGTTCATTAGCTCTCAAATCAATGAGCACACTTCCTGTAGCAAGGAAAGGGCGCCCCAAGATTATGGGAACCTCAGAATCTGCTTCACAATCCAAGATGACAAAGTCTGCTGGAAAGATAAATGAAGAAACTTTTACCAAGACATCGCATAGAATACCAACAGGTCGTTTTACCAACCTATCTGCCATGACGAGCCTCATATTGGTTGGAGTAGGATCTCCTAACCCCAACTTCTTGTAGATCGATAATGGCATCAAATTTATGCTGGCTCCTAAGTCACATAATGCTTTGGCAAAGTTCAAAGATCCGACGGTGCAAGGAATAGTGAAAGCTCCGGGGTCGGCCTTCTTCTGAACTATCGATCGGGTAACAATTGCACTACAATGATGCACATCGTCTTTCAGCTCATAACTTGCTGCCCTCTTCTTTGTCAAAATATCCTTCATAAACTTCGCATACCCAGGCATTTGTTCAAGTGCCTCCACCAATGGAACATTAATGGTCAGCTGCTTTAACATAGTCATGAATTTGCTGAACTTAGTGTCATCCGCCACCTTCTTCAGTCTTTGGGGAAAAGGTGGTGGTGGGTATGGAAGTATTCTCTCCACGGTTTTCTTCTCCTCTTGCTTCCGTTTTTCCATTTTTTCAGGCTGCACGTCACTGGGCGTGACGTCCTTGACGTCAGGACTGGTTGTTGCGGCATCTTCTCCTTTTGTGTTATCATCCATGTCCACAACTTCGTCAACCACTTGCTTGCCTTTTGCTGAAGGTTCCAGCACCTTACCACTTCTGGTAGTGATGGCCATGCATGACCCATCATTTCTTGGGTTTTGCACAGTATCGCTAGGTAAAGTGCCAGCCTTTCTTTGATTGAGTGCTGCTGAAAGTTGGCTCAATTGCTTCTCTATTTGCTTGATTGAAGTGGAATGAGAATCAACTAATTACTTCATAGAGGACAAATCATTTATTACCTCCGTTACTCCTGCGCTCGTTGCTTCCACTCCTTTCAGTAGTTTAGCCATCATGTCTTCCATACTTCCAGAACTAGATGTGGTGGCGTCACGTCTTCCAGGGGGAACATACAAACCACTACTGTCATTCTTGTTCTTCCAACTACCTTGGTCCATGTTTCCAGATTTACCATGATAGTTCCGACCTTGGTTTCCTTGGGCATTGCCTCGGAAACCCCCCTGATTGTTCTAGTAGTTGGCTTCCTCTTCCGAATCAGATTCGTCTCTTCCTTTTGACGCAATAGCTTTCACTTTTTCGGTCTTCCCTGATAATAAATGCTTTGTAAGAAGATCCACTTGTGTTTTCATGTGCGTCATATCTTGATCACGTTCTTCTTGTCTTCTTCTTTGGTCTGCAGTCATGCCAATAGATAAAGTGGGGCTTGCTACCTCAGAATCCCTGGTATGCCAAGCTCTACTTTGTTTCGTCATACGATCTAGCATATTGCTTGCTTGACCAAAGGTGAGATCCATAAAGGATCCTCCAGCCGCATTATCCACAACTGGTTTATTTATTGAATTCAAGGCTCTGTAAAGTATCTCCATTAGGTGAACATTAGTCATGTGATGGTTTGGGCACCTCATTAGCTTCGTCTTGAACCTCTCCCATGTTTCATGAAGAGCTTCAGTGGGAAGCTGACGAAAGTTGTTGATTTCATCTCTCAATTGTGCTCTTTTGGATGGCGGAAAGAATCTTTCTAGGAAAGCGTCTCTCAATTGCCTCCAATTTGTAATAGAATCAGGAGTCAGCCCATTCAACCATAGAGTTGCCTCCCCAGACAGAGACAATGGAAATAGACATAATCGAATTGTATTCTGACCAACTCCAGGATTGTCAAACGACTTGCATGTAGAAATAAAGTTGATGAGATGCATATTCGGATCATCGCCTGCTAGTCCACCAAATAATCCCTTGAGTTGCAATAACTGAATCATGGTGCTCGTGATGTTGAACTTGGCTCCGGGTGCTAATGGTGGTGGAATTATAGCTCCAGTGGCTCCGGCACCATCAAGATCATCATCATCATCGTCAGAAGCTGGTTGCATAGCTTGGCGTTCAGGCCTAAACCTAGCTTGACGATCTCTTCTGTTGGCAGGTGTTGCGATCTCAGCGGCATGCCTAGGGTTTAGTAGCTCATCATCACCTAGATATTCATCGTCAGGATTTGTTGCTCGCCCAGGGTTATCAATATTCTGTTGATGCACTTGAGCGGCGGCTAGCGCAGCTAGTCTCGCCTGTTCCTGTTGAGCAGCCATCCTTTCAATTGCGTGTTGTGCCTCCATTCTGCGAATACGTTGTGGTTCAGGATTGATAGGTAATAACGGTTGACCAGAACTTCGGGTATGGGGCATGCACTGAATAAAAACCTGCAGTAGACAAAAACAAAAACTAAACGTAAAAGTACGAGAATCTTTGACCAAAGGGTCTAGTAATTATCACGAACTTGATTGACACTTGTATTCCCCGGCAGTGGCGCCAATTTTTGATAACGCTCAATCTACAGCTCTCGTAGGAGTGTAAAGCGGTCGTTAGCAAATATAGAACCCAATAGGGTTGGGTGTCGATCCCACAGGGAATAGCTTGGCCAACAAGTAAGCAAAATTACTAAACTTTTGGTGCAAGTCTCGTAAAAAGGGGGGATTTGTAATGTGTCACCAAAATAATTAAATAAAAGCTGAAAATAGCAAAGTAAAAGAGAAAGATTATTACGTAAGTTGTAAACAATGAGAATTGAGGCGTTGGGGTTATGTCCACCTTCTGAGGTATACGTCTTTATTGGCTATGAGTGTGTAGAATTCTGACATGCAACTGCTTATAGAGAATTGTATTCGATGGTAAATCCAGGCGTCTTTCGACCTATTCGAGGATTATTTCACTGTAACTCTTTCGAGCTTAAAGTGTGTCTAACGATACGAATTCTCCAAGAGGTTAGTCCAGTTACGGCACTAGCTTTTTAGTAGGGAATTTTAGGGGGTGACCCTACTACCTTGACATTATCTCTTTTCCAGACAGATAACCTTTCTTTCGAACAAGTTAAATGTTATACTGGCGTATTCTTGCGTTTGCAACCACAAAGAATGTAGACTAAGATGAAGAGAATAATGATATAAGCAGTATACGTGTCGCGAACTCACAAACTCACAGCAATAGATAGTATCTCATACGGCTTCCATAACCCCAACAGAGAAGTTTAGTTACCCATGAATACGAAGGAGATCACGATTGACATTGTTTTTATACCACAAGATTGAGTAATTTCGTATAGCTTAGGTGGTAGGCGTGAGGCGTGAATTCCTAGGCAAAGTAACGATTCTCTTGTTGTGGAATTTAAGAATAGAAGAGTAGAAGAAGAAAAATAGAATTAATGGAAAGATTAGAAGAGTTGTAGAATTGTTTGTAGTGAAAGATGAGAGGGATGGAAGGAAGTATTGTGGTCTCCCCCAGATTCTTCAAAATCTCTAGCATGATAGGGTATTTATAATACCCATATCCTAATCCAACTAGATAAATAAAATATCTAACCAAATCCTACTAGGCTAATGTAATACTTAACCCAATTGTACTAGGTTAATGTAACATTATCATAATCCAAATAAACTAATGAAATACATAACCCAATTATACTAGGTTAATGTATCATTGTCCAAATCCAACTAAGTTACTGCAAATCCCCAAAGTCTTCAGAAATGTTGTTTTAGCCCGGGACAGATTTTCCATACAGCAGTTTTGGTCCTTAGGCGTGTAAACTCCCTTCCCTTCCTTCGTGAGCTTTCTTTTGCGTCAAGTAAGCCATAAAATGCTGAATTCTGCATCATTTATACCTAAAACTTTACTAATCATGTTCGTTAGCTCATTTACGGAAAAAAGGACTAAAAGTGCATGAAATATATACTTTGTTCTCAAAACTAGGCTAAAATATGGGCAAAATATATTGATATAGGCGTGTAAATTTGCCTATCATCACTTGGATAGGTTATGATTTATGCATCGACGTTGTTTATGTATCTACCTAATTAGCTATTTGTTGTGGGTTTTTCTATTACTCCATAGTTGAAATGAGATTTGTAGGTAAAAAACCCAAAATGAATGAGATTTGTGGGTGAAAAGCTCAAATTAACTTGAATCCCACATCATCCTTGAAAAAGGGATGTGGGTGATGAGTAATTGTGAACTATTTGATACTATTTATTTCTTTAGAATTATCTTAGAAGTAAGGATTTTATTTTATTTAGCTAGCTTGATGGCCATCATCGTAGGAATAGGGATGCTAAGTTTTGTATTGGTAAGTTTGGCATGCTCATGAGGTCTTCGAAAGAATCCATGGGTGTAATTTAGTGTTTTATTGAAATACTAACGCTAATACTTTGAATCTAGCCTACCCACAACTCCTAGCTAAATTTGGATAAATTCTCAATTACCCATGTATGAAGTCACACCTAGAATGGCATAACCCTAAGATTCGTTCCTAATTTATTATACTCTAATTATTCTTAGCCTCGAGTTAGTCTTCTAGAATCCAAAAAAAAATTGTTTTATACTTTTGAAAACATTAAAAATCCCCAAATTCGTGTATCTCATATTTGAATTTAGCAAGTAGCTTTCATTCCGAACTTACTTGGTCACCATTCATATTATTCCTTATGGATTTGATCCCGTCTCAAAGTTGGGTATTATATTGACAACAATTATGTCACACTAAAATAATGGTATAGGTGAGTGTGATTAAAATGGTGTCGTTGCTGGGGAGGAATTTGGCGTATTGAGTTTGTTTGGATTTTTAGATTACTTTCTTGGATTCAAATTTGTAAATATTTGTTTGTGATTTTCTTTTGTTTCTTATGTTAGGTAGATTTGTGTTTCTGTTTACTTGTTACTATGGAATCTTAGAATGAATGTTAGTTTGGTAGTTGCAAATCTTATCTTGATGATCCATGTCCATATTATAATGGACTCCACTTTTGGAAAATTATGAATATGCTCCCCAAAAAGAGGTGGGTGCACTATCTCGATCCTATTGGGAGAATTATTGTTTTTTATGCGGAGGTCGAGATACACATTGGAGTGATTTTCCTAATGCCCCCACCCTTTTTATGCTAACAAAAATGCTAGTTCTTCTTATGAGTTTAATAGGTCTCATGATGTGCTAAAGGAAGAACAACGTGCCAAATACAATATTGTTGAAGCAATGCTTCTAACTATCTTGGATTGGGTGACTGTAATGGGGGAGAACACACTTTTGTTGTATTAATTCATGGTGGCACTTGGAAAAGAAAGTGAAAATAAAAAAGAAGTGGATGAGGAGGTCGATCTTTCAAGTACCATGAATATGCCCAATCTTCAAAATGAGGTTGATAACAAAAAGATATCAAGCCATGTGGTCGATGGTGAGCTTGATGTTGAAGAATTCTTGGTGATTTGTCAACCAACCGAACCAAAAATAATGAAGGATGTCAAAATTAAAGAAATGGTACTAGATTTGAACGAAAAAGCCAAGCAAATCCTTTGTGAAGGCTTTAGTTTATTTCGGGGTGAGAATCCAAGAATAATATGACTCCGAAATTAGGAAGGTAACCTTATTCAAAGCACATTTTCACATTATTCTTAGTGGATATGATGAAAGTTGAACCACCCGAGCAAATGACGAATTTTAGAGATAAAGTAAAAAATCCATATAATTTGGAGTTTGTCATTCCAAAAGGGCAAAATAATGTCCCTCTCTTGAAGGCCAAGAAGTTCAAAATAAAATGTTTAATTAGTGGTCTTTTGATGTTCTCACTAGTAACCAACGAGCCTATTTGGAAATTTGATGTGAAGTTGGGTAAAAGGTTCAAGTCTTCAAAGTGGCAAGATAGAAAATATATTGGTGTGCCCTTATCTTATCCCAACGTACCTCAAAGATATATTGATCTAAAGTTGGGCCAATGATTCAAATCTTCTAAATGGAGACGTAAATGATAGTCAAAAGATGTTGTATCACGACTTCAACTAAGGCGCTTCTTGGGAGACAACCCAAGGAACTTTTCTTGATGTTTTCTAATGTTTTTGATTCAATTTTCAGCTTGATTTTGGGTTTTGTCGGTGATAGCATAATTTGAAAAGTGTATCTCAAGAATGAAACCCCGTATATGTATATTGGACTTTTATTTTATCATTTTCCTCTCTTAAACAAGCTCGCAATGTATGATCCATAGTTAAAGTTTCTTTAAAGTATGAATAGTGATCACATTCCATGGTTTCTTTTGGTTTGTATTTACTTCATTTGAGCTTAATTTGGTTTAATGTGGTTGTTGGGATGAAAATTTTTGAATGTGCACCTTATTTCAAATGCTCAATTGCAAAAATTCTTGCTTCCATATTGTAGTGCACACTATGTATTTGATGAAACACCCACTTGTAGTTTGTTTGCGTAATTGAGTGGTGGGTGATCTAATTGGGTTAGCATGATTAGAAATGGTGTGTTGGGTGATGAATTGGTTCCTTGATCTTTCTCACATGTGTTTTTATTCTATTTTTCATAGTGCTTACCTCTGATGCACACCACATGTTTGTTAAAATGTCGACAAGAAAGAAATACCTTATGTGCTTGTAAAGGTTAATGTGAACTTTCTTGGAATGTTATGTGAGTATTTTTGGGGCATATTTTTGAGTCCAATTTGTCTTAAATGTGGGATAACCGGTGGTTTTTTGTTGAAATTATTGATGAATGTTATGTCCATAGTTTGATCGAGTAATGTGCTTATCATAGCATCCCTAGGAGAAGTCTGAGTAACCTGAGAGACATGAATACTTGACTTGCCCTATGATAGATTGGGTGACGCGATACTTAAGGGTATATGGTCGTTTCTATTTTTATTGGTGCCATGAGTGTTTATGAGCTAAATGGGTGATATGTGAAGTTGTAAGGAAAGAATCTCCTGAAGTGTAATGATAATGTTTCCTTGCATTCACCTAAGTTTATCTTTAATTGTTTAGGAAGAGGCAAAGGTTCAAAAATACTTTTAAAATGTCATTGGCAAGAAATGGAATGATTTTGAGATAAAACAAAAAAATATTATTTTTTTTTGAAAAAGATCAAGGATGTTTTAGAGCTTTCTTTTGAGTGAACAATTCAATTTTTGGCTCTCTCTTTACAAGGATGAGTCTTTAACTCAAAGTAACTTATGAAGATTAAATTTCTCAAATTGGTTAGAGGACTAACTTTTTGCTCTATGAGTACGATGCCATGTGTGGTGAGATTTTTGAATAACTCTTGTACATATGTGTAGTCTACAACTTGACCCAAGTGTATTCAAATCAAAATTCTAGTCAAGCTTGGTTTTGAGGATGACCCGAGGCCATTTTTAACTCGTCACATATCTAAATTCTCACCTTAACATTATTTCCTATTTAACCCATTTGACCCTTTTTCCCCACCTTTCTTTCTTATTTTAATGATAACCATTATAAAACACCTAAACCCTTTTGAAAATCTCTTTTTTGGTACTTAATCTCCTTTGATGCATCGTATGATTCTAAATAATGGATTATAGGCAAAAGCCTAAGTTTGGGAAGAATGTGTATTTGAGAGAAGAATGTAAGGGTGGTTTGAATTCCTAGTTCGGGGAAAGGATATTATATGCTAAGATAATCCAAGAAAGGTGTATGTAAGGTTGTCAACTCATGTGCTTAGAAGACAAGAGATATGCTTGATGATAAAATTGAATAGCCTAGTCCATAGAACTTAAATAGAAATTAGATGAGTGAGGGGCTAAGAAGGGCTTATAGGTAGAAAATCTCTTGAAAAAGTCAAAGAAGTGAAGAAATAAAATAGTGGCTTTTAATCATATGGTACATGTTAAAAAAAGATAGGGAAATATGGGAAATGATTTAAAAAAGAATAAGGTGGATAATTTGAAAATTTGAGAGGGTAAAAAGGGTTGAGAAATTGCACTGAAGAAGTTCTTTTAGTCACTTGATCCATATATATTCCTTTCCACGCCTTAAAATCTTATCTTAACCCGCAATACCTTGGTGATTCCAAATAGGTAAGTCTACATTAGTGGCGAAAAACACAAAGGGCAAGCCTATGGTTCTACTCGTTGTACTTGAATTTATTGATTTGGAAGGTTCGTTTGAAATAAACTTGCATCCTTTCTTCATAAATATGTTGTTATTGAAAAAAATTTGTTTACATATTGCCATAATATGTTTGGAAAGTCTTTGTAGAGCTTTGTTAGCTTATTCCCTTAGTATAGCTTTTCCTTGGGTGGGATTGAGTTAAAAACCATATCTTATAGAATTATCCTCATTTGCTTGAGGACAAGCAATAGTTTAAGTTTGAGGCTATTGATAAGTCATAAATTTGACAACTTACTAGCATCTTTAAGCCTAATTATCATACTTTTCTATTGATTTGTTGTTAATTTATTACTTAATTCTGATTGGTGTAGGTAAAAGTTAAAATGGGAAGATGAGCAAGAAAATTTGATAAAATGAGCTAAGGAAAAGGTGAAAGAGAAGAAATGTGAAAAAAGAGCCAAATACTGGAAATTAGGTCCAAGAATCTACCCTCAGTTACCGTGATTGTGGCCTGAGGATTACGATCGCGATTCGAGGTCAATTTATAACTTATCAATCGCAATGCAATCGCCGCGATTGTGGGAGTCATGAAGGCGGTCAAGAGATGGCAATCACGATGGGTCGGAAAAGTTTTAAGGGCAAAATTGGAATTTGCTTAAAAGCAATGTAGCAATTTTATAATATTTTTCAAATGTGGAATTGGGGCTTAAATAGGGTTTTTAGCTCAATTTTCATTATCTATCTTTTATCCATCTTTGACTCACCATCAATTTTTCACCTTGGGAAGACTATTGTACTAATCTTGACCTAAGAAGACATTAGAATTACTCCAGAGTAAAGAATTGGCAAATTCCATTGAAGATTTATTGGAATTTATAGTGTGGATTGACATTCTCCTTATCTTTCATGAATCAATTTGATGGATATTTTGGTATATTTTTGCTTATTATCTTTATGAGATGCTAGTTCTTCCTCTTGGGGTTATGCTTGGATAGGTTGTGAGTTCTGCATGGGTGTTGTTTATGTATCTATCTAATTAGCTATTCGTTGTGGGTTTTGCTATTACTCCATAGTTTAAATGAGATTTATGGGTGAAACCCCCAAATTGAATAAGATTTGTGGGTGAAAAACCCTAAATTGACTTGAATCCCATATTAACCTTGAAAGAGGGATGTGTGTGATGAGTAGTTGTGAACAACTATTTGATAATAGTTATTACCTTAGCATTATCTTAGAAATAAAGATTTTATATGATTTAGCTAGCTTGATGGGCATCATCCTAGAAATAGGGACGCTAAGTTTTGTATTAGTAAGTTTGATGTGCTCATGAGATATTCAAAATAATCCATGAGTGTAATTTAGTGTTTTGTTGAAAGACTAACGCTAATACTTTGAGTCTAGCCTACCCACGACTCCTAGATAAATTTGTATAAATTCTCAATTACCCATGTTTGAATTCACACCTAGAATGGCATAACCCCAAGATCCATTCCTAATTGATTATACTCTAATTATTCTTAGCCTCAAGTTAGTCTTCTAGAAGCCCAACAAAATTGTTTTATACTTTTGAAATCATTCAAAATCTCCAAATTGTTAGTAAGTAGCTTTCATTTCGAACTTACTCGATTACCATTCAAATTGTTCCTCGTGGATTTGACCCTAACTCAAAGTTGGGTATTATATTTACAATGATAGTCCTACACCAAACAATGGTATATGTGAGCATGATCAAAATAGCACCATTTCCTGGGAGCAGTTTGGTGTATTCAGTTTGTTTGGAATTTTAGATTACTTGCTTGGATTCAAATTTGTAAATATTTGTTTGTGATTTTCTTTTGTTTCTTGTGTTAGGTAGATTTTTGTTTTTGTTTACTTGTTACTATGGCATCTTGGAATGAATGTGAGTTTGGTTGTTGCAAATCTTATCTTGATGATCCATGTCCATATTATAGTGGACCCCACTTTTAACAAAATTAGAAATATGCTCCCCCAAAAGAGGTGTGTGCACCATCTTGATCCTATTGGGAGTATGATTTCTCTCTATGTGGTGGTCGATATGGACATTGGAGTGATTTCCAAATGCCCTCTCCCCTAGTTATGCTAACAAAAATGATAGTTTTTCTTATGAGTTTAATAGGTCTCATGATGTGATAAAGGAAGAACAATGGGTCGGATACAATAGTATTGAAGTTATGCTTCTAACTATCTAAGATCGGGTGACTACAACAGGGGAGAACGCTCATCTCTTTCATCAATCCACGGCGTCATTTGAAAAAAAAAAGTGAAAAGAAAGAAGAAGTAGGTGAGGAGGCCAATCTTTCAAGTACCATAAATATGCCCAATCTTCAAAATGAGGTTGATAAGGAAAATATATCAAGCCATGTGGTCGATGGTGAGCTTGATGTTGAAGAATTCTTGGGATTCATCAACCAACCGAACCAAAAATAATGAAGGATGCTAAAATTAAAGAAATGGTATTAGAGTTGAACAAAAAAAGCCAAGAAAATTCTTTGTAAAGGCTCTAGTTCATTTTGGGGTGACAATTCCAAGAATAATGCGACTCCAAAATTGGGAAGACGACCTCATTCTAGCCACTTTTTGACATTATGCTTGGTGGATGTGATAAAAGTCGAACCACCTAAGAAAATGATGAATTTCAAAGATGAGGTACAAAATCCTTATATTTTCGAGTTTCATTCCAAAAGGACAAAATGACGTCCCTCTCTTGAAGGCCAAAAATTTCAAAATACAATGTTTAACAAGTGGTCTCTGGATGTTCTCACCGATAATCAACAATCCTATTCAGAAATTTGCTATGAAATTGGGTAAAAGGCTCAATTCTTCAAAGTGGCGAGATAGAAAATGTATTGTTGTGCCATTATCTTTGCCCAAAGTACATCGAAGATATATTAATCTAAAGTTGGGCCGAAGATTCAAATCTTCTAAATAGAGACATAAATGATAGTAAAAAGATGTCGTGCCGCGACTTCAACTAAGGTGCTTCTTGGGAGACAACCCAAGGAACTTTCTTGATGTTTTCTAATGTTTTTGGTTCAATTTTCAGCTTGATTTTGAGTTTTTGTAGGTGATAGCATAAGTTGAAAAGGGTATCTCAAGAATGAAACCCTGGATATGTATATTGGACTTTTATTTTATCATTTTCCTCTCTTAAACAAGCTCACAATGTATGATCCTTAGTTAAAGCTTCCTTAAAGTATGAATAGTGATCATATTCCACGATTTTTTTTGGTTTGAATTTACTTCATTTGAGCTTAACTTGGTTAAATATGGTTGTTAGGATAAAAATTTTTGAATGTGCACCTCATTTCAAATGCTCAATTGCAAAAATTCTTGCTTCCATGTTGTAGTGCACACTATATGTTCGATAAAATACCCACTTGTAGTTTGTTTGCGTAATTGAGTGGTGGGTGATCTAATTGGGTTAGTATGATTATAAATGGTATATTTTGTGATGAATTGGTTCATTGATATTTCTCACATGTGTTGTTATTCTATTTTTCAAGCTCTTACCTTTAATGAATACCACATGTTTGTTAAAATGTCGATAAGAGAGGAATGCCTTATTTGCTTGTAAAGGTTAATGTGAACTTTCTTGGGGAGTTATGTGATCATTTTTGGAGCATAGTTTTGTGTCTGATTGGTCTTAAATGTTGGATAACCGGTGGTTTTTGGTTGAAATTACTTATGAATGTTGTGTCCATGGTTTGATCGATTAGTGTGCTTATCATAGAATCCCCAGTAAAGTCGGAGTAACCCGAGAGACATGAATACTTGCCTTGCCCTATGATAGATTGGGTGACACTATTCTTAAGGGTATATGGTCGTTTATGTTTCTGTTGGTGCCATGAGTGTTTTATGAGCTAAATGGATGATATGTGAAGTTGTGAGGAAAGAATCCTGTGAAGTGTAATAATAATATTGCCTTGCATTAACTTAAGTTTTTCTTTAATTATTTAGGAAGAGGCAAAAGTTCAAAAATACTTTCATAAGGTCATTGGCAATAAATGGAATGATTTTGAGAAAAAACCAAAAAAATATTATTTTCTTTTTGAAAAAGATCAAGGATGTTTTTGAGCTTTCTTTTGAGTGAGACAATTAAATTCAATTTTTGGCTCTCTCTTTACAATGATGAATCTTTGACTTGGAGTAACTTATGAAGCTCAAATTACTCAAATTACTTGGAGGGCTAACATTTTTCTCTATGAGTACAATGCCATGTGTGGTGAGATTTTTGAATAATTCTTGTACATATGTGTAATCTAAAACTTTCCCTGAGTGTATTCAAAGCAAAATTCTAGGCAAGCTTGGTTTAGAGAATGACCTGAAGCTATTTTTTACCCGTCACATAGCCAAATTCCCATATTAACGTTGTTCCCTAGTTAACCCATTTAACCCTTTTTGCCTGCCATTCTTTTTTATTGTAATGATAACCATGCTAAAACACCTAAATCCTTTTGAAAATCTCTTTTTTGGCACTTAACCTCATTTGGTGCATCGCATGATTCTAAATAATGGGTTATATGCAAAAGGTTAATTTTTTATTTATTTATTTATTTATTTTGGGGGGGGGGGTATTTGGGAGAAGAATGTAAGGGTGGTTCAAATTCCTAGTTTGGGGAAAGGATATTATATGCTAAGATTATCCAAGAAAGATGTATGTAAGGTTGTCAACTCATGTGCTTAAAAGACAAGAGATATGCTTGAGGATAAAGTTGAATATCCTAGCCATAGAACTTGAAAATAAATTAGATGAGTGGGGACTAAGAAAGGCTTATAGGTAGAAAATCTCTTGAACAAATCAAAAAGTGAAGAACGAAAATGGTGGCTTTGAATTGTTTGATAAATGTTAAACAAAATGATAGGGAAATATGGTAAATGATTTGAATAAGAATAAGGTGGATAGTTTGAAAAATTTAGGGGTAAAAGGGGTTGAGAAATTGCATTGAAGGAGGTCTTTTAGCCACTTGATCCATATATATTCCTTTCTACACCTTAAACCTTCATCTTGACCCGCAAGACCTTGGTGATTCCAAACTAGGTAAGTCTACATTAGTGCCAAAAAACACAAAGGACATGCCTATGGTTCTACTATATGTGCTTTAATTTCTTTGCGAGAGTGAATGTGAATTCTTTTATTATTTGAGATCCTTTAGAAATTTCAATGTCTTATGTGTGTGGAGCTAACTCTTGCATAGAGGGGCATCGATACTTTGGGGTAAAGGGTAAAGTATTATGCTTGATTTGGGTAAATAGGTGAAGTAAGTTGCATTGTGAAGATTATGTCTCTTCTAAAGATTCTTGGTTGATTTAGAAGGTTCATTTGATATAAATGAAACACCTTGGGTTTTGATCCTTAGAAATTTCTTGAGTTTGGAAATCACTGGACATCATATGACTAGGGGTACTAGTCGTATGTTGTTATACAGTTTAGGGGGTCTTAGTCATACCTTAAACAGTGTAGTTAGGAGAGGTTTCTTTCCAAGGTACGAGTGGACAACATACTAGACCTATATTAAGGAACGAGTCGTATAGTTATCAGTGTGTCCCTGGTCATATTTTGTCTAGAGGACTTATTATAGGGTACTACTCGTACCTTAGGATACAACTTGGGAATAAGGGGTCTTATGTTGACTAGTATGGAGGTCTAAGGTAAGGCCTAAAGTATGAGTAAGGGTACTACTCGTACCCTAGGGTATGGATGGTATGGTAGAGTCGTACCTACCTGCGGGGATTTTATACAGTTTAAGTTAGGGGTAATCTGGACATTTCCCTTTATAACTCCCTAAGACCCCATGACTTAAAACACCTTTTGGGGTTTCATTTAACCAATTTGTAATCACTTAAACACTTAGAAACCCTCTCAAATTCTCTCAAAGACTCTTGGGTCAATAAAGGCTAGGGTTTCATCAGTAGGATCAAATTAGGACTTGTAAGGGTGGTTTTCCTTCATCTTCTTCTTAATTAAAGGAAAGATACTCCTCCCTCATTGTTAGTTCCAACTAAAGGCATATTTTATGAATTATTTTCATGGCATAATTGTTGTATGGTTTTAGGTTTTCAAATATATGTTGGGGGTTTTGGTTATAAATGCTAGGTTATGTTTTCCCGTGTTTTAATTATGGATTTGCATATTTTAATAGTGGTTTGGACCCTTTGTTGCATGGGAATGGTTAATTGGTACTTGATTTTGCCTTTGGAAACACTATGCCACCAATGTGTTTGATAAAATGCCTATGAGAATGTTTTTACAATATTGCTTTTAATGGAACTATTGCATGGTATAACTTGGTAATAGAACCCTAAATAGTTTAAATGGTTTGGAATGGTTAATTGGTAAGGTCTTGCTGGTTATGGTTATGGTTAATTGAACATCCTTGTGGGGTACAAGGGAATACCCCAAGCAAACATATTAATGAGCATACTTGTGGGGTACATGAGAATCCCCCAAGCAATTTAATAGTGCAATATATGATTACATGGGAATCCCTTTTATCTCTAAAAGGTTTTCTAAGGATATTGCTTACAAGATATAGTCGGTATGACGATACAACTTATAAAAGCCTTGGTTAATAATAAATGGAATGGTTGTCTTGGTTGTGTGGTAACGGTTTTAATTAGGAAATAATGGTAGGGTATAATAGATAACCATGAAGGTATGAGTCCTATGGACGAACACTGTAAGCTCATCTTTTCCAACATGAGTATTGGTTATGATGACCATATGGGGTACATGGGAACCCCCTAAGTTACACTTGTATATATGTATCATGGAGAGCGAAGGGTATTTGGGAATCTACTACTCCTATGGTATCTTCGGTTCATGCAACTACATGCATCGGGGCCCGTTCAGGGGGTTACACTGGACCCATATAGCCCGTGGGTGGTTCTAGGACGGTTAAGCTACACATACCCAGGTTAATGGTTTAAATGTATGCTAAACCTGGTTCACTTTCCCGGCATAGTTTATATATGTATTCATGCATGGATATATGTGTATATGGTTGTTTTTTGGTTTTAAAGGTTGGCATTACTTTACCTTACCTTGAGTACTTGCCAGAATTCACCCGCTAACCCATCTTCGGGCGGTTGTATCCCACGCGATGAAGGAACCGACCATCCTACTACTCTTACTTAGTGATTGGATTCGAGATCAGCTATTGGATTGAAGTGGTGAGCTTCCATTCTCTGGAAGGATCTATTTTATATCATGGACATCTTTTCATACTTTGGTTAATTTATGGTTATTGGTTTTGGCTATAGTTAGGGGTGTGTCCCAATCGGATATTATTTTCTTTTGATTAGAGGTTTTGTGGAACTACTATGGATTGGAATGGGCAGTGTCGGTAGTGGTGTCAGCCTTAGTATTGGCATTGGTATTGGGGTTGATACCGTTTGAATGAATTTATGATTTTTCCATCCTCTTATGTTATGTTATGGATAGGAACTTTGCTATGGTTTCGGTTTGGTTATGGTTGTTGGTTGGTAATAGGTGGTTGCCCTTACTTGGGTTGGTTATGGTTATAGACCTATCCCAGAATCTGGATTGGTACAGATATGTTATCTTATTATATGTTTGGAATTTATTTGACTCAAGTTATGCGCTTAGATGGTTGGGTTGGGTATCGAGGGTGGTCCCCGGTCCTGGTTGGACTTGGGATGCCCATTACGACAAGGCCCTGGGTCGGGTCGCGTCAATAAACTTGCATCCTTTCTTAATGAATATGCGCTTATAGAAAAATTATGGTTTACTTGTTGCCATAACATGATTGGAAAGTCTTTGTAGAGCTTTGTTAGGTTATTCATTTAGTATAGCTTTTCTTTGGGTAGGATTGAGTTAAAAACCATATCTTATTAAATTATCCTCGTTTGCTTGAGGACAAGAAATAGTTTTAGTTTGGGGTTGTTGATAAATCATAAATTTGACAACTTACTAGCACCTTGTAAGCCAAAATTATCATGTTTTTCCATTTATTTGTTGTTAATTTATTACGTAATGCTCATTGGTGTAGGTAAAAGTTGAAACGAGAAGATGAGCAAGGAAACTTGATAAAAATGAGCTGAGGAAAAGGTGAAAGAGAATAAATGTGAAAGAAAAGAGCCAAATATTAGAAATCAAGTCCAAGAATCAACCCTCAATTACCGCGATCGCGGCCTGAGAGTTGCAATCGCGATTTGAGGTCAATTTAAAACTTGACGATCATGAGGCGACCACACGATTGTTATGGGGAGGAAATATTTTAAGGGTAGAATTGGAATTTGCTTAAAAGCAAAGTGGAAATTTTGTAATATTTTTCAAATGTGGAATTGGGGCTTAAATAGGGTTTTTAGCTCAATTTTCATTATCTATCTTTTATCCATCTTTGACTCACCATTAATTTTTCACCTTGGGAAGACTATTGTACTAATCTTGAGCTAAGAATACATTAGAATAACTCCAGAGTGAAGAATTGGCAAATTCCATTGAAGATTTATTGGAATTTATAGTGTTGGTTGACATTCTCCTTATCTTTCATGAATCAATTTGATGGAGATTTTTGTATATTTTTGTTTATTATCTTTATGAGTTGCTAGTTCCTCCACTTGAGGTTATGCTTGGATAGGTTGTGATTTATGGATAGGTGTTGTTTAGGTATCTACCTAATTAGCTATTTGTTGTGGGTTTTGCTATTACTCAATAGTTAAAATGAGATTTGTGGGTGAAAAAAACAAATTGAATGAGATTTGTAGGTGAAAAGCCCAAATTGACTTGGATCCCATATCATCCTTGAAAGAAGAATGTGGGTGATGAGTAATTGTGAACAACTATTTGATACTAGTTATTTCCCTAGTATTATCTTAGAAATAATGATGCTATGTGATTATCTAGCTTGATAGGCATCACCCTAGAAATAGAGATGCTAAGTTTTGGATTGGTAAGTTTGGCATGCTCATGGTATTCGAAAGAACCCATGAATGTAATTTAGTGTTTTATTGAAAGACTAACGGTAATACTTTGAATCTAGCATACGCACGACTCCTATCTAAATTTGGATAAATTCTCAATTACCCATGTATGAATTCACACCTAGAATGGCATAACCCCAAGATCTGTTCCTAATTGATTATACTCTAATTAATCTTAGCCTCAAGTTAGTCTTATACAATCCCAAAAAAAATTGTTTTATACTTTTGAAAACATTCAAAATCCCCAAATTCTTGTATCTCATATTTGAATTTAGCAAGTAACTTTCATTTCGAACTTACTCAATCACTATTCATATTGTTCCTCATGGATTCGACCTTGACTCAATGTTGGATATTATATTGACAACGATCGTCCTACACCAAAATAATGGTATAGGTAAGCGTTATCAAGGTGTCTTATAAATAAAAGCCTCATCATGTCTTGGCGCTTCCACGGCAAGTAATGAGGGATCCATAGTAGTCATACCACTCTTTGTGGTAATGGAAAGAATATGACCGTTGTTTTTCAGATTTTGCACTGTGTTGCTCGATAGGGTGCTTGGTTGCCTCTGTTTTAGTGTTACTAACATCTATCCAAACTGGTGTTCCAACAGTTTAATAGTAGTGGCATGGGATTTAACCTTCTGTATCAACCCTTAAATGTCAACCTTAATCTCCTTAAGGCTGATCTCCTGATTTTCTTGACCTTTTACCAGCTCAGTCAGCATCTCTTCTATTCTTGATTCTGGATCTTTTCTTCCAGGTGGAATTTACCGACCTCCCTACTCTTTGTAGGCATCCTTCTCCCTCCAGTAACAATCTCTCTCCCTACTACCTTCTCTGTATCTGTATAGTAGTTTCGACCTTGGTACTTTTTCCCTTGGGCTCGAAAACTCGTCAACTGATAATCCAGATAGTTTGGTTCCTCCTCTAATTTTGACTCATAAGCTTTGGAAGCTAACCCTTGTACTCTTACTATATTTACTTTCTCGGAACTCACTACTACAAATTGCTTTTCCAGTAACCCTAGGTCGGTTCTTAGCAGTGCAATCTCTTGGGCTACTAAATCATCAGCTATTTTCTAATCGCAGGAGGAACAAATAGCATATATGACAGATCCCCTCTCATCCTCCTGAGTTTTCCACCCTCGGTTAGTGAGCAAGATCTAATTTAATATCTCCGAAGTTGTCTCCCAACATATTCATATAAAAGCTCCTCCAGAGATGGTGTCCGTCATGGCTCTGGAACTGATGGTCAGGGCTCTGTAAAATATCTCCAATAGATTTGTCCCTAACATCCTATGGTTGGGAACTATACTCAGTTTTTTCTTGAACCTGAACCATGCCTCGTAAATAAATTCTGGCTGCAACTGCCTAAAATTATACTCGTCCTTAAACTGCAACATTCTGGATGGAGGAAAGAATCGGTTAAAGAATTGTCTGCGCAACTTGTTCTATGTAGTGATAGATTCTCTTGGTAGTTTTCCTATCCATAAAAATGCTTCTTATGTAAGTGAGAAGGGGAACAACCTCAGTCTAAGCACTTCCTGCTTCATCTCTGGAATAGTATACAAACTGTAGATCCCGATAAAATTTGCAAGGTGCATATTTGCACCATCCGTAGGCAAACCCAAAAATACACTTTACAGGTTTAGGAGATGGATCATTACACTCGTTATGTCAAACTTAATGCCTGGGGGTAAAATAGAAGGGATAATGGCTCTAGTCTCTGTCGGCTCAATGTATCCAGATCTTCTTCATCATCTTCGTATAGCTTCATATATCGATATATTGGGATCACTTGAGGACGTCCTCATCTAGCTCTACTCTAATTTCCACCAAGTGTTGCTCGGCGGTCTTCTTTTTGTCTCTGCTCAGCTATCTCTGCCTCCCCATCTATTCGTTGAGTATTTTTCATTACCCTCCTCCCTTTAGCATCTTATGCTAAAAGTAAACCAGTCTACTGATCAACAATATCCTAAACTCCCTCTGGAGGAGAGGAAGGCACATCATCACGAACCCCTTTAGAAATATCATCTCTTTTATGTCCTATCATCCTACTAGGTGTTTATATCCTCTCTGGATTTGGATTCACTGGTAGTAAGGGACTGCCTCTACTCCAAGTGTTAGGAAAATATCGGCGTATACCCAACTAATAAAAAAACAAACAGACCAATAAACTGCAACAACTTTAATTCACAAATCAACACCTTATTCCCCGGTAACGGTGCCAAAATTTGATAATGCCCAAGATACATTACACCTTGAAGATTATGCGATTGTTGTCAAATATAGTAACCCAATAAAGGTTGGGGTCGAATCCAGGGGAATACGTGGAAACATGGCTCTCAACTGTTGTAATCAATGGGCAGGACTGGAAAAGTAAATTAACGGTTTTGAGTAGCAATATCGAACAAGTGGAAAATATTAGCTTCGGTTGTAATCAGCAGTAGTTGAACACAAGGATTGTGTTACCTTGGCTTCTCAACTTCGTAGGCTTATCGTGGTTTATTAAACCAACCAAATACCTTGCATATAGAATCTGATAAGTTATGTACCATCTACAATATTTTAG
Organism: Capsicum pubescens; assembly: GCA_030864215.1. Lineage (NCBI taxonomy): Eukaryota > Viridiplantae > Streptophyta > Magnoliopsida > Solanales > Solanaceae > Capsicum > Capsicum pubescens. Next base: position 203,655,913 of record CM061546.1, on the reverse strand, counting down.
ATGAGCAGATGGATTTCACTCTTTACCTTTTGAGTCTCAGAATATCGCCTTACTAACCCTTATCTTGATCCCAGTTAACTATTACCTTTTGAGTCTAGTTATTAGATGACAGCTAACCATCTTACTTAGATAATACCTTGTAGCGTAGATTGACAGCTAAACTTGAAATTACTGTTGTAGTTATCTTTTCCTAGTCACTACTACTCTTTTGGAGTAAGTAGCAATAATCTAGGCAGGATCCTAACATTTGCAACTACTAAGATATCTATTAAAGTGATCATTATACAATGCATGCATGGATATCGATTCAGAATAACAATAGCACTTTCCTTACTTTGCCAATCTGCCAGGGTTTCCACAACCCTAGCTAAAACAAAGAGTGTGCACTTCTACTAAAAAAACATAAGGGGTATTTATAGTACATGGGGAAAACCTAAAATCAAAGCCCGAACAAAAAAGGACAAAAAAGGTTGGTGGCCACATGTGGTGTCCACATGAGGCCTGGACTTGGGCGAATATGGCACATGCGGCCTTAGGCTAGGTGCATATAGCCAACACATGTGCTTAGACAAAAACTCTTGCAGCTTCTACTCTCGGAATTATGAACTTCTGACATATGCTTTGCCCATATGCGGTCCATATGTGCTACATGCGGTCCGCATGTTGACATAGGTAGGTGCCGGAAGTTTTTTTTCAGCTCTTTCACTCTCTGGATCATCAATTCCAACACTTACCTTAGTCTCATACAGACCACATGTGCTATATGCGATCCACATATTGACATAGGTAAGTTCTAGGCTTTCCAACACTTGCAACCAAGCTTCAAATCTTTAACTTTCATCACATGCTTTGGTCACGTATAATTCAAAAAGTGTTACGAATACCCAAAACTGATCAAATAAGTATCCAAAAATACCATTTTTCATCTTTTTCATGAACTTAGCATCCAAAATCTAGTTTCCTGTAAAACATATCCAAAATGCATCATATCTAACAAAACAACCTAAGAAACTTGCTTTTTTCATAGTTTTAATCATCAAAAGTGTTATATTTCTATAGCACATCAGGCACCACGACTATCCATTTCTAGGTCGATTCCAGCATGCTATGTATTAGTATCATAGTTGTTTCTATCTGAGGTTATGATGAGGTTGAGCACATTGGAAACGAAGGTGTGGCATATGGAGGGAGGAGTAAAACCATGGGTTAAGAAGAATCCTAGTGATGAAATGAGGAAAATGCAGGCGAGGTTTGATGGGTTCAAGCAAAGAATTGCTCGACAACTTGAGGGTATCCAGTCCTCATACCTTGTAGGTGTACAGGTAGAGTTAGCCACACTGCAAAAGTCAATTGATGACCTGCATGATAGGCCCAACCTCTCGATGCCTATTATCGAGGAGAATCACAGAGAGGATATAGTCAAGAATATTTGGGTAGTTGATGACTCGACCCCAGTAGGTAATGTTAAACCTGATGAATGAGAAAGGAAAAAAAAAACAAAAAGAGAAAGAGATAGAGAATCAAAGAAGAAAAGGTTGAGAGTGCAAAAAGAGAAAGTTTGCAAAGTGAGAGGTATCGAGAGACTAGGGTCTAAGAGATAGCGTCTAGAGATGGTAGTTCGACACCTGCTGATGCTACTGGGATAAGTAGTAGTATAGCCCAACCGCCGGAGCTACCTTTGAGCGCATTAGCCACTACCATTGCCACTATTGTTGAGAGTGTCCCAATAGCTATTAGGACCACTGATGTTGAGGATGGGACCCAGTATGAGGTCCCACGTGTTGATGATATTTGATCTAGAACCTAGGGTATCCAGGTATGTCCTTGACCCTCATTTTTATACTTTAGATACACTGGGGATAGTGCATAGGTATTTAGTTGGGGGTAGAGGTGTACTGTATAGCCATCGCATGTTGTTGTTTTTGTATTTCTTTTCCTGTTAGCTATGGTTTGACTATTGAATCGACATACCTATTTTAAATGTGTGCTTTGTTTTGTTTTGTGTTCTGTGTGATGTTTAAATTAGGAGGAAACTTTGTACCGAAGGCAGTAGACTTGTTTTGAATGATTGTGCTGAATTGGTTGAAATAGTTTGAAAAAAATGGTATCACTCCTTAAATTTTTTACAACTATACGATGTGTGCATGTGTGTGACCGTTGTGAATCTCATAATGGCATTAGAATTAGGAATGTAATAACTATGGCAAACAATTTCTTGAACGTAATAGGAAGTACTTAGCAATGTGACCCTATACTATGTGTGTGAGAGGCATTACCTAGTTCCCTTTGTGTACAGAATCCAAAACTTGATCGGTTAGTCTTGCCTAAATCATAGGATTGTCAGTTAGGAAAGGATCATAGGCCATTTTTTTAACACAATCCACTTTAGCCTAAATAACCAACCAAAAGTGAATAAGAGTCCCTTGATCCCGACTATGAGCCTTAATGGACCTAAATTTTTTATTAACAATGATTCACCCTTCCATTTTTAATTGTAATGAATCTATTTTGGCTCTAGTCCTCTTTGGACACTATGCACCTCAACTCAGACAAATCGCCTAAGTTAAGGGTGGCTATTATAGGGGTGCCCAAAGAAAAGTAAGTACGAAGAATGGGTGTAAGTAGAAAAAAAAGTAGAGTTGAGTGTGGAGAAAAGGAAAAATGAGAAAATTATGAAAAAATAGAAAAATATCAAGAAAAAGAAATTTGCAAAAAAAATAAGCAAAAGAAAAAAATAAGAAACCTTACCCAGTCTGAACAAGTAGAAAAGAATAAAAAGGGAGAATAAGGGCGGACAGAAAGTAAAATTGAAAAATAAGTGGATCCCAAAGTAATCATAGTGTCAAGGAGGCTTAGTCACTGAAAAATTTTCAAAAAAAGATCATACCATCCCTAAACCTACGTTACAAGCCGAATAAAGCCCTATAATGATCCAAACCTGACTGCTAAAAATTAAGGCAGAGAAAATAAGGGCAAGCCTATGGTATTCTGTGTATACTGTGAAACTTCTTTGTGAGCGAGAGCATCTCTTGATCGTCCTGGTGATATCATGTTCAATCTATGTGAGTGAATGGGACTATTTGATTGTAATGGTACATGGGTTGCGATGTTAGAATACTTATTTGTGCGGGTAGTGTAATTTGTGTATATGCCTAGTTGTTCATTGCTAATGTAATGCCATCACTTGATTCTATTGTGTCATGTCTTGTGTTGTATCTATATACACAGTTGGGATTTGAAAATCTAAAAATAGGGAAGGAAAAAGTGTTGGAAACTAAGGTTGAAAATTAACTGCCAAAGGTATCTTAGGATCTTCCTGTTTAAGCATCGTGACTGTTTTTGTTTTGTGTTTTTGCCTGAGGATATGCAAACGTTCTAATTTGAGGGTGTTGATGTGTCATGGAAACATGGCATATTCTATGCTTTAAATGGTAAAATTATGCATTAATTGAGGTTATTTTGTAGGATATGATGTGTGTTTTATGTGTTTTGCAGGGAAATTAAGTAGAAAGTGGCTTAGACTGAAAAATAGAAAAAAAGGCTCTCAAGAAGTGAAGTACGGGTCAGTCTACGAGTCGTCAAGTCACTTTACGACTCGTACCCCAACTCGTAATGATAACAGAGGCTAAAGATAAGCTGATGAATTAAGTAAAGAAAGACTATGAGCCGTAAGGATAGACTACGAATCATACTGGGAAGTCGTATTGTGACCAATGTATGAAGAATTGAAGATTGATGCTCTAGTGTCTATGAGTGATGACCACGAGTCGTAATGTCTGACTACGACTCATGGTGAGCAGTCGTAAAGACAACAAACTCAAGTGCCCTGAAGATGAAAAGTTACTGAAGTAACTACGATTAGCGGCATACGACTCATAATATGACTATATGAGTTGTAACCACTGAAGACAAAAGGGAGCTACGATAGCAAGCAGTGAGTTGTAAGGAGACCTAACGACTCTTTGCTAAAGACTTGACCATTGCCGACTTAATTTTCCTAGTCCATTTTAATTAGGATTCCTTTGTTATTTTGTGATACTATAAATACCCTAGGGTTATTCCTTTATTATGTTACGCACTTTTTAGAATATTTTGGATACTTTCACATACTTTGATCATTGATACAATTGTTCTTGAGTTTTTGGTTTCGTATTCAAGTGAACATTTTGGATTTTATTTCATTATTATGCTATTAATTACATGTCTTCTTTATTGATTTTCATGGATTATAGCGTAAACATGAGCGGCTAATTTTCTTGACTAGGGTTGTGGGAACCCTGATAGATTAACTATGCAAGGGAAATGGGAGATTCGTCTATTCTATTGTAGCTTTGTAAATTGCAATCTTCTTTATATTAATCGTATCCCAAAGCTACTGCAGAAGCTTAGGAATTGCCTATATTCGGGAACGTCCTTACAAGGGAGTTTGAGATTGGGAAAAAGAGGTTACTACGGTGATTTGAGGCTATCAACACTCATCTAATCAACTTGAGACTCAAAAGGTGAGATTTGTACTGAGGTTATAGACAAGGGACAATAAGGAGACACCCTGAGACTCACAGGGTAAAGGGTGAGATTTATCAACACATTCACAAGACGGTTAATAATACATAACTTGTCAACTTTGCGCGTAGATCAGTGGGTTAGGTGGATCAAACACGAGAAACATATGGAGTTGAGAAGCCAGGAGGAACACAGTCTTAGTGTTCGTCTTCTATTATTTACAAACACAATCATTCAAGTTTGGTTACTTGTTACTGTTGACTTTAAAATCCCCTTTTTTTTATATTTCTGCACTACTCGTGGATTTTGTCAAGTTTGAGAGACTGTTCCACGTACTCCCTGTAGGTTAAACCCCAACCTTATTTGGGTTACTATATTTGACATCGGCTGCAGCATACTTCTTTGGAGGTTAGTTTTTGGGCAACATCAATCATCACAAAAAACACAGTCTTTTATCCCTCTTCTCATCTATTTCTGCTGCAGTCAATCTTCTCCCATTGCCATTAGTATTAACCTTGAATGGAGGTTTGTTACTACTTGACTCCACTGGTTTCTTATAAGAAGGATTGACTGCCATTTTTTTTGAACAAATAGTGTTTTAGTGTGACTAGGAGTAGGCAAAATAGGACCCTGATTATACCTTCCTTGCACCTTAAACCCCCATGTTTGAGCCTGTTTTTTAAATACAATTTCTTGTAGTCTAGTGATCTTATAGGCATGCATCAGTGTTCTGGGTGCTTGAATCCTAACAGCTTTGTTTAATTTAGGTTGTAACCCTCATAGATAACAACTAATAATATTCTCATCAGATAAATTCACAGTAGTTAATAATCTGTCAAACTCAGCCTGGTATTCTTTAACACTACTAGTTTTAGTTAACTTCTTCAATGCCTCCATAGGATCTTCAAAGTCGTCTCCAAATCTTTTATTTAAGGCCAGTACTCATTCAGTCCAAGAAGGTTCTACCCCAGGACTTCTTGATCTCATAAAATATCTATGCCATACAATGGCTTCTCCCTCTAGATGAATTGATGCTATCTTAACTCTATGTTTAAAGGAGGTCTGATCCAAAGCAAAAAGTTAATCTACTTTATACAACCAAGTACGGAGTTCATATCCAGAAAATTTAGGAAATTCTACTTTAGAACACCTAGTAAGAAAGTTACCAGAATTGGTGCGATGACCCTTATGCCTGATCTCTTGCTGAATTCAATAGAACAAGGCCTATAATTAGAGGATTTAGCTTTTGCTTGTTCTTTCTCCTTTTCCCCACCACCTATTTGATGCATTGTTGCTTTCAAGTCATCCATTTCCTTCTCAGATCTTGAATTCTTGTCGTTCATGGCAATCATGCCTTGCATCAATTGTTCTAACTGCTCTTGGATTTGAGTCCACCTATCATCTACTTCTTCAGCACTCTTATCTTGACCATTGTTTCTGGTAACTATTATGCCAAGGCTTGAGTGTCTCTAATACCAATTGATGCACGTAAATTGAACCTGCAACTCAAGAAGCTCTCGATGAACAACTATGGCTGATCGGGGATGGAAATTTTGAGAACTCGATTAATTAAAGAAGAAGAGATTTAAGGAGAGAAGAAGTTTGTATTATCAATCAATGAATTCTAAAAGTACATCTGATAGTATTTATAGACAAAGCAACCCCCATAACTACTGCTAACTAACTAACTAACTAATAATTGGAATTTGCTACAGTGAAAGTAACTAACAGCTACAGTAATAACACACTAATAAATAGTAAAGCAATGTAACAGTAAAGACAGTCTGATTCACTTCAGGATCAACTCAAACTCAATCCTCTTGATCTTTTTATCCTTCTTGCTTTCTTTTGCAACCAATACTTGTATACAACAACCTAGAACTTGTGTTTAGGACTAGTGTCATTGAGTCTGTAATAGGATAATCTTAGAGTTGTAATAATTGTTAGTTGTTTTACCAGTGTGTTCGTGGTGAGGTCTATAATAAGAAGAGAGTTTATCCTCTTGGAGAGTTGTTAGAACAGTTAGAGTTAACTGTTGAGTAAGGTACTAAAGTTAGTCCCTTATATTAGAGTTGTAATCTAAAATTGTTTGTTTGAAGTTAGTGAAAGTTGACTGAAAAATATACACACAGTAGCTTACTTCTTAAATATGAAGGTTTTCCACAATAAATCTTGTGTGATTTTCTTTACTGTTTTTAGTTATTTTTAGGGAACACGTGGTACTAGCTTCTTTAATTGAGGCATAAGAAAACTAGCGTATCGCTTTTGTATTGTTAATAATCCAATTTCTTACTATTGTGTTAAAACTACTACTGTAGGGTCTCGTAAGGATACATTAGGTGATCTGTCCTTTTGTTACATTATCGAGATAGAGCTCTTTCTTTTCTTCGGGTTCCCGCATTTTTCGGTAATGATTGCTTTGTGACTGGAGTGGAAGCTAAGCTTCCCCATCACATCCGTGGACCGAGAACTTCATCGAAAGGGTCTTTTCGGATGCTGAGTTTGTTTACCACACTCGTCACCTGTCTATCCAATATTTTGCCACTTAAATCAAGCCAATACAAAATTCACTAAAACTGCCTGGATAGAACTAAAGTAATTTGCACATCTTAATCGACTCATGGAGGAACAGTCTCTTCTACCCTACGCATTCAGCAGTTTCAGTTGTAAATGGCGGTAGTTTTATTTTCAGACACACAGCAAAAGTAAAATGAAAATAGAAAGAAGGAAAAGAGAAACATAATAATTCAGTTTTATTCAGGTTCAAAAATTCATGAAGCACCTTCATCACCCCAATTTTTGGAGCCACTTCTTCTTCGATTATTAATACTTCCTCCTTCCTATTTTATGTGTCATAATTTAATCGAACACAGAGGTTAAGAAATAAATAATCGATCACAGAGGTTAAGAAATAAATAATACTCCCGCTGTTTCAGAATAAGTGAATTGTTGGGGTATTTATTGATGTTTCAAAATAAGTGAATCATTAAAAAAAAATTTCAAATTTACTCTTATGATTTGACAACCAATTAACTTATGAAAAGGTATTATTACAAGGTCAACTTTTTCTCTTTTGGGGGTAAAAATAAAAAATTATGTTAAATTCATGTCTTTAATGTTTTTTTCTTAATCTTTATGTCAAAATTCAACAATTCATTTATTATGAAACGGAGAGAGTAACTTAATATAAAGAACAAGAAAATGTATATAATATTTGGTAGTAGTTGGTATGCATGTGATGGTTCTAGATTTGCTTGTGCAGTCTCTTTCATGGAACTGTGCATACGATGACAAAACATCTTTCAGTTGCTCATATCTTGTCGGTGTTTGCTCTCTTTTTTTCTAGTTTTAGTGATTCAAGAAGAAAAAACAATTCAATTGCCCGAATAGTCAAAAGAGTTGTTCAGCTACCAGTCACGAGATTTTTCCCTCTCCTGTTTTTTTGGCTTCCGGTTGAAAAAATTCATTCTAGCTGGTAAATTTGTGCTCCAAATACAAGGGGCAATCACTTTCCAGAAAAGAATATTCTGCAGGTTAATAATGAGAAGGCACACTTGTGTCTTGACTCGAAACGTTACAACACCACTATCTATCACATATGCTTCCGTTTATAATCCATCACATTTGTGTCTAAGCATAATATATTATATATACGAAACAATTCCAAATATAGATTACTACAGATTTGCATACACGTCTCAACATTAAACAATTACCTGTGGGGGCGTTGTTGACAAATACAATAATACACAACAATAATGTCATATAATTGTGCAAGCCGAAGAAAAAAGAATTAGTGAAGACTCATCACGTTCTACCTGCCAATTCAATGACAAACTCATGAACAAGCTCTTCGAGTAACTTCACTTCAATTTCGATTCCTACATTGTCTAATTCTAATCTCAAATTTTCAAGCCACCATTTCCCCATCACCTCCTTACTCACCATTCCCTGTACCACCAGGCTGTCTAAGTCCCCACCATTAGTAGAGAGAGATTCCACCTCATTAGAAAACCATTCCTTCATCCAGTCCCACACTTGGTCCAATAATACTAATCTAGTTCCCTGTGGCAGATTAATATGGACCCGCATAGAAGGTATGGTTCTTTGGCAGTTGTCTGGCCCATATCCTGCAATTTCTAGTAAAGCTGCATTCACACAATCAAACAAAAGCTTTTGGGTTGATCTCCTTTGCCTTCGCTTAACCTCATGTAGTATCTCCTCATTCATATCAATGTATTTTTCTCGGAGTGATGGGTCCAAAGGGCTTTCAGCAGAATGCCACACGGTTGAGAAAGTGTCAGACTGCACTTCATCAAGGCAGGCCATGGTTAGTAAGGTTTGAACATAAGAGAACCATTCATGTTCTACTTCCTCGGTTCTCTGAGTGGATGATGATGGCCTTACACAAACTGAACTGGCTGTATCTGCACAGGAATCGTCCCAGGACAATGTACGAGCAATTGATCCTATTGGAGGAGATTTATCAATCAAATTGGACCTTATAGGGTGAACAGACAACTCGGCACCTGCTAATTTGATTGGGGATGGGAGTAAAAGATTTAGTTTTACATCAAGAAAGAAAAGAGAAGCCAGAGATTATGGTGGATTGTTGACAACATTTACCATGACGGTCTGGCTTGATATCACCAAATGATATACGCGATATACGTGCTGGATTTTTATCCTCTTCAAATGGTTTCTCCAAAACTGATATAGGACTTGGTTGGTCCTGGTTCTCACATGGGTGTCCAGCGTGCAAAGATCTTGCTCCAGAGAGCACAACCTACAAAAGTATTACAACATAAATCTGCTTTGAACTTCTTAAGTAATCCTGTAGACACTATTTGAGTTTTTTAGTTTCAGACAGTTCCCACACATTAAAAAGAAAATGAGAAATTTTTTTAATGCATGAAATTGTAAATGCATGACATAAAAGATATGTAGATGGCAACGTCAAATAAAATAATGATGTAAAATGTAAATGAACACTCTCCAACTTGCAGTAGTGATAACAAAGAAACATTAGGTAACTGCTTTACCTCAGGAGAGGTTGCACCTTGCTTCCCAACCACATCTTCGCAAGTTAGTGCACATGATGATTCACGAAGGTTGGTTGTTGAGCACTCAACCCCTGGATCATCAAGGAATGCACCACTATATTTGTCAACTTTTGATAGAGAATGTAAAGGCTTTGCACCAGATTGCAATTCATCACTGGATTGCAAACACTTGCGTCCGTCTTTGTTTTGCTTCTTGTTCTTAGAGAAAAGAAGATTTGAGACCTTCCCTTTCAATGATGATTTTGTACTTCTAGGTTTTGTTGTCTGCTTGGGAAGATCATTCTCTCCCGTTACGGGATCTGGGGTACGCACATTCAACTGTGAACTGAATGCAGTAGAGGATACAGGGAGAGACTTAGACCTCAAAAGATTCTTTGGCGACTTGTTGACACCTTCATCATGTCTGGAATTACTCGCTGAGTTGGAATTTGAAATCTGGGGATCTTCTTTAATATTATCCTGCTCTATTCTTCCTGTCGTCTTAATATCAGAAAGTGCAAGCATCTCACCTAAAGTGCTGTTGTTGCTTCTCCTCATCTGTCTTTGTTCTAGACAACTGCCATTGGATGCCACCATCGCCCATCTCTCAGAAAGTCGCTTCTTGGCTTCCTTGGAAACTGAAGATTCAGAGGAACAAGAAGCACGACTCAAGGAGGAGCAAGAATAAGGACTGCCAAACCTATTGATATATTCCCATGAGTGCCTAGAAGCTGGTGACATGACTTCAGAATCACTGAGATTTCCAGCTGCATACTCTTTTTCAGATTTATTAAATGAGCTTTCGTCACCAATGTAGCCATTTGCAAATACAGAAGAAAGTAATGTTTCATCCCTTTGATGTCCACCTATGTTTACTCGCACATGCTGTGTGATAGCCTTTGCCACTTCTCTTGATTCTTGAGCCTCATTAGCCTCCATGTTGACAAAACTTATTTCAGTTTCTGATACTCTTGCTGATGCAGACGGTGAAGAACTTGCAGTCCTAAAGTTGTAATTCTTACCAAAGCTTGGTTTTAACACAACTATCCGTTTAGGTTGAGCATGATTTTCATCAATGTTCCAACTAGCTGCAGGAGGGGAAAATGTCATCTGGTTTTTGGCCCTGTTTTCCTGACCTACATGGGTGGCTCTGTCTATTTCTATCTCATTTTCCTTCACCGATCCATCAAATTTACAATCATCAACCATCTTCGATGGTCTTAGAACAGTTATTCGCTTTGTCTCAGGAGGAGGTATAGACTGCAAATTATATAAATGCTGAGTAAACATTGGATTTGGTTCTTGCAGAAACTTGAGGAACAGATCAGTGTTGGAACTTAAGACATCCAATGCATCTTGGAATTCCTTAGACTGGCGAAGTTGTTCATCTATGGATAAACATTTTGCTTCAATAAACTTCTGACGAACAAAAGCCGACTTCTTTTCAAAACTAGCTTTGTCGTGTCTTGCCTTCTGTGGGGATTTACTTCTCACACAGTTCATTTTTGGGGGCTGCTTCCAAACTTCATAAACATCTTTATACTCATTCTGTTCAGGGTATTGATGAAATTCTTGCTGCATTTCTTCCGTCAAGGATTTGTTTTCATGCTGGCAATAGCTGAAAGAGGAATCTGTATGACACCGCGAATGACCTCCAAAATGACTTCTTATAGCTGGAACAGATTTCTGCGGAAGAGCATCAAGCCCCATCAGCTTGGCAACAACACTAGGTGGATTGACATTAGAACCTATTTCCTTGGACATTTCTTGGGCTATAAGCATCTTCATTGGTGTCCCATTTGATTTCCTATTTGAACTAGTCCCCTTCAAATTCGATACAACCTGCATGCACCATATCAAGCATTAGTGTTACGCCAGACTCTGCAGAAAATTAGCACCTTGCTTTCTTAATAACTGTCATCTGGATAGAGGATGCACCAGTTTTTCTTCTACTTGATCCTCAGAAGATGGCAACGACTTCACCAGATCTGATTGGCTCCTTGAGAGTGGACCTGCAATAAGCTGGATCAGCTCAACATGCAGATTTGACCTCATAGTAATAGATGGCATAATCTATAGGGGCAAAAACTGAAGGTAGCATAAAATCAAATGAGATCAACCGATGCTCGCAGGCAGTTTGAAGAATCAAAGTCATATGTTCTCTAATTGAAATCAAGATGTTTTTACGTACAAAGTAATTATTACACAACAGTGCGCTGTTTACGCTGTTTTCAGTGCTCAATACATTCATGGGATAAAAAAAATTTCAACATTCCACAGAAACAGCATTCATGCCAATGAAAACGGGAGACAGTAAAAATATTAGCATAGAGTCTCACCATAGCGATGCGGTTTATCTGTAAGCAGCGTGTTTCCTGCCGCCCCTGAATTTAAATCAAAAAGGCTCGCCATTCGTCCCAAGCATCCTGGAAATGGTTTATCATGAGTTTTACTGTTTCCATTCTGAAACCCATTCATCTTAACTCCTAAGATTGCACAACGAAGAGCATAAATCCCAAAGACCGCATCAAATTATCCCCTCTGAAACAGCAAACATTTAAAATCACCAACAATGTCTCACCTCTATTCATATCTACACAGAGAGATGGGATAGGCGTACCACATATGTTTGGTATGGGAAAAGGCATGCTTTTACAGATATAGAACTATCTATGCGAATAGAAAAAAGGGAGAGATTTGGCCAGAAAACAATTCAATATACAAAAAGCATTATTTTTCGTTCACTAGGACTACATGAAACTGTGAAAGGTAAAATCAAAGAGACAATTAGAGTGACCACGGATCAGACAAAGCAACCAAGGAAAAAAAAACACTGGAGATGCTGAACAGATCAGGAAAATATCAAAACTCAAACCGCAAGCCTGAAGAGATTAAGTTGATTGAATTGGTGATGTTCAAAATTTTGAAGACCTTTTCCAAAAGAGAAAATTTCACAATTTTGCAAAAAATATATTTTCAAATTTTGCAAGACTGAGAAAGCTCCGTAGTAGTTTTCCTAAGAGAAAGGCCAAGAAGTAAATTAACAATCGTAAAAATTTGTTCACTGATATACGCTCCAAAAAAAGAGAGAACGCACCTTCTCCCTAAAAGCGTTCATGCCAGAGATATTGATGTCTCTAGATACAGCCTACTTATATCATTTGCACAATACATAGTCTCTCGATAGATAACAGAATATTTTTTGGCATACATCTACTGTATTACAACAACAAACCCAGTATATTCCCACATCGTGGGGTCTGGGGATGGTCGAGTGTACGCAGTCTATACCACTACCAACTTAAAAAAACACACAGATCGGTTGCAGCTAATACACAAAATCACCTATTGCAGATATAAGTAATTATAGAATATAGAGCCTGCAGGCATCATTTTGCATCAATGAGTTTCGGAAATGTCTTCACTGGAAAAGCAAAATTACAACAAAAACGAAAGAAAAACAAATGAAAAGATGCAGAGAGAGATTCAATTTACCTTGGAATAAACGAGATCAGAATGCAGAAAGCCGAAACAGAAAAAGCAGTAGCAGCTCCACTAGAAACTTTACAGTATCAAAATATATAAGAGTAGAAAGCTCAGACTACAAACGCGCTGTTTGTTAGCTTAAGGTGTTTACACCGCCGAGTGATCGCCGGAAACGGAAAACTGACATTCCGCAGAAAATGTGGCCGTAGATTCTGATTCACCTTCACTGTTAACTGAAGTTAACTCCACGGTAGAGTAGTCGCCGGTAACGGAGAACTCATATCCTCAAGAAAATGTGGCCGGAGATAAAAGTGCTTCAGCCGCAGAGCGGTTGCCGGTAACAGAAATGTAGCCGGAGAGTGGTCGCCAGTATCGGAAAAGTGGCCGGAGATCGTGCCACCGACTAACGGACTTGACTGCCTTCTGTTTATTCTGATTTATTAGCTGAGGGTTCAATTACAGAGAGAAGTAGAGGACAAATGAAATGAAAATTTTCTTTATCAGTAAGGACACAAAATTACATACCACAGTTCCAAGTAAAGTAATTTTATTCGATAGTGTGAGGTCCTTATTCTTTTATATAATTATATTATGGCCTACATTGTATTTCTTTCATTCAGATTTGCCCACACCCCACGCGCGCCCCGCACTCCACCCCACCCACCCCCACCACACACCAAAGCCGCTATTTCAGGACCTTGCCATGATTTTCCTCTCTTGTTTAGATTTTAGTAGAGCAGTTACCATGGGTTGGCCCAGTTTTATTTGGGATAGTTTACATGAATTTTACACTTTAATAAATCAGGTCGGATTGATTCATTAACATGACAATGACAAGTTAAAAAATAGCAAGCACAATTCATCACATCGGAAGCTTAGATTTTCACGGGTCAGTTTATTTTTTAAAATATATTATTTTTATAATTTTAATTTTAATTTTAAATTATTAATTACATAAATATGTACAATATAATATTACATAAAGTTCCTACTTGTTAATCAAGTCTCAAATTTATAAAAAAAACTAATAATCTGTGAAATTAAATAACTTTGGACATCAAATTCAAATCAAATAGAGATATTGAAAAACAAAAGAAACTGCTAATGAGTAATAATATAACTAGCTAAATAGCAATATTAACCTAATTTGATTTTAGTTGATCACAATAAAACACAAAAAATATCAATATTTAGTCCATAATGAACTCCTCACAAAGAAACTCACATGACATTTATGGTGTGTTCAGCATCGCCACATCATCTTTAACAAACATATTTAATTTCTTAAAAAATTTAGTATTTTATATTTTAATTATTTTATATTTTATATACATATTTAATATTTAAATATGTATGATGATCCAATTTGAACTTTTTTTTTATTCTTAGTACTTTATTCTATTTTTTAATGATTTTTTATTTGGTCCACTAGCCAGTGCAACCCATATTGCTCAAGCCCCATGGGCCAACGGACTTATACAGGTCGGACTAAAAAACTCTGTTTTTAAATAGGCTACAAAAATCGTAGCCCAACCTTATTAATTTACGGATTGAGCCGGACCGGCCAAACGGGCCTTGCCCATATTAACGACTCTAGATTTTAGGACTTGCCAGAAATTACTACTACTATAGGGCGGGTCGTTTAGTTGGAAACAATTTATTCTCATATTAGTTATATACCTGTATGAGATAAATATATATTTATAATTTTGAGATAATTAATTTTGATATAAGTTTTTTGGTATCTTTTATTTCAATTAAATATTAAATAAATTAATTTAAAATAGTTATTCCTTATTCATGCTATGCTACCAAACGTGGCTTACAAGAATTGATTATGCAAAAAATGATATTGTAATTATTATACAGAAATTAATACTGTAGGCATCAAAATGTAAGAATTATTTTTCATTAGATATTTAATTTTATTATATTATGAATTAATATATACTTATGTATAATCTTAAATATTTCTTTACTTTTTAGCAAAAAAAGAAAAAAAAAAAAAGGTTCAGTTAGTTTTATTTTAATACTTTAACCCATAGTTATTTAATATAGGTGTTTTTCTCTACATTCTATTCCACATAAAATAAAATAATGGTCTTTTCGATTTTTATACTTGTCTTAGTTTGTATTATGTATCTTTCTTTTACCAACTGAATTCCTCAACTCATCGAAACGCATTATTTTAAACCGTTTTAACCGTTGATCAAACATATGTGACAACTTAGTGATTGAGTTAGAAAAAGTGTGTGATTTCACGTATTTTTCACGCGTACATATAAATTTTTTTATAAAAAAATTATTTAAAATAATAATTAAATAAATAAACAATTTTTTTTTACTCTCACCCCGCCTACCCACCTCCATTCTTCCCTCATTTTCTTTCTTTATTCTTTTTTTTTTAATCTAACCCCACTTGGGTTTCCTTACTCTAACCAGTGTCTTCCATTTTTCTTCATTTTACCACCTTCGAAGATTAATAATAATTGAGAAAAATAAGAAAAATCTATATTAAATAACATTCATCAAATCAAAAAAAAAAAAAGAAATTACAAAAGATAATAACTCCAATTAAATTCAATTCATATCCATATATAAAAATCTCAAATTTTAATCTCTAAAATTTAAATGCAAATCTTTAAAATATTAGACTTGAAATAATAACCTCAATTAAATTCAAATCTCATACTTTTACTTACAATGTGATTTATACGAAAAATTGAAGGAGAAGGAAGGGGTAAGAAGAAGAGTGAAAGGAGGAGTGGAGGATTTTGATGAAGAAAGAGGAAAGAAATAAAGAAGAAAAATGGAGAAAAGAATGAAGGGGGCATATTAATTCAAAAGGAAGAAGAGAATGTAGGGGGCGGGGAAGGGTAAGTAGCATTTAATTATTAATAAAAAATTATTTCTTAGGTAACATTAAAAAATAACATAAAATTTTATGTGTATTCGTTTGTATTACACGCACATTCTTCGGATGAGAAAAAGATTTAAAATGATATGCTTTGATGAGTTGAGGAGCTCAGTTAGTAAGAGGTTAAATAGAAGGATTTATATTACAAATTTGAACAAATACAAGAGTTCAGTAGATCATTTTGCCTATAAATTTTCTTATTAACCTTTGTGAGTTACAGCTAATCAAACATCAGTTTAGCATTCTTAAATTTTATATCAAGACTTATTCTTTTTAAATACCTGAACAATATATTATATTATTGCTTATTTTTATATATTGATTAAGTATATTAAAAGACCAACCAAACAATGTCTGGTGTATAATAGTAGATCTCGTAGATGGTCAATAATGTTATTGAGTGTGGTTGATAGATGAAATTATAACATCTTAATTATTTAAGACTTTCGGGTTCTAATTTTCAAAATAGAATAGTATTGTTAGCTAAAAGTGTTTCCTTTAAATAGAATCTACGTTGCTTAAATCATAAATGTAAATTAATCTAATCAGTTGATTCATGAATTCCAAATGATTATACCCGAAAAGTGAAAGATTGTCTATGAAGTTGTAATTATAAATTTGAACAAATACAAGAGTTCGGTAGATCATTTTGCCTATAAATTTTCTTATTAACCTTTGTGAGTTACAGCTAATCAAACATCAGTTTAGCATTCTTGAATTTTATACCAAGACTTATTCTCTTTAAAATACATGAACAATATATTATATTATTGCTTATTTTTATATATTGATTAAGTAAATTAAAAGACCAACCAAACAATACCTAGTGTATAATAGTAGATCTCGTAGATGGTCAATAATGTTATTGGGTGTGGTTGATAGATGAAATTATAACATCATAATTATTTAAGACTTTCGGGTTCTAATTTTCAAAATAGAATAGTATTGTTAGCTAAAAGTGTTTTCTTTAAATAGAATCTTGTAACACCCTGATTTGCTGAACCGGAACGCTACACGGTGCTCATGACCCCGAGGGACCACAAGTTAACCCATGACTGATATCTGTACCTGTATACTGTAAATCATGACATAATAATGTGGAATACGTAAAACTGTAAGGCCATAAGGTTCAACTGAATAAAACCATGTCTAAAAATCATAACGTCCATGTGGGTGAAAATACCCAAAGCAACTCAATCTGAAAGCTAAGTCTGAACGTAAATTTGAACATAAATCTGAAAGCCTTTAAACTTTCTGAATAAGGAGTTGAAGGAATATGTCTCCAACTAACTCCGTAAAATTGAACTGAAGAAATAAATAAATGTATCAAATCATATTGTCCTCGAATCAATGAGGACTCACTGTGTCTCTGCGACTGGATGCTACCGCTACTGCTGGGATGGAGCTCGTGTCTCGAAACCTATGGTGTAACATGAAAAGAAAGAACCATAGCGCAAATGCATCAGTACAACTGGAGTACTGAGTATACGAGGAAGGTAGGCTGAACATAAAGGGTTTCATGCATGAACAACACTGACTGACTAAAATGAACGTGGGAGTGCAAACACACATATATAGAAACTGGGACCGTGAATACGTGATAGAAAGACCTGTAAGCTAATACATGGTTTACTGATAACTTTCATGACTGATACTGCAAGCTGATAACATGGACGACTGTATCTGACAGTCCTGTATATACTGAAATCTGAAGAACATAACGACTGTATCTGACAGTCCTGTATATACTAAAATCTGAAGAACGCCCTGAGTTCTTTTACTGAGACTGATACTGAAACTGTGGGAGGTAGTGTTTAACCGACATGCCCCATGTATGCCGTTATGGCTAAGCTGGGGTCCAATCTCTGCCCCGACTAGAGGGGTGTCAATACCGTGCTACGGGTAAGGACAGCTTGTGAGTGACCCTTATCTGGCAGGTACTCAATTAGAACGGTGGGAACCCTAAACTGACAGGTTAAACCACCTCATCAACCCTAATCTGACTGGTTAAGATGTCTCAACCTACGCTGGCTACGTAGTTCTGGAACGCAAGGACTGCTTCTAAGAATCACATCCTGAACTGGCGGGTGAGTTCCCATCCTTGAGTTCACTCGGTGCTAACCTCTACTTCTATATGGAGGGACTGGATATGAATAACTGACTATACATGACTTAATATTACTAAATTCCATTGACTGGCAAAATGTTACTGATATCTGACAACTGACTGAGATCATGAGGCTTTCCTGAGTCACATGACTGACTGAAGTCTATGGAATCATAACTTGAGTTCGGATATCGTGAAACATGACATGGCTCTAGGCACACAGCTATAGTTTTAGGGTACGAATACCCCCAGGACTCGATAGGAGAAAACTGACACACATGACATAGCTTGATCACAAGATTTGAGTCCACAATTCATAATATCATAAGCAGAGGATAGTATACTTCATGTATTTATTCAACATTTCAAACATGATAGGAAAAGCATGGATATATTTTGTGTACATAATTTATATCTCCATTATCATACATGCTTTATACCACAACAATAACAACACATAATTTGCATGGAAATTCATATTGGAGTGTATGGCTAACATGAACTTGTTATTTAGATATCATGAAATCATGTAAATATGAAGTTCTAACATACTAGGCATTTTATCGAACACCTTGCATGCATTCTTTAAGGTATAGGTGGATTTCATACTTACATTCTATCAATCCACCTAAAGATCATGTTTTTCAACTAACAACATAACTTTCATGAGATGTACAGTCACGATACTATTATATAGCAAAACAAACAAGCATCAACATGGGTATGATCATATCACCACAACCAACCAAGCTTTTGTATTTTAAAGATTGATTCTTGAACTCCACGGACGAAAGAAATCCGTGGATGAACACTACGCATACCTTGGAAGGGAGGTTCTTGATGATTGACGGAGGAATTTCCTTAAAATTTGTTCTTCAAGCTTGATTGTGCAACCCTAGTTGTTTTTCTCCTATGGTACTCTTGGATAATGAGCTTTGAGATGTTAATAGGGTTGTAATATGTTTAGAAGCTATAAATTTCGTGAGGTTAGGTTTAGGGATATGTAAGGAGTGTTAAAAGACTTAACTATCCTCAAAATAACTCAAAAACTAAGTGTTTTCGTGGCTGAAATCATACATAGGCGCCGCATATGATATCGCATATATCTACATAGGCACCGCATATGATATCGCCTAAGATTTACATAGGCGCCTCATATGATATTGCCTATGCTTTACATAGGCGCTGCATATAATATCGTCTATGCTTTCCAGTGGCCATGTGCGATTGGTTAGGCGACGCATTCTACTTTGAAAGGCCATAACTCCTTGCTCGGGTGTCAGATTTTGATGAAATTGGTATCGTTGAAAATCTAATTCGATTCTTTACAATTTGATGTGTCTAAATCTGCCAAAATGTCACATATCAATCACGTTATTCTTGTTCAAATATGACCCTTGCAAAATCGAACACTAAGACTTGATGGATTCAAAAACTCTTAGCTTGCATCACTCTAAGCGACTCATATGTGCATGCTTAAGACATCGCAATCTATCCTATCGCTAGGATATTTATTGTAAGTCATGCACTAAAATACTACTCAAAGGATAGGAGGTTTCATACGTAGGAAAACTTATTCACTTCCTAGTTTAGAAATATGCGGGGTATTACAATATCTCCCCCTTGGGAACATTCATCCTCGAATGAGAATTTACTGAGAGAGGATACAAGACAATAGAACCTGAACATGAAGAACTGAAACTTGATCTCATGACTGACATGCTAAACATACTAAACTTGTGCATATCTGATGCACGGACAACTGATACATGAATGCATGACTGAGTATGCAACGGTTAATAGGTACCAAGTTTATACTGGAAACATGAACATGAAACTGAATAAGCTTAAGGAGAACTGTTACCTTGAGCTTGATCTGAATTGGTGGGGAAGAGGTGAGGATATTTGGTACGCATATCTGTTTTTGCTTCCCAAGTAGCTCCCTCATGAGACTGATTTCGCCAAAGAACCTTGACTAGAGGGACTTCTTTGTTCCTCAATCTACGAGTATGATAATCTAAGATTTTGACTGGAATCTCTTCATAAGAGAGGCTGTTCTGAATGTCGATGCTCTGAATAGGGACAACAACTGCTGGGTCACCTATACACTTCTTTAGCAAAGAGACATGGAAGACTGGATGGACTGAGGCTAGATCTGAAGGCAACTCAAGATCATAAGCTACCTTGCCGAAGCGACAGAGAATTCTGAAGGGACCGACATATCGGGGACTGAGTTTTCCTTTCTTGCCAAACCTCTTCACTCCCTTCATGGGAGAGCTCTTAAGATAGACATAGTCATTAACCTCGAACTCGAGATCCTTTCTATGAACATCTGCATAGGACTTCTGTCGGCTCTGAGCAGCCTGAAGTCTCTCTCTGATCAACTGAACTTTCTCTAAGGCGTCGAATACTAAGTCAGGACCTATGACTGAGGCCTCAATAACTTCGAACCAACCAATCAGAGATCTATATCTCCTACCATAAAGAGCTTCGAATGGAGCCATCTGAATACTAGAATGATAGCTATTGTTGTATGCAAACTCAATCAAAGGCAAGTGGTCATCCCAACTTCCCTTGAAGTCAATTGCACACGCCCTTAGCATATCTTCAAGAGTTTGAATGGTCCTCTCTGCTTGACCATCTGTCTGATGATAAAATGTTGTGCTGAGATAGACTTGGGTGCCGAGACCCTTTTGGAACGCTTTCCAAAAGTGAGAGGTGAAGTGGGTACCTTTTTCTGAGATGATAGATAGTGGAACACCGTATAACCTGACTAACTCCCTAACTTCCTGATATAGAGTTTGGCATAATCCTCGGAGGAATAAGAAGTACGAACAAGAAGGAAATGAGCTGACTTGGTCATTCTATCTATAATGACCCAGACTGAATCATGCTGATGACGAGTTCTAGGAAAACCCATCACGAAGTCTATGTTCACTTCTTCCCACTTCCAAGTAGGAATGGTGAACTCTTGCATGGAACCACCAGGTATCTGATGTTGTATCTTAACCTGCTAACATGTAGAGCACTTAGCCACAAACTCTGTAATATCTCTCTTCATCCCACTCCACCAATAGATCTCCCGTATGTCGCGGTACATCTTAGTGGCCCCTGGATTAATAGAGTATCGCGCACCATGCGGTTCTGCAAGAATTCGCTGCCTCAATTCTCTACACCTGAAACACAGAGACGACCCTGACAACGAAGAACACCATCTCCCCTTGGGAGAAAACCTCGACTTTCTGATTATGAACTGACTCTTTGAGCTTGACAAGGCTAGGATCCCTGTCTTGCTTCTCTTTCACCTCGGAAACTAAAGATGACTTTGAACTACTGTGAACACATACACCACCCTCTGAAGAATCGACTAAGCGAACGCCTAGTCTGGCAAGCTAATGGATCTCCTGAGCCATCTTTTTCTTTCTACCCTCAACGTGAGAAATACTACTGAGAGCGTCGGCCACAATATTGGCCTTGCCCGGATGATAAAGAACACTCATGTCGAAATCCTTTAAGAGCTCTAACCACCTTCTCTGATCAAGATTGAGATCTTTCTGAGAAAAGACATACTGGCGGCTTTTATGGTCTGTGAAGACATCTACATGAACTCCATAGAGATAATGCCTCCAAATCTTCAAGGCAAAAACTACCGTTGCTAACTCAAGATCATGAGTAGGATAATTCTTCTCATGTGGCTTTAACTTTCTGGAGGCGTAGGCTATGACCTTACCATGCTGCATGAGGACACAACCTAAACCCACTCTGGATGCATCACAATAGACTACAAAACCGTCTGAACCATCTAAAAGAGCTAGAACTAGAGCTGAGGTGAGTCGAGTCTTCAACTCTTGAAAGCTCTTCTCACATGAATCTGACCACTGAAACTTAATCTTTTTCTGAGTCAATCTGGACATGGGAGATGCAATAGAAGAAAATTCCTCGATAAATCGTCTGTAATAGCCAGCCAAACCTAAGAAACTCCTAATATCTGATGGAGATACGGGTCTGGGCCAGTTTCTTATTGCCTCGATTTTCTGAGGATCTACTCTAATGCCATCACCGAAAATAATATGGCCAAGGAATGTTACTGATCTTAGCCAAAATTCGCACTTGCTGAACTTAGTGAATAACTGGTGACCCCTGAGAGTCTGAAGAACAATCCTGAGATGGTCTGCATGATTACGCTCTGTGTGAGAATAGACCAGAATATCATCTATAAATAATATGACAAACATGTCCAAGTACTACTTGAACACACGGTTCATCAAATCCATGAAAGCTGCAGGGGCATTGGTAAGACCAAATGACATGACTAAAAATTCGAAGTGACCATACCGAGTACGAAAAACTGTCTTCGAAATGTCACATTCTCTAACTCTGAGATGATGATAGCCTGATCTGAGGTTTATCTTGGAGAAGTAACTGGCACCCTAAAATTGGTCGAATATATCATCAATCCTGGGAAGAGGATATATGTTCTTGACCGTGACCTTGTTGAGTTGACGGTAATCAATACACATCCTGAGAGAACCGTCTTTCTTGCGCACGAATAATACTGGCGTACCTCATGGGGAAATGTTGGGTCTGATGAATCCCTTATTTAAAAGATCCGTCAAATGATCTTTCAGTTTTTTGAGTTCTGCTGGTGCCATTTTGTATGGCGGAATAGAAATAGGTTGAGTATCCGAAAGAAGGTCTATGCCGAAGTCTATTTTCCTTTCGGGAGGAATGCCTGGAAGATCTTCAAGAAAGACATCTGAGTATTCATTAACAACTGGGACTGTTTCAAGACTGGGAGATTCAGAACTGGAATCTTTAACATGCACGAAATGATACACACACCCCTTAGAAATCATTTTCCTTGCCCGAAGGTATGAAATAAGTTGACCCCTGAACGTTGAAATGCTACCCTTCCACTCTAGGATGGGCTCATTCGGGAACTAAAACTGAACTATCTTGTTTCTGCAGTCGACTTTGGCATAGCAGGAATGAAGCCAATCCATGCCGAGAATGGCATCAAAATCAGTCATCTCTAACTCAACTAAATCTGCTGACGTGGATTTCTGAGATATCATAACCGAGCAGATCTTGTATACTCGCCGGGCTACAATGGTTTTACCCGCTGGGGTAAAGATTGAAAAGGGCTCTGCTAGAATTTCGGGACTGATTCCAAAATCGCCTGTTATGTATGGAGTAACAAAAGACAAGGATGTACCTGGGTCTAGCAAAGCATAAACATGGACATGGAAAATCTGTAACGTACCACTAACGACATTAGGAGAATTTTCCTGATCCTGTCGGGACTGAAAAACATAGATTCTGTTTGGGCGTTGCCCACTGGTAGCACTGGAAATGGCACTCTGCTAGTTCGAGCGATCGAACTGAGCTGCAGAATGATTTTGCTGACCCAGAAGACTTGACTGTGGACACTCCCTAATCCTATGGCCTGGCTTGCCACAACCAAAACAGGCATCACTACCGGCTCTGCAAATTCCCTTGTGGTTCTTACCACAAGTCTGACAAAGGGGATTCGTTCGGGCACTGCTAACACTGCCCTGAGATTTAGAGCCAAGCACTTTGTCTTTATTGCCGTCTCTGAACTTCGGCACTGGAGCGCTGGCAGAGGAAGGGGCTGGAACGACTGACTTGGAGCGAAACTGTGAACGGTTTCCTCCATCTGACTTGGGGTAAGAAAAGTTGAAGTTACCTGACCTTGCTCTCTTGTTCTGCCTCTCCCTAGTCTTAACCTTTTGCTCTTCTACTTGCTGGGCATGGGTCATGAGTCTTTCTAAGGTCATATCACCGATCAGCATCGCAGACCTACACTCATTTACCACGCTATCGTTGACCCCTGACACGAACTTGATCATCTTAGCCCTATTGTCTGCAAAGGAGCATACTTGGCTAACTGAGTAAATCTGAGAGAATACTCCCTAACCGTCATATTCCCCTGCCTGAGGTTGATGAACTCAAGAACTTTAGCTTTTCTCAGCTCTTGGGGAAAGAATCTGTCTAAGAAGGCCGTGACAAATTCCTCCCACTCAATAGGGCCTGCATCATCTAACCTCTTAGACTTCTACTATTTATACCAATCATGAGCAACATCCTGTAACTGGTAGGCGGCTAACTCGGCACTCTCAATAGAAGTAACACCCATGATGTCAATGACCTTTTGGAATTGGTCAATGAACTCCTGAGGGTACTCATCAGACTTAAACCCATGGAAAGATAGAGGGTTCATCCAGGTGAAGTCTCGAACCCTAGCTGCTATGGGATTGGCCGCTGGATTGGCCGGAATGACTAGTAGTCATTCATTCTGTGCAGCCACGGACTGAGAAAGTATGGTAAATACGACTCTAAACTCCGCATGGGAAACATGTTCTCCCAAAGAATCTACGGGCTGAGGAGTTGGATGGTTTCTTCTCTTTGGGGCCATGGTCTGGAATAAGAGAAGAATGGATTAGACTGAGAGTTTAACTTGTGATTATGCTCACTAGAATGACATGAATACTGAAGAAAGGGGACTGTTCCTAAAATATCTTATAGACTCTTGTACATAAATGTGGAGCGCAACACACCCATGTACAAGACTCTACTAGATGCGGCTTTCAGACTTCCTAGGACTCTATTAAACCTTAGGATCTGATACCAAGTTTATAACACCCCGATTTGCTGAACCGGAACGCTACACGGTGCTCATGACCCCGAGGGACCACAAGCTAACCCATGACTAATATTTGTACCTGTATACTGCAAATCATGAAATAATAATGCAGAATACATAAAAATGTAAGGCCATAACGTTCAACTGAATAAAACCATGTCTGAAAATCATAACATCCATATGGGTGAAAATACCCAAAGCAACTCAATCTGAAAGCTAAATCTGAACATAAATCTGAAAGCCTCTAAACTTTCTGAATAAGGAGTTGAAGGAACATTTCTCCAACTAACTCCATAAAACTGAACTGAAGAAATAAATAAATATATCAAATCATATTGTCCTCGAATCAATGAGGACTCACTGTGTCTCTGCGACTGGAATGCTACTGCTACTGCTGGGCTGGAGATCGTGTCTCGGAACCTATGGTGTAACATGAAAAAAAAGCACCATAGTGCAAATGCGTCAGTACAACTGGAGTACTGAGTATACGAGGAAGGTAGGCTGAACATAAAGGGTTTCATGCATGAACAACACTGACCGACTAATATGAACGTGGGAATGCAAACACACATATATAGAAACTGGGACCGTGAATACGTGATAGCAAGACCTGTAAGGTAATACATGGTTTACTGATAACTGTCATGACTGATACTGCAAGCTGATAACATGGACGACTGTATCTGACAGTCCTGTATATACTAAAATCTGAAGAACATAACGACTGTATCTGACAGTCCTGTATTTACTAAAATCTGAAGAACGCCCTGAGTTTTTTTACTGAGACTGATACTAAAACTGTGGGAGGTAGTGTTTAACCGACAAGCCCTGACAGGAGGGGTGTCAATACCGTGCCACGGGTAAGGACAGCTTATGAGTGACCCTTATCTGGCAGGCACTCAATGAGAATGGTGGGAACACTAAACTGACAGGTTAAACCACCTCATCAACCCTAATCTGACAGGTTAAGATGTCTCAACCTACGCTGGCTACGTAGTTCTGGAATGCAAGGACTGCTTCTAAGAATCACACCCTGAACTGGCGGGTGAGTTCCCATCCTTGGGTTCACTCGGTGCTAACCTCTACTCCCATATGGAGGGACTGGATATGAATAACTGACAATACATTACTTAAGCTTACTAAATTTCATTGACTGGCGGAATGTTACTGATATCTTACAACTGACTGAGATCATGAGGCTTTCCTGAGTCACATGACTGACTGAAGTCTATGGAATCATAGCTTGAGTTCGGATATCGTGAAACATGACGTGGCTCTAGGCACACAACTATAATTTTTGGGTACGAATACCCCCAGGACTCGATAGGAGGAAACTAACACACATGACATGACTTGATCACAAGATTTGAGTCCACAATTCACAATATCATAAGCAGAAGATAGTATACTTCATGTATTTATTCAACATTTCAAATATGATAGGAAAAGCATGGATATATTTTGTGTACATAATTTATATCTCCATTATCATACATACTTTATACCACAATAATAACAACACATAATTTGCATGGAAATTCATATTGGAGTGTACGGCTAACATGAACTTGTTATTTAGATATCATGAAATCATGTAAATATGAAGTTCTAACATACTAGGCATTTTATCGAACACCTTGCATACATTCTTTGAGGCATAGGTGGATCTCATACTTGCATTCTATCAATCCACCTAAAGATTATGTTTTTCAACTAACAACATAACTTTCATGAGATGTACAGTCACGATATTATTATATAGCAAAAGAAACAAGCATCAACATGGTATGATCATATCACCACAACCAACCAAGCTTTTGTATTTTAATGATTGATTTTTGAACTCCACGGAAGAAAGGAATCTGTGGATGAACACTACGCATACCTCTGAAGGGAGGTTCTTGATGATTGACGGAGGAATTTCCTTGAAATTTGATCTTCAAGCTTGATTGTGCAACCCTAGTTGTTTTTCTCCTATGGTGCTCTTGGATAATGAGCTTTGAGATGTTAATAGGGTTGTAATATGTTTAGAATCTATAAATTTCGTGAGGTTAGGTTTAGGGACATGTAAGGAGTGTTAAAAGACTTAACTATCCTCAAAATAACTCAAAAACTTAGTGTTTTCGTGGCTGAAATCATACATAGGCTCCGCATATGATATCGCCTATATATACATAGGCGCCGCATATGATATCGGCTATGATTTACATAGGAGCCTCATATGATATCACCTATGCTTTACATAGGCGCCGCATATGATATCGCCTATGTTTTCCAGTGGTCATGTACGATTGGTTAGGCGACGCATTTTACTTTGAAAGGCCATAATTCCTTGCTCGGGTGTCGGATTTTGATGAAATTAGTATCGTTGGAAAGATAATTCGATTCTCTACAATTTGATGGGTATAAATATGCCAAAATGTCACATATCAATCACATTATTCTTGTTCAAAGATGACCCTTGTAAAATCGAACACTAAGACTTGATGGATTCAAAAACTCTTAGCTTGCATCACTCTTAGCGACTCATATGAGCATGCTTAAGCCATCACAAGCTATCCTATCGCTAGGATATTCATTGTAAGTCATGTACTAAAATGCTACTCACAGGATAAGAGATTTCATACGTAGGAAAACTTATTCAATTCCTAGCTTAGAAACATGCGGGGTATTACAAATCTACGTTGCTTAAATCATAAATGTAAATTAATCTAATCCGTTGATTCATGAATTCCAAATGATTATACCCAAAAAATGAAAGATTGTCTATAATGTTGTAAATTAATCTAATCAGTTGATTCGTGAATTCTAAATGATTATAGTTATTTTTCTTATTATTTACAAATTAATATTGAGATTGCAAATCTGAATCATAACATTAAGAATTAAATTTAATAAAAAAATTATGATTGATTTTAGTTAATATTTTTTTCTTCATCATGACTGATGAAAATGGAAACCTAATATTAGCAATTGATAGCAACAACGACCTAACCTTGAAGCATCAGAAGCATCGAATCAGAATGTTCCAAACTATTTAAATTTATTCAAACCGAAACCAAATGTTGACATTCCAATAAAACCTCTAAAAAAATTTATCATGTTGTATGGGGAGCCCAATATCACATGGAAAACATCAAAAGTAAGAGCTTTGATTATGGAGGAAAATTTACAATATACAATTATTGGTAAATTTTCATATGGCAAACCTGATATAAAAGAATTAAGAAGAAGCATATCGGGACAATGTGGCATTAAAAGTGAGTGTACAATTGGAGTCTTAGATGTTGGGCATGTGTTTATTAGATTGACCATTTTGGAGGACTATGTGCAATTATTATCGACATCAGCTTTTTATGTCAAAGCAAGGGAGATATATTGACAGATATTGACGCTAAAATGAGATCCATGGTTTGAACTAGATGTTGAAAAAATAATAGAAGTTACATGAACTTCATTACCTAATTTACCTCTAAATTATTTGCACAAGAAGCTAATTTTTCAATTGCATCAACAGGTGGAAAGCCCTTGACAGTAGACTTAGCCACAAAAAATCAAACAAAACCAAGTTGTGCTAAGGTAAAAGTGGAAGTAGATTTAGTAGCTAAGCTACCACAAAAAGTAAGAATTAATGAAGAAGATAATGTTACAGGATAGATTAAGTCAAAATGGATTACAATCCAGTATGACTACATGTAACGCCTCGGGTTTTTGGTCCTTAAAATTTTTTTAAGTTCTGAGCTTTCTGCCCTGGCAACGACTCACTTGACGAGTCGTAGAGTGTCTTGACGAGTCAGGTGACCTTAGTCGTAAAGTGTCCAGTAAGTGGTATCTGAGTTTTTGTCTTGCGTACAACTTGAGGGTACGAGTCATAAAGACTCATGACGAGTCGTTGGGATGGAATCGTAACCAAATAAAAAATTAGGTGACTAACTTCTGCTCTAAGTATCAATGGCTCACTATGAGCCGTAAGGACTTGTTACGAGTCGTTGGGTGTAAATTGTAGGATGTTTAGTATTTACCCAATTGGGTTCTGTGTTGACTACGACTGGACCCTATGAGTCATAGAGTCCCATTACAAGTGGTACCAGTGAGTTGTAAGGTCAACAGTGTGTGGGGGTCCTAGAGTGTCTTGGACACGACTTGTGGTGACTAGTCGTAAGGAGTGGCTATGAGTCATTGATTGACCCGTAGTCAATGACGACACTCTTTCAGCTTTTAAGTTAAGGGAATTCTGGATATTTTCTCTTACCCAAATTAAAACCCATGTCTTATAACTCCTTTAGGGTGTCATTAGCACTCATAAATAAATTAAGTAACTTCTCAAACACTCCAAAAGGCTCTTTAAATTCCCTCAAGCAAGTTAAGCTAGGATTTTATCAAGTTGGTCATCAGGGATGAGGGGTTAATTTCTCTCTAAATTTCTTAGTGTTTAAGGCATATTACTCTTCCTTCATTATTAATTTGTTAAAGGCATGTTATGATGCCTCTTTGTCAGGCCAAGTTCTAGTGCCTCTTTATTATTATTATTCTTTTTCATTTTTGATATACTCCACTGTTAGACTTGAAATATGGGGAATCTATCCAAGACACACCTACTAAAAACCATAATATCTTTTCCTCTCTATTTAATTTAGTCTTCTTATTCTTTTTTTAGGGGGTGGGGCCTTGAGGTGAGGGTCTGAGGATCTATTAGAAACAACCTCTCCACCTCCAATGTAGGGGTAAGTTATGCATACAATCTATGCTCTCAGACCTCGCTTGGTGGGTTTACATCGGGTATCCATTTTTAGGTTGGGGCTCGGATTTGCTTTTATCTTAAAAGACAAATTATTTAGCAATGTCGAAATCAAATATATCTGATGTTCTAATGTTCTTCATGGAACTTTTCCTGATTCTCTCTGTCGTTAACATTTGGAATTTTCTCGGGTTGGATCGGGAGAAGCAGGGTTGAATCTCTATTTAGGCGTTTTACAGGTTCAACTTTTAAGTTTCTTATCATGGAATCCATTGTATTTTCAAGATTATGGATTCATGTCTACTATTCCTTGTACAGTTGATTTTTACATATAATTCATGCTTCTCAAAAATATCAGGTTCGAATGAACTCGATAAAATGAAGTTGTATTTGCCCCTGAGGGGAAGGGTTATTTGACTTTCTAATGATGATGATTTGTAGTTCTGGATGTATACTGTGATTCACATGTTGACTGTTTATATATATTTTTTTCTTTTTGTTATGACTATTTATATTGTATGTTATGCTTTTAACTAGTAAATTATTCTTAGAGGTAAGCTTAACCATAACATATTCTTTCCTCTCCGAAAAATGTGCAGATCACTTTTTCTAAAAAATACTCCTTTTGAAATGGTTTTCCCTTGTTAAAGTCTTAAAGAAGTCTTCTTGACCAATAGACTTTTTTTTATGACAAGGGAACCACAGACGCTACTCTTTGGATGCGCATAGTTAAACCCCACTCTAGTGTAATAAAGATTTATGAGTGATGTCATTTACATGATCTAATATGTGCAGTATTTACATAGTATCTCCTTTCTTGCGATTCTTGTTTGTTGTCTTAAACGTTCACGTTGGTTGGTTGGTTTTCCCTTCTATCGGCAAGGGTAGTTTGGTTGTTGAGAAAGTCATAGGAAGAAATATTTGGCATTCCATGGTTTTGTTGTGATTCTAGCATTGATAATTCATTTTCACGTCCTGTTCTTAAGACTGTTAAGTTGAGGTTGTTCTTTTAGTTTGGCTGGTTCATCATCTGGTAGTAGTCTTGATGGATTGGTGTTATTGAAGACCCATCTGTTTGTCTCCGTTTTTTCCTTTCTTTTATCTTGTTTGTGAAGCTATCACATGGATTGAATTCCTTTCACTGATAAAAAAAATTCTTCTTTTAATTAAAATATTCTATTGTTTCTGGTTGCTTTACTATGTTGTATTGAATCTCTTAGTTTTCTTCTTGTGTCCACTGCATAGTAGCAACTCTAAACAAACCTGTTATTATTTTGTTTCTCTAGTTTTTGTTTGTTTTCTCTATTATTATTGTTATTGTTCTTGTGTAGATGGAAAATAAAGATCATACATGGATGTATAATAAAATTTATCCTAACCGTGCGGAGTTGAGGGAGGAATATAAAGTTGGGGTATCTGGATTTATTGTTAAAGCAATGACACTTAATGATTTTCTTACTGAAGGGACAATTAGGTTTCCTTATTGGAATTGCAAGTGTTGCAAGTTATTGAGTCCAGAAGCTATTACATTACATCTTTATAAGAAAGGTTTTATGTTGAATTATACTATGTGGACAGCTCATGGAGAGAGTAGTGTTGCTAATAATTTTGCTTTTCAGAATTATGTTAAAAGTCCAATAAGAGAGAATACTATTGAAAGTACACGATATAGTGAGATGGTTAGGGATACTTTTGGGACACACTCAGGGGCTCAAAATAAACCAAATGATAAGGCTAAGCACTTTTATGAACAGCTAAAGGAAACTGGTCATCCATTGTATGAAGGATCAATGCATTCTAAGTTATCTGTTGTCGTTCAATTACTGAGTATTAAGTCAGATTACTCTATTTCTCAAGATGGCATGAATTTTATCATTGGGATTATGAATGAACTTAACCCAAATAAACTTGACTTATCCAAATATTTCAACACAACAAAGAAGTTGGTTTCTAAGTTAGGACTTTTGTCAAAAAGGATTCACTGTTGCGAGAAAGATTGCATATTATTCTACAAGGAAGATGCAAATTTAGAACATTGCAAATTTTGTAATCAGCCTCGTTATAAGGAAGTCACACATGCCAAATGGAAGAAGGTTCCTGTGAATTCGATGCATTACTTACTCCTTATAGCACGGTTAAAGAAGTTGTATGCACAATGAGCTCTACCCCTCTTATGAGATGGCACTATGAAAATAAAAGACCAGCTGGTGTTTTATGTCATCCATCAAATGGAAAAGCATGGAAGTATTTTGACAGTGTGTATCCGAATTTTACTAGTGAACCAAGAAATATTAGGTTGGGATTATCTACTGATGGATTCACTCTATTTTCTATCTCAACTACACTATATTCATGTTGGCCAGTGTTTGAGACTCCTTTAATCTCCGGCCTGAATTGTGTATGATGAGTTAGTATATATTTCTAACTTGCATTATTCCAGGTCCTCGCAATCCAAAAGTTTTGATTGATGTATATCTGTAGCCATTGATTGATGAGTTGAACTTACTATGGCATGAAGGTGTGGAAGCATATGATGTATCAATGAAACAAAACTTTAGATTGCGTAGTACTTTGATATGGACTATAAATGATTTTTCTATGGAATGATGTCTGGGTGGTCGACTGCGGGCAAGTTAGCTTGCCCTTGTTGTATGGATTACACAAAAGCATTCACTTTGAAACATGAGGGTAAAAACTCATGGTTTGACTGTCACCATTGATTCTTGCCAATGCAACATAAGTTTAGGAGAAATACTAGTGATTTTATGAAGAATAAGACTGATTTTGAAAAGCCGCCGCCAATTTTGCCGCGAGAAAAAATTTGGGATAGAATGAGGAATCTACCTAAGGTAACAGAGTTTCCACAATCTAGGATATCTGGTTATGGTGTTACACATAATTGGACTAAACGAAGCATATTTTGGGAGTTAGATTACTGGAAGGATAATCTTCTGCCTCATAATCTGGATCTCATGCATATTGACAAAAACTTCTTTGACAACTTGTTTAATACTGTGATAGATGTAAGTAACAAAACAAAAGATAACTTGAAGGCCAGGGTGGACTTAAAAGAGTATTATCGGCGCAGTGAGTTGTACCTGACACACTCAAACAATAAGATTCAGAAGCCCAAGGCCAGTTACACATTCACTTTGGAGGATAAAAGAGTAATTTGTGATTGGATTAATAATTTGAGAATGCCAGGTGGATATGCGTCAAATTTGTCTAGGTGTGTTGACATGAAGGAAGGAAAGTTGACCTCTATGAAGAGCCATGACTGTCATATTTTTATGGAGTCATTGATGCCTATTGCATTCTGTGCATTGCCCGATAGAATCTGGAAGCCCATAACAAAGATAAACTTACTTTTTAAAGATTTATGTTCCAACACATTAAGGAAGGAGAACATATATTTGATGGATATCAACATTCGCTTAACCTTAAACAAGTTGGCAAAAAAAAATTCTCCTGATTTTTTTCATGTTATGGAGCATCTTCCAATTCACCTTGTGCGAGAGGCAAGACTTGGAAGGCCTGTTCAGTTTAGATGGATGTATCCCTTTGAGAGGTATTAACTTTTAACATTTACCTTCATGTGTTTTAATTGAACATTATTTCATCTAAAAGATCATACTATGCAGGACTATTGGCAAATGTAAGCGAACCATAAAAAATAGATCCCGAATTGAGGGATCAATATGTGAGGCTTATTTGGCTAAAGAGACCTCTTATTTTTGTTCATATTATTTTGAACATAATTTACCATGTCTGAGAAACCAACCTAATAGGCATGATGATGGAGACAATGCAGATCCTTCAGCACCACCATTTTCAATATTCAATCAACCAGGTAAAGGAAGTCCGAAAGGTGGTCCACTTCGATATTTGAATAAGGTGGAGCTTAAGTCAGCTACAACACATGTATTATTAAATTTTCTCATGGTCCTGCCATTTTATAAGTGAGTATATTTATATTAACGATAATCATTCAAGGTATATCTAAGCTTTAACTAATGAAAGTCATAACTTTATCGGACAGCTACTTCTTGGCTTTACACGGGGATGTTGCTATTTATCCTATGTTTTCAGTGTGGTTTAAAGAATATGTAAGTGTAACTTAAATATTTAACACGATTTAAACTTTTGTTCAATCTTATGTATATTTAAATTCTAACTTTTTTTTGAATTTTTTATAGGTTCATAATCCATTTAATTATGACCCAAATGGCAAATTTTATGTGATATAGCTTGGGGACCTGATGCTAAAGTCAAAAAATTTTCTAAGTACTCTGTCAATGGGTATAGATTTCATACAGAAGAGTTCTCTAAGGGAAAGAAAACCAACAATAGTGGGGTTTGGGTGAAAGGTGATGGCGGTGTTGATTATTATGGTGTGCTTCACGTGATTTTAGAACTCAATTATCATGCTGGTTGGCCAAAGAAAAAATTGGTTCTCTTTCAGTGTAAGTGGTATGATCCTATGCCTAGGTTAGGTACAAAGGTGCACCGTCAGTATAAAATAGTTGAAAATAAGCATACAAGGGAGTATGGACTCTATGATCCATTTGTCATTGAACAAAATGTGAAACAAGTGTATTACACTCCTTATCCTTTGTGTAAGAATAAATCTTCATAGCGGGTAGTTATAGCGGTTAGTTATAAAAATAAAGCCTATCGATAGAGTTGAAGTAGAGGATGCATTGGATGTAGCATATCAGAATAACATTTCTAGTATTGAAAAAAGGGTGGATGATGAATTAGCAGGTGAGTTGCAGCATAACGAAGGCCTATATGAAGAATTTGATCCTTCTGAACTTAGATTGAATGTTCATGATTATGGAGAAGGAACATCTGGGGCAAATGACGAGGAAGATCTAACTGATAAAAATGAAATAAGCGAGAAAGAGTTACTTGATAAAAATGAAACAAGTGATGAGGAAGAATCGATGAATGAATATGAAACAAGTGATGAGGAAGAATTGATGAATAACTATGAAACAAGCGACGAGGATTGAGTTCTTATTAATAGTAGTAATGTGTTGTAACAAGGTCTTGAATTATATTTTAGCTACTACTTTTTGCTATTTTTCTTGACAATATTGTGTATTTTCTTTGTTAACATTTGCAGTGCTAGTAAGAACATTTCTAGGTGTTTGATTAAATATCCGTGGTAAAACTACTGGTACTATGTATGATTTGCTTATCTTGTTGCATTTTCTTAAATCCTACTTCTTAGTTCCTGTGTATAAAGCAAGTTATTTATTTGTGAAGTCTTTAGTGTAGTCCAAAATTTATCCGGTGGCTAAGTCTTTCCTATTTATGATTTCTTGAGTGTTGTCT
This sequence comes from Capsicum pubescens, assembly GCA_030864215.1. NCBI lineage: Eukaryota > Viridiplantae > Streptophyta > Magnoliopsida > Solanales > Solanaceae > Capsicum > Capsicum pubescens. The sequence continues at coordinate 203,621,116 of CM061546.1, read as the reverse complement.
TCCGTTTCATTCAATCTTAGTTTGTTATGTGGTTTCTGCAATGGCAGTTTCACAGTTAAACCAGGATCATTTGAATGGTGTTAACCTTGGATTCAAATATCGAATACTAAAATTATAAGAGCTGATTTATTCTTGCTGTTTGAGTAAGGTTACATTAGTAGTATCCGGAACTTTTTTCTATGTATTCTTTAAGAGGTTGTTTAGTTTCTAGATGAGATACACTGGAATATTTTATGAAATTAATTATTTTTCAAATTCACCTTAACTGCTTTAGTTAGTGGAGTGATAACATATATTGAATGTAATAATGATCTGATCATATTGACAAATACAAAGACAGATACTTAGCATCTCACTATTCGAGACAAGATGAGGCTTTCTTTCACTCAGTACTACAGGGAATGCAGAATTTAATTTTCTTTAGATCTAAGAAACATATCTAGGAAGCATAACACAGACAAACTCCATTTGGTGGTTCTTTTTTTTTCAAGTGGTTAATAAAGAAAATCAATGGCATCAAAAGGTCATGGTAATGGATGGCGTAAGAAAGGTAAGAAAGGACCAGATAATCTTTTTGCAGGTCAATATACACCACCACCTGTTACCACAACTCTTCAACCAGCTACTACAAATATTCTTCCTCCTCTAAGGGCAAATATTTCACTACCAAATACATTTTTCATGCCTCCATCACCCCACCAGTTTCAGCCCTCTTCTCTCTACAATAGTCTGCATAGTAGCTCTTCATCTGTACCTTCAACATCATCCATACCTAGCCTTTCTGGATTGATAATTGAAGGTCCTAGCACATCAACATCACCATCCATTGATAGTGCTACAACGTCTAATGCTACAGAAGTTGTTTCCCAAATTCTGAAATTTAAAAAGGTAGTAGAATATGACGGCAATAGGAGGCTAATTATCGCCCCTGATGGTAATAGGTAAGTAAACCTTATGTTTTTCCGTAATTTTAAAAAATTTCAAAAGATAAGATAATTTAATATAATTTTATTGCAGGTTCATTCCCGCATATAGCGGCGGACATATGGTTATAGAAGCAATTAAACCATTTTACATGAATTCGTGGGTTAGTTGGAATGAGATTCAACTCAACGTCAGAATTCTTATGTGGAACTAGTTTATGGTATAATCAAAATCAAAGAATTTAACATTTCAGTATGCTATCAATGATGAATTTACCTTTGTATCCGTCAACTCATTTCATGACTTTATATTAAACTATTTTCCAAACAAAGTGTGCATGGAATTCTTGTCATGAAAATGAAATACAATGCATTTTCAAGTTGAAAGTAGCTCAACGGATCAAAGAACACTTGTATGAGGCACGGAGGAACTTGGAATAGCCTGGTTGGCTGAATGCTGATGTGTGGGTCCAGTTCTTGGAAAAATGAGATACTCCTAAATATAGGGCAGGGAGGGAACGGACAAAGGCAAATAGAGTGTCTCAAATGAGTGGCTCGTTGCACATAGGAGGTTCGGTGAGTTTCGCTACCCACCGACGAAGACTGGTAATATTGGCTTAAATTTTTTATTTGTTTGATTTAGGTCAATGTTCTAAACCGTAACATAGTGAAGCTGTGTGGGGCTCTTTCGATTCACTATTTTTGTTATCTTCTTGTTGTTGTTTATCTTGAAGTCTAGTGAAGCCGTGTATGGCCTATTTCGATTCACTAGCATTGTTGTTGACATCTTGTTGCTCTTGTTGTTGCTAGTTTCTTTTATTGTGAACTTGATCTTGTATCACACTACCTGATGCTTTTAGAAACTAAAAAGAAGAGAATTAGTGGTTTAGTTAGAGAGGTGATGACTTAATTGGAAGTAATGAGCAAAGTATTTATAATAACACTCTTAGTATAAGGCAGTCGTTGGTGTGGAGTTGTCAATGTAGCTAGAAATAAACAAAGAAACAAAGTCTGAATAATGGAATTAAGTAATTGAATTAGTCTGAATCTCAATGTAGCTGGCGGGCAGTGCCATCTGAAAGAAGACTGTGAGCCTTTTTGTAATACAACTCTTGAAAGCTATGGAACTGTATTGCTAGTGAATGACTAAAAGTCAGGTGGTTTGCACCGTGTAGATAGAAGGTTATTTATAGATAAACACCCACAGAGCATCATTTGAGAATCTCGCCCCATTAAGTTCATTATCTGCACTTCACTTTAGTTAGTAACGGCTGGCGAAGATCTCAGACCCTTCCACAACTATTGAACTCTTAAGCTTATCTCGAACTAAGGCCTCTACTGTAGAACTAAGGCCTGTAACTAAGGACTGGGGTTCTGTATGTGCAAAATATCTTATCTTTGCTACAGCTATTGCAGAACCTGTTGTTGTAGAATATTCTCTTACTTAATGTCTAGCCGTAATTTCTTTTGCATTTGCGATAAAGCAATAGGATCCTGAATAAATGATCAAAGTACTACATCCCCTGGGTTTCTTTCATATATTTGGAGAAAATTACCACAAACCAAATGATATCAGGAAAGCAATAATTGTTGAAGATGATATGTTAGGATGCAAAGTGACAGAGATGTACGTTTTTGGTAAAACAAAACTAGGAGACACTTGAATTAGTGAACACCTCCAAAGAGAAAATTGACACAATAGCAAGTCGGTATGTTCACAAATCTTAGGATCAGTGCTTGTGGAAAATGGGTTGTCGATGATCACAACAGCTCTACCAGCATGGTGAGTAAAATCCAGCCCTTCACTCACCTATGCACCAATCAACCAATAAGGAGGAACATGATTAAAGGGTTCCATTTATAACACATTTACCGATGATCTAGGATAACCTGAATGTATACCACTATATAAGAACTTAGAAACATATAGGCAGTTAGGCGCTACATTTTTACATTTAATACAATTGGTTGGCTTTTAATTCATTTGACACATCTTAATGAAATACCCAGTAGTATGCTTCACCTTGTGTAGTAGAAAATAACTTAGATTTATAAGATTTATAAGTTCAATGAGTAATGTCCGTTTTTTACTAGGAAATTTCCACTATTAAGTTATACACTTTCTCAACGTACAACTATTGTGGGAATACACTGGGTATGTTGTTGTTGTTGTTGTGATGTACAACTATGATAAGTTTGTTATTACAGGGTGAATAGAAGTTACTAACACAAAATCCGCTTAAACTTTTTTTCCTTTTCTTTTATAACCAACAAACATCGTATAAGTTAGCTTGCCAAATTCCAACCGCGCTCAGAGGTTTGAAACTCGACAAAATATGGGCCCACCACTTTACCCTGCTTTCACTAAAAGTTAGGCTTAACTAAATGGCAGCACTCAAACTAGTGATGTGTGGCCTAACCCTAATAAACTATAGTGCAAGTGTAGAATATGTGGTGTGTTACAAAGAAATTATACCAACTTTTACTATGTTATTATAATTTAAACAATATTGCTCAACCATAATTCCATTCTAGCCCCTTTCACAATAATGATACATAGGAAACTAAGGGTCTGCCGTTGATAATAACATGATATTATCTGACATGTCCTATTGAGTGTTTTCATCTGACACAGTTCTGTAAGGTACTGAGTAAAATGTTCTTGTCTCAACAGCTACGATATCGGTATGACTTTTTTGAGGTCTATTAAACTACATCAAAAACTTGAAAAACTTTTGAGTTGCTCTTTCTAAGTGGACCATTGCACATAACTTATATTCAATTACATACTATCTAGTGTCTAATACAGTATATCCATTTCCTAATCCATGTGCCTATGCTACATTGGGGTACATAAAAACTAGTAATTCTTGTAGGCCAAACCCATAGATGGCCCCCTAAACTTGGCACGAACTTTCACTTAGGCACCTCAACTGGACGTTGTTCACTTTTTGCACCTCAAGTAGCTATAAAACGTGTCACTTTGACACCTTTTGACACCAGCACCAGTGAGTATGTCTCACTCGCTGCTAACGTGGAAAAAATGGCCAATTAATTTGTGCCAACTTATTTAAATTGCCACATCACTGTTTTTTTAAAAGACTAAAACACATAAAAAGGGACCAATTAGAAAAAGACACTTGTCATTTTTATATAATTAATTTAAATAAAAAATATTTATAACCCCTCACCTTATATCATCTTCCTAAACCACCTCACCCCAACCATATCATCTTCTTCAACCCACCCCACCCCCAAATCTGTCGTTACCCTCGCCCCTAAATTGTATTCTACCACCCTCTCCCACCCTACCCCTAAATCATTTATCTCCACCCCACCCTCTCCTACCGCCACCCACCCCACCCCTTTATATTATCTTCTTCAATCCACAAACCCCCGCCTCCAACCACTACAACAACCCAACTAAATTGACATCAAATTCATAAAAACTTGACAATATTTGACAACAATTTTTCACTCTCCATCCAAATTGACAACATTTTTTTATCAAATTGACAACAATTTCATCTCAGCAAAAATAAATTGGTCAAAAAAATAATTTTTAGAAGGAACCCATTTGGCCTTAATTTTTGTCTAGTTGCTTTGGTATGGTTTCTTGCAGATATACTCTGATATATTTTAGTTGGATCACATTTAAGAATAGACTCAATTAATGAAAAATGAGTGAAGGTAAGTTTGATGGTGATATTGTATTCAATTGTGGTGCAAAAATTGTGGAGGTGAATAACAAAATTAATGGTGGTTGTGCGAAAAATTTGGTTACACTATTTTTAATTTTCTACAACAATCATGGAGATGTGATTTGTAATTTTTAAAATTACGTATGTGATTTATTTCTTCTATGTTTTTAATTCAAAAATTTGGTGGTAGTTTGGTGGATGATGGTGATGATGTTGGAAGGTAAAGCATGGACGGAGAAGAAGAAGGTTTAAAGCTGATGTTGGAAGCTTTGCAATGGTTGTTAATGGTGGTGGAAGGTTGAGTTAGTGGAAGAAGAAAGAGGAAGAGAAAAAAGGTAAAAAAAATACAAAAATCATAAAATAGAGCTCATCATGCGCCTTTAGTGTAGTGCAACACACACAATGTGTTGAATCAGCAAAAGGTATCAAAGTGACATACTTTATAGCTACTTGAGGTGCCAAAAGTTAACAACGTCCACTTGAGATTCCTAAGTGAAAGTTCGTGCCAAGTTTAGGGGGTCACCGATGGGTTTAGCCAATTCTTGTATAAAATGTTTTGGTCTATGCTGCCCGGACTTGTCTTCTTACTTGCATTATCTCTTTTTCTAAAAATTTTCACGAATATAAAAATGGGGAAAAAGAGCGCCCTTTTTTTGAGGTCTACGGAGAGACGTATAGGAAGAAAAACAAGGACGGTATAAGAGGAGATTGAATCGAAACGCGTGCTAAGAATACATATGTAAGATAATAACTTTTACATACATTGTTTTATTATTACTCAACTTTGCTTGTTTACATACTGACAAATAATTTTTCTTTCAGGAAGAATTTTAAAAAAGCATAGAAGAGTGGCGTCAAACCCAACCTACTTCAGAGGATGGTACCATGGTCAAACCATCACCTGCAGAGATGAATAATATGTGGACAGTTGTGGTAGGTGGTCCAAAGAAAGGAAGAACCTACGGGACAGGGGTTCTCCAATCCTCGAGTAGTCCTTCATTGTTTCCCAGTTCCTCTTCTACTTTGCAAACTGTAGAAGAAATGGAAGTGATAAAAAAGCAAATTGTGGAATTGACACAGAAATATGCAGCTAACGATGTTAAGTTTGCTAAATTTGAGGAGTTGGTTAGGAAGCACATGCCGCAATTATTTCATGAAGAGGAAGATAGTGGATCTGATGATAATTAGATTGTAGTTATTGTTCTTGTTTTTGGTTGTGTGACATTTAGATGTTTAAACTATTTGATTTGATGTTTGTTTTGAATGTTTTAAAGTGGTTGTATTTATAATTTTTTGTCGTATTTGATCCTATTGTGAAAATACATTAGTTATGTTGTTTATGATAAAAGCAGTGTAAGCTAATGCAATATAATAATTATTAAATAATTATTTATTAAATAATAATTTTTAAATAATAATTATTAAATAATTATTTATTAAATTTCCGACTACAGTAGTCGCAAAAATATAACTATTAAATAATTATTTATTAACTTTTTTACTACAGTGGTCAGAATAATTATAATTATTAAATAATTATTTATTAAATAAAAAATATAATTATTAAATAATTATTTATTAATTTTTTATTACAGTGGTCGGAATAATTATAATTATTAAATAATTATTTATTAAATTTTCGACTACAGTAGTCAAAATAATTATAATTATTAAATAATTATTTATTAAAATTCCGACCACAGTAGTCGGAATAATTATAATTATTAATAATTATTTATTAAATTTTCGACTACCCCATTCGAAAAATTTATAATTATTAAATAATTATTTATTAAATTTCCGACTAGAGTAGTCGGAATATTTATCATTATTAAATAAATATTTATTAAATATCCAACTAAAGTAGTCAGAAATTTCTGACTACTGTAGTCGAAAATATTTTTCCGACAAGCTATATTCCGACTACTAGGAAACAGTCAAAAAGTAGTTGGAACTATCTTATTTTCTGACTACATTGGCCATCGGAAATTTAATATTCTCTAGTAGTGTATTGGCAGAAGTTCAAGAAGTCTCCTATTCAATGTAGATACTGCAAAAAGTATGGGCACATTGAGAAGTATTGCAGGCAAAAGCAAACTCAAAGTGGTCAGTCTTCCCAACGAGTAAATTTTACGGAAGATCACCAAGAGGAGGAGGTATTCATGGCTTCGCACACATCACGTGTTGATCGATACAATTGGTATGTCGATAGTGCGTACACAAGGTATATGGCGATTGATGAAAATCTATTTGTTAGCCTGGACAGGTTTGATAGGACCAAAGTAAAGTTTGGAGATGGTGCACTGGTGCAAGCTCAAGGAAGAGGATCAGTGAAATTTCCTACGAACGAAGGTATGAAAATAATAAACGATATTCTTTATGTGGAAAGCCTGACTCGAAAATTGTTGAGTGTTGCTCAGTTGCTTCACAATAATTATTCACTTACTTTTAAGGATAAAAAATATGTCATTTATGATACTAAAGGTTGTGAAGTAGCTAAAATTAGCATGATTGGCAATTCCTTTCCAATTTCATTCTATTCTATTGAAAGTTGCTCTTTTAATGTTGAAATGGGTGATACTTGACTTTGGCATAAAAGATTCAGTCATTACAACCTTAGTTCATTGGTGTGTATGCAATCCAAGGGTATGGTGCTTGGTGTACCCAAAATTGACATGTGCCGAGATATTTGTGAGTCATGTCAATTTGGTAAATTGCATAGACGATCCTTTCCTAAGGAAAGTCATTGGAGAGTGAAGGAAAAGCTAGAGTTGGTTCATATAGATATATGTGGACCAATGAGGACAGCTTCTTTGAGTACGAATAATTTTTTATTCTCTTTATAGATGATCTAACTTGAATGACATGGGTCTATTTTCTAAGTAGCAAAGTTCAGGTGTTCTCTATTTTTTAAAGAATTAAAGGCTATGGTAGAAAGGGAGAGTGGCTGTCGGTTGAAGTATATCAGGTCAGATAATGGAACTGAATATACTTCGCATCAGTTCAACAAGTATTGTAAAGATATGGGTATTCAATAACAATTCACTGTTAACTACACTCCAGAACAGAACAGGGTTTCTGAGAGGAAGAATAGAACAGTGATGGAGATAGCGAGATACATGTTGGCAGAAAAGAAGATACCCAAATGTTTTGGGGCTGAGGCAATCAATATTGTCGTCTATTTACTGAACAGATTACCAACCAGAGCACTCCAAGACATGACGCCCTTTGAAGCATGGAGGGGTATAAAGTTGTCTACGAAACACTTGAAAGTATTTGGTTCGGTGTGCTATGCCCATGTTCCAGATGCTAAAAGAGAAAAATTGGACAACAAGGCAAAACTTTGTATTTTTTGGGCTATAGCACAACTGCAAAAGGGTACAAGGTGTATAATATTCGTACGAAGAAGGTGCTTATCAGTAGAGATCTAGCGGTGGACGAGTCTAGCCACTATAATTGGAATCAAGATATTGTTGTAAAGAACCAAGATGGGAGTACTTCAGTTGCAGCTCAAAATCCGCAGACGAATAATATTTTTTCTAGTCCTATTGTTGGAGCAGGACACTTTTCAAATGTTGAATTGATAACTGATTCTCTAGTTTTGAAGACCAGATCACTAGCTGAAGTTTATGATCAATGCAATTTTGCTCTTGTCGAACCATCTTCCTTTGAAGAAGCAGCCGGTCATAAAGCTTGGATTTATGCAATGGAGGAGGATCTTGCCGTGATTAATAAAAATGATACTTGGGAGCTGGTTGATAGGCCCGAACAAAAGAACATCATCGGTGTCAACTGGGTCTATAGAACGAAGTTCAATCCAGATGGCTCCATCTTTAAACATAAAGCCAGACTCATAGTTAAAGGCTATTCCCAGCAGCCTGGAGTGGACTTTGGAGATACGTTTGCTCCTGTAGTGAGGCATGAAATAGTAAGATTTCTAGTTGCTCTTGCATCACAATAAAAGTGGAAAATCTACCATTTAGATGTCAAATCTGCATTTCTAAATGGATTTCTTGAAAAAAAAATATGTTGAACAACCTGAAGGTTTTATAGTTACAGGTGAAGAAGACAAGGTGTATAAGCTTAAAAGGGCTTTCCATGGCCTTAAACAAGCTCCGAGAGCTTGGTACAGTAGGTTGGATACTCATTTGCTGCCTTAAGGCTTCAACCAAAGCCTAAATAAGCCTACTTTATACTTCAAAAGGAAAGCTAATGGGAAGTTAATTGTGATATCTGTTTGTGTTGATGATTTGATGATCACAGGTGAAGATTCTCTTGGGGTTCAAGAAGTTAAAAATGTGATGCTAAAAGTTTTTGAAATGTCTAATCTAGGGGAGATGAAGTTCTTCCTAGGAATGGAAATTTCTCAATCTTCTGAAGGAATTTTCTTGTCCTAAAAGAAGTATGTCCTGAATCTCTTAAAAAGGTTCAAGCTTGATAAGTGCAAACCTGTTGCAACTCCACTTGTTGTGAATGAAAAATTAATAAAGGATGATGGAGAAGTGCGGGCAGATTCAAAACCTTATAGGAGCCTTATTGGAAGCTTGTTGTATCTGACTGCTACCAGGCCAAGTGTGATGTTTAGCTAGTCTACTGTCTCGATATATACAATGTCCCAGCACCAAGCATCTTGGATCTACTAAAAGGGTGTTGAGGTATATTAGAGGAATAACAGATTATGGAATTTGGTATAAAAGTGTAGAGAATGGATCTCTTATTGGCTATTCAGATAGTCATTGGGGTGGATGTTTGAACGATTACAAAAGCATATCTGGTTACTCTTTCTCATTTGGTTCAGGCATTTTTTCTTGGAGCACAAAGAAGTAGGATATTGTATCTCAATCTTCCGAAGAAGCTGAGTAAGTAGTTGCTGCATCAGCTACGAATCAAGGAATTTGGTTGAGAAAAATCTTGTATGAATTGGATTTTTTGCCAAAAGAACCAACAGTGATCTATGTGGACAATAAATCAGCCATTGCTATGGCTGAAAATCCAGTGCAACATGGAAGGACAAAGCATATCAACATCAGATTTCATGCTTTGTGAGATGCCAAGAAGAATGGGGAAGTTAAGTTGGTGCATTGTAGAAGTGAAGAACAACAAGCCGATATTCTAACCAAGGCTCTTCCCACAAGCAATTTTAAGTTTCAAACGTCGTTGCAGGGAGTTTCATTGAAAAATCTTAAGAAGGAGTGTTAGGAAATTAAGATTTATCTAGAAACTCCTAGTTAGTAGATATTTTTAGGAACTCCTAGATATTAGATATTTTTTGGAATGGGTTCTTCTAGAATAACCTAGTATAGTATCTTGAATAAATATCTTGTAGAATTATATAGATATTCTAGAGTAGTAGAAGATAAGGATGACTACTTCCCACAGTCTCAGTCTCATTAAAAAAACTTAGATAGTTCTTCAGATTTCAGGATTGTCAGATACAGTCAACTCAGCATAGTATGGAACTCAGCTAGTTCCATCAGAACCTAGACTGTCAGATACAGTCGCTCAGTATCAGTTATATTTGTTATCAGTAACTCATGTTATCAGTAATCAGACTCAGTGGTCAGTACCATTACGAATTTAGTTACAGTCACTTATTCATGCATGTATTCTCACGTTTATGTTATACAGTCAGTTAGCATTGTTCATGCATTTGAACCCTTGCATTCAGTCTACCTCACATGCATACCAGTACATTCAATTGTACTGACGCATTTTCAATATGGTATTTTATTTTGTACCATAGGTTTAGAAGCACGAGCTCCAGAGCATCAGTAGCATTCCAGTTTCAGAAGTCAGAGTTAGGAGTAAGTCCTCATCCTTCGAGGACATGATCATTACTTTATTTCTTCATTACTTAGTTTATTTCAGTAGTTGGATTTAGTTGGGGACATGTCCCATCAACTCTTTATTCAGACAGTTCAATTTTAGAGGCTTTTCAGACTACAGTATATTCAGACAGTTTTGTTTCAGTATGTTTTGGTATTAATATACCGTACTTTCAGAAGTTATGTTTTATCAGTTTTGAACCTTATGGCCTTTCAGCCTTTATTTCCGTATTTATATAATATATTATGCAATGTTCAGGTACAGATATCAGTCATGGGTTGGCTTATGGTCCTTCGGGGTCATGAGCACCGTGTAGTACTCCGGGTGCCAGATTCGGAGCGTTACAAACTTGGTATCAGAGTCTAAGGTTCAACAGTGTCCTAGGAAGTCTGAAAATCCACATCTAGAAGAGTCTTGTGCATGGGTGTGTTGTGCACCACACTTATGTACAAGAGGCTATGGGATGTTTTAGGAACAGTTTTCCTTCTTTCAGTATTCATGTCGTGCCAGTGAGCATGAGCTCAAATTTAACTCTCATTCTAATCTATTTCTCTCTTTCATTACAGAACATGCCTCCCAAAAAGACTAACGAAAGGAAAACTAAGAATCAGTCAGCACCTCCGCTCGGTTAGGCAGATTCCCTGGAAGAGCATATCTTTCATAGTGAATTCAGAACTGAGTCCCTTATCTTACTCAATAGTAGCTCAGAGAAATCAGCAGGCTATTTTCCCACCCAAGTATATGATTTATTCCCAGCAGATTAAGGTGGGAAAACGTAGAAAGAGAGAAAATAAGAGAGCAAGAAAAAGTAATTTCAATTTCTCTCAGCCTAAGTCAGAGGGATGGTAATCGTTATCAGTTTCACCCAAAGGCATCCATTCCAGTTCCTTCCTCAGCCAGTGCTCTAGTTCCTAAATTCAGAGATAGGGCGCCAGGTCCTAAACCTCAGGGCAGTGGTAAAAGTGGCCGGACCAATCCCCTTTGTTAGACTTGTGGCAAGCATCACAAGGGTGTTTGCAGAACTGGTAGTGATGTTTTCTTCGAATGTGGCGAATCAGGTTACAAAGTCCGATATTGTCCTAAGGTTGGTCTATGAAGTCAGCATAACTATCCTTTAGTTCAGTTCGATCGCCCGAATCAGCAGGGTACCACATCCAGTGCCACAATTAGGCAACGCCTAAACAGACTCTATGCTCTTCAACCCCGACAAGATCAGGAAAATTCTCCTGATGTAGTCACTGGTACGTTACAGTTCTTTCACTTGCATGTTTACGCTTTGCTAAATCCAGGAGCTTCTTTGTCTTTTGTTACTCCTTATATAGAAGTTGATTTTGGAGTCAGTTCCAAAATTTTAGCCCTTCTTAGTCTCCACCCCAATAGGTAAAACCATCATAGCCCGGCGGGTATATAGGAACTGCCCGGTTATGGTATCTCAGAAATTCACTTCAGCAGACTTAGTCAAATTAGAGATGACTGATTTTGAATGTTATTCTCGACATGGATTGGCTTCATTCCTACTATGCCACAGTCGATTGTAGAAATAGAATTGTCCAGTTTCAATTACCGAATGAACTTGTCCTTGAGTGGAAGGGTAGTATTTCGGCATTCAGGGGTCAGTTGGTTTCCTATCTATGGGCTAGGAAAATGATCTCTAAGGGATGTGTTTATCATCTTGTTCGAGTTAAGGATTTTAGTTTTGAAACTCCCAGTTTTGAGTCGGTTCCAATAGTGAATGAATACATAGATGCCTTTCCCGAAGATCTTCCAGGAATTTCTACTTCGCCATACAGAATGGCACCAACAAAACTCAGGGAACTGAAAGAACAGTTGAAGGATCTCCTAAATGAGGGATTCATCAGACCCAGTGTTTCCCCATGGGGTACACCGGTCTTATTCGTGCAAAAGAAAAATGGTTCCCTCAGAATGTGCATAGATTATCGTCAGATCAATAAAGTCACAGTCAAGAACAAGTATCCACTTCCCAGAATCAATGAATTGTTTGACCAACTTCAGAGTGTCAGTTAATTTCTCTAAGATAGACTTCAAATTTGGATATCATCAGCTCAGGGTCAGAGAAGGTGATATTCCAAAAATGGTTTTTCGAACTCGGTATAGCCACTTTGAATTCTTAGTCATGTTATTTGGTCTTACCAATGCCCCACAACTTTCATAGACTTGATAAAATGAGTGTTCAACCAGTACTTGGACATGTTCATCATAGTCTTCATAGATGACATACTTGTTTATTCCTGAAATGAGCATGACCCTTCAGACCATCGCAGAATAGTATTATAGACCCTTCAAATCCATCAGTTATCATGATATCTATTCATTCCCCACATGTCAGCTCTATGATCATCAATCATATTTATACACGTTGGTGAAAATTATGTACGCTTACAGTTTCTATTATAAGGAGTTCCAGTTCACTCAGTGTTACGAATCATGTTCCATGAGTACAAAAATTTCAGAATCAGGTCATGCAGCTCATGAATCGTACACTCATGTCATGTTTTACGTTATACTCAGCTCACATAACTCATACACCACTCCTAATGATCATCCAAACTCAAACTATGTCACGTATACCCTCAATTTAGATCCCTTGGTGAATCTGTTGGGATGATGTTCTATCCCTCGAGTCTTAGTTACGGAGTCAGTTCAGTAATCAATATTCAGTAAAGGACTCAGATAGTCCTACAAAACCACAGCTTTCAGTTATCAGTTACTTACCATCAGAATTCAGTACCAGTCTAAACCTCAGTTATCAGAAACCAGTATTCAATCCCAACTATAGTCTTAGTTACAGTTACAGTCTCAATTACCATCTTATCTACAATTTCAGTCCCAGTTCTAGCCCAGTAATCAGGTCGGTAACTCAATTCAATTTTAGGTTTACTCAACCACAGCATACAATTATCAGTCACTCAGTTGTCAGCCTTCTAGTACCTCAGTTTACAAGACTATTCCAAAATGGTATTGTACTCCTGGTGTTGCATTCTTAAATAATACAGTTACCCTCAATTCATGCTCAGTTATCTCATGTCACTCAGTCAGTCCTTATCTCCTATGCATAATACTTTGCAGTTGCAGTCTAGTTATTCAAGACTAAGTACAGTTTTGTCTTGCAGTCCCAGTATTCAGCTATCATTCATTCAGTTAATCAGATAAGTTAGTATGCTTAGGCATTTGTGCTCAGCGCTCATGCAAATATTTTCAGTAGTCTCAGGTGAAGAAGAAGTACTTCAGTTAAGTATAAGTTTTCAGTATGAGTTAGATTGATCAGCCAGTAATTCACTTTAACAATCAGGCAACAAGTTCGTATGGTGTGGTTTCCCATCTTTCCACCTAGTCCTACTATCAAAAATCTCAGGAATGTAACTATTCCAAGATAGAAAATCCCAGTAATAGCAAGATCAGCTCAGTTCATGTATTATGTCTCAGTTTTAGATCCCAAATATTCAGTCATGATTAAGTTCGTAGGTTTCCTGTGCATCGTCCCAGTTTTATTCAGTATCTCAGTCAAGTCAGTATTCTTCTAGGGACATAATGTCCCAAGGAGGAGATGCTCTATAACCCCCGAGCTATCATGCCCTAAACCCTCTAATTTTTCTTCACGTAACGAATCCAGTTTGGAATTATGGGTACCCATAGGTTGACCCTCAAGCTCCAATATTAGTCATAAGCCATATACTCAATGGCTCAGTTCAGTTCACGATACCCAGTTCACTTCACATGCTACAGACTCAGCCATGTTCTTATATTTCTGTTTATGTGTGTTCAGGAAGAATCTCGAGATGAGGTCAGAAAATTTTGTATGATTGAAAATCTCTCCCATAAAGGGAGTGAAGAGGTTCGGCAAGAAGGTAAAGCTCAGTCCCCGATATGTCGGTCCCTTCAAAATTCTCAGTCTCTTTGGCAAAGTAGCTTATGATCTCGAGTCACCTTCAGATCTAGCTTTAGTGCATCCGGTCTTTCATGTCTCCTTGCTTAAGAAATGCATAGGTGACCCAAAAGTCGTAGTACCTATTGAAGGTGTAAACATTCAGAACAACCTCTCTTTTAAAGAGATTTCATTCAAAAAATTTAACTACCAGATTCGCAAACTGAGGAACAAAGAGGTCCCTCTAGTCAAAGTTCTTTGGCGGAATCAGTCCGTTAAGGGAGCTACTTGGGAAGCAGAAGCAGACATGCGATCCAAGTACCCTCATCTCTTCTCCGCTAATCCAGACTCAACCTAAGATTATATTCTTCCTTAAGCTTATTCAGTTTCATGTTTAAATTTTAGTTACAAACCAGTTTCATGGTCAGATTCCAATCATAAACTTGGTATCAAATACCATTGCATATTCAGTCACGTGTTTATGCATCAGATCAGTCATGTATTCATGCATCAGATATGCATTATCCTTATGAGAAACTCAGTTTATCAGAAATACCAGTCATGCATTCATGAATCAGTTTAGTCATGAAAGCATGCATCAGATATGCATGCTCAGTATAATACAATCAGCTCATCAGTCATATCAGTCATGTAATCATGTTTTAGTTGTTTATGTTCAGTGTGTACTTCAGTTATCATTCTTCCCCTTTCAGTCAGTCCCATTCCAGGACGAATATTTCCAAGGGAGAGATATTATAATACCCCATATATTTCTAAGCTAGAAAATAAACCCTTGTTCCTATGTATGAAACCTCCTATCCTGTGATTCATATTTGGGTACATGACTTTCAATGAGTATCCTAGTGAGAAGAGAGCTTATGATGTGTTAAGTGTGTTCATAAGAGTCACTTAGAGTAAGGCAAGCTAAGAGCCTTTGAATCCATCAAGTTTTAGTGTTTGATTTTACAAGAGTTATCTTTAAACGAGCATAACTTGATGTAGATGTGGTATTTTGGCAGATTTAGACCCACTAAATTGTAGAGGATCGAATTATCTTTCTAACGATACCAATTTTACCAAAATCCAACACCCGAACAAGAAGTTATGGGCTTTGCAAAGTGGAGTGTGTCACCTAACAAATCGCCTAAGGCTACAGGAATGGTTATGCCATAAGTTGTGCGACGCATAACCTAACTTATGCCATAAGTTGTGTGACGCACAACCTAACTTATGCCATAAGTTGTGCGACGCACAACCTATCTTATGCGATAAGTTGTGTGTCGTATATCTTATGGCCCAAGTGACGTAAACACCCCATTTTTGAGTTATTTTAAGGGAAGAATGGGTATTTCCCACCCCTATATAAGCCTATAATACGGAATTTATCCCCAATTCAACTAAAATATAGTCACTTCTCTCAAAATTCTCTCAAGAACAAGTTAGGGTTCTCAATTAGGGATGCAAATTCAAGAAAATTCTATTGTAAATCTTCGCAGAATCAAGAACTAAGGTATGCATAGTGTTGATTTATGGATTCCTTTCATCCATAAAGCTCAAGAACTCTATTTCAAATTATAAATTATGATGTTTATGTTGTGGGTTATTTGTAACCATGTTTATCTTGTTGTATGATTCCCAAGTTGGGGTCTTTATGTGTTTTTCATGAAACTACGTTAACATTCAAGTTAAAATCCATGAATTGAGTTGTTTATGATGTGTAATTTGATGATTACACCTATGCCCTAAGTTGTGCATGTAAGGTGTTTGATAAAATGCCTAAGAGGATAGAAATTGTGTATTATAGCTCAATTGTGATCCATATGATAAGTGCAGGTTTTACCCTTATGTTCAAATAACTCTCATGCTATTGATGTGCAATGTAGATGTTTATTGGAATGCTCATGATGTTAGAGTATGAAATTATGACATTGAGTATATGCATTCCTACCATGTACAAGATTATGATAATCGTGTACGTCATGAAATCCTCAACTTATTGCATTATGGATTATTGATGTTGGTCATGTATTCAAGAATGTCATGCCTTGTCAGTTTCCTTCTATGGAGTCCTGGGGGTACTTGTACTCGGCAATTTAGTTGTGTGCCTAGAGCCAGTGTCATGTTTTTATGATATCATCAGTCAAGCCATGTTTAGTAGAATTCAGTCAGTCATATGACTCAGGAAAACTCAGTAAACTCAGTAATCCCAGTAATCTCAGAAAGCTCATAAATTTAGTAATCTCAATAGTATTTTGTTAGTCAACGAAACTCTATAAACTTAAGTCCAGTTCAGTCCAGTTAATCATGTTCAGTGTTTATTTAGATGGGAGTAGGATTTAGCACCGAGTGAACCCAAGGATGAGGACACACACTGACAGTTGAGGGTGTGATCCTTAGAAGCAATCCTTGCATTCCAAAATTATGTAGCCAGCGTAGGTCGAGACATTAACACTAACAGATGAGGGTTGATGAGGTAGATAAACACTGTTAGATGAGGTTCTCACCATTCTCTTTTGGAGACACTGCCAGATGAGGGTCACCCACAGCTTGTCTTTACCAGTGGTGCGGTATTGACACCCTTCCAATTGGGGTTACAAATTGGACCCCAACTTAGATATAATGTGTTATTTGGGGCATGTTGGTTAGATGACTACTTCTCACAGTCTTAGTCTCAGTCTCAGTCTCAGTAAAAGAACTCAGATAGTTCTTCAGATTTCAGGACTGTCAGATATAGTTAACTCAACACAGTACGGAATTCAGCTAGTTCCATCAGAACCTACACTGTTAGATACAATCTCTTAGTATCAGTTATCAGTAACTCATGTTATCAATAATCAGACTCAGTGATCAGTACCATTACGAATTTAGTTACAGACACTTATTCATGTATGTATTCTCACGTTTATGTTATACAGTCAGTTAGCATTGTTCGTGCATCTGAACCCTTGCATTCAGTCTACCTCACATGCATACCAGTACATTCAATTGTACTGATGCATTTGCGCTATGGTATTTTATTCTATACCATAGGTTCAGAAGCACGAGCTCCAGAGCATCAGTAGCATTCCAGTTTCAGCAGTCAGAGTTAGGAGTGAGTCCTCATCCTTCGAGGACATGATTATTACTTTATTTCTTTATTACTTATTTTATTTCAGTAGTTGGAGTTAGTTGGGGACATGTCCCATCAACTCTTTATTCAGACAGTTTAGTTTTAGAGGTTTTTCATACTATAGTATGTTCAGACAGTTTTGTTTCAGTTTGTTTTGGTATTGATATACCGTACTTTTAGATGTTATGTTTTATCAGCTTTGAACCTTATGGCCTTTCAGCCTTTATTTCTGCATTTATACAATATATTATACAGTGTTCAGGTACAGATATCAGTCATGGGTTAGCTTGTGGTCCTTCGGGATCATGAGCACCGTGTAGTGCTCTGGGTGCCAGATTTGGGGCGTTACAGATATCCAGAATCATCCATGGACAAGTATAAATAGGAGGCACATTGTGCATTTGTAACCATCCAAAAAAATAGAAATCACTCAAAAGTTTCAGTTTTGCCCTTCCCTACAGTCTCTTTTGTAGCACTTTACAGCTGTTTCCCTATATTTTTCTCCTTGTAGCTTTACTCTTTACGTTTTCTTTGTTTTGACAAGTGAGTAGAAGTTTGGCTTTGCTTTTGATATACATCTTCATAGCTTTCTTCACCTTGAAATTAACTTTATATTCCCACCTTTCAGCTATCATACCCATAAATCTCGTTATGCTTCCTTCAGTTTTCATTTCCATGATAGTTGTTGTGTGAGTGCTTGCCTTCTCCCTGTTCTTCATCAGCTCATTGAGGATGCTTCCATTTGTTTTCCTTTTTCCTGCAAAGATTTGTTTAGTTAAGATGTGTAACAATTAATACTAGTTGATCAGGCTAACACTATTAATGTGCCCTAACTATTCAAGCTCAAGTTTCATAGAAAATTAAGGTGTACATTCAAAGTTTTAGCCAAGGAAAACCATTTTGATAATGAAATAATTGAAGGGAATGTTCTTGGCGTGGAGGGAAAGATTTGAAGCTGAACTACCAGCCAAGTTTCTTGCATTCCATTCTCAACCAAAGTTTGGCACTGAAGTGGGTCTTCGTCATCCAATAAGACTAGGACCATTATACTTTCTGAAATGTCAGTCAAGCTGCATACAGTAAAAACAAATCATCAACTCCAATTCTGTGAAAATCTTGGACAACTTTAGGGGCACTTTGTTGCCAGAGTGACATTTTTTTTCTTTTCTTATTGGCAAAATGGTTCAGTGGACCCTTGTACTATGTCAGTTTTGTAATGTGGATACTCCTACTTACATGTTTGTCATCTGGACCCTTGAACCCATTAAAAAATAATATTTTAAATACTTTTTCGAAGAGTGTAACACACTCGCCCCACATCATTTGCCACATCTTCCACGTCATCTTCCACGTTATTTTTATATATATAAAATATTAAATATTAAAATAAATAAATAAACTACCACCACCCCTTCTCTCTTCCCCTTTTTCTTTCTTTTTCCCGTTCTTTTCTTTCTCTTTTTCTTTTTCTTATTCTTCTCCCTCCTCTTCTCATTCTTCTTTTCCTTTATCATCTTCATCTTCTTATTTCTCTTGCTCTACGAAAAAATTGAGAAGTGAGGGCCGAAAAATCTAAGAAGTATGGAAAAAAATGATTTTGAACCTGATTGTTTTAAGGTATATTTGGTTGTTTGGAAAAGCTGACCACCAACATCAATAGTCACAATATTTGAATATGAATCAATTGAGTTTCTTGAAAAAACATGGAAAAGTGGATGAGATCCAGCAAAAGGTGGCATCGTTAAACTTTGGGGGTTCTTGAAATTCAATGTCAAGACTCAATTTTTATACTTTTTAAAAGATTTTTGTGATTTGGGTGATTCAAGAAACTTGAAATTCAATGTAAATACTCAATTTTTATGCTTCCTTTGAATTTTTTATGATTTGGGTAATTCGAGAAACTTGAAATTCAATGTAAAAATTTATTTTTTGTGCTTTCTTTGGAATTTTTGTGATTTGGGTAATTCAAGAATGTTGGGAATTCTTGAAATTCAATGTGAATATTTTTTTTGCTTTTTTGGGGATATTTTGTGAATTGGTTAAAATTCAAGAATGGAGGTTTCTTTGGTGCTGGGAAACTGGTGGGGCAGCGGGGGAGAGGGGCTGGGGGAAGGAGGCTGGGGAAATGGGGGGGGGGGGGGGGCAGCGGGGGAAAAGGCTGGGGTTGGGGGAATGGGGGGTGCTGGACGGGGGTTGGGTTGGGGTGGGGGTGCTAGACGGGGCTGGGGTGGGGTGGCCTTTTTTTATTTTTTATTTTTAAATTTATTATTTTTTAATTTCTAAAAATATTTTAAAATTTAAAAAGTTGAAAAAAGGTTGACTGCTTTTTAAAAAAAAAAATTAATTTTTTTAATATAAATATATTGCTTCACACGTCCATACACGCATGTAGTCACACTCCAAATCCTACTCAGCAATTTTAATGCCACATAGATCCGGTCAACGGTCAAAGGGTTTAAAATGTTGTTTTTTAGTGGGTTCAAGGGTTCAGATGACAAAAATGTAAGTAGAAGAGTCCACATTACAAAACGGACATAGTACAAAGGTCCATCGAACCATTTTGTCTTTCTTATTTACGGAGTACAGGGGCTTCTAAACAGGTTTGTGTGTCAGATATTAGGAATTATTATTGTCTTGACGAGTATATAGACAATGTGTTGATTATTGCCATGTTATGTTACCTCTGAAACTCCTTTGCTTTCATCATTTTTGTTTTAGAAACTTGTTGGCTGGCCAACTACTTTTTTGTATTTCCTTTTCTCCAGATTTGTCTATTATGTTCCCGATGTGCAACCATATATCAATGTTCAGGTTAATGCCAGATTTCAGCACTTTCTGTTTCTAAGGAAAAGAAAGTGACAGGGAGGCAATGGTTTGAAAGTGGAAGAGCAAGAGGGGTAATATATTCCATTGTGTAGTTCTTTTTTTGGGTGAGTAAAACTTTTGTTTACCAAAGTATCATTACAAAGCAGGAAAAAAAGATTTGCATACTAGGACAAGATCCGCCCCATCTTGCTGAACAAACAATATCAGCTACTCCCTATCTGGATAACTACTCTTTAACAACTAGGAAATTACATTTCAAGTACTGGTGGACTCCCCTCCCATGAACATTAATAATTTGTCTGATAATGAGCAGCGGTGTTCTTTGTTTGTGCTGAAAGACACTACTACTCCATTGTGTAGTTGTTTCTATGTTAATTATGAAATCTCGCTAATTTAAAAACACTAATCCCTGCGTTGCTGAATTGAAATTGCATAGCGGCCATCAAAATGATGTGTTAAAGAGGACACCGAGCTACAGTTTCAACTTTTCATATAGTAACTACTACTTAAGATTACCCCCATTATGGGCAGTCTCTCTTTTTCGTGTTTAATAAAATGTGAAGGCAACGTTATATCAAGACAACGGTCCATAGTGTGCATACAAAGCTTTAGCAAATAGGTAGCCGTCTTGAACATCGAATCAGTGAACGAACTGAGGCAAGGAAAATACATGAAAACAAGATGTATGGGTATTGCTTAATAGAGTTGTCAATTAGTTTCGAATACAGTCTAGTGATTGTATTTGGTTATTGAGTTTGAACTTGCATCTACCTTAAAAGAGAGCAGTTTGAGATTGTAATTTGGAGCAAAAAAAACTGAGCTAAAGCTAACTTGAAAGATCTAGCAACAATCAAGTTTGATTGTTCAGGTGAAAAAGGAGGTAAGCTCTTAGGATTACTTTGCAATTCATTGCCTTACTGGAATAATGGCAGAAATCCAACGGGGATGTGTGTGCCTGAATCAACATAGGAGAACGCTCAACAGAGCCATACTGCCATGATCATCAGGCTTCAGTGCCTATATAAGCACTGCTGCATCAACGACTCCAATGATCACCGAATGTAAGAAATTAAGAGACCCAAAAGCTATCGTCTCAGCTTCTAAAGCCGGTACTTAAAATACTATAGATTTCATTAAAAGTACATGTACTGTTTACAACTTCACCTTTGTCCCCCACACGCAATCTCCAACTCCCAACCAATGATGTGGGAGGAAAAAAATATGAAGACAGTTGAATAAAAGAATACAACTTTACCCACCTTCAAAATGCACATTCACACGATATACAGGGCACATCAAAGATTAAAATGACAAGATCGAACTCCTCATAAACATCTATGGGAGCACCCAAAGAAGCTAGCACCAGCTAACTGCGGCTAGCATCTATGGGAGTCCCTGTTCTAGCCTGTGATATTCGATTTGCATAAATAGTCACCAATCTCAACTGTGTGCTATTCAGCCCTTCCAAGTATGGCAAGAATGCTTTGCCAAGCATGATGTATATGTCAACTAAACAGAACACAACAGTCTGCCAGACAACAAAAATATCCATATCAGGGAACAGCTTAATTGATGAAACAACAAATAAGTACAGAATGTGAACTGTATTTATCTTTTCATGCTTCAACAGTATACGTGACATAATGCTAATCTGATTATAAACAATCCAATTATATCACAGCTTCAAAGCTTGTATTACTAAGGTTTACTGCATGATTTTATTTCATGTTTTTATTTTTCCTTTCTTTTGGGGATAGATATAAGATTTATATAATGACCATATATCAGTCCATAAGCAGGACAGGAAAATACAATGAAGTGAGGGCTGTTAATAGAATCTAACAAAGGAAGCCTATTAATACTGAATGATTATATTGCATACCTTATCCTACCAATCCAGTATTAGTGATTACATCCTTGATTCTAGAAAGCTTTTTTGGGCTCTACAGAGAGAAGAAAGAGAACAGAGGGAAAAAGTAATTGGCACCTTGCGAACATCTGCGCTCTGGTTTCCAAAGGCATCAAATAGGGCAGGTAAGAATGAAGGTAGCTGAGACATCAATTCTTCCTGGGAAAACCTCTCTACAAGCTGAAGAAAGAGGCATAAGTTCAAATCACTAACCAACTCACAACATACCTTTTCCAAGTTTGACATACTTAATTAGCAAAGCGAAGCAATAGCTACTACTTCTACCCCTCCACCCCACCAAAAAAAAAAAAACACGACTCTAACGAGTTCCGGGGTCAATCAGCAAATTACCTTTGTCAAGCAGTTAATACAGGTTACAAGAGTCTTCTCGTCTTCGGTGACGAGCAATGGAACAACAACCTGTGATAGAAGCAACTTAGCAGAAATAGGAAATCAAAAAGAGAAGGCCATGAGATCCAAGTGAAAAGGAAAAAATAAAACCAGATATCTTGCTATGCAAATTCAAACGGAAACCAAGACTTACACTTAAGCATCTAAATGGGTCATACTGAGACAACACCGTAGTTAAACAATGTTCAGCTTCATTTGAAACCTGGACAAATATAATATAACAAATTAGAAAAGAGGGAAGGAAATTTCCAGCACAATAACTTTATCAAAGTGAAGGTTTACTTTTGGAGCAACATCCTTGGTTACATTAAGAAGTTTTTCAGTTACAACCTCGACTGAATCCTCCATGGCATCTCTCTGAAACAACAGAAAATGGATAAAGTAAAATGACATAGTAAACAAGAAGGGTTAAAAAGAAGCAGACAACCTCTCTTATCTATAGCTAAAGGGATGGAACAAAAATAAATTTGATAAGCGACAAAAGACCTGATTCTTCAGCATTTCAACTATCACAGATAGGGCAAGTTCTCTTATTGATGACTCCGAATCATCTAGCACCTCGAGCATAGCAGTCAATATCTGATTGACGTACTGCAGTGAACGAAACATGACATATCATTATAAAATCCATCTTTTCAAATCAGCAGAATTAAATCCTGATATTCACAAGACCTTTAAAATAAACAGGTAACAACTGAACTCTAGCTAGTTGGAATATTAAAAAGGAACTAAAATAAATGCTATTCGCAATGCTAAATGAGGACTTAAATCTACATAAAGGGTGAGCAACGACCAAGCAGATAAATCTGTGACTAATATACCTTACTCCGTATGGATTGATCTTTGATAACAGCTTCAATTAGTTGTTGAAGTGCAACATGCTTGTTGGCAGCAGAACCTTCATCATTGCCATTACAAATCTGGCAAAAGCACGAGAGAAAGCAGGGTAAGTATTGTGATAGTTTACATCCTAAGGGCTCGTTTGGTTGAAGAACAAGTTATCCCGGGATTAGCTATCACAGGATCGTTATCCCATCCTCGACGTGGGAAAGAACCAACAATACAATTCCGGGATAGGTTATCCCGCGATTTTATCCCAACCAGACATGGGACAAACTCATCCTAAAATTAATCCCGGATTAGTGTCCCTTATCCCTTGTACCAAACGAGTCCCAAGTCTTTACACAACAGATTTGAGAGATTATTTAACCAAGGAAGAGGAGAATCACAGCGAGTTTGACAATAAAGTGTAACTTGACAGGCATAGGTTGACCACAGAGAACTCACCGAATGAAGAATCAGAGGAATACTTGGTTCAGTTGCTGGAGTTGAGTTTATCTTCAGAGCAGAAAGTTTCAGGTGATTAAGTCCCAAATCAGATTCATTATCAGCTCCAACAGCTGCAGCTAAATGCTCTGTGTCAACTAAACCATTAGCCTCCAGAAGGGTTTTGGAAGTGTGCTCCGCATTTAAGCTGTTGTCATTGCTTTCCTGTGGATTAGCCCGTAATCCATCACTCTCACTTGCGGTAAGGGCCAAAAGTTTTGGTTCCTTGGCTTTTGAAACAGGAAGATCAGAGTTGGAACCAGTTTCAACATCATGATAGAAGTCTTGAGTATCATCAGACAATGAGTGACCTATAGAACTAGTTATATAGGTAGAGTCCGGAACAGAGTTCCACTTTCTGGCACCATCACTATCAACTGAACCAGCAGAATACCTTCCAAATAGATGACTTTTCTTTGAAGCTCCAGCATATCCCTCTTCCGAAGATGTTCCAGTAACATCATATGGATCATACTTGGAACGTTGCCTTTCTTTTTTATTTTGCAGAAAATTCATCAAATCCACTTCTATACGAGGGGTATATTGTTTAAGCGCTCGCCTCAAGGAATTTTGTTCTTCAACTGATAAGCTAAGAATAAAATTCAAAACCCCTGTTCCATCAAAGTGTGTGTACACTGATACAATGCATGAAATGGCCGCTTCTTTCAGTTTGGTATTTTTATCATAGACCAATGGTGTTAACTTTGCGAGCCATAACTTGAGGATACCACTATTTCCAGCACCTTCAGAATTCGAAGGATGCTTGTTAAGAGATTCAATTGCAAACTCAATTACAGCAAGTTTGGCCTTTGGAGAGCGCTGTTCATCCAATGAACGGAGCAAAGCTGGCAAAAGGGAGTCGACACCGTATGTTTTGCTTACAATTTCTAATGTATTTGAACAAGGCTGCCTCACAGATTCCTTGGGATCAATTAGCCGTGAAAAAACATGGGGCAAAATCCTCTCCATGTAACTTTCAAAAGGTTTTCTGCAAGCTGGAATAAAATCTGCAAGGGTTGACAGAGCAGCCTGTGCAACTTTATGATGGGGATCATCGAGGTGCTGGAAAAATAATTTCATAACCTTCTCAAAGCTCTGAATGATTTCTGGAATACCTCTAGGCCCCTGCTGTAGCAAAGACCTGACATAGCTAAATGCAGCAACCCTAGCATTCCAATCTGAACTAGAACCGAGACCCTCACTTAATGCATCACTTAGTGAGGTGGGTCCCTCCACATAACTTGACATTTCTCCTAACGGGAGCTGACTATCATCAAAGCTCCCTCTCTTGCTAGCAGACATTCTTCCTGCTGTGTTCTTTCTAGATAGAGGACGTTGAAAATTTGGAACGTGATTATTATGAGAATCCCTAAAGTTAGCATCTTTGTATGGTGACTCTATGTATTGTCTGTGAATGTGTGAGTTCATTAACCGCCTACCGTCCCTCAGTTCAGCATTATCTTCAACAAAACCTCTATCTGGTAGCTTTTCAGGAGCCCTTCTCGCCGAATAAGAATTAAACGCTGAGAAGGATTCATGAACCACCATACTTCGATAGGATGATTTAGATGAATCCTTCGAGGCCTGGACCGGAGTAATAATATCAGAAAAACCCAATCCACCATTGTGATTATTACCTTTATAGAATCCAGATGGTGCATCTACCAAAGCGTTAGCAAGACTATTTGACGCAGGAACAGCAAGAGGAAATGGTGGATCACGGGACGATGGCGGGTCAACTCCTGCACTAGGGGCAGGAAAAGAAAAATTAAGTTCTACACAAAATTTCATTATGGCTACTCTTCTTTTTCTGAGAGAATATAATAGCAACAGCTTTTTTTAGTTTTTTCAACATCCTTTGTGCCAAATATTAGAAGCTGCATATGGATGAACTCTAAGGCTTTGACCTTGGCACTAAAATCTAAGTTGCGCGGACTCTTCACTTTCAACACCGCACCCATGTCGCATTCTTCAAAAATACACTACTTTTAGTGAATCTAACGCACACCCGTTGACATTTTTGACGAGTTCGAGCAACATTGACTAAAATACTACACAAGATTTTGAGAGGGGGAAATTGTTGAAGATATGTCTCAGAAATAAAGTAGTAGATAACTACTAGTAGTTTTAAATTGTTAGAGTTCTATGTGGGTTAGACTTAGGAATTAGTCATCCCTTTATTATTTGAAATTAGGAATTAGTTATCCTTATTTGAATTGAAGTCTAGTTAGAAATTTAGCTATAAATATATGTCTTTGAGTTATTACTAAAATAATTCCCTTTGACAATACAATTGCGCCAGTTTCTTGAGGGATCTGTGAGAGATGAATTCTGAGAACAACTTTTCCCAAATAGCTACTCTTGTCTTTGATGGTGAGAATTACCAACTTTGGGTAGTAAGAATGGTGACTTATCTTGAGGCTTTAGATCTTTGGGAGGCCGTGGAGGAGGATTATGATGTTCTTCCGCTGCCTGATAATCCCACGGTGGCCCAGATCAAAAGTCAAATGAAAAAAAATCAGAAAAAATCAAAGGCAAAAGCAACTTTGTTTGCTAGTGTTCCTCCAAGAATTTTCATGAGAATTATGACCCTTAAATCAGCAAAAGAAATTTGAGATTATCTGAAGGAAGAATATACAGGAGATGAAAGAATTCGAGGCATGAAGGTATTGAATCTAATAAGGGAATTCGAATTGCAAAAGAAGAAGGAATCTTAGACCTTCAAAGAGTACCCAGACCGACTTCTTGGCATTGTTAACAAGGTAAGATTGCTTGACACAAAATTTAAAGATTCAAGAATTGTTGAAAAAATTCTTATTGTTGTGCCTGAAAGATACGAAGTATCAATAACTATCTTGGAAAACACAAAGGACCTGTCCAAGATTACCTTTGGTAGAATTGTTAAATACATTGCAGGCACAAGAGCAATGGAGGCTTATGGGGCAAGATGATATGGTTGAAAGAGCTTTGGCAGCCAACCATAAGACTCAAAGCAATGGTAATAATTCAAGGAAAAACTACCCACCATGCCAGCACCGTGGCAAAATAGGTCATCCTCCATTTAAATGTTGGAAGAGACCATATTTGCAATCAACTTGGCCATGAAGCTGTGATTTGCAAAAACAAATCTCAAAAATATGAAGCAGATGCCCAAGTCACCAAAGAAGAAGAAGATCACTTATTTGTGGCAACATATTCTTCAACCAAGAAATCTGATTTTTGGATGATTAACAGTGGTTGTACAAACCACTTGACATATGAAAAAACTCTTTTTAAAGAGTTTCTGCCTTTGGAAAATAAGAAAATCAGAATAGGGAATGGTGACTATATTCGTGCAGAAAGAAAAGGGAATGTTGCAATCAAAACAATTTCAGGTACAAAAATAATTTCAAATGTCGTTTACGTGCCCGATATTGATAAAAGTTTGTTAAGTGTTGGCCAGCTAATGGAACAAGGATTTAAATTATTATTTGGAGACAACTATTGTCGAATTTTTGATTCCACTAATCATGAGATTTTACAAGTTGATATGAGAGGCAAAAGTTTCTTATTTAATCCAACAGAAGATGCACACAAGTCATGCAAGAACAAAGATGAATTGGCAGATTTATTCAAGAGGTCAAATTCAGTCGAAGCCGAGACTGCAATCTACAATTTATGATCTAAGGAGGAGTGTTGAAGATATATCTCAGAAATAAAGTAGAAGTAGATAACTACTAGTAGTTTTAAATTGTTAGAGTTCTATGTGGGTTAGACTTAGGAATTAGTTATCCCTTTGTTATTTGAAATTAGGAATTAGTTATCCTTATTTGAATTGAAGTCTAGTTAGAAATTTAGCTATAAATATATGTCTTTGAGTTATTAATAAAATAATTCCCTTTGACAATACAATTGCAGTATCTTTTTTCTCTCCAAGTCTTTCTCTGTTATTTCTTTAATTTCAAAGCTAAAAAACAACAGAAAAAAATCAAAAAATAATGGAAGAGGAAACAATTACCTAGATCCAAACTAGAGGATCGACTTTTCTCAGATATATCCAGACCTTTGAGCAGGCTTTCTATAGCAGAAACTTTCTGTTTGCTGGCATGAAGTACACTTTCCAAGCTACGTTCTGTGCCAGTACCCACAGGTTTTGTTTGTGACAGGAGTAGCCCAGTGGAGAGGGATGTGCCTGAAGGTAAACTGGAACTTCTATCCATAGCAACTATTGCAGATGTTCCATAACCAGAAATTTGTGAAGAAGCAGATGTTTGAGAAGCAACTGAAAAGTGTGGGCTCCTCTCTCGAACAGAAGGTGAAGCATGTCGTCTGTGAGTTCCACCATCTTCCTCATTTATGATCTGCAAAAGTGTTTCCTCTAGTCCGTCATGCCAAATCTAAAAGCAATTTAAAGTAATGCCAATCATCAACGTTAGAAAGATGCTGGAGCAACTTTAAGGAGAATAGCGAACCCTTTGGATAGCAGGATCAAAGGACATAAACAAACGCCTGGATCGTTCTGGCCAAGTTCTTGCAAACATTCTGTACAAAGTTCTTGCAGTTGATCGTACCTGTTAAGTTTTCAACTGAGAGTAATGGCATTGCAAAAACAGAAAGGGAAAAAAAGATGTATTGCGAGTACAAAATGGAACAGAGTGTCTGTGTAGGGGAAGAAGAGGGGAGATTGAATGAGGGAAGCAGCATAACGTACATTCACATATACATCTGATACATAGAATTCAAAATCCATACCTCACTCATTGCATCTGTTACACAACACTTTATAAGGTCTTCATAGAGTTCTGCTGAACGGTGTATCTCAGATGCATCAGGCCAATGTTCCAGGATTAAAAGTGCATACTCACAGCATCTGTTAAGTGTTGTACATGAGGAACAGCACTGTCCAGAAGTAAATTCAGAATAAACACGATAATTAACCACAAAGAAACAAACCTTGCACGAAGAACGGCATTTCGATCATTCTTTGCACAATCAGCTATTCGAGGAAGTGCACGAGCAACTTTGCAGTTGCGCAACATCTGAAAATAAAAGTAAACATGACTAACCAATATACCAAGAGACGAAAGAGAGATGATTATAATGGCACAAAAAGTCTTACCGTCTTTATGCAGGTATCAGCAGATTCTGCAATTACAAGAACAGTAATAACAACAAGCTTGAAAAGAACCTGAAATTCAAATCAGAAGTCAGAAACAACCTATACCATTTAGCTTAAGATGAGAGGAAGTATAAATCTGCAGACAGTAGCTAGAAAACGTTACTCACCGGAATGAACATCTCAGCACATGCCTCAAAATCTCCCAAAAGCTCTTTGGATAAGAAGTTCAATAAATAGCAAGCCTACCAACAAATAAGGAGAAGAAACCATAAAGGCACTACATCGGAACACTTTAGTCTACTTAAATTTCGCTGTGTTTATGGAGTACATGCATCAACAACAACACACCCAGTATATTCCCACCAATGGGGAGGGTAAGTGTATGCAGTCCATACCACTACCTCAGATGTGAGATAGAGAGGTTGTTTCCGATAGACCCCCAGCTCGGAGAACATGCATATGAAACACTAATGAAATTTTTTATCGTCAATTTTCAGGGAAAAGAAAAAGAGCAAGTGAAGTATAAAACCGCCCGATAAATGTACTCAGACATTCCAGCTTGCTAGCATGAACAGACATTTTGACTGATAAAATCTAACAAAAGGACAAGAGTCTATATGTGCATACATTCAGATTGGGTGATACTCTTAAGTCTCAACCTGAGAATTAATAAGCAATATGCAAAAAATGTCAAAACAATGGAGAAATAAATGCAAATGCAGTCCTAGCTTGCATAAACGCATTGCAGAAAGAGAGGGACACAAGTCTATCTAACTACTAAAAGGCATCTACGAAGATGGCAACTGCAGTGAGTGGAGCAGATGGCATTAGCAAGCTTATTTGGAGCTACTGGGATGTAAGATATAAACATTCAAATTTCTAGTAGGTTTTTGTAAACCATCTGACAGAGCCCAGGTAACAAAGCGGGAGATAAAGCGAATAATTAGAGGACAAGTTTCCAAAATACTCACTAGCAGATTTGCTACTATAATAGATTAAAATAACAGACCTGTTTGACAATGGTGGATCTCCGATCAGATAACTGTGTGCTCAAAGGGACAACAAGTTGCTTTAGAAGTCCACGGAAACAAGGAAAATCAGTTGCACCTGATACGATGAAATGGAAGATGAGGAGCAATACAAACTGGTCAAGACATGATAGGAAAAAAATCACTTGAACATAAATAGTCCTATTTTCTCTTATTTCATGCAGTTTTCATCTCCTTTTTTTTTTTCCTTTTTGGTTTGGGGGGGAGAAGGAGGAGGAGGAAGCATTGAGCTGTGTATACATCATTTCAGTAAAATAAGACATTGTTATACAGCAGATGCAATAGTGGAAAACATACCTCCAATAACAATAGCTTCAATTCTCTGCATAGCAGAAATACGAATAGACCAATCCTTCTCTGGCACAAGGGTAGAGGCAATCTTCTCAAACTCCCTTATCAGCTCCTTTTCTGAGTACACTTTAATTGGCTCGACAGGTTTCTCTGTGATATCAGCATCCCCTATACAAGAGTAGAGACCAAGTGACATTTGATCAAGTATACACTCATAGACTGTTCTTAGGCATTGCGTGATCGCAAAAATTCTGTCTTTTCCCCCTTTGTTTTTGCTCGAACTACCCTTTTGACATAGACTCATTGTAGTTGTTTTATACAGAAAAATACCCTGATAACCATTAGTGAATGATTTCTCTAAGTTCTTAGACACACTGCACAACTCGGCCTTTCTCCCTCACCCACTTCCCCTCATTCATTCAAAACCCTTGAACCAGGCATGATATGTAACAACTCTAAAAAGGGTAAAAACTTGAAATCTTTTATACCAAGTATGTAACATGACAGTAGGATGCCCACAAAAGCTTAATAAAATAGAAGTTTCCAAGGCATATCGGGTGCATGTACTAACCTCCAAAAAGAGACACCTCTCTTGTTGAGCTTTTAGCCTGTGGGCTGCTTTTCTTGGGATTAAGAGCAGTGGATCTCACCTCAGCAGCTGAATAGTTTCTCGGAATTCCATCTGCTAAACGACTTTTGGGCTCAATCTTCTCTAGTCTGGAGTTAATATCTTTTACCTGCAGCCAATTATCAAGTCAAGATAGAGATTGAAAAGAAATTTTTCTTAGTATACATGCATCTGCCCGATTGCTTTTTTAGTGAAGGCCATGCTGACTGTTGATGGGGTGTCATCCATTTTATTGACCAAGTGAAATAAAATTACAACTGGAAAACTCAGGTCACTGCATATGATAGGAAACTATTTTCTAGAATGGAAACTATTTTCAAGTTATATACATACCATCATGGTAGGAAGATGATGGCGCTGAAGTTCATCACGGAACTGAGGTGCAGCCTGTGAATACATCTCCTGCAAAGAAGATAACACATGGAGAGAGGGACTGTTAAAAGGAATAATGCTTAATCACAGAACTAGAAATTTGCCAGTGACAGGCAGTAAACAAACATTACATCAAAGAATAATATATAGCAAGAATTCAGTAATGTTGCACAAATATTAACACGCAACAATTTGGATCATACAGAAACCAAATATTTCCAAACATTCATCAACAGCCCCTCCTGCAACTTTAACCAACTACAGAGAAATGATTACCAAGTACAACTAGTAACAACTAAAAATTCCGCACAGCATATAATGGTTTTGAAATTGTAAGAAGTTGATGAAAGACAGTGAAAAAGCCAACAGATTACTAGTGACACTCACTTCAAACTACCAGCATGATACTCCACTGGTTGGAATGCGAAGTACACCACTAGCCTGAAGGAAATCATTTAACTTGCTGGAGCAAAAGGTCTCAACAGAAACATCATATGTTGGAATCAAGTCAAGACCAGATGTCAGGAATTCTATAGCATCACACGTTTCAGCAGAAACCCAATGGACAATAGGGGACGAGGAAACCCGCAGAAGAATCATTTCTCTTACCCTCCATTAATTAGATCCAAAAATATAGCTAGTCCTTGGACACATGAATAAAGTTGATCATCTTGTCCGCTAGTCATTGTGCACATGAATCAAGCTGATCATCTTGGTTACACAAATCAAAAAGGGCAAATAAGATTCCAGGAATCTACTCTTATTTTCCAATTGAAGATTATAGTTTCATCACTTCCCAGATTGAATAGGTATTTTTAATCAAAACCATGTCCTGCAATCTGGCTTACAGATTGAATTGATCATAGGGCTCGTTCAAACAATCTTGAGCCTTTGCCCTGTTAGTTATAGATAGGTAATTTAAATTTTTAATTTTTATTGTTATTATAGATGGGTAATTTTTATGTTTGATCGATTAATTACCCAGGCGACTTCCTTGATAAATACGCATATCCAGAACAAAGACTGCGAGCTTGTAAGAGCATCAAATCAGAGAGTGAAATTAGAGCATCTTTATATTACCAATTTATCATTGAAAGGGAAAAGAAAAGACACTGAACCTCAGAGTCAGAAACATACTATGACTTCGATAATGAAACTAAAACAATCATTTCTCAAATTAAAGTTGTACTACTGACGTTTTGATGATTTACAAACTATACCATGAAAATCTCAGTATCTATGGGACCTGGTCCCATAGGAAGAAGACTTCAGAAGATGCCAACTGCCAACTGAGTACAGCTGGAAATTGCACTTTCTACAGAAAGTTGGTAGCATTACATTAGAGGCAGTCAACCTCGACCAATGGCATGCATCCTAGATTTTGCTCTCTCTTATAAAAGGAACACTCAAAAAGAGCAAAACCTAGTTTTTGCAATCAAGATTATCTCCTAAGCACAAGCCATTCTACAGGAACATTGCTCATATTTCAACAAGGGACCTGATCGAGTGTTGTTTAGTCTTGTTGCATTTTTGAGTCTTGTGTCTTTTACTCTTACATTGTAAATCTACTCCTAAGTTATGAAAGATAGTAGATCGATTGCTTGTCTGAGTCTTAGCTTGAGTCGCATCAATTAGAGTTAATTGGTCAAGTCACTTTGTATTTAGTCAAGTTTCTTTTTCATCTCTGTTGATGTCTTTTCTGGGTAGAGCTACTTAGGACTATTGACTAGAGTTAGACGACAAAGGGGTGTGGTAGAGTTACTACATCAATCTTGTAATAGAGTTGTTACATGAGGTTAGGATTAAAAGTTTAATTCTTGTGATTATTCGAGTCTGTAATCACTTTGCTGGTTGAAGCTTAGTGAGTAAGTTGGGAAATCCTATGAGACAGGTTGTGGTTTTTCCTCCCTTGAGCAAGAAGGTTTCCACATAAACATATGGTGTATTTTACCTTCTGCATTTTTCTTCTCATATAACTGTGTTATTGCATTTGATTGTCAAGGGACCTGGTCCCCTAACATTAGGTGGATCCCTACGTTCCAACAATTGGTATCAGAGTTAGCTCATCTAGCTCAAAAAATGGCAACTCCACTGTAATGCCCCGTATATTTCCAAACATGCACAACCAACTCATCACTGAAAAATATTTAAACTTGAGATTGTAAGGAGGTATATAAGCTTAAAATTAAAGTTAAGTGTTAAGTTAGAGTAGAGGGATTAAGATGTTCAAAATATAGGATAAAATAAATGAGGTGCTTGCTTGACTTAATTAAGCTAGTAGGTGACAAGTAGGTGTATCACCTACTTAGACTAATTGACCAAATTGAGGCCTATATTGATGGACTTATTTGAGGCCCAAATTAACTAAAAGAAAATAAGGAGAATGGCAGCCCAAGGCCCAATCTTTTCAAGCCCACAAAGATTACTTAAAAATGCTCTAGTAGGTGCATCACCTACTTGGACTTTTGACCAGCTTAAATGGCCAAAGTAGGTGCATCACCTACTTAGCATTTATGGTCCAAATTAGAGCCAAATGCTGGCTGGAAATAAAGAGGAGAATGAGCCAGCAAATTGAGGCCTTTGAAGGTCACAAAAATCATCAATAAACTCTCATATTTTTCTCATCAAATTCAATTTCTCTCAAGTCTTTTAATCTCTCTCTTCTATCCTCCAAACAGCCTCCCTATTTTTCATTAAGGTTCCGAGTGTTCTTCAAAATATTTTTTGTAAAGCAGCCCACAAGATCACCTTCTCTCCTCCTTAGTTTCGGATATATTAGAAAGTTATTCAAGGGGAGTGAATATATAGGTGTTGGCAGCCAAGGTGCTTCCACTATCTTTCAAAGATTAAGGTAAGAATTACATGTCATAAGATTGGGTTGTTGGTCTGTTTTCATCTGATGCTTGTGCTAATGTTCCTTTCCAGTTTTGTGATTTAGAGAAGGTCACAAAGATAGTAATTGGGGGAAAATAACAGATTAAGATATCCAAGGTAAGGTGCTGCCCCAACTTCTAATTAGTAGCTCATTTGCACATTCTATACATACTTGTGTATAGGAACTCATGGGACGTTAATTGAAAGTGTGAGCTCAACTTTTCTAACTATATTGTGATGTTGGAGTTGTATTATTGTATTGAGAAGTTAGGAAGTCATGGCTGGCCTTAAAAAAAGGATTGGTTAATGTTATTACGGGGCAGAAATGAAGGAGCGCACATGGGGTTGGGTTGTTCTGGTGGTTTATGGATTTTGTGACTATTTATGAGTTGTTTTATATGTATTGCTGTTGTGAGGAAGTGAGTCACCTTATACAATGGTTGAATGGAGCTTCTATTGAAGTATAAAAGAAGGGTATGGTGATACATCATGTGTTTGGGGGTTTGGATGGTCTTTTACTGCCCGTCTAATACTTAGCGACTATTTTTGCAGGATTATAATGTAAGTAGGTTCTAATATTAGCTTCATTATGTCCTTATATTGTAGAGTAACATTTAAAAGAAAGGCTGAATTGTCGTAGTCACATTGGTCGGAAGATAAGGTATGTAAGGCTAGTCTTTTTCATCTTCTTTGGCATGAAATCTCATATTAGTGTTAGTACCAACAAAGTGAGCTTCCCAAACGTCCTCACTAGTAAAGGATATATGGAAATAATTAGAAAGGTGCTTAGCATTCTCCCAAAGTCATGGGAATGTAAAGTGGATGCCATCGCTGAAGCTAGGAACCTTAAAACTCTCACAATGGATGAGATGATTAGGTAACATGATAACTCATGAAATGAAGAAGCAACAGAAGCCAAAGGACTCTTGCTCTTAGAGTTGCCACAGTTGCCATAGGAGATTTCAGTGAGGAAGATGAAGATATGGCATATATAACCAAAAGATTTCTCAAAGTAATAAAGAAAAATGGTGGTTTTCAAAGAAGAGGAAGCTCTAGTAGATCTGCAACTGGAAATGACCTGTGTCACAAATGAGGCAAGCCTAGTCATTTCATCAAAGAGTGTCCAATGCATAAAATGGAGCACAAAGAGCATAGCAGATGTGGAATTCACAAAGGAAAGCAGAAGGGCCAAGGCCCAATAAAATGAGGAGAAGAGCTGCACCCGACTATGTGGTTAAACAAGCTCTTGCAACGGGGACTCATCCAGCAACTCAAATGAAAATCAAATGAAGCTCAGAACCCTGAAAATGTCTCAATAATGGTAATAGAAGATGTTGATGATGTGTTTGACTTACTCTTTGCATCCATGGCAAAATCTGATGATGAGGGTGATGAGGTAACACTTTTTGATATCAAGCAAAATTTTAATAATTATTCTTGGAGAAAGCTTAAAGCCTAGCTAAAGTTTTGATAGACTCCTTGTGTGAACTTACAAATGAAAAGGATCTCCGGAATGAGACTCTTAGGTTGTATTTGTTTTTATTAAAATTCAAACGTTTGAATCTGAATGCATATCTGAATGATTAAGATATTGTCTTCAGATCTGAAAACTGAATGGTTAAGACTATTTGTTTTTCAATATCTGAATATGCAAAATTTATTTATTTGCATATATAATAAAAATATAATTTAAATAAAAAATAATTATATACTAGAAAAATATTTGATTTAATACAATAAA
Source organism: Capsicum pubescens (assembly GCA_030864215.1). Lineage (NCBI taxonomy): Eukaryota > Viridiplantae > Streptophyta > Magnoliopsida > Solanales > Solanaceae > Capsicum > Capsicum pubescens. Next base: position 203,585,149 of record CM061546.1, on the reverse strand, counting down.
ATTATTATTTGATTGAAAAAAATATTTATTATTGTTAGTAATAATGGAGATGATTTGTAACGGTGGTGGTAATGATTGATGTTAGTGATTAGTAATGTTGGTGGTGATAGTTGTGATGGTAGAGATGTTTGGTATTGAAGTGACTGTTATGATAGTGACGATTGGTAGTGATGTGATGATAGTGATGTGAAGTTGGTTGATGTTAATAGTTGGAGGTGTTGATTGTGATAGCTTAAAAATGAATGCATGATGGTTGACGATGTGTTGGTGGTAGTTGGAGATGTTGTTAGCTGTGATGGTGGAGATGATTATCAGTTGAGATATACTGTAGTGATGATGCTGGTTGAAGCGGTGGTAGAGATGGCGACACCGGTGACAATGGTGGTGGTGGTAGTGGCCAAAAAATGTATGGATGTTGATGATATGTTATTAGTAGTTAGCAGTGGCGCTAGTTGTGATGGATGAGTTGGTAATAATTGGGATTGGCCGATAGTCATTGATGATGGTGGTGGTGTTGGCATTGGCGTTGGCATTGACGGTGGTGATAGCGGCGGATATAATTAAAATAATGGAGGTGGCAGATATGGTAGCGGTTGAAAATAGTAGTTAGTAGCAATTATGATTGTGAATGGTGGTTGTGATGGTGGAGGTGGTTAGTGGTAGTGGTGGTGGTTGGTGGCTAGGTGGGTGGTTGACAATGGTAGTGATGGCAAAGGTGGTTAGCGGTGGTGACTGATGATCAAATAAAGTGGTGGTAAATATTATCCAACACAAGAATACCTCTAATGATTAAGACTAAGTTCCAGATCTGAATGATTTAGACCTATTAAGAGCCAAAATCTTAATAAAAAACAACAAAAAACTCAGTGTATTCCCACAAAGTGGTGTCTGGGGAGAGTAAAATGTACGCAGTCCATACCGCTACCTTCGAAGAAGTAGAGAGGTTATTTCCGATAGACCCCCGGCTCAAGATAAAGAATAATAAACAAGATCGTAATGGAACAATGAAACAAGATGGATGGCATAATAGAGATAAGAAATAAGAAATAAGAAATAACAAAATAAAAATAAGAGAAATAAGAAATAAGATAAATAAGAGCAATAAGAAATAAGAAATAGAAAATAAGAAATAAGACACCCACATAGTAGTAAACATACGCTCATAGACCAAAGACACCAACCACACCCAAACTCTCTGACTAGATGCTCCTACCTATGGACACAGTCCTAGGATTACTAACCCGTCTACACAAGAGTTCTCCTAACTACTTGCTACGAGTCACCCACACACCCTAGCCTTCCACCTTTATCCGCGACTCCACATCTTCCTATCTAGGATCATGTCCTAAGTAAGTTTTAACTGTTCCATGTCATGCCTGATCACCTCCCTCTAGTATTTCTTTGGCTTACCTCTACCCCTCCTAAAACCATCCAAAGTTAGTCTCTCACACCTACAAACTGGGGCATCCGTGTCACTCCTCATCACATGTCCAAACCATCTCAGCCTCCCTTCGCGCATCTTGTCCTCCACCGAAGCCACTCCCACCTTCTATCGGATAATCTCATTCCTAACTTTATCCCCTTTAGTAAGACCACACATCCAACGCAACATTCTCATTTCCGACACCTTCAAAAAATTTTAATGTGGGAGTTCTTGACTAGCCAACACTCCGCTCCATACAGCATGGTCGGACAGACTGTCACTCGGTAGAATTTGCCTTTAAGCTTAAGGGGCACCTTCTTATCACACAACACTCCCGAGACGCGCCTCCACTTCATCCAACCTGCCTTAATACGTTTAGAGACATCCTCGTCAATCTCTCCATTCACCTGAATCATAGACCAAGATACTTAAAACTATCCCTCTTACAAAAAACCTGGCAATCCAACCTCACCACTACCTCGTCCTCCTGCCTCAAGTCATTAAACTTGCATTCCATATACTCTGTCATGGACCTACTCAACCTGAACCCTTTAGATTCAAGGGTTTGCCTCCAAACCTCCAATTTTTCATTCACACCCTGCGTCTCATCAATCAGCACTACATCATCTGCAAATAACATACACCAAGGCACCTCACCTTGAATACTCCGCGTCAACACATCCATCACCAACACAAACAAGAACGGACTAAGAGTTGATCCCTGATGCAACCCTGTCTCGACCGAAAAATGCTCTGAGTCTCCTCAGAGCCATCCTCACCCGAGTCTTCCCTCCATCATTCATCTCCTTAATAGATCTGATGTACGCCACCGAGACCCCTCTCACCTCCAAGCATCTCCAAAGAACCTCCCTAGGGACTTTGTCATACGCCTTCTCCAAGTCGATGAACACCATATGTAAGTCCCTCTTCATTTCCCTATACTGCTCCACCAATCTCCTCACCAGGTGAATTGCCTCTGTCGTCGAGCGACCGGGCATAAATCCAAACTGATTCTCCGAGATAGACACGATACTCTTCAATCTCCGCTCAACCACCCTCTCCCAAATCTTCATAGTGTGACTCAATAACTTAATACCTCTGTAGTTGTTGCAACTCTAAATATCACCCTTGTTTTTATATAACTGAATCATCGTACTCCATCTCCAAGCCTCAGGCATTTTCGCAGTCTTGAAAATGTCATTGAATAAATTAATCGACCACCTTAAACCTGCCCCACCAGTATACTTCCAAAAATCCACCGAAATCTCGTCAGGCCCCATCGCCCTACCCCTCCGCATCCTACGAATAGCTTCTCTGACCTCCTCAACCTTAAAACGTCTACAGTAACTACTGCAATCACGGCTCTCCTCCGAGTGCTCCAGCTCCCCTAACTCGATGCCTCTGTCCCTCTCCTCGTTCAGGAGTCTATGAAAATACTCCTGCCATCTTCTCTTTACGTGAACATCCTCCACCAAAACTCTACCATCCTCCCCCTTAATGCATTTCACTTGATCGAGGTCACGACCCTTCCGCCCCCTAGCCTTAGCAAGCTTATACAACCTCTTTTCCTCGCCTTTCACCTCTAACCCCGCATGCAAGCTCTCAAACGCTGCTGTCTTAGCAGCCGTAACTTCTAACTTAGCCTCCTTCCTTGCTAATTTGTAAACCCCCCTATTCACCATCTTCTCATCTTCATCATTACTCTCAATCAACTTAACATGCGCCCCCTTCTTAATATCCACTTTCTTCTTAACCTCTTCATTCCACCACCAGTCCCCCTTATGTCGTCCTGCCCGACCCCTCGAAACACCCAACACTTCCCTAGCAATATCCTTGATGCAGCTGGCAGCCCTATCCCACATATCATCCACGTCCCCTCTACACTCCCACACCCCTATTCCCGCCACCTTCTCCCCTATCTCCAGCACACTAACTGGCGTCAAGCCATCCCATTTAATTCTGGATTTGACCCTCCCCAGCCCTTCTCTTTTTGCTCATCTTGATAACCAAGTCCATCACAAGAAGCCTGTGCAGGGTCGAAAGATGCTCACTTGGAATGACTTTACAGTACATAAAACCATATCCCCTTTCCTAAGCAGCAAAAAGTCAATTTGAGTCTTGACTATCGCGCTTCGGAAGGTAATCAGGTGGCTATCGCGCTTTGAAAGGTAATCAGGTGATCCTCCTTCTTCGAAAAGCTCGAATTCACTACCACCAGCCCAAAGGCTCTCGCAAAATCCAACAGAGCAGCTCTCTCACCATTCCTATCACCGAAACCAAAACCTCCATGCACATCGTCATAGCCTCCCGGTAAAACCCTAATGTGCCCATTGAAGTCCCTTGCTATGACAATCTTCTTCGAGGTAGGCACACTTCTCACCACCTCGTCCAAAGCCTCCCAAAAACTCGCTTTCACCTCCTCTTCCAAGCCCACCTGCGGCACATAAATACTACACACATTCAGCGTAAACCCCCTAATGACCAACTTAATCATCATCAGCCTATCACAGACCCTCTTAACCTCCACCACCTGCCCCCTACGGGCCTCATCCACTAGGATGCCCACTCCATTCCTACGCCTCTCACTCCCTGAGTACCACAACTTGTACCCATCCACATCCCTAGCCTTAGACCCTACCCACTTAGTCTCCTAAACACACGCAATATTAATCCTCCGCTTCTTAAGAATCTTCACCAGCTCTACGGACTTACCCTGAAGGGTCCCTATGTTCCAAGACCCTACCCTCAACCTAGCTTCTCTAACCTCTCGCCTACCTCTACTACCCCTCACCGAACCAGCCCTAACACCCGACCTAGACCCCACACCCACCCCTGCCCTCCCTTCATCACCCACTCCCAAAACAACCCCAGCCCCAACCCTCTCGGACATGACCCTATTCCACCATCAACCCCCAAAGCCACTACTCACAAAACAGAAACAAAACCCCAAACAAAGCAACAGTATGAAAACAAAAGGCACGCACAAAACACACTATCCGGCCTAGCAGCTAGAACAACACAACAATATCCACCAATATGAGAAAGCAACCAGTCACAACAAAATCACAAGAAACAGAATAATATGACAAAACTAGACTGAAACAACAACAACAAACCCAGTATATTCCCACAAAGTGAGGCCTGGGGAGGGTAAGATGTACGCAGTCCATACCCGCTACCTCCAAAGAAGTAGAGAGGTTGTTTCCGATAGACCCTCGGCTCAAGAAAAACTAGACTGAAAGAAGGAATTAAATATCAAAGTTTAGAGGTCATCAGGATACTCGTGTGTGCCAAGTCCTCTCCTCTTGCGTGCTACTGCTGGGTTCCGGCAATTTGATGTCAAAATTAGTTACCGGAATAGAGTCGTCGGAATAATGTCGTCGGTGTGTCGCTTGAATTTCGTCGAAACGTCTCTAAGTATTGCCGGAATCTGGACACCAGCTGTCGTCATACCAACCTGCGTAGTCCGATGCTGCACACTAATACCGTCGCCGGAGTCGAGTCGGCGGAAACCCTAATCCTGTCGGCGATAGCAATGATGAAAGGGGAAAAAGGAAGGGAAAGAGAAGGGGGTAGAGAGAACAGGGGAGAGAGAGAAACGGGAGGGAAAGAAAGTAACCATTACCTGTTGTCGACGCGCCGGCGCCGGCGTCATCCATTCAGTCGAAGTTTACGTTAACAGGCCTTTACAGTCGAAGTTTACGTTATCGAGGAGAGAAAAGTCCTTTCTCTAATGAACACTTAATAAAAAACAAACGCACTTAATGGTCTGAAGTCTGAATCATTCAGATTCAGACCTCCATTAAGTGCAAACAAACGAAGCCTTAATGTTTCGGGGATGAAAAAATTGCTCTAGTTGTCAAAATTTCTGAGTTGGAAAAAGAGTTGAGTCAAATGTCTACCAAAAATAGCTCTCTCAAAGAAAAGGTGCAGAAAACTTCACTATGTGAGTCTAAAGGAAAGAATGAAGCCAGTAATCAGTAGTCTTCAACTAGAGCTTGATGAAAGCTTAAAAAAATTCTAGTAATCAGTAGTCTTCAGCTAGAGCTTGATGAAAGCTTAAAAAAAATCTGAAGAACTTGCAGCCTCTCTAGAAAGAAATGTTCAACTAGAGAGGGACCTGGTCCGTGTCAAAGAAGAACTCAAAAAACCTCTCAAATGGACCACCTCATCCAAAATCTTGACAAATTTAACAAACCAAAGGTCTAACACTGGAAGAGGTCTAGGAAGAAAGAGTGTCAACCTTCCCTACAATACCCATAACAGTATGTGTTTTTGTATGATAACCTACTGCATACACACTATGGTAGGAATGGTCACCTCAAGAAGGATCGTGAAGCCAAAAAAAGGGCTGATGAAAACTTCTTAAAATATGATCAACAAAAAAACCTTGCTACTAGGGAACCTGGTCGAGGAAATTAGGGACCAGTCCCTTTTTTGAAATAAGCCAATCCATATTGCCTGGTTGGACTAAGAGAGCATTGATTACGCCCTTTGTCGCCTTATTGGGAACTCAGACTTAATTGGGTTCCAGATCTAACAAGTGATTCCTGATGCAGGTGAGAGAAAAAGGAAACAGTCAGGTTCATCAATAGTGGATGCTCCAAGCACGACCAAAAGAACTGAAGAATTCCTCTCACTAAAGGCACTTCACGGTGGAAGTGTCTCATTTGGAAATGAAAAAAAGGGTAACATTGAAACGGCTGGCAAGATTGGAATATCACTTAATCATGCCATTGAAAATGTGTACTTTGTGATGGGCTAAAATACAATCTCCTCAGTGTATCACAAATTTGTGATAAAGGGAATGAGGTGAAGTTTCTATCAGATGGTTGTATTATGACATCTTAATTCTGGTGAAGTGATTTTGAAAGCCAAGAGATGCAAGAACATATATGTTGCTGACTTGTGCTTAGTATCAAGTGATCAACCCACTTCTTAATGCTCAGAGTGATAACACAGATCTGTGGCATCGCAAACTAGGACACATGAGCTCATCACTTTTGAACAAGTTGGTTGCCAGGGACCTGGTCAATGGAATTCCAAAGATCAAGTTTGCAGAAGATAAGATTTGTGATGTTCGTGCCAAAGGAAAGCAGACCAGGTCCTCATTCAAACAGAAGAAGCATGTCATCACTAACCAACCTCTAGAGCTACTTCACATGGATCTACGTGGATCTATGTGGACCTGTCAAGGTCCAACCCAGAGAAGGAAAGAATATATTCTGGTGATTGTGGATGATTTCACAAAGTTTACATAAACCATGTTTCTAAGATCCAAAGAGGAAACATGTGAAACATTCATGATCTTTGCTAAAAAAATACAAGTCAAGTATGGTGGGTAAATAGCAAGGATCAAGCCAAACCACGAAACAGAGTTTGAAAATCCAAATGGATCAGTTTTGTGCATGATTGGAATCAGCCATAACTTCAACTCCTCAGCAGAATGAGGTAGTTGAGAGAAAGAACATAACCCTAATAGACATTGCAAGGACCATGTTGATTGATTCTGCTCTTCCAAAGAACTTCTGGGCTGAGGCAGTAAACACAGCTTGCCATGTTATAAATAGATGTTATAAATAGATGCTTGATCAGGCCAATCCTCAACAAAACACCCTATGAATTGTTGAGCAATAACTTTTTGGATGCAAATGTTTTATCCTAAACAATGGTAAAGGATCTTGAAAAATATGATCCCAAAAGTGATGGAGTAGTGTTTGTTGGGTACTCATCTACCAACAAAGCCTACAAAATCTACAGCAAAGGTACTCTTTGTGTGGAAGGGAGTGTTCATGTCATCTTCGACGAATCAAAGTAGCATTGAAAATTTGGGAAACAAGGATGATGCAGAATTAGAACTTCTCCAGCTTTAGAGAGACTCCTTGATGATGAAGGAGGTAGTGATCAAATGAATGAAGAAGATGGTGGAGAGCAAGGCAGTCAAAAGTCGGCAATCGATGACACCAAAGCTGATGAGGGACCACGTCCTCAGCAAACTGATCATGATTATACAGATTCACAATCTCAGGAGTCATATGATCAGCTGAATAAGGAGTCATGTACCAATCACCCTTAGTCCACCATCAAGGTCAAACTGAAAACACAAATCATCTCATCCACTTGAAATCCTTACCTCGCCACTGGACTCTGGGATGCATGCTAGGGCTAAAACAAGGAACCTAGCGGCTTTCTCAGCTTTCATATCTGTTATTGAGCCAAAAAAATGTGAAGGGGGCACTAAAGGATGCTGATTTGGTTAATGTAATGCAGGAGAAGTTGAATCAATTTGAAAGGAGTAAAATGCAACACCTGGTCCCCAAACCTATTGACTGAACAATCATAGGGACTAGAAGACCATTATCAGAAATAAAGCAAGACTTCTGGTGCAAGGTTACAACCAAGAAGAGGGAATTGACTATGATGAGACTTTTGCCCTTGTTGTCGGGATGGAGGCCATCTGAATTCTCATTGCATTCGCTGCATACATGAAATTTAAATTGTTTCAAATGGATGTAAAGAGTGCTTTTCTGAATGGATATTTCCAAGAAGAAGTGAATGTCAAACACCCCCCAAGTTTTGAAGATATTGATAAACCTAATCATGTGCTACAGCTAGATAAAGCAGTGATAGATTGAAGCAAGCTCCAAGGGCTTGATATAAGACTTCCTAAATTTCTCCTTGCAGATGGTTGTAAGAGAGGGAAGATTGACAATACTCTCTGCTTAAAATCGAGGGGGGGGGGGATTTGTTGGTTGTTCAAGTATATGTTGATGATATTATCTTTGGAGCAACTTCAGACACCCAGTGTGAAGATTTTGCCAAACTCATGGGAAGTGAGATTGAGATGAGCATGATGCGAGAGTTAAGCTTTTTCTTAGTATGAAAATGAGGCAGACTCCTACTGGAACTATGATTTATCAAGAAAAATATATCAAGGAGCTCTTGAACAGATTCCACATGAGTGATGCCAAGCCCATTAATACTCCCATAGGAACCAGCTCAAAATTGGATAGTGATGAACCTGGTACCAGGGTAAATGAAACCATGTACTGAGGAATTATGGGAGCTCCCTTGTACTTGACAACTAGTAGACCTTATAGTGTTTTCAGTGTAGGCACGTGTGCAAGATTTCAAACCTTTCCAAAGGAATCACACCTGAAGGCTGCTAAACGAAATTTGAGATACTTGAAGGGTACAGGGGACCTAGTCCTATACTACCATTCAAGCAACTTTTTTTATCTAATTGGTTATGCTGATGCAGATTATGCAGCACCTCTGGAATGGCACACTTCCTGGGATCGTGCTTGATCTCATGGGGAACCAAGTATTCTAACTTAGTAACTCGTCTAGTCATCTCGACTTACTTCCAAAAGACTAAAAGGTATGTTTCATATCTCTCTTAATCTTAGCTTTGTTTTAGTTTTTTATTTGGTATATTTCAATGTGTTATACTATCTTATTTTAATACTTCGTTGAGTGAGTTGTAGGAAAAGGAATGAATCATGCCCTTTTAAAGAGGTGTATTTGCTTTCGGCCTCGTTCCTTCATGATCTAACTCTACAAGGCACAAGTTACATGTAAGTTTTTCACAATATCTCTCATATATATAATTATGCATATTTGATATTTTTGTAACTATATGTATAAACTTTTAATTTTTTTTTGCCGAGTCCCCGCACCCGTATCTGTATCCAGATCCATATCCCCGAATCTTAAAAATTCCATCATGAAGGATCCGATACTCGGATCTTCACCCGTGTCCGACACCCACACTCGAGTCCGAGCAACTTAGTCTGCAGGTATACACCCATGGTGGACTAGCTGGAGTGAGAGAGCAGTGGGACAGACATGAGAAGAACACTTCATCAGACATGTAGGGACCTGGTCCCTAAAGCAAAGCTAGTATCCTATAAATTACTTTTTTTTTAAAATGCTAAAGAAAAGCCATGAGGTGCCACGTGTCCTTTCCCGCCTCTCCAAATCGTTGTCACATCACTTGAAGAAGTGAACCGACGTGTCCAACAGGGACCAAGCACGTCATTTCACTTTACACCCAAATGACACCCCTTTTTATCTCTTTAAATATACTCACTGAAAATCATAACCTTCCTCTCTCACACAAAAATTCTTAATGATTTTTCAATCTTCACATGACTCTCTTGCACTTTATCTTCTTCAACTCCCTCACACAAAAAAATGGCCCCAATCGTCTTCCCTACCAAGACACTTCTTGAAAACAAGATTCCTCACTCTGACTCCCCACCGACAAATCTTATTCCGAACTTCGAAAGCCCCTTTTCTTTGCAAACCTATCTTCCCAAACAGGGATAGGTACCTTTTTCGCATCTCTTATCAGTGCCGACATACCCTCTCTTTCTTCCATGCCATCTATCTACCATCAAGGAACCACCTCTGACCACCATGATCGTCTTCCAATCGCCCATTGAGTCTGTCCCTGTGATTCAGGTCGAATCTCATGCTATTGGAGTTACCACTGAAGTCCCCACGAGACCCGAGACCCTCAATGTCTTAGAACCTTTTTCGATTGACGAACACATATTCAACGGGGACTTGCCTGAGGAAAGAGGAAACCCTCCAAGCAGTGTAGAGGCAAGAGTTGATTGGGTAATAAATAGTCTAACCCGATTGTCGTGTGACCCAAGAGGGTTTCAGTCCATCACTTCAAACTCGCCCCCAGAGTCACCATGTCCAATGTATAATGGAACCCTGGTTTCAACTCACGTATCTAAAACGGTACTCCTACCTCCAGTAGTAGATGAAGAAGAGGGGGATGAACTAAACGACTTAAGTTGGACTAGAGTAGGACAACGTAGGTATGAGGGGAAAGACCAGATCTTTGATGAGCCAGTGAAGTCTTATGGCACAAGAGGGGCAGATAAGAAACTCATGAATGATGCACTGAAGGCAAACAAGCGAGCCACTACTCGTAAGCTGAACTTGAGGAAAACTTCTGAGAAGGAAAATAAGGTTCTACCCACTGAAGATGTTATAGTAGTGGAGGATGATGAAAAAAATGGTGAGATTGATTTCAATGTGGCCATTGCTACAAGCAAGAAAAGGAAGGAAGCAATAGTCTCAAGGCCTGCTAAATCTACAGTGCCAAAGCCAAAGGTTGCAGGGAAAGTAACACATTTCAGTCAAAATGAAGAGGGATGATGTTTCCATAGGACTTGGTCCTGAAATTGACTCCACCACATTTGAAGCAGTGGCCATCAGCAGAGGGACCAAGTACCTCGCCTAAGAAACGGAGAGTGCAAAAGGTTTACAAGGTCCTCGTTAGGAAGGAAAGAATTTGAATCTTCAATTCACAAAAAGTGTTGACAAGTAGGTGTTTGATCCTAAGATCTTCAATCAACCTAGTTGTATGAGTTAGTGGAGTTTGTCCGACATCAAGACTTGGCTTCACTTGTTTGAGATGCCAGTTCTTGCTGTTCATGAACAAGTAGTCAAAAGACTTCTACTATACCATCAAGTTCTCTGATGGACTGAGCTTGACTACTGTGGTGCAAAGGGTATTTTCCTGGATGAAGCAATTCATGGGGAGATTATTGATGTTCCAATAGATGGGAATAGATGGGATCAGGTCTGTGAAAAATCAACACCCCTCACTTGAGTTTGTGCAGGAAGCTTCGAGAGTTGGGGGAAAATCTAAGACGGGAGTGACGAAGAAATTCCTAAAAGGGAAATTTCAACTATTAGTTGAGTCGATGAACAAGGTCCTGCAGCCACACTCAGAAAAGTGTACAATCGCATTTGCAATGGACCTGCACCATATGAAATCAGCAAATTTGAAATGATCAGTCTTCCTGCCATCATGATTGAGCACATGCACAAGATTATGCATGTAAAGGATGGAAAGCATGGGATGCCCTACGAGTACCTACTGAACAAGGTGTTTGATCATTTCAAGATTGTTTGCGAAAAAACAGAGGCTGGAACTATTTCTCATAGGAACCTGGTTCTTGTAATAAAGCGAATCAATAATGGTCACAGGGAGAAGAGCTTTTTGTTTCTACATGAACCTGGTCCTGATGATAGGGGGAATAGTTTGTCATCATCAAAAAGGGGAAAATGTTGTACTACTGACGTTTTGATGATTTACAAACTATACCACAAAGGACCTAATCGGCTGATAAATTCAATAGGACCTAGTCCCGTAGGAAGTTGACTTCAGAAGATGCCAACTGAGTACGGTTGGAAACTACACTTTGTGCAAAAAGTTGGTAGCACTGCATTAGAGGAAGCCAACCTCGACCAATGGCATGCATCCTAAGTTATGCTCTCTCTTATAAAAGGAACACTCACAAAGAGCAAAACCTAGTTTTTGCAATCAAGATTATCTCCTAAGTAAAAACCATTCTACAAGACCATTGCTCATATTTCAACAAGGGATCTGATCGAGTGTTGTGTAGTCTTGTTGCATTTTTGAGTCTTGTGTCTTTTATTCTTACATTGTAAATCTAAGCCTGAGTTATAAAGGATACTAGATTGATTGTTTGTCCAAGTCTTAGCTTAAGCCACATCAATTAGAGTTAATTGGTCGAGTCACTTTGTCTTTAGTCAAGTTTTTTTCCATCTCTATCGATGTCTTTCCTGGGTAGAGTTACTTACGATTGTTGACGGGGTGTGGTAGAGTCACTACATCAGTCTTGTAATCTAAGTTGATGTCGCACCCGTGTCGGGTTCTCAAAAATACACTATTTTTGGAGAACCCGACACGCACCCGCTGACATTTTTGAAGAGCCCGAGCAATATAGCTTGTAATAGAGTTGTTACAAGAGGTTAGGATTAAGAGTTTAATCCTTGTGATTATTCGAGTTTGTAATCACTTTGTTGCTTGAAGCTTAGTGAAGAAGTTGGGAAATCCGATGAGAAAGGTCGTGTTTTTTCCTCCCTTGAGCAAGGAGGTTTTCATGTAAACATAGTGTGTATTTTACCTTCGGCATTGTTCTTCTCTTATAACTGTGTTATTGCATTTGATTGTCAAGGGACCTGGTCCCCTAACACTAAGTGGATCCCTACGTTCCAGCATATGCTGAACAAAAAAAATAAAGACTTTAAAAGTTTGGGGTAGCACATAGGCTATACCAGTTGAGGAAATGGGTATTTAGAAGTCTCAGTATAATGAATGGAGAAAGGTGTAGGCTACCCTTTTATAATTTTTTTATATGTGAGCAAAGTGTAAAAATCTCAGTAAAGAACATGAGCAAAGCACAATTTATTTTTGTATTCTTTCATTCCTTCACCTGTGTCTGAGTTCCCCAAGACACACTTCTTGGTAGTGCCCCAATCCCACCCTCTGCTATCCAGAGGTCAATTGTGGCATTTTCCCAATTTTACTGCCGAAAGTAGAGGATCACTGTGCCCCCCCCCCGTGTTGCATATATACGTGCCACTATAAATGTTGATATAGGACTATTCGATAACCACCTTCTCATCTAGCGAAGGAAGTAAAAGGCGCAATAAATTTCTTTTCACAAATATGGAAGCTTTCCCCAAAAGCGTTATCATAGCTCTTCAATTAAATTTCAACCATATGATGTAATTGTATGTGAGATTATTTAAATGCCTATTTTATCCTTTTTACTGAACTTCACAAAATAATTGTATTTCTATATCGTAAAAAGAGCTAAGCTGGACTAAGCCTCCACTATGTAACTCTGAAACTGAAATTAACATTTGATTTTCAGGAAAAAAAAAATGTGTAAGTTCGGCCTAGTAGTCATTAAAATGGATTGAGAATTATGAGGTCTCACATTCAAATCTCGGTGATAGCAGAAATGACTAGGTGGTATTTTCCTTATCTATCCAAGTCTTGGTAGACATGGTTACCAAATGTGATGGGAGGTTGGAAGTGGCAGATAAGTCATGGAATAGTCAAGGTCAGTGCAAGCTGGCATGAACACCGCAGTTACCAAAGAAAAAAGTAAACTAGCATTTATCCCATCCAAACTCCAACATAATGCCTTATCAAAGCTCTTTTATCTCTTATACCATGTATGATGGGAGTTGCCTTTTTTGCAGGTTAACTCAAGGCATATTCCAGTGAGCAACATCAAGGCTTAATATAAAATTCTATCACAGTGATAAAATATTTATTAACAACCAGCAAAAAAATACCCATATACAAGAAGTATACCAAAAAGTAAAAAGCCTCACAAAAATATCTACGAACGACACCCAATCTTCTATACCTTAATAAACAACTTGGATGTTTCTTATGGATTAAAATCGCTCAAATCTCCATGGAGGCAAAAACTATGAAGTGATTTCTTCCCAACTGTCCAATCCTTGATAGACCGAGAAAACCGAGTACCTAGTATCTACACTGGTGGGAAGTAGCAAGTACATGTGAAATAGTCGAAGTTCAGGCAAGCTGACACAAACACAACAGTTTCAAAAAATAAAGGAAACTAGCATTATGTTCCCATCCAAACTACAAGATAATGCCTAACCAAAGCTCTTTTTATCTCTATATTCAACCTATTGTAAAATTATATGAATTATGTTGGCCTTTTCTGCATGTCTATTCAAGGCATATTCAAGTAAGCAACACCAAGCCTTAATATTTTTTTAAAAAAAAATTAAGTAATAAAATTTTACTAACAATGGGCAAATAATTACCCCTATACGAGACGTGTATCAAAAAGTAGAAAACCTCACAAAACCACATGATTTTTATTGACACTCAATCTTATATACCTTAATCAGTGTTGTGAAAGGCGCAGGACATAGCGCCTTTGGCGAGAGGCGAGGCCTTGCCACCTATTACTGCGAGGCGATATCCAAAAGGCGCTACATGGCGAGAGGTGACGCAGCGAGAAAGGCGACAACGGCGTCGCCTTTTGTTCTTTAAAAGAAAAAACAGCCATCAGTTTAGGGTTTTAAAAGTTAAAAGTCAATAATAGGGTTTTATTAGCATTTTGCACAAACTTCAAGCGACTTATTCTTTCTTCTTCTTCTTCTTCAGTTCTTCTTCTTCTAATTTCTTCTTTCTTCTTTCCTCTTCTAGTTTCTTCTTTCTTTTTCTTCTAATTTCTTCTTTCTTCTTCTTCAGTTCTTCTCTTAACGACTTAATCTCTGTTTTTTGTTCTGTTTTGTATTTCTGCAATCTGCCCATTTTTTAAAAAATTTCCAGTCCTATTTTTATTTCTGCCCAGTTCAATTCAATTCAGTTAGATTATAATTACACTAATTAATACAGAAATTATCTTCCCATTAACAGCAATTTCAATGGTGTATCTGCTATCTACTTTATAGTTTTTGAGTTGAAATATTTGTTAATATGTTAGCGCTATTGAGATTTTGGTTATTTATATATGCAACTAACAACAACAACAAACCCAGTGTATTCCCACCTAGTGGGGTCTGGGGGGTAAAATGTACGCAGTCCATACCTCTACCTCTAAAGAAGTAGAAAGGTTGTTTCCGATAGACCCCCGGCTCAAGACACGAGATACCACACAAATACATAGTAAAGCACAGAACAAGATTTCATAACATAAATACGGCACCCACAAGTAATAAAAAACAGAGAAAAGCACACAGATTCGTAATACAACATGGAACAAGGTATCATAACAAGAATAATACCCCCACCAAGTAATTCCCTACACTAGCGACCCAAACTGGCCCTAGTCTTCTGCCCTAATTCGCGTCCTCCAGATCTTCCTATCTAGGGTCATGTCCTCGGTGAGCTGTAACTGCTCCATGTCCCGCCTAATCACCTCACCCCAGTACTTCTTCGGCCTACCCCTACCCCGCCTAAAACCATCCAACGCTAGCCTCTCACACCTACGAACCGGGGCATCCATGCCCCTCCTCATCACGGGTCCAAACCATCCCAATCGGACTTCCCGCATCTTATACTCCACTGGAGTCACACCAACCTTCTCCCTGATAGTCTCATTCCGAACTCTATCCCCTCTAGTCAGCCCACACATCCAACGCAACATCCGCATTTCTGCCACCTTCATTTTTTGGATGTGGGAGTTCTTAACTGGCCAACACTCCGCCCCATACAACATGGCCGGACGGACTACCACCCTGTAGAATTTGCCTTTAAGCTTGGGCGGCACCTTCTTATCACACAACACCCCCGACGCGAGCTTCCACTTCGTCCATCCCGCCCCAATACGGTGCGAGACATCCTCGTCAATCTCACCGTTACCCTGGATCACGGACCCGAGATACTTGAAACTATCCCTCTTACATACCTCCTGTGATTCCAACTTCACTACCACCTCATTCTCTAGCCTCACATCATTAAACTTGCATTCCAAATACTTTGTCTTGCTTCTGCTCAACCTGAACCCTTTAGACTCAAGAGTTTGTCTCCACACCTCTAATTTGTCATTCACACCCCCTCGCGTCTCATCAATCAAAACTACATCATCTGCAAAAAGCATACACCAAGGCACCTCCCCTTGAATACGCCGCGTCAAACACATCCATCACCAAAGCAAACAAAAAGGGACTAAGAGTAGATCCCTGATGCAATCCTGTCAAGACAGTGAAATGCTCTGAGTCTCCTCCCGCCGTCCTCACCTGAGTTTTCGCTCCATCATACATGTCCTTAATTGCTCTGATATATGCCAGCGAGACTCCACTCACCTCCAAGCATCTCCAAAGCACCTCCCTGGGGACTTTGTCGTATGCCTTCTCCAGGTCGATAAACACCATGTGCAGGTCCTTCTTCCTTTCCCTATACTGTTCCACCAGCCTCCGTACCAGGTGAATTGCCTCCGTCGTCGAGCGGCCAGGCATAAATCCAAACTGGTTTTCCGAAATAGACACTATCCGTCTCAGCCTCACCTCGACCACTCTCTCTCAAATCTTCATAGAGTGACTCAATAACTTAATCCCCCTATAGTTATTGCAACTCTGGATGTCACCCTTATTCTTATAGAGAAGGATCATGGTACTCCACCTCCAAGCGTCGGGCATTTTTGCCATCTTGAAGATTTCGTTAAACAATCCAGTCAACCACCTTACAGCAGCCTCTCCAGCGAACTTCCGAAACTCCACCGGTATCTCATCCGGCCCCGTCGCCCTACCCCTTCGCATCCTGCGAACAGCCTCTCTAACCTCTTCTACCTTAAAACGTCTACAATAACTAAAATCCCGACACTCCTCTGAGTGCTCCAACTCCCCTAACACAATAGCTCTATCCCCTTCGTCATTCAAGAGCCTATGAAAGTACGACTGTCATCTATTCTTAATGTGGCCGTCCTCCACCAACACTGTACCGTCCTCCCCCTTAATGCACCTCACCTGGTCGAGGTCACGACCCTTCCTCTCCCTAGCCTTAGCGAGTCTAAACAACTTTTTCTCCCCTCCTTTCCCCTGTAATCCTGCATACAAGCTCTCAAAAGCGGCCGTCTTAGCCGCCGTAACTGCTAACTTAGCCTCCTTCCTAGCTAGCTTGTACTCTTTCCTGGTTACCCGCTTCTCTTCTTCGTCCTTACTCTCAACCAACTTAGCATACGCCCCTTTCTTGGTCCCCACTTTCTTCTTAACCTCTTCATTCCACCACCAATCCCCCCGATGATGCCCGGCCCGGCCCCTAGAAACACCCAACACCTCACTTGCATTCTCCCTGATGCACCTAGCCGCCCTATCCCACATACTATCCACGTCCCCCCTACACCCCCACACCCCCATTCCCGCCAACTTCTCCCCTATCTCCCACGCATTCACTGGCGTCAAGCCGCCCCACTTAATTCTAGGTCTACACTCCTCACCCCTCCTCTTTCTATTCTTCTTTATACCCAAATCCATAACCAAGAGCCTATGCTGGGTCGAAAGATTCTCACTCGGGATGACCTTACAGTCCTTACACAACACCCTATCCCCTTTCCTAAGCAACAAAAAGTCAATTTGGGT
The DNA here is from genome assembly GCA_030864215.1 of Capsicum pubescens. Lineage (NCBI taxonomy): Eukaryota > Viridiplantae > Streptophyta > Magnoliopsida > Solanales > Solanaceae > Capsicum > Capsicum pubescens. The sequence continues at coordinate 203,567,820 of CM061546.1, read as the reverse complement.
CTTGGCTATCGCGCTTCGAAAGGTGATCAGGTGATCGTCCTTCTTCGGGAAGCTCGAGTTCACCACCACCAGCCCAAAGGACCTCGCAAAATCCAATATAGTAGCCCCCTCTTCATTTCTTTCCCCAAAACCAAAACCACCATGCACATCACCAAAGCTTCCCGGTAGCGCCCCGATATGCCCGTTGAAATCTCCTACTACAACAATCTTCTCCGAGCTAGGCACGCCTCTCACCACCTCATCCAAAGCCTCCCAAAACCGCATCTTCTCCTCCTCTCCGAGCCCACTTGCGGCGCATAAGCACTACACACGTTCAGGGTAAACCCCCGAATGACCAACTTAATAGTCATCAACCTATCGTTGATCCTCTTCACCTCTACTACCTGATCTCTAAGCTCTTCATCTACTAAGATGTCGACTCCATTTCTACGCCTCTCGCTCCCAGAGTACCACAGCTTGTAACCATCCACATCCCTAGCCTTAGACCCTACCCACTTGGTCTCTTGAACACACGCAATATTAATCCTCCTCTTTCTAAGAATCTTCACAAGCTCTATGGACTTACCCTGAAGGGTCCCTATATTCCAAGACCCAACCCTCAGCCTACCATCACTATCCACACATCTTCCTCTACCACCCCTGAGGCCAAACCTTGGCCTCCCTCCCACTCCCGCCCTTTCCTCATCCCCCGCCCCCACAACAACCCCACGCCCCAACCCCCTCGGACATGACCCTATCCAACCATCACCGCCCACAGCCACTACTACAAGAAAATATAAGAAAATATAAACAATGGTAGTAGCAAAGCAGCAATAAGAAATACAAGGCTCACACAAATTCGAAGAAATAATCAAGAAACAAAACTAAACTCAAATAGAGAGCAAACACCACTGGACTCAACACCCAAAGCCCCAAAAACAGGGCCCCAAGCCGATAACCCAATAAATAGCAGTGCAAGAAACGACAACAGACAATATCAACAAATCAAACGCAAGTCAAGATACAGGAGATAATACTAGCATAATACGAAGAATGAAATAACAAAGGTTAGAAGTCACCGGGTTACGCTTGTAGACCGAGCCGTAAACCAAAACCCAACGTAGATCGGGCTCCGGGGAGTTTCGGTGACGGAGAGACGGCGCTGCTGGAGGCAGAAATTAGAGGGAGGGGCGGTTGCTGGAGACCGAGGGGGCTGGTCGTCGTTTGGGGGAGAGGAGGACAAACAGAGGGAGCCAGCGGCGGCGCTGGGCTGGTTCGTCGCGGTTGGAGATGGAGATGGATGGCAGCGATGGGGTCACCTGGTTGACGTTGGTTGTTTGCCGGAGGTGCTGAGACGGAGGGGTCGCCGGTCGCTTGGGTCTGACCGGAACCGGCCGGCGGAGCGGTTGGGTAGGATCTCGCCGGAGCCGGAGTTGGGGTTTACGGCGGAGGTGGACGGCTGTTTCAGTGGCGGAGGTGGCGGCGCTGTTTCGCCGATGGCGGCACCGGGCGGGTGTCGTTGGGGTATGAACGAGGGGGGGAAGTTGTTCGGAGCCGAAGGTCGGCGAAGGGGGCGGCGGGGAGCGGCGACGGGGGTCGGCGACGAGGGCCGGAGGTCGGAGGTCGGAGCCGGAGGTCGGGTCGGAGTCGGAGGTCGGAGCCGGAGGTCGGGTCGGAGTCGGAGGTCGGCGACGGGGGCCGGGGATCGGGGATGGTTTTGGTTTAGAGAGAAGGTAGAGAGAGAGAGCGCCGTTAGAGAGCCGTTAGAGAAAATATATATGCAACTAAATATTTTAATTTTTGGTATTACTTGGCGCCTCACTTCAAAAAGGCGAGCGTGTCGCCTCGTGGCAAGGCAGACCCTTGTTGTCTTTTGCTGTCCAAACACTGACCTTATTAAATACCTAGGGTGGTTTTATGGATTAAATCTCTCAAATCCTAGAAGAGGCAAAAACAACTAGGAAGTTTCTTCTCTTCTGTCCAAGCCTTAACAGACAAGGTTACCCATACCTACGTTGGTGAGGATAGCAGGTACCCCAGTTGAACAATCAAGGTCCGTGCAAGCCCTCACAAACACCATGGTATTAAAAAAAATTGCTAACTAGCATTCTCTTCCCATCCAAACTCTAACATAATGCCTAATCAAAGCTCTTTTTTCTCTATATTCAAGCTATCGTAAAATTATATGAAGTATACCGGTCTCTTTTGTATGTCAAGGAATATTCAGGTAAGCAACATCAAGTCTTTATATAAAAAAGAAAAAGTTACCAAGTAATAAAATCTTATTAACAATGGGCAAACCAATACCTGGATCTCCCTTTCGCGATAAAATGTCTGAATTTTTAAAACGGTCAAATTAATGAAGCTACAGTTGGTCTTATAAATACTGTCTTTTGTCTTTTCCAAATGTTACCAATTTACCATATAGCTACAATTAACAGCGTCAAGTCATCAGCAAAATCGCTAATACAGACAATAATTAAATACAACTCTAACAATTCAAATGGAACAAAAACTCTCTACTTCCTTAATAGAGAAAAGAGAAAAATATCCACTCTACACAGTACAGCAACTACATGAAATTGAGACACGGGAACAGTTTCACTAACCTCAATACACGATATGGCTGCATCTCTAACACCAGGACTAGGATCACTCAACATTTGCAAAATCTGACAATAGCAGCAAAAGAGAAGGATGCTCATAAATTGAATAGCAAGAGGTTAATTTTGTATGACAACATACAAAACAGCTTCATAGGCATTCATGCTGAATCACATACAGGAGGAAGTATAGCTCGCTGAAGGGGCAGCTCAGTTGATGCAAAAAGACCAATTGCTGATGTAACAGTACAAGCAAATTCTTCTCGAACTCTGAAACTTCTGTGCATCCAAGCATAAGACCCTGCCCTCTCAACGATGATAGTAGGTGAAGAAACCTGTGAATATACATATTATAATCAACCAAATAGGTTTCTAGTTCTTCCCCTCGAACACAAGTCAAAATCATCTTATGCTGATTGCAGCTGTGCTACAATAACAAACCCAGTGCAACCCCATAGGTGGGTCTGGGAGGATGTAGGATTATCCCGACCTTACTCCTAGTCCCCACCTTTGCGGGAAAGAGAGGTTGTTTCCTATATGGTTGTGGTTGTGCAAACTAACAATAGCTGAAAGTTAATAAATCAACCTTGAAAAAATCCCCTTGCAATATAAGTAATGAATTTGATAAGGGTCCTCTTATAAAAAATTGATAAGTGTGTTATCTTATCTACATCTTTGTGACTGTTCAACAATGAGTTCTGCCTTGTGAAAAGAGAAAGAAAATGATTAAAGAATATCCCAATTATATTATCTTCATACGCTTGGTGGGATATGTTAGGTGGTTGGGCACTTAATGGACAATGCCAAGTATTGTGAAAGAGTTGATGTTTAGTTGGAAGAGTAGGAGAAGTGAAGAAGTAGCGCATGCAATGTGTTTCTACTCACATCAATGTGAGCGATGTGAACAGAGAGAAAGGGGTAAAGTCGAGTTTTTCCTAGTTGAGGAAGAGTCTCTGTCTCTCTGATCCCTTATTTTCTTTTGGTGCACCCATGGAGCTCCCAATAGAAGATTTGTAGAGAATCAATTTTTGTAGATTCTTTATCTTTTAAGACCCCTTGTATATGGTCAGTTTTCATGAAAATACTTTTACCTGATAAAAACTCTTCACATGCTAAATTAGTTTTACATGTTTTGTATAACCGAGAAATCCTCGGGGGCTAGTGGTGAATGGTTTGACAGGGTCCACCCCCTACCCTTCTACAGTTAAATACCACACTAAATTAGTTATGCATATAAGCAACAAACATCATCGCTAAATTAGTTATGCATATAAGCAACAAACATCATAACAACATTGTTTTGTATTGCTGTTCTTTTTTAGATGATCACATATTTGGTCAAAATTAACATGTCAAAGAACTTGATCATTAGTAATGTTCTGCATTCCAAATAATGAATTTTTCGTAACCGAATGGGAACTTGATCACATATTAAATGGATTGGATGTGTCATCAATTAAAAAGAAAGAATTAAAATAATTAATCGATTATATCTCAGAAAGCTAGAAATATAACTTTAAATAAAAGTATACCTGAAGTTTGTAAAATAAGCTAGTGGTTGGCTATAGATTTTGGATCAGATTTTGAAAAATTATCTCCAAATATTTGTTTGGCAATGAATTTTCAAACATTCTCAAGTTCCCAAAAAGGGGTCTATGAATTTCACTTCCACTCAACAACTTTCAATTTTACCAAGAAAAATGCATGTCCAATAACACAACTTAAAGTTTCAAAATTCACAACTTCAAAAACTCAAATTTTTAAGTTTCAACTTCAAAATCTTAGTTAGAAGGGTTCTCAGTTTAAATCCTCTTGTTAAAACCTAGATTTACACAACAAATTTTATTGGGCCGCATCTCACATATTTTGGAATCCTTCTAAAAATACTAGACATACCCTAATCAACTGGCCTTCATAAAATATTATTTGTCACTAGCAAACAACTGGGTCATAAATTTCTTTAACCTTCACCTTTCCAATCAATGACTCCAATGGCTCAACCACCTCCAACCACCCTGGACCCCGACAAAATGAAAATTAAAAAGACAAAAGAAAAAAATCAACCATTATTTGGCGTTTGTACCAATACAACAAGTATACCACAATCCAGGGTTGGCTATATGAATCCTCTATACTCATAGTGCTTCATCATAAAATGAAGAGTAGGCGCACTCATGTATGAGTATACCTGCATCAAAGTAAGTAACAATCGCCTAGCAGCATTTCTCACGGGCTGTTTGGCATCGCCCAATCTTTCAACAACAGCAGGTACAAGAGCATTGAAGTGAAGCTTAAAATGTTCACCGGAAAGAACAGCCGCGGAATCAAGTGATTGTAAAGCACCTTGACAGACTCTGAAGTTGTTGTCTTTAAGAAGATCTAAGCAAACATCTACAAGAGAAGTAACTTCAGAAGAAGAGAGGCTCTTTCTAGAAGCTTCGAGAAGTTGGTGGAGTCTCTCGACGCCCGCCATTCTCTCCTTCGTATCCTTAGCATGCGCCAATTCCAGTGCCTCCTCCATTGCAAGAGTTTCTTCGGCTCCGATCTGGTGCGATGAGAGTCAGATCTGCGGTGGAAAATGGGAATGGGAAAGAGAAATGGTAGGAAAAGTGACAGAGTGAACTGTGACGTGAGGAAAGAGAAAGAGAGTTTTTAGAAAGACTGGGGAAAATTTTATTGTGGCCTCACATGCCATATAATAATTGTGTGAGGCATCATTTTTTTTTCAAGTGGATCTTTTGGATCCCACGTGGACAATTTTCTTTATCTATTCCCTCTTCTTCATATTCTTTTATCCTTTCAATGTGATTAATTTTTTATTTTATTTTTTGATAATTTTTTTTATTTTACTCTTTTCGTTTGGGTTATTTACTGTTTTCTTTGTGTTGTTTTTTTACATTTTGTTTTTAATTCTCTTCATGCTCCTGACCCTAAGTAGTTTAAAAATCTTTTTTCCTCCTAATTTTTATTTGTACATCTTTGTAATTAAATCAAATTTAAAGTATATTTTCTATTTTAATTTATTTTTATTACTATATTTTAAGTTTATTTTAAAAATAATGTCTTTCATTTTTCAAAAATATTTTAATTTTAACTTTTCACATGACATATTTTTACGAAAATTAAAGAATCTTTAAAAACATTCCACATATTTCAATTTAAGATCAATTAAACGATATTTTAATTTATTTTTTAGTGTCTATTAATGACGTGACAACTCTAAAGTTGTAAGAAAAAAATTAATATTTCAGTTTATTAAGTATCCAACCTATCTAAATTCGATCTAATTCTTAGTCCTACCTGTTTTAAATGATTTTGCTATACAAGAGATGTCCTTAATGATAAAAACATATAGGATGATTTTTTATTTCTAAATATTAGAGACTCATTTAATAATATTGAACCATAACAAATAATATCATATAAATTCATGAAGAATAGATTTATTACTTATGAAATTCAATTTTAAATTTTTAGTATCCAAATTTTCCTGCACCTACTGAAAAAAAGACATAATAAAAATTAGAAATTGCTATCATGGTGAGTGATCAAAGAACTTAATTCGTTTCAAGTATGTGGAAATAAGAAATAAGAGAAAATGAAAAAGAAGCAAAAAGAAAACTTCGATTTATTTAATATCGTAACATGAGAAAAAATAATTTTAAAAAATGGAGAAAAAAAAAGAAAATTAAAGAAAATAGTAAATACAAATTAACCCCCAAAAAGGGGAAAAGCAAAATATTATTTGTCTCCCCAAAAAGGTTATTTCACTTTATATATTGAATTTATTTTCAATTTATGTGAGAGAATGATATGAAAAAAACTTGCTTTCACTTTCCAAATATAATTTTAAATATTATTTGTAATTCTTATGGCCAAACACTACTATTTTTACTAAAGTGAAATAATTGTTTTAGAAAAATAAAAATTTCTCATGGTTGACACCCTTAAAAAAAAATGAAGCCTAGAAAAGGAAGAATTCAAGAAAATGAAAGTGGAAAAGAGAGTGTGCTATGGGCCCCACAAAAACAATTGTCACACATATAAGGTGCCCTCAAAAAACTTGTGTTGGTTGGACCTCAACCATGATAAAATTTTTCGAAAAACTAGGGGCTACTTGCTATGTTAAGGGAAGAGAGGATTACGCATCTCATCTCTATGTGCGAGTTGTACGTAAATTTTTGGGAACTCGTATGTTCATTTTTAGTTGTCCTAATCACTTATTTTTTAACCCTCTCTTTGAATGGTGTTTTCCGTGGTATGATATGGTATAATTATTAAGGGTGTGTTTAGTATGATGGAAAATATTTTCTAAAAAATACTTTTCTATTTTTCTTTGTTTGGTTGTAATAGAATATTGAGAAAATATTTTTCAAAATAACTCCTTTCCTCCGTTTCAAAGAAAATGATTTCCTTAATGGGCCAAGAAAACTCATTTTCTAGAAAATTTTGAGAACTCACTTATCCTCCCACCCTCACCCCATCCATCTCTCCTGCTCCCAATAACACTGAAGTAGCATTACCCAGAAGCATTTCACACATTTCTCTCTAATTTTAGGATTTCCTTCTCTCATTCTCCCCGCTGTAATTTTTGCAACAATTTCAAAAGGTATGTTGTATAAGTGATTTCTTCTATGGTGATTGGTTAAAAATTTCTTCAATTTTTTCTTGTTTCACTTGTTTGGATTCTGATTTGAGTTCAATTTTGTTTGAATTTTTTTATCAAATGCCCCACCTTCTTTACCCCTTCTTTTACTAAGTTTCTTGACATTTTTGTCTTCTTTTAATAATCATTTACTTGTTTTACTGACTGCTCTTACTTGTTTTAAATTGCTCTTGCTTCTTTTATTAGTTGCGTTACTGACAATCACCTTGATGATTATCTTCTTTTTCCTTTTTTTAGCATGATGACGAAGATTCAATATTTGTCTTCTGTTTAACCCATATTCACAATTACGTGGCTGATTATTGGGCAAATAATTACATTTAAAGATTTTACTAGCTATCAACTTTTATTTGAGTTTAATTTTGTTTGAAAATTAAAATCTGGGTTTAACTTTCAATGCAAATTAGTAAGTTATTGTGAGATAATTGAACGATTAGTAGTAGATTCAAGCTATATAAGTATCTTAGGACTTTCACATTTGTATATTTTTCCTCTATTATATAGTAAATGAAATTACATTGGTTACTACAACAGATGAATTCGACTAACCAAGATGAAGATGATACAATAATCGAAATTGCAACCACATTTATTTTAGCTATCGGAGTTGCAATACTTGTTGCCTACGAACATCAAAGTAGCATTCCTAGAGAACATTATGTTAATAAAGATCAAGAAAGAGAATTCTACATGAATAGTATTTTGAATGGAAGTGATGTTCAATGAGTAAGCATGTGTTTTATGAACTATGCAATGCTCTTAGAAGAAATAGTTTGTTGTGTTCAACCAAAAATATGTCTGTTCAAGAACAAGTATTGATATTTTTAGAGATTATTTGTTTTAATGAACGATTTCGGAAGATTGGATCACACTTTTATAGGTCAACCGAGTTTATTCATCGATGCTTCCACACTGTACTTCAAGCAGTTTTGAAGCTCTATTCAATCCTTATAAAATCACTGGATGAAACCATTCAATCAGAAATAATGAACAATTATCGATATTATACCTGGTTTACCGTAAGTGACATACTAAAATTCCATATTTTAAGTCATTTTATGAAAAATACTACTCCTACATATTATTAACTTAAGTTGTATATAGGATTGTGTAGGAGTAATTGATGGAACACATGTGCTTGCATCTGTTTCTATTGAACAACAAAATAGATTTCGTGGCTGAAAAGGCACAACAACACAAAATGTATTAGCTGTCATCAACTTTAATTTGAAGTTCACGTATGTTCTTGCTGGTTGGGAAGGATCTGCACATGATTCTCGCTTATTAAATGATGCGTTGGAGAGACCATATGGTCTCCAAATCCCACAAGGTATCTTATTTAATACAGAGGAGTTTATAGAAAAAGTAGGTGAAGAATGTATATTAATCAACTTTAGTTTGATTTTGTAGATAAATACTATCTTGTAGATGCAAGATATGGACTTCGTAAGGGGTTTATTCCTCCTTATCATGGAATACGTTATCACTTGCAAGAGTATAGTAATTGTCTTCCCCAAAATGAAAAAGAATTATTCAATCTTCGTCATGCATCATTGAGATTCTTAGTTGAACATGTCTTTGCCATTCTCAAAAGACGATTTCGTGTTATTGGCAATGAACTCTTTTGGGACTTTAAGGCACAAGTGGATGTGGTATTAGCACCGTGCATTTTACATAATCACATAGTTGATTTGGAGTCAAATGACATGATAATACAATAAGTAGATGTTGAGGCGTTAATTCAACCTCAAAACGTTCAAATTACTTAAAAATCTCAAGGAAGTCAAAGTTATCAAACACAAAGAGAAAGACGTGAAGAGGCTAGACAATGGTCATAAAAAAAATGCAATTGCTCATGCCATGTTTATAAATTATAATAGGCGAAGGAATGAGGGGTTTAGTGTATTAACAAACCTTGATAGCTAAATAGATAATTCCTTATTTCTTTTTTATGTTGTAGTTTTTGGGCAGATCCTTAATGGAAAAAATACTTCTACGATTCATTATTGTTTTTATGTTAACTTTGAGTATTTTTTTTTCTCTTTTTATTTAGTATATGGAGAGTTCACGAATTTATGTTAATTTGTATTTGTGTTCTGTTGAGTATGGCTTATTCAACGTAGTTTCTTGACTTGTAACAGTAAATCATGGGGAGAAAAAGAGAGAAGCAGTTCAGGAGGTCAAAATCAATGGAATATTTGATGTTGGAGATTCTAGCTGATGAAGTAAAGCAAGGGAATAAATCGATGAATCAGCTTAAGGCCAGCTCATTCAATCGTGTTCGAATGCCATTAACGAACAACTACGAATGAATTGTTCATCTAAGCATGTGGAGAACCATCTTAAAACAATAAGAAACACTTGGAGTACAATCTGAACTCTACTAAACAAAAGTGGTCTTGGATGGGATGACAACTTGAAGATGATTACGGCCAGTCCCGAAGTCTATGTGGTCCATATTCAGGTAAAATGTGTTTGTTAGCTTATTTCTTATTTGCTTATTTGTTTTACCTGGTACTGATTTCTTTTGTGAAATTCTGATTGGTAGTTCTATTACTTTATTTTGTTGAATGAAATTGTGTGCATATTTCAGCGTGGCAAGCTAGCGATTATTTCCTTGCTTTTCTTCTTTGTTTTACCTGGAACTGGTACCTTTTTGAAGAATCTGATTGGTAGTTCTAATTTCTTGATTAGTTCAATTGAAAGACGTAAACATGCCAATTTTTTATGGTTATGTTTGCTGTCATACGGATCATGATTTTGTTGCATCTGAATCATGATTTTGTTGCAAAATACCAGTATAATTATTGAGAAAGATGCTTCATATCTAGTTCCTCGGATCCGGAATCTCGCCTTCTCGGTTGACATAAGGTATCCTCATTCCATAGCTCGCTTGGCGATAACATTAGTGTTATGAGGCAACAAACAACAGTCAACATATATCTTTATGGGATCCCTCATTCCTCTGTATTATTTTGGATGATCTAACTATTCTTGTGATTGACTGTCTCTGAAGAATATGCTATTTGATACTGTAGTTTACTTTTAAAATGCTGAAAAAGCTGGATATTTATTTTGTTTCCTTTTTGTTGACTATAATACTATTTATCTTGACAATGATTGGTTGATATGTAAATTATATGCAAAGTAGTTGGTAACTACTACTGTTCTGTATTCTGTTTTAGTTTTTGTTCTTTGTACCTTTGGAAGTGTGTCCATTTTTTACTGCTTCCTTAAGGAGTATCTTCAAAGGTCACTAGAGATGAGCAATTCACATAAAAGCAAGTTGTAGTTTAACTGATTCATTACTTGTTTCCTTTATGACAACCATATGATTGCAGTTTCTTCTCAGATAATTGGGCAGTGAAGGTATTGAAAGTAAAAAAATCATAGGTATATGATCATTAAGATTGACCCTTTTATAACCATTTGACTTTATAGGTATTCTCAACTTGAAGATCGTCCTAATATCTTGTCAGAAGAAAGGTTATAATGAAGGAAGGTTATAAATTTTCTAGCGGAAACTGTGATGGGCGTTGCAATCTGCAATTTGCATTGTGTCTTATTACACTAATACGTTACTAACAATTAGTTATTGTGCTTGTAATGGTCTTTTTATGTTACATTAACCTATTAGAACCAAATAAATTTGATACCAAATTTTCTCTAATCTTTGTATTGTAGGCACATCCCAATCATGACAAGTTCATCAACAAAAAAATTAAAATGTTTGACGAAATATCTCTTGTGTGTGGAAATGATCGGGCTAGGGGAGATTATGCTAAATCATTTGAAGATATAGATTTTGATCGTTTTTCTGAGAAAGATAATGATAATGACATTGATGGAACATCCATCGAAAAGGATGTGCAAGTAATCGAAGCCTCTCAAATCAAGGCAAGTCGCAGAAGAAAACATTCTTTTGAGGTGCAAGATGTCGTAAGTGATATATTAATAAAGTTTGGAGAAGTGGCAGCGACAATTGGTAGAATGATTGATAGTCGTCTAGATGTGACAAAGTTGTATGAAGAAGTTATGGCAATGGAAGGTTATAATGAAGAGTTCCTCAATGATGCTTCTGATTATTTGGTGCAAAGCGACACTTTAGCTAAGGCATTCATGGCAAAAAATTAAAATCTCCGTAAGGTGTGGTTGGAACGATTCAAGCAACAACAATAGTGACACTTATTGGTTAGTTTAGCTTCATAGGATTTGGAAGCAACTATTATTCGCACGCTTTTATTCTTGATAATGTATCGTGTATTTTGCTTCCAAACTTCTCTCTTTTCTTTTGTTTTTTTATAATGTATCGTGTATTTGCTTTCAAACTTCTTTCTTTTGTGCATTTGTGGAAATTGATTAGGAAGCTTGAATTATGTAAGTAGTAGTTGCTTAAATTTTAGCGTCTTGTAATAGTTTGATACTCGATATTAGTATTATTTGCTATGCTTTAATTAGTTCTGATAGAATGTTGAGTTGCCTGATATACTAGTTAATTGTTTAGTAGTATTTTTCAAAAAATATTTTTTCCTCTCACCAATCAAATAACTAAAAATATTTTTCTACTCACCAACCAAACAACATAAAATATTTTTCGAAAAATATTTTCCACCCACCAATCAAACATAAGAAAATAAGTAGAAAATCAACTTATTTTTCATGAAAACATTTTCCATGGAAAACATTTTCCATCATACCAAACACATCCTAAGAGAAATATATTTGTTTTGATTGTTTCTTAATGGTATGATATGATTTAATTTTTCATGGTTTGGTAACTAGAGCTGTCAAAATGGGCTTGGCCCGTGAGGCCGGCTCAACCCAACCCTTTAATTAAAAGGGGTTGGGCTAAGTTTTTTCAGTCCATTTAGAAATGAGGCTTATAAGTCCAGCCTCACTTGGCCCGTCGGCCTCAGAGGCCTAACCCGTCAGCCTCAGAGGTTAGCCGATGGGCTGGGACATTAAAAATAATTATTAAATATTTTTAAGTTGGTCATTTATTTATTAAAAATTAAAATTTTATCAATCTTTTCTAACTAGCTACTTATTTTTTTTTTATCCATTCTTTTGTTGATACTAATTTTTTGAAAATTCTTAGTGTGTGTTTGAAATGGCTGGTAAGCTGCTTTTAGTTGTGAACTTCAAAAAGTTGTTTTTACTCGTGATGGTTTAATAGTTGTTGCCTTTGCTTAATGCAATATTCTGTTCTTTAAATTTAGGCTCTTTTCTATTATAATCTTACGGCTTTTATGTAGATACTTTTGTATATCTGTATTTATTATCTTAATCATATTAGAATTTTTCTATGGAATTTGTAGCTAATCATCATTTCTTTTCTTATTACAGTAAATGCCATGAGCTAATTACAACTAAGAGATGGTTTGGTGTGAGTATAAGGGATAAATAGTTCAAGATAAATTAAGGACTATTTTAGCTCATGTTTGGTGTGAGGTTGTAATACCCCACATTTTGGACTAGAAAGAAAATTCGCCATTCCTATGCGTAGACATTTCAAAAGCCTCAAAACCTATGTAAATTTAGTTTGTTAATCAATTATGTAGTGTGGGAATCTATTTGGGCATGAAATTAGATCATAGAGGTTTCCTAACTCAAGTACAAGTTGAAAGTTTTCCTATCGTTCAAGTTTTAGTGAGCGTCAAAACTTGGGTCAACTTCAATCGGTCATAACTCCTTGTATATATTGAATTATAGGTCCTACTATATATCAAATGAAATATCTTTGAATTAGCTTTCCAAGGATACTAATTTTGCCCAAATCCGACACCCGAGCAAGAAGTTATGACTTTGCAAAGTGGAGTACGTCGCTGACATAAGGTGTGCGACATACAACCTAAGTGCGATAAGGTGTGCGACGCATACCCTAAGGTGTACGATAAAGTGTGTTCTGCACATGTGGGTGTCCAGGTGACTTAATCAGTCCGTTTTTTGGGGCAAAATGGTCTTTTTCCCACCCCTATATAATGCCTAAACACGGAATTAAGCCCTTATTTTACCAAAACATATTCTTTCACTCAAAATCCTCTCAAGAACACAAGCTAGGGTTTTCATAAAAGATTCAAGTTCAAGCAATTCTCTTCATCAATCTTCATGTAATTAAGAAATAAGGTATGCGTAGTGTTCATCCACGAATCCCTTTCATCCGTGGAGCTCAAGAACCATGTTTTAAATAATAAATTATGATCTTTATGATGTTGTGTGATTATGTTCATGTTGATGGTTGTTAATTGTGTTTCAAGATGGTATCTAAATGTGTTTCCAAGAAGTGTATGGGCATGTTAGTTTAAAACCCATGAATTTGGGTGGTTCAAGATTTCTAAATTTGTTAAGTACACCTATGCTCAATACTGTGCATGTAAGGTATTTGATAAAATGCCTAGAATGATAAAAATCATGTATTATAACTTAGGGGTGAACTATATGATAAATTCATGCTAGTCTATTACTTGTCATTGTTGTGCAATATATGTGTTAATGGAATGTACATGATGATCGGGGAATGAATTCATAGTGTGTCTATATGCCTTACATGCTATGAACAAGATCATGATTTTGAAGCATCACATGAGTTATCCCCAAATTATTACAATATGAACTAAATGTTACATGTTTGCCATTCCCTTATGCTTAAATGGTTTTCATGCCATTGTTATGAATAGTATATGTTGTCGGAATACCCATGATATTAGAATATGAGATTTATGATTTGATTTCAAGCATTCCCATTCATGTTAGATATTATGATTACCATGTACTTCATGAAATCCCTCACTCATGTATTATGGATTATTATTGATGGTCATGTATTCAAGAAAGTCACGTTGTGTCAGTTTCCTTCCATCGAGTCCTGGGGGTACTTGTACCCGAAAAATGTAGTTGTGTGCCTAGAGCCATGTCATGTTATCACGATACTCTCAGTCAAGCCATGATCTATAGAATTCAACCAGTCATGTGACTCAGGAAAACTCAGTAATCTCAGTAATCTTAGTAGTCCAGTAATCTCAGTGCTCAGTAACCTCAGCAACCTCAGTATTCATAGTTAATCTCAGTAACTTCATTACTCTCAGCCAGTCTTCAAAACTCAGTACATTCCGTCAGTCATCCGAATCCATTAAACTTAGTTTAGCACCGCTAAACAATACCACTAGTATCAGTCCAGTTAATCAGTATCAATTCAGCTAATAAGTTCAGTTCATTTATTCAGTTCAACTTTGTTATTCAGTTCAGTGTCCTTCAGATGAGAGTAGAAGTTAGCACCGAGTGAACCCAAGGATAGGAACTCACCTTCCAGTTCAGGGTGTGATTCTTAGCAGTCATCCTTGTGTTCCAGAACTACGTAGCCAGCGTAGGTTGAGATATCTTAACCTGTCAGATTAGGGTTGATGAAGTGTCTTAACTTGTCAGTTTAGGGTTCCCACCATTCTCATTTGAGTACATTCCAGATAAGGGTCACTCACAGCTGTCCTTACCAGTGGCGCGGTATTGACACCCCTTTAGTTGGGGCAGAGACTGGACCCCAACTTAGCTATATGCGTTATTGGGGCATGTCGGTTAGACAACTACTTCCCACAGTCTCAGTTTCAGTCCCAGTCTCAGTAAAAGAACTCAGATAGTTATTCAGATTTTAGGACTTTCAGATACAGTCAACTCAAAAATAAAACAAAACTCAGATAGTTTCCTTTCAGATTTATGGACTGTCAGATACAGTCACTTATGCTATCAGTTATATTAGTTCTCAGAACTCATGTATCAGTCACATCAGTTATTAGAATTCATGATATCAGTATTCAGCTTCAGGACTGTCAGACATAGTCAACCAGACCAGTTCTTCATAATCAGAACTGGCATATACAATTATTCATGCATCAGTAACATAGTACTAGTCCCTCAGTATTTAGTAATACAGTATTAGTTCCTCACTTATTAGTGATTTACATACTCAGTATTCAGTTTCAAGACTGTTAGACACAGTCAATTAGACCAGTTCTTCAGAATTCGAACTGTCAAAAATAGTCGTTCATCTATTCAGTATCTTAGTATCGGTACACTCATGTTGTCAGTATTCAGGATCAGTAGTCAGTATCTTCATGAGTTCAGTTACAGTTACTTATGCATGTTTGTATTCTTACGTTCATATCAGTCAGTATTGTTCATGCATATAACCCTTTGCATTTAGCCTACCTCACTCGTATACTCAGTACATTCAGACATACTGACGCATTTGCGCTATAGTGCTTTCTCTTATGTTACACCATAGGTTCAGAGGCACGAGATCCAGATCAGCAGTAGCATTTCAGTGTTCAGAGTTTGCAGTGAGTCTTTCTCATTCGAGGACGATATGATTATTGCTTCATTTATATTTTAGTTCAGTTGCTAGATGGAGTTAGTTGGGGACATGTCCCATCAACTCCTTATTCAGACAGTTTAGAGGCTTTCCAGGCTATAGCATGTCAGACAGTTCTTTCAAATTTATTTTGGTATTGTTATACCGTTTTCAGACATTGTCTTATCAAATGTTTATTTAGATTTGAACCTTATGGCCATTCAGTACATATTTCCGTATTTTCATGTTATATTATGCAGTGTACATGTATAGATATCAGTTATGGGTTAGCTTGTGGTCCTTCGGGGTCATGAGCATCGTGTAGCATTCCGATTCAGAAAATCGAGGTATTACAGAGGTATTAGCTAGTACCGACATTATTTATCGCACTATTATTACCATAATGATGAGATAAATTATTCGTATACATGGTGGAATAAATAATTCTAAGATTAATTATCCCGAAATAACTCTTTTCCAACCTAACAACCCTTAAAGGTATTAGTAAGATGTCTATAACATGCTAAAAACTAGTAGGAGACATATTAAAGTGAAGCCATAAAAGTTGGTGATAGTCTAGTACTTACAATATTTTTATTTATCATGTTTTGGATTGCTTATATTTTTTCTGAAGGGCCAACCCATCCTAACCCGCGGCCCGCTTATGGCTGGGTTGGGCCGCTATTTTAAAGGCTCTTTAGTTAAAAGGGCTAGCCCGTCCTAGCCCATTTAATTCTCTAGCACGCTAGGGTTGGGTTGGGTCAACCCATTTTGACAACTCTATTGGTAACCATGAAAACTCCCATTTTATGTAACCACCAATTTAGTGTTATCCCATGGTTTTCTTATTTTTTTTTCCAATTATGCCCTTACTTAATATTATGTAATCTTATTTTACCCTTTACCTTATATTATTTAGCTCCACCTCCTACCCCGACTCCCACCCCACCAGCCTCTCCCCCGCCCCAACCTTGACCCAAACCCAACCCCTCAAAACCCCACCCCAATTTTTTTAATTTATTTTTTTAAAATATTTTAAAAACTTGTTCTTACTCGACCCTCACCCCAACCCACCACCCACCACCTACTACCCCCTCATCAATTTTTTTTTTTTTTTTAAAATTTATTTTTTAAAACTTTTGAGAAAATTTTCTTACACCATCCCCACCCCCTACCAGCCCTCCCCTTCCACCACGCACACAAAAAGAAAAAGAAATAATTTTTTAAAATTAATATTTTTTAAAAAAATTAGATATTTTTTTCTTACCCCATCCCTACCCCTTATCCCGACCCCCTACTCCATGCCCCCACCCCTTAATATTTTTTTTTAAAAATTAATTTTTTCTTACCCTTTTCCCTTTATCATATTCATTTTTATTATTTTGTGTTAAATATATACAAATGTTTTTAGAAAATATTTTTTTATTTGTGCTACGAACACAAGAAAATAAGTTTATTTTCTTGAATTTTTTTTTTTGGATTCCATACCGAACACACCCATAGCATACACAAAAAATGCATTCAAACTTTCTACTTGTCATTGATGTCATGTTTCAATACACCAAAGAGAAATGAAATTTGTTACTACAAAAAATAAATCCAATTTTATCTGTTTGATCAACTATTTTATTGACTTTTTTAGAATTTACATGAATTTAACAACTTAATATATCTACATGACATAATTTATGATAAATTAATAGGACAAAAATCATTTTATTAACAATTATTAATAAATTTAACATTTATAATAACTAAGGGCATTTTAGTAAATTTTCCAGTTACAATACAGTACCATACTGTCAAACCAACTAATAAAACTCTCATTAAACAACAGTGAACGATACAATCTATCTAAATATTGTATTGTACTATACCATACCATATAGTACCGTACATTATGAAACCATGGCAAACCACCATCCAAACGAAGTGTACATCCTCTAGCATAAAATAAATAAATTATTAAATTACTTTTTAATGTTTAAAATGAATAAATTGTATATTTTTCAAGAGCATATTAAAAAAATTAATTTTACCCTTTCACTTAGTAAGGTTCTTAAGTACTTTACATTTTATAAAAGAATAATTTAAAAATAATTAAAAGGTTAATAGTGAAAAGTAACCTATAATTTATATCTTAAAAGGTAATATCCAACAATTCATTTATTTTTAAAGTAGAAGGAGCAGTTTTATTACAAAACCACTCCCTTCATTTTATTTGCTTTTACTTGTCACTTTTTTACATTGATATAGTGAGTTTATAATATTGCCCCTGTTAATTACTGTTTAGTATTCAGGTGTTGAAAAATGATTTGGTGAATAAATATAATTAATGCTAAATGTAAAACATGGAAAAAATTTTATCTTATTTTAAACAGACTCTCTCCATTTGAGGTAGTGATATACTCTGCATATACTTTACCCTTTTCAGGCCCCGCTTTATGGGAATAAACCGAGGGTCGTTTGGTTGGAAAAGAGTTATCCCGAGATAATTAATCCCGAGATTAGTTATCCCCGGATAACCCAGGATTAGTTATCCCACCATATAAATGGGATAACTTATTTCATCACTATGGTTTAAATGGTAGGATAAGTAATTCCGTTACTAACTAATACTCCAAACCAAACATGGAATAAAATAATTCTTTATTTTATTTCGAGATTATTTATCCCTTATACCTCACACAAACGCCCCCCTGAGTTTGTTATTGTACTTTTATTGATTATAAGTCATTTATATTTAAGTATTTAATAATATAAATAAATTTAATATAATATAATAAGCAAAAATATTTATTATGTTGCTCTTATTAAGTATAAATTATTTAACTATTAGAAAGTGAAAGTGCTTAATAAAAAAATATTTATTGATTATTAAAATTAAATAAATAAAATTGAACAACTACAGAGTATATTTTATATAATGAATAGACAAAATTAATGGAGGAAGTATTGGCTATATCGACGGAGAGAGGGATCTTTGATCTATGTGGTTGGAACAGTCGATATAATTTTCTTGGGCCCAATTGAGCGAGCTTTTGACAGTGTGATAGTGGCTTGAAAGGGGGATATTGAATCTCTGTGGTTGGAACAATTGATATAATTTTCTTGGGCCCAATTGAGCAAGCTTTATATGGTGTGATAGTGGCTTGGGAGTTGGGGCAAAAATTTACTTATGTCATTCCCGTTAAACATGTAAATGTAATGAATTAGCTGTTGTTAAAGTATTTTATCACTAGCATATTATAATTACATACAGTAAAATTTCTCAAAGTTAATATTCGATAAATTAATAAACTCTTTAAAATAATATTTCTTACTGATGCTGACTTGGGTCGATGAAAAAAATTACTGATTTCGATAAGATAATAAGATTAATATATTTTCGAAAGACCCCTATACATCCCATTAATATTATAAGTTAATAATTCTTTAAAATTATAAAAATATCTTAGACAATTTAGTGAAATATGATTATAGTATTTTTGTTAAAATTTAAATCCAGTTGAAGCTCATCTCTAACTTTTCTTATTGCATTCAAAAGTTTCGGTGTTGTCTTATTGAACTGCACCAAAAAAATATGAAGAAATCTAGATGCGATAAGTGTTTCGTTACCTATAAATGATTTCAAAGATATTAGATCGTCTTCAACTTCATCATCAATATTATTTTTTCCAATGATATCCACAATTTCTTCTACGCTTTGTTCCTCTTAACATGTATCATTTTCACCCGAGTAATTCAACAAGCTATTGATATCCATTTTATTCAAGTTCATGAATGTCATTTTCACAAATGAGTTCATTTAAATTCCTCGAGAGTCCATCCCTAAACGAATTTTACTATATCGATACAATATACTTTATGTATGATTAATTTATTTCTTACATTAATTAGATAAATGTGATACATAATTTAGCAATACCCAATGATTTTGATATAATTAAAATAGCCTTATTTGTATCTTGAAACACTATTAAATTAATAAATATTAATTTATTGATTACATAATACCTCTATAGAATAATAATATTTCATGATTTCGACAAAATTAAATTAGAGAGGTTTTACTGTAAGTATTAATTGTTTCCCTCCATTTTAATTTACTTGATATATCTTGACTTCACACTTCTCTTAAGAAAAATTTATTAGGAACATATTTTACTAAAGTAGTTTAATTAATTATATTTTGAAATTTTAAATTTAACTACTAATATTTCATGTAGTCAGTTAATGATAAGGGTTATATTGAAAGAAAAAAATAAGAATAAACTTTTCTTGATTTATAAATTGGACAAGTAAACTAAAATATTTATTTTTAGTAAGAGGGCTAAGTAAAACGAAATGAAGGGAGTACTCCTCTCTGTTTTTTCATTTTACTTGGCATTTTGCTTAATAAAGTATTTATTATGGTTTATTCTATTAAACTAACCTTATCAATTATTTTGAAAATCTAATTTAACTATTGCTAAATATGCAGTAATCTAATAATAAGAATAGTATTAGAAGAAATGATAAACTTTTTTTGATTTTATAATTTGGACAAGTAAATTAAAACAATTATTTTTAAACGGAGGCCAAGTAAAATAAAGGAGAGGGAGTATTATTTCATCTGTTGACACCTAATTTTTGCCCGCCACGACTAAATTTAAACCTGGGTTTCTTCATTTTTTAATAAAACTGAAATATTTTTTTCTTCCAGATAAATGAGCTCTAAAATATTTATTTGGGTAAATTTTGTCATTTAAGTGACGATAATACATTTTTGTATTTACATATACGAGATTGTACAAATTTTGTTACTTAAATGAATATTTTTTTTTATCAAAATTGAACTTTTACTGAGATTAAGCTTGAAAATTACGAATAAAGTCTTGATTTAAATATAGTTTGTTCTCAAGAATAATTTATTTGGATGAATATATGTTTGATTTTATTAAATCAAGAAACTCGGGATTAAACGAGGTATTAATTTGTATCAAATTTTAATTTAATTTAGCCGATCTATTAAATTTGACCATAATTGAACTTAAATTGATCATAATTGCGATGCAATTGGCCAATTGCTTTTTAATTCGGCCAAATATTTAGTGAATTGACTAAATTCTAAATTGATTGGAATTATTTTTAAAATCACCCCAAATCCTAAATTGATTGGGGTTATTTTTAAAATAACCCCAAATCCTAAATTCTCCCTCAACCTTGTCCCCTTTTCATTTTAAAATTCAAAATTTGTACTAGATTGTACAATTCCCCCTCAACCTTGTCCTTTTTTCATTTTGAAATTCAAATTTTGTACTAGATTGTACAATTCCCCCTCAACCCTGTCCTTTTTTCATTTTTGAATTTCAAAATTTGTACAAGATTGTACAAATCCAGCTCACCTTATCCTCCAACAAACCTTGCCCTCAATGAATTTTTTTAAAAATACACCTAAGTTCTTTCTCTCACATTGGTGGAGTCAAAGATTTCAATCCCCATCCTTTCCTGTAAATACTACCACCATTTTGGTAGAAAAAAAGTTTCAAAGAGTGAAAAAACTTTTGAGAAAAAAAGTAAAAAATTTTTAGTAAAATTTTTCAGGCGGTAGTCTAATCGGGGTTCTCGAAAGATTGCTTTTCGGTGGTGATCAAGACTCTGAAGAAAGCTTGAAGTCCCGTTTTGCTTCTCCAAAAATGATAAACACATCTTTTCCTTTTAGTTTTGTTATCATTTTCTTCTCCATCTACTTCTTCGTAGTTTTATAGTTGTAATTTTGTTTGTTGGGATTGTTTGCTATAGACGGACTTGAAGTCCATAGGATGTTGTGATATCAATATTATGGCTATCTTTATGTTCATGGTATAAAATGAGCTAACACGTTTCTTTGGCTTTATTTCTTTAATTATTATGATTAGATTGATAACGTTTCGATTTTTACTTGATTAAAATATATACTCATGCCTTGTTTAAATTTGTTATTGGTGGATATATTCACCTTTATCATTCAAAGTTGTTTCCTTTATATTGAAAAAAATAGTTACTATTGTTTGTTTCGCCTTAATAAATTAGATCGATAAAGTTTCGACCTTTGCTTGTTTCAAATACGTACTCATGCATTGTTTAAATTTTTTATTGGTGAATATGTTTGCTTTTAGCATGTAAAGTTGTTTCCTTTATTATGAAAAAAAGTAGTTACTATTGTTTGTTTCGCCTTAATAAGTTAAATCGATAAAGTTTCGATCTTTGCTTGATTAAAATACGTACTCATGCCCCGTTTAAATTCATTATTGGCGGATATATTTGCTTTTAGCATGTAAAGTTATTTCCTTTGTGTCGAAAAAAAATAGTTACTATTGTTAAGGGTCTATGAAATTGTTTCTCAATTTGAAGTAGTGAGTTACCCGTATCTAGAAATTTGGTGTTATTTTTTAAAGACATATCATAG
Source organism: Capsicum pubescens (assembly GCA_030864215.1). Classification (NCBI taxonomy): domain Eukaryota; kingdom Viridiplantae; phylum Streptophyta; class Magnoliopsida; order Solanales; family Solanaceae; genus Capsicum; species Capsicum pubescens. The sequence goes on along the minus strand of CM061546.1, from coordinate 203,545,801 downwards.
CGTGTTATGTTTGTGGCCTAGCGATTTGCAAAATCACCACTTAAGGTTTTGACCACTTTGGCATACACATGATAGTTGGCTCATTCACATGTATAAATTGTAATTCAAGTGCTACTTTTAAGATCTAACTCCTTTATCGATCCTTGATTCTTTCGATTAAAGAGTTATTTTTCTCCATGATTATATGCCACGATGAAATGCTAAGTTCTTTTGATATATGTTTGCAGTCATGATTTACTCATTTTCGTGGTCAAAACTTTCTTTAATTTTCACTTGTTTAGATTGAAGAGTTGTTAGGGTTATAAATTTTGTTGAAATGGTGTAGAACTAAAATAGGAGTTGACATAATTGGGAATTAATCTTTTACGATTTTTTCTATCTTTTCTTTGAATATAATTTCTCAAACATGTTTAATATATGTTATTTGCTTCACCTCGCTTATTGATTTATTTCTTGAAGTATTTTTGTGCATTTAGATGTCCCATTGTTATTCACATACTACCATGAATTTTTCTTCAAATGTGTTGATTGAATCCATTTGGTATTGACAAAGTGTTGTTACTTTAGTATGTCTTGTATTTCATAGTTGAGAGGTCACAAAAATTTCCTCATCTTATGCTCATTCCCCTTTTCTTTCCTTAATCAAAATATGTCTTAGACTATATCATATCATAGTATTTGGTGCAAATTTGTGTTAATCTATAGAAAATATTTGTCCAAATTTTAAGCGACTATACTAGTGGGTCAATGTCTTCTTTTCAAGAATTTATTGATTATATTGTGCTAGGCTCGATTTTTTGTAAGATTGTTTCAAAAATAGATTAATTTCCTTTTCGTTGGATAATTTGATTTGTTTTTTATATCATAATTTACTATTTCTTTATGTTTGAGAATACTATTTTTTCATCTCATAATTTATCTATCAAGTGTAGAATTTTTGAACACATATTTTTTTATCTTTTTCTTTGCATGAATTTATTTTGGAGTCCAAGTGGACTCCTTTCCTCTTGCATTTCGTAATGGATCAATGAGGCCCACTTCTTCGAGTTAAGTCCAAAGTTTTAATCCAAAATCGATTATACGGCATGCGGGTGCAAGAAGATGGAAGAAGAAGGAAATGGGTCAAAACCCATTGATGAGGTCGCTAAGAGTTATGGTTAGAGTTTATGGGTTTGGGCCTAATGACTTAAGTCATTTAGCTTCCCCCTTTTTCCTTTATATGCTAATTGTTCTTAGTTTTCTTACACTTAGTTAAAAGTTTCCGCTAAGTCGTCAAAATTTATTTTGCATAAATCTTAAAGATATTTCTTTTCCTAATCATTTTCTTTTTAAAAATCAATTTTCTTTTTTTAAAGTTAGTCAAAAAGTTGTTTTTAAATAGTTCAGATAACCGCAAGTTAGCGGATACTCTTGGTGTCTTAATAACCTTCCAAGAGTATTAATAAGAACCACTTACACGGAATTTCTAAACTTAAGAGATTTTTCGTTTTTTAAAGTAATATTTTTTCGTTTTCTTGATATTTCCTCAAAAAATGAAGTGGAGATTCTGTAATTTCTTAAACCATTTTAAATTTTTCTTTAAAGTTTTAAAATAGTTTAATGAGAAAATACCTTATTACCCCCCTGAATTATACCCAAAATGGCTGTAACACACCTCAACTTAAAGGGGGTCCTATTACCCCCTGAACTAATTAAAAGTGTAATTTTGATACCTTTAGTGCCTACATGACATATACGCGGCACACACGTGTGCCTACATGGACACTTTAGTGTGTTGTGCTACATATGTGCCACGTAGGCACTAAGGGTGTCAAAATTACACTTTTAATTAGTTCAGGGGGGTATAGGACCCTCTTTAAGTTGAGGTGTGTCTCTGCCGTTTTGGGTATAGTTCAGGGGGGTAATAGGGTATTATCACTAGTTTAAAAGGTCAAAAATAATTTTTCAAATCCTTCGAATCGAAAAGGGGCAAAACATCATCCATTTACTTTTACTTGTTCAATTTGACACATATCTTAGGGAATATAAGAGCTTGTTTGAAAAGACACTACATTTGATGTAATTGAGTGTAATTGGCAAGGGCAATTACACTCTTCAATTCACAATGAAGAGTTGTGAATTGTTGGTAATTACATGGTATAATTTCAAGTTGGTTAATTTTAATTCCTTCTTTTATTTTTATTTTTATTTTTTGTTTTAATTTATTTTAAATTTCTATTATTTTAAAAGAATTATTTTAATATTTCTAAATAATATATTTTATTTTATATTATATATATTTTATTTCCCGACCTTTCCTTCTTATGATTCCAATTAATTGTTCGTATTATCTATTTTATTTATTTATTTTATGTTTATTTTTTCATTTAGCATAATTTTATTAGTATTCTAATGTTTAAATTAAGGTAGAACTCATTGTTGAATAAGGTTATAGACTTACATTTTACTTTTCTTTTGAATCATATTTATGTATGTTATGTTGAAATTTGATATAAGAGTATTATTGTAATGACCTGAAATATTGATGAAATATGTGAATTATGTATTTCTGTGTGATTTGACTATTTTACCCCTCCTGATAGTTGCATTATGGTATTTCAAGGGTGTGGGAGTGGTTGGCACGGTCCTTGATGCATTTTGGTCTCATTTATGGGATATTATGATTTTTGGTGGCTTCATGAGCCTTATTATGAACTTATAGGGTTATCTTTTGATCCGTGCGATAGATGGCTAAACGAACCACGCTAGAAGATCCGAAAAATTGATTTTAGGGTGGTAATATATTTGGTCTGGTTTTACGACTTTTAAATTTTATTTTGACCATCAGTTTAGAAAATTATGATTTTGAATTTCGTGGGTCAACTTTGGAAAAATGACGTCTTTTTGAAAATCTAATATCGCCATTGATTTCGAAGTGTCGAATTTAGTGTGATTACATAGTTCATTTGTATAGATCGGATTCCGAATTGAATCCCGCGGCCTTGGCAGAAACTTGGAAAATTTCCAAAGTTTCAGCTGTCATCTGGTGCCTCTGTGATCGCACCTCCTTGGGTGGTGATAACACCTTATGCAAAAGAGGTAGTGCGATTGTATTAATGGTGTGGTGATTTCCGTACCCTCTTCTGAGGTCAGGGTATGCGATTGCCATACCTAATGACCGTATAAAAAGACCCCTTAGGTCGCGAATTAGGCCATTTTTCATCTTGCTTCTTGGGAGTTAAACCCTAAAATAGTGCGAGAGCTTAAAAGTGAAGATTGTAGATGCTTGAGAATCTATATTAGCATCCATTTCTAGATTCACGTACGTATTTAACGTAACAATTCACCCTTTTCTTAGTTGAATTTCTTGATTTATTACTCAAAACCCCAAAAACCTTAAGACTTGATTTTAAATTCCAATTTCACTCTTTTCACTTGAATAATGCTCCTAATCCTATAATTACTTGTTTTTGCTCAATTTCATCTTCAAAACAACCTCGATTCTTGATTTTAAAATGAATTTCAAAGGTTTTACCTGGCAAAGTCTAAAAATGGTGTTTCGATTTGGATCTCATTTTAACTCGATTTGACTTGGGTTTTCATCTGTAGATTCCTAAAAGTATGGGGAATAGGTTTTGGAAGTAAATTTATGATTTTGACCTTCTTCTTTGAAAACTCATTTTGAGGGTTCATTTTGACCCCAAACCAAAAGTAGGCAATATGAGTATCGTTGGCTTTATTTTGATGTGTAGATTCTATATTTCTTGGTTTTAGTTGATTTCAGGATCACCCGTGAGAATTAAGGTCGTGGATTGAAGTGTTGCAGATTGGTTTTCGTCCTTAAGCTAGGTTATGGTTAACTCTTTTAGCCTGGGTTGGGTGGTTAATTTGTATACAAAATGCATGTTAAGAGGATGAGAACTAATCATGAAATTGGATTTCTTAATTTATTGCTCCCATGTGGGGGACTATATGTGATTCGATTATTGGTTTTGAGATATTATGTGATATGTGTAACCGTATGGGATCCTATGTGATGTTGATAACCTGAAATACATGTGAATAATTATATTGTGTTGTTGGAATGCCTATTATGGTACCATTGGTGTATTGTGTATTATTCATACTTTATTGGCTATGAATTATGTGGGAACTTATGAATAGTTGGAAATAACGAGTGGATAATTGGCTCACGGAATTGGTGTATTGGTTGGTTGTGGAAATACGCATTTCGATTGGTTGTTAATATTGCATCATCATCCTCATGGCATCACATGCATAATTTTACTTATTTGTTGTATGCTTTATATATACTTATTGTTGTTGAATGTGTACTTGAATTATGTCTTATGTTATGTATGTGCTCTGAAAACACCGTATATACTGGAAAATACTGGAAACTCTGGAAATACTAAGAACATTGGATTTTATAGACTTTCTCCAAGGGAGGCACTGTTGCGCCCAAGTGCACACGCAAGTGTACGTAGTCCCACCAAGTAGTAAATTGGCCGTTTATAAGCCAAGTATCGATCCCACATAGATTTTTATTAATAACTATTCAATTCAAGTTTAACTATTGCGATTTCGTTGGTCCGAAGGTAACTAAGAGAGTTGGAAGTTGAGAATAAAGTAAACTTAACAATACGATAAATTAAAGGTCTTGGACAATCAATGGGGAGAAATCTAGGGTTAAGGCTTTGCGAACAATTATACTATGCTATTGAACTTCATTAGTTAGGTTACTTATCTTGGTTGTTGATTCACGGGGTTGATATTATGGTTATAGTCTTTCGAGCCTCTAATCACCTATCTAACTTACACCCACAACTACATCGTTGATAGAGGATATGAGAACTTAGTTAAATGCAATCATATTTCATCCCATAAGTGAACCAAATAGGGGACGTAGGTATATTTCTATCTTAAATGCAAATTATAACTTCATTCTGTAGAAGGTTACAATCCTATTCTATTTACCCTACGTTCTATTCTCTTGTTCCTTCTTACGGGCTCACAAGATGACAATAGATGTATTATAAGGGTCGCGAATTCTTAAAATAGTAATAACAAGGATAATTAAACAATCAAATATGATAAATAATCCAAACCATATCAATTCATAATAAGAGTAATCATGTTCTTGGCCTTAATCCCAAAAAAAAATGTTTAGCCGCTCATGGACATAACCATAATTGTAATGATAGAATACATGTTAAAATCCATAAAAAAACCAAATTAATGAAACAAAAACCCTAATTGAAGTATTCTACAGCCTCCCTCAAAGTTTCAAGGTCGTTCTTCCTTAGAAGGACAAGACGTTGGACTCCATGTCAGCTCACATGATTTATGTCGATTAGAATAAATTCCCGAAGTCCTAAAGTTACAAATCTCCCAAAGTCTCTAAGTTTCAAATGAAAAGAATGATAGAAAAACTTTTAGAAAACTAAGTGTAAAGGCTCACAAGTTTTACTCAGAGCCAGACTTTAGCTTTCAGATTTCAAATTTAAGAGTGAGTCCTTTCTACACTTAGATAATATGATTTACAGACAAAACATAAGTACAACTTTTAGAACTAAATGTTATGACTCACTAGATTTTAAAAGTTTGATTTTGTATGTATGACTTTAGTTTTCAGTATTTCAGATATTTCAGCTTATGTGAGTCATTTATATTTAGCATGCATTATTTTACAAATTATGATGATGAGATAATGTTTTGCTTATGTATTCACCCCCATAGACTCAGTACATCCTTAAAGTGCTGATCCACATATACGTCTATGTGCTATATTGTCTCATTATGTAGGTATGAGTTATAACATGCATCCATATTCAGACAATTTGTAGTTTCTAGTCAGCAGGTGACGAGTTCTTTTGATTCAAGGACTCGAGTCAGTTATACAGTTCGAGCAATATTTTATTTTTCTTTATTTAGTCTTATTGATTTGGGATAGTTGGGGGTCATGTCCCGACTACTTATAGTCAATACTAGTAGAGTCTTCATAGACAGTCAATAGAGTTAATGTATTTGAATCCAGTGTTATTTTTTAAAAGCAGAGTTGTAATCATATTAATACAGATTTGTACTGATCAAGTTCGGAAGACATTTATGTTTTTTCGTATTTTCTCCAGATTTATGTTTTTTATTTAGTTGCTTATGAGTTATGCCAGTAGAAGGATTAACTTGGGATCACTTGTGACCCTAAGCACCGTGTGATGTCTTGGGACCCATTTTTGAGGCATTACAAACTTGGTATCATAGCACAAATTTCAAGTGTTCTATGGTGTCTCTGAAGCCGTGTCTAGTAGAGTCTTGCGGAATGGTATAGAGACGTTTGTACTTTTTGTTGAGAGGCTATAAGGCATTTAAGAAAAGTTTCCCTCTTTTCATACTCTAGATCGTGCAATAAAGTTATTCTCTCTGAAATTCCTGTCTACTTGTGTGTTACCCTAACATTCTTTATCTATGACTATTCCTGAGATAACATAATTAGCAAGTTCCAAGTCCTCCCAAGATGATGCTCTCAGATTTACTATCAGTAAGTTTGGAAGTCATATACGGGGATTGAGAGGAGCTTGCCAGTGTGTTATAAGCTTCTCAAGTTGAAATTTTGTCCTCATTCTTATGATTTATCCTGTTAAGACAGAGTAAGATATGTATTTAGATTTTTCTTTATCCCTTTAATACAGATAATGCTTATAAGAAGAGAGAGTATGAACCTAGATTATTGAATAGAGTTTGCATTCGAGGGATATCACAACCTGGAATATTATAATTCATAAGTAGTAAAACCTTCTTATAGTTGGATGTATGGGTATAGAAGTGTAGTGACAAGAAAGTGTGAATGATAATTGATAGAAAGTATAGAGATGAACTTATGAATGTTATTGAGATATGTTAAGGTGATAGATATGTCCTTGTGTTTTAGTTCAGTAGAGGGTGAAGAAGGATTTATTAGTTAAGGTGAATTGCTGTGTGCTTGAAGTACGGAAGGAGTCATTGATGGTATTTGTTGTGTTAGAAAGGTATAGGATATCAATGGAAGTATCTGGTGGTTCAGTATTGTTAATTTAAGTGTATGGATGGGTGAATAGTAGTAATGTGTAGAAGTAGTATGTGCTAATGGATTATAATAAGAAAAATCATAAGGTCATGATCGATTATTATTATTATAAGGCTTTAGTGGAATGGTGTATCTTGATGTCTTATTTTATAGATTCCAAGTGAGAATAGTATGTGAGATTGAGTAATTAATCATGGCTAGCACTAGACATTAAGTTTGAACAGTGGATGACCATAAAGGTGGAAATAATGATATCTTGGTTGGTGGTGCTAGTTATACGGAAGTGATCTAGTAGGCTTGAATAGTATATACAAGAGTTTAAGTTGATTTTTTCATAACTTAGTATGATGATTTAAGTATGACGTAAAGGTGCCCAAAGTGATATGGGGTTGCATTATTTTTGAAATTTATTAAGTATTGTGTGTGGTTAATAGTACCCTTGAGTGGTTAAGTGGAAGAAGGCTAGCTATTTTTTACATAGTGTTATTAGTAGATAAGTTAAGGAGTTATGGATAGTTGGTGTTGAGTCTTTTAAGTATGATTTTGATTCCTACGATTATAGAGATGTGATCTTGGTCAGCTATGATTATGTGTTTAGGGAGGTAGATATGTTTGCTAATGAGAGTGTAAGTCTTTGATGATGATTATTGAAGGTAAAAAGTTAAGAATAGTATGTATCAAGAGGGTGTTCAGGAATGAAGTTAGTACAGTTTGTTAAAAGGTTGGGAATATCTATGTTAAGTGTTAGAATCTAAGTTTAAATCTTTGAAGATTGAGCGAATATAAATGAGAGTTGATGCTCTAGATGGTGTGAACTCAGGATGTAGTGATACTCATGAAGATTCTAAGTTAATAAGTGTTCAAGATATTACGTGATGACTAGTGGGGCTACAGAAAGATAGAGTTATACCTCATAAGGAAGTATTAGAAACAGGTTTTACACTTTCAGGTGTAGTCTTTCAGAGTAAGTTTAATATTTGTGTGTATTGTTGTGTTCCAGACTCCAGAGTGCTGTGAGTGTAGTTCAGTTTAGAGTTTAGTAAGAGATTCCATAGACTTAGAGTTATGGCTTAAAGCTAAGGGGGAGATGATAGAACGTGTAACCAAGTCAGGCTCTCAGATTTTAGTAGTAATACCAGTATGTTATAGAACATCAGAAAGTGATGATGAGGCTCAACCCATTCGTATCTCAGTATTTTCAGTTATCCCAATACCTACTCATGCCTTATATTTTAGTTTCATGATTATAGTTCATGTTCATGCATATGATAAAGAATTATGTACTCTCCCAGTTCCTAATATGAGGAGTTCTAGTTCATTCAGCAGTCAGAATCACATTCCATAAGTTATGAAATCCAAATTTAGGTTATGCAGCTCATGACTTATGTACTCATGCTTTACAGTATGTTCAGTTTCAAGTACCCATGCAACACCCTTCAGATTTGTATCATGTACATCCTCAGACTAGATCTCTTTAATAAATCCATGTCGTGAATGCTCTATTACTCAGGCCTCAGTAAAGTATCAAGTTATGCTTAGCATCCCTTCATATTTTGGGCCCTGGTATTCCACTAACTTTTTAATGACCTTCTCTTAGGTCAAGACAACGATGATGAATAACTGTGTAGATGAGAGAAAGTAAATATGTTATGTTAAGAAAGATTGTTGTATGCTTGTTTTATGTAATTCTATGAGTCTGAAGGAATATTGAGGTGAAGTTTTGTGTATTACTTGGTCATTTGAGAATATTTTATATGTCTTCCTAAGAATTGAATAGTGTATGGAAGTTGTTATTGATGGACATATTAGAGAATACGAGAATGATGCTTTATGAGTGTTTGTTTAGAAGTGCAGATGTGGTTATGAAGATAGGCTTGAATGTCATGATTGGTATGTAAGAGGTTGAATTTAGTTGTTAAAATGGTAAAAGAATTATACTAGAGGTGAGTAGTTATGACAATGCTTGGGGTATTGAATTCATGGTTCAGATTAGTATTATGGTATGGTTTTATGTGCAACACCTTATGATTTAGAGTTAGGCTTGACCACGATGAGAGAATTTAGTTCATAGACGGATTTATCAATGCCATATGGGAATTATAAGTTGAATCGAGAGAGAATAGTATTTGAGGGAAATAGTATAGTTGAGAGAGTGTTTGAGAACTGTTGCTAAGCTTGAAAGTAAGAAGTTGCACTACTTAAGGCCCAAAAATTCTATCTTGACTTATGATTTATAGATCTAAATACCATGCTATAGACTTGGGGCAATGTTGTAACCTCTTATTCAGAGGTCTTGTTTAGATCATGCCCAGAGTTCTTTGTTCCCTAATATCGTTAGAACTTCCTAAAAAGTGTTGGAGAAATACTCCATTTAAGTATGATTCAATACATATAGCCTGCAATCTAGTTTAGCAATCAAACAGATAAGCTCCTATAGATTTCCAACTTTCCATTTAGTCCTACTACCCAAAGTCTTGCGATTAGGGCCATCCCAAGAGGAAATTTGTTCGCTTTATGTACTTTACGAATACAACTCAGTTCATGCATCATGCATCAATTTCAGATTCAGATATTAAGTCATGATTCAATTCATAAGTATTCAGTGATACAGTACCTAATGTATGATCTTAGCCTTGTTGTCTCGGGATTCGTGCCTGTATAAACTATTACTTCATAGTTCTATAAGTACGATTGCACCATGAGCACATTAAGCGAATTCTAAACCCTCAGTATAAATTAGCTTCTTATAATAAGTAAAGGCAAGCCAACTCATAAATCAGTTTCATGATAGAGGTTTCTAATGTTCCAGACTTAGTCTTGTAAATATATTCCCAAATGTGAATGTTCAGTATGTAACCTCAGTTACCTTGGTACATTACTCTCATCTTAATCAATATCATTTGTGGACAAATGATCCCAAGGGGGAGATATTGTAATAACCGAGTTTTCATGTCATAAACCTCTCATCTTTTCCTCACGAAATCAGATCCGGCCTAAAGTAATGGTTACTCATAAGTTGACTCCCTCATTTTTATCTCAGCCATTTAGCTGTTTTCATGAGAATTCATACACTCGCAGACAAGTTCAGTAGCTTATTATTCTTACGATTCAGTCATTCAATTTATTTTAGTAGTGCATGCCAGTTACAACCTCAGTTTGGCTAGCCATATTTGAGGACGAATGTTCCCAAGGGGGAGATATTATAATACCCCAAACTTTTTCTAGCTTAATTTCGTTCCTAGAATGTTAAGGGATGGCTTCCAAAATGAATAATATTTAATTCATATATAATTTTCTTAATTTTGACCTTCCATTGTGCGGGAAATTAAATAAGCTTTCCATCGATACCAAATTCGTCCAAAACCGACATTCAGTGAAGAAAGGGAAATTTTAGTAAGCAGTGTAACAACTGGGCAGTCGCCACGTCACGATGAAGGCCAAATCTACATTCTTCAATTTCAAGTATATCATCGCGATTCCACCGTGTCGCGGTGATAATAGTGATGAGAAGGCTACCGCATCGCAGTACAGGCTAAATCGACATTTGTCAGATTCCAGTGGGTCACCATAATTGCACCGTGTCGTGGTGAACCTTAAAACAGTAATTGTCTATATCCAGTAAGTCACCGCGATTCCATTGCATCATGGTGGGTATCACAATGACACTCACTGTATCGCGGTGAAGCCTTAAACGACGTTCCAGTTACAAATTTTAAATTCGAAGGGCAGTTTGATCTTTTGCCTACTCCACCAAACCGTGAAAACAAACGATTAAAGGCATTATTGAGAAAAATATGCTCATTCTTCATCAATTTCTCTCAAGTAAAAACTCTAAGCTTCAATCTCCAACTTCAAGAATCCCCAAAACTCAACCATTTTTCTTCCAAACTAGTTCAAATTTCAAGATTTCCAAGTCAAAAGTTCCAAGTGTCAACCTTCAAGGGCACAAATAGGACCTCAAAACCAAGCTTCTTCATCTAGTTCATCATCTAATGTATGTAGGGTTTTGAAAAAGGATAAATCTTTCATCCTTGTGCCAAAAAACTTAATTTAAATTATAAATTTCTGAATTTTATATGATTTCTCATGAAATTTAAGTTAGGGTTTATACCCAATGTTGCTAATTGCATGATTTTGAGTTTTTAAGTGATTTGGATATTGAATTACATGTCTACTTTCGAAAAATTTATGCGTATGAACATATTTTCCAGATTTTAAATTGAATTATAAATATTTGCATTATCAAGCATGAACCTTATGGTATTTGACAAGAAATTGAAGCATGGGTCATTAAGCCCTAGTTTGTATGTTGACATTTCAAGAATGACTATGTTTTAAGCATCCTATGATTAGCTATTTTCAGATTTTGATAAAGAAAGTTGATCTTTTGATCCAAGCTAAGATAGGAATCCACATTATTCATACAGTTTATGATTAAAATAAAGAGAATCATAGTTGATTTTAATTACGAACCCTTGTGCTATTTCAAGGTGGATTTTCTAAAAGTTCTGAGCAATAAGTCTGGGAGTAGTATTTAGCACTGATTTGGGTATGATTCCAAGGTATCATGCCCCAGAACTACGAGCCACCATAGGTTTTAAGCGCCCATAGTGGGCTAAGACAATGATCACTTAAGATAAGGTTATACTCCCTAATAAGAGTATGACACCTCTCCCCAACATGAGGTTTCTTCCTTAGGAGGACGAGACGTTGGACTCCATGTCAGCTCACATGATTTATGTCGGTTAGAAGAAACTCCCGAAGTCCCAAAGTTCCAAATCTCCCAAAGTTTCTAAGTTTCTAAGGAAAAGAATGATAGAAAAGCTTTTAGAAAACTAAGTGTAAGGGCTCACAAGTTTTACTCAGATTATGCTTTACAGAAAGATATTAGCTCCAGACTTTAGCTTTCAGATTTTAGATTTAAGAGTGAGTCCTTTCTACACTTAGATAATATGATTTACAGACAAAACATAAGTACAACTTTTATAACTAAATGTTATGACTCACTAGATTTAAAAAGTTTGATTTTCTATGCATGACTTTAGTTTTCAGTATTTCAGATATTTCAGCGTATGCGAGTCATTTACATTTAGCATGCATTGTTTTACAAATTATGATGATGAGATAATGTTTTGCTTATGTATTCACCCCCATATACTCAGTACATCCTCAAAGTACTGATCCACATATATACGTCTATATGCTATATTGTCTCATAATGTAGGTACGAGTTGTAGCATGCATCCATATTCAGACAGTTTGCAGTTTTCAGTCAGCAGGTTATGAGTCCTTTTGATTCAAGGGCTCGAGTCAGTTATACAGTTCGAGAAATATTTTATTTTTCTTTATTCAGTCATATTTATTTGGGATAGTTGGGGGTCATGTCCCAGCTACCTATAGTCAATACTAGTAGAGGGTTCATAGACTATCAGTAGAGTTACTGTATTTGAATCCAATGTTATTTTGTAAAAGCAGAGTTGTAATCATATTAATACAGATTTTTATTGATCAAGTTCGGAAGAGATTTATGTTTTTTCATTTTTTTCTTCAGATTTATGTGTTTTATCCAGTTACTTATGAGTTATACCAGTAGAAGGGTTAGTTTGAGATCACTTGTGACCCTAAGCACCGTATGACGTCTCGGGACCCATTTTCGGGGCGTTACACCGTGACCAATGATGATAGGCGAATTTACACGCCTATATCAATATATTTTGCCCATATTTTAGCCTAGTTTTGAGAACAAAGTATATATTTCATGCACTTTTAGTCCTTTTTCCTGTAAATGAGCTAACGAACATGATTAGTAAAGTTTCAGGTATAAATGATGCAGAATTCAGCATTTTATGGCTTACTTGATGCAAAAGAAAGCTCACGAAGGAAGGGAAGGGAGTTTACACGCCTAAGGACCAAAACTGTTGCATGGAAAATCTGTCCCGGGCTAAAACAGCATTTCTGAAGACTTTGGGGATTTGCAGTAACTTAGTTGGATTTGGACAATGATACATTAACCTAGTACAATTGGGTTATGTATTTCATTAGTTTATTTGGATTATGATAATGTTACATTAACCTAGTATAATTGGGTTAAGTATTACATTAGCCTAGTAGAATTTGGTTAGATATTTTATTTATCTAGTAGGATTAGGATATGGGTATTATAAATACCCTATCATGCTAGAGATTTATAAGGAATTTGAGAGGGGGAAGCCCACAATACTTTCTTTCATCCCTCTCAACTACACATCTTACAATTCAATTCTATTACTCTACAACTCTTCTAATCTTTCCATTAATTCTATTTTTCTTCTTCTACTCTTCTATTTTTAAATTCCACAATAAGAGAATCGTTACTTTGCCTAGGAATTCACGCCTCACGCCTACCACCTAAGCTACATGAAATTACTCAATCTTGTGGTATAACAACAATGTCAAACATGATCTCCTTCGCATTCATGAGTAACTAAACTTCTCTGTTGGGGTTATGGAAGCCGTATGAGATACTATCTATTGCTGTGAGTTTGTGAGTTCGCGACACGTATACTGCTTATATCATTATTCTCTTCATCTTAGTCTACATTCTTTGTGGTTGCAAACGCAAGAATACGCCAGTATAACATTTAACTTGTTCGAAAGAAAGGTTATCTGTCTGGAAAAGAGATAATGTCAAGGTAGTAGGGTCACCCCCTAAAATTCCCTACTAAAAAGCTAGTGCCGTAACTGGACTAACCTCTTGGAGAATTCGTACCGTTAGACACGCTTTAAGCTCGAAAGAGTTAAAGTGAAATAATCCTCGAATAGGTCGAAAGACGCCTGGATTTACCATCGAATACAATTCTCTATAAGCAGTTGCATGTCAAAATTCTACACACTCATAGCCAATAGAGACGTATACCTCAGAAGGTGGACATAACCCCAACGCCTCAATTCTCATTGTTTACAACTTACGTAACAATATTTCTCTTTTACTTTGCTATTTTCAGCTTTTATTTAATTGTTTTGGTGACACATTACAATCCCCCCTTTTTTACGAGACTTGCACTAAAAGTTTAGTAATTTTGCTTACTTGTTGGCCAAGCTATTCCCTGTGGGATCAACACCCAACCCTGTTGTGTTCTATATTTGCTAACGACCGCTTTACACTCCTACAAGAGCTGTAGATTGAGCGTTATCAAAAATTGGCGCCGTTGCCGGGGAATACAAGTGTCAATCAAGTTCGTGATAATTACTAGACCCTTTGGTCAAAGATTCTCGTACTTTTACTGTTAGTTTTTGTTTTTGTTTACTGCAGGTTTTTATTCAGTGCATGCCCCATACTCGAAGTTCTGTTCAACCGTTATTACCAATCAATCCTGAACCACAATGCATTGGTAGAATGGAAGCACAAGCTGAAATCGCAAGGATGACTGCTCAACAGGAACAAGCAAGATTGGCTGCCCTTGCCGCAACCCTGGTTCAACAGCAGAACATTGATAACCCTGCACGAGCAACAAATCCTGACGATGAGGATTTAGGTGATGACGAGTTACTAAACCCAAGGCATGATGCTGAAATCGCAACACCTGCCAACAGAAGAGGTCGACAAGCTCGGTATAGACATGATCGCCAACCTATGCAGCCAGCTTTCGACGATGATGATGATGATCTTGATGGTGCCGGAGCCACTGGAGCTATAATTCCACCACCATTAGCGCCCGGAGCCAAGTTCAACATCACAAGCACCATGATTCAGTTATTGCAACTCAAGGGATTGTTTGGTGGACTAGCAGGCGATGATCCGAATATGCATCTCATCAACTTTATTTCTACATGCAAGTCTTTTGACAATCCTGGTGTTGGTCAGAATGCAATTCGATTACGTCTATTTCCATTGTCTCTGTCTGGGGAGGCAACACTATGGTTGAATGGGCTGACTCCTGATTCAATTACAAATTGGAGGCAATTGAGAGACGCTTTCCTAGAAAGATTCTTTCCGCCTTCCAAAAGGGCACAATTGAGAGATGAAATCAGCAACTTTCGTTAGCTTCCCACTGAAGCTCTTCATGAAACATGGGAGAGGTTCAAGACAAAGCTAGCGAGATGCCCAAACCATCACATGACTAATGTTCACCTCATGGAGATATTGTATAGAGCCTTGAATTCAATAACTAATCCAGTGGTGGACAACACAGCTGGAGGATGTTTTATGGACCTCACCTTTGGTTAAGCAAGCAATATGCTAGATCGCATGACGAAACAAAGTAGAGCTTGGCATACCAGGGATTCCGAGGTAGCAAGCCCCACTTTATCTATAGGCATGACTGCAGACCAAAGAAGAAGACAAGAAGAACGTGATCAAGATTTAGCGCACATGAAAACGCAAGTGGATCTTCTGACAAAGCATTTATTATCAGGGAAGACTGAAAAAGTGAAAGCTGTGGCGCTAAAAGGAAGAAACGAATCTGATTCGGAAGAGGAGGCCAACTACTTGAACAATCAGGGGGGTTTCCGAGGTAATACCCAAGGAAACCAAGGTCGGAACTATTATGATAATTCTGGAAACAAGGACCAAGGTAGTTGGAGAAAAAACAATGAAAAGAGTGGTGTATATGTTCCCCCTGGTAGACGTGAGACCACCACATCTAATTCTGGAAGTATGAAAGACATGATGGCTAAATTATTGAAAGGAGTGGAAGCAACGAGTGCGGGAGTTACTGAGGTAATTAATGATTTGTCCTCTATGAAACAACTAGTTGATTCTCATTCCACTTCAATCAAGCAAATAGAGCAGCAATTGAGCCAACTTTCAGCAGCACTCAATCAAAGAAAGGCTGGCACTTTACCTAGCGATACTGTGCAAAACCCAAGGAATGATGGGTCATGCATGGCCATCACTACCAGAAGTGGTAAGGTGCTGGAACCTTCAGCAAAAGGCAAGCAAGTGGCTGACGAAGTTGCGGACATGGATGATAACGCAAAAGGAGAAGATGCCGCAACCACCAGTCCTGACGTCAAGGACGTCACGCTCAGTGACGTGCAGCCTAAAAAATGGAAAAACGGAAGCAAGAGGAGAAGAAAACCGTGGAGAGAACACTTCCATACCCACCACCACCTTTTCCCCAAAGACTGAAGAAGGTGGCGGATGATACTAAGTTCAGCAAATTCATGACTATGTTAAAGCAGCTGACCATTAATGTTCCATTGGTGGAGGCACTTGAACAAATGCCTGGGTATGCGAAGTTTATGAAGGATATTTTGACAAAGAAGAGGGCAGTAAGTTATGAGCTGAAAGACGATGTGCATTATTGTAGTGCAATTGCTACCCGATCGATAGTTCAGAAGAAAGCCGACCCCGGAGCTTTCACTATTCCTTGCACCGTCGGATCTTTAAACTTTGCCAAAGCATTATGTGACTTAGGAGCCAGCATCAATTTGATGCCATTATCGATCTACAAGAAGTTGGGGTTAGGAGATCCTACTCCAACCAATATGAGGCTCGTCATGGCAGATAGGTCGGTAAAACGACCTGTTGGTATTCTATGCGATGTCTTGGTAAAAGTTTCTTCATTTATCTTTCCAGCAGACTTTGTCATCTTGGATTGTGAAACAGATTCTGAGGTTCCCATAATCTTGGGGCGCCCTTTCCTTGCTACAGGAAGTGTGCTCATTGATTTGAGAGCTAATGAACTTTCATTCCGAATAAATGACGAAGTGGTTCGTTTTGATGTTTGCAAAACAATGAAGCAACCCAAAGATCTTAGTGTATTTTCGGTGGCTGATGTTTTCTTTGATGATGAGAAAGAACTACTTGAAGAAGAGCAAATTATTGATGATCCCTTGGAGGTTGTGCTCATGAATGGAGAGAGTGAAGATGCTGAAAATTCTGAAGAAGCCACTTGTGCTCTATCGGGATTAGGAACATATCGCTATACTCCCAAGAAGCTGGATCTTGATCTCAAGAATCGGCCTACGCCACCAGCTAAGCCATCTATTGAAGAGCCACCCACGTTAGAATTGAAGGAGCTGCCAAGTCATTTGAAGTATGCATTCTTAGGAAGCGGAAACACTCTTCCAGTCATTGTGGCAGCCGATTTGGGTGAGCGACAAGTTGCAGCTCTTATTGCTATTCTACGCAAGTATATTAGAGCTATTGGATGGACCATTGCGGATATTATTGGTATTCCACCTGGGATTTGTACACATAAAATTCAGCTTCAAGAAAATTGCATACCCACCATTGAGCATCAAAGGCGTCTAAACCCACCTATGCAAGAAGTGGTGAAGAAAGAGATCATCAAGTGGTTAGACGCAGGAGTTGTGTATCCTATTTCTGATAGTACATGGGTAAGCCCTGTACAATGTGTTCCCAAGAAAGGAGGTATGACGGTGGTTGCGAATGCAAAGAATGAACTTATTCCACTCAGGCCCGTCACTGGATGGAGAGTATGCATGGACTACCGCAAGCTGAATTCTTGGACACTCAAGGATCACTTCCCAATGCCATTTATGGACCAAATGCTAGATCGATTAGCGGGGAAAGGATGGTTTTGCTTCTTGGATGGTTATTCAGGCTATAATCAGATTTGTATTGCACCCGAAGACCAAGAGAAGACAATGTTTACATGCCCATATGGTACGTTTGCCTTTAAACGTATGCCATTCGGGTTATGTAACGCACCAGCCACCTTTCAACGTTGTATGATGTCTATTTTCTCTGATATGGTTGAAGACACTTTGGAGGTATTTATGGACGACTTTTCAGTTGTTGGTGAGTTTTTTGAAGCATGCCTGGCAAACTTGAGCATGGCATTACAAAGATGTGTAGAGTCCAACCTTGTGCTGAATTGGGAGAAGTGCCACTTCATGGTAAAAGAAGGAATCGTTCTTGGGCACAAGATCTCTAAAAGAGGAATAGAGGTTGACCGAGCAAAAATTGAGGTTATTGAGAAGTTACTGCCTCCAATTTTAGTGAAAGGAGTTCGTAGTTTTCTTGGCCATGCTGGTTTCTATCGTAGGTTCATCAAAGACTTCTCCAAAATTGCGAGTCCATTGTGCAAACTATTGGAGAAAGATGCAAAGTTTGACTTCAATGACGATTGCTTAAAGGCTTTCAAATGCCTTAAAGGAAAACTCATTGAAGCCCCTATTATGGTAGCACCAGATTGGACTCTCCCATTTGAAGTCATGTGTGATGCTAGTGGTGTAGCCGTTGGTGCTGTTCTTGGTCAGAGAAAGAAGAAATTATTTCATCCTATCTACTATGCGAGTAAGGTCCTAAATGAAGCCCAAAGGAACTACACTGTTACTGAAAAAGAGCTCCTAGCGGTTGTGTATGCATTTGAGAAGTTTCGTGCCTATCTATTGGGTACTAAGGTGATAGTTCATACAGACCATGCAGCTCTTAGGTATCTAATGACAAAGAAGGATGCAAAACCAAGGTTGATTAGATGGGTATTGCTGCTGCAAGAGTTTGATTTCGAAGTCAAAGATAGACGAGGTTGCGAGAACCAAGTGGCTGATCACCTATCTCGACTTGAGAATGAGCATGTGGCGCAACCTGAAATTCAGATTGATGATGCATTCCCGGACGAAGAGATATTAGCGACAACAATGGAGAAATTACCATGGTATGCCGACTTTGCAAATTTCATGGTGAGTAATGTGATACCTGCCAATTTATCTTACCACCAAAGAAGGAAGTTTATGCATGACGTACAACACTACTATTGGGATGAGCCTTATTTGTTTCGACGATGTGCGGATGGTATCATTCGACGATGTATATCCCATGAAGAGGTGCCTAATATCTTGGAAGCATGCCACACTTCGCAAGTTGGAGGACATCACGCAGGCAATCGGACGGCCAGAAAAGTATTGCAAAGTGGTTATTATTGGCCTTCGATATTCAGAGATGCCTACGACTATGTTAGAAGGTGTGACCAATGCCAGCGTCAAGGTGCGATTTCAAAACACCATGAAATGCCCATGACCAAAATTCTTGAGGTAGAACTCTTTGATGTGTGGGGTATTGATTTCATGGGTCCATTCGTGAATTCGTTTGGAATGAAGTACATCTTGGTTGCTGTGGATTATGTTTCGAAATGGGTAGAAGCTGTAGCATTGGCCGACAACGAAGGAAAGCGTGTTGTAGCGTTCTTAAAGAAGAATATCTATTCTCGCTTTGGAGTACCACGTACTATCATAAGTGATGGAGGATCTCACTTCTGCAACAAGCTATTCAAATCAGTTTTGGCCAAGTATGGTGTCAAGCAACATAAGGTAGCTACGCCTTATCATCCCCAAACTAGTGGACAAGTAGAAGTTTCCAATCGCGAGATCAAGCAAATCCTTGCAAAGACGGTTAATGCGAATAGAAAGGATTGGTCTCGAAAGCTAGATGAGGCACTATGGGCGTATAGGACTGCATTCAAGACACCCATTGGAATGTCTCCTTATCAACTAGTCTATGGGAAGGCTTGTCATCTACCCATCGAGCTCGAATACAAGGCATTGTGGGCGCTGAAGCGATTGAACTTGAATTGGGATGATGCAATGAAGCTGAAGATGGGGCAACTGAACGAGATGGATGAATTCCGTCTCCATGCATATGAAAGGTCAGACCTATACAAGGAGCGGATGAAAAAGTATCATGATCAGCGGATTGTTCGACGAAACTTCCAAAGGGGTGATATGGTACTTCTCTTCAACTCCAGATTGAAGCTCTTCCCAGGTAAGTTAAAATCCAAGTGGTGTGTTCCATACAAAGTTATCCAAGTCTACTCGTCTGGAGTAGTTGAATTGAAAGATAATAATGGTGTTGTCTTCAAGGTGAATGGTCAACGAGTTAAGCCTTATATCGGTCCTCTTGACTCGATGAATTCTATGGCCATCACTTATCTCGACGAAGTCTAAGTACTCTAGGTAACTATGTCGAGTCACGACAATAAAAAAGGCGCTTGGTGGGAGGCAACCCATCGTACTAATCGTTTTCATTTGGTTTTTAGCAAAAATAGGTGCAAGAGGTATTCAACGAGGAGATTGATTTCAATTGACGATTTGGACGCATTGTATGGTAAAGTTGGTAAGTTAGGAATAGTGATGCATAAGGCTATGGATTGAGCATTGCTCATGCCAAACTAGGCATCGAGGAAGGCTAGGCCTAGGTAAAACTAGGCCACGAAAGATGCACAACCTATCCTATAGCCTAAGGTCTCGGAATCTAGTGTGCTATACACTATGCGCCGCCCAGTCCTAAGTGTGCTTTTGACTATGCGCCGCCTATGCTATAGCATTAGGTCTCAGGATCTCATATGCCATAGACTATGCGGCGCATATGTCCCTAAATGCCATAGACTATGCGGCGCATATGTCCCTAAATGCCATAGACTATGCGCCGCATATACCATGACTATGCCAAGCATTATGCGCCGCATATGTAGCATTTTTGTCTCCAAAACCGATTGTAAATGGGTCAAAACCCGACCCATTCTCTTTCTATATAAAGGGGACTTAGTCTTGAAACATAACCACACTAGAAATTAACCTAAAGGCGCCGCATTCCCTCTCCAAACCATCCCAAAATTTTTCTTTTTGCTCTTCCAATTCACAAAACCATCTCCAAAAGCTTCAAGCAAGTAAGTACTCTCTTATTCTTCATTTATTTCTCGTAAGTACTACGTTGCTATGTCTATTGTAAATTGCTACATCATATAAGATTGATTGGTGATGTTCATGTGTTTTGATCGTTGATACAAAATCATGTGAGTAAACATATACGTAGGAAAATCTTGACTTGTTTCCGACTTGAACTTGGTTTTAATAGCATTGTTATACGATTTGCGGAATTGCTATGGTAATGAACATTGACTATCATGTTATGATCTTGTTACTTGGATACTTATATGCTAGACTATCCCGTTCATCGGGATAAGCCTTATAGTGGCCTACCGACTTAGGAGGTTGCGATTGTTGAAAACATCCAGACCATGTTACAACCCCTATGTAGTAGTGTTGTTATATCTAACATGAAAGTAGTGCAATGGCTGCAAGTAGTAATAAATTACTGATTTTCTTGTCGGAATATAATCCTTAAACGTATGTCGACGAAATCTGAGTAATCGACCACTTTCACTTCACTGATTTGTGTCAACAAAACTAAGTGTGGGGTGGTACCCCTACTGCTTGTTTATAGATTGTATCAACTGAGATTGTGCTGCCATTAACACTATTTCTAGTCTCAGGTACAATGGCACCTAAAGCGAGGCAAGGCAAGGAGAAGGCTACCACTTCCCAAAAGGGCAAGAAGAGAGGTAGAAAGGACCAAGGAGAATCATCCTCAACACAACCACCCCGCAGAATGTTTGGAATAAAATGGGTTCTTGAGGAGGAAGCCAAAGAATGGTACAGGAACAACAAAGAAAGAAGATATGTTCACGTCGACCTGATCAACAAGGACACCTTAGTGAAGAAGGAACCGCGTATGTTGGCGAAAATCATGGCATTGAAGTTGGATTTCATCTTCCGCGATATGGGAGAATGTAATCTTGATTTTACAAGAGAGTTTTACGCCAACTGGTCGCCGAAAACAACAGGCAACGAAGTCAAAATTCGGGGCCAAGTGTTACAGCTCAACGCGGACTGGATCAACTCTTTTCTTGGCTTACCTTCGGTCGACCCAGCACCATTCAAAGAGCTGTACAGCAGGCCTCCTTATAGAGCAATTAGACACACACTTTGTGGAAGTAGATAGATGGCAAGGTGGGGCAGACATAAAGACACAGGACGACACAACACCTTCCCCTATGCTTCACTGAATTGGGAAGCAAGAATCTGGATGCGTATTGTCAACTCATGCCTTATTCCTGGGACTCAATACACCAAGATATCAAGAGATAGAGTGTGTTTGGTCTATGCTTTGATGGCGAATGTCCCTATCAACTTTGGGGCAATCATTCGCTCTACCATGAGGAAGGCCAGACTCCACAAAAGGTCACACTTCACGTTTGGAAATCTGTTGACAGCAATCTTGCAGAAGGAGGATATCGAAGAGGAACCAGCTGATCATAAACTCCCACACAATCCGAAGAAGGTTGACCTCACAAAGGTCAAAGATGCTGAATCAACACATGGCATCAACCTTACTACGGCAGAGAGACATGCTCGGGATGAGAGTTTCTCCCGCCATATGTACGGCATGATGAGGTTTACATTGATGAGCGGAGGTCGTGTTCCAACTGCTGCAGAGCTCCAACAGCTGGACCATGACTATCCCATGAACATGCATGCACGGGAGATGTGTGGAGTGGGCGTATACTTTGAGGAACCTCTAGATGATGATGTGCCGACTGATGAAGATCGACGCTTGCCAGACTCTGACGAGGAGGAGAACTCTGACGACGACTCTTATGATGATTCCGACGAAGGGGGTATGACCCCCGACAATGAGGAAGAGTCCGACTAACCAGGTTCCTCGTATTTATTTTCCACTGAGGGCAGTGTCCCGTTTAAGTGTGGGGTGGCGGTATCGTATGCTATACTTATCTAACGCATCTATGTTTGTTTATTTTGTTGTTTTTTTTGTTGATTTTTTTCGTGTTTTAGTTTTTTGTTTTTGTTGTTTTTTCTAGCTTCGCATGAAATTATTTTGATAGGCAGCATGAGATTATAACAAGTGTATGTGCTACAATTGTGACCATTGAGACGTTTAGGCTCCAGTTGTGACTCATTATGTGATATTGTGTCATCCTCAAAACCAAGCTTGACTAGAATTTTGATTTGAATACACTTGGGTCAAGTTGTAGACTACACATATATACAAGAGTTATTCAAAAATCTCACCACACATGGCATCGTACTCATAGAGCAAAAAGTTAGTCCTCTAACCAATTTGAGAAATTTAATCTTCATAAGTTACTTTGAGTTAAAGACTCATCCTTGTAAAGAGAGAGCCAAAAATTGAATTGTTCACTCAAAAGAAAGCTCTAAAACATCCTTGATCTTTTTCAAAAAAATAAATATTTTTTTGTTTTATCTCAAAATCATTCCATTTCTTGCCAATGACATTTTAAAAGTATTTTTGAACCTTTGCCTCTTCCTAAACAATTAAAGATAAACTTAGGTGAATGCAAGGAAACATTATCATTACACTTCAGGAGATTCTTTCCTTACAACTTCACATATCACCCATTTAGCTCATAAACACTCATGGCACCAATAAAAATAGAAACGACCATATACCCTTAAGTATCGCGTCACCCAATCTATCATAGGGCAAGTCAAGTATTCATGTCTCTCAGGTTACTCAGACTTCTCCTAGGGATGCTATGATAAGCACATTACTCGATCAAACTATGGACATAACATTCATCAATAATTTCAACAAAAAACCACCGGTTATCCCACATTTAAGACAAATTGGACTCAAAAATATGCCCCAAAAATACTCACATAACATTCCAAGAAAGTTCACATTAACCTTTACAAGCACATAAGGTATTTCTTTCTTGTCGACATTTTAACAAACATGTGGTGTGCATCAGAGGTAAGCACTATGAAAAATAGAATAAAAACACATGTGAGAAAGATCAAGGAACCAATTCATCACCCAACACACCATTTCTAATCATGCTAACCCAATTAGATCACCCACCACTCAATTACGCAAACAAACTATAAGTGGGTGTTTCATCAAATACATAGTGTGCACTACAATATGGAAGCAAGAATTTTTGCAATTGAGCATTTGAAATAAGGTGCACATTCAAAAATTTTCATCCCAACAACCACATTAAACCAAATTAAGCTCAAATTAAGTAAATACAAACCAAAAGAAACCATGGAATGTGATCACTATTCATACTTTAAAGAAACTTTAACTATGGATCATACATTGCGAGCTTGTTTAAGAGAGGAAAATGATAAAATAAAAGTCCAATATACATATACGGGGTTTCATTCTTGAGATACACTTTTCAAATTATGCTATCACCGACAAAACCCAAAATCAAGCTGAAAATTGAATCAAAAACATTAGAAAACATCAAGAAAAGTTCCTTGGGTTGTCTCCCAAGAAGCGCCTTAGTTGAAGTCGTGATACAACATCTTTTGACTATCATTTACGTCTCCATTTAGAAGATTTGAATCATTGGCCCAACTTTAGATCAATATATCTTTGAGGTACGTTGGGATAAGATAAGGGCACACCAATATATTTTCTATCTTGCCACTTTGAAGACTTGAACCTTTTACCCAACTTCACATCAAATTTCCAAATAGGCTCGTTGGTTACTAGTGAGAACATCAAAAGACCACTAATTAAACATTTTATTTTGAACTTCTTGGCCTTCAAGAGAGGGACATTATTTTGCCCTTTTGGAATGACAAACTCCAAATTATATGGATTTTTTACTTTATCTCTAAAATTCGTCATTTGCTCGGGTGGTTCAACTTTCATCATATCCACTAAGCATAATGTGAAAATGTGCTTTGAATAAGGTTACCTTCCTAATTTCGGAGTCATATTATTCTTGGATTCTCACCCCGAAATAAACTAAAGCCTTCACAAAGGATTTGCTTGGCTTTTTCGTTCAAATCTAGTACCATTTCTTTAATTTTGACATCCTTCATTATTTTTGGTTCGGTTGGTTGACAAATCACCAAGAATTCTTCAACATCAAGCTCACCATCGACCACATGGCTTGATATCTTTTTGTTATCAACCTCATTTTGAAGATTGGGCATATTCATGGTACTTGAAAGATCGACCTCCTCATCCACTTCTTTTTTATTTTCACTTTCTTTTCCAAGTGCCACCATGAATTAATACAACAAAAGTGTGTTCTCCCCCATTACAGTCACCCAATCCAAGATAGTTAGAAGCATTGCTTCAACAATATTGTATTTGGCACGTTGTTCTTCCTTTAGCACATCATGAGACCTATTAAACTCATAAGAAGAACTAGCATTTTTGTTAGCATAAAAAGGGTGGGGGCATTAGGAAAATCACTCCAATGTGTATCTCGACCTCCGCATAAAAAACAATAATTCTCCCAATAGGATCGAGATAGTGCACCCACCTCTTTTTGGGGAGCATATTCATAATTTTTCCAAAAGTGGAGTCCATTATAATATGGACATGGATCATCAAGATAAGATTTGCAACTACCAAACTAACATTCATTCTAAGATTCCATAGTAACAAGTAAACAGAAACACAAATCTACCTAACATAAGAAACAAAAGAAAATCACAAACAAATATTTACAAATTTGAATCCAAGAAAGTAATCTAAAAATCCAAACAAACTCAATACGCCAAATTCCTCCCCAGCAACGACACCATTTTAATCACACTCACCTATACCATTATTTTAGTGTGACATAATTGTTGTCAATATAATACCCAACTTTGAGTCGGGATCAAATCCATAAGGAATAATATGAATGGTGACCAAGTAAGTTCGGAATGAAAGCTACTTGCTAAATTCAAATATGAGATACACGAATTTGGGGATTTTTAATGTTTTCAAAAGTATAAAACAATTTTTTTTTGGATTCTAGAAGACTAACTCGAGGCTAAGAATAATTAGAGTATAATAAATTAGGAACGAATCTTAGGGTTATGCCATTCTAGGTGTGACTTCATACATGGGTAATTGAGAATTTATCCAAATTTAGCTAGGAGTTGTGGGTAGGCTAGATTCAAAGTATTAGCGTTAGTATTTCAATAAAACACTAAATTACACCCATGGATTCTTTCGAAGACCTCATGAGCATGCCAAACTTACCAATACAAAACTTAGCATCCCTATTCCTACGATGATGGCCATCAAGCTAGCTAAATAAAATAAAATCCTTACTTCTAAGATAATTCTAAAGAAATAAATAGTATCAAATAGTTCACAATTACTCATCACCCACATCCCTTTTTCAAGGATGATGTGGGATTCAAGTTAATTTGAGCTTTTCACCCACAAATCTCATTCATTTTGGGTTTTTTACCTACAAATCTCATTTCAACTATGGAGTAATAGAAAAACCCACAACAAATAGCTAATTAGGTAGATACATAAACAACGTCGATGCATAAATCATAACCTATCCAAGTGATGATAGGCAAATTTACACGCCTATATCAATATATTTTGCCCATATTTTAGCCTAGTTTTGAGAACAAAGTATATATTTCATGCACTTTTAGTCCTTTTTTCCGTAAATGAGCTAATGAACATGATTAGTAAATTTTTAGGTATAAATGATGCAGAATTCAGCATTTTATGGCTTACTTGACGCAAAAGAAAGCTCACGAAGGAAGGGAAGGGAGTTTACACGCCTAAGGACCAAAACTGCTGTATGGAAAATCTGTCCCGGGCTAAAACAACATTTCTGAAGACTTTGGGGATTTGCAGTAACTTAGTTGGATTTGGACAATGATACATTAACCTAGTACAATTGGGTTATGTATTTCATTAGTTTATTTGGATTATGATAATGTTACATTAACCTAGTACAATTGGGTTAAGTATTACATTAGCCTAGTAGGATTTGGTTAGATATTTTATTTATCTAGTTGGATTAGGATATGGGTAATATAAATACCCTATCATGCTAGAGATTTTGAAGAATCTGGGGGAGACCACAATACTTCCTTCCATCCCTCTCATCTTCCACTACAAACAATTCTACAACTCTTCTAATCTTTCCATTAATTCTATTTTTCTTCTTCTACTCTTCTATTCTTAAATTCCACAACAAGAGAATCGTTACTTTGCCTAGGAATTCACGCCTCACGCCTACCACCTAAGCTATACGAAATTACTCAATCTTGTGGTATAAAAACAATGTCAATCGTGATCTCCTTCGCATTCATGGGTAACTAAACTTCTCTGTTGGGGTTATGGAAGCCGTATGAGATACTATCTATTGCTGTGAGTTTGTGAGTTCGCGACACGTATACTGCTTATATCATTATTCTCTTCATCTTAGTCTACATTCTTTGTGGTTGCAAACGCAAGAATACGCCAGTATAACATTTAACTTGTTCGAAAGAAAGGTTATCTGTCTGGAAAAGAGATAATGTCAAGGTAGTAGGGTCACCCCCTAAAATTCCCTACTAAAAAGCTAGTTCCGTAACTGGACTAACCTCTTGGAGAATTCGTACCGTTAGACACGCTTTAAGCTCGAAAGAGTTAAAGTGAAATAATCCTCGAATAGATCGAAAGACGCCTGGATTTACCATCGGATACAATTCTCTATAAGCAGTTGCATGTCAAAATTCTACACACTCATAGCCAATAGAGACGTATACCTCAGAAGGTGGACATAACCCCAACGCCTCAATTTTCATTGTTTACAACTTACGTAACAATATTTCTCTTTTACTTTGCTATTTTCAGCTTTTATTTAATTGTTTTGGTGACACATTACAATCCCCCCTTTTTTACGAGACTTGCACTAAAAGTTTAGTAATTTTGCTTACTTGTTGGCCAAGCTATTCCCTGTGGGATCGACACCCAACCCTGTTGGGTTCTATATTTGCTAACGACCGCTTTACACTCCTACGAGAGCTGTAGATTGAGCGTTATCAACCAACCCAAGCAAGACCAACCGTCCAATACCAACTAATAACCATACCAAAACCAAAACAATAGCCAAGTATGAGTCAATAACATAAAAGGATGGAACAATCATAAATACAGTCAAACGGTATCATCCCCAATACCAGTACTAAGGCTGAAACCAATACCGACACCGCCCATACCAACCCATAGTAGTTCTACAAAGCCTCTAATCGAAAGTAAAATAATATTCGGTTGGGACATGCCCCCAACCATAGCTAAAACCAATGTTTATAATTGAACAAAGTATGTAAAAATATCCATGACATGAATGTTGAGCCTTCCGGAGAATGAAAGATCACCACTTCAATTTAACCGAGCTGATCCCGAATCCAATCACTAAGTAGGAGGAGTAAAATATCCGATTCCTTCATCATATGAAGATACAACCGCCCGAAGATGGGTTAGCGATTAAATGCTAGCATGTACTCAGGATAAGGATAAAATAATACCAACCTTTAAAACCAAGTAAGCCAACCCAATGCATTCACAACCATACATACATATATATAACTATATTGAGAAAGGAAATCGGGTTTAGCATGCCTTTAAAACCATTAACCTGGGTATGTGTAGCTTACCGTCCTAGAACCACCCACGAGATATATGGGTCGATTATAACCCCTTGAACGAGCCCCAATGCGTGTTGCCACACGAACCTGAGATACCATAGGAGTAGGGGATTCCCTAGTATCCTTCACTCTCCATGATACATATGTACAAGTACACTTAGGGGATTCTCGTGTACCCCGTAAGTATCATATATAGTCGCCATGACCAATTCTTATGTCGGCAAATATGAGTTTCTAGTGTCCATCCATTGGACTTACACCTTCACGGTTAGCTATTACACCCCGCCATTTTTTCCCAATTAAAACCATTACCACATAACCAAACCACCATTTCATTTATTATTAACCAAGGCTATAAGTAGTGGTATCGTTATACCGACTATAGCTTGCAAACAATGTCCTTATCCATTCTTTTTAAGAAAAAGAGATTCCTATGTACCCATAGATTACATTATTAAGTTGACTTGCGGAAATTCCATGTACCCCACAAGATATTTGTTATTAAGCTTGCTTGGGGGATTCCCTTGTACCCCACAAGGCTTTCAATTAGACCAACCATAACCACCAAGACCTTTCTATTTAACCAATCCAAACCATTTATACCATTTAGGGTTCCATTACCAAGTTATACCATTCAGTAGTTCAATGAAAGTCCAACAATTTAACCAAAAACATTCTCATAGGCATTTTAGCAAACATGTTGGGGACATAGTATTTCCAAAGCCAAAACCAAGTACCAATTAACCATTCCCATGCAACCAAATGTTCAAACCACCATAATTACATGAAACCCATAAGTTAAAGACATGAGAAAACCATAACCAATCATTGTAACCAAAACCTCCAACATATATTTGAAAACCCAAAACCATACAATATTTATACCATGAAAATAATTCATAAAACATGCCTTTAATTGGAACTAACAATGAGGGAGAAGTACATGCTTTAGATTATGAAGATGACAGAGAGAGATCACCTTTGTAAGCCCCAAATTGATCCTATTGATGAAACCCTAGCCTTTCTTGACCCAAGAGCCTTGAGAGAATTTAAGAGTGTTTTAAGAGAGTTTGAGTGATTGCAAATAGGTTAAATGGTGTCCCAAGAGTGTTATAAGTCGTGGGACCTTAAGAGGTTAAGAGGGGAAATGTCCAGATTACCCCCAACTTAAACTGCTTAAAATTCCCGCAGGATAGTATGACCACCCTATACCAATCGTACCCTACCATATGAGTGGTACCCACAACTCGTACCCTAGACCTCCCCTTGGACTCTAACACTGTTCAACATACGACCATCCAAGCCAAATCATACCCAACCATACGACATGTACCATGAAACTGTACCCTAGGCAGAATAAAATCATCTAGACCAAACTTAGGGCAACATACGATTGACACCTTAGCATTCTTACCTAACATACGACTTGTATATTCCAACCGTACCTTAGATAGAAACCATCCAACCCACACTGGTCACCATACGACTAAACCTAACCTAGCCATACCCTATCATACGAGAAGTACCCCAACTCGTATGATGTCCAGAAGCCAAAAACCAAAAAAATTTCTAAGGATCAAAGTCCAGGGTGTTTCATTTTACCACTCAATCTTAAGGAGTACATCACCTTTTGAATATAATAAATTTATTATTTTGATTAATGGCCATAGTTAATAACAAGGATCAATTAGGAACTAGGAGGCCATTGAGATTAGTTATCCCACCATATATATGGGGATAACTTATCTCATCATTATGGTATAAAAGTTGTGATAAATAATCTTGGACTAACTCATACCTCTAACCAAACACGATAAAATAATCTTACATTTTATCTTGAAATTAATGTCCCTTATCTCCTATTTCAAACAATTCTTAGTGCTAAATTATCTCTTAATTCTCTAAACTACACAAGTAAAAATGGACATCTATTTATAATATACCGTCTCCATTTCTTTTTAGTTGGTATGTTTCATTTTCCAAAAGTCAATTAAACTAATTCTCATAACTAAATTAGATTAAATTAATTTAATATTTTAAAATTAAAATTTAGATATTTAAAAATTATATAAAAAAAATACTATAAATTGTATTCTTTTCCCTTTTTCAATTTGATTAAGAAATACATCTCAAAATGTTAATCAAAATTTACATCGTTTAACTCTAAAAAAGGCTAATTACTACATTTTATTTTTAAAAAAGAAATAATATTACTTTAGTAAATACTCTTTCTAATATTAGTTACTCCCTTAAATGACAATTTGTGAATTTATTACGTTAGTTTAAGTCGTTAAAAAATCTAAAGATTTCTACATTTTAACACATTGAAGAAAAAGCTCGACAAATATCTTATTGGTATTAGATTTATTCAAATAACAACGTACAAATTGTAATAGAGTACACATAAGCACTTTTTTGGTCAAAAGTACACATAAGCACAGTATAAAAAATGTCTGGCAAAAATATAAATATAGTAATAAATTATTTATCATGAATAATTTGCAAGATTAATTATTAACTAGGAAAAGATGAGACCAAAACCTTCTTCACCTAAATAAATTTTGGCATTCAAGTCCTTTTTATATAATAAATTCTAGTATTGAGTTATTCAAAATTCAACCATTTGAATATTTTTTTAATTAAATGACATAAAAAATAAAGATCATAAGCATGATTCTTAATGAATTTTGGTGCATAATAATTGTACTTACCATAACCTTCATTAAAATAGCTTTGCTTCCTCCTCGATTACTTAAAATTAGAGACCATTGAAAGGCTAAATATTGAAAACGTACCATCATACATTCCCCCCCCCCTCTCCTTTTCATGAATAATAAGAACATAAGAAAATTAAATGAATCAAATACCATTAAAATCATCACATATTTTAGGTAAAAAAAACATCCTCAAATTCCTAAACTTGACATCAACTTTCATTTTGGCATTTTAATTAGGTGTTCATTTTAAACTCCTAAATCAGTGTTCAAATATGTATTTTGACACTTTTTGTTGACTTGACATACTGTGTGTATTGCACTGACTTTCAACGCATGAGAAACTTAAAATTTATAAATTTTTATTTTTTATTTCTTCTTCTTCCTTCTCTCTCCTTTCGACACTTCTTTCACCCTCACCCCCCATCTACACCTTCCAATATGCTTCTACAATTACACTCTCAACCAAGGTGATTTTCTTGTTGCTTTCACAATAACTTCACAAATTACAAAAAAATTCAAAGAAAAATAATTTTGGTCATCCAAAGCTTCATTCTTCTCCATTACTTCAGTTTTCAACATCCACCTCCACAAAAATAATTATTTTTAAAACTAAACTCAAATATCTTATCTTTTTAAATCTCCAAAAAATTGGTCTTGAACTATGGGTATTCTTAATTTCTTAAATTTTGTTAAATATTCATACAATACAAATTTGATATTTGCCATAATTGATTGAGAAAGGATATAACACTTATGTTTTTTTTTTAAAGTATGTGCGTATAAAGAAAGTTCTTGATTTTTTGGTGATCTGTCATGACCCAAATCTGTCATACGTGGAACCCACACTACTCACCCGGTGGGAGAACTATCTACCTTAAAATACCACCTCAAATCAACACTTATAAAAGATAATAGAACTAATCCATCACTAAAATATCAAGCTTAAAGAAACTAAACAAAAGTACAACTTAAAGGCGCGAGGAACATTGTATTTAACCAAAAACCATCCCTAGGACATGAAAGTCATTTGTACCAAAAGTACAAAAGATTGTAAAGAAGGAGATGCAACCCTCGAAACTAAAATGAAAAATATAAGTCGAGAAATAACGACTCTGTCATCCAAGAAGGATTCATAATTGTCCGAAAGGTCTTGTAGGAGCCGCTCAAATAAGTGCTGTACCCACAAAAGTTAGAGCAGGTGTAGCATCAGCACACCAAAAAAATAACAGTGTATTGGTAGGGTCATTTGGACAACCCAATGTGTGAATATGAACACTTAACTAAAATATAGTACAACAGTTAATCCATGCTTAAAACTAGCATGAACTTAGCACATTAACACCAAATAAATAGTCTAAGAGTAAGACCAACGAGTCAACTAAATATCACCTAGTCACGTTCAGTCAAGCCAAAGCAAGATTAATTATATAAATTGTCAACCGCATATATATATGTCCTGGGTTACTCATGAAATCGTCAAACTCACCTGACCCTTGGATATACATGCTATGAGTAATACATTCACCCTCTAACCATGACCTATATTGGATAAATTCCGTCTATGTACTAAAACCCCAAACACAAGTGTCTATCAACCTTATTTTCTCAATGACCCGCGAGAACGTTCCAATTACAAAAACATTCCATATTAAACAATAAGATAGGTCAAAATCATACAGTAGATAAAATCACTTGCATTGACCATACTAAACAACATACACTAACAAGCCATACTACAAAGTAGTTAACATACACATATAGTACAAATTGAATTAAACTAAAATACCATCACCTACCTCGAACCAAGATTGCACAACTCCTCTAAGCTGGAGCTTTTACCTTCCATATAATTTTTTCTTGCTCTTAGTCTAGAACATGGACACAAACACATAATCAATGAAATGACCTGCCATGTTGAGAATTATAACTCACATCCAATTCTTAAGGTCAAGTTCATGATTATTTCCTTTTCGTTTTAGGGATTTTCTATCGTAATTCACCTACAACTATCAATTTCATAGATAAATTAGTGAATTAATGAAATGCAAGGTAAATTAACTGTCAATAATCAAACCATTAACTTCTTACTTAATTCGCTCCTCTACACCAAAAACCAACCAAAATCAGCCCTAAAACCCTCTTCAAACTTCATAATTTACTAATTTTAAGGCCTAATTATCAAATACTAGTTAAAGGGGATAAGAAGCTTACCTCAATAAAGCCGAATGATGAAAATCTTGTGAAAATTACCTCAAATCGCTCCTCTTTTGCCAAAAATAAGTTTTAGAAAAATAAATTATTTTTGGGGGAAAATTAAATTAATTTGCTACTTTCGCCGTTATCTCGCTATAGCGGCACTGCTATAGCAATACCTGCCGCTATAATGGTCATTTTTTGAGTTTGCATGTCACAATAGAATGAATTTCTCTGCTACAGCAGTGTGCATGCCACTATAGGAGCGTCGATGGTACATAATGTCCAATTTCACACTAAAATCCCATTTTTTCAACACATTTTTAACTCAGGACATTCCTAATAATGCCTTTTATGCTAAGATTAATTTTGAAAGTTTTACTTACCCAAATTTAATTTTGTAAATTCCTATGGCTCCCTTATCATCTTAACTAACTAAAAATCGAATCAAACATCATCAAACTTCCCTAAATCATTCCCAAATTTCTCTAAACCATACCTCACTCCTATTTTACTCGAAACTAGCCTATCCTTAAATTTATAACTTCAAAATAGAAAAGAATTTTAACATGAGATTTTAAGGGGAGGTTTATACATAACGATAGAAATAATCATTACAACACAATTTATCCATCATTCTTCCTCGATTAATTACATGCAAAAAATAAGCTGAAATAAGAAAAGAAAAAAGTACCTGTATCCTCAAACAATTGAGAGTACTTATCCTGCAAGTCCTTCTCAAATTTCCTAGTTGCTTTCTCAATCGAATGATGCTTTCATTGAACTTAACCAAAAGAATTTCCTTCATCCTTAATTTCCAAATATCCTGATCTAGAATCGCTACTTGGTTATCCTCATAAAGGAAGTTCTTATTTTAAAGAACTGAGACCCACTTAATGATATAGTCTCCATACCATGGTACCTTTTGAGCATAGAGATATGAAATATCAGATGGACTTTCGATAATCTTGGCCGTAGAGCTAAACTATATGCAATTGGATCCATATCTTCAAGAACCTCAAAGGGACCAATATATTAAGGGTTGAGCTTGCTACTCTTATTAAATTTCATGAATCCTTTTATAGAAGACACCTTAAGCAAAAATTGCTCCCCAATCTTGATGTCTATGTCTCTTACCTGATGGTCCACATAGCAGTCAACAACTTGGTTTGAATGAACCTTACTTTCTCTTAATCCTCCTTTACAAAGTTAGTGACCAAACGTTTAATATCTCCACCCTCAAACTACCCAATATGTGACCTACACTATCTTTCATAGAGTGCTTTGAATAGTGCCATATCAATGCTGGAGTAATAGCTATTATTGTATGAAAACTCATACAATGGAAGAAATTAGTCCTAATGACCATCAAAATCAATCGCACAGGTTCTTGACATGTCCTATAGCACCTGAATTGCCCTTTTTAACTGTCAATCAGTTTGGGGATAAAGCCATTCTAAATGTGAGCTTAGTTCCCAACTCCTCATGTAACCTGTCCCAATATTTGGAAGTGTATTTTGCATCTCTATTATAAATGATGGTAAGTGGCACCCTATGAAGTCTCATAATCTCCTTGACGTAAATTTTAGCTAACTATTAATAGATGTAGTCTACCCAAACCAACAATAAGTGAGTTGATTTCATCAACCGATCTATTATCATCCAAATAGAGTCATATTTTCCCAAAGTCTTAGGAAGATCCACTACAACATCCATAGCAATGTGCTCCTATTTCCATATAGGTATAGGCATCCTCTAAAGTAACCCCGTAGGCCTTTGATGTTAATACTTTATATGTTGATAATTTTGACACTTGGATCATAGTCCATATGTCCTTCTTCATTCTAAGCCACTAATAAAGCTACCTCAAGTCATATTACATCTTAGTTGTACCTGGATGAACAAAATAACGTAAACCATGAGCCTCTGAAAGTACATCACGAATAAAATTACCAACCCAAAGAGCACATATCCCTCCTTCAAACCACAACACCCCACTCACATCAAGAGTGGCGTCCACCACCTCCCCATGCACTATTTTATTCTAGAGTGCATTCAAACTCTTTTTCTCAAATTTCTTAGCCTTAGTTTAATCCCAAAATATTGACTTCAGCTTAACGCTAGCCTACAATCCTCCCTTATCTAAGACCCTAAACTGCATACTCTGAGATACTAGAGTTTGGAACTCCCTAGCTAAATATTAGACACCTTAAAATTTCAATGATTTTATTTTTGACCCTCCCGCATTTGTAATGTCAATTTTTGACTTGAATTATATTTAGGAATGCTAAAATGGTGTTTTGGGAAAGTTTTAGAATTTTTGTATGGGGTTCAGGGTCATTTGGGACCTCGAGGCAGTGAGGGTCTGTGATATTGGCGTGCCATGGAGGTTAGCCTCTGCGATATTAGCGTGGCCCAGAGGCTACCCTTCGCGAGAATGGTGTGCCATACCGATATTTTAATTTCATCAAGTTTTTATTTTTTTCACTTGGGATGAGGGGCTTTTGGTTATTTTACCCCTTTTACGGTTGATGTACTATAGAAATATAACACTTTTGATGTTTAAAACAAGGAAAATATGCAGGTTTATAAGGTTATTTTGTTAGATATGATTATTTTTGAGTATGTATTTTAGAAAATCATGTTTTGGATGATAAGTTCATGAAAAAGGTGGAAAAAGGTGTTTTTGGCAATTTTTGGAGCGATTATGGATGTTTGAGACACTTTTTGGCTTGATCGTGATCAAATCAGGTTTGAGAATTGAAGAAAAGCTATAAAGATGACTCCCGCACCTACTAAGTCAACCTACAGATCACATGTAGGACCTACGAACCGCAGGTAGGCAAAGCAAGTGCCAGAAGTCCACAATCCCGAGAGCTGACTTGTAGAATTTTTTTCATCCGATACTTGTAGTTTGTACTTGCGCCAAGGGCCAGGATCGCAAGTACTACCCGCACCCGGTGCCAGACTGTGGGTACAGACCACATATGGCCACTGACCCTATTTTCTCCTATTTTGTTCGGGCTTTGGTTTTAGGATTTTCTCATGTACTATAAATACCCTTTAGGTGTCTTTTAGTAGGAGTTACACACTTTTGATATTCACAAATATTTTTTGATTCTAAGATCCGATTTTGATCTTAGGGTTCTCTTGTATTGACTTTGGTTCATTAATTCAGTTACGGTTGTGGGTTTTATTACTTCTTATTATTGTGATTTCATCTATGCTTTGGAATATGAATGTTATTGATTTTTTCACAAGCATGAGTGGATAAAACCCATAGCTAGGGTTGTGGAAACCCTGGCAGATTGACGAAATAAGGAAAGTTCTTTCATTGTTCTAAACCAATACCCATGCATGCATTACTTTATCTTTGTTATAATAGTTTTCTTAATGGGTGCACACATTAGGATCTTACATAGATTTTTCTACTTACTCAAAAAGAGGATTAATGACTAGGAAAATATAAAGACAACAGTAATTTGGAGGTTAATTGTCGATCCACGCTTCTAGTATTTATCTTAGTAAGATGGTTAGATTTTATCTAATAAATAGAGACTCAAAATGTAATAGTTAACTGGGATAAAGATAAGGGTTAGTGAGACGACATCTTAAGACTCAAAACGTAAAGGGTGAAATCCTTTTGCTCGTCCAAAACACTACAAAAGGTACATAACTTATCGTATCTGCATGCAAAGTATCAAGTTGGTCCAACAAAGCACGATAATCCTGTGGAGTTGAGAAGTCAGAGGGAACACAATCCTAGTGTTCAACTATAACTGATTACAATCAAAGTTAGTATAGTTACTTGATTGAGATTATTACATCAAAACCCCTTATTTGCTTTCCTTGCTCTGCTTGCGGACTATAACATCTGAGATTCACACTTTCACGAGTTTCCTTAGGATTCAAACCTAACCTCTGTTGGGTTACTATATTTTAATAGTGACCGTATCATCATATAATAGGAGGTGTTGTTTGGAAGTCATCAAAATTTTGGCACTATTGCCGGGAACACGATGTTGATTTATCATTTGAAGTCATTGCAATTTTTGGGTTTTTCTTTTTGTTTTTAGTTGGACATAGATCGATGCATGCCTAACACATGGAGTAGAGGCAATACCTTACCCCAACTGAATTTAAATTTTGAGAGGATCCTACAAACACCTAGTAGGATGTCTGAGCAGAAAAGAGATGAACTTCCTGAAAGGGTTTGTGATGTTATACCTCCCCCTCCTTCTCAAGGAGTTCAGGACATTATTGATCGATAGAATGGTGAGCTTTTAGCTCAAGATAAAAATAAGAGAAGGGTAATATAAGAAGCTCAACGCATAGCTCGAGAGGCAGAGTTAGCTGAGTAGAGACAGGTAGCAGACCGCCGAGTAGTACTCGATCAAAACTAGATTAGCAAAAGAGGAGGCCAACCTCAAGTGATCCCAGCATATCAGTATGTTAAGATGTATGGAGATGATGATGAAGATTTGGGATACATTGAGCCGGCCAATATTGTATCTATAATTCCTCCTGTTTTGCCCTCTGATGTCAAGTTTAACATTTCTAGTGCTATAATTCAACTCTTATACTTGAAGGGCGTGTTTGCAAGGTTGCCTACAAATGACCCAAACATGCATCTAGCTAATTTTACTAGAATTTGCACTTCATATACATATCTAGGGGTAAATTAGAAGGTGCTTAGATTAAGGCTATTCCCTTTCTCGCTTACAAGAGAAATATCTTTATGGTTAGGGGAACTTCCAAGAGGATCTATAACTACATGGAATAGGTTACACACTAGTTTTTCCCCTATTAAGGTATTGAAGCTCAAGGACAAGATCTATAGTTTTAGGTAAATGCAGTCTGAGTCCATGTATGAGGCTTGGTTCAGGTTCAAGAAGAAGTTGAGTATGGTGCCAAACCATCGAATTTCAGGGATGAACTTATTGGAGTTATTCTATGAAGCCCTAACCATCAGTTCCAGAGCTATGATAGACATTGTATCTAGAGGAGCTTTTATGATATTACACTGGGAGTAGCTTTTAATATTCCAAACCAGATCTCTCTCACTAATTGAGGCTGGAAAACTTGGAAGACAGAGAGAGGTTCTGGAGCTTACGCCATTGGAGCTATTAATGACCAGAGAGTAACTGATAATTCTGTAGCGCAAGAGATTATGCTACTATGGACTATTCTTGGGTTAATGGCAAAGTAGTTTATGACTGTGAATTTTGAGGAAGTTCATATAGTAGGAGCATAGGGTGTTGATTCCAAAACTTCTGAGTCTGAATTAGAAGAGAAGACTAGGTATTCGGATCATCAAACAGAGGGTTTTCGAGCCCAAAAACAAGGAAACCAAGGTCGAAACTACTATGATAATAGATATAAAGACCCCTGTAGGGACAGAAAAGGTTACTGGAGAAGGACAGATGATTACAAAGAGAAAAGAGACAGGTACATTCTACTTGGTAGACGATCTACAGAATCAAGAATGGAAGAAATGCTGACTAAATTGGTGAAAGGTCAAGAAAATTAGGATAACAGTCTTAAGGAGATCAAGGCTGACATTTCAGGGTTGACCCAGAAGGTAGAGTCTCATGCCACTACTATTAAGCAGTTGGAGCACCATTTTGGGAAAATATCTGCCATGATTAAATAGAAACAACCTGTTACTCTTTTGAGTGAAAAAGTTTAGAGTCCACCAACTATAAGTTATTTCCTAGCTATCACCATTTATTGTGGTGCCACTACTGATGATCTCCTTATACCTGCTATTGAGGAGTTGAAGATTGAGAACACTGATACGCCCAAATTACAACCTTCTTATGAAAATGTAAGCGGTCCTTGTCAAATATAGAACCCAACTGGGTTGGGTGTCGAATCCCACAGGGAATACTGTCTTATGGTTATTATTAGACTGTTGATCGAAGGTTCCTGAGAAAAAAGGGTTTTTGATTTATCAATTGTATAAAAATGCTTGTTACCAAAAGTAATCCACTTGTTGATTGTATTAAAAATAGTAATACAGTAAGAGTAGTCAAACTAGAGTTATGGTTACCAAGATAGTTAAGCAGCTAGGGTTGTGAACTATTTTGAATTCCCTATGAAAAATTCTAATTGCAAGAGTAATTGAATTCTATGGTTTACCCATTAGTTTCTCAACCTAAATGAGTAATTTTATTCCTTAATTATTTCAAACATAAGGAATATATTATTTGTTCAACTATATTCGCATATGGGTTGATCCGACTAAGGCATCTACCCTCTATCCAAAGGTTAAAGCCTTTAGATTTGTGTAAACCCTTTCTTTTCCCAACAAACACTTTTCCATTCGAACAAGTGATGTTCTTGGACTTTTTGACTCTATTTTTTGCTCGACACTTTTTTTTGGGGACTTTTTGACTCTATCTTGATTCCAAAAGAGGGATATGAAAGAAAATAAAACTAAACCTCAACAGGGTGAACAAAGGATGACATAATGTTTGGGTAGTAGAACGAAATGCCTTCGTCATATGAATCCTTGAAAATACAAGTACATATCATGCAATATAAAAATGATAAATGAAGATGATTTGTGACGCGTTTTAGAGAACTAACTTGCGCTGAGCATGTGTGTCGCTTCTTCTTTCGCTCTTGTCAAACATATAACTCCATCCTTATTGCATACACCTCCATCGAATGACTCATACTTTTATGGAGTTGATTTTTTTTTTGTTTCTCTTGATATAGGGATCACATGTCCACTATATGACCTAATTAAGCTATGATTTTCAATTGATGACCAAGTTATTCTTGTGATTCTCAAAATAATTGCCTTAATTTTAAAAGAAGGCTTTAGCATGATTACCAAATGTCTTAACACTCTACCTATTTCTCAAATATTTTTTGTAACTTTAAATCTCTGATTTAAAGTTCATGCTTAAATTGGATTTTAAGATCTGTTTGAAAATTCCGTAGGAATTTCATATCACTACAATCAACATAAAATGTACTGTATAAATAAAAAAAAACAATACATATTTAAAACCAAAAGGGAAAGGGGCACTTCATTTAGTTGAAATAAAAGATAGAAGGGTTTGAACATAAATGACAAAAGGATAAAACAAGATATATCCTGAGCTATAACCCTGAAATAATTTGTATAATAGAAAAGAAAAGAAAACAAACTACCAAACATCCATCCTAGCAGGGAGAGGAGTGACTTTCCAATTGCTGAGCTTGATATCATAAACATTGGTTTACATATCAGCATGACTAGAGCTTTTTTCCCTGTCAATATTCTGCACCATA
This sequence comes from Capsicum pubescens, assembly GCA_030864215.1. Classification (NCBI taxonomy): domain Eukaryota; kingdom Viridiplantae; phylum Streptophyta; class Magnoliopsida; order Solanales; family Solanaceae; genus Capsicum; species Capsicum pubescens. Next base: position 203,505,400 of record CM061546.1, on the reverse strand, counting down.
ATTTATTTATCTTGAATCATCTTTTCAATTTCTCTTTTCAAATATCAACAATCTTCAATACTATTACCCTGAGCATCAAAATGATATGCACATCGTACATTAGGATTAAAATTTCTTGAGCGTAAATTAAGAGTGCCCATGGAGAGGAGTGATCTTGCCCCATTGTACCAATATCTAAAATAAACTGACATATGACTCTCCAATTGGTGTGAAGCTATTCCTCGACTTTTGCCTTATTTTATTATTTGTCTTGGATCGAAAATTGGGCTTAGAAGGGCTTTGGTATGTTTGTGGAGTTAGAGGATGACTCTAATGAGTTGGTGTTTGCCATCGTGGGTAAGATGGGGGTTGAACATATGGTTGTGCATTATAAATTGGATATGGAGGTGGTGGGATAAAGTATAATGGATTTTGGGAGTGATTCTGTGGAGCTTGGGCAAGAACTTGGGTTTGAGCCCGAGGGTAACAATGGCGTGGTCTTCTTGATCGTGACCATTATCCAACAACAATTGAAGCTACATCTTCCTCATTCTTCTTCTCTCCAACACTTCATGAACCCCTTTGAATTGCTTGAGTAGTTGCTTTTAGTGTTGCAAAACTCACAATATGACCAGTCTTAATTCCATCTTCTATCATCTTCCCCATTTTAAGCACCATAATAAATGGCTTTCCTAACATAGGTAACAAGTGTTGATAATATGTTTCATCTTGTTCTTGAATAAACACCTCCACTATCTTACTTTCTTTCATTAGCTATTTCACCCTAACAGCTTGTTCACGCCATCTAATCGCATACTCCCTGAAATGTTCTATACTCTTCTTTTTCATACTAATTAGGGATTTCTCGTCAGGAATCAACTCCATATTATAGTAGAATTTTTGCACGAATTCATTAGCTAGGTCATCCCAACTATTCCTTTTGTTGATGTCTTGATCAACTGCAATGCCCCGAGAGTACACCCTGGGTGTCACACGGTGCTTATAGTCCCGAGGGACCACAAGCTAACCCATGAGATGGTACCTGCTGTGAGCATTGAATAACATAACCATAAATGAGGAAGACTAACTGATGTGCCATAAGGTTTTAATAACTGAAAAAAATACTGAATTGTGAATCTGAAGAAATAGCTATGTGAGTCTGAATAAATACTAAAATCTGAGATAAACAGAATAACTAACTGTCATGTCAATTAAAGTCTAAATAATAAATATCTGACTGTAGTGTTCGAAAGCCTCTAAACTGAATAACTGTGAGTTGATGGGACAGGCCCCAACTAACTCCAACTAACTACTAGACTGAAAGCATGAAATAAAATAATCCATCCTCAAAATATGAGGACTCACCACTTCTACTGCTGAGAGTTTGAGATGTCTAAACATGATCCGAGAACTGGGTGTCAGAACCTATGATATAATATATTTTAGCACAAAATAAAGTTATACGATTAGTACTTTGAATGTACTAGTATGCTAAATGAGGTAGGCTGACATGTATGGTTTCATGAACAGGAATAGTAACTATCTGAATATACATGTAAAACATGGAATACTGAATAGAGAGCATGAAATCTGTAGATACTAAAAATATATGAAATCTGTAAATACTGTGTATGCATAAAAGTCTGTAATCACTGAAGGTATGTGAAATTTGTAGATACTGGGGATGCATGACCAAACATATAACATGAACTGAATAGAAGTCTATAAATTGAAATACTAAAATAACTGATATCTGTATGCCTTGGTCAAACAATACTGAGACTGAACTACTGATCTAATTATTGGACTAAGATTGTGAGAGCTATCATCTAACCGACATGCCATAATCTGAGCTAATTGGGGTCCAACCTATAACCCCAGTTTGAAGGGTGTCAATACCGTGCCACGGGTACTAACGCTGACTGTGTGGAACCACTATACTGATGTACTATCCCGAAGGACTAAGGGTGTCAAGCCTGAACTGATGGGTGACCCCAGTGAGATAGTCAAGACTACACTGATGGGTGACTTCTCATATACTTTACTGGATACGTAATTCTAGAGTTTAGGGACTACTACTAGCGACTCTACCTATCTGATGGGGAAGCCGCCATCCCTACACTCGCTAGGTGCTAAGTCCTACTCTCAACTGAATGACACTGAGTTACTGACTATTTTAAGTTTAACAGACTGATCTAGTAATTCTCATAATATGTATTCTGAAGTTATTCTGAAGATACTGAGACGAGACTAAATAAGAAGCTATGGTTTTCAGGTATTCAATAGCCCCAGGACTCAAAACAAATAATATCAACATGATACCTAAGCTTAGAGGACATAATATGTAATGCCCTGAGTCTGTACCCCGAATGCTACTCGGTGCTCATAATCCCAAAGGACCACAAGCTAACCAATGACTGGTACCTGTTGCAATAACTGAATCATAATATGGTAAATATATGAAAAATTGGTGAAAAACTGTCCATAAGGTTCAATACTATAAATAATACTGAATATGGTATCAGAATACAAAAATTGAACATCAATACTGAAAACTGAACAACTATCTGAAAATACTCTAGTTTGAAAAGCCTCTAAACTATCTAAACTGTGGAGTTGATGGGACAAGTCCCCAACTACTGAAAATGAACTGAAATGTTGAAATAAATAATCACATCCTCAAACTATGAGGACTCACAACTAACTCTATATGGTGAGAATCTGAACTGCTAAGGGTGCTTGGGAGCCCGTGCGTCTGAACCTATGATATAATACATCATAGCGCAAGTGAAAAACATCCGTCATTACTTTGAATGTACTGGTATGCTCAGTGAGGTAGGTTAAAATGCATGAACAATACTAACAGAATATCATGAGTATGATAGAATGAGAGCTCATGCATGAATATGTAAACTATACTGAGATTGTAATAACACTGACTACTGATTAACTTATATTTGAGTGTTCTGATACTGAATTACTGGTAACTGAATGACTGTATTGGACAGTCTTGATTCTGTGGAACTATACTGAGTCCTGTACTGAGTGAGTGAATATGTCTGACAGTCCTGAATATGTGGAACTAAACTGAGTTCCATACTGAGACTAAATCTAAAACTAAGACTGTAGGAAGTAATTATCTAATCGACATGCCCCTACTCTAACTGATTTGCGGTCCAACATGTAACCCCAGTTAAAAGGGTGTAATTATCGTGCCATGGATAAGGACAAGTGCTGAGTCACCCTCATCTGGCAGGTGATCTGAATGAGAATGGTGGTACCCTTAACTGGCAGGTAGATCACCTCATTAACCCTCAACTGGTAGTTTGATGTCTCGACGTATGCTGGCTACATAGTTCTAGAACGCAAGGATTGCTTCTAAGAATTTCACCCTCTACTGGCAGGTGAGCCGTCATCCTTGGGTTTACTCAGTGCTGAATTGTACTTCCAACTGAATAGACACTGGACTGAATTATAAACTGCACTAGGCTAGATTGAACTATTACTGATCATACTGTATTACTGAACTGAGCTAAACTGATTTTGAGTTAATTGAGTTTTCTTATGTTCTGTAACTAACTGAATTGTACTGATCGAGACATGACTGATTCTACTCTGTGACTAACCATGGCTATAGACAAGCAACTAAATTATCGGGTATTAAATACCCCCAGGACGATAGCATAAACTTAAAAGACATGGCATAATTTTGAGACATGGTAACTAACTACTTAGTCATCATTCATTCATTTGGGTATTCAAGCAAACACTTGCATGACATGAACTTGCATACATGCTAACATGATATAGTTTCACTAAAAAACTCACATAGATAATTCATCAAACACTTGTGGGGCATAATATATGCACATAATACTAAAATAATATGTAGGCATCGTGATTCAATTCCGATTACTCAATTCTAAGAGTTTCAACATGAATTCATATGATAAATCACACATATCAATTACTCTACATGAATCTTATTATAAATAAAGAAATAGAAACCCAATTAAGTAATAATCATGAATACAGTTTAATTCAACTCATGGAAATCATGAAATCACTCTACATGAGCTTTAAAAGAGTTTCTTGGACTCCAAGGGTGGAAGGAACCCTTGGAAGAACACTTCACATAACTTAGTTGGTGAATTCTAGAAAATTAATGATGGAATTTTGAGCCTTTAATTTGAATTTAATTCACCTAGGGTTTTTGTTCTTGAGCAATTTCTAAAAGAATGAGTATAACTTGCTAAAAGAGGGCAAAATTTCATGTTATGGGGGCTGAAGGGTGGGGAAAAAGACTTAATTAACCCAGAGTACTATAATTTTTAATGACTATAAACTGAATCATCGACGCACAGGACAACGCACTGCATCGTTTGCATCAACGCGATAGCTATCGTGCCGCAATATTGGCATGCGATAACCAATGCGCCGCGTCGAGTCCACATCGATTCACTGGAATTGGATGCTGAGAGCTGGGGAAAACATTTATCAACGTGATAGTTGACGCGACACATCAAGATCGCATTGATTCAATAGTTTATGATTCTTAAGGTGCTTCAAACGAAGTCCAAAAAATCCAAAACTTGTCCGGGAACACCTATTAACATTCCTGATCATCAATTAACTCAAATATCAACATTTAATGGACGTAAATGTCGTGAAATAAGATTGCCAACTTTCGAAGGCTAAAATAACACTAAGTTTGAATACTTAGCTAGAATTTTCTAAGTCTGGGACCCCTTAATAAGTTTGAAGGACAAAATTAAGCTAATAATTTTGTGGGGTCTTACATTATCTCCCCTTTGGGAACATTCGTCCACGAATGAGACTAACTAAGCTGAGAATACTGGTAGACTGAAATTACTTATTGAACATGAACATCTTAAACATGATTATCTTATTGTCATTACTGATATACTAAATTTCATACTGAATATGCATATCTGATGCATGAACACATGACTGAACTAACTCATAAACATATGACTGAATATGCAATGGTAACTGATACCAAGTGTGTAGTGGAAAATCTAAGCATGAAACTGAATAGGATTAAGGAAAACTATTACCTTGAGATAAATTTGAGTTTGCAGAGAAGAGGTGAGAATACTTGGTCCACATATCTGCTTCTTCTTCCTATGTAGCTCCCTCAACGGACTGATTCCTCCAAAGAACTTTGACTAGAGGGACTTACTTGTTCCTTAGTCTGCGAATCCGATAGTCAAGGATTTTGACTGGAATCTCTTCATAATAGAGGTTGTTCCGAACATCTATTCCATCTATGGGGACTATAGCTGATGGGTCACCTATGCATTTCTTCAGCAAGGAGACATGAAACACTGGATGGACTAAAGATAGATCTGAAGGTAACTCAAGCTCGTAAGCTACCTTTTCGAAACGACTGAGAATTCAGTAAGGATCGACATATCGGGGACTAAGCTTCCCCTTCTTGCCAAAACACTTTACTCCTTTCATAGGAGAGATTTTCAAGTACATATAGTCACCAATCTTAAACTCAAAATCCATTTTGCGCACCTCTGCGTACGATTTCTGTCGGCTCTAAGCTGTCTTAAGCCTTTCCCTGATAAATTAAACTTCCTCTAAGGTATCAAATACCAAGTCAGGGCCTACCAGTGTGGCCTCACCCACTTCAAACCAACTAATAGGAGATATGCACCTTCTCCCATAAAGCGCCTCAAACAGAGCCATCTAAATACTGGAATGATAACTGTTATTGTATGCAAACTCAATCAAAGGCAAGTGGTCATCCCAACTACCTTTAAAGTCTATCGCACATGCTTGAAGCATATCCTCTAAAGTCTGAATTGTCCTTTCTACTTGACCATCTGTCTGAGGATGAAAGGATGTACTGAGGTGAATTTGGGTACCAAGACCCTTTTGGAAGGCTTTCCAGAAATAAGAGGTAAATTGGGTACCTCTATCTGAGATGATGGACAATGGAACACCGTACAATCTGACCAACTCTCTGATATAGAATTTGACATAATCCTCGACTGAGTAAGAGGTATGGACTGGTAGGAAATGAACTAATTTGGTCATCCTGTCTACAATGACCTAACTGAATTATGCTAGCGACGAGTATTGATAACGCTCAACTTACACGCCAATTTATTGCAAGGCGATCGTTGTCAATATATTTACCCAACTTTTGGAGTCGGGGTCGAATCCACAGGGAATAATGTGAGTGGCGATTAAATTAATTTGAGACTATAGCTACAAGTTGAATTCAAACAGATGATACGTAAAGATAAAATGGGGGTTTTTGATGATCAACAAATAATTGTTGGTCACTTTAGTTTCAGTGTTTGTAAATCAAGACTTTATGAAAAAACCAAAATTAGGTTCACTAGGGCTTTCGGTACATGACAGATACTAAAAGTGGTTCAAGATTCTCACGGTGGTTAGGATAACAAGCTATCTTTATCGATGATATGCTCAAATGTCTCTCGACCTATTTAAGCGTCTAATTTCTTAATCCTTTCGGACTTAGGAAATCGCTATTCACTACCCAGATTTTACCTCAGGTTAATCAACCTTGTTACAGTGTTGATTATTAAACGAAGTATTTTCGAGTCCCTGTTGATAATTCACTTCCTACTGTATATGATTTCTATCTCAAGAAAATCAAAGTAGGTGTGTCTACTGTTTGCAACCAACAGACGTTAATTAAAATCTCAGAATTATCAAGAAATCCTAACACCTATTAAATCTTGAGTGTTTAGCACATCATCATGACCTAACTCTAGATCCCATAATTCAGGTTAACGAAGTTTAGCCACTCATGATGCAAAGAACGAAACACATAATTGAATTCATAATTGAGAAGATCAACTTACAGAGATGAATAATAATTAGTGAATCATATATTAGATCACAAAGGAAAATCCCAAAATACTGATAATAATCTCTTCAAAGTATTTGCTTTTCCAAGACCAGAAACTCCAGAGAGAAAATATCAAAATACGTCTCTTAAAACTCAAGTGCCAACCCCATAGAAAAACCCTAAACAATGCTTTTTATAGTTAATCCTAAATAAGGAAATAAAATTAAAGTTGCATCTTTTTCTCGGAATAGACAACGACATCCGTGAAAGCTTATCAGGAGTCTGACGGCTTATCACGGATGTTGTCAGCTCTTCTGCACTTTTGGCTTCTTCTGTCTATGGATGACGACGACGTTGATGCCTTATCACCAACCTGGTATCTTATCACGAACGTCGTCATAAAAATATCTTCAACTCCCATTCTCTCTTTAAGGATGACGACATTCATGACGGCGTATCACACTTTTGACGTCATATCTCCAGATGTCGTCACAAGCTTCAACTCATGCTTTAGTCTGACGATAACTGTGATAGCCTATCACAGGGATGACGACTTATCACAGATGTCGTCAGCCACACTTCTCTTCAGATTCCTCCAGATTTCAAATTCTTTTCTTCCATTCTTGTTGGTTCTCTATCCCATCAGCTTAAACTGTAAAATCAGACATAAACAAATCAAAAATGACAAAAGTTTCTTAAGACTTCATAATTATTCTTGGTTAAAGGTCTTAAATGTGTTAGCAATTGCTCACACATCAACACCTTCAACTTAAAACAATTTCTTGTCCTCAAGCAACTAAAACACAACACTACAATGCTTAACCAAGAGACACATAAGATACCTATGATAGTTGATCATCAATTTTAGTTCAAAACACATTACTCTCTCCATTTTCAATCTCTTTAAACCCAGTTGTGTATATCCATGAAGATCAACAATGTAACAGAAATGAATCAAGATATGGCATCAACTTAGCAACAATAACTATGCATATGTACAAATTACACTACCTAAACAAGTTAGCAACTAACAACGTAACCAGTGTGCCCTCACTACAAAGAAGTCCCACGTCACTTATATCAAACATTACATATGTTACCATGGGGACAATCACCAGACACTCACTCTCAGAATGAAGTTCCAATCAATGTATACCGAATACCATAGGCTTGCCCTTATTTTCATTACCAAGACTTTCAGAGAGGTCAGCTAGGATCACTATAGGTCTTTTCTTAGGCTTGTAATGTAGGCTAGGGGCTGGTATGATACTCAATGATATTTATAGTGACTAAGCCTCCTTGACACTACACTATCTTTTTGGGGTTTCACTCATTAGACTTTTCCTATCCTTCTCTTTTCTTGATCACACTTATTCAGGATGAGTGCGGTTCTTTTCTACAATTACTTTTTTTTCACAACTTTTCCTTTTCTTGCTTTTTTCCACCACACCCAACTTTTTATTCTTTTATTTTACTCTACCTTTCTTCATACTTATTTTACATCACGCACCCCTATGATAGCCACCCTCAACTTAGGACATTTGCCTAAGTCAAGGAGCACAGTGTCCAAGGAGGACCAGGGCCAAAATAGGTTCATTATGATATAAACTGAAAAAGTGACAGGGGTCATAAAAAGAAATAGGCTAATTAGGCTCAAAGAAGGGATCAAGGGATATTCTACATACAGGGAAGGTTATTTAGGCTAAAAGTGAGCTAATATCAAAATGGCCTATTGTCCTTTCCTAACCCCTATCCTTCAACCAAGGTAAGACTAACCGGGCAAGTTCTGGCTTTAACACACAACGGGAACTAGATAGTATCTCACACTCACATGGAACAAAGGTACATCACAAGCTACTACCCATTCGGTTCATGCACTTATTTAGCAATGGTTATCATGTTACTAGAACTAATGACATAACAAGATGCACAGTGGTCACACATAAATGCATATCACACAGTTATAAAACAGACCTTTGGAGAGGTGTTCAAAAATCAACAAAAATATGTCAACTGCCGTAGATACTTATTTTTCTCCCAATTAACCACAACACATCACAAAATAAACACCATACGCCTAAACATGCTGGCTTTACTAGGAACAAGACTCCGAGGAAAAGAGGCATGGCAACAAAAACCCACGGAGGACATCAACACCCACAAGTAGCCCCACCCTCAACTTAAAATCATGCAATGTCCCCAATGCATCAAACCAAAACAAAAAAGTTAGAAATATACCTGTGGCACCATGGGTGAGAAGATCTGATGTTAATCACATAATACGAATACAAACAACAAAATACCTTGGGTTGCCTCCCAAGAAGCTCCTAATTTAATGTGCGGCATGACTCAGTTATCTTGACTACTCAGACTTCATCAAGATACCTTGTTGATAATTATTTATGTCTCCACTTGGAGGATTTAAAACGTCGACCCAACTTTTGATCAATACATCTTCGAGGTGTGTTGGGAAAATATGAGGGCATGATGAGGAATGTTCTATCACGCCACTTTGAAGACTTGAACTGCTTGCCCAATTTTGCACTGAATTTTTGTATGGGATCATTTGGCAACGGTGAGAATCTTAAGCATCCACTAAATGGACATCGATCTTTAAGCTTCTTGGCCTTCAAGATTGGGGTTGTAGTATACCCTTTTGGAAGTACAAACTCCAAAATATAAGAATCTTCCTCCTTATTTTCAAAATTCACTATTTGTTTGGGTGATTTGACTTTCATCACATCCACCAAGCATAATGTTGAAAAGTAGTTCGAATGAGGACTAACTCTCTACATAAGGACACAACAACAAGCATAAGTACTTTGGATACATCACAATACACAACAAACCCATCTAAACCATCTGGTAAAGTAAGAACTGAGGCTCAGGTGAGTCGAGTCCTCAACTCTTGAAACTTTTTCATCAATATTGGAGGCTAGGGTTTCAAGAGTGTTCATTCAACGGCTAAGGGGGTCAAGAATCCTTTCGTGAATCATATTGGAAAAGGTGTGTGACTCTTACCCTATCATTATTTCTCAACTATCATGTTATTTAAATAATGATTATGAATCATTAATTTTGGTTTTCGAAACAAATGTTGAGGGTTTTGTTGTATAGTAATGGGTTATTTTTTCTCTTCTTTAAACTTAAGATTACCCATGATTTGGTGATGGTTTTCACATATGGGTGCTTGTTGATTGGGATTTAACAAATGGGTCAAAATTAACTCTAATATTGATGATTTTCACATGGGTTTTGATCATGGTGAGAGTATGCCCTCTAGGTATTTGTGAAAATATATACTAAAAATAACTAGTCATGTGTTGATGGTGAATTAAACTAAGAAAATCGCTCAATGAGTAAGAAAGGTTTGTAAATGATCTTGTAAAGGACTTATTGGCCAAGTAATGGGTTAAATAGTGCCCTTGGTGGTTGGATTGGTTAAAAAGGATTTAGAGTCCCTAACATGAAATTTAATTATGTTTCAACTAAAGCTTGGTGTAAGAGTGCTAATGAGTGATTTTGGTAAAGGTCTTGATGACCAAGATTTGACATGAATGATATTTGAAATGAATGTATTGGTTTATTAAAGTAATTGATTGACATATGTATAAAGTTAAATTGTGGCCTTGATGGCTTAGAATGTTTAAATAGGTTAAAGTCCCCAAATATGAATGGTGTGATGTGAATGCATGGACAAAGGGTTGGAGTCCTAATGTCGACTAGTAATGGACTCGATGACTTATGGTTAAAGTTCACATGCATAATGAAATGGCTTATGGTTAGAGTCCACTTGCATGATGAAATGTCTTGTGGTTAGAGTCCACATGCATAATGAAATGGCTTGTGGTTAGAGTCCACTTGACTAATTAAAAGGCTTTTGGTTAGAGTCCACTTGCTTCATAAGATGGCTTGAGGTTAGAGTCCTCTTTCTTGATATAACCTAAGCGGTGGAAGGTTAGATTCCTCCACTTCATGGTTCATATTTGAGTTCTTTGTAATGCATGCTAAGGCCTTTTTATATTTTGACACTTGATGTACCCATATATATTTACATGTCTATGTGTATAAATGTGGTGTCTTATGATGGTTTTACTTGGTATTGAATAGTAATACTATTTTATCCTTATTCTTGAATTACATGCCAACTCTTCAACCATTAACCATTTCCAAATACTATGTCCCCATGCGACACAGTGGACGAAACATCTTCTTCTCTTCCTGCATAGCGATCAAGTGTCCAGGCGATTCGAGTATTGGCATTGAAGTGGTGAACTTCCATCTTTTTGAAGGCCCATATTTCATGGTTTTCTTAGCTTATGTTATAGACTTATTCTGGATTTGGTTTTGGATATTGTTGGGGGCTGTCTCAGTATATCATTGACTTCAGATTTATAGAGGCTTGTGGATAACTGTGGAGTTGGGTATATTGAATGTTGAATGTTGACATTAATTAATGTCTAAACTTTCTTAAGTTATGATTGTTAGTTCTATTTTCCCTATCTTAATATATGTTAGAAGTTTATCCGATGCTTATGGATTGATCTGATGGTTAGGTTGGGTTAATGGGGCGATCTCCTGTCCTTGTTGGAATTGAGATTCCCATACGATAAGGCCCAATTTTGGGTCATGTCAGATAGGGTGACCACCTGAAGTGTTGAGTCACCCGTTTCCCTCTATCCTTGTTCAGTCTTTTGTATTCGTGATGGATATATTGACTATATTGACATATGGGTTGTATTTCCTATGATCATACTTAGATGCTCTTGTACTGATATTATCAGGTCATGGGATTGGTATCCGTATTTTTGATTGTCTTTTTTTAGTGGAACATTATTGATTATAATTGTGTTTGTGTATTTATGCCCAGTTGGCCATTTATACTAAATTATTCCATTGCCTTAGCTCTGGGTTACAGTGTTGGCTTACCTCCTAGTGGGTTTTAGTATGTGCCATCATGACTCGCGAATCGGGTCATGATAGAAAGATTTGATTTCTTGTCCCAAAATAAATGTCTATATTCAGTGTGAGGGACTTCTTTGTAAATAGGGTATGTGGATGTATAATGACCCTCAAGCTCATTTTTTATATTTCCATACTTTTTTGCTATTTAGAGATTTCCTATAGATTCTCCAAATCATTTGTGACTTGCTATAACTAACAGTTAAGTTACTGGGAAGTTTATTTTATTTTTAGAGCCGATTCTGTATTTTGAAGTCTTCATTAGTAAGGATTGGATATCAGGCATAAAATTTAGGTCATCAACCTTATATACTAATTCTGATAGTTCTAAGAGATTCGGAACATCGATTTTAGGCTAAAGGGACCTTTGGTTCAGGTCTCGAGTCTTCTGAAATCATTTTGGGCAATGGGATGGATTTTGGTAAAAGTGTCTCTTTGGTATGGGCCCTAAATTTTATAGAAAAGACAACATATGGAAATTTTGATGGCTTCGTTGCATATGAAATGTCAAATATGATAGGGTGGCATAGTTTATTTACATTCATGGGATTCTAAATAAATCATGAAGGGTTGATAGTAACTTAGCAAAATCCAAGTTTAGTTGGGGCAACCACTTAAGCTGACCTTTGCTCACTTAAGAGGTGGTGGCTTTAGCAACCAAAGTGTTTCTTTATCTACCAAGACAAGCCCCACCAAGTTTCTTTAGCAGAATCCTTATCGGTAAAACAACTATCATTTAAGCAATATGTTGTTTTCTTTAGCAGAGGTCGGCCAAGTGCCATGGGTTGGTTAAGCGATCCTATACCGCTTTAGAAGTGACCGCTTAAGTGGTACATTTAGAGGCATTTATTTCATCACTCACTCGATGTTTTTTCATTTACTCCAAGTCTCAAGAGATATAAATCCCTAAAAAGTGTATAAATTGGGATGTTGATCTTTGGGTGATCGTAGGGTGTTGTTGAGCTGGAAAAGTCATTTCATCATCACAATCATTTTACCATCTAATTCTTGATTTAATTCTCCAATTTTTATTCATATATACCTAGTTCTTTGATGGGATGAATTGGGTATTGTCTGAGCTTGAAATTTACTCATTCTTGAGGATAAATGATCCTTGAGCATTGAGGGACGTGTTGATGATTTGGAAATTATTATTCTGCAACTAAGCCCCACATGGAATTTTGACTTGATTTTGGACTCGAACAATAAAAATGCAATATGGGTATGATTATTATTGTGTAATGTGTAGATCATTATTTTGATAGGCTTCTCAAAAGCAGAAATATCCAATTTAGTGGACTTTATTGGGCATTTTTGATGTCCAGATAGGCTAGGATTACTCTTCTCTTAGATTGAGCTTACTTATAGTATCGGTATGATATTATTCTAGTTTAGGGTAGAATTATGACTTGGTTGTATATTTAGAAATATTTTGATTATTTATCGGGTTAGTTTGCCTTATTTAGGTGGATTTGACCTAACTACACGTTCCTTAGGTTGAATTGCTATTTAGTACTTCATGAGACTTATGAAGCCCCTCTGGCCCACTTTAGGTTAAGATTACTATTAGATCCTTATAGATACCATAGGCCTTCTCCAAACTTCCTATCAACATTCTTGGACCCGAGGAGGGTTAGATATATGTTAAGAAAGGTTCAAAGTCTGGCAATTATGATATTAAGACTGATTTGAGTCCAGCATCTATGATGATACTACTTCCAGTTCAAGTCTGATATTCATGATATTATTTCCTATTCAAGTTCGGCGTGTGAGATATTATTTCTAATTTGAGTCCCATTGAGTGGTTACTTATGGTGGTTATGGAATCGATTCGAGTCTGATATTTATGTTATGGAATGATCCATAGTAACAGGTTCAAGGTTTTGATGTTTTTGAAGTATTTTGGTCAGTATTTCTTTTTGGTTGGATCCATCGAGCTTATGGGGGCTCACATGGATTATTTACTTTTATTTGTGTCTTTTTGGATTATGGGGGCTGAGTTAGGCTATAGTTAGTAATGTTCTCTTGTTAGCTTTTATTTAGTTGATTGTTTTTAGTATTTGGAGCACTGTTCTAGGATTACCCTCTTTTCCCTAACTTGGTTTATAATCTCTCATCTTATTGTATTTATATTATGATTTATCTCATTTGGTCAGTGATACCTACTAGTATCCATTTATTTGGAACTTGATGACACTTAAACTACACCTTTGAACTGTAAGAGATCAGCATCACTATAGTAAACCAATGGCATTGGGCTCAAATCAATAAGGATTAAAGACAAGGATTTAAATACTCAAGAGTAATAGAAGTCTACTAGGAGTTGACCAGTAATGTGTGGTAAGCAAACATGAAAGTAAAAATGGGGGGGTGGGGTGGGGTTGAATGATTTTGAATTTAACAATTTTGTTGTTATTTGACTATTATTTTGAAGCTATAAATAGTTAGAGATAATCAATTGTTGATGGGACTTGGAGTTATGCCTTCCTAGGTGTGGGTTCATGCATAGGTATTTGATTATTCATCAAAATATAGCTAGAATTCATGGGTAGGCTAAATCTTTAGGTATTAATGAAATTTTTTCACTAAAATTCCAAACATCACAAATGGGTTCTTTCAAACACCTTGTAAATTTAACAATTTTAACAATCTACGGCCTCAATTATTATCCCTATGTCTAAGAAATGCTATTAAATGAACTAACTCAAGTTATTGTTCACACCTATCCCTAACCCATATCCCCTCATTCAAGGATGATATGGGTTCTAAGATAATTGGGATTTGGAACCCCTAGTTCTTAGTTAAAACATGAAATGAATGCAAAACCCATATCAAAAGGCTAATTAGAAGGTCAAATAAATAAAATCCATGCACTTATTATAACCTATTCAAACATAACCCCATGAAAAAGAATTAGATATTCATAGAGAGAGAAAGTAGAGATATACCAAAATTTCCATCATATTGATCTATAGAAAAAAAGAGAACGGTAAATCCAAGGTTTAGTTTCAATAAATATTCAATAGAAATCCCTAATTCTTCACTTGATGGTTACTCTAATGTGTTCTTATCTTAAGAGAAGTACAATAATATTCAATAATGTGGAAATGAGCTGACCCCCCCCCCCCCCCAAATTTAGCCCCAAATTGACTTCTTTAAATATTACAAAAATGCCACTAAACTATTAATCTAATTAAGTAGATCCAAAGTAGATGCAAGAAGATCTAGAATTGGTAGGGTGCATACTGGATGCAGATGGGGTGCACGTTAGGCACAAATGACATTATTTTGGCCATCTTGGCCACCCGTTTGCGTGGGTGGTTTCCCAACAAATCTATGTGAACTTTAGGGCTCTTTTTATTCTGTATTTAACTTCCTATTTACTTTAATGGCTTTCTAATCTTCATTTTCAACCTTTACCTGCACAAATTAGCATTATACATGAGATTAACACAAAATCCATGGAAAAACATGATGATTTAAGCTTAAAATTGCTAACAAGTCTTCAAATTGATGATTTATCAACCCCCAAACTTAAATTATTGCTTGTCCTCAAGAATTCAAGAATAATACAATGAGATAGGGTATTTATGACTTAAAACCACCCAAAAGTAAGCTATACTAGAGATCTAGGCTGACAAAGCTCAACAAAGACTTCTCAAACATGTCATGGCAACAAGTAAACCAATTTTTTTCAATAAGCATATATCTATGAAGCAACGATGCAAGTTTGTATCAAATGATCCTTTCAAATCAACAAATCATCTCGAGAGATGACAAAAAATCATCAAAGATCAATATAATCTTCATAATACAACTTACCTTGCCCATTTACCGAAACCGAGAGTAATTTCATCCTCTACCCCAAAGTATCAATACTGGTCATAGTCAAAATGTAGCTCCACACACAAGATATTTAAATTCTTAAAGGATCTCAAATAATGAAAGAATTCATACTCACTTTTACAGTATATTCAAGTACGATGTATAGAATAGTAGGCTTGCCCTTTGTGTTTTTCGCCAATAATGTAGACTGACCTAGTTTGGAATCACCATGTTCTAGAGGGTCTAGATGAACGTTTAAGGTATAGGAAGGAATATATGGACAAGTGACTAAAAATCCTCCTTCAATGCAATATCTTATGCCTTTCTACCTTAAAATTTTCTAAATTATCCTCCTTATTTACCTCTAAATCAATTCTTTTCCTTCCTTTTACCTTTAGCTTATCATTTACCAAACAAATAGAAACTACCATTTTTTTCTTCACTTTTTTGACTATTTTAATAGATTTTCTAACTTTAAGGCCTTTTTAGCCCCTTATTTTTCAAATTTTTGGGCTATTCTATTAAACTCTTATCATCAAGCATATCTATTGTCTCTCAAACACATGATTTTACAAGCTTACATGCACCTTTCTTGGCTCATCTTAGCATGTCACATTCTTACTCAAAACTTGGATTTTGAACTACCCTTACATTGTTCTCCAAAATACACAACTCTCCAAACCTAGGTTTTTGCCTATATTTCATTAATTAGAATAATGTGATGCATCAAAAGGGTTAAGTGCCAAAAGGAAGACTTCCAAAAGGGTTTAGATATTTTAGCACGATTATCATTACAAGAAGAAAGAAAAATGGGCAAAAGGCTCAACGGGGTTAACTAGGGAACAATTTTAAGGTAGGACATTGGCTATGTGATGGGTCAAAAATAGCCTCCAGTCATCCTCTAAACAAAGATTGCCTAAGATTTTGCTTTGAATACACTCACTGCAAGTTCTAGACTACACGTATGTACAAGAATTATTCAAAAATATGACCACACATAGCATTGGAATCATAGAGTAAAAGGTTAGTTTCCCAACCAATTTGAGCTTAATAAGTTACTCCAAATCAGAGACTCATCCTTGTAAAGGGAAAGAGCCAAAAATTGAATTTACTGGTCTCACTCAAGAGAAACTTATAAACATCCTTGTTCTTTTTCAAAAAGAAAACTTTAATTTTGGTTTTCTTTCAAATAACTTCATTCATTTCCAATGAAATTTTGAAAATATTTTTGATCTTCTTCCTATTTATAAGCTATTTAAAAGACTAGATACTTCATCTAAGGATGTCGCCTTATATTCCACCATGAGTGAACTATCACTCGGTTCAACAAAGAGACTAAACTAAAATAAAGAAAAAAAATCAAGGGAAAACGAAAACAAAATTTTGCTATTTAGGAAAGAATTGAGTTTTGAAGAAATCCTTCGACATTTATTGGACATGTATATACAAAAGGTGATGAGAATAAAGCAAAATAAATTGGGAATTCCTATAACATCAAGTGCATGACACGAGCCAGAAAAGGGACCCATCCAAAATTATTAGCAATATGCCCAATAAGAGGGTCGATCCAAATACATGTTGATAATGAGGAATAAGCCCCCCCTCCAGGGCTAAAGTAAACAAGCATCAAAGTGCAAGCCTCACGAGGGCTAAATTAAGTAAACAACTCAAATGTAAAACATAAATAGACTTCAGAATGATAAATGTAAAAATAGAGTATGAGTGTGTCTATATAATTAATCAAATCAATTCCATCAAATGAAATAATATGTATAGGCCATCAAATGAATAATAAGAATGCACCCCATTAAAAACCATCTCATTGTCTCTAATGCAAAAAAAGAAAGAGAGTAGAGGAAGGTAAAAACTCATGGTGGCGCACTAGGCACTTGGATCCATGTTGGTGGGTGGTCGTACTGTTTTAGAAGGAGCCTTATCAGACTGGGTTCCTCGAAGTAGGTTCACTACAAAAGGCAATGCATCTTGGTTTCCACTTTCGGGCCTTGCTGGATCACTATACATGTTGGTTCTTTGCCCATTATGGATGTAGCTTGTGTCTTATCTTTATCCAAAGCGGTGACTTTCTTAGCATCTCGTGGCAAACTCACACTTCGAGACATACCTATCAAAAAGGAAAAGACCAAAACCAAAACAAAAGAAAATGGCCAAAACATATTTTTAGGGTTTTCATATATTATGAAAGAAAATAAAGCTCAAGAAAAATAAAGGTGAATGCAAGGTAACTTTATCATTATTAGTCATGGGACTCTTTTATCACAACACTCACCTATTTGGACTCTACATTGTCACACATTCTTCTCATTTCACCATTCTGGCACATATAACATCTATGGCACCAATTGAAACAAAAATGACCATATACCCTTAAGAATGGTGTCACTCGTTCTACCATAGGGAAATTTAAGCATTCATGTCTCTCGGGTTACGCAAACTTCACCCGTGAATGCTATGATAAGCACATTTATAGAAAAAATCTATGAAAGTGACATTTATCAACAAAATCAACAAAAAATCATTGTTTTTCGACCATTATAGAGCAATTGGACTCATATTTATGCCTTAAGAATGAATACATTAACCATTAGTAGCAATCACGGCATCCCTCTCGCATTGACGTTTTAACAAACATATGGTGGGCATGAAAGGTAAGAGCTTGAAAAATAGAATAAAAGTGCATGTGAGCAAGACCAACTCACTAAGTCATCACTAAACACACCATTGGTACTAATACTAACCCAACTAGATCACCCATCACTCAATTTAGCAAACAATCTTAAAGTTGGTATTTCAAGAAAGCAAGAATTTCCAATCATGCATGTAAAATAAAGCATGCATTCCAAACTTTTCACCTCAACAATCACAACTTATCAAAATAAGCTCAAGTAAATCAAATTCAAACCAAAAGTTTCCACAAAAGTGAAACACCTTTTACAATTTAAAGGAATTCAAAGAGAAAATCATAAAAGATGATGTCATTTAAGTATACTTAAGAGGGGAAAAACAATGCAATGATTCGAGGTTGAATTCTTGAAATGAGAAATTGAGTATTATAAATTGAGGTTGTAGGAATTTAAGAGTGTGATGAAAGAAAAAAATTGCATTGTAGGGTAAAATAATGTTTTGTCTCACTGGATGGCTCATTTTCGTGCAATGCTCTAGGGATTTGTCTCAAAAATACCACATGTACATGCAATATGTGCTGGACCTATGCTTGGACAACTCAAGGAGGTCTAGCACAAGTTAAAATAGTATGCTCTAGTGATTTTGGCTCACCTGTTCCCCAATTGCACCTAGCCTACGCCTGGTCTGCTCAAACATGTACAAAGCATGTCCAGGCAATGTTGCCACTTCCAGATGCATTCAGAGTGCGCTTGAGCTATGCCTGGACTGCCCCAGTATGTCCAATGCAGGTTAAGGTAGCATATGTTTCCTTCACTTGCTTTTCGGTTATTCCTGGACTGCTCAAGCATGTCCAATGTAGTTCCAAGCTAGGATATGTGATTTTGAGAAATATTTTAAAACAAATATTGGGTGGGGTACAATTTTGAGCCCCTGAACCTTTCTTCACCTATTCCAACTTATGTTATCACCTGCAAACACCAAAAATAAGTTAAAGTTAGAATTCAAAACACTAGAAAATAACAAGAATAAACCTTGGGTTGCCTCCCAAGACGTGCCTTAGTTATTTTCATGGAACGACATTAATTGATCATCAATTTGGATCCTTGAATTGAAACAACTCAACCGCATTTTCTTTGAATACACCCACAGAGTGATGCCTCAATTCATGTCCATTCACCACAAACTCTTTTTCTCATGGTCTTCTAATTTAATTTTTCCATTTGAATACATATTTGATACCATGAATGGGCCAAAATACTTAGTTTTAAGATTTCCTAGAAAATGTTTCAACCTATTGTTGAAGAGGAGCACATTATCACACCACTATGAGCTTCTCGATTAAATCTCTTAATATTATGATGCCTATTCATTTTAGCTTTAATTGAATAGCTATTGGTAACAATGCCTTTTATGTACACTACGAGGCATCCAATAGTATGAAAGAACTTTTTCACCATAGACTTTGAGGCTTCAATTAACCAAGGCGATAGATCATCCAAACCAATAGTTGGCAAAGTATTTCTCTCACAAGGGTTTTTATTGAGGAGCCAAGACTCATCATCAAACCAACCACCTCATTATTTTCTTCAATCACCTCACTCCTTAAGTTCCCCAATGCACAAACCAAGGGATAATAAATAAAATTTACCTTTATGTTGTTAGTCACCTCATCATTAACAATATTAATCACCAAAAGAACTTGCAAATCCTTAGGTTGTTTCATAGACTTACACACGCTTAAAGAGACCATTTCATTATTCACTCAAAATTTAATTTCCCCATATTCAATATCTACTCAGGCTCTTCCAGTAGCTACAATGGACCACCTAAAATGATGGGGACCTCATGATCCATCTGTCAATAAAGAATAATAAAGTCATCAAAAAATATAAACTAGTCCACCTTCACAAGAACATCACATAGTACTCTCACAGACTTCTTGGTAGAATGATCTACCATTAAAAGCCTTATTGTTGTTGGTATGGGGGCACCCAAAATTAACTATTGAAACATGTCAAATGGAATAAAATTAATTATTTCCCCAAGATCACACAATGTTTTTCTAAACTTGTGCACCCCAATAATGCAAGGAACATTGAATGCACTCAGGTATTCCTACTTCCCCACCATTATTCTAGATATTATGGCACTACAACTATAGATTACCTCTATAGTTTCAACATCTATGACTCATTTCCTTGTAACCAAGTACTTCATAAATTTAGCATACACAGGCATCTCTTGTAAAGCTTCTAACTATAATACCCCAGATTTTTTGCCCTAGAAAAACTTTGGAGTTTTGAACTTACTTCCCTGAGTACGGCTCTCCCTACAAGTCATAGGGTATCATGATAGGTCATAGGAACCAAATTGTAGGGTGTCCAATGAGTTTTGCCTAAGTTGCTTCCCTGTTGACGACTTAAGGTAGTGAAACATAAAGATTCCCTATGAGTCGTATAGCTCCCTTCAGTAGCCAAACCAGTATAATGTTCAAAGTGTTTAGCCTTGAGTACGACTACACTTAATGAGTCGTATTGACTCTATACGAGTCATAAGGTTTCAATAGTAATGTGACCATTGTGTACCCAAAATTTTCTTTCTTGATTATGACTCATACCCTACGAGTCGTAGTGAGTCCTTACGAGTCGTCTAGTGACGCGTAGTCACTGGCAATAATTTTTCATCTTTTAACTTAAGGGAATTTTGGAAATTTTAACTTTTGTCCTAAACATAACCCATGACTTTAAAATATTATTGGGACCGCATTCCCATCCATAAGACACCAAAATAAATTCTCTCTTCTCATAAATTCCCTCAAGCAAGAGAGTTAGAGTTTTCTCAAGGTTGATTGTCTAGAGCTTCCAACGGAAAATTACCTACAAAATTTTGATCCTTTCAGTCATGTACCTCTTTCCCCAAAACATATTTTGTTAAAAGCATGTGCTTAAATATCTAGGCATGTGGTTTTATTATTGGTTTTTAGATATGGGTAGGGGATTTTGAATGATTATTGTTTATGTGATGTTTCATGATTATATATGCATTATTTATGGTTTAAATAGTGGTTTTGAAACTAATTAGATGCATGGGTGTATGAATTGAATGGGGAGGATGGTTGTTCCCCAAGTTTGATAAGTAATAATTTGAAGCTTTAAATAAACTCAACCCAATCTTATGGAATTGATTTTGACCATGAGAATATGCTTATAGAAAGGTATTTTGAAACCTTGCACAATATAAATACAGTGCCCCAAGTCCATACCTTGGAAGCTACATGGTGCTTACGACCCCGAAGGACCATAAGCTAACCCATGATTGATTTCTGTTGTGAGGACTGGGTAATAATAATGTAATAAATGCAGAAAATAGGCTGAAATGCCAAAAGGTTCAAAATCTGAAATACTGAAAAAGAATATCAATTGTAATAATAATCTTTAAAACTGAATACTATCTGAAAGTCTAGTCTGAAAAAGCCTCTAACTAAACTGTCTAAAAGTGGAGTTGATGGGACAATCCCCTAACTAACTCTTACTACTAAAATACAGAAATAAAATATATATTCGATAGATGAGGACTCACTACTAAATCTAACCCTGCTGGCTGAATCTAAATCTTTCTATGCATGTTTGGGAACCAAAACATCCTAACCTATGATATTAGACATCATAGAGCAAAGAGAAAGTATGCATCAGTACGTGGAATGTAATGGTATGCTAGATAAGGTAAGGCTGAATGCAAGGGTTCATATGCATGAACAATATCTAACTGACTGGTATAGAGTAACTAAATAAGAGTACATAGATATTCTAAAAATTGTTGTAAATACAGATTATACATTATAGTGCATATACATGAATGTATATTGTAACTGAGCTTTTACTAAAGCTGAGTACTAAGTTTTGATACTGAGTAACTGATAATCTGAGATTACTAATACTGATAGCTGAGTGACTATATCTGACAGTCCTGATTCTGTAGAACTGAACTGAGTTTTATTCTAAGACTGAAACTAAAACCATGAGAGGTTATCATCTAACCTACATGCCCCAAATAAGATAACTGAGTTGGGGTCCAACCTGTGACCCCAGTTGGAAGGGTGTCAGTACCGTGCCACGGGTAAAGACAAGCTGAAGAGTTACCCTCATCTAGTAGGTACTCTAATGAGAATGGTGAAACCCTCAACTGGTAGGTTAAAACACCTCATAAACCCTCAACTGGCAGGTTGATGTCTCAACCTACGCTGGCTTCATTGTTCTGGAATGCAAGGACTGCTTCTAATGATCACACCCTCTACTGGCAGATGAGTCCCCATCCTTGGGTTCCCTCGGTGCTAAATCCTACTCCCAACTGAATAGACTCTGGATTATACTGAACTAGACTGGACTGATAATGTATTTTACTAAGTTCTGACACCAACTGAGTACTACTGAGTTTTGTAATAGACTGAGTTTTACTGATCGAGTCATGACTGATACTATTTTGTAACTACTATAGCTCTGGGTGAAAAATTAAATTTTCTGGTATTAAATACCCCCAGGACTCGATAGCATGAAAAATAGAGCATAGCATGATCTTGAGAAACATAACAATGTACACTTGTTCATAATTCGTTCATAGAGATATTTTATCAAACACATGTAGGGCATAAGCTTGTATATATACTAGCATATCATGATATCACCATTTAATTCACATGGAGATTCTATCAAACACTTGGGGAGCACAACTTAATGCACATAGTCATGGATATCATATAAACATTGCAACTAGAATGCCCAAACTTACAAATTCAAGGATTATAACATGAAAATTACACAATTCAATATACATGCTATTTCAATTTCATGAAAACCACAATTAATCATGGATTGAAAATCAATTAATGTTATGAACATGAATACAATCCAATTTGAAGCATATAAATCATAAATCAACAATCTCGTGGTTTTAAAAATGGATTCTTGGACTCTAATGGTGAAAGGAACCCAAAGATGAACATCTAACATACCTGGGAATATTAGTTCTTGAAGGTTCTTGGAGAAATTCTTGAGTTTGTTCTTGATTTCTTGAAGCTAGGGTTTTGCCTCTTTTAGAGAGAGTGTTTTAATCTTGAGAGAAAGTGAGGAAATAATTATATAATAGGGTAGTTAGGGCTTTAATCCCATGTTTAGGATGATTAGGGATTTTAGAAATTGACCAAACAACCTTTGAATTAAAATCATGAAAAAATAAAATCCCAATTTTTCATGCTGGTGCGACATGGTGGAATCACGCCACCTCACTGGAAATTGGACGACTGGAAACTGGAGGTGTGACACGACATAATGCCATCACGTCGGCTCACTACATGCAAATTCACCTCTTTATGCGATGCGCCATGATTACCATGGAATACTGGAAAATGACAATTGGGAATTTGGCTGGTGGAGCGATACGGTGGTATCACATTGGCTTACTGGAAAATAACCATTTCCATTTGGATGGTCTCCGCGACTCACTGGCTGCCAATTCATTAGACTATCTTACAAAAAATGGCTTTAACTCTTCACCCGAGTATTGGATTTGGGCAAACTTTATATCGTTCGAAAGCTGACTGAATTTCTATGCATTGGTAAACTCTAAACTTAAAATACTGATTATTTTAAAAAATTTAGGTAGGAATACTCATGTTCTTAGAGCTAAATTAATCTTGAGAAATACGGGGTATTACAATATCTCCCCCTTCGAAATATTTGTCCTCGAATAAGATTGATTAAGTTATGAAACACTGATAGACTGAGATTACCCACTGAACATGCATATCTGATGCATGGGTACATGATTGAAGCTACTGATAAGCTGAGTTTTCATACTGAACAGGCATATCTGATGCTTGGGTACATGACTGAACTGATTCGTGAATGCATGATTGGATATGCAACGGTAAAGAATACCAAGTTTATAACTGTAACTGAATATGGAACTGAGTAGAGTTAAGGAAGACTGCTACCTTAAACTGAATCTGAGTTTGTGGAGAAGAGGTGAGGATACTTGGTTTGCATAAATACTTTTGCTTTCTTAGTAGCTCCCTCAATGAACTGATTCCGCCAAAGAACTTTGACCAAGGGAACTTCTTTGTTCCTCAGTCTTGAATGTGACGATCGAGGATCTGGACTAGAACTTTTTTGAAAGAGAGATCATTCTGAATATATATGCCCTCAAAGGGAACTACGACTGCTAGGTCACCAATGCATTTCTTTATCAAGGAGACATGGAACACTGGGTATACTGAATCTAGATCTGAAAGAAACTCAAGCTTGTAAGATACCTTTCCGAAATGACTGAGAATTCTGTGATGACCGACATATCAGGGACTGAGTTTTCCCTTTTTTCCAAACCTCTTCACCCCCATCATGGGAGAGATTTTCAAGAACACAAGGTCTCCAATCTCAAACTAGAGATCTTTTCTTCTCACATCTACATATGATTTTGGTCGGCTCTGGGCTGCCTTAAACCTTTCTTTGATTAGTTGAACCTTCTCTAAGGAATCAAACACTAAGTTAGACCCTACTACTGAGGCCTCACCTACCTTAAACCAATCGATTGGAGATCTGTATATCCTATCGTAGAGAGCCTCAAATGGAGCCATCTGAATACTGGAATGATAATTGTTATTGTATGTGAATTCAATCAAAGGCAAGTGGTCATACCAACTACCTTTAAAATCGACAACTCATACTCCCATCATATCTTCTAGAGTCTGAATGGTTCTCTCTGCTTGACCATCTGTTTGAGGATGGAAGGCTGTACTGAGATGAACTTGGATACCAAGACCCTTTTGGAATGCTTTCCAGAAATAAAAGGTAAACTGGGTATCTCTATCTGAGATGATGGATATTGGGATTCCGTGTAAACTGACCAACTCTATGATATATAGTTTAGCATAGTCCTCGACTGAATAAGAGGTATGAACTGGCAGGAAATTAGCTGATTTGGTCATCCTATCTATGATAACTCAAATAGAATCATGCTGATGACAAGTATGAGGCAAACCCGTCTCAAAGTTCATGTTTACTTCTTACTATTTCCATGTGGGAATACTAAACCCCTACATTGACCCACTAGGCTTCTGGTGCTCAATCTTAACCTGCTGACACATAGAGCACTTAGCTACAAACTCTGTAATATCCCTCTTCATCCCACTCCACTAATAGATCTCCCGCAAATCACGGTACATCTTAGTGTCCCCTGGATGAAAAGATTATGTCATACCATGCGCTTCTACAAGAATTCATTGCCTCAAGTCATCTACACCTGGCACACATAAAAAACCCTAGCAACGCAACACACCATCTCCTCTTTGGAGAAAACCTTTACTTTCTGATCTCTGACTGACTCTTTCAATTTAACTAGAATGGGATCTCTGTCCTTCTTTTTCTTTACATTAGAAACCATAGATGATTCTAAACTATTCTAAACCCACACACTACCTTCTGCTGAATCAACTAAGTGGACACCTAGTCTTGTAAGCAGATGAACTTTCCAAACTAACTTCTTATCATTCTCAACGTGAGCAACACTACCCATAGATAATTTACTAAAAGAATCAGCCACTACATTGGCCTTGCCTGGATAGTACAGAACACTCATGTCATAATCTTACAATAACTTTAACCACCTTCTCTGACATAAATTCAAATATTTTTGATAAAAGACATACTACAAGCTTTTATGATCTGTGAACACATCGACATACATCTCATACAAATAATGCCTCCAAATCTTTAAGGCAAACACTACAGTTGCTAACTCAAGATCACGAGTCAGGTAATTCTTCTCATAGATCTTAAGCTATCTAGAGGCGTAGGCTATGACCTTACCTCTCTGCATGAGGACATAACCCAAACCTACTCTGGATGCATCACAGTACACAACAAACCCATCTGAACCATCTGGTAGAGTCAAAACTGGGGCTGAGCTGAGTCAAGTCTTAAACTCCTGAAAACTCTTCTCGCAGGAATCTGACCACTAAAACTTGACTTTCTTCTGAGTCAATCTGTACATGGGGGACGCAATAGATGAAAACCCTTTAACAAACTAATAGTAATATCCAACTAAACCCAAGAAGCTCCTAATATCTAATGGAGAAATGGGTCTAGGCCAGTTTCTCACTTCTTCGATCTTTTAAGGATCAACTCTAATTCTATCACCGAAAATAATATGACAAAGGAATACTACTGACCTTAGCCAAAATTCGCACTTGTTGAATTTGGCGAACAACTGATGAGTTCTAAGAGTCTGAAGTACAATTTTGAGGTGATCTTCATGATCATTGTCGATATGGGAATAGACAAAAAGGTCATCGATGAAGACTATAATGAACATGTCCAAGTACTGCTTGAACACATGATTCATTAAGTCCATGAAAGCTGCTGGGGCATTTGTAAGACCAAAGGACATGACTAGAAACTCAAAGTGACCATGGAATGTCACATTCTCTGACTCAGAGCTGATGATAGCCTGATCTGAAGTCTCTCTTAGAAGAGTAACTGGCACCCTGAAGTTGGTCAAATAAGTCATCAATTCTAGGGAGTGGATATTTATTCTTGACTGTGACTTTGTTCTACTGATGGTAGTCTATACACATTCTGATAGAATCGTTTTTCTTACGCATGAATAAGACTAGTGCGCCACACAGGGAAATGTTGGATCTGATGAATCCCTTATCTTGGAAATCTTTGAACTACTCTTTTAACTCTTTAAGTTCTGCTGGTGCCATTCTATATGGCAGAATAGATATAGGCTGAGTGTTTGGAAGACGGTCTATTACGAAGTCAATTTCCCTTTTGAAAGTAACTTTAGGAAGACCTTCAGGAAATACATCTGAGAATTCATTTACTAGTGGAACTGACTCAAGACTGGGAGTCTCTAAACTGGAGTATTTGACCCGCACAAGATAATAGACACATCACTTAGATATCATTTTTCTCGGTTTAAGGTATGAAATCAACTGACCCTTAAGCGTTGTAGTACTACCCCTCCATTCAAGGACTAGTTCATTTGGAAATTGAAAATGAACAATTCTATTTCAGCAATAAACTGAGGCATAACATGAATGGAGCCAATCTATGCCGAGAATGACGTTGAAATTTATCATCTCTATTCTACTAAGTCTACTAAGTGACTTTTTGATATATCATAACTGGATAGTTCCTATATACCCACCGGGCTATGATAGACTGACCCACTAGGGTAGAGACTGAGAAAGGTTCTTCTAAGATTTTTTGTTTAACTTTGAAATTGACTGCTGTGTAAGTAGTTACAAAAGACAGAGAATCTCCTGGATATAATAAGGCATAAACATGTTAATAGAAGATTTGTAACATACCAGTGACCACGTCAGGAGAACTTTCCAGATCTTGTCCAGACTGAAGTGCATAGAGCCTATTTGGGCATTGCCCATTGATGGCACTGGAAGCGACACCCTGCTGATTCGGGTGACCTAACTGAGCTGAAGGACGATTATACTTAACCTGATAACCTGACTGAGGACAATCTATGACTCTGTGGCCTGGCTTTGCCACACTCAAAACAAACATCACTACCAGCTCTGCAGACACCCTGATGGTTTCTTCCATATGTCTGACAAAGAGGATTTGTTCGAGCAATGCTGACACTACCCTGAGATTTAGATACTGGTGCCCTATCTTTATTACCATTCCTGAACTTAGGTACTGGAGCACTGGCTGAGGATGAAGCTTGAACTAAAGACTTAGGACGAAACTAGGAACGGTTACTGCCCTCTGACTTAGTCTGATTGAAATTGAAGCTACCTATTATATCTCTCTTGTTATGCCTCTCTCTCTCTCTATTATTATCCTCTTCTATCTACTGAGCATGGACCATGATCCTTGATATAACCATCTACTTAATCAACATCACAGTTCTGCACTCCTTAACCATACTATCTAACACCCTAGATCAAACTTGCTCATTCTGGACCTACTATCTGCTACTATATAGGGATCATATCTGTCTAACTAAGTAAACTTAAGGGAATACTTTTTCACTCTTATTCTACCTTGTTTTAGATTGATGAACTCTAACACCTTGGCTTCTCTTAGTTCTAAGGGAAACAATCTATCTGGAAAAGCAGTAGAAAACTCTTTCCACTCTATGGGCTCTGCATCTATGCCCCTATCTACCTTTCACTACTTAAACCACATATGAGCTACATCTTGTAGCTGATAGGCTGCTAACTCAGCTGTAACGCCCTGAATCTATTACCCAAAATATTACACGATGCTCATGACCCCGAAGGACCACAAGCTAACCCATGCCTGATATTTGTACTGAGCACTGAATGATATACTGTAAATATATTGAATATAAGATGTAAGTCCATAGGGTTCAAACCTAAACTAATACTGAATATAAAACAATCTCTGTAATGGGGTATAATAATACCCAAAACTAAAATAAACTGTCTGAAACATACTATAGTCTGAAAGCCTCTAAACTATCTAAAATCTATGGAGTAGATGTGACATGTCCCCAACTAACTCTGAACTACTAAAATAATAAAGTAATAAAATAATCATGCTATCCTTGAATGATGAGGACTCATTGCTAATGTGGCTGCTGAATGTATGATCTACTAAGGATGCTCGGGAGCTCCTGCTTCTAAACCTATGGTATAAAATACCATAGCATAAATGCATCAGTATGATTAAATGTACTAGTATTAAAGTGAGGTAAGATGAATGCAAGGGTTCATATGCATGAACAATAATAACTAACTGATGACATGAATATGAACATGTGAGAAATACATGCATGAATACGTAAATTGGGACTGGGGTCGTGACAATACTAAATACTGATGTACTGACATATGAGTTTACTAATACCGAGATACTGAATAATTGAGTCTGTTGATGATATGAATTACGGAGTTTATAGATAACTGGTATTTGAGGTTACTCGTATATATTACTAATAACTGAAAACTGAGTACACTGATACTGAAAACTATCTTAGTTCTTTACTGGGCCGGGAGACTGTATCTGACAGTCCTGATTCTAATGGAACTAGCTGAGTTCCATACGAAGTTGAGTGACTGTATCTAACAGTCCTGATGTCTTTAGAACTGAACTGAATTCTATTACTGAAACTGAGTCTGTAACTGAGACTGTGGGAAAAATTCATCTAATCGACATGCCCCGCATTTGAACTGGTGGGGTTCAACCTGTAACCCCAGCTGGAAGGGTGTCAGTATTATTCCATGGACAAAGACAAGCTGTGATTAAACCCTCTCTGATAGGGATCTCTTCCATCAACCTCTCCTATAAGGAAAACTCAAATGAGATGTGTAGTCCCTAGACTCGTAGGGGTACATCTCAACCTACGCTGGCTACATTGTTCTGGAATACAGGGATTGCTTCTAAGTATTACGCCCTATACTGACTGACAGGTGAGCCCTCATCCTTGGGTTTACTCAGTGCTAAATCCTACTCTCAACTGAAAATACACTGAACTAAACTGTTACTAATCGTATTGTATAACTGATTTTAACCGAGTTCACTAAATTCTGTTGACTGACAAAATACTACTGAGATCTGATAACTCACTGGGATTGCTGAGATTACAAAGATTACAGAGATTACTAATATTATTAAGATCACTGAGGTTACTGAGATTATTGAGGTTATTGAGTAGGACAATGCTGATACTGAATTCACTGAATTTTCCTGAGTCATGAGACTGACTGAACTCTAATGATCATGGATTGACTGAGAGTATCATAAAAATTGACACTGGATCTCGACACACGGCTAAATTGTCGGTTACAAGTACCTCCAGGACTCAACAACATGAAACTGGCATGGCTTGACACTTCTTGAACACATGACCAATATCAAAAATTCACCATACAATAAATTTAAAGATTTCATGAAGCACATGGTTATCATAATGTTGTACATGGATAGGAATGCATATAATCATGTCATAATTTCATACTCTAACATCATGAGCATCCCAAAAAACATCTACAATACACATTAATAGCATGGGAGTCATTTGAACATAAGGGTAAAACATGTATTTATCGTTTGGGTCATAATTAAGCTATAATGCTTGATTTCTATTCTCTTAGGCATTTTATCAAACACCTTGCAAGGACAACTTAAGCCATAGGCATAATCATCAAATTTTCACTTCAAAACTCCACGCATCAACTAAACTTATAGATTTCAAGCCACACATTAACATAGTTTCATAAACAATACATAAAGATTTCAGCTTGGGAATCACATCATCATAATCTCATGAACATAATCGACCCATAACAAAATATTCACAATACAAGATTTAAAACTTGATTCTTGAACTTTATGGATGGAAGGAATCCATGAATGAACATTATGCATACCTCCGTTCTTGATTATACGAAGATTGACAGAGAGACTCTTGAATTTGAGTATTGAATTTGAATCTTTAATTGAAAATCCTAACTTTTTCTTGAGAGAAACTTGAGAGAGACACTATATTTTGGTTGAATTGGGTCTAAATCCCGTGTTTTAGACTTATATAGGGTTGGGAAATTGACCCTTTTGCCCTTAAAACATGGACATTTATGACTGAAACTGGGCATTGCCGCTATTATCGACGCGATGCGTCAATGGCATCGATGCGATAGTCGACTCATCGAGCGATTATCACGTTGAGTCTCAGTACTTTGACCCTGGAAACCTGCAACAATATCAACCAGCACGATTGGCAACACGGCGCACCAAGATCGCATTGGTCCACTATTTTGGGATTTCAAACGTAGTCTAAACGAGTTCTGAAAAATCCAAAACTTGTCTGGAAACACCTATTGACCTTGTTGGTCATGAATTAGCAAAAATACAGACCATTAAAGGATGTTAAGGTGGTGAAACGAGATTGTCAACTTTCGAAGGCCAATAGTAGGCTAAGTCTGGGAACTTAGTTAGAATTTTCTAAGTATGGGACCCCCTTGACAAGCTTAAAGGACTAATTTAATCTTTGAAATTTGTGGGGTCTTACAATATCTCCTCTTGGAAAAATTCATCCTCGTATGAAACTAATCGATGGAGGAGAAACAATAGACTGAAGTACATATAGGACATGAATAACTGAAACATGATTACATGACTGTCATGACTGATAAACTGAATGTATCATACTGAATATGCATATCTAATGTATGAGTACTGGTTCATGAATGCTTGATTGAGATTTTTGATAATCTGAGCTTCTCACAATAAGAATGCATATCTGGTGAATGATTATATGACTGAACTGACACATAAATACATGACTGAATATGCACTGGTATTTGATACCAAGCTGGTGATGGGAATCTGAACATGGAACTGAATACCGAGTTTGTAATTTAAACTAAGTCTGGAACATGACACCTGAGCTGGATATTGTGATCTGTATTGAGCACCTTGAATACGCGGCTTACGACTAAGGTTGGAGTTTTGAGGGTCAACTTACGAGTAGCCCTTATTCGAAACTGGACTCATTACGAGAAGAGAGAGTGACATATTTAAGTCATAGATGTTTTAGGTCATTATCACATATCTCCCCCTTGGGACACTATGTCCCTTGAAGAATGTTGAACTGACTTTGTTGAGATATTGAGGAAAACTAAAGCAAACCACGAGGAACCTACGTATTGAATCGTGACTGAATACCTGGAATTTGAAACTAGGGCATGATACATGAGCCAAGTTAAACACACCACTACCTAGTTGGTCCATATTAGAATGATCACATTCATGAGATTCTGAATAGTGTGATTAGATGGAAAGATAGGGAAATCACACCATCCAAACTTATCCCTTTGACTGCTAAACTGAGTTACCATCTTTACGGACTAACTTATGCTGAAAACTTATACTCTACTGAAGCATTGCTATGACATTCTTTCTATAGAGTTCTAGTGATGGTAGGGAGAAAGCGAATCTTGGTTTGGCTAGAGCAGGACATCTGAATAGGTGATCGCTACATGGCTGGGATTCTTGTATTAGGAGGCAAGGCCTAAGAAATATTGTCTAAGATAAAGTGACTAAACCTTATATGCTGCAACTAAGACTACTAAAAAGATTCACATGGGCGCTAAGCACGAATGAACAAATATACTAACTTATCTGATTAGTGAATGACTGATAGCGAATACTGGACATGTAAAACCAAACTGCACTTGGTTTGAATAGCTAGACTAGAACTATAGAGTATTATGCATAAAAGGTAATGACTGTCTAGGTAACATGAGGTAACTAAGCATGAGTGAGGGAAAGCTGTATTACCTTAGGAACGGAATGTAAGACCAGGCATCTACCATGATTCAAAAACATTCTGTAACTAAGGTACCAAAATAATAATAACTGAGTAATCGATGGATATAGGCTATGGTCAGGTAATTTTGAAACTAGATTGAGTTACTGATTTGACTGGACTAGGATTGGGACTGAGATTGTAGTTAAGACGGTAATTGAGATTGTAACCGTAACTAAGACATTAACTGATACTGAATGTTGGTTTTCTATATTTGAGGTTTAGACTGGTATGGGAGTACTGAATCTTAATGGCTAAGTAACTGATAGATGAAAGGCATGGTTCTGTGGGACTATCTGAGTCCTTTACTGAATATCGATTACTAAATAATGCTGTAACTGAGGGCTAAGGGATGGAACATCAACACCACAGATTCACCGAGGGGTCTAAACTATAGATATACATGACATAGTCTAAATTTTTAACTGATCATTAAAAGCGTAGCATAAGTCATGAGCTGCATGACCTAAGTCTAGAATTTTTGTGTTCATGGGATATGATTCCTTACACTGAGTGAACTGGGATTCCTCATACTAAGAACTTGAAACACACACAATTCTATGGAAAGTGCATGGATATAAGCTGTATTCATGGGACTGAAATGTAAAACATACGTAAGTATCAGGAAGGTTGAAGTACAAAACTTTGCACTGAGGTAGGAATGGGCTGGGAATCATCTTCCCTTACTGATTTTCTACCCATACTAGTATTACTACTAGAACCTGAAGGCCTAGTTTTCTGAGGGATCATAATCGGACAGTTCTGGAATACCTGTTGGGCTGTGATAGACTGACCCGCTGGGTGGAGACTGAGAAAGGCCCCGTTAATGTCTGGTCTGACCTTAAAGTTGTCTGGTATATAAAGAGTTATAAAATAAAGAGAAGCTCCTGAATCTGAAGAAGTGTAAATATGTAAATAAGAGATCTATAACATACTAGTGGCTGCACTAGGAGGACTTTCCCTATCCTGTCAGAACTGAAGTGAATAGAGTTTGTTTGGGCATTGCCCACTGATAGCGCTGGAACTGGCACCCTGATGATTCTGGCAATCGGACTGAGCTGAAGGACGAGTGTTCTTTCTTCAAGGGCCAAGCCTAGGAAAATCTCGGACCTTGTGACTTGACTCGCCATATCTAAAACTCACATCACTGTCGTCTCTACATATACCCTTATGATGTTTACCACACTCTTCATAAAACGGATGAGTAAAAACCCTACCCTCACTACCATGGGCCTTGGAGCCTGGTACCCTATCTCTACGATCATTTCTAAACTTTAGTGCTGGTGAACTAGCTGAAGATGGAACTAGTGTTGGAAACTTTTGTCTATGCTAAGTATGGTTACCACTCTGCGACCCTGGCTAAGAAAAACCATAACTACTAGTTCTGGCTCTCTTATTTTCCCTTTCCTTCTTCTTAAGTTTCCCCTCCTCAATCTATTGAGCATGGACCATAATCCTAGATATGTCTATCTCCTTAATAAATATTATAGTCTTGCACTCCTTAACAACTCTACCTAATTTCCCAGACACAAACTTACTCATTCTGGATCTACTGTCTGCTACTACATGGGGAGCGTACCTGGCTAACTGAGTGAACTTGAGGGAATATTCTTTCACACTCATGCTACTTTGTCTAAGATTGATGAACTCTAACATTTTGGCTTCTTTCTACTATTGGGGAAAGAATCTATATAAGAAGGACGTAGCAAACTCCTCCCATTCTATGGTCCCTGCAGCTGTACCCCTGTCTACTTTCCACTGCTTAAACCAAGTATGGGCTACATCTTGTAGTTGATAAGCGGCTAACTCTACACCCTCACTGGAAGTCACTCCCATGATATCTGTGACTTTTTGAACTTGATTGAGGGACTCCTGTGGATCCTCTTCGGACTTAAAACATGAGAATAGAGGAGAATTCATTAGGGTAAAGTACCGAATCCTGGCTGCATCTGAATTGGCCACTGGGTTGGCCAAAATAATAGCTGGATGTTCATTCTGAGCTGTGACTGAATTAGCTAGAGTAGTAAATACAGTCCTGAATTCTGCATGGGAAAAATATTTGTCCAGGGGATTTTCCTGAATGGGCTGAGGTGCAGACTGATTATCGATTCTTTTTTCGCTAGCCTCTTTGGAAGGCATACTCTATAAGGGAGACAAAGAAGCGAATTATACTGAGAAAATAATTGGAGATTATGCTTACTGGCATGACATGAATATTGAAAGAAGGGAACTATTCCTAAAATATCTCATAGCCTCCTGCCCATAAATATGGTGCACAACACACCCATGTACAAGACTCTACTAGATGCAATTTTTCAAAATTCCTAGGATGCTATTGAGCCTTAGTCTCTGATACCAAGTTTGTAACGCCCTAAATCTGGTACTCGAAATGTTACACGATGCTCATGACCCTGAAAGACCATAACATAACCCATGACTGATATCTATACTGAGCACTGAATGATATACTGTAAATATGCAGAATATAAGTTGTAATGCCATATGATTCAAAACTGAACTAATACTGAATATAAAACAATGTCTGTAATGGGGTATAACAACACCCAAAACTGAAATAAACTATTTGAAACATGTTGTAGTTTGAAAGGATCTAAACTGTCTAAAATCTGTGGAGTTGATTGGACATGTCCCCAGCTAACTTAGAAATACTAAAATAATAAAGTAATAAAATAATCATGCTATCCTCGAATGATGAGGACTCACTTTTAATCTGGCTGCTGAACATCTGATCTACTAAGGATGCTCGAGAGCTCATGCTTCTAAACCTATGGTATAAAACACCATAG
Source organism: Capsicum pubescens (assembly GCA_030864215.1). Taxonomy (NCBI): domain Eukaryota; kingdom Viridiplantae; phylum Streptophyta; class Magnoliopsida; order Solanales; family Solanaceae; genus Capsicum; species Capsicum pubescens. The sequence goes on along the minus strand of CM061546.1, from coordinate 203,469,982 downwards.
CGCAAATGCATCAGTACGATTGAATGTACTGGTATGCAAGTAAGGTAAGCTGAATGCAAAGGTTTATATGCATGAACAATAATAACTAACTGATGATATGAACATGAACGCATGATAAATACATGTATGAATACGTAAACTGGGACTAGGGTCGTGAAAATACTAAATACTGATATACTGACATCTAAGTTTACTAATATTGGGATACTAAATAACTGAGTTTGTTTATGATATGAATTATGAAGTTATCAAGTAACTGATATCTGAGGTTATTTGTACTATATTACTAATAACTGATAACTGAGTACACTGATACTAAAAATAATCTGAGTTCTTTACTGGGCTGGGTGACTGTATCTGACAGTCTTAATTCTGATAGAACTAGCTAGGTTCTATACTGATCTGAGTAACTGTATCTGACAATCCTGATATCTGTAGAACTGAACTGAGTTCTATTACTGAGATGGAATCTAAAACTCAGACTGTGGGAGGAAATTATCTAACCCACATGCCCCTCATCTGAACTGGTGGTGTCCAAACTGTAACCCCAGCTGGAAGGGTGTCAGTACCGTGCCACAGATAAAGACAAGCTGTGAGTAAACCCTCTCTGACAGAGAGCTTTTTCATCAACCCCTTCTATAAAGAAAACTCAAATGAGATGTGTAGTCCCTAGACTCGTAGGGGTACATCTCAACCTACGCTGGCTATATAGTTCTAGAGCACTAGGATTGCTTCTAAGGATCACGCCCTCTATAGACTAATAGGTGAGACTTCATCCTAGGGTTCACTCTGTGCTGAATCCTACTTCTAACTGAAAAGACACTGAACTAATTTTATCGAACTGAACTTTTACTGATCGTATTTTATAACTGATTTGAACTGGGTTCACTAAATTCTGTTGACTGGTGAAATACTACTGAGATTTGATAACTGACTGGGATTGCTGAGATTACAAAGATTACAGAGATTACTGATAATATTAAGATCACTGAGGTTACTAAGATTACTGAGGTTATTGAGTAGGACTGGACTAATGCTGAATTCACTGAATTTTCTTGAGTCATGAGACTAACTAAACTCTAATGATCATGGCTTGACTGACAATATCGTGAAAACTGACACTGGATCTAGGCACACAACTAAATTATCGGGTACAAGTACCCCCAGGACTCAATAGCATGAAACTTACAATACTTGACACTTTTTGAACGCATGACCAATATCAACAATTCACCATACAATAAATTTGGGGATTTCATGTAGCACATGGTTATCATAATGTTATACATGGATAGAAATGCATATAATCATGTCATAATTTCATAATCTAACATCATGAGCATCCCAAAAAACATCTACAATGCACATCAATAGAATTGGACTCATTTAAACATAAGGGTAAAACATGTATTTATCGTTTGGGTCACAATTAAGCTATAATGCATGATTTCTATTCTCTTAGGCATTTTATCAAACACCTTGCATGCACAACTTAAGGCATAGTCATAATTATCAAATTATCACTTTAAAACTCTATTAATCGACTAAACTTATAGATTTCAAGCCATACATTAACATAGTTTCATGAACAACACATAAAGATTCCATCTTAGGAATCACATCATCATAATCTCCTGAACATAATTGACCCATAACAAAATATTCATAATATAAGATTTAAAACTTGATTCTTGAACTTTAGGGATGGAAGAAATCCTTGAATAAACACTATGCATACCTTCATTCTTGATTATACGAAGATTGACAGAGAGATTCTTGAATTTGAGTATTGAATTTGAATCGTTAATTGAAAACACTAACTTGTTCTTGAGAGAAAATTAAGAGAGACACTATATTTTGGTTGAATTGGGACTAAATCCCATGTTTTATACTTATATAGGGGTGGGAAATTGACTCTTTTGCCCTTAAAAATACGGATATTTAATGACTAAAACTGGGCATCGACGATATTTTTGACGCGGCGAGTCGATGGCATTGACCCGATGTCGATGCATCTCACTATAATCATGTCGAGTCTCAGTACTTTGACCATGAAAACTTGGAAAAATATCAACCAACATGATTGGTGACGCGGCGCGCCAAGATCGCATTGGTCCACTATTTTGAGATTCTAAACGTGGTCTAAACGAGTTTTGAAAAATCCAAAACTTGTCCGGGAACACCTATTGACCTTCCTGGTCATGAATTAGCAAAAATATGGACCATTAAAGGATGTTAATGTGGAAAAATGATATTGCCAACTTTTGAAGGACAATAATAGGCTAAGTCTAGGAACTTAGTTAGAATTTTCTAAGTCTGGAACCCCCTTGAAAAGCTTAAAAGACTGATTTAAGCTTACAAATTTGTGGGGTCTTACATCAGCACTCTCACTGGAAGTCACTCACATAATATCTGTGACTTTATGAGCCTAATTGAGGAACTTCTGCGGATTCTCTTCTGACTTAGATCCTGAGAATACGGGAGGATTCATTCGGGTGAAGTCCTAATACTGGCTGCAGCAGTATTGGCCACTGGGTTTGCCTGAACAGAAGCTGGTCATTCATTCTGATCTACTATAGAATTGGCTAGAGTAGTGAATATAACTTTGAATTTTGCATGAGAGACATGCTCATCCAGGGAATCTGCCTGAACGGGAAGAGGTGCTAACTGATTTTTGGTTCTTCTTTCATTAGTCTTTTTGGGAGGCATGTTCTGTAAATGAAAAAAAGAACAAATTAGACTGAGAGTTTAACTTGAGCTTGTGCTCACTCACATGACATGAATACTGAAAGAAGGGAAACTTTTTATAAAATATCGCATAGCCTCCTGTCCATAAGTGTGGCACGCTACACACCTATGCACAAGACTCTACTTGATATGGCTTTTAGACTCCCTAATACTCTGTTGAACATTAGTCTCTAACACCAAGTTTGTAACGCCTCGAGTCTGTACCCCGGACGCTATATAGTACTTATGACCCTGAAGGACCATAAACTAATCCATTACTGATATCTTCTATGAGCACTGAATAATAATAATGTAAAAAATATGGAAAAATAGGTTGAAATGCCATAAGATTCAAAATCTAAAATACTAATAAAGAATATGAACTGTAATAATAATATGTAAAACTGAATACTGTTTGAATGTCTAATCTGAAAAAGCCTCTAACTGAACTGTCTAAAAGTAGGGTTGATGGGACAATCCTCCTACTAACTCCGACTACTAAAATAAAGAAAAAAAACTATCCTTGATAGATGAGGGCTCACTACTAAATCTAACCCTACTGGCTCAATCTAAATCAGTCTATGTGTGGTCAGGAACCTAAGCATCCGAACTTATGATATGAGACATCATAGCACAAAGAAATAGTATACGTTAGTACGTGGAATATACTGGTATACTAGATGAGGTAAGGCTGAATTCAAGGGTTCATATCATGAATAATATCTAACTGACTGATTTAGAGAAACTGAACAAGAGTACATAGATATTCTGAAAACTACTGTAAATACTGAGTATGCATTATTATGCATATACGTGAATGTATACTGTAACTGAGATTTTACTAAAGTTGAGTACTGAGTTCTGATACTGAGTAACTGATAATATAAGATTACTGATAACTAAATTATTGATACTGATAGCTGAGTGACTGTATCTGACAGTCTTAATTCTGTAGAACTGAACTGAGTTCTATTCTGAGACTGAAATTGAAACCTTGGGAGGTAATCATCTAACCGACATGCCCCAAATAAGATAACTGAGTAGGGGTCCAAACTGTGAACCTAGTTGGAAGGGTGTTAGTACCGTGCCACGGTTAAAGACAAGATGAAGAGTTACCCTCATCTGGAAGGTACTCTAATGAGAATGGTGGAACCCTCAACTGGAAGGTTAAAACATCTCATCAACCCTTCACTGGCAAGTTGATGTCTTAACTTTCGTTGGATACGTAGTTCTGGAACACAAAAACTACTTCTAAGGATCACACCCCCATCCTTGGGTTCACTCAGTGCTGAATCCTAATCCCAACTGAATAGACCCTGACTAATTATACTGAACTAGACTAGACTGATACTGAGTTTTACTGAGTTCTGACACTGACTGAGTACTACTGAGTTCTGTAACTGACTGAGTTCTACTGATCGTGACATGACTGATACTATTCTGTAACTACTGTAGCTCTGGGTGAACAACTAGATTTTTGGGTATTAAATACCCCCAGGACTAGATAGCATGAAAAGTAGAGCATAGCATGATCTTGAGAAACATAACAATGTAGACTTGTCAATAATTCGTTCATAGAGATATTTTATCAAACACATGTAGGGAATAAGCTTGTATATATACTAGCATGTCATGATTTCACTATTTAATTCACATGGACATTCTATAAAACACTTGGGGAGCACAACTTAATGCACAAAATCATGGATATCATATAAACATTGCAAATACAACGACCAAACTTGAAAATTCAAGGATTATAGCATGGAATTACACAATTCAATATATATGCTATTTCAATTTCATGGAAACCATAATTAATGTTGGATTCAAACTCAATTAATGTCTTGAACATGAATACAATCCAATTTCAAGCATGTAAATCATAAATAAACAATCTCATGGTTTTAAAAATGGATTCTTGGACTCTATGTGTGAAAGGAACCCATAGATGAACACCTAACATACCTGGGAATATTAGTTCTTGAAGGTTCTTGGAGAAATTCTTGAGTTTGTTCTTGATTTCTTGAAGCTAAGTTTTTGCCCCTTTTAGAGAGAGTGTTTCAATCTTGAGAGAAAGTAAGGAAATAATGATATAATAAGGTATTTAGGGCTTTAATCCTGTGTTTGGTCTTTATTAGGGATTTTAGAAATTGACCAAACAGCCCCTAAATTAAAATCATGGAAAAATAAAATCCCAATTTTTTATGCTGGCACGACGCGGTGGAATCACGCCAGCTCACTGGAAATTGGACGAATGGGAACTGGAGGTTTGAAGTGACATGACTCCATAACACCGGATCACTGCATGTGAATTTACCTCTTGGCATGACATGCCATGATCGCTATGGAACACTAGAAAAAGACAATAGGGAATTTGGCTAGTGGCGTGATATGATGGTATTACATTGGCTTACTGGAAAATGACCATCTCTATTTGGCTGGTCTTCGCGACGTGCTGGGTGCCAATTCGGTACACTGTCTTAAAAAAATGGTTCTAACTCTTCACCCGAGTATCAGATTTTGGCGAACTTTATATTGTTGAAAAGCTGACTGAACTTCCTACACATTGGTAAGCTCTAAACTAAAAAATACTGAGTATTTTAAAAATTTAGGTAGGAATATTCATGTACTTAGAGATAAATTAAGCTTGAGAAATACAGGGTATTACAATAAAATAGTAATGGAACCTGAATTGACTTTAAAAAAGGGATTGATGGCCATAAATTGTATTGGAATTGAAAACTTTAGAGTCCTATAGGATAAGGGGTTAGAGTCCTACTTAGCTAGATGACTTGGTTCCTACTCGAGACTTTGGATTATCGTTGGCTAGTTGGGTTAGTGTCCCACTTAGCTACATAGTTTTTTTCCTTCATGGAACATTGGAGTCTCTTTGGATAATTCGGTTCGAGTCCCATTGGCAAAGTAATATATGCTTACAAGCTACAATTTGTATGAAGATACCACTTGATAATTCCATAAATAATTACTCCTTGTTTGATGATTGGGAACATGTGAAAGGTGTTTTAGTTGGGATTTAATGATGGTTGTGTAGCTACGCCATGAAAGTAGAGATCTTGAGGGGCCAATACTAGAAACCGAAATTTCCAATGCAGACGTCTAAATGACTGGGTGGTTCAAGTCCTCCATGTTACATAACTGAGTTTTTAAGTCACTCTTAATGTATGATGGGAGGTTTGAGTCCCCCATAGTGCATTTATATATATATGATTATTCTCTGGTCTGTGTGGTAACACGCACTGGTCCCTTTCATCTAGGGGAGAGCTCGATCCATAAATCTCGTGGGTGCCTTATTTTGATGATTATACTACACAGTCTAGGTTAATGATTTTAAAGTACATTATAAGCCTTGTACCATATCCCAGCATTTGATATATATATATATATATGTATACATATATACATATATATAGTATATTATATGTATGTTATCGTGTGCATTGGATTATTGATGAATTATGAATTATTGATTATGACATTATTTTACCCCTTACCCCTGATTTACATGCTAGTTCTCAACTCACTAACCATCTTTGGATGTTGTATCCCCATGCGATACAGGGTCCAAAGGTAATCCTACTTTTATTATGCAGTGTTAGATGGATCGATTCGGTTTGTTGGTCGTTTGCGGTGAAGTGGTCATCTTCCATTCTCTAGAAGACTTGATCATTCCATAAGTTTACTTACATAATTTAGAAATAAATACTTCACATTAACAATATCATGGTCATTATCATTATCAAAGTTGGGGGCATATCCCGACGTAGGTTGTTTGATTGTATAGAGGCTTTATGGATTACTGTGAACGGTTTTGGTTGTTGACTTTCATAGACTTTTGAGTCACTATTTACCCTATCTTGTTATGTGTTTAGAGCTCATCTGTTGTCATGTTTTTGTGTGTGTTCTTTATGGTAAAGCAAAGGGGTGGTCCCCAGTCCTCAGCGAACTTGGGATGCCCTTCTCGGCCAGGCCCTGGTTTAGGTTGTGACACTAATAATGTAATATACACCGATAGGTTGCTAAATTTTGCAAGAAATTTCTTGAACTTGGTATCATCTTCTTTCTTCATGAGCCTTTGTAAGAATGTAGGAGGAATTTTTTTTGTGACAAAATAATAATTGGAGTTTCATCCAATTTTAGAGCATTACCCTCAACTGCTTTTAGAGCGTCCCCACTTTCCCGCTTCTTTTCAACTACCTTCCGTTTTTCAATAATTGACTCATTGGTCTTTGGAACCACATCATTAGAATTATTTAGCCATATTTTCTTTTCATTTGTTTATTCATAATTTCTTCTTGCATTTGGGTCTTCATCAATATCAATAACATCATTACCAAGAGTCTGACCATTCCTTATGACAAATTCCATCACGTGAGCATCATTCTTAGGGTTACTAATCATGTAGCTAGGAAATCCACCCTTTGTCCTTGCTTTAAGATGGGCCGAGATTTGAACCACTTGAGTTTCAAGTTGCTTGATGGAGGGTGAATGAGATTTCACCCCTTTGGTTGAGTTGTGAAAAATCACTTTTCTAGCTCTCTCACCATCTTATCATTTCCCTCAATACCATTAAGATACGAGGAAGGACATCTTAACTTTTGAACTTCTTTGGGTCAATAGAGCTTGACTCATTACCCTTGTACATATCATGAGAAGGTATGTACTCGGTCATAATCCCTATCCTTATCTCTCCATCTCTAATCTCTATTATAATCCCTTTTCTTCAAACCTTGATTCACACCTTGGCTTTGATAGGTAGGGCAGGAACCCTCCCTCCCGCTTGGTCCGACAAGAACCAAATTTCCTAAACAAAAGACTCTGTTTCCTCATCATCATAAGCTTTAACAGTCTTAGAAACACAAATGTTAACTGCCTTTGAAGGAGATGCCATTACATGATTGGTGATAAGATCAAGTTGTGTCCATTACTTTAGCCATGTTATCATCTTTTTTAATTCTTGGCCTACAAAAGATGTGGAGAATCCCCCACATTCTCCTCTTTATCTCTTATGTACCAACCTCTACTTTGCTAGGTAACTTGATCCAGTAAAGCCTCCATAACACCATACAATTATTTGATAATAGATTCTCTGACTGCATTATCGGCTATCGTCTTGTCCAATTGGTCCAATGCCCTATAAAAGATTTGAAAAAGCATTTTATTCAGGACCTTATGATTTGGGCATTGAATTATCTTATTTTTAAATCATTGTCAAGCCACATATAATGGTTCACCATTAAGTTTGCAAAAATTGATGATATCATCCCTTAGTTACATTATTTGAGAACTAGGAAAGTACCTATCCAAAAATACATCTGTGAGCTCAAATATAGTGATAAATCCCGCGGGCAAAGACAACAACCATAAGAATGCTCCTTCCATCAATAGTAATGGAAAAAGATGTAAATGGATTGATTCTTGAGATATGTGAGCTATATCAAATGAAGAACACACATCAACAAAATTCTGCAAGTGTATATTTTCATCATCATGTGCTTGACCTCCAAACAACCCTTTAGTTTGAAGAAAATAAAGCATCATGCTAGTAATATGAACTATTCTATTTCCTTCTATCGGTGGAATATAAATAGCACTAGATCGACCCACATCTATGAGGTGATCCTCATCCTCGAGATGCACATCAAAAGTACTAGTATTACTACTGTATTGGCTCATAGTATTGTGTATACTATTATCTACACTTGAGAAGGAATTAAAACAAATGACTAGAAATACTACAAGAATGAAAACTATGTTTAACTACACGGCAATAGCGCCATAATTTAATGATGCTCAAACTACACCATTGAAGTGTAAGCGATTGTCATTAATAGAATAACCTAATAGAGTCGGGGATGAAAACACATAGAGCAAAGACAAGGATTTCAATACTCGAGAGTGTTAGAAGTCAACTAGAAGTTGATTGGTAATGTGTGGTAAACAACATGGAAGTAAAAATGGGGGGTTATTTCAATGGATTTTGAATTTAACAATGTTGTTGTTATAAGACTACTATTTCAAAGATCTAAAAATAGTTAAGAATAATCAAATGTTGATGGGACTTGGGGTTATGCCTTCCTAGATTTGGGTGCATGAATGGGTATTTTATTATTTGTCCAAATTTAGCTAGAAACTATGGGCAGGCTAGATCTAGAGGTATTAGTGTCAATCTTTCAATAAAACACCAAACATCACAAATGGGTTATTTTGAACACTTTATAAGTATAACTATTTTACCAATCCATGAACTGAATTAACATTGTTTTGTCAAACTAATTCAAGTTATTATTCACGCCCATCCCTCACCCATATCCCCTTATTTAAGGATGATATGGGTTCCAACGTAATTGGGGTTTGCAACCCCCAGTTCTTAGTTAAGAAATGGAATGAATGCAAAACCCATATCAAATGGTAGGAGGACAGATTAAAAAAGCCCATGAACTAATCACAACTTATTCAAGCATAACCCCATGGAGAAGAATTAGTTACTCATAGAGAGAGAAAGTTGAGATATACCAAAATTTCCATCAAATTGATCTATAGAAAATAAAGAGAACACTAAATCCAAGCTTTAATTTCAATAAATCTTATATAGAAATCCCTAATTCTTTACTTGAGGGTCACTCTAATATTTTCTTAGCTCAAGAGTAATAAAATAATGTTCAATAATGTGGAAATGAGTTGAGAACCCCCAATTTAGCCTCATATTGACGTTTGCCAAATATTACAAAAATGCCACTAGACTCTTGATCTGTTTAAGCAGATCCAAAGTAGACGGAGAGAAGAATCAGAGCTGGTGGGGCACAACCTCGGCGTAGATGAGGCATACTTTTGGCGTAGATGACATTATTTTACCTATTTGGACCACCACTTTAGGTGGGTGGTCTCCCCACATCTATGTGATCTTAAGGGTTCTTTTTCTTCCATATTTGACCTCCTATTGACTTGAATGGCTTGCACATCTTCATAATCAACCTTTACCTACACAAACGAGTATTATACATGAGATTAATACCAAATTAATGAAAAAGAATAATAATTTAAGATTAAAATGTGACAGCAAGTCATTAAATTGACGACTTATCAGTACTCATACTACAGTTTTGCATCATTTTCTCATGTAGATTCGAGTAATAGCTATCCCCGTTGTTGTTGTATTATTACTTGTCATAGTTCGGAGATAGGGTGAGTTTTCGAAGCTATAGTTGACTTTATCTCTTTCTTCTTTTTGTTTAGTTTTTTTACTCGAGACTATTATCTATTTGATACTTATAGTACTCGTATTATTTTTCTAGAGGCTCTTGTACCGACCTAACTAGGCCATGGGATATTTTACCCTTTTTTCTTATTATCTGTAGTTATGTTATTATTTTTATATTTTGTTGCTTGTTATCAAGTTATTGAATAATTTTTGTATTTATTCTAGTTTCAACCAATTAGTCCATGTAATACCCCGAGACTCTAACAAATAGTGCAACCATGACTCAAGCTCATGAGAAGTAAATTATAGTGCTTTGGTTGTTTTGTGATTAAGGGTAATGTGTATTAAGTCCTCAAAGATGTCCTAGCGATTAGGTGAATCAAAATATTCCTTATCGATTGAATTTTTGGGAAGGATATTATCATATTCAACTACAAATGAGCATATCTCTCGGTATACTACGAATTATTGAGATCATGACCTACCAAAATATAGATAATTGAATTATACTTCCAAAGATACCAATTTCATCCAAATTCAGTATCGGAGCCAAGAGTTATGTTATCACCAATGTCGTCAGCCTTAGGAAGATTTCCACCCCTAGAGATGATATTTGTGACAATTCATCACAAGTGTGATAAATTATCACCAATGTCGTCAGCCTTAAGCCAAAAATCATAAAATCCACACTTTTGTGACAACATTTCGTGACGACTTGTCACAAGTCTAACGACTTGTCACGAATGTCGTCAGCTATTTTTTTCAGAAATTAAGAGCATTTTTACAAGGGTATTTTGGTCTTTTCCCATCTTTTGGAGGCCTATAAAAATTTGAGAATCCCCATCCAAACCCTAATTTCTTCATTCTCTCTTCCAATTTTCTTAAGAATATATATTAGGGTTTCAAACAAGAAATTTAATCTTCCAAAAATCATCCATAAATCTTCAAGATTTCTTCAAGAATCAAGTTTCTCATAGTGTGGGCTTCGAGAATCACTCATTACAAGTGCGGATAGAGTCTCAAGCACCAGAATTCATCCAATTTTAAAGATTAAGGTATGTGGGATTTTGAACAAGAGCAATTCTTTCATTCTTGTGCCCAAAGCTTTGATTTCTATCATAGATTTATATGATTTTACAAGTGGGTTTATATCCAAATTACTTCATCATGAGATTATAAGAATATAAATTGTTCAGGCTTTGTTATACATGATTATTTTACAATTCCCAAGTTATGACATGATATTTAATATTGTGAATTTTATTTTTCTACCATGAGTTGATATTTCAAGTGCTTTCAAGATATGTGTCAAGCTTTAAGCTTCCTTACGGCAAACTAGATTATTGAGTATATTGATTCATGAGATTGAGTTGTTACAATGAGTCTTGATATTTCCTCAAAGTTATTGATGTTGTAATGATTTAATGAATTGATAGATTTTGATATTGAGAAATATTAATTTGATTTGAGTCAAGTTAGGAATCCATAAATTATTTAAGATTTGATAAATGAGAAAGAGATTTGATTTGGTCTTCTTGATAGACCCTTGTGATATTTGTGGTTGATTTCCTAACGCGTTCTGAGCTTGTGTCTGGGAGTAGTATTTAGCAGCGAGCGGGAAATATGGTATTTCCCCAAAAGTACGTGCCACCGTAGGATTGATATTGATAATTGTGGGCCAGAGGCCGAGTGTGAGATTGTGATCACTAAATTTAGGTTGTACTCCCTGGCAAGAGTACGATGCTCCCGCCAATGTGGGGTTCTCTCCTTAGGAGGGAAAAACATTGGACTTCATGTAGCTCACATGGTTTATGTCGGTTATAAGAACCTCCCATGTCCATAAGAGTTGAGTTTCTTGAATTACCGAGTCACTTCGAGTATTGAGTTGAAGAGTTGAGTTATTTGTGATGATTTATGAGGTTTTTATCATATGATTTATTTACTATGAGATCATGAAAAGTATGTTTCAATCTAACTCAAGCCAAGTGAGCCATCATTGTACATATGCATATTTTTATAAAATTAATGATGATATTTGCATTGTTGTAGTCACCCCCACATACTCAGTACATTCCAAAGTGCTGACCCACATATTTTCCTGTGGGCTAAATTTTCTTATAATGTAGGTTCAGGTATTCAGCCGCAACCATGTTAGAAATATTCGAGTGCCTCAACAACGCTTCCTCAGTGGTGAGTCCTCATGGTTGGAGGACCGTGTCTATATTTTTGTGATATCTTTTTGTTGTTATGGTTTTCAGTACTGTTGAGTCAGTTGGGGGTTTGTCCCAATAGCTCCTTAATTCTAATGTATAAAGGCTTTGTCAGACTAGAGGGTTGGTGTGTACAGACATTCAATATATTTTGGTTATACAGTCTAGTATTCTCCAATATTTCTCTTGAACCCGATGTGGTATATCTCTTTGTTGTGTATAACTATTGTTGAATTGAATTCCTTGAAGTAGTGTCTGGCTCAAAGGGTTAGCTTGCGGCTACGTGTATCCCTAAGAACCGTGTGGCATCTCGGGATGAAATTTTGGGGCGTTACAAAGGTTGGTATCAAAGCCTAAGGTTTAAGGAGTTCTAGGGAGTCTGACAAGCCGTATTACATAGAGTCTTGATCATCGGTGTGTAGCACACCACATCTATGAGCAAGAGGCTATGAAATATTTTAGAAAAAGTCATTTATTTCTTTCTAAAGTTTATCGTGCCTACAACTGTCTCTTTATCTACGATTAACTCGTGCTCTCTTATAATAGAAAATGCCTCCTCGTCGAGCTCGAAGAAACAATGAGCAACCTCAACCCGTTGATCCCTCGAATGAGCATGTGTGTCATGTGGAATTTCGGGCAGCTTTTCAGGCGCTAGCCCAGGCAGTTACCGCCATTGCTCAAGCTAACACCCAGGCTACTGTTCCGTCTCCGCAAGAGAATAATTCTGCTGTAGCTTGAGTTTGTGACTTTATGCGGATGAATCTGCCTGAATTCTATGGGTCAAAGGTAGGTAAAGACCCATAGATGTACTTGGATGAAGTGAGAAAGATCACCCAGATTATGCATATGACTGAGGAGGAGAGTGTTGAATTGGCTACCTATTAAATAAAAGATGTTGCATATGATTGGGTGGAGATATGAAGGATGAGTAGAGGGGAGGATGCCGCTCCCATGACTTAGCATTTATTCCATGATGCGTTCTTGGACGGATTCTTTCCTTTTTAGATGAGGGAAAAAAAGATAGAAGAATTCATGAATTTGAGACAAGGCTCCATGACTGTTAAGGAGTATTGTCTTAGATTCAAGAAGTTATCCAAATATGCTCCTAGTATGATGGATGACTCTAGGACCATCATGAGTAAGTTCGTGACCTATGTGTCAAGTTACTTTGTGAAAGAGTATAGATGTGCTATGCTTAATAGGGAGATGGACCTTTCTCAGTTGATGATACATGCCCAACAGACTGAAACTAATAAGGTAAAAGAGAGGGAGAGAGTAACAGGGAATAAAAGAGCTAGATCAGAGCAGCAGAGATTCAGTCAGTCTAGATTCCATGAAGGGAATCGCCCTCAATTTTAGGGATGTCCATTTATGCCTGAGCCTTCTTCAGTTAGTGCTCCCGCACCTAGAATCAGGCATGAGCAGGGGAACATGCCTATCCCGTCCAGGTCTCAAGAAAGTGTAGGTAACGGACCTCGTCCTCCTTCATGTGGCAAGTGTGGTAGAGATCATTTTGGTGAGTGTTTTGTTGATCAGAGGGGATGCTTTGGTTATGGAAAGTTGGGCCACCAACTTAGAGATTATTTGTATACTAGACAGGGGAGTCGAGATTCTTGTCCCCAGAGTCAGGCTACTAGTGCCTCCTCTTCCGTAGTCCACCCAGTTTCTTCTCAGGGTGACTCTTCTAGTACTGCTGGCGGTTCATGCCAGAATCGCTTCTATGCTATACCACCTTACTAGTAGCATGAGGACTCTCAAGATATTGTTACTGGTGTGCTCCGTGTCTTTTATTTTGATGTGTATGTATTGATGGACCCCGGTTCAAGTTTCTCTTATGTGACACCTCTGGTTGCTGTAAATTTTGAGATGGACCCTGAATGGATTCCTGAGCCTATTTTGGTTTCTACCCCGGTAGGAGAATCTATTATTTCTAAGTGAGTGTATAAGAAGTGTCCTTTCACTGTCCTTTATCGGGTCATATGTGCTAATTTGATTGAGCTAGATATGGTTTATTTTGACGTCATTCTGGGTATGATTGGCTTCACTCGTGCTATATGTCTATATATTGTCATACCCGAGTGGTCAAGTTTCAATTTCCTGATGAGCCCATTTTTGAGTGGTTCGGGGGTTCTGTAACTCCGAAGAGCCATTTCAGATCCTACCTCAAAGCTAGGAAGTTGATTTCCAAGGGTTGCATCTATCACCTAGTTTGAGTTAAAGACCTCAAGTCTGAGACTCCGACTATTCAATCAGTTACCATTGTTAATGAGTTTCCTGATGTTTTCTCGAAAGATCTCCCAGGGGTCCCACTTGATAGAGAAATAGAATTCGGGATTGATCTCCTTTCCGGCACTCATCCTATTTCCATTTCTCCGTATCGTATGGCTCCTGCAGAGCTTAAAGAGTTGAAGGAACAACTCAAAGATCTCTTAGACAAAGGCTTTATCAGACACAGTATTTCCCCGTGGGGTGCACCTATTCTATTCGTGCATAAAAAAAATGGTACATTATGTTTGTGCATTAACTACCATCAACTCAACAAGGTAACTATCAATAACAAGTACCCTCTTCCTAGAATTGATGATTTATTTGATCAGCTACAGGGTGCAAGTTATTTCTCAAAGATAGACCTTAGATCCAGCTATCATCAGCTTAAAGTGAGAGAGTGTGATATTCTAAAGACAGCCTTTCGAACCCGTTATGGTCACTTTGAGTTTCTTGTCATGTCCTTTGCGTTAACCAATGCTCCAATAGCCTTCATGGACCTTATGAATCGAGTGTTCAAGCAATATCTTGATATGTTTGTCATTGTATTCAGAGACGATATTCTTGTATATTCCCGAAGTGAGGATGATCATACCGATCATCTTAGAATTGTCTTGCAAACTCTTAGAGATCATCAATTATTCTCTAAATTTAGCAAGTGTAAATTTTGGCTAAGGTCAGTTGCTTTTCTGGGTCATATTGTTTCGATCGAAGACATTAGAGTCGATCCCCAAAAGACAGAAGTTGTAAAGAATTGGCCTAGACCTACCTCCCCATCTGACATTAGGAGTTTCTTGGGTTTAGCTGGTTACTACCATCGTTTTGTTGAGGGCTTCTCTTCAATTGCATCTCCCATAACCCGATTGACCCAAAAGAAAGTGAAGTTCCTGTGGTTGGAACCTTGCGAGAAGAGTTTTCAGGAGTTAAAGACTCGACTCACTTTAGCCCCAGTGTTAACTTTACCCGTTGGTACTGATGGTTTTGTGGTGTATTGTGACGCTTCTAGAGTTTGTTTAGATTGTGTGTTGATGCAGAGAGGTAAAGTTATAGCTTATGCCTCTATATAGTTGAAGCCTTATGAGAAGAATTACCCAACCCATGATCTTAAATTAGCAACTGTAGTTTTTTCTTTGAAAATTTGGAGACATTATTTGTATGGTGTTCATGTTGATGTGTTTACTGATCACAAAAGCCTGCAACATATGTTTACTCTGAGGGAGTTGAATCTTAGACAAAGAAGATGCTTAGAGTTTCTAAAAGACTACGATATGAGTGTGTTGTATCACTCGGGCAAGGCCAATGTTGTGGCAGATGCTCTTAGCAGGTTGTCAATGGGTAGTGTAGCTCATGTAGAGAATGATAAAAAAGAATTGGCTCGTGATGTGCATCATTTGTCTAGGTTGGGTGTTAGATTACTTGATTCCTCTGAAGGGAGTATGTCAGTTCAGAGTAGTTCTGAGTTCTCTTTGGTCTCGTAGGTAAAGGAGAAGCAAGACAGGGATCCTAGTTTGGTCAGACTGAAGGAGTCAGTTAAGGACCAAAAAGTAGAGGTTTTCTCCCAAGGGGGAGATGGTGTGTTGATATTGCAGGGTAGATTGTGTGTTCCCGATGTTGATGATCTAAGGCAGAGAATTATGGCTAAAGCGCATGACGCACGATATTCTATTCAGCCCGGTGCTAACAAAATATACCATAATTTGTGGGAAATCTATTGGTGGAACGGTATGAAGAAAGACATAGCAGGATTTATGGCAAAGTGTTCTACTTGTCAATAGGTTAAGGTAGAGCACCAAAGGCCTGGTGGTGTAATGCAAGAGTTTAGCATTCCTACTTGGAAGTGGGAAGAAGTGAATATGGATTTCGTAATTGGTTTGCCTCCTTCTCGTCATCATCATGATTCGATTTGGGTTGTTGTAGACCGGTTGACTAAATCAGCTCATTTCTTGCCAGTGCATTCGTCTTATACAACCAAGGATTCTACTAGATTGTATATTCGAGAATTCGTTAGACTTTATGGAGTTCCTTTGTCTATTATCTCTGATAGGGGTACTCAGTTTACTTCCTAGTTTTGGAGGGATTTTCAGAAGGGTCTCGGTACGCAAGTTCGTCTAAGTTCTACTTTCCATTCGCAAACAGATGGTCAGGCTGAGCGGACCATTCAGACTTTAGAAGATATGTTGAGGGCATGTGCGCTTGATTTTAAAAGTAGTTGGGATAAGCACTTGCCATTGATCGAATTTATGTATAACAATAGTTTCCATGCTAGTACTCAGATGGACCCATTTGAAGCTTTGTATGGGAGAAGATATAGATCACCTATAGGTTGGTTTGAAGTAGGAGAAGCAGCTGTGATTGGGCCTGATGCTGTGTTTGAGGCTATGGAAAAAGTTAAGTTGATTCGAGAAAGATTAAAGACCGCTCAAAGTCATCAGAAGTCGTATGCGGATGTGAGAAAAAAAGATCTTGAGTTTAATGTTGATGATTTGGTGTACTTAAAGGTTTCACCTATGAAAGGGGTAAAGAGATTTGGGAAGAAGGGAAAGCTTAGTCCCCATTATGTTGGTCCGTACAGGATTCTGAGCCGTGTTGGAAAAGTAGCATATGAGGTGGAGTTACCTGTGGAGTTGTCTAGCATTCATTCGGTATTTCATGTATCCATGCTTAAGAAGTGTATTGGTGATTCTGTCGTGGTTGATTCTTCAAAAAGCTTAGATATTCAGGATAGCCTTTTATTTGAGGAGATTCTGGTTGAGATTTTGGATTTTCAGATCCGTAGGCTAAGGAACAAAGAAGTTCCTTTGGTTAAAGTGCTTTGGCGAAATCAATCTGTTGAGGGTGCTACTTGGGAAGCCAAAGATGATATGCGAGCCAAGTACCCTTACCTCTTTTCTGTGAGTTCGGAGCGAGCAGAAGGTACCATTCTTTCTTAATTCCTCTCCCTTCTTATTAAAGATTCAGCTGTGTGTCTACTTCCATCACAAATTCATGAATTTTGTATGGTATCTGAAGGTATAGAGTAAAGTAATTCCTTTGAGTGAGTCGTTCCAGCTATACGTCCTCATTTTCTCTTGTTCTTGGCCTATTTGGCAATATTCGAGGACGAATGTTTCCAAGGGGGAGATATTGTAATACCCCGTGACTCTAACCAATAGTGAAACCATGACTCAAGCTCATGAGAAGTAAATTATAGTGATTTGGTTGTTTTATGATCAAGGGTGATGTGTATTAAGGCCTCAAAGATGTCCTAGCAATTAGGTGAATCGGAACATTCTTTACCGATTGAATTCTTGGGAAGGATATTGCCATATTCAACTTAAAATGAGCATATCTCTTGTTATACTACGAATTATTGAGATCATAACCTACCAAAAGATAGATAATTGAATTATCTTTCGAACGATACTAATTTCACCCAAATCCGGTAATGGAGCCAAGAGTTATGCCCATTTTACTCCAGTATGTCAGGCTGGAAAACCCAGTGATGACATTTGTGACAAGTCGTCACAAGTGTGATGACTTATCACCAATGTCGTCAGCCTTAGGCAGATTTCCACCCCCAGTAACGACATTTGTGACAAGTCATCACAAGTGTGACGACTTATCACCAATGTCGTCAGCCTTAAGCCGAAAATCATAAAATCCACCCTTTTATGGCGACCTTTCGTGACGACTTGTCACAATTCTGACGACTTGTCACGAATGTCGTCAACTATTTTTTTCAGCAATGAAGGGACATTTTTGCAAGGGTATTTTGGTCTTTTCCCATCTTTTGGAGGCCTATATAAATATGAGAACCCCCATCCAAACCCTAATTTCTTCATTCTCTCTTCCAATTTTCTTAAGAATATATATTAAGGTTTCAATCAAGAAAATTTAATCTTCCAAAAATCATCCATAAATCTTCAAGATTTCTTCAAGAATCAAGTTCCTCATAGTGTGGTCTTCGAGAATCATTTATTGCAAGTGCGGATAGAGTCTCAAGCACTAGAATTCATCCAATTTCAAAGATTAAGGTATGTGGGGTTTTGAATAAGAGCAATTCTTTTGTTTTTGTGCCCAAAGCTTTGATTTCTATCATGGATTTATATGATTTTGCAAGTGGGTTTATACCCAAATTACTTCATCATGAGATTATGAGAATATAAATTATTCAAGCTTTGTTATACATGATTATTTTACTATTCCCAAGTTATGACTTGATATTTAATATTGTGAATTTCATATTTTTTCCATGAGTTGATTTTTCAAGTGCTTTCAATATATGTGTCAAGCTTTAAGCTTCCTTATGACAAACTGTATTATTGAGTATATTGATTCATGAGATTGAGTTATTACAATGATTCTTGATATTTCCTCAAAGTTATTGATGTTGTCATGATTTAATGACTTGATACATTTTGATATAGAGAAAGATTGATTTGATTTGAGTTTGTTAGGAATCCACAAATTGATTATGATTTGATAAATGACAAAGAGATTTGATTTGGTCTTCATAATAGACCCTTGTGATGTTTGTGGTAGATTTCCTAACTCGTTCTGAGCTTGTGTCTGGGAGTAGTATTTAGCACCGAGCGGGAAATATGGTATTTCCCAGAAACTACGTGCCACTGTAGGATTGATACTGATAATTGTGGGCCAGAGGCCGAGTATGAGATTGTGATCACTAAATTTAGGTTGTACTCCCTGGCAAGAGTACGATGCTCCCGACAATGTGGGGTTCTCTCCTTAGGAGGGAAAAATATTGGACTCCATGTAGCTCACATGGTTTATGTCAGTTATAAGAACCTCCCATGTCCATAAGAGTTGAGTTTCTTGAATTACCGAGTCACTCCAAGTCTTAAGTTGAAAAGTTGAGTTATTTATGATGATTTATGAGGTTTTTATCATATGATGTATTTATTATGAGATCATGAAAATTATGTTTCAATCTAACTTAAGCCAAGTGAGACATCATTGTACATATGCATATTTTTATGAAATTTATGATGATATTTGCATTGTTGCATTCACCCCCACATACTCAGTACATTCCAAAGTGCTGACCCACATATTTTCCTATGGTCTACATTTTCTCGTATTGTAGGTTCAGGTACTCAGCCGCAACTACGTTAGCGATATTCGAGTGCCTCAACTATGTTCCCTCAGTAGTGAGTCCTCATGTTTCAAGGACCATGTCTATATTCTTGTGATATCGCTTTGTTGTTATGGTTTTCAGTACTGTTGAGCCAGTTGGGGTTTTTTCCCAATGGCTCCTTGATTCTGATGTATAGAGGCTTTGTCAGACTAGAGGGTTGGTGTGTACAGATATTCAATATATTTTGGTTGTACAGTCTAGTATTCTCCAGTATTTTTCTTTAACCCGATGTGGTATATCTCTTTGTTGTGCATAACTATTGTTGAATTGAATTCCTTGAGGTAGTGTCTGGCTCTGAGGGCCGTGTGGCATCTTGAGATGAAATTTTGAGGCGTTACAGTCTTTTACATATCATTTTAGGCAATGATTTGTCTCACCTACTAGCGGGTTAAAGTATGTGCCATCATAACTAGTGAAATTAGTTCGTGACAAATTGGTCTCAGTTTCTTAGTTAATTGGTATTATTGGTACAAGAGCAAGCATCTCATAGAGTCTTGCCAATCAAAATGATGGAATCTGTTTCTTATATTTGGGATGCTATAAGATATTATTAGGAGATATTCACCATTAATTATTTTGTTCTAAGAGTATGTGCTAGTTTCACTCTTTCACAGATGGCTAGGATGTGAGCAACTTATATCGAAGACGAGGACCCCAAGCCTGTGATTACGGATCCTACCAAATATTGTGGTTTACCTAGACGTGGAGGGTAGATGAGAGTTGTAGCCCCAAATAGAGGTCTAGATAGGGAGTTTGAGGAAAGGTGAGAGTTATAGACCTAACTAGTAGTCCAGATAGGGAGCCTTAACTAGACCATATCCATGCTCTCGCACTAGAGATTCCTCCACCCCATTTAGTAATGGTAAATGGGTATCCCAAGCTCTATCGGGGTTTATTTCTTCATTGCTTCTCAGAGATACTTTAGGAGAATCCTTTAGCTGCAACCCCTAGAGTAGAGATCCCTTCTACATCAATAGTTACTCAGCCAGTAGTATCCCAACCCACTATGTCTATTGAGGAGCAGAAAATATTAGGCAGGTTTCTGAGATTACCTTCTAGGTTTTTGGGGCATCGTGTAAGTATATATTAGAGTTCTTGACTGTTTGTGAGGATACACTTCATATTTGGGCCTAGTTGAGACTCATGGGGTTAACTACACTACCTTTCAGTTGGACTTGGCAACTAGGGATTGGTTGAGAGGTTATCTTGATTCCTGGACTATTGGATCTTCTCCATTGATGTGGACTCATTGTATTAAAGTTTTATTGTAGAATTATATGCTTCATAGCTTTATGGAGCATCTGAGAGATCTATTCTTAAGATTGGAGTAGGGTTATATAACTATCCTAGAGTATGAGGCTCAATTCCATAAGTTAGCTAGGGATGCTACAACTATCTTACCGAATGAGTATGAGTAGATTCAGTGTTATTTTTGAGGTCTAAGACTTCCTCTTATCATGGATACATAGAGTATGGTTTCCACTGGTTAGTTTTTTACTTAGGTCTCTGATTATGCTTAAACGATAGAGGAGATGCATTGTGAGGCCTAAAGGGGAGCCAATAATAGATCGTGTTACCAGAATAGTTTCAGTGAGAGTTGTAGTAGATCATTGTTTAGAGGTAGAGGTTATCAAGGTAGGTACCATCTATTCTAGTCTTATCAGTATTAGGGTCAGTCTAGTTGGGTTATTTATGTCGTACTTCAGATTGTTGATAGGGGTCAGTCAGCGAGTGATCATCCTCTCCAAGTGTAAGACCCCGCAAAAATTCTTAGCTTAATTCAGTCCTTTAAGCTTGTTAAGGGGTCCCAGACTTAAAAAATTCTAGCTATGTATTCAGACTTAGTGTTATTTTAGCCTTCGAAAGTTGGAAATCTTATTTTGCAACATTTACATCCCTTAAATGTTGATATCTAGGTTGATTTGTGATTAGGAATGTCCGTTGGTGTTTTTGGACAAGTTTTAGATTTTTCAGACTTTATTTGAAACTCCATTAGAATCCTAAAATAGTGGATCAACGCAATCTTAGCATGCCGCATCGACTATCGATCTGATAAGTGTTTTCCCCAGCTCCCAGCATCAATTTCCAGTGAGTCGACATAGACTCGATCCGATGCCTTGGCTATCACATCAATGCCAACGATATGGTGCGTCGACAAACATGTCAATGGTAAAATTTTTAGTCATTAAAAGAACGCATCCTTGGGGGTATTTGGGTCTTTTTCCCCTAACCTTCAGTCCCCAAAAACACAAAACTCAGCCCTAATTCACCAAAGAATACTCACTTTCTCTCAAGATCTCTCAATAACAAGACTTAGGGTTTTCAATTCAAGATTCAAATCCCAAGAATTCTACCATCAATCTTCTCAAAATCAAGTGTTAAGGTATGTAAAGTGTTTATCCAAGGGTTACTTCTACCCTTGGAGTCCAAGAATCTCTTTTGAATATCAAGTAATTGATTTTATGATTTCCATGTTTGGATTAAAGTTTATCCATGATTGTTATTTGGATTAATATCCTAATTCATGATTATATATATATATATATATTTCATGTGAAATTGATAATTATGTGTGCAAATTCATGTGAATCCATGATAAACCCTTGAATTATGAAATTAGAGTTGAATTATGATGCTCACTTGTTTGTTCAATACTATGTGCAAATATTCTGCTCACCAAGTGCTTAAAAAATTGTCCATGTGAACTATTAAGAGAATTAAATCATGTCAAGTTAGCTTATGTGAAAGTGTTTGTAAAAATGCCTCAATAAATGAATGATGATCAAGTACTTAGCTTATATGCTTTATGTTATGCCATGTCTCTTAATTTATGCAATCGTGTCCTGGGAGTACTTGTACGCAACAATTTAGATGATTACCTAGAGCCATGGTCAGTCATAGAATAGTATCAGTCACTACACGATCAGTAGTACTCTCAGTCAGTTACAGAACTCAGGAAAACTCAGTAGAATCTTTATTAGTCCAATCTAATTCAATATCCAGTTCAGACCTCTGTAAACTTAGTCAGCTAAAAGAATTCAGTAGTATTATGTCAGTCAACGAAACTTAGTGAAATCAGTTCAGTTCAGCTAAACAGTAATCTCAGAAATAGTTCAGTCCAGCCTAGTACATCTAGAATTTAGTCCAGTGTCTATTCAGTTAGGAGTAGGATTCAGCACCGAGTGAACCCAAGGATGGGGACTCACCTGCCAGTAGAGGGTGAAATCCTTAGGAGCAATCCTTTCATTCCAGGACTACATAGCCAACGTAGGTTGAGATATCTCCCTACGAGACTAGGGTTGATATAACTTATTTGAGTTTACCTACCAGCGAGGGTTGATGGAAGATTTTTCTATCAGAGAGGGTTAACTCACAACTTTTCCTTACCCGTGGCAAGATATTAAAACCCTTCTAACTGGGGTTACAGGTTGGACCCCAAATCAAATAGAGAATGGGCATATCGGTTAGATGATTATTTCCTATAGTTTCAGTTTTAGATCCAGTCTCAGTATATAACTAAGTTCAGTTCTACAGATTTAGGACTGTCAGGTACAGTCACTCAATTCAGTTTGGAACTAAGTACAGTTCCACAAATTCAGGACTGTCAGATACCGTCATTCAGTTATGAGTAATTCAGTATCAGTATACTCAGATATCAGTTTATCAGTATTCATATTTAGTATGCAGTGTTACCATAATTTTAGTTATAGTCTATGTATTCATGCATGTACTCTCATTCAGTCATACTCATGTTATTCGGTTAGTATTGTTCATGCATATTAACCCATGAATTTCAGCCTACCTCACTGAGCATACAATTACATTCAAAGTACTAATGAATGATTTTCTTTGCACTATGATGTCTTATATCATAGGTTCAGACGCACGGGCTCCAGAGCACCCTTAGCAGTTCAAATTCTCATCTTTCAGAGTAGTGGTGAGTCCTTATAGTTTGAGAACATGCTCATTATTTTCAGTACTTCAGTTTTATTTTAGTAGATGGAGTTAGTTGGGGGCTTGTCCCATCAACTCCACAGTTCAGACAGTTAGAGGTTTTTTTCAAACTAGAGTATTTTTAGAAAGTTGTTCAGTTTTTCAGTACTTATACTCAGTTTTGGTATTTTGATACCGCATTTAGATTTATTCATAGATTTAAACCTTATGGCATATGTTTCAGCCTATTTCCTCAATCATTACAATATTTATTACACAATTATTACAGCAGGTACCAATCATGGGTTAGCTTGTGGTCCTTCGGGACTATGAGTACCATGTAGCATCCAGGGTATACTCGAGGTGTTACAAACTTGGTATCAAAACCTAAGGTTTAAAAGTGACCTAGGAATTCTGAAATCCACATCTAGTAGAGTCTTTTGCATGGATGTGTTGTGTTCCACACTTATCGACCGGAGGCTACAAGATGTTTTAGGAATAGTTTCCCTTCTTTCAATATTCATGTCATGCTAGTGAGCATGAGCTCTAGTTAAACTCTCTACCTAATCCATATTTCTCTTCTGTTTATAGAATATACCTCCAAAAATAACTAAGGAAAGAGGAATGGGAGACCAGCCAGAACCTCAGCTCGTCTATCCAGATTCTTTGGACGAAGATGTCTCCCACGCTGAGTGTAAACCAGCCTTTACCAACCTAGATCATTTTGTGACTACCTAGAATGAAACACCAAAAGCTGTTTCGGCTAATCCAGTGGTCAATACTACTACTTCCAGGATTTGGCACATCACTCAAAGGAGCCCTCCATCCTTTATCGGGTCTAAGTCAGATGAGGACCTCAGGAATTTCTTGATCAGGTGCAGAAGGTTACGGATATCATAGGGGTGACTTCTATTGAGAGCAATGAGTTAGCTACCTATCAGTTACAAGATGTAGACAGGGGTGCAGATGCAGAGCCCATAAAATGGGAAGAGTTTGCTATAGCCTTCTTAGATAGATTCTTACCCTTAGAGCTGAAGGAATCCAAGGTGTTAGAGTTCATCAATCTCAGGCCAGGCAGTATGAGTGTAAAATAGTATTCCCTCAAGTTCACTCAGTTAGCTAGGTATGCTCACCATGTAGTAGCAGACAATAGATCCAGAATGAGCAAGTTTGTATCTGGGGTATCGGGTAGAGTGGTTAAAGAGTACAGGACTACGATGTTGATTAGGGAGATATAAATATCTAGGCTTATGGTCCATGCTCAACAATTTGAGGAACAAAAACTTAAAAATAAGGAGAGAGAAAATGAGGGAGCCAGAACGGGTAGCTTTAGTTTTGCCTAGCCAATGCCAGAAGGTGATAACTGTTCACGATTTAGTTAGAAGTTGTCATCCTCAGTTTCATCTTCAGCTAGTACACCAGTACCAAGGTTTAGGAAATACAACCATGATGGGGCTCCAGGATCCAAAATCCAGAGTAGTGTAAGTGATATTCGTACTAATCTGCTTTGCAAAGAATGTGGTAAGAATCATAAGAGTATGTGTAGATCCGGCAGTGATGTGTGTTTTGGATTTGGCGAGTTAGGTCACAGAGTTCAAAACTCTCCTAAGGCTGGTCTATGAAGTCAACACAGTCATCCTTCAGCTCATTCCGGTCGCCCGAATCTGTATGGTGCCACTTCCAGTACCGACAGTGGGCAGTGCCCAAATAGGCTTTATGCACTTTAGTCCAGGCAAGATCGGGAAAGTTCTCCTGATGCGGTCACTGGTATGTTACAGACCTCCCATTTACATATTTATGTCCCAACAAATCCTGGAGTTTCTTTGTCTTTTATAACTCCTTGTATAGCAGTTAACTTCACGATCAGACCAGATATTAACAAAACCTTTCTCAGCCTCCACCCTAGTACATCAGTCTATCATAGCCCGGCAGGTATACAAGAACTATTCGATTATGATATCTCAAGAAGTCAGGCTTCCAAATTTCCATAGTAATATTAGTATGTGTAGAAAAGTAATGGGTGGGAATAATACCCCACCCGTCTTTACCTAAGTTCAAAGTTTGTACTTCAGTTATCACGATACCTATGCATGTTTTACGTCTCAGCTCTATGACCACAACTTATATTCACACACTTTCCATAGAGTTTTTTGCATTTCCAGTTCCTAGTATGAGGAGCTCCAGTTCACTCAGCAGTACGAATTGTATTTTGTAAAATCATGAACTCCAAACTCAGGTCATGCAGCTCATGACTTCTACACTCAGGCCTTACAGTATGTTTAGTCCCAGATACCGTATCAATCGTAGTCTATGTTACAGTCTTAGTTATAGTGTTAGTCTTAGTCCCAGTCTCAGTCGAGCAATCAGATCAGAAACTCTGTTCAGTTTCAGGTTTTCTAGACCATAGTGTATAGTTATTAGTTATTCAATTATCAGTATTTCAGTACCTCTATTTACAAATTATTTTAGAATTATGTGCGGAATTGCATTATCAAATAATATAGTTTTCACGAATTCATGATCAGTTATCTCATGTTACTCAGTCAGTCCTCACCTCATATGCATAATACACTATAGTTTTAATCTCGTTATTCAGACTAAGTACAGTTCAGTCGTGCATTCCCAGTATTCAACTATCAGTTATCCAGTTAATCAGATAAGTTAGTATGCTTATGCATTCATGTGCAGCGCCCATGAGAATATTTTTCAGTAATCCCAGGTGAGGTGTCATACTAAGGTGGAGAGTATAGTTGAGAATAATTTTTCAGTATGAGTTAGTTAGTAAATACAGTAATTAAGTATTAGCAGTCAGACAGACAAGTTCGTGTTATATGTTTCCACCTTTCCATCTAGTTGCCCTGTCCGAATGTCTCATGAATGTAACTGTTCTGAGATGGACCAACCAGGCAGTTGCGTGTTCATCTCAGTTCATGTATCATGTATCAGTTTCTGATCCTAGATATTCAGTCATGATTTAGTTCGTAGGTTCTTTGTGCATCACCCCAGTTTTCCTCAGTATCTTATCCAAGTCAGCATTCTTCAAGGGACATAATGTCTTAAGGGGGAGATGCACTTTAACCCAAAGCTTTCATGTCCTAAGCCTCCTAGTTCTCTTCATGTAACGAATCCAGTATGGAGTATAGGGTACTCATAAGTTGACCCTCAAATTCCAATCTCAGCCGTACGCCACATATTCAAGGGGCTCAGTTCAGTTCATGATATTCAGTTCATGTACTACGTTCCAGTCTCAGTCATGTTCTTATGTTCCTGTTCATGCGTACTCCAAAAATGATCTTGAGTTTATTAGTATTTTTTAGTTTAAGAAATAGTTTTCCTTGAACTCATTCAGTTTCATGTTCAGGTTTCAGTTACAAACTTGGTATTAGTTACCATTGCACAATCAGTCATATGTTCATGAGTCAGTTCAGTCATGCATTCATGCATCAGATATGCATGACCAGTATGAGAAAATCAGCTTATCAGTATTCCCAGTTATGCATTTATGAATCATGTTCAGCTATGTCCTCATGCATCAGATATGGATATTCAGTATGAAATTCAGTATGTCAGTAGTGATAATTAGATAATCATGTTTCAGATGTTCATGTTCAGTAAGTTCAGTCTACCAGTATTCTCCTCTAAGTCAGTCTTATTTGAGGATGAATGTTCCCAATAGAGAGATAATCTAAGACCCCGTAAAAATTCTTAGCTTAATTCAGTCCTTTAAGCTTGGTAAGGTGTCCCAAACTTAGAAAATTCAAGTAAAGTATTCAAACTTAGTGTTATTTTAACCTTTGAAAGTTGGAGATCTTATTTTGCAACCTTTACATCCTTTAAATGTTGATATCTTGGTTGATTCGTGATCAGGAATGTCCGTAGGTATTTTTGGACAAGTTTTGGAGTTTTTGGACTTCATTTGAAACTCCTTTGGAAACCTAAAATAGTGGATCAACGCGATCTTGGCGCGCCGCATTGACTATCGTGTTGATAAGTTGTTTCCTCAGTTGTCAGCATTAATTTCCAGTGAGTCGATGCGGACTCAACGCGATGCGTTGGCTATCACGTTGATGCCAACAACGCGATGTGTCTGCCTGCATGTCGATGTATAGTTTTTAGTCATTAAAAGACCGTGTCCTTGTGGGTATTTGGGTCTTTTTTCCCCAACCTTCATCCCCCCTAAACACGAAATTCAGCCCTAATTCACCAAAAAATACTCACTTTCTCTCAAAATCTCTCAAGAACAAGCCTTAGGGTTTTCAATTCAAGATCCAAATCTCAAGAAATCTACCATCAATCTTCTCAAAATCAAGTATCAAGGTATGTAAAGTGTTCATCTAAGGGTTCCTTCCACCCTTGGAGTCCAAGAATCTCTTTTAAACTTCAAGTAATTGATTTTATGATTTCTATTTTTGAATTAAACCATATCCATGATTGCTATTAGGATTAAGTTACTAATTCATGATTATATATATATATATATATATTTCATATGAAATTGATCATTATGTGTGCAGATTCATGTGAATCCAAGATAAACCCTTAAATTGTGAAATTAGAGTTGAATTATGATGTTCACTTAATGTTCAATACTATGTGCATATATTGTTCTCACCAAGTGCTTAATAAATTATCTTTGTGAACTATTAAGAGAATGAAATCATGTCAACTTAGCTTATGTGTAAGTTATATTGTGAAAGTGTTTGTCAAAATGCCCCCAATGAATGAATAATGATCATGTACTTAGCTTATATGCTTCATGTTATGCCATGTATCTTAATTTAATCTATCGATTCTTGGGGGTACTTATACTCGATAATTTAGCTAATTACCTCGATCCATGGTTAGTCATAGAATAGTATCAGTCACGACATGATCAGTAGTACTCTCAGTCAGTTACAGAACTCACGAAAACTAAGTAGAATCCATATTAGTCCAGTCTAATTAAGTATCCTGTTAAGACTTCAGTAAACTCATTCAGCAAATAGAATTCAGTAGTATCTCATCAGTCAACGAAACTCAGTGAACTCAGTTCAATTCAGCTAAATAGTAATCTCAAAAATAGTTCAGTCCAGCCTAGTACAGTCTAGAATTCAGTTCAGCTCCAGAGCACCCTTATTAGTTCAGATTCTCATCTTTTAGAGTAGTGGTGAGTCCTCATAGTTTGAGGAAATTCTCATTATTTACAGTACTTTAATTTTATTTTAGTAGATGGAGTTAGTTAGGGGCTTGTCCTATCAACTCCATAGTTAGAGGTTTTTCAGCTAAGGGTATTTTTAAACAGTTGTTTAATTTTTTAGTACTTATACTCATTTTTTGTATTTTGATACCGCATTCAGATTTATTTATAGATTTGAACCTTATGGAATATGTTTCCATCTATTTCCACAATCATTACAGTATTTACTACACAGTTATAGCAGCGGGTACTAATCATGGGTTATCTTATGGTCCTTTAGGATTATGAGCACCGTGTAGTATCCAGGGTACAGACTCGGGGCATTAAAAACTTGGTATCAAAGCCTAAGATTCAACGGTGTCCTTGGAAGTCTAAAATCCGCATCTAGTAGAGTCTTGTGCATGGGTGTGTTGTTCCCCACACTTATGGACTGGAGGCTACGAGATGTTTTAGAAATAGTTTCCCTTCTTTTAGTATTCATGTCGTGCAAGTAAGAATAATCTCCACTTAAAATCTCTACCTAATCCATGTTTCTATTTTGTTTATAGAAAATGCTTCTAAAAAAACTAAGGGAAGAGGAACGGGAGACCAGCCAGAACCTCAAGTCATCCAGCCAGATTCTGTGTACAAATATGTCTCCCACGCTGAGTTCAGAGCAGCCTTTACCACCCTAGATTATTTTGTAGAAGCCTAGAATGAAAGACTAACAGTCATTTTAGCCAACCCAGTGGCCAATACTGCTGCTTCCAGGATTTGGGACTTCATTCGAATGAACCCTCCATCATTTATCAGGTCTAAGTAAGATGAAGAACCCCAGGAATTTCTTGATCAGGTACAGAAGGTTAAGGATATCATGGGGGTGACTACTGTTGAGAGCACTAAGTTAGCCACCTATCATCTATAAGATGTAGCCTATATATGGTTTAAGAAGTGGAAGGTAGACAGGGGTACAGATGCAGAGCCTATAGAATGGGAAGAGTTTGCTACAACTTTCCTAGATAGATTATTTCCCTTAGAGATGAAAGAAGTCAAAATGTTAGCGTTCATCAATCTAAGGCAAGGCAGTATGAGTGTAAAAGAGTATTGCCTTATGTTCACTCAGTTAGCCAGGTATGATCCCCATGTAGTAGCAGACAATAGATCCAGAATGAGCAAGTTTGTGTCTGGGGTATCGGGTAGAGTGGTTAAGGAGTGCAGGACTACGATATTGATTAGGGAGATTGACATATCTAGGCTTATGGTTCATGCTCAATATATTGAGGAACAAAAACTTAAGAAAAAGGAGAGATAAAATAAGAAATCCAGAACGGGTAGCTTTAGTTTTGCCTAGACAAGGTCAGAAGGTGGTAACCATTCTTGGTTTAGTCAAAAGTTTTTAGCCCCAGTTCCATCTTCAGCTAGTACACCAGTACTTAGGTTCAAGAATAACAGTCATGATGGGGCGCCAGGCTCCAAAACCCAGAGTAGTGCAAGTGGTGTTTGTACTAATCCACTTTGTGAAGAATCTGGTAAGAATCATAAGGGCATGTGTAGAGCCAGCAGTGATGTGTGTTTTGGATATGGTGAGTCAGGTCACAGAGTTTGAAACTGTCCTAATTCTGGTCAACAAAGTCACCACAGTCATCTTTTATCTCAGTCCAATCACCCGAATCAGCAGGGTGCCACTTAAAGTGCCGCCAGTGGGCTGCGCCCAAATAGGCTTTATTCATTTGTATCCAGGAAAGATCAAGAAATTTCTACTGATGTGGTCACTGGTACGTTACAGACCTCTTATTTACATCTTTATGTCTCATCAGATCTAGGAGTTTCTCTTTATTTTGTAACTCCTTGTATAGCAGTTAACTTTAAGGCTAGACTAGATATTAACAAAACCTTTCTCATCCTCCACCTCAGTGGGTCAGTCTATCATAGCCCGGCAGGTATACAAGAACTATCTGGTTATGATATCTCAGGAAATCAGGCTTTCAAATTTCCATAGTAATATTAGTATTTATAGTAAAATAATGGGTGGTGATGATGCCCAACCTTTCTTTACCTCAGTTCAAACCATGTGATTCAGTCATCACGATACCTATGCATGCATTACATCTCAGCTCCATGAACAAAACTTATATTCACATACTTTCCACAGAGTTGTGTGTATTTCCAGCTCCTAGTATGAGGAGCTCCAGTTCACTCAGCAGTACGAATTATATTTCATGAAATCATGAACTTCAAACTCAAGTCATGCAACTCATGACTTCTGCACTCATGCCTTATAGTCTGTTTATTCCCAGTTACCATATCAATCGTAGTCTTAGTTGTAGTCTTAGTTATAGTGTCAGTCTCAGTCCCAATCTTAGTCGAGCAATCAGATCATAAACTCTATTTAGTTTCAAGTTTTCTTGACCATAGAATACAGTTATCAGTTATTCAATTATCAGTATTTAAGTACCTCAGTTTACAAACTATTTTAGAATCATGTTATACGCTTGGTCTTGCATTCTCTAATAATATAGTTTTCAGGAATTCATTCTCAGTTTTCTCATGTTTCTCAATCAGTCCTTACCTCATATTCATAATACTATACAGTTTCAATCCCATTATTCAGACTAAGTATAGTTCAGTCTTACATGCCCAGTATTCAGCTATCAGTCATCTAGTTAATAAGATAAGTTAGTATGCTTATGCATTCATGTGCAGCTTCCATGAGAATATTTTTTAGTAATCCCAGGTGAAGTGTTGTACTAAGGTGGAGAGTATAGTTGAGAATAAGTTTTCAAATATGAGTTATTTAGTAAAGCCAGTAATTCTGTATTAGAAGTCAGACAGACAAGTTCATGTGGTATAGTTTCCACCTTTCCATCTAGTCACCCTGTCCGAATGTCTCTTGAATGTAAATTTTCTAAGATGGACCAACCAGGTAGTTATGTGTTTAGCTCAGTTTATGTATCATGTCTTAGTTTCATATCCCAAATATGCAGTCATGATTCAATTCGTAGGTGCTTTGTGTATCGCCTCAGTTTTTCTCAGTATCTCAGTCAAGTCAGTATTCTTCGAGGGACATAATGTCCCAAGGAGGAGATGGACTATAACCTCGAGTTTTCATGTCCTAAACCTCCCAGTTCTCTTCACATAATGAATCCATTTTGGAGTAGTGGGTACTTATAAGTTGACCCACAAGTTCTAATCTCAGCCGTAAGCCAAGTATTCAAGGGGCTCCGTTTAGTTCATGATATTCAGTTCATGTACCACGTTCCAGTCTCAGTCATGTTCTCATGTTCCCGTTCATGCATACTCCAAAAATGAACTTGAGTTCATCAGTATTTTTTAGTTTAAGTAATAGTTTTTCTTGAACTCATTCAGTTTTATGTTCAGGTTTCAGTTACAAACTTGGTATCAGTTACCATTGCATAATCAGTCATATGTTCATGAGTCAATTCAGTCATCCATTCATGCATCAGATATGCATGTCAAGTATGAGAAAATCAGCTTATCAGTATTCCTAGTTATGCATTCATGAATCATATTCAGCTATGTCCTCATGCATCAGATATGTATATTCAGTATGTCAGTAGTGACAATCAGATAAACATGTTTCAGTTGTTCATGTTTAGTAAGTAAGTTCATTCTACCAATATTCTCCTCTTAGTCAGTCTCATTCGAGGACGAATATTCCCAAGGGGGAGATAATGTAAGACCTCACAAAAATTCTTAGCTTAATTCATTCCTTTAAGCTTGTTAAGGGGTCCCAGACTTAGAAAATTCTAGCTAAGTATTCAGACTTAGTATTATTTTAGCCTTTGAGAGTTGGCAATCTTATTTCGCGCCTTTACATCCCTTAAATTTTGATATCTTGATTGATTCATTAATGTCCGTAGGTGTTTCCGGACAAGTTTTGGAGTTTTCGAACTTTTTTTGAAACTCCTTTGGAAACCCAAAATAGTGGATCAATGCGATCTTGGCGCGCCGCATCGACTATTGTGTTGATAAGTGTTTTCCCAGCTCCCAGTGTCAATTTTTATTGAGTCAACGCAGACTCGATGCGATGCATTGGCTATCGCGTCGATGCCAACGATGTGGCACATCGGCCTGCGTATTGATGGTACAATTTTCAGTCATTAAAATACCGCGTCCTTAGGGGTATTTGGGTCTTTTTCACCCAACCTTCAGCCTCAAAAACACAAAATTCAGCCCTAATTCACCAAAGAATACTCACTTTCTCCCAAAATCTCTCAAGAACAAGCCTTAGGATTTTTAATTCAAGATTTAAATCTCAAGAATTCTACCATCAATCTTCTCAAAATCAAGTATCATGGTATGTAAAGTGTTCATCCAAGGGTTCCTTCCACCCTTGGAGTCCAAGAATCTCTTTTGAACTTCAAGTAATTGATTTTATGATTTCCATGTTTGGAATTAAAGTGTATCCATGATTGCTATTTGGATTAAGTTCCTAATCCATGATTATATATGAATATTACATGTGAAATTGATCAGTATGTGTGTAGATTCATGTGAATCCATGATAAACCCTTGAATTATGAAATTAGAGTTAAATTATGATGCTCATTTGTTGTTCAATACTATGTGCATATTTTGTGCTCACCAAGTGCTTAATAAATTGCCCAAGTGAACTCTTAAGCGAATGAAATCATGTCAAGTTAGCTTAAGTACAGGTTATATCGTGCAAGTATTTGTCAAAATGCCCCAATGAATGATTGGTGATCAAGTACTTCGCTTATATGCTTCATGTTATGCCATGTCTCTTAATTTATGCTATAGAGTCCAGGGGGTACTTGTACCCGACAATTTAGCTGATTACCTAGAGCCATGGTCAGTCATAGAATAGTATCAGTCATGACACGATCAATAGTACTCTTAGTTAGTTACAAAACTCAGGAAAAATAAGTAGAATCCATATTAGTCCATTCTAATTAAGTGCCAGTTCAGACCTCAGTAAACTCAGTCAGCTAATAGAATTCAGAAGTATTCCATCACTTAACAAAACTTAGTAAACTCAGTTCAGTTCAGCTAAACAGTAATCTCATAAATAGTTCAGTCCAGCCTTGTACAATTTGGAATTTAGTCTAGTGTCTATTCAATTGGGAGTAGGATTCAGCACCAAGTGAACCCAAGGATGGGGACTCACCTGCCAGTAGAGGGTGAAATCCTTAGGAGCAATCGTTGCATTCCAGAACTATGTAGCCAGCGTAGGTTGATATATCTCCCTACGAGACTAGGGTTGATATATCTCATTTTAGTTTTCCTACTAATGAGGGTTGACAGAAGAGCTTCCTGTCAGAGAGGGCTAACTCACAGCTACTCCTTACACGTGGCACGGTATTGACACCCTTCCAACTGGGGTTACAGGTTGGACCCCAAATCAGTTAGAGAAGGGGCATGTCGGTTAGCTGATTACCTCTCATAGTCTTAGTTTCATATTCAGTCTCAGTAGAGAACTTAATTCAATTCTACAGATTCAGGACTGTTAGATACAATCACTCAGCTTAGTTCAGAACTCAATACAATTCTACAGATTTAGGACTGTCAGATATAGTCATTCAGTTATCATTAATTCAGTATCAGTATACTCAGATATTGGTTTATTAGTATTTAGATTTAGTATCCAGTGTTACCGTGATTTCAGTTACAGTCTACGTATTCATGCATGTACTCTCATTGAGTTATACTCATGTTATTTGGTTAGTATTGTTCATGTATATGAACCCATGCATTTTATCCTACCTCACTGAGCATACCAGTATATTCAAAGTACAGAAACATGTTTTTCTTTGTGCTATTATGTCTTATATCATAGGTTTAGATGCACGGGCTCCAGTGCACCCTTAGCAGTTCAAATTCTCAACTTTTAGAGTAGTGGTGAGTCTTTATAGTTCGAGGACATGCTTATTATTTATAGTACTTCAATTTTATTTTAGTAGATTGAGTTAGTTGGGGGCTTGTCCCATCAACTCCATAGTTCAAACTGTTAGAGGTTTTTCAGACTAGAGTATTTTTAGACAGTTGTTCAGTTTTTCAGTACTTATACTTAGTTTTAGTATTTTGATATTGCATTCAGATTTATTTACAAATTTGAACCTTATGTCATATGTTTCCGCCTATTTTTGCAATCATTACAACATTTATTACTCAATTATTGGAGTAGGTACCATTCATGGGTTACTTTATGGTCCTTCGGGATTATGAGAACCGTGTAGCATCCAGGGTACGGGATTAGGGAGTTATACCAAGGTAGAGTTCAGTCTTCAAGAGATGTGTATCATGGGTTATATAGATAGGGTGGCTATTATGAGTTAGTTATATCTCTTTGATACAGTTTAACACCTGGACGGGTTATGAGTCTGGGTCCTTTGACCACTTTTCTAGGAAGTATCCCTAATGTGGGATAGTTGTACCTATATCTCAAAGTATTCCACCAATTATGGCAGTGCCTTCCCTTGCTACACATGGTATGTAGGGTCATTGGGGTGATCCTTAGGGTTCTTGATGAGGTCCTCAGGCAGGTAGGATAGTAGATCAATCAAGCACCTATCCTAGTGGCATGTAAGTTCATTTATATGTTATACCTAGTAGATTAGAGCTAGAGTCTTTAGATACTATTATTACGGCTACGAGATTTTTATGACATTAGTTAACTTTTCCCTTACTTGATCTGGGATCCACTTATTCATGTGTGTTAGTTTATTATGCACCACGGTTAGAGTTGTCTTGGGATTCTTTATCTGTGCCATTATGATTATCTACTCTCGTGTAATATTTTTTATTAGTGTATTAGACTTATAGATCATGTGTTATGACCATTTTAGAGTTTGATACTTTGACTAATTTTATTATATTAGATATCGTAGACTTTGATATGATTCTGGGCATGGACTGGTTATCCCTTTATTATAAGGTCTTGGATTGTTTTTCCAAGACTGTTACTTTATCCATGCCTAGTATACCCTCAGTTGTGTGCCAAGGATCTATTAGAAATGCACCAATGGGGATTATTTTTATGTTTGGGCTAGGGGACTTATATCGAGAGGTGAGAGTTTTATGCTTTATTTTGTTCTTATAGTTCATGATTTTCCTGATATCTTTCATAATGATCTACCTGTCTTCCTCCTTAGTATGATATTCATTTTATTATTAATCTCGATCCAGGCACCCAATCTATTTCTATGACACCTTAATGTATGGCTTCTGCCAAGCTTAAGGAGCTAAATTATCAGCTTCGGGATAAGATAGGTAAGAGTTTAATTAGGTCGAGTGTGTCTCCTTAGGGTGCTCCTGTCTTGTTCATGAAGAAAAAAGATAAGGTGACAGTAAAGATAAGTATCCTATACCTCTTATTAATGACTTATTTGAACAACTTCAAGGAGAGGTGGTGTTCTCTAATATTGACTTAAGATTTTGTTACCATCAATTGATGACTCATGTTAAGGATATCCCAAAAACATCCTTCAGGACTCCCTATGGCCATTTGATTTCCTGATGATGCAATTTGGCTTTACCAATGCCACAGTTTCATTCATGGATTTAATGAACTGTGTGTTCATACCTTATTTGGACTCCTTTATGATTATATTCATCGATAACATTCTTGTGTATTTGAGGAGTAGGGAGGAACATATGCAATATTTAGACTTTGAAAGATCATAGGCTTTTTTCAAAATTTACAAAGTGCGTGTTTTGGCTAGAGTCAGTTACATTCCTAGGTCATTTGGTGCCTAAGGATGGGATTATGGTGAATCCAACAAAGATTAAGGCTATTCAAGATTAGGACAAACCTATATCTCTATCTGAGATTTATTTATTTATTGGTTTGGTAGGTTACTATAGGAGGTTTGTTGAGGGTTTTGATATGATCCCAACGCTGATGACCAGATTGACCTGGAAGGAGGTTCCTTTCCAGTAGTTTGAGCAGTGCAAGTTGAGCTTTCAGAGGCTCGTGTATTTTCTTAATTTAGCTCCTACATTGGCTTTTATTGATGAGGGCGAGGGATTTACCATATATTGTGATGCTTCTAGTGTTGTCTTAGGTAGTGTTTTAATGCAAAAATGTTGAGTTATTGCTTATGCATTGAGGCAGATCAAGGTGTTTAAGTGAAACTACCCCACTCATGCCTTGGATTTAGGGGCATTAGCTTTTGTGCTAAATATTGGAGGCATTATTTGTATGGTATTCATTGTGAGATCTACACTGATCATCATAGTCTTCAACACCTAATGACTTAGAGGAAGATTAATTTGAGACAATATAGGTGAATGGAGTAGCTGAAAGATTAGAACATCTCAATTTCTTACCAACCTCGCCAGGCGAATGTAGTAGTGGATGCCTTAAGTTGAAAGGCAATGAGTATGGATATATTAGCTTCTATTTCAGTTTTTGAGAGGCCATTAGCATTTTATATGTAGTCCTTAGCCAACTTTATGGCACGACTTGATATTTCCGACTCCATATGGATCCTTGCTAGTGATGAGGCTAGGTATACCTTATTTGAGCAGATTTTGAGTCATCAGTTTTAGGATCAGGGACTTTGTGTCATTCGTGATAAGGTGTTGAGGGATGTGTCTAGGAGGGTTATGAAAGTGCCCAAGCGCACACGCAAGTGTACGCGGTCTTATCAAGTAGTAAAGTTGCTTCAAGGAAGCCCAAGTATCGATCTCTCAGGGACTTGGGTTCGCCGCCTATCTAATTCTACTTTAACAAATTGAGAAGAGTAAAAAAAGAGTTTTAGAATTGTAAACTATAAATAAACTAAACTTTTGCAGAAAAGTAAATGACTTTGTACAATAAAAGGATAGAGATCCAAGGTTAAGGCTTCCGAAAAATCATACTACGTTAAGGAACTACACTTGTTAAATTGCTTATCATGGTTGTTGATTCGTAGGGTTATGTAACGAACCAAAATCATCTCCCGGGATGTCACATGGTACTTGAGGTTACAAGTAGCCCCAAGCTAGACCTTTGAGCCTTCTTCTACTAATAATACTCATTTCAAGATGAAATAATTCAAACACTAGCATAGTCATATCATATAAAGGGAAATACGGAGAAAATACTCGGTCCAAACGAACACAATACTGGAATTCTCAACACAATCACCATCTGGCAACTATTCTGACAAAGCCTCTACTAATCCATGAACTAGAGAGTCGTTGGGATAGGTCCCCAACTGACTCAAAATGAATTGAATGTAATAACATAGTTTCTCAAATGCTGAAATGCCTGACTATCGGTCCTCCAACCATGAGGACTCACCACTGTAGAAAATTAGACAGAGGTACATGAAAGTCACTGGCAAGGCTGGGACTGAGAACCTAAACCAACATGATAAGACAATGTAGCACATAGACGTATATGTGGATCAGCACTTGGGAATGTACTAATTATGTGGGGTTGCATGCATTTATATAAAATAACATCAATACTCTTTAATCAAATCATGCATGTAATAAGTAATGACTCACATGACTTGAATAAGTGTAAAATGTAAAGCTCATGATAATGTAGAATGGAGCATGTAACACAAATATCGTGAGTCATCATAGTCTAACTTTGAAATCGGTAATCTTCTCTTATTCTCATCACCCATAGGCTAAAGGAAACTTTAAACAATACTTTCAACTCATTCATATGTCTCATGAAGAGTAAAACTTCTTTAATGCTCAAGAACTCATAACTCTTTTGAACTCAAGTACTTGAAATTCAGAATCATATCACTTTGAAACATACTTGAAGGCATTTCATTTACTTTAGACAAATATCTTGTTTCAAGCTTTAGGGAAATCATTCTATCTCAATGGAAAGATACTCTAGTTTAGGGAAATAACTTATCTCATAGCTTTAGAGAAAATACTTATGTCAAGAGAAAATACTTTAGTCTTAGGAAGCAAATATGCAACTTTAATATTAGGAAAATAAATTGTATCAAGGGAGGTTCTCTTAACTGACATAAACCATGCGAGCTACATGGAGTCCAACGTTTTGTCCTCCTAAGGAAGAGACTCCACATTGGGGAGGAGCGCCATACTCTTCCCAGGGAGAATAACCTCAATTCATTGATCACTTATCTCAGCCTCGGGCCCAACATCTCGATCTTAAGCCAAAAAATCATCTCGGCCTCAGGCCCGACCTACGGTTGCACGTAGTTCTGGGTTAAGAAATCGTAGTAAATTACCCAACTCTATGCTAAATACTACTCCCCTTAGATTATCTTGCTCATCTCACAAAAATCCACTTTAGAATAATCTCATGGTTCAATAAGAACCAAATAATCAAATCTGTAATCTCATGTAGTGAAGTGGATTTCAAAACTCCATGACCACTAGGTCAAAACATTTCACAATAATATCAGAATACTCAAATCATGGGTGTTTATAGCATATGAGTTCATAAAATTGCAAATCTCAAGTAGGGCTCAATAACCCATAATTCATTCTCAAGTTAAAACTCATCAAAAGCATAATAGATAGAATGTAGATTCATAACTCATGTAGAAATCTGGAAATTTCAGCAATTTGTCTCAAAATATCAACATACTCATATACTTTAATATCTCAAACATTTCAACTATTAACTTCTCAAGGATTAAAATCAAGGGGTATAGGCACAACTGTAATTTCTCTAGAAAACATGAGAAAATCATGCCATTAGACTCTCAATTCATGGGAAACATCAAAATATTACAATAAATAATAATGGGTGAAAATCCCTAATTCAAATTCATGTAAAATCTCATAGATTGCAGAAAATCATAGTTTAATTAAGCTTTTGGGCACAAGGATGAAAGGATACCCTTGTTCAAAACCCCACATACCTTAAAGTATGAAATTAGATGAACAAGCTTGGTTCAACTCTTCTTATTACTCTTGAGAGAGGGTTGTTGCAACCCTTGAACTTGGGGAACTCAAATCTCAACTCAATTTGTAGAATCCATGGTGAGTTCTTGGATTTCTTAGAGAAGGGTTTTAGATTTGTTCCTGAGGGAGAAACCTTAGCCTTTGGATGTTTTTGGGAGATAATGAGGCTATCAAGTTCTTTTGGAATATATTTGAGGGTTAAAAAGGGAAACGACCCAAAATCCCATTTTAAACAAGATTTAAAAATACAGAAAGAGGGCTGCGACGGTCGAAGCGACGGTCAATCGCTAGCCTAACTATCCATCGGGTCGTCCATCGTATATTGGTCAGAAAAAGAACATACTGCCTCGATGTGACAATCGAAGCGATGGTCCATCGTTCAGCCTAATAGTCTGTCGGATCGTCCATCGCATATTGGCCAGGATGAGGCCACACTGCCTGATCGCGATGGTCCCAGCGATGGTCCATCGCAGCCTTGACGATCTGTCATTTTGGCCATCGCACTTGGACCAGAAAAGGGAGTTATTGACTTGGTTGCTACGGGCTGAGTGAAAGTCCGTCGCAGACTCGATGGTCCGTCGTATCGTCCATCGTACCCGGGCGGTTCCGAAAACTCTCAGTAAAACGGCCATAACTTCTCACCCCGATACCGAATTTAGACGAAATTGGTATCGTTGGAAAGCTAAATCAATTCTCTACATTACAAAAAGTCAAATTTAATAAAATTATATATGGTTTAAACGTCAATCACTTAGGAAGTTACTTCTCAATCTTTTAGGACCGGAATTACACTTTTCTTGACATGCTCTAAGGCTCAAACTACGAGGGAACTTTACGAGGTCTTACAATATCCCCCCCTTGGAAAAATTCATCCTCAAATGTTGCTAGTTAGACTAGGAATAGAAAAATAGAGTACACATAGCTGAAGCAAGTTGCTAAAACGGGTTCGAAATCTCCCTAAACTCTCGAATGCCTCAGAAATTGCAAGAATAGCTACATATAGTTGAACATTAGATTAGAAGGGCTGAATTAAGGAAGAATAATCCCTTCAGATTGATCTAAACTCGCAAAAAAGAGTAACGGGTACTTGACTCGCATGTCTGCTTCTGCCTCCCAAGTAGCGCCCTCAACTGATTGGTTCTGCCACAAAACTTTGACTAAGGGAACTTCTTTGTTCCTCAGTTTATGGATCTGAAAATCTATGATCTCAATAGGAATCTCATCGAATGAAAGACTGTTCTGAATATCAGCACTTTCTGAGGAATCTACGACAACAGAATAACCAATATGCTTTTTAAGCACGGAGACATGAAAAATAGGATGAACAACTGAAAACTCTGCGGGCAACTCAACCTCATAGGCTACTTTCCCAACACCGCTCAAAACTCTATACGGGCCAACATAACGGGGACTAAGATTTTTCCTTTTTACCAAACCTCTTCACCCCTTTCATGGGTGAAATCTTCAAGTACACCTAATCACTTACTTCAAACTCAAGATCTCTTCTCCTCACATCGGCATATGACTTTTGATGACTCTGAGCTATCTTCAACCTTTCTCTAATCAACTTAACTTTTTCCAAAGCTTCAAACACTGCATCAGGCCCAATCACGGCAGCTTAACCCATTTCAAACCAACCTACGGGTGACCTATATCTCCTACCATACAAGGCCTCAAATGGTTCCATCTCGATGCTAGCATAGTAACAATTGTTATAGGCAAATTCTATCAATGGGAAATGCTCATCCCAACAACCTTTGAAATTAAGAGAACATGCCCTCAATATGTCTTCCAGGGTCT
Organism: Capsicum pubescens; assembly: GCA_030864215.1. Classification (NCBI taxonomy): domain Eukaryota; kingdom Viridiplantae; phylum Streptophyta; class Magnoliopsida; order Solanales; family Solanaceae; genus Capsicum; species Capsicum pubescens. Next base: position 203,428,667 of record CM061546.1, on the reverse strand, counting down.
GAATGGTCCTCTCAACCTGACCATCTATCTGCGGATGAAAAGTATAACTCAAAAGAACTTGGGTACTAAGACCCTGCTGAAATGCCTTCCAAAACTGAGAAGTAAATTGAGTGCCCCTATCCGAAATGATGGACAAGGGAACTCCATGCAGCCTGACTAACTCCCGGGTATACAATCTAGCATAATCCTCAGCTTTATAAGATGTATGCATAGGCAAGAAGTGCACGGACTTAGTCATCCTAACTGCAACAACCCAAATAGAATCATGATGACGACGCAAAAGAGGTAACCCGGTCATGAAGTCCATATTCACCACCTCTCACTTCCAAGTGGGTATAGCAAACTCTTGCATCACACCACCAAGTCTTTAGTGTTCTACCTTAACCTATTGTCACATTACGCACTTTTCTACAAAGCCATCTATATCTTTTTTCATACTATTCCACTAATAGATTTCCCACAAGTCGCAGTATATCTTGGTAATGCCGGGATGAATGGAATACCGCGTGCCATGCACTTCAACCATAATCCTCTGCCTTAGATCATCAACACACGAAACACATAATCTACCCTGTAATATCAAGACGTCATATCCCCCTTGGGAGAAAACCTCTGCCTTTTGGTCCTTAACTGACTCCTTCAATTTGACCAAACTAGGATCTCTGTCTTGCTTCTTCTTTACTTCCAAAACTAAAGATGATTCGGAACTACTCTTCACCAAAGTACTTCCCTCAGCTGAATCAAGCAACCTAACACTAAATCTAGCCAAAAAATGCACATCACGAGCTAACTTTTTCTTACCTTCCTCTATATGAGCAACACTACACAATCTACTAAGGGCATCCGCCACTACATTGGCCTTGCCCGAGTGATACAACACACTCATATCATAGTGTTTTAACAACTCTAACCACCTTCTCTACCTAAGAGTCAACTCCCTCTGAGTAAACACATACTACAGGCTCTTATGATCAGTAAACACATCAACATGAACACCATAAAGATAGTGTCTCCAGATTTTCAAAGAGAAAACCACATCAGCTAACTCAAGATCATGGGTTGGGAAATTCTTCTCACGCGACTTTAACTGTCTAGAGGCATAGGCTATAACCTTACCTCTTTGCATCAACACACACCCCAAACCAATTCTAGAGGCATCACAATACACCAAAAAACAATCTATACCATCAGACAAAGTCAACACAGGGGCTGAAGTAAGTCGAGTCTTCAACTCCTTAAACTCTTCTCATAGGAATCTAACCACTGGAACTTAACTTTCTTTTGGGTCAACCGGGTCATGGGAGATGTAATAGAAGAGAAAACTTCAACAAAATAATGGTAGTAGCCCGCTAGGCCCAAGAAACTTCTAATATCAGATGGAGATATAGTTCTAGGCCAATTTATTACAGTTTCTATCTTTTGGGGTCAACTCTAATACCTTCGGTAACACAACCCAAAAAGGCTACAGACCTTAGCCAAAATTCACACTTACTGAATTTGGTGAACAACTGGTGATCTCTACGAGTTTGCAAGAGAATTTTAAGGTGATTTGCATGGTCACTCTCATTATGGGAGTACATAAGCATGTCATCTATGAACACTATGACAAACATATTGAGATATTGCTTGAATACTTGATTCATGAGGTCCATAAAGGCGGATGGGGCATTGGTTAGCCCAAAAGACATGACTAGAAACTCAAAGTGACCATAGCGGGTTCGAAAGGCTGTCTTTGGAATATCACATTCCCTTACTTTAAGTTGATGATAGTTGGATATAAGGTTTATCTTAGAGAAATAACTTGCACCTTTCAACTGATCAAATAGGTCATCAATTCTAGGAAGTAGATACTTATTTTTTACTGACCTTGTTAAGCTGACGATAGTCAATGCACATACAAAAAGAACCATCTTTCTTCCACACGAATAGAACAGGTGCGCCCCAAGAAGAAATACTGGGCCTTATGAAACCTTTGTATAAAAGATCTTTGAGTTGATCTTTCAACTCCTTAAGCTCTGCAGGTGCCATACAGTATGGTGGAATAGAAATATGCCAAGTATCAGGAAGAAGGTCAATTCCGAATTCTATCTCTCTATCCGGAGATACCCTTGGGAGATCTTCTAAAAAAACATCTGGAAACTCATTAATAATATCGAATAACTAAATAGTTAGAGCCTCGGACTTAGTGTCTTTGATTCTAACTAGGTGATAGATGCAACACTTGGATATTAGCTTTCTGGCTTTGAGATAGGAGATAAAATGACTCTTGGGAGATACCGAACTCTCAGACCACTCAAAAGATAGTTCATCAGGAAACTGAAGCTTGACCACATGGGTACGATAGTCTATAGATGTATAACAAGAATGAAGCCAATCCATACCCAGAATAAGGTCAAATCCACCATATTTAACTCTATCAAGTCCGTAAGTATGACTCTATGAAGAACAGTAATAGGACAATCTCTATACACTTATTTAGCAACAACTGACTCCCCTACTGGGGTAAAAACTAGGAAGGGATCAAAAATCTTTTTGGGACTCATTTTGAAATTCACATCTACAAGTGAAGTCACATAAGAGAGACTTGAATCGGGGTCCAACAACACATAGACATCAAAGCAAAAGACATGGAGCATACCGGTAACAACATCGGGAGAGTCCTCCTTCTTCTGATGGAATGGTAGGGCATAGAATCTATTCTGGCACTGACCGCCAGTAATACTAGATGAAGTGCCCTGAGCAGAGGCGGGATGAGGTACAGGAGCTGGTGCACTAGTAGCCTGTGCCTGAGGTCGGGCATCTTTGTTCCCCTGTCTAGCATGAGGAAAATCTCTAAGTCTATGGCCCTTCTTGCCACAACCAAAAAAACCCCTCAAATCTACAAAACACTCATCGGGATGATACCTACCATACTTAGCATAAGGAAGATAACGGGGCCTGTTACCAACACTGTTCTGCGACTTAGGCATAAAAGACCTGCCCCTTGCTCCTGGCTGCCTCTAGGTATGGGAGAACTAGCTGATAAAGGCACTAGCATAGATGGACGTCTCTGAAACTGAGGGCGGTTCCCTCCATGGAACCTAGGCTGGCTAAACTCATGCTGCTCAGATTTATCCCTCTTAATACCCCTCACACTATCTCTCTCTAATATTATCCACCTCTATATGATGGGAATACATCATCAACCTAGACAGATCCATATCCCTATACAGCATCGAAGTCCTACACTCCTTCAGTACCAACCCAGAAACATTGGTCACGAACTTGCTCATACTAGCCCGAGTGTCATAAATCAAATCGGGAGCATACTTGGCCAACTGGTTGAACTTCAAGTAGTACACCTTAATAGTCATGGAGCCCTGGCTCAAGTTCATAAACTCCTCAATCTTTGCCTCTCTTATCTCAAGCAGAAAGAACTTGTCCAAGAATGCATCTTGGAATACCTGCCAACTCATAGGAGTAGCATTATCACCTCTACCCTTCCTCCATAATATAATCCATTCATAAGCAATGTCCTTCAGCTTGTAGGATGCCAACTCAACACTTTCTTCCTCAGAAACATGCCTCACTTGTGCGATTTTTCTCACCTCCTCAAGGTAAAACTATGGGTCCTCACCTTCCTTAGACCCATAAAACACTGGCAGATTCATCCGCATAAAATCATGAATTCTAGTCGTAGCTATATCACCTCCCTGCTGATTAGCAACTACAACTTGGTTATTAGCCTGAACATTGGCAGTGACTACTTGGGTTGACACCTAAAAGTCCGCCCAAAACTCAACATAAGACACAATCTCATTCAAAGGATCAACAGGTAGGGGTTGCTCATCATCATTCCCGCAGGCATTTGCTCTTCGGAGAGGCATTTTCTGAAATAGAACAGCACAAATTATTAGATGACAGGAACAACTGTAGGCACGATAGAATCTGAAGGAAAAAACAACTTTTTTCTAAAACATCTCGTAGCCTCTTGCTCATAGATGTGGCGCGCTACACATCGATGATAAAGACTCTATTTAATGTGGCTTGTAAAAATCCCTAGGACTCCTTAAAACCTGGCTCTGATACCAAGTTTGTAACGACCCGAAATCACCTCCTGGGATGTCACACGATGCTTAAGGATACAAGTAGCCCCAAGCTAACCCTTTGAGCCTGCTTCTACTAATAATACTCATTTCAAGATGAAATAATTCAAACACTAGCATAGTTATATCATATAAAGGGAAATACAGAGAAAATACTCGGTCCAAATGACAACAATACTGGAATTCTCAAGACAATCACCATCTGACAACTAGTCTGACAAAGCCTCTACTAATCCATGAACTTGAGAGTCGTTGGTACAGGTCCTCAACTGACTTGAAATGAACTGAAAGTAATAACATAGTCTCTGAAATGCTGAAACTTCTGATGATAGGTCCTTAAACCATGAGGACTCACCACTGTAGGAATATAGACAGAGGTACTCAGAAGACACTGACAAGGATGAGACTGAGCAGCTTACATTATAAAACAATGTAGCACATAGATGTATATGTGGAAAATCACTTGGCAATGTACTGAGTATGTGGGGGTGCATGCATTTATATAAAACAACATCAATACTCTTTAATCAAATCATGCATGTAATAAGTACTGACTCACATGGCTTGAATAAGTGTAAAATGTAAATCTCATGAATCATGTAGAATGGAGCATGTAACATAAATCTCGTGAGTCATCATAGTTTATCTTTGAAATCGATAATATTCTCTTATGCTCGTTACCCATAGGCTAAAGGAAACTTTAAACAATACTTTCAACTCATTCATATGTCTCATGGAGAGTAAAACTTCTTTAATGCTCAAGAACTCATAACTCTTTTGAACTCAAGTACTTGGGATTCAGAATCATATCACTTTGTACATACTTGAAGGCATTTCATTCACTTTAGAAAAATATCTCGTTTCAAGCTTTAGGGAAATCATTCTATCTTAATGGAAAGATACTCTAGTTTAGGGAAATAACTTATAGATTTAGAGAAAATATTTGTGTCAAGAGAAAATACTTTAGTCTTAGGAAGAAAATCTGCAACTTTAATATTAGGAAAATAACTTGTATCAAGATAGGTTCTCTTAACCGACATAAACCATGCGGGCTACATAGAGTCTAATGTTTTGTCCTCCTAAGGAAGAGATCCCACGTTGGGGATGAGCGTCATACTCTTTCTAGGGAGTATAACCTCAATTCAGTGATCACTTATCTCAGCCTCGGGCATAATATCTTGGCCTTAGGCCTAAAAATCATCTCGGCCTCAGGCCCAATCTACAGTGGCATGTAGTTCTGGGGTAAAAACCCACAGTAACTTACCCAACTCGGTGCTAAATAGTACTCCCCTAAGATTATCTCGCTTATCTCATGAAAATCTAATTTAAAATAATCTCATGGTTCAATAAGAACCCAATAATCAAATCTGTAATCTTATGTAGTGAAGTGGCTTTCAAAACTCCATGACCATTAGGTCAAAAAAAATTTCAGTAATATTAGGATACTCAAATCATGGGTGCTTATATCATAAGAGTTCATAAAATTACAAATCTCAAGTAGGGCTCAATAACCCATAATTCATTTTCAAGTTAAAACTCATCAAAAGCATAATAGATAGCATATAGATTCATAACTCATGTAGAAATCTGGAAATTTCAGCTATTTTCCTTAAAATCTTAACATACTCATATACTTTAATATCTCAAACATTTCAACTATTAACTTCTCAAGGATTAAAATCATGGGGTATAGGCCCAACTGCAATTTCTCAAGAAAACATGTGAAAATCATGCCATTAGACTCTCAATTCATGAGAAATATCAAAATATTGCAATCAATAATAATGGGTGAAAACCCCTAATTAAAATTCATGTAAAATCTCATAGATTGCAGCAAATCATAGTTTAATTAAGCCTTTGTGCACAAGGATGATAGGATTACCCTTGTTCAAAACCCCACATACCTTAGATTAAGAAATTGGATGAACAATATTGCTTCAACTCTTCTTCTTACTCTTTAGAGAGGGTTCTTGAAACCCTTGAACTTGGGGAACTCAAATCTCAACTCAATTTGTAGAATCCATGGTGAGTTCTGGGATTCCTTGGAGAAAGGTTTTAGATTTGCTCTTAAAGGAGAAACCCTAGCCTTTGGATGTTTTTGGGAGATAATGAGGCTATCAATTTTGTTTGGAATATATCTGAGGGTTAAAAAAGGAAAAGACCCAAAATCCCCTTATAAAAAAGACTTAAAAATACTGAACGGGGGATGCGACGGTTGAAGCAATGGTTCGTCGCTAGCCTGACGGTCCGTCGGGTCATCCGTCGCACACTAGTTAGAAAAAGAACATACTGCCTTAGTGTGATGGTCATAGCAACGGTCCGTTGCTCAGTTTGACAGTCCGTCAGATCGTCCGTCGTACATTGGCCAGGATGAGGCCACACTACCTGAGCGCGATGGTCCCAACAATGGTCTATCGCAGCCTTGATGGTCCATCATTTTGGCCATCGTACTTGGTCCAGAAAAGGGAGTTACTACCATAGTTGCGACGGTCCGTCACAGACTCCACGGTCTGTTGGATCGTTCGTCACACCCGAGAGGTTCCGATTACTCTCAGTAAAATGATCATAACTTCTCACCCCGATACTGGATTTGGACAAAATTGGTATCGTTGGAAAGTTAATTCAATTATATACATGACAAAAAGTCAAATTTAAGAAAATTCTATATGGTTTAAGTTCCATTCACTTGGAAAGTCACTTCTCAATCTTTTAGGGCTGGAATTAAACTTCGCTTGACACGCTCTAAGGCTCAGACTTAGAGGAAACTTTGCGGGGTCTTACAAGTTAATTGCATGATTATGGTTTCCTAACCTCTAACCGTTTACCTAATTTGAACCTTAAACCTATATCATTGAGCGGCGATGTAATAATTCACTTAAGTTCTTTACAAATTTCATCCTACATATGAATCAAGTATGGTATCTAAGTAAATCCCTGTCCTAGATACTAATTCAAATTTCTTATTTTATAAAGAAACAAGAACCATACTTTGCTTATTCTTATATTCTATCTCCCTATTCCCTCTCCTAAGATTACAAGGTTGACAATTGATATATTCTAACGTTAGTTAATCCTTAAAATAGTTAAAACAAGAATAAACAAACACCCATAATGATAAGCAAATCAAACAAAATTAATTCAAAACAAAAGTAATCTTAAATGTGATCTTAACCCCGTATAGGAGTTTTAGCCTTTAATGGAAATATTCATCATCCAATTCCTTGGATTGATGATACAAACCATGAACAAACAAAATTAAAAAATGATAAAACCTAAAAAGAAGTTGTGGTAGCCTCCAATGCTCCAAGATGTCCAAAAGTTGTCCAAAAGTATGTAAAAATGTGATACAACCTGTATTTATAGTATAGGAGCAAGCCCCTTCCGTGTTGGACAAGAAATACTTTAGTTATTAAGCCTTGTAATATGTGGGGAGTTGCCTCAATATCTCCCTACCTCTCTAGAATTTGTTCTCAGAAATTTTTCTAAGGCAAAGGGAGCACCAAAATAAGCCTATGTCGCAGGCTAATCGCCTCCAGGACCAACACGTGCCACATGGTTGTAATTTTGGGACTCTTTTGATTTCTTCGGTATTTTTCACACGTACATTGGACACTCCATCACTCTACACGCCCCTAAGAAATTCCAGGGGTCCAAAAGTGCATCAATCTGTGTGTTGTGACTTTGTTGAGCCATTCTGAGCCTTTTTGAGTTGTTCCCACTTGATTTGAAGCTCGTATATCCTTCATATATAATAATAATCCATTAACCAAGTATAATATTACATTATAAACAACAATTTATAGATCAAACAACATAACATCCAACACAACAAAATAGAAACACGAGCTAAGCATAGGCAAATTTTACTTTGATCTTTAACTCAAGTTTTAACTCTTCCCCTAACTCATGTGCACTATGTACACTCTTAAAAATTATTTAATCATATAATAACATATTTAAAACCATAATGAACACATAGAACACAATAGAATCCAACAAGAGAGGCTAGACAAACAACTAGCTCATGCTAGAAAGACTAGTTTTCTCTTTGAACTCCAATTGATTCTTTTAAGTACAAATTTGCTTGGAATTCACCTAGAACCATATAAACATATGTTTTAACATATTTATATCATTATTAACCATTATATCATAGAATCGTCCTCAAAACAAGACTAAAAAGTCTAGAATAGTTACGCTAGAATGTATAAAATACACCCAACATCAAGTTACCATGGATTTTAAAGGTAATCTGAGATATGATGGATGCATTTGTATTCTGAGGGATGGAGACTTGATTCAACAGATATTGCGTAAAGATCACAACTCTAAATACTCTATTCACCCTGGACAACTAAGATGTATAGGGATTTGAGGAAACATTATTGGTTGAATGGTATGAAAAAAATGTGGTAGACTTTATAACTATTGCCTATGTTTTTAGCTGTTGGAGGTCGAGAATCAAAGGACTAGTGGCCTAATTTAGAGATTAACCATTCTCAAATAGAATTGGGAGAAGATCACCATGGACTTTATTAGTGGTTTGCATCACACCTCCTATGGTTTTGATTATATTTGGGTCAATGTATATTGGTTGACCAAATCAGCATACTTAATTTCTATTCATATGTCCTAGAGTGTTGAGAGGCTCACCTATATCTATGTTTGTGAGATAGTTTATCAGCATGCAGTACCTATATCTATTATTTTATAAAGGATCTTATATTCACTTCAAGTTTTTGGAATTCAGGAGGAGTTGGGTGCTCTGTTGGATTTTAGCATGCTTTTTACCCTAAGATCAATGGACAGTTAGAGCAGATTATTTAGATCCTTTAGGATATGCTTCATGCTTATGTCATAGACTTTAGAGGTCAGTGGGAGCAACACTTAGTATTGGCGGAGTTTGCCAATAATAATAACTACCATTTAAATATTGAGATGTTTGAGATACTATATGGCAGGAATTATAAATCTCCTATAGGGTAGTTTAAGACCTTTGATGTTAGGCCCTGTGGTATTGACTTGCTTCAGGAGTCATTGGATAGAGTCAGGGTGATTCAGGATAGGCTGAGGGTAGCTCAGAGTAGGTAGAAGGCTTATGCAGATAGTAGACTTTGTGCCTTGATGTTTGGAGTTGGAAACATAGTATTTCTTTGAGTATCGCCCAAGAACGGCGTTGGGCAAGCTCAGCCTCAGATATATTAGACCTTTTGAGATACTTCACACTTAAAGAGATGGATTATTAGTTATCCTTGCATACATATTTTTTCATTGTTCACCAATTTTTCATGTTTTCATACTACAGCGTGACATCCTCAATGATCCGCATATGCTTTGGTGGGACTTATTTCAGTTAGATGATAGATTGACCTTTATGGAGGGTCCAGTTCTCATATTATCTAGGGATGTCATACGGTTGCACTCTAGGGGGATTCTATAGGTTAAGGTTCTGTGGAGAAACCACCCAATAAAGGAGGATACTTGGGAGATCGAGAGAAAGATGTAGGCCCAGTATACCCATGTTCGAGCCTTCAAGTACATCCTAACACTTTACTTTAATTAGTGAAAGTCCTTTTTGTAGAGGATATTGTAATGACCCTATAAGTTATTTTTTCATTTCCATTCTTTTTTATTATTCAGAGATTTCCTATAGCTCCCCTAAGTCATTTGTGACTTGCTAGGGATGATAGTTCAATTTTTGGAAAGTCCATTTGGTTCTTAGACCAATTTGTTGTTTTAAAGTTTTCGTTGGTAAGAATTGGCTATTGGGCATACACTTTAAGTTAATGACCTCGTATGCCAATTCTAATAGTTTCAAAAGTACCAGAACGTTGAGTTTAGGCTAGGGGGACCTTTGTTTTGGGTCTCGATGCTTTTGGACTTATTTTAGGTTATGGAATGGATTTGATAAAAATAGCCCTTGGGTATAGGGCCTACATTTCATCAAAACAACTCTTGGTGGAAATTTGATGGTGCCATTGAGTTTGGACTATCAAATTAATAGGGTAGCATAGTTCGTTTGCATTCACGGGATTCTAAATAAATACAAAGGGGTCGATGAAAACTAGGAAAAATCCTAGTTCAGTTGGTGCATGGACTCAGCTGGTGCAACCGCTTAACCTGTGGCCACTTTAGCGGCCAAGCCAGGCCCCGCCATGTCAATTTAGAAGTGATTTGACTGCTAAAGTGGATGTTTCTTAAGCAACATATTATTCTCTTTAGCGGAAGTTGGCCAATCTTCAGGGGTAGCTTAAGCATTCTTATGTCGCTTTAGCGGTGACTGCTTTAATGGTCAAGTGGCTGCTTAAGCAGTACCTGGAATGGTATTTATTTCAGCTCTCACCCAATTTTCTCCTATTTCTCCAAGTTTCATGGTCCATAAAGATCTATTGAGTATAGAAAATTAAGAGGTTTATCCTTGGGTGATCATGGGGTGCTGTGAGCTTAGAAAAGTCATTTCCTCATAATAATCCCAGTAAGTTTCCATTTAATTCTTTATTTAATTCATTGATTTGTTCATATGTCCCTAGATCTTTCATGGGTTGAATTGAGTATCATTTGAGCTTGAATTTACTCATTCTTAAGGGTACATGATCCTTAGCATAGAGAGACGTGTTGACGGTTTTGAAATTGTGATTTTGCAAGCAGGACCACATAGGATTTTGACTTAATTTTGGGCCCAAAGCATAAAAATGAAATATGGGTATCATTATTCTTGTATTATTTAAAAATGAAATATGGGTATCATTATTCTTGTATTATTTAAAAATGAAATATGGGTATCATTATTCTCGTATTATAGTGTAGATCATTATTTTGATAGCGTGGTAATATGCGGAGGCTTCTCAGAAGGGGAAATCTCAAATGTATTGCATTATCAGGCATTCTTCAGAATCCAAGTAGTCTTGGCTTACTCTCTTCTTATATTGAGCTTAATAATAGTATCTATATAATATTATTCTAGTTTTTGGGTTGTCATTATGACTTGGTTGTATATTTAGTGAAATTTAGATTATTTGGTAGTTAGTTAGCCGTATTTAGGAGGATTTGACCTAACTATCCATTTCATAGGTTGAATTTATATCTTATTACTTAATGAGACTTATGAAGCACCTTGTAGAAAAATTTGTATCATTAGTCAAGTTCAGGGGGGAAATTGCATTAGAATGGACTTTTTGGGTTAGAACTAGGCCCCTCCAGTATACTTTAGGCCAAGAGCACTATTAGGTCCTTGTAAAATACCTAGGACTTCTCTGACTTCCTACATACATTTTTGGGATCAAGAATGATTAGACATATACTGACCTGTTCTATGCTTGTACTAGATATATATTAATACCGGTTCAAGTTCGGCAATTATGATGTTAAGATTGATTTGAGTACAACATCTATGGTGATAGTACTTTTAATTCAAGACTGGTATTCATGATATAATTTTGGTTCAAGTCCTACATGTGAGATATTATTTTTGGTTTGAGTCCCAAAATTGAGAGGTTACTTATGATGGATTTGGAACTGATTTGAGTCTAGTATTTATGGTAGGAAAAGATCCATGATTATGGGTTTGAGGTTCAAATATTTTATGAGTGTTATGGTCGGTATTTCTTATTAGTTGCAGTAATCGCACTTATGGGGGATCGCCTAGATTATTTACTTTCTTTTGCATCTTCTAGGTTTATGGGGGCCTAATTAGGCTATACTTAGCCATGTTCTCTTGTTATTATTTATTCAATTGAACACTTTCATTTTTTTAGCACTATTCTAGGTTTGCCTTTTTTTCCCTTGACTTAGTTTATTATCTTGTATCTTATTGTATTTATATTATTATTTAGCTCTGTTGGTCGATGATGCCTTCTGATCACTTATTGCTTTGGTACTCATACTACACTTCTACATGTTTTTTGAATGCAAATTCGAGTACTATCTGCCGCTGTTTTCATTAGATTAGTGTTGGTTGGACTTCGAAAAAGGGTGAACTTTCAGAGTTGAGCTAACTTTCTCTTCTTCTTACTACTGGTTGTTCTTTTTATTAGAGTCTATTGTGTATTTGATACTAATAGTAACCTCATTCTTTTTCTAGAGGCTCTTATACCGACCTTACATATCCATTTCATGATCATAGCTCAAATTCAAGCACTTTCCATAGAATCATGTACGCTTACAATTCCTAGTATAAGGAGTTCCAGTTTGCTCAGCTTTATAAATCATATTCCATGAAATTTATGAAATCCAAACTCAGGTCATGCAGCTCATGACTATGTACTCATGCTTTACAATATGTTCAGTTCCAGTACTCATGCTACACTTTTAAGGATCATCAAATTCAGATTATGTCATGTATATCCTCAGTTTTATCTCTGTAATGAATCCATGTTGTGGATACTCTATTTCTCAGGCCTCAGTTAAGTGTTCAAGCTGTGCATAGTATTCTTTCATGCTTCAGGTCCTCATGTTCTAATCATTCATTAACCTCTCTTTATGAAATGGTAGTGGTGATGAACAGTTGTTTATATAGGATAGAATAAATATTTCATGTTGGGGAAAGATTTTTGTATGCTTATTTGATCTAAGGTTATAAGTGTGGAGTAAGATTGAGGCCAATTTTTTTATATATGTCATGGTTAGTTTAAATTTTATAGGTCATTTTCTTAAGGATAGAACATGGAAGTTGTTAATGATAGAAGTATTAGAGAGCATGGAAAATATTCTTTGATAGGTTATTTCACTAGAAGTTCATGTGTGGTTATAATGATAGGATTGAACATCATGTTGGTGTATATAAGTGGATGGGTGCATTGTGTGTTAGTGCATTCCTAGTAAGAGGTTGAATTTAGTTGTTGAAGTGGTATGAAGAATTATTCTTCTGATGAGAAGTTGTGAAAATACAGGGTGTGTTAAATTCATGATTTTGACTAGTATTATAGTGTTATGGGTGCACTTTGTAGATTCGAGTAGACTTGAACAAAGTGAGAGAATTTAGTTCACTCAGATTGCAGTAGATAGAGTTATCATTGCCCATGTGAATAATTTCATTAGCCTTAAATGAAGTGTGTATTGAAGTGGAATGTATAGTTGAGGGAGTATTTGAGGAGTATGTCTAAGCTTGAGAGTAGCAATTGCATTATCTACAGCATAGCAATTCTAGTTTATATATCATAGGCCTATAGTCTATGATTATAGAATTGTAGCCATGTTACAATTCGATATTCAGATATCCTATTTAGATAATGCCCAAATTCTCTGATCCCTAATATTATTAGAACTTTTTAGAAAGAGCGTTGAAGAAATACTTCAGTTGATTATAAGCTCTCAGTATGAGTTCAGTCTTTATAGCCAGGAATTTAGTTTAAAAATCGAACAGACAAGTTCCTATAGTTTTCCATCTTTCCATCTAGTCATACAATTTGAAGTCTTTCTGCATATGGCTATTCCATAAGGTAATTCATTCATGTCCATGAAAGTTGTGACTTCAGTTCAGTCCATGCGTTATTTCTATGATTTAGAAATCTAGTCATGACTCAGTACATAAGTGTTCAGTGAATGATATTTATTTTCCAAGTATTCCAGTTTAGACAGTGTAATACCCTAAGTTTCAATGTCCTAAACCTCTCATATTTTCTTCACGAAACCAGATCTAATTTAAAGTAATGATTACTCAAAAGTTGACTCTCTCGTTTCTATCTCAACCTTATAACCATTCTCATGTCATTGCATATATTCATGAAATCAATTCATTTCATGTATCATACTCAGACTCATTTAGACAATCATGTTCCAAGTCATGCATGTTTACAATATGATCTCAGTTGCCTTAGTATACTCAGTCTAACCTATCTCATTCGAGGACGAATGATTTCAAGGGGGAGATAATGTAACACCCTGCATTTTTTAGGCTAGACTTTAAATCATCATTCTTGTGAGTGTTAACTCTAATCCCATGATTTACTTTTCAATACATGTTTCATTATGTTTATCCTAGCATGTGAAGTGCTTTCAAAGTGAAAAATAATCATAGGAATCACTTAGAACAAAGTTGAGCTTAGAGCCTTTGATTCATCCAAAGTTTGGTATTCGATTCTACAAGGGTCTACTTTGAACGTGTATAAATTTTGATATACATAGAATTTTTAAGATTAAGATCCACCAAGTTGCAGATAATTGAGTTAGCTTTCCAACAATACAAAGTTTACCTTAATCAGATACCCGACTGAAAAGTTATGACCTTTTTTGTGAATAGTAGTAAAGGATCGCGATAGACTCGCGACGCAAGGTCCATTCCATCATTCTGGGGGTCGTGTCGCAAGATCCATTGCAACTTTATAGGGATCTCATCACGAGGGTTATTTACATGGGAAAAAGTGTCATAGGGGTAGTTTAGTCCTTTACCCTCAACCCCAGCCGTCCAAACATGATTTATAACTCAAAACAGGGCATTATTTGTTAATCTTTCTCAAAACAACTCACGTAAAAACCCTTCCCTTTCCCAAGAACAATAATCCAAGCTTTTTCTCTTAAGAACACAAGGATTCACACTTCAACTGCAAGATTTCTTTAAGAATTCATCTAATTAAGGTATGTGGGAGTTCATCCATTGGTCCCTTTTACCCATGGAGCCCAAAAACCTTTCTTTGATTTAAAGTATGAGTTTTTCCATTATTATGAAGTTGTATATTTTAAAGATGTATTGTTGTTTTCTAAATATCATGACCTAATCTTATCAGTTATCAGTGTATATACCCATTAGTACTCCAGTGTCATTCAGTTTGGAGAAGGATTTAGCACCAAGTGAACCCAGGGATGGGGGCATTCGTGCCAGTTTAGTATTTGACCCTTAGTAACAATCCCTGAGTTACAGAACTATGTATCCAGCATAGGTTTGAGATATCTTCAGCCAGTTTAGGGTTGACATATATCTCATGGGAGCACCTGCCAGTATAGGGTGACTTCTTAGTCCTTTGAGACATTAGCCTTATGAATCTACATCGTCATCCAGTGTTAGTACCCGTGTCACGGTACTAACACCCTTCCAACTGCGGTCACAGGTTAGACCCCGATTAGCTCAGATTAGGGCATGTCGGTTACATGATCCTCCCACAGTCTCAGTTAGTATTTAGTGTAATTTCAGTTCAGGTTTACTTGACTAAGTGTACAAACTTTCAGATATTCAGTTTTACAGCTTTTAGTCTTTCAGATTTTAGATTAATCTAACTAACATAACAGATGTACACTTAGTCTTGCATTTTTAGATATTACAGTTTCCATCACGTAGTTTCAGGCCAAGTATTCATATAGTACCCATATTTTACTATTTTCTAGCTTCAATTCTACTTATATTATAAAAGTAAAGTTTTAAAGAACTAAGTGTAGTTATTCACCAACTTATCAGATTATATTTGTTATGCGTGTTTTAAGATATTTCAGCTTTTATTTTATTTCAATCTCTTGGTGAGTCCTTACACTTAGCATGCATGTTTTAAGATTACATATGAAATCAGTTTTACTTATTGCATTCACCCCCGCTTACTCAGTATATTCCAGAAGTACTAATACACATATACGAATATGTGGCTACATTGTTTGATAATGTAGATACCAGTTGTAGTCCACACGTCATGATCAGACAGTTGTAGTTTCCAGCCAGCAGGTGATGAGTTCTCCTATTTTAGGGGCTTCAGTAAGATGTTGTTTATGTACTTTACCTTAATATTCATTTGTATTGATTAGTGGTAGTTGGAGGCATGTCCCAGTTATTTATAGTCAGTATCTTAGAGGCTTCATAGATGTCAGTCAGAGTCAGTCTTGTAATTTCAGTTCTCTCTTTAGTTTTATCAGATTGTAAATTGTATAAGTATTATATTTTTCCCATATTTTGTCATGATTATATTTCCGCACATCAGAACTAGATATTTAATAAATTATAAATCAGTTTCTCAATAATATGCCAGTTCATGGGTTATCTTGGGATCACTTATGGTTCTAAGAACCGTGTTACGACTAAGGGGTAGTCTCGGGTCGTGACACAAAACAAGAATAAAAATGAGGTGATTGAAAACTCCTCGGTCAAACATATTCCATGCCAGCATCAATATGAGGTCCCAACCCCTCATCACCCAAATCAGGGTCAACATTATCATCAGACTCAATGTGTGAATCTTGAAGATGTCGGTCCTTATCACTAGGAATATCATTCTCTACGGTCTTAACAAAGTTAGTATCAATCCTCAGTAGCTCTTTTGCATAGTGACCCAAAGGGTAGTCGAGCTTTACCTTGCATACCTTCTCTCTAATAGATATTTTGGCTCCCATATACAATTGTAGCATCTGGAGTCTATATATGTAGGCCATGAGCTCATCATCTCAAGCATGATACTCAGGTAGTGTCAGTACGGGCCTGTGAGATATATAAAGAAATCGTATCTCGGTTACATCCACCAGACAAATCTTTAATTGTGGCCTATAGTCCAAAGCCTCATCTTCTACATCATGTCCTTTGAAAAATCTCCTGAGCATTCCACTAAAACCATACCTGCGCCAGTAATGGTTGCATGCCTTCTTCTTTAAAGACTTGATCACCGCTCAGATATTAATTTCAAAACCATTATGTATCAAGGTATACACCAAGCAAACCCAATCTTGAGTGACCTTTGTCATATGCTTGCACAGAATGAGACAGTGACAAATATCATCAACCACATCGATCTTTCCTATTCATATAGAAATAGGGAAATGTCAAATGATAGCCCCCTTCTTTGAGGCAAATGCACCTAGCCGTCGAATTATCTCCACATAGGGAGTGTTTCGTGTCAGCATACAGTGGCATACTATTTAGTTTTCTCAGTTGAAGTGGGTCAGCTTCAGGAGTACCCAAGAGGACATTTAAGCCATATGCATCAAACTTAATAACCTGCCCCCAACTCTGGACCTCAAAATCAGGTTGCCTTGTGTCTTAATTAGCAAAAAACTCCAATATGAAATTATGTTGCATTCAGTAGATTGCTAAAATATGAATGTCATCCTCAACTACTCAATTTACCAAATAATGCTTAGAAACTCCCTCCTTAATCTCTCCATGTCAATGATTCCATTTGGGGTATGACTTGACTCAATTTGCTTACAATACCACTTTTTCCATCTTCAAATACCCACTGAGTTTCACACTGATGAGTTTATCCTTGTGGAACTGCCAAGGCCCTAGGTACTCTAGCCACGGAGTAAACTCCCTTTATTTTATTGCCCTAAGGACAAGTTCATTTTCCTTTATGCTGCCTTCTAGACATAGTGCCTGCCAAAACAACATAAAATAGCCATGTCAAGTCAAATATTACAAAGGTAGCCAACACCAAGTACAAGAGGCTTGAAGGTCTACCCCATACTTAGTTGCTTGCATCGGTGTATAATTTCAAAACTGCAGTACTCAAACTTTTGTTTTTCACTAGTATCACCACATGGTCACATCATATATGCCATCATTCAATCCTTTTTGTACTCAAGTTAACAATCATAGGATCACAACTTAAGCCTACGATGCTTTACTTAGACTTCAAACAACATCAAGTACCTTTACATCAAAAGTTTACAAAATTCACATTACATAAAAGTAAAGGTCTACTTGGGGTGCAAAATTTAACAAATTTTCCATTCATGCCCTTTCTCAACCAACCCTAAAGAGTGAACATTTTATTCAACAAACTCACCTATATGTCACTCTCAAAATGACTACTCAATGAAATTAGAACAACCATAATCACTAACATTCATAAAATCAGAATAACAATATGAACCCACGAAAGTAGAACACGACAATCTTCACCTGCACTCATAGAACATATAATCTCAAAATATGATTTAAAGAAGACAATCATAGAACATGCAATCCAAAACTCTTGGTAAAAACTAAACATACACATCAAATCAAAATATAATACATATTCCACACTACAATCCCCAAAACCCAATCAACAACTTAGACTTTACGTATAAATTGCTGACATATTCCTAAAGTACAATCAGAAACATGGTATGTATTCTAAAATGGATTTTACAACTCATACCTAATTTTTAAAAATTGAATATACCAAGAATCACCAAACTCATAAATTTTGGGTAAAGGAGACAGAGAAAGAGAGGTGAGAAGGGGAACTTACCTTATTCTTTAGTTGTTGAGGTGAGAGAGACTGGATGGAAAGATAAAAACAACTTATCACATTATTAGTTGAAGACAATTAGATAGATTGGTAAACTAGGGTAGTAACAAAAGATGGGAAATTTAGGAACCTTTTGGGTTTTAAAAGGTTGAAATTGGGTTTGACATGAATTTTAAATCAAAATGGCCAAGCATGCCACGCGCCCTTATCGCGGAGGATAAGAAGCGTGTCACGCCCCTATCATGGGTATTTACTAGAATTTCACATGGGTTTTTTCTACTTTAGAATGCCACATCCTTATCTCATAGGATAAGGAGGAAGCCATTCTCTTAATCCGGATTTCCTGTAGATTTTGCCTTAGGGGAATTTTGGTTCCCCCATACTAGGCATTCATTTATAATCTTACCTTAGCATATTTTCATACCACATGGCTTTCTATAAGCAATTTTAACCCACATTAATCCTTCCTACATGTCAAATGTTCCTTAATCCTGCAAATTCACATCAAAAATAACAAAAATAGTTTTAAAAGGAGGGTTTCCTCCCACCAAGCACCGTAGCTTTGGCCGTGGCTTGACACTTATTTTTGTATTTTTGATTTTTCATATATTTTGTTTTTTATTTTCTTTTTATTAAATAAAAGACCTATACTATTACATTACATTCATGGGTTGCCTCCTATGTAGCATATAATTTTACGTCGCGATATGACTCAGCTAAAAAACACTCATCAAAAAATTGACATGATGTCCTCTATCAATCCTTATCTTCACCCCAGCAGTGCTTAACTCTTTACCCATTTACTAAAATGTCTTACCTTTTTGTTTATCCATTAGTTCAATGGCCCCATGAGCATTCATCCTTACCTCTTCAAATGGTCCATACCATTTATATTTTATCTTATCAAGAAACAACTTTAATCTTGAGTTGAACACTAACACCATCTATTCGGGCTTAAATAAGTGGGGCACTATATGCTTTTCATGCCACTTTTTTATCTTCTCTTTGTATAGCTTTGCATTCTCATAGGAATGCAATCGAAACTCCTCAAGCTTATGTAATTGCAACATTCTTTTCAGCCCAATTATCTCAACATTAAGATTTAATTTCTTTACGACCCAATAAGCTTGATGTTCAAGCTCAACCGATAAATCACATGTTTTTTCAAATACTAACATGCAGGAAGATGTCCTAATGGGAGTCTTGCACGCTGTCCTGTATGCCTACAGTGCATTATTTTAAATTTCAATGCCTAATCTTTTTACTGTGTATTCACTATCTTCTACAAAATCTGTTTTACCTCACTATTTAAACCCTCTACTTAACCACTCATTTGGGGATGATAAGCTTTAACCACCTTGTGTGTTACCCCATACTTTGCAGAAAAATTCTTGAACTAATTATTGATGAAATGTGTACCACCATCACTGACAATTGCTCTCGAAGTTCTTAACCTTGTAATTATCTACTTCTTTACAAATTTAAAGACCACATGGAGTCATTGGTAGGGAGAGCTGAAGCTTCCACCTACATGGAAACATATCTACTTTAACTAAAATGTATGTGTTTTAATACGACAGCGAGAAAGGGCTCATGATTTCTATTCACTACACAAAAAAAATTCCACCTCTAGAATATTGTGTGTCCTTAAATAAGGTGGGCCGGAAGAAACACACTGGAGGACCTTGTGAGCTTTAAACTCATCAGAATGATGAAATTCATATAGAGATGAGTGACAACTCTCTAAGACCTGCTTCACTTCACACTCTGGTACACATCTTTTAATTACTATGTCAGGTCCCTTTTTAAATAAGAATGGCTCATCCCATGTATAAAATTGGAACTCATGGTACAACCTTTTTCCTTGCTGACTTATGGATTCAGGTAGGTACACCCCACTCACTATCAGGTTAGCAATGCCCACATGCCATGGTAACTCTATGATGCTTAATGCTAGAAGTTGCTCATCGAGAAACTCCGCTTGAATGCTGCCATTCTTCTACAATACATGACCAACTCTCTAGCTTAGAGAGATGTTCCTCTACTTAATTTTTGGTCCCCTTTTTGTCATTCACCTCTAGATCAAACTCCTGCAGTAAGAATATCCACTAAATTTGAGAGTGTTTTGAATCTTTCATATCGAATGAATAGCTATATGATTTGTGTACACTACCACTTTGGTCCCCACTACATAAGACCGAAACTTATCACATGCATAAACCAACGCCAATTTTTCTTTATCTATCATAGTGTAATTTTATTGAGTTGCATCTAGAGTCTTGATTGCATAAAATGGAATGAAAGACCTTTTATCTTAGTTGCCACAACACTACTCCCATAAATATATCACTCGTTCACATAAGTTTAAAGGATAACTCCCAGTTAGGAGCCATCAATATAGGAGCCTCTATCAATTTCTTTTTCAAATCCTCAAATGCTTTTAGAAATTCAGCCCCAAACTCAAATTTTACCTTTGTTTTATGCATTTTGCACATTGATCTTGCTACTATTAAGAAATTCTTTATGAACCTTCTATAAAATCTATCATGCCTGAGGAAACTATGCACTTCTTTGATTGATACTGGGGGTGGAAAATTTTGTATTACTTATATCTTCGCTCAGTCTACCTTAAGTCCTTTCTGCGATACTTTAAGGCCAAGGACAAAGCCATCCTTGACTAGAAAGTGATATTTTTCCTAGTTTAGCAATAGATTTGTTTCTTTACATCTCGCTAAGACCTTGTCCATATTATACAAACATAGTTCAAATGAGTTACCAAAAGTAGAGAAATCATCCATAAATTCCCCCACGAAGACCTCCACCATGTCATCAAATAAAGCCATCATGTACCTTTTGTGTATAGCTAGTGCATTGCATAACCCAAAGGGCATTCATCTAAAAGCGTAAGTCCCATAAGTAACGGTAAAAGTCATCTTCTCTTGATGTTCTAGAGCTATATGGCTATCTTGGTGTAGTAGGAATACCCATTTAGAAAGCACTAATACTTTTTTCTAGTAAGTCTATCTAACATCTAGTTAATAAAAGGAATTAACTAGAATAGTTTGAAGAGTTCGTGGATCTGTATCTGTATCCTTCACTCTAACTAGTTGATATATGTAACCCTTAGAAATCATCCTTTTCGCCTTAAAATAAAAAATAAATTTACCTCTTGGCGCACCAATATTACCCCTCCATTCAAGGAATACCTCTCTTGGAAAATGGAAATACACCCTCTTAGTTCGGCAATCTATTGTGGCATAACAAGAAGCCAACCAATCCATACTCATTATAGCATCAAAATCTACCATTTTTAACTCAACCAGGGCATCCATTGTATCACGACCATAAATAGTTATTATAGAATTTCGATACACTTTCCTAGCTGTAATAGATTCAAAAATTGGCATAGACACTTCCAATCGCTTAACAAGCAATTTTGGTGTTCTTTTGAACTTTCCAGCAACCAACGAAGTAACATATGATAATGTAGAACCCAAATCAACTAATTCATATACATCATGTGAAAATATGGACAATGTACCTGTAACCACATCCAAAGAGACCTCTAAATTTTGTCGATCCGCTAAAGCATATTTACGATTCTAAACTCCACTAGAGCTAGCTGCTCTTTTAGTACCTCTGCCACGACCCATAGGCTATACACATCTACCTAAATAAGTCACCAATAATGATGATACAACGGCTGATCCAGTAGGTCGTGTCATACCACTTATACCCCTTTGTGGGCATTCTCTTATCATAGGCTCCGACGTACCACACCAAAAACAAGAATTTGTCCTGAACCGACATGCACCTAAATAAAGCTTTCCATATTTTTTACATGGTTTCCGAGGAGGTCTTAACTGTCTCATAATCCCTTGCTCTTGATACCCCTCTATTCGTGAACTTTGACTCTCACTTCTTTTCCCAAATTGATTGCTTTTGGCCCCTTGAAACTGTAGTGGAGCACTAGTTGCAGAATAAGAAGATAATGGCCTAGCCGTTATATTAGAAAACCAAGGCCTAAAATCTCCTTGGGATGCCATAAACTGCCCCGTAGATCTGTCCCTCTTGGAATACCTCTTTCTAATTCTTGTGTTTTTCTTCTTTGCCTCTAATCCTCCATTTTTTGTGCAAAAGCTTGTATTCTTGCTATGTCCTAGTCTTTGTTCAACGTAGAAATAGTAAAATATCTAACTAGATAAGGATCCAACCTATCCATATATCTATGAACTCTATCATCCATAGTAGCACTACATTAGGAGCATACCTAGCCAAAGAGTTAAACCGGAGGCTGTACTCCCTCACGCTCATATTCCCTTGGCGAAGGTTCAGGAACTGATCCGCGCGGGCCTCTTAAATCTCAAATGGAAGGTAATGATCAAGAAATGCCTTTTTGAACTCTTTCCAAGTAGCTGAAGGTGCATCGATACCCCTAGATCATTTCCAATCTTTATACCAAAATATAGCCTCCCCTTTGAATCTATATGCTGCTAGCTCAACTGTCTCCTTACCTGACATATGCATGACATCTATATCCCTTTGGATTTGATCAATAAAGTCCTGTGGGTCTTCATTAAGATCTGATCCGGTGAACGTGGGAAGATCGAATTTAAGAAAAAATTTTGTTCGTAGGCTAGCTGCCCTATCTGCACCACTAGAACCTATGGTTGGAATAATTTGTCCTTGAACTTTTCTAGCAACTATACGAGATAAAAATTGCACTACATTCCTTATATCTTGGTCAATAGCATTATTAGGTGGTTCTGAGGATGCGGTTCTTCTCCTCGTTAATTCTTCTGGAGATAGAGGAGTAGAAGAAGTTTGTGATACAAACTCAGCTTGAGCCTCACTTTGATTATCTTGTCTAGGTGGTGACTTGCTGGTCCCTTCTCTGGCAGCCACGTCTACTCGCTTACCTGTATTCTTAATCCTTCTTGTAACCGGCATCTTTACTATAGTGTGAAAAAGGAAAAAACAGATTTAGTGGTTAAATATGACTTTACCTACGACTTGGGCTCTATTGCACGATCTAAGATGTGAAAAAAAGAAACAACCCCTAAATTATCATAGCCTCTTGTTTATAGATGTGGTCCACAACAAACCCATAAGCAAAACTCTATGTAGACACGGCTTTGTAGACTCCCTAGGATGACCTTCTCTGATACCACTTTTTTCATACCTCAAATCCTTCTGGGGTAGACAGGCACCCATAGCCGTGAAGGCCCGAGAGAACTAATCCATAACCTTGTACTTCTTATGCATATAACTATGACAACCAAAGGTTCTAACAATATGTTATAATGCATTGATAAGAATAATTACGTATGCAAGCGCAAAATTATATATACAAGACATGGTCGTTGGGACCACATATTTAAAAGACAAGACACTAACATGTTTAACTTTACATTAGTCTACAAAGCCTCTAAAAGATACATAGACTTAGATAGGGTCGGGACAAACCCCCCTCCCTCCTCTTGAGTACTTCCTAATACCAAAACATATGGAACAGACTCGAAAAGCCCCAAATCAACCTAGAGCCACCAATAGTCACTGAATAGCTTGTGCTTCTACTAGCGAGGTATATTAGCTGAAGAACCTGTGCCTGCAACATGAAATACAGGTCCCCCATGAGGGACGTCGGTACAAAAATATGTACTGAATATGTAAGGCTGAAGGTACAACACATGATACAATAGATCAATAGAAATCAGATACAAGTGTATAAGTAGTACGAGTAGACCACCTTTATATATACTTGTGGGACGACGTACATTACATACTTTTATTTATTTTTACCTTTATTACTTTATAATCTTCGTAAGCCATATAATGCAAATGACCAGCTGATCAGTGGTAACTAGATAAATCAAGATCGACCCATGTTAGGCTTACGCCCCTGAGTTTCCACCCACATAAGAACATTGGGATCGTCCCATGTGAGGCTTATGCCCCTGAGATGCCACCCATATTAAAGGTATCGAGATTGGCCCATGCTAGGCTTATGCCCCTGACCTGCCACTCATTTAACATATTTGCATTACTTAGTTTATTTAATCTTTGAGATTGCTACTTTGGTGGTCATAACATTATGGTACCTTGAAACAATAATCTAGCAATATAGACATGTAAATGATCACTTAATGCAACAACAAGGATGTAGGGAGCTATTGGCACATAACTGAAGTGTTTAGGAGTTGAAAATACACATGGGTATTTGAGTAAATAGAGAACTTCTGAAATTTTCTAGTGATAATAGACGTGCAGGTTTAATAATAAGCATATTTTGAGGTGTCTTAACACATTAGAGAGTGGGAACAAGATCATTGGCTACATGGAATGTAATACGCTACTATTATGTATCACTTTTTATAGGATAACCTTGGAAGCTTACTTGATGGAACAAATATCCGATTTCATGCCAACAACAACAACAACAGACCCAGTGTATTCCCATAAAGTGGGGTCTGGGGAGGGTAAAATGTACGCAGTCCATACCGCTACCTCAGAGGAAGTAGAGAGGTTGTTTCTGATAGACCCTCGGCTCAAGATAGAGAATAGTATACCAAGGTTGTAATGAAACATGAAATAGGATGGATAGCATAACAGAAATAATTATAATTTATATTAGAGAAATAGGAAATAAGAGAAATACGAACAATACAAAATATGAAAAAAAAAATGGATACCCCTGTAGTAGTAACATACACTCATAGACCTAAGACACCCACCACACCCAAACTTTCCTAACACCTATCCACAACCCACATACCCACACTAGCCTTCTACCCTAATCCGCGACCTCCACACCTTCTTGTCTAGGGTCATGTCCTCAGTAAGCTGAAGCAACTCTATGCCATGCCTAATCACCTCCCTCCAGTGTTTATTTGGCCTACCTCTACTTCTTATGAAGAAACCCAAAGCTATCCTCTTACACCTCTGAATTGGGGCATCCGTGCCCCTCCTCATTACATGCCCAAACCATCTCAACCTTCCTTCTTGCATCTTGTCCTCCACCAAAGCCACTCCCACTTTCTCACAGATAATCTCATTCATAACTTTATTCTCTCTAGTAAGGCCACACATCCAATGAAACATTCTCATTTTATCCACCTTCAGTCTTTGAATATGGGAGTTCTTGACTGGCCAACACTCTGCTCCTTCCGATTTTATGCCAAGAGTGCAAAATAGAGTATGCTTTACATACCTGGTTATATAACTCCAAAACTAACCCAACTTGACTTCCCTCCTTTTAGATTACTTATCTACAATAGAATATATGGTAAATTAATATTAGCAACCAACCAACACATTTGAGCTACTTAACCTTACCAAAACATAACCCGGCAGTAAGCCTTTAACCTTTTAATCGAGGGTGTTATTTTAACCCTTTTCCCCTCTAATTACACCCGCATACCATACATGTTCTTATAAGATTCACCAAAACCATCTTGGCTTCATTATACCCTCTAAATAGTACACAAAATGGATTGGGCAGTAAGCATATGCAATAATTAGTTAGGTGGTGTACCGCCACAGTTTTCTTCTATAATTAAATTTAAACTAGTCACATCTTTCTCCAACATCCACCAAGCAGCCCATAACATATACATACAAAGCAGTCCTAAAAACAACCTCAAATCTCTTTTATTGTAGCAATCAATTATTGAACTCATCATCTCTTGAGTTCTCAATAACAACACATCCATAATTCTCTCTCAAATTCGTATATAAGGAGAAAAAAATGGAGTATTCACATTACCTCAATTCTACAACTTATTCTTTTAATTTGAACTCCTTAAGAACTTCAACTTTCACTTTCCTTCATACTTTAAACCAAAGAAGAAAAGAGATCTCTTAATAATAAAGAAAAAAATGAGCAAGTAGTTTGTTCTATATTCTACCATGAATTAATAATTAAGCACTTATAGCTTATTTTACTAATCTTCCATGAGATAATTAAGCTAAACCATAAGTGTTTTCACTTACCTTGGGCTGTAAAAGTTGGGGTTTCTCCAAGAACCCTAAAAGAAAATATAGGGCTGCTCCTAGTTGCTTTAAAGAAAGTACAGAGAATTTGTGAAGTGTAACCTTTTTTTGTAACTTAATAATAAGGGAAATGACCAGCAACTTGGTCTTATATAGGCCCTATTTTTGGCCTTCCACTAAGCTGTATTTTAGACCTCAAATTTGGTTAAATTGGTCCAAGTAGGTGGTGCACCTACTTAAAGAGATTAAGCTGCTAAAAGGGTCAAAGTAGGTAATGCACCTACTTGCTTAATTTCTTAATTGGGATCAATTACACTTGGGCCTTGGAAGATTTGTGTGTTGGGCCATTTCTCTATTTTTTTCTTCTTTTATTCAATTTGGGACCAATGATTACATTAATATAGGCCCAAATCTGATCCATAGACATGGGTCCATTAACTTGGTCCAAATAGCTTAAGTAGGTGACTCACCTACTAGCTTAATTAAGTCAAGCAAGTACCTCAATATTTTATTCCATTTCCATCTCCTAATCACCTTAATCTAACTTACAACTTGTACACACCTGGTCACTTTAATCTTTAGATTCAAATACCGACTTATGATTCCAAGTTAAATAGTTTAATTGATGTTAACTTGATCGTGTCACATAAAAATGTATGGGGAGCGTCTAGAATTCCATCTGGACTATTAATATTTGCATAACAAATCTCATCCATTACCTACCATGAGGCTATACCAAGATACGTATAAATAGAACAAGTACATGCAATGTATGGGGTGTCACAGGTAGCCATCTCAACATTTCACAAACCGTCGTAATAGAAAACTTATAACCATCCTATAATACATATATAAGGATGGTTCGTATCCTTCTCAACATCTTGTTAACCGTCTCAACTTATTCAAAACCATAACATTCGTGATAGGTACAATTATAGCGGCTTTTAATTCCACAATCACATAAAACCATCATGTTAAAGCTAATGTAATGCGATCAGTTGTATTGGGTGGTGTAATCGTCACCATAGATTTGTCAGGACTATTTGGATATCTATGAAGATGGTATTCCAACCGTTGCCATAACCCTTATTTATAGTAGTGTATTTAGCTCAAGAAATAGGTGCACATAACAGTAATAACTATCACTTTAATGTATAAATATGCCCAAGATCAAGGGTGTTGACGTGTCGGCATTCTGACAACACTTTTGAGGCTTTTGACTTGGAATATTGCAAGTTATTAAGAAACATTATTATTTTTAATTGTGTTTTACTTTGTTGCACAGGAAAAATTAACTTGTGAGAAAATCAGAGAAAATATGCTAAAAGGGAAGTTGACGACTTGAGTTGACAGAATATCAATTTATTAACTCTCATCGTCAACCTAAAGTAGAATATCAAGTTATCAGGATATTGTTGAAGACCTAACTTGGTGGTTTGTCAAATAGTTGATGAGCCGTCAGCTCTTACCATCAACCCTAAGAAAAAAATCACTTAAAGAGGACTCAATTGGAGACTTATGTTGATGAGTTGTCAACTAGTTGACGAGCCATCAACTATGAGTATGCTAGATCAAAAATTTTATTATAAAATTCAAGTTTCCTCTACTATAAATAGAAGTTTTTAGTTTTTTTTTTCATTATCTCTGGTCAGCTCACTTTCAAACGTTACATTTGGAGAAATATTTTTAATTATGAATTTGGTTCTTGGATTTTCGTGGATTCTTGAGATCTTTAGAAGACAATTGAGGTGTGAACTTATATTTTGTAAGGGTAATTCTCTAATCTAAGATTTTCTTTTCAATATCTTCTTTGAAAATCATGAGAAGCTAAACTCCCACAGCAAGGGTAGTGGGAGCCATGATGAAATCATTATTATAATGTTAATTGTTGTTGAACTTCGAATGATAACGAGAATTGTATTGATAATCTTTTTGTAGTTAACCTACTTCAAATTGTTGCAAGCAATTGAACATGTCTTAAGGTTAATTCATTTGAAATAAGGAATTAAAATGGGTAAAAGATTCTTAACGAGGATTCAAAGCTACTAACGTTTGTTTTATGGTTGATGATTTAACTAGGTTGACCAATTCAAAGTGAATTTGAATTTGATAAATATCTCCATTAAGTTCAAAAGAATTAAAGTGAAAATCACACAATTTAGGTTGAGAAATGATTGAGTGAATATTAGAAATCGATAATTTTATATTTTTTGATATCATGAGAATTCTATGAAACATTGACACTTAATAGCGATAGTAGCATGATGAACACAATCCTGATTTAAT
Organism: Capsicum pubescens; assembly: GCA_030864215.1. Taxonomy (NCBI): domain Eukaryota; kingdom Viridiplantae; phylum Streptophyta; class Magnoliopsida; order Solanales; family Solanaceae; genus Capsicum; species Capsicum pubescens. The sequence goes on along the minus strand of CM061546.1, from coordinate 203,400,160 downwards.
TTCTCTACTGAATTATATCTTGACAATTTAATGTTGATTACTAGCAACAAATTCAATACTGTGTTACTTAATGTTCATAAACAAAAACCCATATTTCCTGGAAATTATCGACTAATAGTTATCTAAATTACATATAGTTTAATTAACACCATATTCTTTGTGGGTAGTGGCGGGGCCATATTGAATTAAGGAGGTTCATCCGAACCCCCTTCATCAAAAAATTATACCATTTTTACATGGTCAAAAATATTTTTATGTATATATAGTAGATGTTGAACCCCCTTCGACTAGTCCATATATTTACTTTTGAACCCCCTCAATGAAAATTCTGGTTCCGCCACTGTTTGTGGGATTCTACTCCATCCGTTGTTGGATTATATATTTGACAACGACTATTTATAATTCTTTAAGGAGTTGTAATTTGAGATTATGAATATGATAGAAAGATATACAAAGAAAGAACACCAATATGATCAGCATCAAGAGATACCACTCAAACATTTACTTAGATTAAATAAGATTTCAACTTTCGTATGTGTTAAAATGGACAATAATTAATTCAAAGAAGTCTCTTACTTTTCCTATTTAGTTTTACCCCAGAAGAATCATGTTTCATGTTGCAACCTATATTAGCTTTTCTATAAGAGAAAAGACAGTTTTCCCCCTGAAACTTCTCCTGCCAACTCACTTTAGCACTTAAACTTAACTTCAGTTTATTTACCCCCTTAACATCTTTAAAGTGAATTATTTCAACCCCTTAACAGCCCGCATGTAAAAACTCATTTTTATCTTTTTAATTTCTTTTCTCTTTCTTTTAAATACCCTTTGAACCCCTCTGATGGTTATATCCAATTTTTCTATAAAAAAAACCCTAATTTATCCTCCTTCTTCTTCATCTTCAAATCAAAATTTCTTCAATTCACGAATGTGATACAAAAATTAAAATTGCTTTCTCTTTATTTGTATTAAGATGCATAAATTTGAGATTAAAAAACATAAAATCGAATTGATTTTAGCTTTGTCTCTTTCCGTATTAAGGTATAATCTCATTCATTACTTTGTCTGTGTTTTACTAGGAATTACTTTCATAATGAATTTTTGAATTACTTTGTTTATCGTCTCCTTTAATTTTGTGTCTAAATTTTATCTTATTTGTTGAAATGAATTTCTTGTAGCACAAAATAATGAAGTCAGTTTACTTGAGTAAACTATGTACGGAGAAAAATGATTCTGCTTTAAAGCAAGTTATTCATTGTAATCACAGAATTTTGTTGCATTTAAAGACATCTTGAACTTCAAGTAATCTCGGTAGAAGCTATTGGGCATGTCCTTATATAGGGTAAATATCAAATTTTGCATTTTCTCTTGTTATTTTGACAGAATTGATTAAGAGAAATGAGGTTAATTCATTCTTTATTTGTCACCATTGAAGGGTCCAAGATCTTGCAACTTTTAGCATTGGAGGAATTCAGAAGACATTGATTTGAGGTCCAAATTTGTGATTCCTAAACTAATTGAAAAACTAGGTGAGCTTGAGAAGGTAGTTGAATCTTGTCGTTTCAATGAAGTTGAGAAATTGATTGGATTGAGCAAATCAATCAAGGAAGGTTCAGAAGAAGTTGACAAGCCTAAAGAATCCAAACACGATGATAATGGGATTAATATGAAATTGGAGAAGTTGGAAGAAGAGATTCGAAAGATCAAGGAGAAAGTAAAGAATTGGAGACGAATAGCTGAAGGAAGGACTAGAGACAATACTCACTTCTTTGTTATGTTTTTTGGTTGTATATTAGTAATAGCTTTAAGCTATTTGGTTGTGATGCTCTATAAGAAAAATGGTTCAATGAGGTTACCTTAGCACTAGGTTGTTGTTATATGATGTGTTGCAAATTATTGTGTTGACTAGTGCAACTTTTTTTGTATTTGGATTCTCTTATATATATGAAGAAGAGAAAGGTTACTAGATGAAGTGAATCATATTTGTTTATCTTTTGTAATGGTGCATCTTATACTTATTTTATGTTTGTTTGAATATTTATTGTTAAATTAATTGCATTTGAATTACTTAGTAGCCAAAAAATAAGTGCATGCAACAAATTGCAATTTGAAGATGCAAAATGTCAAAATACTGCAGGCATAACACATTAGAAATGCAGTCACAAATGTTGATATTTCAATAGAAACATTAGCGAAAATAATGTAGTCACAGCTGCTGATATTTCAATAGAAACATTAGCTAAAAAAATGCAGTCACAGCTGTTGATATTTCAACAGAAATATTAGCCAAAAATACAGTCACTACTGTATCATTGTTTTCAAAATATTTTAAATTAGTGCAGTCACAGCTGCATATTTAAAGTCACCACAATTGAACTACTAGCTAAGTTAAAATCACTACTGTTTCATTACACACCATCAATACATAAAGAGAAAAACATAATCAGGCTTCTACTAGAAAGTCGTTGAACTTTTTTGGCTCAGATAATTCAGTTTAGCAATATTTGACCTTGTCCTCATTCTTTTTTGTGCTCTAATGTCTTCAAGTCCTTGTTAGGTCACAGATTTTTTTTCTTTTCATTTCACACCTGAGGTTGGTTTGTGATGTACAAGATTTCCAGTCTCTATGGAGGAGTTCATAGGCATTCCAAGCTGACAAAAATAAAAGAGAACAAATTTAACTAAAGACTTGAAAAAGGTTTACTTTCAACTAGACAAAAATAATCAAGAAATTTTAACTTACATTGAAGATTTTAAAACCACTCTCTGTATGAAGCACCCCCATTCCAACCATCCTAGGTCTTTTATAAGTTGTCCCTCTACTTTTGCTAGCACCAGTGACACCATCTCCTCTTGATGTACCAGAACAACTAATAGTACCAACTCCTCTACCTCTACCAGTTCCACCAACAGCTGCAGCACCAGCTCCTCTACCTCTACCAGTTCCACCAACAACTGCAGCACCAACTCCTCTACCTCTACCAGCTCCACTAACAACTGTAGCACTAACTCCTCTACCTCTACCAGCTCCACCAACAATTACAGCACCAGCTCTTCTACCTTTATCATCTCCACCAAAAACTACAGCACCAACTCCTCTACCTCTACCAGCTCCACCAACAACTGTAGTATCAACTACTCTACCTCTACTAATAGCACTATCAACAGCACAAGTTGCAGTTCCTTTTCCTCTATCAACACATATAGTAGCAGCAGTTACTACAGGTGATCCTCTTTCTCTACCAATAGTTGTTGTTGTTGCTGCAGCAGCTTACAACACATAAGAAAAAATACAATGAGAGTAAAAAATAAAAGAAAATAAAAGAGAATTAAAATTATAGTAAATTACAAGTCAAATGTTACCTTTGTAGATCCTTTTGGTCTTCCTCTTCCTCTACTTGTGCTCGGTGCTACAGAAGAAGAACCCACACTAGTACTAGTAGAACTTGAATTCAATGGACAACTCTTTTTATTATGACCCTTGTTGTGACATGTGCTGCAGGTTTTCTCAACACCCATCTTTGAAAACTTTCCAGTCCTGTTTTTATTCTGCTCTTTTTTTCTAGATTTACTGGGTCTACCTGGAAGCTTTCTTATTATAGGTGGTATAACAGAAAGATTGGTTGACTTGGGCCACATTTTCATACCATTAATAGGCTGAATGAAACTATAAGTCTTGAGGTAAGTTTCTGTAGTAGACCAATGTGCAACATAGTTAATGGGTTCTAGCCTTCTAAAGTGTAGTGCAGCTATGACATGACAACAAGGTATACCTTTTAATATCCAAGACCTATATGTACAAGTATTATCCCTCAAATTCACTATAAAATTATTTCTCCATCTATCCTTAACTTCAAAACCAAATTCACCATTCCACTCTAGAGTACACTTTATTGATTTTGATGCGTTATGTTGCAACACATTTAGTGCCATAGGAGAAATATCAGTTATCCATGTTTCAGAAAACTGTCTCAACTGTCCTATTCTTCTCATCACCTTAACCCTTATTTCCTCAAGCATTGATATGATAGACTTGTATTTTGCCCCTAGTATCCATGAGTTGAAGCTTTCAGCCATGTTGTTGTCAACATTATCACATCAACTGTGATATTTGAAGTAAACCTTAGACCACCTTTCCATGTTGTAGCACAGAAGATCTTTACAAATTTTATCTCCTAATATCTCCATATGATTCAAATTTCTTCTCAATTCTTGCTTATATAGATTTGGCACACTTTCAAAAATAGTTTGTTCTTTAATACCTCTCCAATCCTTAGACCAGTTAGCTAGAACACGTCTAGCACATATTCTCTGTTCTGCATTTGGCAGTAAATTTGAAATTGCACTGTCAAGACCCTTGAACAAAATAAAATATATCAGTTGACATAAGTATAAAACAGGTGTAAAATAAAAAAATTCAGAAAATGAATAAGAGAAAATAAATGAGGTTACCTTCTGCCTATCAGTAATCGTAGTCACTTCAAACCCATCTCCCAGATCAAGATCATTCTTCACAAGTCTAAAAAACCATCTCCAAGTGAATTTGTTTTCAACTTCAACCACTGCCCAGGCTAGTGGTAGCATCTGGTTATTCCCATCCTTACAAACAGCCACAAGTAATTGACCCTTACAAACACCTTTCAAAAAACAACCATCAAACCCAATACATCTCCTGGCACCAGTTTTGAATGCTATCTTCAAAGCATCAAAACATATGTAAAATGATTGGAACTGTTTTCTTCCACCTTCAAAAGTTTCTTCACTAATCCTCACTACACATGTGCTACCTGGATTAGACTTTAAAAGCTCATCCCTATAATCCAAAATTCTTTTGAACTCCTCTACATGATCACCCATAATTTGCTACAACACAATGTTTCTAGTTTTTCTTGCTACAGTCCTCCTTATATAAACCTCCAAATCATTTTTTACTAACTCTTGAAACTGACAAACTCTAATTCTAGGTTCTGATGTGATTCTTTCCTTGTACCGTTCTTCCAAGTACTTAGAATTCACCAATTTGTTCTTTGTTGTGGCATTACCCTTGTGGACTAGAATGTACTTCTTAACTTGAAAATCTGTAGTCCTAGAATTAGTTCTTGCAAACAACAACCATGGACAACCATCTACACACTTTACTCTCGCCCTTTTTAGTTCATTCACAAACTTATCTAGCTCTACATGTTCTTGAACAGCATATCTAGTAAGAGCTTTTCTAAACTCTTCAACATTTGCAAAACAAGTCCAAGCTCCCAAACTATTAATTTACAAGTAGGATCAAACAAAATTCTCTTATAATTTCTTTTTGCTCCCCTTGTTTTTCCTTCTCTTCTAGCAGGTTGTTCAACCTCAGCATCCCCATAATTATCCTCATCAAAATCTATTTCAAAACTTACCTCATCATCTAAATCAATATATGTCTCATCTCTACCTATCTTGCCCTCTAGACTATTTTTCTTCTTGGATAAAATCTCATCATATCCTACATCAACTCTATTTTTACCTAAACTAACACCTTTTGCTCTAGGCTATTTTTTTTTCTCTTTTTGGTTTCATCAAATCTCTTCTTTTTGGCAGCCCTCTTTTATTCCCTCAAAATCCTTACCTCCTCATGAACATCACTACTATACTCACCATCTTCATCATCATCAAAGAAATCACAATAATTTGATTTTTCACTAACATCAATTTCACTTTCCCAATCTGATGGAATGACTGGGACATCTGTTGCAGTAATAAAAGTAGTGTCACTTAAATTTTGATTAATACTAGAAGAAACACCACCCAAATCCTCACCAGTAGTAGAAATGCCATTTACACCACCCAAATCATCACTCCTAGCACTACCACTACCACCACCTAAGTCATCACCCCTAGCAGCAATACTATCAGCACCAAAGTCCCACCAGCAGCAAAAAAATTACTACCATAACCAGCTAAGTTCTCACCCCTAACAGCACCACCACCATTACCCAAGTCCCCACTAATAGTAAAAACACCACCACCACCTAAGTCCTTACCTCTAGCAGCAACATCAACATCACTAAAGTCCCCACCACTAGCAAAAAAATCACTACCACCACTACTTAAGTTCTCACCCCTAGCAGCAGCACCACCATCACCTAAGTCCCCACCAATAGTAGAAACGCCATTACCACCTAAGTCCTTACCTCTAGCAGCAATATCAACATCACCAAAGTCCCCACTACTAGCAAAAAAATCACTACCACCCCAACCTAAGTTCTCACCCCTAGCAGCTGCAACACCATCACACAAGTCCCCACCAATAGCAGAAACACCACCACCACAACCACCTAAGTCCTTACCAATAGAAGAAACATCATCACCACCACCTAGGTCTTCACTTTTAGCAGTACCACCACCACTCGGTTTTTAGTAAAAGTAGGTTCATGAGGTATTGCAGTTTCTACAAAGTTCTCTTCAAACCCTAAATTATCACAGTCTCCTAAGTCTTCACTTAACTCATTATCAAAAGTAGGACAGATTCTCTTCCCACGTGGGGGGTCATATTCAATAGATGGGACCACATCAGCCTCATCAACTAAATGTGTCAAATATAACTCAACATCTACATTCTTAAGTTGAAGTAAACTACCCAAAATATCCCTATCACATGTTACTATTACTAATTTTTTTATTTTGGGAAGTCTGAGATAAACAATACACAAGGAACAATTATACCCAATTTCCTTCACGATATCAATAAATTCAAAGTAAGAAAGTCTATCTACATCCACATCAAAACAGTCAGTAACAATACCTCCATGATACTTAATACGGAGTTTTTGTTGTAATTTGTCTCCATGGTGAAACCTCAATCTAATATACACAAAATCCATGGTTAATCTGAAGAAAAATAAAAAAAATACGAGCTTAGAATTTATTCACAACAAAAACCCTAATATCAAAGTAAAACAACCCTAATAATCACCTGAGTAGTCAAATTTCATCACGGAGCAACACATAAATCATAAAAAACCATATAAATAACCTAATTTGAAGTGAAATAGAGAGGTTTTAGAGAAAGAGAAGTGAAATGGGTTATTATTTAGGTTTTGGGGTATTTGATAAGAATGGATCGGGTTATAAACGAGAATAGATCGGGTTATAACATCAACTAATCAAAGAGCGTGTGCTTAACAACACCCAGCCTTGACTTGGGTTAGGCTGTTAAGGGGTTGAAATAATTCACTTTAAAGATGTTAAGGAGGGTAAATAAACGAAAGTTAAGTTTAAGTGCTAAAGTGAGTTGGGAGGACAAGTTCAGGGGGAAAAGATGTTTTTTCTCTTTCTATAATAAAGTCTCTTGCAGAATACATGACATTTAACTTTTGTATAGTTTTTAATGGTAATTAATATATTCTGAATGTTTTGGTCACTTTGGTACTTCCAGGTTCTAACAGTACACTGATTATTTGTATTTCTTGAGTTTCCAAGGTCTTTCAATTTTTATCTCATGCTTCCAACTCCCTATTAACCCACAAAGGAGAAATATAATTCATAGAAAAGCTATCAGATGTGTAGATGGTGATGCATTAAAAGTAGTAACATACTATTAAAATCCTAAAAATAAGTGGATTGGAGTTTTTGCAGCTTTTTTTTTCAACCTCCGCAACTACTTCTTTAGTTACACGAGGACAAGTAATTTGAAACTTTACTTTCCTCTCTAAATACATAGTCAAAAAAATCGTCATTTTCACATCTCCACGATAGTGAAATTTGAAAGCTAAGTAGCATTTGGTCTTTTTATATTAGCTATATATAGTCAACAAATAAATGCAAGCAAAACCTGAAGAGCCTGAAACCAAATAAAAAAAAAGGACAGTCCGGTGCACCAAAACAAATAAATAAGAAAAACAATATTAAAATTTAACCAAACAAATTGTTACATTCATGATCTTTTGTTATTTTATTTCCATAATAAATTTGTGCCTTTTAAGCTTTAACAATTGGGTTTACCATAGCTATAATAGATCTATTTAAGTTACCCAAGTTATCCGCACCCCCTACAATTGGTATCAGAGCCTATGTTGTTTAAAGATATCGGAAGTAGTATATATTTAGATTTATTTGATTAATTTATTAATTATGATAAAATTAGATTTAGATATCCACCAAAATATTATAAATATTTTTTAGATGAATAACGTACAGAAATTACAAAAGTATAAAGAATTAAAATAAATAATATCTGAAAAACGTAAAGAATTAAAAATAAGGATAGAAAGACTACAGTATAACATAATTGCCAGAGTTAGTAAAAATTCAATAAATGCACAAAAAGAAGAAATATCAAATTTAGAATCAACAATAGATAGTCTAGAATATATATACCAACATAACATATATACATTTAAATAAAATGAACAAAGAAGAATTCATAATAGACGAAAAAACATAGGAAAACTAGAAATTAATGAAAAATAAGAAGTAATTAATAAAGAAAACCTAGAAGTAATAAATACAGAAGTAAATACTCTAGACAAAAATATAATACCTAGTACATCAGAAATAAGAAAACCGACATATAATTACAAAAGTAAGTTTGAAAGATATAATCCAAATGATGAATATAATAAATGGACACCAAAACAAATAATTAATTACAATTTTTTAGATTTAGACTGTGTAATAGACATAAATAAAATAATACAACTATGGGTAGGATACATGTCAAAACAATTATTAGATAATAAAATAGATACAACAAACACACCAGAATATGTAGAAAAGACATTAATAGGAACAATAAAATTATAGTTTTTAAACCTAGCCGAAGCAAGTAAAAAGGTACTAAGATTTGATAATAAAACAGAAGGAACATCAACACCTACTAAAATACTACCAACAGAAATATTGAAAATATATGAAATAGTTATAAGAGATGAATTTAGTAGTGTAACAACAGAAGAAAAAGAGCAAAATAAAGAAAAAGATATAAATAGAAATTTAATGTTAAAACTAGCAATATGTAATATGTGCTATATAGATGAGTATACGTGCACATTTAAAGAATATTATTATAAATGAACATATAATATGGAAGAAAGTAAAGAAATAAGAAGATTATATTTTAGTAAATTACCTGAACCATTTAGTTTAAAAATAATAAAGAGTTGGGATGAAGCAAAATAGTAGATACCCTAGAAGCAAGAATAAATTTTTACAACAATGGTATAGAAATCTATGTGAAAAATATAGAGAAGAAACAAAAATGGAAAAAACATTAATAAGAAATTTAGCATGTTGCAAAGATAAAATAACACCTCAATTTGGATGTGAAGAAAGATATTATAAGAAAAGAAAAAGACATAAGAAATAAAAGGAATACAAAAAATCAAAATATAAATATAAGAAACCAAGAAAAAGATATTATGTAAAAAATTATAAGCATAAAAGACCATATAGAAAAAAGAAATCTATAAAAGAATGTACTTGTTATAATTGTGGAAAACTGGGACATTTAGCTAGAGATTGTAAATTACCAAAAAACCCAAAAGATAAACAAATATCAGAAATAAAAATAGAAAATACAGAATATATGCAGATAGATTATATAGATTAAGAATTAGAAAGTGAAGATAGTATATATGAAATTTCAGAAAATGAAATAGATAATGAAATAGATAGTGAAATAGATGAATCAAATGACTGAAGAAGATATAAAAATGAATTAAACAACTGAAGAAGATATAAAAATAATAACAAAGGAAGAATATTTAAATAAAGAAGGAACAAATCAAATAAGAATATTTGACAGTTTCAACGAAAGAGATTCGGAGACTAGTATTAAATATATTAAATTTTACATTTACAATTGAAGTAATTAGTACTAACAAAAATGTTATTGCAGATTACATATCAAGACAAAGCTACACAGACTGATATGATATAATAGAAGATGATGCTTTAGAAAAGATACTCAAAACCCTAACTACGTTTTCAATGAAAGTGGACAGTATGGGTAATGAAATAGAAAAGCTAAAGACTAATGAAGTTAAACTGAAGTCTAAAGCTATGAATCAGTTAACTCAGCAGCATGCAGAGCTATGTCGATCGAAAGACATTAAAATTCCAGAGCTAAAAGGAGACGTTGGGACACTCCATAAAACCCATAACGTTTATCAATCTACAATTGCAGGTACAAGCAAAGGAGTTAGTGGACAAAGATATCAGAACATGAACATGAATAAGATATTTGAAAAACTATTTATACCAAAAATACAAAAAGACCCCTTGTACATACCCCCACAAATTACAACATATCGAGATAGTTTGAACCAAGATAAAAAAGCTTATAACCATATAGCCCGAGGATATATAGAAAATATCTACAAAGTACAAACTTTTTAAACCTTAACCCCAGAGCTAAAAATATCCAAGAACCAAACACAAACTATATAACCCAAAAATTGCAAGGTTACAACAAGCTAATCGCACTACCCAAAACCAATCCAAGCTTAATAAAAATATGTTTCGACTATGGATTATTAAATACCGTATATACCCAAGATGGAGAAGAACTAACAGCTATAGAAGAATTACATAAAGTATTCACCACCTATAAAAGAGTAACCAAAAGAAATCTATTTTATATAAAATTTTATACTGCACCACCAGAGATATTATACGACGAGATCAAACTAGTTATACAAGTTGTAAAAATAGGATTAACCAGAGATATGATTATACCGGAACATATTGTGCAGCAACCAGAGATACCCAAAATCGAGATACCTGATTTTATGCAAATTAACGACTTATTGGATTAGCTTCAATTATTCAAGAATTAATAAATAATTACATCAATGGAAAACCAATATGGAGATATTATTCAAGAGACCATCAAATGATTTATTCAAATTCAAGAAAGCTACGACAAACAAATATGGAAGATGGTAGACAATGGATAATGAAGTTACTTAACCCAGAAAAATAATCTACTGCAAGAGCAATTAAGAAAGGATTTATTTTAGACAGATTATTAACAAGATATTGCAAGATAATTGGACACAAATATCCAGACCATCAATGTTCGAAATATAATGGAGGAGATAATATTATCCCAGAAGTCCAGCTAGAATAAAACCAAGAAGATAAGGATGTCAGCTAGAAGATAAAAATCAATGGAGCAATAATGGAAGGAGACAAGGAAAATGACATATGGAAGAAAAGTTAGCCTTTCCTGAAGTTTCTTTACGTAAAGAGATAGTAGATTAGATTTTTTGGAACTTAGTGTCATTATTACTTTTTGACTTCCTTGTGTACCTACTATTAATAGCCTTTAAGACTTTTTAGCACCCACTTTGTAAAAAATAAGGCACGTGTAAAGTAAGAACAGTGTAGATAAGTTTTACGCGTTTTCTTAGGCTATAAATATGTAAGCCTTCGGCAAGTTAAGGGCAAGTCTTCATGTGTTGAAGCAAAAAGCCCTCCTTTGTAAACAAAAAACTTTTGAATATTTAATAAAAAAAATAGATTTATTTCAAAGCAAAAGCTATGGATGAACAAAGCCCAGAATTATCAAATCTACCAGAGCAGGTATATTTATATATGGTTATGAATAGCTAAATTCATAAATTCCTAACAATCATGATATGATAAAATAAGTTCATGTTAGTTACTTTATAGTAGAATTATTCGAAAAATAGCATGCTAAGAAGTTTATTAGCAAAGTGGAAAAGGAGAAAAATCACTAAGAACTATGCCATCCTAAAGGTGAAACCGATGAGGCAAGAAAGCGTGATAGGGGAGTAGCCAGAGTAGAGGCGCTGTTTAAGGGAAAAGTATGCAGATTACAATGCTAATAGTGACCGAAGAACATGTTATTTAAGAATAATCTAGTATATAGTAATCTAAAATGATAATATTTTGTTATGTGTATGATTGAAGGGAATATTTTGAAAAAGCATCATATGAAAAATGAATACTTATTTATCTGACGAAATGGTAGATAAATTTAAAATACTTGTTTTGTATGTACTAAAGGATATAGAAATTGTAGATAAAAGAAAAATCATATTGAAAAAAATATTTGATAAATATTTTATGACTAGAATAAATTACATACCTCATCTACCTAACTACTCTTATAAATACTTACATACCAAACCTACACATAAACCATGATAAATTACGTATATTTAGAATTTTGGAAAATGGATATGAAAAATATACAATTAATAGAAAAACTAATGAAAACAAATTTAGAAGAATATATGAGAACCAAAGATATAAAATATATAGAATACCTTAATGAAAATATAGAGGAATTAATAAGATTAAAACAAACAAGTAAAAAATATTATGAAAAAACATTTAATTAACCCACCTAAATGACAGATAATTTTGAAGTACTAGTTTTATACATACTTAGAGATATAGAAATTATAGACGTAAAGAAAATAATATGGAAAAAAATATTTAACATTGAAGATGTAGAGTTAGGTATAAATCAGATAGAAGACAAGTTAGGAGAAATATACTTAAGTGAGGACAATCACTATTACTACCTAAATAATTATTCAGATGGATATTATACAGATTAAGAAATGGTAGAATATATTCAAAGAGTTAGAGAAAACCAAAGTTGGCTATACGAAGAAATTAATTATAGAAACCAGCTTAGAAAAGGAAGAGAACAATTAAAAGAAAGATTAATTTGGATAAATAAAATCATAAAACAACTAGAATTAAAAGACAGTTTAGAATATGATTTAGACATGGAATTATTCATAGATGGAAAAGACAGGATAATTAATGAAATAGATAACCTAGAATTTAATATCAGATATAGTACAATTAGAATATATTATTACAAAGAAATTTGCAGTATCACAACTACTTTAGGATAAAATGATAGACTATGAGTATTTAAAATATTGGAGACAAGATATGGAAGAAATAAGATTAACAGAAATACTTATGAAAGAGAATTTAATTGAATATTTTAGAACAAAAGATATAGAATATCTAGAATACCTCAAAAATAATATACAAGAATTACAAAGACTAACAGAAAAAAAACTAAAGAATATTACAATAAAGCATTTAATCAAAAACCATCTAATCACCCCCCCAAGATATGAACATTAATAAAATTAAAATAAATACACTAAAAATAAAAATGTTTAGAGAAGTTAAGAAATATTCCCCTCAATATAGATCTATTTATCTATTTGTTTACCCAAGTAAATACACGCAGAAGCAAACTTATGTAGATACAACTGTTTACCAGAAAGTAAATGGGATAAATTAAAAACATCGATAGTAGTCAATGGATTTAATAATAAAGGAAGCTTAATCACATATAAAGCTAAAAATGTAAAAATACAGATATGGAATAAAATAATAATAATAGAAGAAATCTATAATTATGAACTAGCATCAAAAGATATGCTTTTAGGAATGCCATTTTTAGATAAATTATACCCACATATAATAACTAAAATAGATTGGTGGTTTACAACACCATGTAAACAAAAGGTAAGGGCAAAAAGAGTTATTAATAAAATAAGAAAGAAAACTGATTGGGTAGAAGGAAGTGAAAAAAATACGCAAAAGTTAGAAAATATAAAAAAAATACAGAAGACACAGTAGAACTAGTTGTATTTTCGATAAATAAAAAAAAATAACTATATTTTCAATAGATAAGGTAGAAATAATAAAGAAAAAATTAAGACAATTATATAGTGAAGATCGAATAAAAGGATGGGAAAAACGTACAACTACTATAAAAATTGAATTTATAGATAAAAATAGCATAATAACTCAAAAACCATTAACATATAATTTTGAAGATTTAAAAGTATTTAAAATGCATATAGATGAATTATTAGAAAAACGGTATATACAAAAAAGCAATAGTAAACACAATAGTCCAGCATTTATGGTAAATAAACATAGTAAACAAAAAAGAGGAAAAAGTAGAATGGTTATTGATTATAGAAACCTAAATGCAAAAACTATGACATATAATTATCCAATACCAAATAAGATATTAAAAATAAGACAAATACAAGGATATAATTATTTTAGTAAATTTGATTGTAAATCAGGATTTTACCACTTAAAGTTAGATGAAAATTCTAAGGAATTAACTGTATTTACGGTACCACAAGGATTTTATGAATGGAGCGTATTACCATTTGGATATAAAAATGCACCAGGTAGATATCAATATTTTATGTATAGTTATTTTAAACAATTAACTAATTGTATAGTATACATAGATGATATACTACTATATACAAAAACTAAAGAGGAACATTTAAAATTATTAGAACAATTTATAGATATAATAGAAAAATTGGGAATAAGTTTGAGTGAAAAGAAAGTCATTTTTAGGATTAGTAAACCAAGTAAGAGAATATATACAAAAATTAGCAGAAAACTTAAAGCCTTTACAGAAAAAATTTAAAAAGGATATAGAATATAATTACAACGAAGAAGATAAAAAACAAGTTCAGAAAATAAAAATACTTTGTAAAGAGTTACCAAAATTATAATTTCCAGACGAAAATAAAAAATTTATATATATAGTAGAAGTAGATGCTAGTGAATATAGTTATGGAGGAGTACTTAAATATAGATAAGAAGAAGAAAAATTAAAACATCATTGTAGATACTACTCAGGTACGTTTAATGAAACAGAAATAAAATGGGAAATAAATAGAAAAAAAATATTTTCATTATATAAATGTTTATTAGCATTTGAGCCATATATTGTATACAACAACTTTATTGTATGAACAGATAATACACAGGTACGTTGGTGGTTAACAAAGAAAATACAAAATTCAGTTACAACGAAAAAAATTCGGAGACTAGTATTAAATATATTAAATTTTACATTTATAATTGAAGTAATTAGTACTAACAAAAATGTTATTGCAGATTACATATCAAGACAAAGCTACACAGACTGATATAATAGAAGATGATGCTTTAGAAAAAATACTCAAAAACCTAACTACGCTTTCAATGAAAGTGGACAGTATGGGTAATGAAATAGAAAAGCTAAAGACTAATGAAGTTAAACTGAAGTCTAAAGCTATGAATCAGCTAACTCAGCAGTATGCAGAGCTATGTCGATCGGAAGACATTAAAATTCCAGAGCTAAAAGGAGACGTTGGGACACTCCATAAAACCCATAACGTTTATCAATCTACAATTGCAGGTATAAGCAAAGGAGTTAGTGGACAAAGATATCAGAACATGAACATGAATAAGATATTTGAAAAATCATTTAGACCAAAAATACAAAAAAAACCCTTGTACATACCCCCACAAATTACCACATATCGAGATAGTTTTAACCAAGATAAAAAAGCTTATAACCATATAGCCCGAGGATATATAGAAAATATCTACAAAGTACAAAACTTTTCTAAACCTTAACCCCAGAGCTACAAATATCCAAGAACCAAACACAAACTATATAACCCAAAAATTGCAAGGTTACAACAAGCTAATTGCACTACCCAAAACCAATCCAAGCTTAATAAAAATATATTTCGACAATGGATTATTAAATACCGTGTATACCCAAGATGGAGAAGAAGTAACAGCTATAGAAGAATTACATAAAGTATTCACAACCTATAAAAGAGTAACCAAAGGAAATCTATTTTATATAAAGTCTTATACTGCACCAGCAGAGATATTATACGATGAGATCAAACCAGTTATACAAGTTGTAAAAATAGGATTAACCAGAGATATGATTATACAAGAAGATATTGTGCAGCAGCCAGAGATACCCAAAATCGAGATACCTTATTTTTACGCAAATAAATGACTTATTGGAATAGCTACAATTATTCAAGAATTATCAAATAATTATATCAATGAAAACCCAATATGGAGCTATTATTCATGAGATCATCAAATGATTTATTCAAATTCATGAGAACTGCGACAAACAGATATGGAAGATGTTAGACAATGGATAATGACGTTACTTAACCCAGGAAAACAATCTACTGCAAGAGCAATTAGGAAAGGATTTATTTCAGACGGATTATTAACAAGATATTGCAAGATAATTGGACACAAATATCCAGACCATCAATGTTTGAGATGTAATGGAGGAGATAACATTATCCCAGAAGTCCAGCTAGAATAAAAGAAAAAACCAACCAAGAAGATAAGGACGCCAACTAGAAGATAAAAATCAATGGAGCAATAATAGAAGAGGACAAAGCATTGAAGATAGGAAAATGACATATGGAGAAAAAACTAAATTTCCTACGTAAATTATTGTAAAGCTTTAATAACCTTTTTGACTTTTCTTTTCATTTAATAGGCTTTTTGACTTTTTGAACAAAAGACTATTATTAGGTTTTGTTTTTTAGTTAACTTTAAGTCTTTTCCTTTCAGAATGTAAAGACTTCTTGTAAATTAGATAGGATACATGTGAAGTAGGAAAAATATAGAGATAGAATACACGTTTTCTTTATCTTTCTTAAGATTATAATTAGAGAGCATTTTGCTCAGCTAAAAGGCAAGACTTTCATGTGTTGAAAGCAAGCCTCCTCCTTTGTAAACAAAAAACTTTTCAATATTTAATAAAAAACAGATATATTTCAAAGTAAAAGCTATGGATGAACAAAGCCCAGAATTATGAAATCTACCAGAACAGGTATATTTATTTATGATTATGAATAACTAAATTCATAAATTCCTAACAATCATGATATGATAAAATAAGTTCATGTTAGTTACTTTATAGTAGAATTATTCAAAAAATAGCATGTTAAGAAGTTTATTAGCAAAGTGGAAAAGGAGAAAAATCCCTAAGAACTATGCCATCCTAAAGGTGAAACCGGTGATGCAATAAAGTCGTGATAGCGGAGTAGCCAGAGTAGAGGCGTTGTTTAAGGGAAAAGTATCCAGATTACCATGCTAATAGTCACCGAAGAACATATTATTTAAGTATAATCTAGTATATAGTAATCTAAAATGATCATATTTTGTTATGTGTATGATTGAAGGGAATATTTTGAAAATAACATCATATGAAAAAGCATGACTACCTATTTATCTGATGGAATGATAGATAAATTTAAAATACTTATTTTGTATATACTTAAAGATATAAAAATAGTAGATATAAGAAAAATTATATATGAAGAGGTATTTTATTTTAATGAAGATCTATTAAATTCTATAGAAAACTTACACCTATATAATGAAAGCTAATGCTCATATTTAGATAGTTGTTACTCAGATGAATATTATACAGATTAGAAATGTTAGAATATATTATAAAAATTAGAGAAAACCAAAGTGACCTATATAAAGAAATTAATTATAGAAACCGACTCAAAGAAATAATGAAAAATCTAAAAGAAAAATTAATATGGATAAAAGAAACCTTAGAAAATTTAGAAAAAAGTACAGATAATAGTTTATATAACATAAAAAACTCATTAAGAGAAGAAGAATGAAAGATAATTAATAGTATTACTAACCTTAATTCAGATATAAATTATAGTACAATCACAATAGATTATTACATAGAAATTAGTAAACAAGCAACTACTTTAGAATAAAATGATAGACTACGAGTATTTAAAATATTGGAGACAAAATATGAAAGAAATAAGATTAATAGAAATACTTATGAAAGATATAATCCAAAGGATGAATATAATAAATGGACACCAAAACAAATAATTAATTACAACTTTTTAGATTTAGACTGTGTAATAGACACAAATAAAACAATACAACTATGGGTAGAATACATGTCAAAATAATTATTAGATAATAAAATAGATACAACAAACACACCAGAATATATAGAAAAGACATTAATAGGAACAGTAAAATTATGGTTTTTAAACCTAGCCGAAGCAAGTAAAAAGGTACTAAGATTTGATAATAAAACAGAAGGAACATCAACACCTACTAAAATACTACCAACAGAAATATTGAAAAAATATGAAATAGCTATAAGAGATGAATTTAGTAGTGTAACAACAGAAGAAGAAAAGAAAAATAAAGAAAAATATATAAATAGAAATTTAATGTTAAAACTAGCAATATGTAATATGTGCTACATAGATGTGTATACGTGCACATTTAAAGAATATTATTATAAAGGAACATATAATATTGAAGAAAGTAAAGAAATAAGAAAATTATATTTTAGTAAATTACCTGAACCATTTAGTTCAAAAATAATAAAGAGTTGGGATGAAGCAAAAATAGTAGATATCCTAGGAGCAAGAATAAAAGTTTTACAACAATGGTATAGAAATCTATGTGAAAAATATAGAGAAGAAATAAAAATGGAAAAAACATTAATAAGAAATTTAGCATGTTGCAAAGATAAAATAGCACCTCAATTTGGATGTGAAGAAAGATATTATAAGAAAAGAAAAAGACATAAGAAATAAAAGGAATACAAAAAATCAAAATATAAATATAAGAAACCAAGAAAAGATATTATGTAAAAAACTATAAACATAAAAGACCATATAGAAAAAAGAATTCTATAAAAGAATGTACTTGTTATAATTGTGGAAAACTAGGACATTTAGCTAGATATTGTGAACTACCAAAAAATCCAAAAAAGAAACAAATATCAGAAACAAAAATAGAAAATACAAAATATATGCAGATAGATTATATAGATTATGAATTAGAAAGTGAAGATAGTATATATGAAATTTCGGAGAATGAAACAAATAATGAAATAGATAGTGAATTAGACGAATCAAATAACTGAAGAAGATATAAAAATGAACCAAGTAACTGAAGAAGATATAAAAACAATAACAAAGGAAGAATATTTAAATGAAGAAGGAACAGATCAAAAAATAATATTTGACAGTAATATATTTGACGAAATAAAAGGAAAAGAGTTAGACTTAAGTGTAGAAAAAATATTTAAAATACCAACGATAAAAAATATATTTAGTAGAAAAAAGGAAGATTACTACGTAGTAAGCCAAAAAGAACATGTAATAGATTGTAGATATGCAAAAGGAAGAGCTAGTATAACACTAGTAGCAAAAAGAATAATTAATAAAGAAATAAACGATATAAAAAGTAAAGACCCAATAAAATATGTACACCTTGGAGGAACAGAGATATTGATCAAAACATGTTTTAGAAAAGGAATAGATACACCAATAGAATTATATTTAGTAGATGATAGAATTATAAAACCTATAGAAAAAAGTATAATAACCTCTATAAAAGGAAATTTAATATACCAAAAAATTTAAATATATAATAAGTGCGAATTATTCAGTAGCAATAATAGATAAAAATATAGATAAATCATTAGTATTATATTGGAAAATATCAGGAATAGAACTAATCCCAGGAAGTAAAATATTTACAGCAAGATGTAAAAATCTATATATATTAACAACAAAACATAAAATAACAGGAAAAAATAAAATTAATAAAATACAAATAGAAAATACTTTCGAACAATTTGTAAAAATAATTAATAATAATGATTATAGTTACAAAGACAGAGATATAGAAGAAGATTTAGAAATAATAAATAATAGAATAAGCAAAACAAAAAGAATAGCTCATGAAAATCCAAAATCATCAAGCTCATAAAAAAGAACAAGCTATGAAACAACTTCAACAGTTAATTTAAATCAATATTATATAACAGGAACAATAAATGAAAAAGAATTTTTAATAATCTTAAACACAGGACAAGAAGAAAATTATAGAACAAAATATCTATTAAAAACTGAAGAAATAAAATTTAATAGTAATATATGCCCAGATCTACCAAGGAGTCTAATAAATATTAAAGATACGACAGAAAAATAAATAATAATAGGAGTTAGAAAAATAAAAATAGAATTTGAAATAAAGGAAGAAATGCAAAAAGCAGACATAATATTAGGAGTAAAATGGTTCGAACAAGTAAAACTATACAATATAGAACATACACAATTATTTATAACATATAATAAAGAAAGATTATTCATAAAAAGAGCTTTAACATGGTAAGAAAATATATGTACTTATAAAAATAATAGTAGAAAGATATTATAATAGGTATTATACACCTATGATAGATACAGGAGCAGAATCAAACTTATGTAGATATAACTATTTACCAGAAAGTAATAGATCTATTTAGGTTACTTAAGTTATCCGCACCCCCCTACAATTGGTATCAAAGCCTATGCTGTTTAAAGTTATCGAAAGTAGTATATATTTGGATTTATTTGATTAATTTATTAATTATGATAAAATTAGATTTAGATATCCACCAAAATATTATAAATATTGTTTAGATGAATAACGTACAGAAATTACAAAAATATAAAGAATTAAAACAAATAATATCTGAAAAAAGTAAAGAATTAAAAATAAGGATAGAAAGACTACAATATAACATAATTGTCGGAGTTAGTAAAAATTCAATAAATGCACAAAAAGAAGAAATATCAAATTAAGAATCAACAATAGATAGTCTAGAATATATATACCAACATAACCTATATACATTTAAATAAAATGAACAAAGAAGAATTTATAATAGATGGAAAAACATATGAAAATCATGAAGAATTAAAAATAAAAATAGTATTCTCTAATTTAGGAAGGAGATATAAGAAAATAGGTGAACATTTATATTTAATGTTAGAAAAAGAAGAATTAAAATTAGAAGATAAGTTGGCAGTCATGGTAAGAATAGAAAGAGAAAACAAAGAGATAGACAGAAAAAAGGAAATAGATAAAATAAAATAACAAACCACAGAAGAAATACGAAAAATAGAAGAAACTAAAAATAGTAGAATTGCTGAATTAGAAAAAGAACTACAAATGCTAAAAGATTTGTATAAAAAAGAAATAAAGAAAAAGAAGAAAAAGATGAAGAACAAAAATTATTAATTGAGATAAATCAATTTAAAGAAAAATTAGAATTAAAAAATAAAGAATTAGAAACCAGTGAATTAGAATACAATAGATGCTGGAGAAATAGATAATTATGATTCGAAAGATAGTGAAACATATACACAAATTCTAGAAAACATAGGAAAACTAGAAATTAATGAAAAACAAGAAGTAATTAATAAAGAAAACCTAGAACTAATAAATACATAAGTAAATACTCTAGATAAAAATATAATACCCAGTACATCAAAAATAAGAAAACCGACATATAATTACAGAAGTAAGTTTGAAAGATATAATCCAAAGGATGAATATAATAAATGGACACCAAAACAAATAATTAATTATAACTTTTTAGATTTAGACTGTGTAATAGACACAAATAAAACAGTACAACTATGGGTAGGATACATGTCAAAACAATTATTAGATAATAAAATAGATACAACCCAATAATAAAAATCATATTTTTGAAACCAACACAACATTCTTACAAACTGAAGGAATCATTACCGTACAAGATAGGTAAAACCAAGCTAAATTAGGAATAGAATCAAGACATAAAGGTTTTGGGATTTCGAGCAAGAAAACACTAAAATCCACTAAGAAAGGAGTAATTCTTACCTTAAATAAGAAGATAATCACAAAAATAAATGTTAATCAATCTTTCAAGTCACCCACAAATCTCAATTTTTAGTTATCACACTATTTAGAGTTTTCGGTCTCAAGTTAAAGATGAAGAATGGCGAAACTTCTTAGATAAGGGGTCCTTTTAAACCCAGTCTAGGTGCTCGGGAGTCGTTATCGCGATCGCACAATATTGGTCCTACATACATGAACCGTGATTATGAACAAAAGCTTGTGATATCAACAGGTTAGGCTGATCAAACTTTTCACGATCGTGGTAGCACCAGATTTTCTGATGCACCAGATTTTTCAAGTCCAAAATGGGCTTGACCGGGTGCTCGAGATTCATTTGGAATCTTTTATACACAAATAAATTATATAACCATTCCAAATTTAATATTTCAGATGCTATGGTGCACTAAAAATTTCCATTTGAGGTTGTTTCAACCAAATATGGGTCCTACACCTATATTCCATTAAGTTTTTAACCAATATGTTAAAATGAGCTCCAGTGTATCAGTACCCAAACCAAAGGTCCACCCAGCATGAAATGACATTCCAAAGCTGCTGGAGCAGTCAGAATTTGCATTTGAGGTCATTTTGCTTAAGTTTTTGCTTAGTGTCCATTTGGAACCAACTAAGACTTCAAAATAGAGAATTGGATCTAAACACCAAACTGACTGCTCGGTAAATAAATTGTCAGTTCCAGAAAGTCATATATGACTTGGGGAAAATATAGAGAAGCTCAAAAAGAAAAAATAAGTGAAAATATAGAAAATAATTTGAAGGGTCATTACAGTATGACATATGCATTTAAGCTTATACAAGAGGGATTACTTGGGTATCAAAACATAGTATGTGTACCTAATGTAGATAGTCTAATAATGTGGATTATGATAAAGGCACATCAATCAAGATATTTTATTCATCTTGGTTTAACTAAAATGTATTGTGATTTTAAAGAGGTGTATTGGTAGGGTGACATGAAGAAGAACATTACAGAATTTATAGCTGCATATCCAAATTATCAGCAAGTTAAGGTAGAGAACCAAAAGTTAGGAGGTTATATGCAACCTATAGAGCTCTCGACTGAGAAGTGGGACATTATCAACATGGATTTTTTCACTAGTTTACCTCTCTCTTCTCGAATGTTTTTTTCCATATAGATAATAGTTGATAGACTCACAAAATCAACCTACTTCCTATCGATTAAGACCACTTACACAGCTGAAGAGCATGAAAAATTATATATTGATGAGATAGTTCCTCTACATCGAGTCCCAAGCTCTATTGTATCTGATAGGGGAGCTCAATTTGCCTCAAACTTTAGGTGGTCATTTTGAAAGAATTTAGGAACGTAGGTAAGTTTAAGTATAGATTTTCATCCTCAAAAAGACAGTTAGGAAGAATGTATGATCCAAACACTATAGGATATGTTGTGAACTTGTGTATTTTATTTTAAAAATAGTTGGGATGATTATTTACCATTTTTTGAGTTGGAATACAATAATATCTATCACTCAAGTATCAAAATGGCACCTTATATATCTTTACATGGAAAAAAATTTAGATCACTACTTGGGTAGTTTGAAGTAGGTGAAACTACTATATTTTGGCCAAATCTAGTTCATCAAGCTATAGAAAAAGTTAAGGTGATACAACGATTAGAAATAGCTCAAAGCCAACATCAATCATATCAGACATTAGAAGAGTGTTAGGGTTTGCTACAGGTGATTGAGTATTCTTGTAGGTGTCACCTATAAAAGTGGTAATAAGGCCCATCTATATAGGTCCATATAAAATTATTCAATGATTTGGCCAAGTTGGATATGAGTTAGTGATACAAGCCAAATTGGCTCCACTTTTTTGGGATCTATGCTTCAAGAATCATACCTAAGGATCCAAGACTATTTGTTCTAGGGGAAAAATGTGTGATTGGAGGATAGCTTTGGAAAGATCTACATTTTATAATGTAATTCGAGTGAGTAATGATCAACATCGCATTTGGATAATAGCTTGGACCTCAATGAGCATAGGTGTCAACATGTGGCTATTTGGGCTTGTGGGTCACTTTTGGGCCCATAGTCATGAGTATTTCGCTTTTATGTCACTTTTGGTTCCAATTAGAATTTAGGGTCACTTTTGGTCCCAATACTAAATGGCCCTTAGCCTATAAATAGCTAGGACTCTCTTCTTTATTTCGGAGCTTTCTTTGATTGTGAGAAATGTTAGTTTTGAGTGATTTACTTCACTCTCGGCCTTTGTAAGATGTTGGAACTTATGGTAATTAATAATAAGATCTTAGGTTTAATATAGCCTTTGGTTGTCCTCTCTTAATGTCTTTGTGTCAATAAATCTATCCATCTATCATTCTATTTCTCCTTTACTTATCTTATTTCATTTCTATTATCTCATTGTGTTTGTCTTTCCATATTTTGTGTTGGTTTCATATTCGAAGTTTTCTTCTCGTATCATTTGGTTTCAGAGAAGAACTTGATTTTATTCCCACAAAGTCAATCTTGGGTCTATTATTTAAACATCAAGAATCCAAAATAAATTTCACTATTAACATTTTTTCTCTTAGGTCAAATTTTGAGTTTTTTATTTTGTTGTTTTTCTTGTGTTTTAGTGTTAGATTGTTGTTCCCTAAAACAATTAGATTCTAAATATTAAATTTGTACTTCATCGGATTTATATTAAAGATTTTGCCATTATTGAAAGCTTGAATTTGAAAAAATTGAAAGTGGATTATGAAATCTGAAATTTTGGGTTAAGAATTTGAGCAAAATAATGCTTGGAATGTGATTAGGAGGTGGAAAAGAGCTTAGTTGCAAGATTTCATCACATTCCGAGCAAGGGTTGGAGAATTTTGAGTTCTTAATGTTCTTGAGGAGATTCAAATCTTTATCTTGAATTTTCTTCAAACAGTTGGTGTTTGATGCTAAAACTAGGAATAAAAGGTATACAAAAGTGTTGGTACAAATCACTTTTTTAATATCCTAAAGAATATTCCAAAGAATAGGCTAAAGAGGGACCATTAGAAGTACAAAACGGTACAATTTTGGCCCCATTTGTAAGCTATTCAGCCAACGTAACTTTGTGATGTCTTGGACCTACATTTGGGATGCTTCCACACATACAAATAAGGTCAAACCAGTAAAGTAACTCCCACATGAGTCCAAGCTGCTCCCACATGTCAAAACGGTCTGTTTTGCTATTGGACTGCGCCTACGATGCGCCAAGTCTATCCCAAGACTTCTCCAACACACCTCAAACATATTCCAAAACATTTCAACCTTCAAAAACTCTATTTTCCTAGGTTAAATTCATTAAATTCATCTCTTAATTCCTCCTTTCATTTCCTTGATTCTTGATACTAATTAACAACTAAAACTTAATCTACTTAGTTGTTTAATTAGTTCTTGTTCGTTCTTCTTTCGTGTCATATTTCTTTGTTCATTTTGTTCATTTAGATTTGTTTTATTTTTTTTCTCTTATTTTAACTTTTTAATTCAATTCCTTTACTTCTTAAATAATTCACCCATAGGTTCTTCATCTCTTTTCTCCCATATACTAAGAACCATGGGTGGAGTAACCTTTGATACCTTAGTGGAAGCCATCATGGGTTTGCTATAAGATATGAATAAATTGATTGGGGATTAGTTACACTTCAAAGGGAAGATGGAATATCTTAGGTGTCTTACTCCCCAAAATACCTCAAATGAACAAAACACTTTCAAATCCAATTTAACAAAGTCAATTACAACATTGAGCCTTTGTTACTTCCTAAACATGATACTAACATTTTGCCTATCATTAATCCATTTGTATAGGTTCGGAAAAAATAATCTCAAATGAAGATGCAAGGAGAATGCCTTATAAAAATGAACTTGGAGTCCTAAAGGAGTTCTTACCAAATGATTCCAAGCTTCGAAAGTATGATGACAAGTCGATAAAAGAGTTGGATTCAAGGAAAAATCCCTTTTAAGAAAGGAAGGATGATAAGAGCCAAAGTGGCTCCAGTCTTTTGGGATCTATACTTCAAGGATTAAACATAAGGATCAAAGACTTGGTTGTTCTAAGGGAGAAAATACGTGATGGATATCTTAGGAAAGAGCTACATTTGATGATGTCATCGGAGTAAGTAATGAGCAACATTACATTTAGATAATATCTTGGGCCTCAAAGAGCATAGGCTCCAGCATATTGCTATTTGGGTTTATGGGTCACCTTTAGACCCATAGTCATAAGTATTTTGCTATTGGGTAACTTTTGGGCCAATTAGCATTTAGGGTCACTTTTGAGTCCAATTGTAATAAATGGCCCTTAGCCTATAAATAGCTAGGACTCTCTTTTTTGGGGGGGAGATGATTTTGAACGTAAGTTGACACTTGAGAGTGTTTTTTATTAAAGCATGTTGGGAGATTTCTTTGATTGTGAGAAACATTGGTTGTGAGTGATTTACTTCATTTTCAATCTTCGTAAGAGGTTGGTGCTTATGGTAATTGATAGGAAGGTCTTAGGTTTTAATATACCCTTTGGTTGTCCACTCTTTATCTCTTTATGTCAATATATCTTTCCATATATCATTCTATTTATCCTTTACTTATCTTGTTTTGTATCCATTATTTCATTATGTTGGCGAGATATAAGCCAAATGGTCATTGGATTGCTAGATAAGATGCTTATGGGACAAATAAAACTTGAAGACTTCTTATTAGCTATCAAAAGGCATAAATTGGATGATTATGATGATCAAGGAGACTCAAGGGACATTATAGAGGACAATAGAAGACAAAATGAGGCTAGAAAGCCCCCGAAAGTTGAAATGTACCCCATACACTTTGGATATTCATACAAACCACTCTAGATCTGCTAGAACGGGTCAAAACAGCCTACTATACCCTTGGGATGTACCCCATATGCTCAAGCATGTGTCTAATGGGCTTCTATGTGTTTGTCTTTCATAAATGGGTCACTTTTGTGACCATATGATGTAATAACTTATCCTAGACTATAAATCAAACTTCTTTCATTTTAGTAGGAAGATTTTGATGAATGATGAATGAATGCTCCTTAGAGAGTGTGAGGCAAGCTTGCATTATCTTGTGTTGATACCTTATTTTGAAACGTGGGTTTCTAGGGCATCCAATTCCCTTGAGGTCTATGTAAGAGTTAGGTGCTCTTGGTAATATTAAGGAAGGTCGTTGGATTTGATACATCTCTTGGTTGTCCTTTTTCTTATCGTTTGTGTCTATCTATCTATCTATCTATCTATCTATCTTTCTATCCCTTTTATCTACATGTTTATCTTATTTTCCAATGTTTTCCCTCATTTTCACGTGTTTTATGATTTTTGTATTTTGGTTTGTATCATTTGGTATCAAATTGGGGATTGATTTCATTTCTACAAAATCAATCTTGGGTTTATTATCTTGAAAATCCACAAAAAAGGAAGTGTCAAAATTGAAAATCCCAAAAAAGTACTTTTCACGTTTTTAGCCCTAGGTCAAATTTTGATTTTTTGATTTTGTATTTTTCTTGTGTTTGTGGTGTTAGATTTGTGTTCTCAAACACTATAGAAGTCAAGGGTTCAAATTTGAGCTTAATCAAAGTCTATCTGAGTGAGATACCATTGTTGAGAGCTTGAACTTCAAGAAACTGAAGAGAAATGAAAATATGGAAAATTTGGTTGTGAATTTGAACAAAATGACTTATGGAATGTTTTTATAACATTGAAAAGATCCTCGGGTCAAAATTCCATCGCATTTCGATCATTGGTTCAAGAGTTAGAGGTTTTTGAAGTCTTGGTGTTCTAGAGAAAGATTCAAATCTTCATCTTGAATTCTTATCAAAAGGCGGTGTTTAATTCAAAAAGAGGGATGAAAAATGATGAAAAGGTGTTTTTACAAAGGCATCTAATAAGATCCTAAGGATATTCCAGAAGAAAGTACAAAGAGGGGACCATTGAAAGGGCAATTTTGGCGAAACACAAAGGGAGAGGTGAGCCACTTGCTCCAAATCTGCGCCCAAGGTGTGCCAGGTATGCCCTTGACCTGTGGCCGCACCTCAAGGTAGTAAGGAAGGGCCAAGATACGTCCAAGGTGCCTTGCACCTACGTTCCAACTGTTGGAGCAGGCTACCCCAATGCAGACCACCCATGCCAATGCAAATCACCTCCTTTTGTCGTGGATCAAATCCAACAACACCAATCCAAGTTTATCAACACTTTCCAACATCAATTCAACTTCTAAAACACATCTCAATACTCTAAAAACTTTATTTCTCAAGGTTTGACTCTTAGTTTCAATCTCTTGATTCTTAAATCTCTTCTTTGACTCTTAAACTACTCATCAACTAGTAACTCATCTACTAAGTTGATTGATTAGTTCTTGAGTCCTTTCTTTTGTCATCCTACTTTTATTTCAATCTTTTCTCTTTTGAATCCGTTGTTAGTTCTTGACCCAAGTCTGTATATATTTTTTTCTTTGAGTCATTTCAAACAAGTATCTATTCCGACCTCAAGCCACAATTGGTATGAAGCATTCTCATTGGAGTACAAACAACCTATCAATGCTTGCGATGCCAATTGAGTGACAAACAAAGGTGAACTTTAAGAGCTTGTGAGGTTGATCTCCTAACTTAAACTTATTTGTTGTCTTTGTTTTTGTTTTAGCATTTATTTGCTAGGTACTATGGCATCAGGAAAGGTAACCATGGAAGCTATAATGGCAGCTATATTCAGTGTGAAACAAGATGTTAATGCTATGAATAGTTGATTGGATAACATGATATATTTCGTGTAAACTTCCCTAAATCCTCCCTTCACAATCCACCAAACTTCCAAGTTTCCTTCAATATGCATGCTCCAAATGAACTACAAGGTAATCAAACTAAATCTTGCACTCTAGTAAATTAGGCTAGTAGCCAACTAAGTGTGAAAGATAGTTTATCGTTAAGTGAGCCTAATGTCTCTTTACTTCATGATTATAATGTACAACTTGAGAGTGTGGATACACTATTTTATCCTAATGATGAAAAAATTGATGCTTCTAGCATGATCAATTTGTGTCCACCTAGTGTTGAAACCATTGTGACGAGTGATAGTACATTGTCTTGTAGAAGTCATGAGGACCAACTCGTGTGAGAACCTAGCCCACGACATGGGGATGTTTGTGAAGTGTTTAAAGGACCTCAAGTGAATGGTCATGTTGAAAATGTTGGCCGATTGAATAGGAGTGGCCCTCTAATTTTCTTTGTTGATGATCATGCTAGTATAGAGGGTATAAAATTATTGTATTCATTATCTTGAGGGAAAGAAGTGTTTCCTAAACCCATGCCCATGGATACTTTACACATTTGATCCCAGAAATCATTTGAAATATGGTGGTTCTTATTCACACGACTTGGTACTTGGGCAAGAACACAAGACAACCATGGGTGAGGGTGTTGGAACTCATCCCTATGATAAAAAGTCTTCCTTGGAGATTTCTAATCTACTTGAGTGGCCAAAGTTGTGTAAGGGAAGGGTCTCCAACAAAGATGAGTGCTATAGAGGGGTTATTAGCTTATTGAGACTTGGAATCCATGTGAGCCTTCATGAGCGGGGTATTGATAACCATGATTCCTCTAGCATACCCCTTTGTCCAAATATCTTGAATGACCAATTAAATATAACTTTGTGGGGTTATACATCCTTTATTGAACATTTTAATGTTTGGTTATATCTTAAGTATGTGCAACCTTTGCATGATGGTATGATTGAATGTTATAACTCTAACCCTCATGATATGAGGATATTGTGTTTGTTTGTCCTTTATTTGGTGTTGTAAGGCTTGGATTTGAGGTTTAAACCTTTTCAAGAAGGGGAGGATGATACAAGCCAAGTGGCCTTCGGGTTGATAGAGAGGATACTTATGGGTCAAGTGACACTTGAAGACTTCTTTATGGCTATCAAAAGGAGTCCATTAGATGATTATGATGATCAAGGAGACTTAAGGGACACTAGAATGGCCAATGGAAGACAAAATGGGGCTAGAAAGCCCCTAGAAGAGTAAATGTGCCCCATCCGCTTTAGAGGTGCACCCAACACGCTCTAGATTTTCTAGAGTGGGTCAAAACTTACTACTATACCCTTAGGATGCACCTCATATGATCAATAAAGTGCCTAATGGGCTTCTATGTGTTTGTATTTCATAAATGGGTCACTTTTGGGCCCATATAATGTAATAACTTAGCCTAGACTATGAATAGGACTTCTTTTCATTTTGGTAGGAAGATTATGATGAATGATGAATGATGTTCCTTAGAGAGTATAAGGCAATCTTTGATTAGCTTGTGTTGATACCATGTATAGAAACGTGGGTTGCTCGATAATCCAATTCCCGTGAGGTCTACGTAAGAGTTAGATATTCATAGTAGTATTAAAGAAGGTCGTTGGATTTGATACATCTTTCAGTTTTCCTTTTTCTTATCATTGGTTTCTATTTATCTATCTTTCAATCCCTTTTATCTTCAATGTGTTTATCTCATTTTCCATTGTTTTTCCCTTATTTTTGTGTTTTTTCCACTTTTTTCATATTTTGAGCAAGGGTTGAAGAGTTAGATAATTTTGAGTTCAAATCTTCATCTTGAATTTTCTTCAAAAAGTTGGTATTTGATGATAAAAAGAGGAAGAAAAGGTATACAAAAGTTTCGTACAAAGTACTTTTGGAAGATCCTAAAGAATATTCCTAAGAAAAGGACAAAGGGGGACCATTGGAAGTACAAAATGGTACAATTCTAGCCTCATTTGCAAGCTATTCATCCAATGTACCTTGGGGATTCCTTGGACCTACGTTTGGGATGCTTCCACACATAAAAAGCACTAAAAATTTTCCATCCCCATTTTGTCTTCCATTGTCCTCTCTAACCTTCCTTGAGTCTTCTTGATTATTATAATCATCCAATGGATGCCTTTTGATTGCCATCAAGAAGTCTTCAAGTGTCACTTGACCTGTAATCATACTCTCTAGAAACCCGGAGGCTATTTTCTTGTATTATCCTCCTATACATGAAAAGGATTCGACCTCGAATCCAAACCTTGCAACACCAAAGAAAGGACAAACAAACATAATATCCTCATAGAATGAGGGTTGGAGTTAGCACATCTAATCATACCATCATTCCAAGGTTGCACATACATAAGATATAACTAAGCATCAAAATGATAAACTATGGGTGTATAATCCCCACAAATTAAGAGCTACTTGGTTATTAAAGAGATTTGGACAAACGGGTATGCTAGAGGAACCATGGTAATCAATCAACCGCTCATGAATGCTCACATGGATTCCAAGTCTCAATAAGCTCATAACCCCTCTATAGCACTCATCTTTGTTGAAGACCCTTCCCGTACACAACTTTGGCCTCTTTAGTATATTAGAAATTCCAAGCAAGACTTTCTGTCATAGGGATGAGTTCCAACACCCTCACCCATGGTTTGTTTATCTTCTTGTCCATGCACCAAGTCATGTGTAGAAGAACCACCACATTTCAAATGATCATCGAGATAAAATGGGTAAAGTGAACATGGACATGGGCTTAGGAAACACTTCTTTCCCCCAACATTACCACCAACAGAATCATTTTACCCTCTATACTAGCATGATCATCAACAAAGGCAATTAGAGTGCCATTCCTATTCAATCAACTAATATTTTCAACATCACAATTCACTTGAGGTCCTTTAAACACTTCACAAACACCCCTAAGTTGTGGGCTAGGTTCACACAGAAGTTGGTCCTCTTGACTTCCCCAAGACAATGTACGATCACTCGCCACAATGGCTTCAACACTAGATGGACACAAATTGATCTTGCTAGAAGAGCCAATTTCATCATCATGAGGATCAACTAGTGTATCCATGCTGTTAAGTTGTACATTATCATCATGAATTAAAGAGAAATTAGGCTCACCTAAAGATAAGCTATCATTCACACATAGTTAGCTACTAGCCTCATTCACTAGAGTGCTAGGATTAGCTTGGTTACCTTAAAGTTCATTTGGAGCATGTCGACTCAAGGGAGCTTGAAGATTTAGTGGATTGGTAATGGTGGAGGTAGGGAAGCTTAGACGATCTATCATATTGTCCATCTTCCACTATAGAGAACCTTCCATCCCTTCTATTCTTCCTTTAAGAGATCTTAATCGGCGATCCATAGCATTGAGCTTCTCCATGATGGAAGCTAACATAGCATTTATGGTGTTATTATCCATTGGGTATGATGTTTCACCTTCTTGAGACATTGTACCTACGAATAAACACTAAAAACACAAAAAAAAAACAAGTTAAAGGTTAGGAAATCAATCTCATAATCTCTCAAAGTTTACACCTTTGGTTGTTCACTCAATTGGTGTCGCAAACATTGATAGATCATTTATAATCCAATGAGAATGCTTGGTACTAATTGTGGCTTAAGGTTTCAATAGATTCTTATTTGAAATTGAAAAGAAAAGAAAACTCAAAAACAACTAACATACTTAAATCCAGAACGTTCAACGAAAATAAAAGAGAAAAGCACACAAGAACGGATAGGAAAGAATCAAACTTTAGAACCAATTAATAAACTAATAGATCAATTATTAGTTGTGAATTAGTGTTTAATAATAAAAATATGAAGTTGAGAATCAATAAATTAAGTAAGATTGATGGAACCTTGCAAAAAGGGTGTTGAAAAGGGTGATCTGCGCTTGGAACAAGCTGAAGCGGATCAGAAGCAAGCCTAGAGCATATGGGGGGATTCACCAAATAATAATATACTATTTTTGGATTCCCTTGACCTGCTTTAGTAGGCTGGGTGCACTTCCTTGTCACCTCCAAGGTAGATCGGCCAAAATTCTTGCACAAGGGGCCAAAATGTACTTGTTGTGGTCCCTTTTTGTCCTCTTCTCTTGGAATATTCTTTGGATATTCAAAGGTGTTCTTGTAATAAAACTTTTGTACACTTTTTATTTATCCTTATTGGATCAAACAACAAATTTTTGAGGAAGATTCAACTTGAAGATATGAATCTTCTCAAAAACATCAAGAACAATTTTGAAAATCCAAAATGCACAACTTCTTAGTTTTGGATTGAAATTCAACGAAATTTTAACCTTAGGCTCTCGTCAACATAGGGAACACATTACATGCACCAGCCTTCAAAAAATCACCAAAAATTCCACATTTTCAAACCCACTTGTATTTCCTTCAACCTTCAAAACCATAAAAATGGTGAATTTTTCAAACTTCTCCAAATGACACCATCTTTTAACCCTAAGCTTCTTTCAATGTTGGAACACCTTTTCAAATTTTTCAACCTCAAATTCCTATAAAACAAATTGTAGATCTAAGAACCCATTCCTATAAATTTTAAGAAAACAATGGTGGATTCTTTCAAATGCACTTCCAAACACACTAACTAACCAAGTTCTAACTAAATATCACTAGATGCAATAAATCTAATGTAGAAACAATAAGAAGGACTCAACAACACAAAAAAAAAATTGGGGGGGGGGGTTTCTTAAAAATGTTTTTTACACACTTTTTTCATTTCTTAGTAACAAACCCAAGATTGACCTTATAGGAACAAAATCAAGCTCGGCTCTAATAACAAATGATACACGAACTAACTACGAAATCGAAAACAACACCTAAGATACAAATACAAAGATAAAGATAAAATGGAAAGGTTACTAGATAGACACATTAAAAGGAATTGAAAGCAAAGAAATGTTATATCAAACCCTAAACCCTCAATAAATATACAGAACAAATCACCTAAGTAGTACGTAGACCTCAAGGGAATCAATTACCAAGCAACTCACATTTCTAAGAAAAGTATCAACACAAGTTAATCCAAGCTTGCCTCACACTCACAATAGAGTTTACATTCATAATTCATCAAAAGCTCTTACTAAAATGAAAAGAATTCCTATTTATAGTCTAGGCTAAGTTATTACATCATATGGGCCCAAAAGTGAACCATTTAGGAAAGACAAACACATAGAAGACCATTAGGAACTTTGATCGTAGGCTTATTTATATGTTCAAAGAACTAATATGCACCCAGATTTGGAATTTTTTTGAGAACTTTAATGTCAATTCTTGAGTATAATTCAGTTTTAATTCTGTTCCATGCCTAATGGATATGATTAGTGCTTTTAGGTCTAGAAAATTGATGAATTGGACGCAATCGGATACATTGATGATATGAAATGGTGGAAGAAATAAAAGACATGGGAAAACTGATCAAAAAGGCAAGCTGGAAGTCAAAAATCCACATTGGTGCAGTCACCACATCGTACCAATCGAGAAAATGGAGTTGGTCAAATTCCAGTGGAGTAGCAAAATTATGGCGCATCGCGGAGCAGCTTGAAATCCCATTTGCAAAAATCCAGTGTTGGTCCACAATTATGGCACATCACGGTGAAGAAGGTAATCACAGTTTTCACTTTCCAGTATTGGTCCATGATTTCACCGTGTTGCGGAGCAAGTCCAGTTGCTAATTTTTGATACCTAAAAGTTTAGCGCATCACGGAGGAAGGAGAATTCATAATTGTGAAAATCCAATGGATCACCTTGATTGTGGTGCATCGCGGTGAGGATAAATTTCATAATTTTCATTGATTAATGGAATTCTGCGATTACCCAAATTTTGATAGAAAATGGCAATTGAGGGCAAGTCACAACATGCAGTCTGGCAAGATTTGGAAGATTTTTAGTATTTTGTCCCAACTATAAAAAGAAAAATCCAAGATAATTTAGGGGACTTTTGGCAAGCATAGCAGCGGTGAAAAAAGCACAAAGTTCTCTCGTTTAGGGTTCTTAGACATTCTTTTCAACTTCTTTACTTAAAGATTTATTCTTGATATGATTAATTGCTTATTTCAGATGTTGAATTCAAACATGAGTGGCTAAATACCCTTGTTCTGGGTTGAGGCCAAGAATATGATTACTCTTTGATATTCTTTATCATAGTTTCTTTTTGGATTATCATCTGGGTTGTTCTTAATTTCTTAAACTTAATATTTTGACGAATGACTATCATTAGAATAAATCTATATTTATATGTGAATCCGGGAGGAGAATCGTAGGATAGAACGAAGAAATTGAGGAGCAAGGTTCTTATCCTTTTATTAAATAAGGGGTTTGAATTAGCTTCTAGGTTAGGGATATAACTAGAAGCCTTGTTGTGTTCAATTGCAAAAAGAAAACTTTATAAATCTAGAAGAATAGTTGTATCTCTGCGGGAGTGGTAGTTGCAATATTCAATAGAAAGAAGATTTGAGGTTGGGAGACCAATATCGTAGCATAAACCTTGCGAATCAACATCCTGATATCCAATTAGACTGCAAAATAGAGATTTGTATGATAGTTCGATATGCCTCAACCCTATTGTTTACAACCATTGCTTACTTTGTTCTAGTCATAAACCTTTATTTCTTATTTATTAATTTACATTCTTATTCTTAAATTCACAATCATCTTGATAATTCACAACACTTAATACCTTATTGTCAAACACTAAAAGTTGGGTAAATTTCTAGTTGTTTAGTCCTTATACGAACGATATCTAACTGTCTAAATCTCTATATTACGTGTACAATCACGTACACTTGCATATGCGTTTGGACCGCAACAAGTTTTTATCGCCGTTGCCGGGGATTAATATATGTGTAAATTGCTAAACTTTTGGTTTTTGATATTAAGTTTGAATGTTAACAACTTGATCTTAACGGTTGAATTTTTGTAGGTTTAGTTGAATAAAGGACTGGCGAGAGATAAAGAGTTGGTAGAGCCTTTTTCAGAACCAGAACAGATCTTTTAACAAAGACAATGAATGGCTGAACAAAGAAATAAACCAGTCGATCCAAATGCCAGAAATTTCCCACCTATGGTTACACTAGTTATTCCTGCTCAACCAGCTGCTAGACCTGTTCGTGAGGTGGCAATCTCACTCACGGACCATGTGATGAACAGTATTTACATGCTCGAACCAGGTGGTCGATTTGAATTGAAGAAGAATATGGTGTATTTGTTGAATTCAGCAGGGCAATTCCATGGCCTTTCACATGAAGACCCGTAGCAGCACATACAGACCTTCCTGGAAATAAGTGATACTTACATTCCTGAAAGGGTGAATTCTTATTATGTTAGATTGACACTCTTTATTTTTTCTCTAATGGGGGAAGTAAAATGGTGGTTACATGGTGAACCACCACTCTTCATCACTTCATGGGAATATCTAGCTCAGAAGTTCCTTATTCGATTCTTTCCATCAGGGAAGACTACACATTTAAGAAGCAAGATCTTGAGTTTCAGACAAAAAGAAGGAGAGAATCTCTACCAAGATTGGGAGAGATTTAAAGGAATGCTCAGAAATTTCCCTCACCAACATCAATCCAATGATGTTTTTCTTCATACTTTCATTAAGGGATTGGAGCCAAATACAAATATTCTCTTGAATTCAGCAGCAGGTAAGTAGGCTCTCGAAAAGACTTATGAAGAATTGTACACACTGCTGAATCAAATTTCACAAGGGAATCCTGATTGGCATGTTGATTCAAGGAATGCTCCTAGAAAGGTTGCAAGGGTATTGGAGGTAGACCAATTTACTGCATTATAAGCACAGATCGCAGCAATGCAAAATCATATGATTACTTAACTTAATAACATAAAGTTGGGGGTTCCATAAGCAGCAGCCACAGCTAATGCAGTCCAACAGGAAAATTCTTGGTGTGAAGTTTGCGGGAGCAGTGATGATACAAGCATGAAGAGCACAAAAGAATACAAGGCATGGTCAAAGGCTCAAGTTTCGGAATTGGCACCTGTTTAGAACCTTTTAAAGTCTTGTCAAGTTGAAGTAGGAGAAGGGAATCAATACACTCAATAGATCCCTCAATTAAAAGATAAGGACTTTTCACTTTATAATCCAACAATCAAGGGGCACCCCTTTTCTTTAAATCATTAAGGGTAGTTTTGTCATTTGGAATGTAATAGTATAAATAGACAATTTCTTCACTCTTTTCCTTAGATTTTGATGACATTGGATATTACTCTTAGATTGTAGCTTTTAGTCTTCTATTGTAAATCTAGAATCCAAAACTTGGACCTTGAATACATTTGGAATTAGTTTTTCACTTGTATTGGGTTATTTTGCAAGAAAGGTGTTCTTAAGAAAGAGTGAGTCCTTTGAGTCACCTAAGAGAGTGGTTTGAGCTTCCATTAGTGAGATGTGATTGAATGTTTTATACATCTTCTTTTGTTAATCACATAGTGGAAGTAAGGGTCTCTCTACTATCTTTACATTTATGAAAGTCTTCTTCTTCATCTCCTTCTAGTGTGTTGTTTTTCTATTTGTGTGCTTGCTGAATTTTGCATCTTAGTGTTAAATTTTGTGTTTGATAGTCCTTTAGGCTATGAAGTGAGCATACAGTAGAAGCATGTGCAGTTAATCCAGATTCTGTCAATTACATTGGTAATGCAAATCGGCAAGGAATGCAGAATTATGGTAACACGTAAAATCCAAATTGAAGTAACCACCCAAATTTCTCATGGGGTGGAAATCAGGCTCAAGACAACAATAATTACAAGACCCCAGTGCAATAAAATCAGCAGCAGGTGCAACAAAATTAGACTACCACTCCAACTGTAGAGGAGACGATGAAGCAGCTTCTTGCGAATCACACACAGTTTGTAGCAGATTTAAAGAATCAGTAGTTGATCACAAAGAATTTAGAGCTACAAATTGGGAAGATTGTGGGAGAATAGAATAAAAGAACTCAATGAGGTTTGCCTAGTGATACTGAGGAAAATCCAAAGTAGGTAAACGTTGTTACAATAAAGAGTGCTTTGCAGTTGAAGGAGGTAGAGCCTACAAAGGATAGTCCCATAGTTGTTGAAGATAAATTAAACAAGAAAAAGGAGACCAAATTCAGGGATATAGGTGTACATGAGGAAATACAAGTGGAGAAAAAGATTTTACCATTACCATTTCCTCAAAGGAAAAAAACACTTAGAGAAAGAAAGCTATAAGAAATTTTTGGATCTCTTATAACAGGTTCAAGTAAATCTTCCTCTTGTTGACATTCTGAAAAGCGTACCAAAATATGAAAAGTATTTAAAGGATATAGTGGAAAATAAAAATTGGTTGACAGAATATGCGACAGTTGCACTTACTCAAGAGTGCATATCGAAGATATAGAACAAACTGCCGACAAAGCTGAAAGATCTGGGAAGCTTTACCTTGCAGATCACAATTGGACAGGTTATAATTGCTCATGGGCTATGCGATTTAGGTGCAAGAATCAACCTTATGCCCACCTCCTGGTTTAGGAAGATGGGTGTTAGAGTCTAAAACCCATAACCATTGTATTACAGTTGGCGGATCAGTCTCTTGCTAGGACTAATGGTATAGTTGAAGATGTTTTAGTGCAAGTGGGATCTTTGATCTTCCTTATGGATTTTTTTATTCTAGACTTTGATCTGACTCGGTGGTCCTATTTATTTTGGGGCACCCATTCTTAGAAACTAGACAGTTATTAATCGATGTATCTGCTAGAAAAATGACTATGAGAGCATATGATAAAGTAGAGGTTTTTGATGTGTACAGAGCTCTGAAATTGCCAACCATATATAAAGAACTGTCTGCCATTTCAGTTATAGAATTTGAGTCCGACCTCAGGCAATTATTGTCAGATGATCCTCTTGAGCGTGCTATGGTAGGTCACAATCATAATGGAGATGTAGAGGCATTGGCATTAGTTCAAGTCATAGATTCGGCAGTTGTTAAAACAAAAAATCTTGCTTTTGAGCCTTTAACTGACCAATCGAGCCATCACCCAAGGACTCAGTTGAAGAAGCTCCTAAACTGGTGCTTAAGGTTCTCCCTCCGCATTTACAATATGTTTTTCTTGGTGTTCAAGATACTTTGTCTGTTATTTTGTCTGTAGAGTTATCAGATGTACAGGTAAAGGAAGCCATAGAAGTTTTGAAGAGGTGAAGAAAAGTGATTGGTTGGAAAATATCCGATATTATAGGAATCAATCCAGCATTTTTCATGCATAAAATCTACATGGAAGAGGGTTATAGACCAAGAGTACAGCAACAAAGAAGGTTGAATCCTGTGATGAAGGAGGTAGTCATAAAAGAAGTGATTAAGTGGCTAGATAGTAGTATTATCCACCTAATTAATAATAGTAAATGGGTGAGCCCGGTGCACTATGTACCAAAAAAAGTGTTAATGATGATAATGAGTTGATTCCCATGAGTATGGTAACCGGTTGGAGGATTTGTATTGACTATTGGATATTAAATGAAGCAACGAGATAAGATCATTATCCAATTCCATTCATTGACCAAATGCTAGATATATTGGCGGGACAAGAGTGTTATTATTTTTTGGATGGGTACTCCAGCTACAATTAGATAATCATAGCATCGAATGACCAGGAGAAGACTATTTTCACGTGTCCATACGGTACGTATGCGTTCAGACGTATGCCCTTTGGTCTCTACAATGCACCTGCTATGTTTCAGAGATGTATCATGGAAATATTCTCCAATATGGTTGAAGACTTTGTAGAGGTATTCATGGATGATTTCTCTGTGTACGGTAATTCTTTTGATAAGTGCTTGCAGAATCTTGATAGAGTCCTAGCTCGATGCGAAGAGATAAACTTGGTGCTAAATTGGGAAAAGTGACACTTTCTTGTTAAGTAAGGAATTGTCCTTAGCCATAAAATTTCATGAAAAGGGCTAGAAGTAGATAGGGAAAAGATGGAAGTAATTGAAAAGTTGCCATATCTATTCATAGTTAAAGAAATGCGGAGCTTTCTTGGACATGCAGGTTTCTACAAGAGATTCATTCAAGATTTCTCAAAGATTGCAACCCACATGTGCAAATTATTAAGGAAAGAGGACAAGTTTGTGTTCAGGGCTGATTTCCAAGAAGCCTTTGAAAAACTAAAGAAGAATTTGACTAAAGTACGTATTCTAATTTCAACAGATAGGGAGTTACCGTTTAAGCTTATGTGTGATGCCAGTGATGTTGTTGTGGGAGTAGTTTTAGGTTAGATAAGAGATGAGGTGTTTCTCCCTACTATGCTAGCAAAGTGTTGAATAATGCTCAAGTTAATTACACGGTCACAGAGAAGGAGATATTAGCATTGATGTACGCATTCGACAAGTTTAGAGCTTACTTAGTTGGCACTAAGGTCATTTTTCATACTGACCATATTGCCATTAGTATCTTTTCAACAAGAAGGATGTGAAGCCTTCACTGATTAGGTGGATTTTGATATTGCAAGAATTTGATCTTGAGGTTCGAGATCGAAAAGGAACTGAAAATCAAGTTGCTGACCACTTGTCACGGCTGGAAACTCGAAACCATATTTTGATGACTCTCTTTGCATTAAGGAAGTATTTCCTGATGAACAATTGTTATCTTTAGATGCATTAGAGCTTCCATGCTATGATGATATCGTGAACTTGATAGCTTGAGAAGTGTACCCTTCTGAGGACACTACACAACAAAGGAAGAAATTGCTTCACGATTCTCGCGCCTACATTTTGGATAAACCATATCTCTTCAAGCAGGGTCCAGAAGGAGTGATCCGTAGATATATTCCAGAGACTTAATTCTCACAAGTGCTTCAAGATTGCCATTTATCTCCTTATGGTGGACATCATGGGGTTGAGAGAACTATTAGAAAAGTGTTGCAATCTGGTATTTTGGGGCCTACGTTGTTCTACTTTTGTTAAGAATTGTGATCAATGTCAAAGGTTAGGAACCATATTGAGGCATCATGAGATGCCCCTCAACAAAATTCTCGAAGTTGAAGTATTTGATGTTTGAGAGATCGATTTCATGGGTTCATTCCCACCTTTAAATGACAATTTATACATCCTTGCGGTGGTGGATTACGTCTCCAAATGGATAGAAGCTGCAACTTGTCCAATGAATGCTGCGAGAGTAGTGTTGAAGTTTATCAAAAAACACATATTTCCCCAATTTGGTACACCAAGAGCAATAATCAGTGACAGAGGTACGCACTTTATTAACACTTGGTTTAAAAATCTTCTTGATAAATATGGTGTTAGGAATAAGGTGATGACTGCGTACCATCAACAAATGAGTGGACAAGTTGAGGTGTCCAATCGGGAGATTAAGTAGATACTATAGAAGACTTATGAATGGACAACGAAAAGATTGGGCTGAGAAGTTGGATGACCCACTTTGAGCTTACAGAATAGCTTATAAAACACCCATTGGGACATCTCCATATTTCTTGGTTTATGGTAAGGCATGCCATCTACTTGTGGAATTGGAACATCAAGCATATTGGGCCGTGAAAAAGTTGAATTTTGAGGTGAAAGCGACGGGGGAGAAACCTTTATTGCAACTAATTGAGCTTGACGAGTTTTGGCTCCATGCCTATGGAAATGCCAAGATATATAAGGAGAAGACCAGAATATGGAACAATAAATAAATTAAAGAGAGAGTGTTTGAACCCGAACAACTTGTTTTGTTGTTCAATTCTAGGTTAAGTTATTTTCGGGTAAATTGTGGTCTAAATGGTTGGGACCTTTTGAGGTTGTACGAATGACACTTTGTGGTACTGTAGAATTATGGAACAAAGAGAAGAAAGAGAAGTTTCTGGTGAATGGACAATGAGTAAATCATTATTGGGTTGATCATAGAGAGAAGCACAACGTGTCCATCACTTTTGCTGATGAGTGAGACTGTGCTAATTCATACCATGATGTAAAATAAGGAGCTATGTGGGAAGAAACCCAAAAATGTAATGTAATGTAATAGATAGTTCAATTTTTAGGTGTTAAAGAGAAAGGATAAAATACAAAAAGATGAGTCGTGTCATGACCAAAACTAAGGCGCTGAGTGGGAGGCAACCCACTTGTTCTTACAATATTTGTTGTTTTTGTTTGAGCTGCATGGATATGTGAAGCAAAAGTAAGGGGATTACTTCATTTGAGGGAAGAAATCAGGTTTGCAAAAAGTCCATGTATGAAAATCAGGTAAAGAGGTTAAAAAATGCACTGGGAACGTGAATTATAAGGTTGATGCATCGCTCCATTGGGCAATTTGATAATTTTAAAATTTCAGTGGCTTGGTGTGATACCCACGTGTCGCGACATTGGGAAATTTGAAAATTGACTAATTCCAGTGGCTTGAGGTGATACCACATCGCGGTGGATGGTAAATTGGCAATTAGTACTTTCCAGTGGCTCAACACCATACCACCGCGTCGCGGTGGGGGTGAAAATAGGACATAAACTATTAAATTTCCCTAAACTGACCCGCCCCTATATAAATATAACTTTAACCCTAATACATCCACTTTCTCTCCCTTACCACCTCCACTCACCCCCTTAAACCAAATTCTCTCTAAATTCTTCTTAAGATTATAATCTTTTTCTCAACAACTAAGGTAAGTGCTTCAATAACTTAAATTTTCCTTTTGTGTAATGAGAATTTTGATTTTTTGGGCATTATTTGAGTTTATTTGTCATAATTTTTGTATATTATATCCCCATATGCTAAAAATTTTCTTAAAATTCTTGTGATTCCTTCATCATAATATAATATAATCTTATGTTGATCTGATAAATTGGTAAGATGATGTTGGAATAAGTGAAGTGTGGGGTAAATTCATGTTTTGATTGAGAGATTTTCTTGTTTTGATCTATTAATTTATGGAATGTATATGGACGCATGGGTGTTACCAATAATATGTGTGAATCAATGAGATTCAAGAATATGGGAAATTGCGATTTTAAGTTCTTCAGATGAAATCTTGTTGACTACACTTTACGTTTAGATTGCGTATATACACTGTCTAATTTTGCTAATCATGGGGTAAATTTCACTGCGTTATTATGGAATTTTCACTGATTGGAGGGTATGTGATTCACATCAATGAGCAGAATTAGGGCTAGTTCTTGTGATTTCAATTTGCTTCTGATTTCTCTTGCATTAGAGCCTCTTATTTTTGGGAATGTTGGCATTCTTAGTTTGATTCAGTCGAATTTTATGAATATCTTAGTGTGAATACCCTTATATGTGATATGCTTTATCAAATTAGTGATGTTCATAGTCTCTTTCTTTGTAACTTGATTTTAATAGTTGTAAAGATGCTTTGAGTTGAATGACAATTGACCTAAGTTTATAGGAGTCCTTGCATGAGTTAGTGTTAATTCCACTATTTGTTCCATCCTTGTTTAGAATTGTATGTTAAGTGTGAGGGGCTGAACAAATTGTGGTTTATTCCAAGTAGTGAGTGTTGATTTAATAGTTAGTCAGATTGTGTAATTGGGTGCAAATCATTAAACCAGGCCCTTTTCTTGTCTAGTTGTGTAATAGTTAGTCATGCTTGAGGTTAGTTGTGGTGTACTGCCATTGGGTCTATAGGGTAATAGTTTTAGTGGTACACAACATCAAGCTAGGTGCAATTACATGTAAATGAAGGAGTAGGTGTTAAGTGTATATATACCATCTTAGCTTGCTTTGGGTTATCTGACATTTGTCACTGAGGGTAATATGACGTACTTTAATGTGCTAATGGTACACAATTTATTATCACTTGGTTTAAAAATATTCTTGATAAATATGGTGTTAGGCATAAGGTGGCGACTGTGTACTATCCACAAATGAGTAGGCAAGTTGAGGTGTCTAACCGGAAGATTAAGCAGATACTACAGAAGACTATGAATGGGCAGCGAAAAGATTGGGCTGAGAAGTTGGATAACGCACTTTGGGCTTACAGAATAGCTTATAAGACACTCATTAGGACATCTTCATATTTCTTGATTTATGGTAAGGCATGCCATCTGCCTGTGGAATTGGAACTCAAGCATATTAGGCCGCGAAAAAGTTGAATTTTGAGATGAAAGCCGCAGGGGAGAAACCTTTGTTGCAACTGATTGAGCTGGACGAGTTTTGGCTCCATGACTATGGAAATGCTAAGCTATATAAGGAGAATACCAAAATATGGCATGACAAACAAATTCAAGAGAGAGTGTTTGAACCCGAACAACTTATTTTGTTGTTCAATTCTAGGCTTAAGTTGTTTTCGGTTAAATTGCGGTGTAAATGGTCAGGACCTTTTGAGATTGTGCGAATGACACTTCATGGTACTGTGGAATTGTGGAACAAAGAGAAGACAGAGAAGTTTCGGGTGAATGGACAATGCGTACAACATTATTAGGCTGATCATACAGAGAGGCACAATGTGTCCATTACTTTTGCTGATGAGTGAGACTGAGTAAGTCGTGCCATGACGAAAAATAAGACTCTATGTGGGAGGCAACCCACAAATGTAATGTAATGTAATAGGTAGTTCAATTTTTAGATGTTAAAGATAAAGAAAAAAATACAAAAAGATGAG
Organism: Capsicum pubescens; assembly: GCA_030864215.1. Taxonomy (NCBI): domain Eukaryota; kingdom Viridiplantae; phylum Streptophyta; class Magnoliopsida; order Solanales; family Solanaceae; genus Capsicum; species Capsicum pubescens. The sequence goes on along the minus strand of CM061546.1, from coordinate 203,356,201 downwards.
TCGTTCCACGACCAAAACTAAGGTGCTGAGTGGGAGGCAACCTACTTTTTCTAACAATATTTGTTGTTTTTGTTTTAGATGCATGGATATGCGAAGCAAAACTAAGGAGGTTACTTTATTTGCGAGAAGCAATCAGGTTTGCAAAATGTCCAAGTAAGAAAATCAGGTAAAAAGGTTGAAAAATGCACTGGGAACGTGAATTGTGAGGATGACACATTGCGCCATTAGGCAATTTGACAGTTGTCAAATTTTGGTGGCTTGGTGTGATACCCATGCTTCGCGCCATTGGGAAATTTCACAATTGACCAATTCCTGTGGCTTGATGCGATACCACTGCATCACAGTGGATGGTAAATTAGCGATTGGCATTTTCCAGTGGCTCGGCGCGATACCCCCGCATCGCGGTGGGGGTGAAAATCGGACATAAACTTTTAAATTGCCCTAACCTGACCCGTCCCTCTATAAATATGACCTAAACCCTAATCCATCCACTTTCTCTCCCTTACCGCCACCATTCACCCCCTTAAACCAAATTCTCTCTCAATTATTCATAAGATTATCATTTTTTTTCAACAAATAAGGTAAGTGCTTCAATGACTTAAATTTTCCTTTTGTTTAATGATAATTTTGATATTTTTGGGCATGATTTGAGTTTATTTGTCATAATTTTTTTACATTATATCCCCGTATGCTACAATTTTTCTTAAAATTTTTGTGATTCCTTCATCATAGTCTTTATAATCTTGTGTTGATATGATAAATTAGTAAGATGATGTCGGAATAAGTGTAGTGTAGGGTAAATTCATATTTTGATTGAGAGATTTTATTTTTTTGATCTATAAAGTTATGGAATATTTATGGACGCATGGTGTTACCAATAATATGGGGGAATCAATGAGGTTCAGGAATTGGGGGAATTGTGATTTTGTGTTCTTCAGATGAAAACTTGTTGATTACGCTTTACGTTTTGATTGTGTATATACACTGTCTGATTTTGCTAATCATGGGGTAAATATCACTACGTTATTATAGGATTTTCACTGATTGGAGGGTATGTGATTCACATCAATGAGCAGAATGGGGGCTAGTTCTTGTGAATTCAATTTGCTTCTGATTTCTCTTGCATTAGAGCCCCTTATTTTTGGGAATTTTGGAATTGTTAGTTTGATTCAGTCAAATTTTATGAATTTCTTAGTGTGAATACCCCTATATGCAATATGTTTCATCAAATCAGTAATGTTCATAGTCTCTTCCTTTATAACTTAATTTGAATAGATGTGAAGATGCTTTATGTTGAATGACTATTGACCTAAATTTATAGAAGTCCTTGCATGATTTTGTGTTAATTCCGCTATTTGTTCCATCCTTGTTTAGAATTGTATGTTGAGTGTAAGGGGCTGAACAAATTGTTGTTTATGTCTAGTAGTGGGTGTTGATTTAATAGTGAGTCAGATTGTGTAATTAGGTGCAAATGATAAAACCAGGCCCTTTGCTTGTCCACTTGTGGTGGGTTTAATCATGAATTAAGTTAAATATGTGGATATTGTGAGATATTATCTATATGTGAGTTCACCAATGAGGGTCATGCTTGAGGTCAGCTGTGGTGTACTGCCATAGGGTCTATAGGGTAATAGTTTTCTGATTAAGTGGTACACAACATCAAGCTAGGTGCTATTACATGTAAATAAAGGAGTAGGTGTTAAGTGCATATATACCATCTTAGCTTGCTTTGGGTTATCTGATAGTTGCCACTGAGGGTAATATGACATACTTTAATGTGATAATGGTGTTACATAGGGGAAGTCTGAGTACCCTGTGTTCTTATGCATGTTCCTTAGCTAGCAACTAAGTGTGGGGTGGTAATTTACCCCTATTCCATACTCAATTTAGTCTAGTCCAACCTCTATTTCATATATTTAATTATTTGTTGCATATGTTGTCTGACACAGCTATCATGGAGCCCCAACTAATCAAAGAAAAGAAAAAGGTTGGTTCTTCTGCACCTAGAAGGAAATGGAGCAAGCCATCTGAAAACCAACTCACTAAGGTACCTTGGGCTCTACCACTTCAGCATGGGCAGGTCCAAAAATTTGGATTTAAGGCTGTTAATAAAGATGGAAAGAAGTGGTACTCCAAGAATATAGATACTAAGTATATTCCTGAGGTATTCATTGATTGTGCAAGCTTACTGAGGGAATGCCCATCCTTGGTACGATGGATTGAGCAGCTAAATATGAATTTCATCTTTAATTAGCCTACTGAGTGCAACCTGCACTTAGTTCATGAATTTTATGCTAACTGGGATCCAAGTGACCCTGATCATGAGTTGAAGATTCATGGAAAGGTAGTTCGATTCGCTACTGCAGACATTACTGAGTTGTTGGGTATATTGGAGACAAACCCAAACCTTTTGAAGCAGTTCATAGTTTCTCCCTCTTATGTGCACATCAGACATCTGTTGTGTAGTACACGCTCCTCAGCTAGATAGATTAGGCATCATATCACTGGTTTGCACTCTTCTTTTCTTTATGACCAGAAGAACAGGGAGGCCAGGATGTGGGGTCACATTATGTATCTCTGCTTAATTCAGGAAAAGCATATGATGGAGGTTACTTGGGATCAGGTATGTTTGATTTATGCGCTGATGTGTGATGATGTTGATGTTAATGTGGGGCATGTGATTTTTTCTATTATAAAGAAAGCGTACACCCAGGTGAGGCGTTGTTTTGGTTTTGTAGGGTTGGTGACTCAATTTCTGTGGAGGCACAGGGTAGATAAGGAGGAGCTGGACTATAATAATCCTGAAGTTATTACTCGCCCTATGGATATCACTACCGCTAGGAGCGCATCTGGGCAAATGGCCCAATCTTGACCATGGCTTAGTGCCAAACCCGGGATGATGAGATTTCGGCCAGGATGTATGGCCTTCAGATATTGCAGCTGAATATTAGATGCAGACCAGCCACACCAAAGAAGCTTCATGTTGTAGAATTAGACTACCCCCTCGGGCATCATGCTAGGACAATGATGCAGATTGGCTCAAATTTTGTTGGTCCTGTGGATGATGATATACCAACTAATGAGGAGCGGCGGTACAGGAACTGAGATATGGATTCGAATGAGAAGGACCAATCTGATGATGATGGTGATGACGTGGATAGGGCCACTGATGACATGACTGCCATAGTGTCATTTGAGTGACTAGGGAGTATGCTTCTACCCTACTATATGCTTATTTGAAAGCACTGGGACAGTGCTTTATTTAAGTGTGGTGTGGTTGATTTGTCTTTTCCTTCTTCATCTTATTTCTTTTTATTTTGGCTGGCTGAATAATTTTTATTTTCTATTGTGTTGGTTTTTGCATGTTCTAGCTATTCGAAACACTGGTCTATAATAGTTAGTAACTTTGTTGGATTGCAATTTTCCCTCTTTGGCATTTATCGTATATGAATTTTTGGAAAAAGTGTTTGCTCTTATTATTTTCTCCCTCATTGGCACATTTCAATATAAAGTCTTTATTTTTGCCCTCTTTGGCAATTCAGAATAAATAGTCATAGTTAGAGGCCCTCCCCTATGATAGATGGATGACGACCTTCTTAAGGGGAGTGGGTCGTAAGAAGTAAAGAATAAAAAAGAACATAATCACGATCTTAGAGAAGCGTGTGTTGTGGGCCATCTTTGCAGTAATTTGAACTAAATTGGATTTTAAAACATAAAAGTGTCTAGAATTTTGAAAGGGATTTAAGTATAAATGGTTTAATCTCGATTGGTGAAATCTGATATGCTGGCTTAATTTTGAATTCAATAAAGGACGAGATCGGGAACCTTAAGGATTTTACTTGATTTCGTACATACACTATGAGTGTGATGATTTGCTTATATTCTACATTTATAGGAACGTCTATAACTTGCCCGGTGTGTTTATAAACCCAAATAAAAGGTGTTGGGTGTAGGAAGTGATGTAGGAATTTCTTTGACAGACGCGTTTTTAGCATTAATATACCTACCCTTGTGCATAGTCCTAGTTAGCCTCGTTGAGCCTTTGTTCTATTCTTTGGTAGCCATATATGTAGCCCGATCCTTTCTTTGATAAACCTTAATTTGATCCAAATTATCTCCTAAGAATTTTAGTATAAAATTTAGAGGAGTTAGGAGTTTGAAAAATAAGAAGGAAAAAGTGAAATTAAAGCCCCAAAGTGGTAGTTATTGATTTTGAAAGTTCGTGGTATGGTTGGAAGTTAGTAAAGAATAAATTGTGCTTTAAAAGTTTCTAATTTGATCCCAAAATGTTATAATGAACCTGTTTTGTCCCTGGTCCATTTTGGATATTATGCACCTTAACGAAGGCAAGTTGCTTAAGTTGAGGGTGGCTGTCATAGGGATGCATAGCATAAAATAGGGGAGGAAAAGAAAATATTACTTGTGAAGAAAAGTTGCAACTCCCACCTTGATCTGGGTAAATATGCTTAATAAAAATGGGGTAGAAAATAAATGAATGGGGAAATCATAGTGGTGTTAATTGGGTGTTGGAGAATTGATTCAATTGATAGTTCTTGTATTAAAACACGTAGGTGCGATAGTCACTATTTCTGAAATAGTACCTACCTGTTCCCTAGCCTTTATTACAACCCGAAATGACCTAGTTGATCCTTCACTCCAACATTTGACTATAAATGGAGTAGCACACTAACTAGCATGTATGAATTCTTTGTTGAGAGAGAGAGAATTGATTTTGATATTCCCCTTATTTTTGCATTGATACTATTGTGAGTTAAGTATGGGGAAGTTTTTTTTGTGCGAGGATGTATGCAAATGAAAGTCTGGTTACTTGTTGTGTTTCTAGATTGAGTACTCTTGATTGAGTTCACCGACATATTGGAAATTCATTGATTGATATAGAAAAAATTGAAATAACTTGTCCCATGTGCTAAAAAAATTATGACATGTGTGTGTAAGAATATAATATTACAAAGTGTAAGTGTCCATTGTAACATAACTTCAAAATTGTGGTGTAAAGATGAAGTGATTGTACTTTTGATTTAAATTGTTCGAGGATGAACAAGCTTTTAAGTGTGGGCTGGTGATCTTGGACATATTTATATGTTTAAAGCACCGATATGCACCAAGATTTGGACTTGTTTTGAGAACTTTAATGTGAATTCTTGAGTATAATTCAGTTTTAATTCCACTCCATGCCTAATGGATATGATTAGTTCTTTTAGGGCTAGAAAATTGATGAATTGGATGCAATTGGATACATTGATGATATGAAATGGTGGAAGGAATAAAAGACATGGGAACATAGATAAGAAAGGCAAGTTAGAAGTCAGAAATCCAAGTTGGTGCAGTCACCGCAATGCGCTGACCGAGAAAATGGCATTGGTCGAATTCCAGTAGAGTAGCTCAATTATAGTGCATCGCGGAGCAGCTTAAAATCACATTTGGCAAACTCCAGTATTGGTCCGTGATTGAATCACAGTTGTCACTTTCCAGTATTGGTCCGCGATTTCACCATAACGCGGTGGAAGTCCATTTGCCTATTTTTATGACCTGGAAGTTTAGCGCATCGCGGAGGAAGGAGAATTCATAATTGTCAAAAACCAGTGGCTCACCGCGATTGTGACACATCGCGGTAAGGATAAATTTCGCAATTTTCACTGTTTAATAGAATTCTGCAATTACCAAGATTTTGATAGAAAATGGCCTTTTGGGGTATGGAGCAACGCGCCGTCCGACAAGATTTTTAGTATTTTGTCCCATCTATAAAAAGAAAATCCAAGATAATTTGGGGGACTTTTGGCAAGCATAGCAGCGGCGGAAAATCACAAAGTTCTCTCTTTTTGGGTTCTTAGACATTCTTTTCAACTTCTTTATTTCAAGATTTATTCTTGGTATGATTAATTGCTTATTTTGGATGTTGAATTCAAACATGAGTGGCTAAATACCCTTGTTATAGGGTTGAGGCCAAGAACATGATTACTCTTTGATATTCTTTATCTTAGTTTAATTTTGGATTATCATCTGGGTTGTTCTTAATTTCTTGAACTTACTATTTTGATGAATAAATCTATATTTATATGTGAATCCGTGAAGAGAATCGTAGGATAGAACGAAGAAATTAAGGAGCAAGGTTCTTATCCTTTTATTAAATAAGGGGTTTGAATTAGCTTCTAGGTTAGGGATATACCTAGAAACCTTGTTTGATTCGATTGATAGAAGACAACTTTATGAATCTAGAAGAATAGTTGTATCTCTACGGGATTAGTAGTTGCAATATTCAATAGAAAGAAAATTTGAGGTCGAGAGACCAAGATCGTAGCATCAACCTTGTGAATCAACAACCCAATAACCAATTAGACTACTATAAGAATAGAGATTTGTATGATAGCTTGATATGCCTCAACCCTAGAATTATTATCATTATTGTTTACAACTGTTACTTTCTTTGTTCTAGTCATAAGCTTTTATTTCTAATTTATTAATTTACATTCTTATTCATAAATTCACAATCATCTTGATAATTCACAACACTTAATACCTCATTGTTAAAAACTAAAAATTGGATAAACATCTAGTTGCTTAGTCCTCGTGGGAAAGATATCATACTATCCAAGTCACTATATTACATGTATGATCGCACGCACTTGCGTGTACATTTGGACCGCAACACACTTGCTTGAGCATATAGAGGGCCACTAATGGGTCACATCCCAAAGGTGTAGTGGTCTATTTTGATCCGTAAGCATCCTCTCCAGCAACCGGAAGGCCATTGAGCTTGTATAAATGAACCCCACTTCAAAATACTCCATGAACTTCCTAAAACTCCACTCAACCAAAACCAACAACCTAAAATCCCTTCTAACCACAATCAACCAATCCAAATTTAGGATAAGGGAGGTGATACAAGTATGAAGAGAATAAAAGAGTACAAAGCATTGTCATAGGTTCAAGCTTTGGAATTGGCAAGTGTTTGGATCCTTTTTAAAGCCTTGTCAAGTTGAAGGAGAAGAAGGGAACCATTACACTCAAGAGCCGCCTCACTTGAAGGACAAAATGGACTTTGCACACTATCATTTGACACTCAAGAGGTGTCCCATTTTAGGGATATTGTTTTCTTTTAAGACTCCCTTTTTACACTCCAAAGGAGCACCCTTCATTAAGGGTATTTTAGTCTTTGCTTGTAATAAGTATAAATAGAGAAATAGGCTTCTATTTTTCTTAGTTTTGACATAATTAATTGAGTGAATTCTTAGATTGTAATTGTAGTCTTAGATTGTAGTATTATCCTTCTCCTTAAGAGAGAGAAACCTAAACTTGAAGGTTCTATGAAAGTGAGGTGGTTCTTCACTTGTGTTGGCCATTTGGCAAAAAAGGTGGGTTTTGAGGAGTGTGAATTCCCTAGGTCCACCTAAGAATGAAGTGTTATCCATCCATGGTGAAGTGTGTCTAGTTGTTTGATACACAATTAGGTGATAATCATTAAAGGTGGTGTATGTTTCATTATCTATCTTTACATTTATGTAATCTTGTTCTTCATCTCCTTTCTATGTGTTGTTTCCCTTCTAGTGTGGCTGCTGATTTTTGTTCATTGAATACTTAATTTAGGTTTTTAGGTTTATTGGTGTATCATTTGGTATCATAGTCATGTATTAGAGTTGTTCCGACAACTCTAAGTCTTGGATCCAAGAAAATCTTCACAAAAAAAAGAGTCTAGAGTCAAAAAAAATCCACAAAAAGAGTCAAAAATCCGAAAAACTCACAAAAGAAATTGTGTGTTGTCTGGTTGTTTGGTAATAGATCCGAATTTCACAACTTATATCTACTAATTTTTAGCTTGTTTTGATAGTTTCAAGTGTTAGATTCTTGTTCTCTAGAACTTAAAGGGTCTAGATCTAAGTTTAGAACAAGATTTAGTTATTTTTGAGCTAGATCCACCATTGTTGTGGCTTGTTTGAAGCTTTTGAGGAGGGATCTCATTTTTTATAAACTTGTGTGTGGCATTTTGAGGCTGGTTTTGTGTTGGTTGTGCTTGGTTTGGAAAAGGGAACCTAGATCTAAAAGAAAAATTGAAGTTAGGGTCCATTTGCCTAGTGGCCAAACCTTGGACAACTCTTGAATATTCATCTTGTTCGTCCACCATCTTCAAATCTTGTTGAAGAAGAATATTCAAGTAGCTTGTTTGATCCATAAAGGGAGAATAAAGAGAGTGTACTAAGAGTTTGTACAAGAATATTCCCTAGCATATTCTAAGTTTTCCAAAAAAGAAGAGGGGATTAGGGGACAAGCAAGTACAATTGAAAGTATACTTGAGGGGACCAACCCATTTTGAATTCATTTGAAGCTCCAAAAAGGCATTCAAACCTTCATGTCACCCCCCCTAAAACCGAAATTCTTCTTCCTTAAAGGAGTGTTTGGTCGAAACAAGAGATTTGGAATTGAAATTTTTTAAAAAGTGACGTCCAACCACAAGTTGCCACATCATTACTTTATGAACAACCAAATTGAGTCCTAAAATTAGATTTCTTAGTTTATAAATTTTTATTCTAGTTTCTTGTGTGTTAAACTCTATCACTAATTAGCAAGCTAGTAAGTACCTACTAGACTGATAATTAGTTTTGAGTCTGTTTGTTTGTGTCTTCAATCTTTTTGTGTGCCTTTTTCTCATTTTTAATTCATAGTAGTTTGTTGGTTCAAGTCTGTGCATCATTTTATTTGAGTCTTATCAAACAAAAATTGATTCCGTACCGAGGCATATTTACCACTCAATTCACTTGCCAAGCATTGCCAAGTTTTCAACACTTGTGAGATCAAGTGTGAGGTGAGATCCGAGTGTGAGTGTGGTGAGACTTTTGAACTAACTTGTGTGTTCATTTTGTAGGTGTTTCCTTTTCTGTTTTTGATTGTTTGTTAGGCACAAAGATGATGGGATCCGAGAGTTCAAGTGCTCCCTCACTTGGGAATGATGTTTTGGGAGTCTTTTTGGCTTGGATTGATGCTCTTTCCCGAGACTTGAGGGGTGATTTTGACTTATAAAAGGAGACTTGAGATCCTTGAAGGGTGACGTAAGATCCATGAGGGGAGACATGATAAGAATTAACATGGTGTTTGATTGACTATGTCCACCAAAACCTCCATAAAATTAAAACCACCAAGTCCCAAATCTACTTGACCAAAGACCTTACACTCCACAAAATTCCATGCCACAAATCCAAACCCATCAACAACCAAATCCAATACCTCCTCTCCATAATCTAGAATCCAACAAGAATGAGGCCAATCCTCAAGATTAAGAGAATCATGATATTGAGATACAAGAAGAGTGAGAAGAAAAGAGGGTAAGGGAAAGGGAAACCATGGGTAGTGAAGTTGGAAGGGGAAAAAATGCTTGATTGTGGATATTGTCCACAAAGAATCCTTATTACTTAGTAACCCAAATACGAGAATTTTTTCTAGTATTTTATATTCTCATGTGCAGGTTCAAGACCCTAGAAGTCCCAAGGAGAAGCCCAAGGAAGTTCCCTTCAAGCCCTTGGCCGAAAGTCCCAATTTTAGGATAGGTAACAAAGAAGTGAGTCCTAAGGTTGACATATTCCCTTGTAATGTGGAGCATGAAGGATTCCATGATGCAAAATGAAGTGAATAACACACTTCCCATAATCTACAAGGTAACAAAGCTATCTTCTACGCCCCTAGAAACTTGAATTATTGTGATGTGGCTTGTAGTGTAGTTTCGGATTTGCTTAGTGAAGAAGTGTATGAATTTTCCTTTTGTGATACTCTTGGTGTTGTTAGGTTGAATAAGGACCAAACTCTTATTGTGAGTACGCAAGCACTAGTTGATCCTTTAGATGACAAAATTAATTATTTTCGTAAGAATAATTTGTGTCCATCTAGTGCTAGCACTTATAACTTGAATACGTTTCCATTACCAAGTGACAAGAGTATCTACACATTAGTTGACCATTGTGAAAACCAAGGTGAGTCTATGTTGGTACGTGAGTTGCCAACAACTAGTGAGGGTGTGCAAAATGATCAATCAGGTGGAGTTGACCTTGATTTGCTAGAATGTTTAAGAGACCCGAATTGTGATTGCACTTGTGAAAATGGTTTTGATTGTGATCCCTTTGATTCCCATTATGGTTTTAATATGTGTGTGGTCTACTCTCTTGAAAGAGAAGGTGGTTTCATAATTAAGGACCCTAAGTCAAACATGTCATTGCCTCTTTGAGGTATTTCTTATACATGTGAATCCTTGTTTGACAAACTTGTGCTTAAGTTACTTGAATCTTAACTTGTGGATGCTAAGTTTCTGTTTCATTTGAAATGAAGGAGCCATATGAGTTTAAATGACTTGATCCCATCCTTATATGTTATGTATTTTGAATCCGTTGGCATTCTTATAGATGATAACACCTTGGATGATTTCTTTACATTTGATGCCTTCCTATACTACCTCTTTTCTTATGATGATATCCATGCTAGTCTTGGATTTTTTTTATGTATGGGTAGGACATTTGTTTATTGGTCCACTTGGAGTTACAATGTTGCATGGCTTTTGTGGACCTTTGTAGTTGCCTTATCTCTTGATGTGTTTAATGAACCATGTACTCCTAAGATTAGCTCACTACTTGAACATGAGTTTAGCATGATTGAAAACTTTCAAGTTAGTGCTGATGCTTGTAAAGATGATCTTGATGTGGAGCATAATCCTTTGAACTTGAGTAATAATATCCATGATATTAGTCTTGTTCATAGTGACCATGTGTATGCAAAAATTATGAGTAATGCCTTGGGAAGTTATGATTTTGATCCTCAAGTGAAAAGGGTAGGTAGTTACAGCCTTGAACCATATCTACTACTTTCCTTTGACCCCGGGGTACTTGTGGGGTATTGGAAGAGTAGTTTTGGTTCATGCTCATTATTTTTTAATATTGATGCTATTCACTTCTTTGGTACCCTTTACGCTAAGATTTTTATGTCGAATACCAAGGATATGTGGGTGTATGCAAAGTGTGAAAAACCTTGGAGTGATGGAATATGTGTTGTTAAGGGAACCTTCCTAAGCCGTAGATGTCCAATTTTGAATATTTCCCTTCCCTTGAAAATAAGTGACATATGTGTTTGTTTTGGATTGTATTCTTCACTCCTTAATTCTAGCCTTTGTCGTGTACTTTGTGATGCTTGTGGTAGATGTTTCTTACTCATAACAAAGGATGGTTGGTTATATTCCAAAAGTGTACTCCCTTGGCATGTTTACCTAATTTGTGGTACTAATGCTAACCCTCCTATAACAAGGATTGTGTGCTTCTTTTTTCCACTCTTTTGTTTTGCAGAGTGTAAATTTGAGGACAAATTCCTTTCAAGATTGAGAGGATGATACAAGAATGAAAAGCATAAAAGAGTACAAGGCATTGTCAAAGGTTCAAGCTTCGGAAGTGGCAAGTGTTTGGAGCCTTTTTAAAGCCTTGTCAAGTTAAAGGAGGAGAAGAGAACCATTACACTCAAGAGGCGCCTCACTTGAAGGACAAGATGGACTTTTCACACTATAATTTGACACTCAAGAGGTGCCCCATTTTAGGGATATTTTTGTCTTTTAAGACTCCCTTTTTACACTCCAAATGAGCACCCTTCATTAAGGGTATTTTAGTCTTTTCTTGTAATAAGTATAAATAGACAAATAGGCTTCTAGTTTTCTTAGTTTTGACATAATAAATTGAGTTACTTTTAAGATTGTAATTGTAGTCTTAGCTTGTGGTCTTCTTCCTTCTCCTTAAGAGGGAGAAACTAAAACTTGAAGGTTCTATGCAAGTGAGGTAGTTCTTCACTTGTGTTGACCATTTGGAAAGAAAGGTGGGTTTTGAGGAGTGTGATTCCCTTGTTCCACCTAATAATGAAGTGTTATCCATCCATGGTGAAGTGTTTCTAGTTGTTGGATACACAATTAGGTGCTAATCATTCAAGGTGCTGTATGTTTCATTATCTATCTTTACATTTATGCAATCTTCTTCTTCATCTCCTTTCTATGTGTTGCTTTCCTTCTAGTGTGGTTGCTGATTTTTGTTAATTGGGTCCTTAATTTTGGTTTTTAAGTTTATTATTGTATCAGGAGGTGTGGAACCTTAGGGAAGAGGTTAAGAGTTGGATTAAGTGGCTCTCTATGCAGAATTTGTACGGATTAGAAGAGAAACTCACGGTGGAGGACATAGAGGATGAGGAGGAAGATTTAGTCTGGTTCCACATAGATGAGGAAACTTGGGAAACCATCCCCAAGTTTAAAAAGATCATCAATGCGATCAAGGAGGTAGCATATGATAGAAAACATCCCAAAAAACACAAGATAACAACTAGAACAATATGTTTAAGACGCAAGACACAATCGGCTACAAGATAACAAACAAACTTAAAGGAAAATAGAAAGGTAAATTGACATATAGAGAACACAAGAATGAAGAACTAATGAGTGTTTCAAACTCTAAAACCCTTAAACTCATTCAAACAAACACCAAGTTCTTATGCTGAACCCAAGAGGGACTCGGTTCACCTCAATAACTCACATTTCTAGCCAAAGATCAACACAAGTGATATCCACACTTGTGGCCTAGGTTCAGGTGGTCTACTCTCCAAGAGAGGAATTTTGTTTCAAAATTATTTTAATCTCAATAATGAACTAACTAAGGAAATAAGACTAAGTAGGTCCTACTTATGGTCTATTACAAAAAGAAATGGAAATAACCCCTTTACCCTTAATGAAATGGGCGGGTTTGGAGTGCACAATAGGGCTTCCTTGGAGTATTTTAAGACACTTAAGGAATTTCTTCACTCTTCAATACATGCACTCCCTTGGATGGACTTAAGACACACTCACACACATCCATATTTATGAACATTCCTTGAAGACTTTGTAGTTCCCGAGGTTAGCTTCTTGTAAATGGTTTTGAGGCCTTGGCATCGGCACATCCTCTCCATCTTGGAAGGAATTTAACCTTAAATTTATGGCTTCATCATCCTTAATTGTGTCAATAAGTGAGAGGTCACTAATATTGAACTTGTTATGTACTTGATAGTCAGAAGGAAGGTAGATCTTATAGGCATTATCGTTCATCCTTTCAAGTACTTAAAAAGGACCATCACCCCTCTGCATCAACTTGGCCTTCCTTTGAGTAGGAAATCGATCTTTCCCAAGGTACACCCACACCCATTCTCCTGGTTCTAGAACAAGCCTTCGTCTTCCCTTGCTGGACCTCTTAGCAACCTCTTAGTTTTTCTTCTAAAGACATAGCCTCACTCTTTCATGCAACTTATTCATGGCTTCGGACCTTTTGCTTCCATCTTGGCTCTATGCAAGTCACAAAATAGAGGAGTTAAATCTAAAGGGGTAAGGGGGTTTAGGCCGTACACTCACTCAAAGAGAGTCATACTCGTGCTTGAATAGGTAACACAATTATAAGAAAATTCAACTAGGGGTAAGTGATCCTCCCATGAAGTCATCTTACCTTTGATCATGGATCGTAGCATAGAAACCAATGTCCTATTTACTACTTCCGTTTGGCCATCGGTTTGTGGGTGGCATGAGGTTAAAAATGGAAACTTTGTACCAAACCTACCCCACATTGACTTCCAAAAGTGACTAAGGAACTTGGATTCCCTATCACAAACAATGTTTCAAGGGATACCATGCAACTTAACAACATGTTCAACGAACAATGAAGCTACACTAGATGCATCCTTACTTTTAGAACATGGAACGAAATATGCCATCTTAGAGAACCGATCAATCCCAACAAAGATACTATCTTGACCTCTTCTTATCTTTGGCTTCCCTAAAAAAAAGTCCATAGATATTTCAATCCAAGGACGTAAAGGAGTGGGAAGTGAGGTGTATAATCTTTGAGGGAGGAGGCGTGATTTGGAACTCCTACAATCCATACATTGGCCACAAATTTTGGCAACATATTTGCGCATCTTAGGCCTATAGAATTATTCCTCTAGGATCCTAAGGGTCTTCTTAACCCCCAAAGTTCACCCATTAAACCACCACCATATGCCTCTCTCACAAACAATTCTCTCTAAGAACTAGAGGGTACACACAATCTTGTTTCTTTGAACAAGTAGCCATAAAACTTGGAATAGGAAGAGGAATTCCTATCCGTGAGCCATCTCTCCCTACCCAATTGTTCACATTCCCTAAAGATAAGATAAAAGTGAGGTTCCTTGGCATACAATGATTTTAGCCTCTCAAATCCTATCAGCTTGGAAAACAAGGTAGAAACAAGTACATGTTTCCTAGATAATGTGTCGGCAACCATATTTTCCTCTTTTTGTATTGAATAGAATAAGGGTAGGTTTCTAGGAATTCAATCCACTTAGCATACCATTTGTTGAGCTTATATTGGGCCCTAAGATGTTTCAAGGATTCATGGTTTGTTTGGATCACAAACTAATGGGCCATAAGTAGTGTTGCTAATTACCCAAAACTCTAATCATGGCGTATAATTCTAGATCATAAGTGAAATAATTTAGAGTCACGCCATTAAGATTCTCACTAAAGTAGGCAATAGGTTTAAGGTCTTGCTTCAAAATTGCACCTATACCTACTTTGCTAGCATCACATTCAACTTCAAATATTTTATCAAAGTTGGGTAATTTTAACAAAGGGGAAAAAATAAGCATGGCTGTAACATCCTGTATTTTACTTGTTCTAATTATATGGAACCTAGTATAGCCTTGTGGTATAGGTAATGGATGAGATTTGTTATGCAAGTATTAATGGTGTAGATGGAATTATAGATGCTGCCTGTACAGTTTAATGTGATGCGACCAAGTTAACGTCGATACGACTATTTAAACTTTGGATCGTAAGCTAGTATTTGAATCTAAAGTTTAAAGTGACCAAGTGTGTATAATTTGAAGGTTAGATTAAAGGGATTAGGAGCTGAAAATGGAATAAAATATGGAGGTGCTTTCTTGACTTAATTAAGCTAGTACGTGAGTCACCTACTTAAGCTATTTGGACCATATTAATGGACCCATGTCTATGGACCAGATTTTGGCCTATACTAAAGTACTCATTTGGTCCCAAATGGATTAAAAGAGGAATAAAATGGATAAATGGCCCAACACACAAATCTGCCAAAGGCCCAAGTTAATTGACCCTAAAATAAGAATTTAAGTAAGTAGGGGCATCACCTACTTTGAAAATTTGAGAAGCTTGAACCCTTAAGTAGGTGCATCACCTACTTGGACCAATTTGACCAATTTTAAGGTCCAAAATGCAGCTAAGGGGGTATACAAAATAGGGCCTTTATAAGGACAAGTTGCTGGTCAGTTTACTGCATTTCTAAGTCACAAAAAAGAGTATATTTCACAAAATCTCTCTACTATCTCTAAAACAACAAGGAACAACCCTAAAATTCCTTCTAGGGTTCTTGAAGAAACCCTCACCTTTGCAGTCCAAGGTAAGTGAAAACACTTATGGTTTATCTTAATTATCTCATGAAAGATTAGGAAAGCATGCTATATGTGCCTAATTATAAATACATGGAAGAATATAGAACAAGCTACTTGCTCACTTTTTCTTTGTTATTAAGATATCTCTTTTCTTCTTTGGTTTAAAGTGTGAAGGAAAGTGAAAGTTAAAGTTTTGAGGAGTTTGAATTAAAAGAATAAGTTGAAGAATTGAGGTAAGATGACTGCTCCATTTTTTCATCTTGTATGTAAATTTGATAAAGAATTATGGATGTGTTGTTATTGAGAACTCGAGAGATGATGAGTTTAATAATTGATTGCTACAATAAAAAGGATTTGAGGCTGTTTTATCGACTATTTTGTATGTATAGGTTATGGAATTCTAGGTTGATGTTGGAGAAAGGTATGATTAGTTTGTAATGAAATATAGAATAAAGGTGTGGTGGTACACCACCAAACCAATTATTTCATTTGTTTACTGCCCAATCTATTTTGAGTATTGTTTGGAATGTGTAATGAAGACGAAATTGTTTCGGTAAATCTTATAAGAACCTGTACGGTATGTGGGTGTAATTGGAGGAGAAAAAGGTTAAAATAACAAGCTTGATTGATATATTATTGGCTTACTTCCCGGTTACTATTTTGGGTGAAGCTAAGTAGCCTAAATGTGTTAGTTGGTTGCTAATACTAGTTTACCATATATTCTATTGTAGATAAGTAATCTAAAAGGCGGGAAGTCAAGTCGGGTTAGTTTCGGAGTCATAAAACTAGGTATGTAAGGCATACTCTATTTTGCACTCTTTGGCATGAAATCGGGCATTTGTTCCATCAAGTAAGCTTCCAAGGTTATCCTATAACAAGTGATACATAATTGTAGCACATTACCTTCCATATAGCCAATGAACTTGTTCCCACTCTCTAATATGTTAAAACACGTCAATACATGCTTATTATTAAACCTGCACATATATCTTCACTAGAAAATTTTAGGAGTTCTCCGCTTGTTCAAATAAGACCCATGTGTTATTTTCAGCTCCTAAACACTTCATTTGTGTGCCAATAGCTCCCTACCTCATTTTTCTTGCATTAAGTGTCCATTTATATGTCTCTTATTAGAAGATTATTTGTTCAAGGTACCATAATGTTATGACCACCAAAGTAACAATTTCAAAGGCTAAGTAAACTAAGTAATGCAAATCTGTAAAATGAGTGGAAGCTCAGGGGTATAAGCCTAGCATGGGCCGATCTCGATACCTTTATATGGGTGGAAGCTCAGGGGAATAAGCCTAGCATGGGCTGATCCCAATCTTTATATATAGGTGGCAGCTCAGGGGCGTAAGCCTTGAATGGGCCGATCCTAATTTATCTATTTACCACTGATCAGTTGGTTATTTTCATTATATATGGATTACAAAGATTATGAAGTATTAAAGTTAAAATAAATAAAGGAACGTAATATATGTAGTCCCATAAGTATATATAAAGAGGGTCTACTAGTACTACTTATACACCTGTATCTGATTTCTATTGAGTTCTTGTATCATGTGTTGTTACCTTCAGCCTTACATATTCAGTACATATTTTTGAAAACACACAAGAACCATTCAACTCATCAAGCATATCATCCAATCTAGGAATGGGATGACGATACTTTATAGTGATTTTGTTGATGGCTTGGCAGTCCATACACATGCGCTATGTTCCATCCTTTTTAGTAACTAACAACACCGGAATCATACATAGACTCATTCTCTCTTTGATGTATCCTTTTTTGAGAAGTTCCTCAACTTGTTGTTGAAGCTTTTTGGTGTCCTTAGGGTTACTTCGATAAGCCAGTTTGTTTAGGAATTGTATCCCAACACAAAGTCAATTTGGTTCTCAATGCCATGAGGTGGGATTAACCCTTGAGGCAACTCCATGGGAAATACATCTTCAAATTCCTGCAAAACAAAAGAAAGGGAAGGAGGAATATAGGAAGTAGATGGATTAGTATCAAAAACATGAGCTAGGAGAAGAATGGGGGTGGTCTCATCATACTCATTGAAGAGATCTCTCTTCCTAGCCAATATTACTATAGCCTTCTATCCCTTCAAAGTTTGAACCCACTTGGCTCCCTGACCTCCCCTCCCCCCTTGGCTTCACCCTTCCCACCCTCAGGTTCCCTTCAATTTATTTCATTTTCCATTAATCCCTTCATTTATTGGTGAGCTTCACACACTTGTAATGGTGAAAGTGTATAGAGTATGAACTTTTGGCCCTTGAATTTAAGATATTACTGGTTTGTCCGACCATCATTCTTGGTGGAGCTATCATATTTCCTCGGTCAATCCAACAATAAGAGACAAGCTTGCATTGGAATGATATTACAAAGTACTTCATCTTCATAGTTTCCCACCTTAAACCGAATCATTATTTGTTAGGTCACCTTTAATTCTCCATACTTTTTAAACCATTGAAGATTATACGGACTTGCATGTGGAGTAGTAGGAAACTTCAAGTAGTCCACCATTGGGCACTAGCAGCATTGGAACAACTTCTACTATCAACAATCAAGGAACACATAACTCCCTTAATAAGGCACTTGGTATGAAAGAGGTTCTCTCTTTGACTTGGATCATCCAACACCTTACTAATAATAACTCCCCATACCACAAATTAGGTACTTCAAGATCACCACCTTGCGGTCAAGTATCCTCCTCAACACCTTTACCTTGCTTTTTGACCTCTCCTTCCTCTCCATATTGAGAGTAATATAATTCTCACATGGTTCAATTACCACATCCTCCACAAGTTAATATAACTTTCCCTCCCTTAGGATCATATTCCTCCAGTTTAGACACTCACTAGCCTTGTGTCCCCACCCTTGGTATTTGAAGCAATGAAATCCCTTATAATTGGAAATAAAAGTCGGTTTACCTTCACACCTTGGAGGCAGATGTTGGGAAGCCTTGGTCACAGGTTGAGGAGCATTGGTTGGAGTGTTTGTGTACTTGTTGCAAGCCAAAGATAATGGAGTCACCTCTTCGCTCTTGGACAAACCTGAGGGGACTTGGTGTCCCTTTGCTTTGTATGTCAACCTCTCCTTAAGCTCTCTTTCAATCTCTAAAGCCTCTTGAAAGATACCATCAATTATTTCAAACTTATGAAGAGCCATGTGTGTTAAGATTTCCTTGTTTAGGATAACTTTAAAGCGTATTATGTCGTGACTCACTTGCTCTCCTCGCTGATCAAGTTTCAAAATGAGTTATTGGAACTCATCATAGTATTCCACGACGCTCTTGTCACCTTACCTCAAGTTGTACAAATTGTAAAAGAGTTCATATTTGTAGCACTTAGGTAGGTACCTTTGTCTCATGAGGAACCTCAATCTAAACCAAGGAGGGGGCTTCCCCTTAATTAAAGCATTACCAAACCATTTGACATACTCCCATCACGTAGTAGCATAACCTTCAAAGTGATCTATTGCATAACATTTTTTTTCTCCTCAGTAAGATCATTAACTTGAAAGATTCTCTCACATGCGGACACCCATGCAAGAAACTCTTCGGGATCACTCTCAGCTTTGAAGATTAGAAGCCCCACTTTGATGGAGTTTTTCCCTACATCCCTATCTCTATTGCCTTGTTCATTCTTGTGGCTAACTCTACCCTCATGCCAATGGAATCACCTTGGTTCCATACACCTCCCTATAATCCCTTCTTCCATCAAGTAAGGATCATCATAAGCTTCATACCTCTCATGTGGATCCTCTTTACCATACCCCTCTACATAGACCGGTGGATTTTGGACAAGTGGAATTTGATATGGTAGATTTAGATTTGGTAGAGGTGGAGGTATTTGGTTTGGTAGAGTTTTGAATGGAGGGTTCAGGTTTGGGGTGGCATTTGGTTTCCAAGTCCTTCTTGTTGGACTTGGTGGAGTGGAGGATATATCGGTATATTATGATCTCATCTTTAGGAGGAAAGGGTGGTTTGATTTGTTTCAATTAGTGGTTGTCTTGGTGGATTGAACATTTGATGCAAAGTTTCAAGGGTAATAGTTACGGAGGTATTTTGATCATGCCCACTTGACAACACATAATAGTGTTGAGGAGTGGAAGGTCAGGAGTTACATTGAATCTCCACGTGTTGCAACCTACCACTAATGGTCGACATGTCCCCCTTCATCAACAACATTTCCCCTTTGATTGTCCCCGCATCCATCCCCAACACCTCAAGACTTCATTGTATAGCCTCAAGTGTGGACTTAAAAGTGTCAAGAGCATTGCTCTCAGCTTGAGAGGTAGTACCTTCCATAGAAAATGTACCTGAGAAATTACCTACAAAAATAACAAACAAGTTAGCTTAATAATAGCCTCACCACACTCTTACACTTGATTATCTCACACTTGGCCTCTCAAGTGTTGTAAATCGGATAGTAACCCATTAGAAGTTGAGGGGTGAGTCTACTCTTCAGCCATAATGGATTTTTGTTTGGAGACTAAAAGAAATTCTTGTCCAGACTTGAACCAAGAATTACAATGATTCATAAACAATAAAAGCACAAAAATAATGCTAACACAAAGAAACGTATTCAAAACTAATGTACAACCTAGTAGGTATTTACTAGTTTACCGATTAGTACTAGAATCAACAAGATTGAAACCGATGGAAACAAGGAAAGAAACTAGGAATTCCAAAAAATTTGAGCCAATAATGATGTGGCAGTCAACTATTGGCTGTTGAAATGTTGTTAAAGTTGGAATTTTTTTTTGTTCCAAAATTTAGTTGTTCAATTTTTCAAATGGAAGAAGTTTTGGCTATAAGGTAGACAAACAAGACTTTAGGTTTTATTTTCAAGATTCAAAAAAGATTTGACCTGCTTGCACTCTTTTGGCAAGACAACTTTTTTGGAAGTCTTGTCTCCTTTCCTTTTTTAAACAATCTTGAAAAGTGCCTAAACTATTTTTTGGTAACAAAGCTTTTGGAGAGCCTTTTGTTGTTTTACCCTTTTGGTGATGTATTGGAAGTTTTTCCAAGACTAACAAGACAACTCTCTTTGAATCTTCTTTTTCACCACAACATAAGAACATCAAGAAAAACAACAACACAAGCCATCCATAATATCCAACAACAACTTGAAAAATAGCTCAAAAATTTGGATTTAGACTCTAAAAATGTTAGTGAGAAAGGAGATTACACTAGAAACAACCAAGATAAGCAATTTTATGCAATAGCTAGTTTAAGAAACTTATTTTATATATTAAACCCACTTTGGTGAAAAGTCTGGGTCCAACACCGAAAGGTCAAATATTTCTTCTAGATCTAGGTCATAAGGTCTCCGTCAAGATTCAAACAAGAATACTACTCTCTTTTTTTATTTTTCAAGTGAGCTAGCCCAAGATTGATTTCGTGAGACTAAAACCAACCACAAAATTTGATATCAAATGATAGAAAACATCCCAAAAAAACAAGATAACAACTTGAACAATACGTTTAAGAAGCAAGACACAATCAGCTAAAAGATAAAAAATAAACTTAAAGGAAGATAGATATGTAACTTGACATATAGAGAACACAAGAATGAAGAACTAAAGAGTGTTTCAACCTATAAAACCCTTAAAATCATACAAACCAGCACCAAGTTCTTATATTGAACCCAAGAGGGACTCGTTAACCTTAAGAACTTACGTTTCTAGCCAAAGAATAACAGAAGTGATATCTACACTTGTGACCTAGTTTCAGGTGGTATACTCTGCAAGAGAGAAATTGTGTTTCAAAAATATTACAACCTAAATAATGAACTAACTAAGTAAATAAGACTAAGGAGTTCCTACTTATAGTCTATTACAAAAAGAGATGGAAAGGGCCCCTTTACCTTTAATGAAAGGGACGGGTTCGGAGTGCACAATAGGGCTACCTTGGAGTGTTTTAAGTAACTTAAGGAATTTCTTCTCACTTAAATATATGTACTCCCTTGGATAGAATTAAGACACACTCACAAATATCCATCTTCATGAACATGCCTTGAAGACCTTGTAGTTCCCGAGCTTGGCTTCTTGTGAATGGTTTTGAGGCCTTAGCACCCATATCAATATGGGTTGAGACACGGGTATTAACTCAATCAAGATCAATCTTCCCACCTTTAAAGTAACTAGTGATACATATATCTACCTTGATAGGGAAATACAAGCAATAGGATCTTCCAACTCAATGAGTTAACCGGACACAAGAAAGTCGCTCATGCAATTGCTCAACTTGAAGGGTATGTTTCTACTTGGTGGGAGAAAAAAAGGGTGTAAGGAGAAAGATATGGTAATATCGACCTTATGGATTGGGATGAATTAAAGGCACTCATAATAGAGATGTATGTGATGGAAAGGTCAATCAAGAGCAATTAACAAGGCTGTACAATTTGAGACAAGGAGGTAGAGGTGTGGAAGACTATTATGAGGAGTTTCAAAACTTGATTATCGTCTTGATATTGTCAAACCCCCAAATCATTGTATGGATAGGTTCAAAGGTGTTTTAGATTATGAAGTTTCTTCTCAACTAGTTGTCCACATGTTTGACCTAATAGAAGATCTTGTTGAAGCGGCCATTGTGGTTGAAAGGAAAAAAATTCCAAGAAGTCCTTCAATAAAGTTTACAATTTTCTACGTCCTCCATAAGGAACAAGAACAATGATTTCAACAAGTTCGTATAGAAAAAGCCCATTGATAAGGCAATCCAAAGGGTTCCACCAAGGAATGAAGTTAATCCATCTTCTAATCCTAATTCTAAAAGTATTGTTTGATTTAAATTTCAAGGTTAGAGGTCATAAAGCTAGTGAATGTCCCAACTGAAGGAACATAGTATTGGTAAAGGGTAATTCTTACTTTATTAGGGATAATGTGACCCAAAATGATAGTGGGGAGACAACCCCTCAAGAGGATGATGACCTTGCAAGTGAAGGGAAATTAGCGGAAGTTTTAGGGGACTTTAATGTACATTGTGGATTGATGATAAAAGTTCCCCATGAAGATGTTTGTCCCAAAGAAGGAGGGTTCATGAACCTTAACCTCATTATAAGAAGGGAGATGAATGGTGAAGATGAGGAGCTTTAAGATCAAGAAGGAGAGCTTAGTAACAAACCCAATCCCTTGTTACTTACTACATTTGGCACTAGCATTATGTCAACTTCCAAGTTGATACATTAGAGGAAAACTCCACATGGTGAAAGTTTAGAAGGAAAGAGAGAAAGTTTAAGGCTTTTCTCCAAAGGTATGTACCTACCCCATATTATTCCTAGGATTTATGATGATATTTATCCTAAGGTAGCTAATCTTTTAAAGATATTTTACTTAAAATCTTACCTAGATGGTGTTGATATCTTTTGGAATGACTTAAATGTGCATAAAATGTCTGGCCTCTCCAACCCAAATGGAAAATTTATTTGTTGTTCCAACAAGAGTCTATGGTTTCTACTTGATATAAAACTCTTTTTTTTTTCTTGTCACACTTAAGTGGATAGACAAGTTGGCTCTTTCTTGGAAGGTTGCTTGAGTGAGAGGGATGTAAGGTGATTAAGTTGTTTGTTCTTACCATCATATGATCTTGTTCTTGGTAGCACCTAAAGTAATCATAGATCTTGTCATTCCGTTTTCTTTGTTTGTGAGCATAACCATGTTGGTGCTAAGTATGTCTTGTGTGTAAACATAGTTTCTTGTGAATGGAAAAGTAATCTACACCCTAATGACTCCTAAATTATACCCTTAGTTGTTCCAAAATGTGATGATTTGTTTGGTAACATTGTTAATGGAACTAACATAGGAGAATTTCTTGATGCTTATCATAGCCAACTCCTTTGCACTTTAAATATTGACTTTGCTTCTATTGTCTTTAATGATGTTTGGTTATATATGAAATGGGCGTCTCCTTGGCATGGATGTTTTGATTTTAATCCTTGTTCTAACCATCGTTCCAAGAGGAAATATTGGTTGTGTTTTCTTTTCTTGTGTTTAAAAGGTTGTAGATTCAAGTATAAATCTTCTTCAAGAAGAAGATGATGATACAATCCAAATGGCCTCTACGTTGTTAAGAAAGGATGCTTACGGGTCAAATTACACTTGAAGACTTCTTCATGGATATCAAAAGGCATCCATTGGATGATTATGATGATCAAGGAGACTCAACGGATGTTAGAGAGGCTAATGGAAGACAAAATGAGGCTAGAAAGCCTCCAAAAGAGGAAATATGCCCCATCCACTTTGGAGGTGCGCCCAACCTGCTCTAGATTTGCTAGAGTGGGTTAAAACAGCCCCCTATACACTTGGGATGCACCCTATGTGCACCCCATATGCTCAAGCATGTGCCTAATGGGCTTCTATGTTTTGTCTTTCCTAAATGGGTCACTTTTTGGCTCATATGATGTAATATCTTTGCCTAGATTATAAATAGGACTTCTCTTTTATTTAGTAGATAGTTTATTGATGAATTATTAATGTATACTCTATTGAGAGTGTGAGGCAAGCGTGGATTCTCTTCTGTTGAAACTTCGTATAGCAAAAGGTATTGCTCGGGAATCCAATTCCCTTAAGGTCTACGTATGATTTAGGTTCTTTGTTTGGTATATTGATTGAAGGTTTAGGGTTTGATATACCCTTTATTTGCTTTCAATTCCTTTCATTATGTCTATCTTATTGCCTTTCCATTCTATTATTATATTTTGGATTCGTATCTTAGTTGTAGTTTTGATTCCGTAGTTAGTTCGTGTATCAATCGAAGAAGGATTGCCCATATACTTCTTCAACATTGAGACATGGAACACCGAATGAATGGAACCCAGATTAGGAGGCAACTCCAATTCATAAGAAACACTAGCCACTCTTCTTAAGATCAAGTTAGGGACGACATACTGGGAACTGGGCTCCCCTTCTTCTCAAACTACATCACTCCCTTCATAAAAGATACCTTCAAGAACACCCAATCACCAACATAAAACTATAACTCTCTTCGACTCACATCAGTGTAAGACTTTTGGAGGCTTAGGGCAATCTTAAGGTTTTCCCTTATTACCATCACCTTCTCTATAGCCTAATAACCAAATTAGGACCAAATAACCCAGCCTTACCAACTTCGAACCATCCAATAGGAGACCGACATCTTCTACCATACAAAGCCTCAAACATAGCCATTTGCATACTCGAGTGATAGCTATTATTATATGTAAACTCTATGATAGCAAAATGATCAACCCAACTACCACCGACGTCAATCACACAAGTCCTTAGCATATCCTCCAAAGTCAAAATGGTCCTCCCCACTTGCCCATCCATCTCGGTGAAAAGCGGTGCTAAGGTTCACCTTAGTCCCCAAACCTCTTTGAAAAAAATGCCAAAAGTGTGATGAGAACTGTGTACCTCGATCAGATATGATAGATACTAAAGCGCATTGAGAACTACGTATCTACTTTTTTAACAACTTTGCCATAATCCTCTTTAGATTAACTAGTTCTCATATGAAAAAATTGAGCAGACTTATGCATCCTACCCACGATGACCAAAATCGAATTGAACTAACTGTGAGACTGCGGAAGATCGGTAACAAAATCCATGTTAATCACTTCCCATTTCCATATAGGAAACTCAATCTCTTGAGATAACCGACCAGGACTCAAGTGTTAAACCTTCACTTGCTTACAAACCATACACTTAGCCACAAAATTAGCCATATCTCTCTTCATGTTATTCCACCAATAAATCTCCTTCAAGTTATGGTACATCTTCATCAAACCAGGATAAACCGTATACCTCAACTCATGAGCCTTAGCCAAAATCCTTTCACTCAACCCATCGACATCATAAATGCACAATCTACCTTAGTACCTCAGGATACCATCACCACCAATCTCAAAAGCCAAGACTTTTCCTGACCCACGTCATCCTTAATTTGCATCAAGGTAGGATCCAAAACCTACTTCTCATTTACCTCAATACCAAGAGAAGACTTCACCACCTCCTGAACGATTACCCCACCATTATTTAAATCCAAAGAAGAACTCTAAGATTAGCCAAATAGTGAATATCTTTTATCAAACTTGCATATCCTTATCAACATGGTATAAGCTCCCAATGGATAACCTACTAAGAGCATCAGCAACCATATTAGTTTTACCTGGATGATATTAAAGACTTATATCATATTCCTTGAGTAACTCAAGCCATCTCTTTTGCCTGAGATTCAACTCATTCTGAGTGAACACGTACTGCGGGCTGTTGTGATCAGAATATATATTAATATGAACTTCATACAAGTAATGTCGCTAAATCTTTATAGC
Source organism: Capsicum pubescens (assembly GCA_030864215.1). Lineage (NCBI taxonomy): Eukaryota > Viridiplantae > Streptophyta > Magnoliopsida > Solanales > Solanaceae > Capsicum > Capsicum pubescens. The sequence goes on along the minus strand of CM061546.1, from coordinate 203,330,440 downwards.
AAAAACCACAACCAACAACTCCAAATCATGAGTCGGATAATTCTTCTCATGTACCTTAAGCTACCTAGAAGCATACTCCAACCATCAGTACCCTCAGGTAAGGTAAAAATCGGAGTCGAAGTCAACTTATCCTTCAATTTCTCAAAACTACCCTCACAAACATCAAACCACAGGAACTTCACCTTCGGCAACAATCAAATAAAAACTCTCCATAAACCTCCTATAATAACTGGCTAAACCTAAGAAGCTCTGAATATCGGTTGGAATCGTGGGTCTAGGCCACTTCTTAACCACTACAACTCTCTGTGGATCTACCATGATCCCCTCACTAAAAACAACATGACCCAAAAAAGTAACATTATTAAACTAGAACTCACACTTGGAAAATTTAGCATACAAACATTGATCTTAAGGGTATGCAACACTATAGGGAGGTTATAGGCATGATCCTTCTTACTCTTCAAATATACCAGAATATCGTTAATGAACACAATGACGAACAAGTCAAGAAATTGATGGAATACTTAGTTTATAAGATCCATAAATATCATTGGGGCATTAGTCAAACCAAAGAACATAAAAAATTATAATGTCCATACTGGGTACGAAAGGTAGTCTTAGGGATATCCACCTTCCTAATTCTCAACTGATGATATCCCGATCGAAAGTCAATCTTAAAAAAGTACTTAGCACCTAAAGTTGGTCAAAGAGATAATCAATCCTAGGGAGAGGGTACTCATTATTCATTGTCACCTTATTCAACTGGCAGTTGTCTATGCACATACAAAGGAAAGCATCCTTCTTACGCACGAAAAGAATGGGAGTACCCCATGGGAAAACACTAGGGTGAATAAAACCGTTATTAAGAAGATATTTTAACTGCTCCTTGAGTTCTTTCAACTCAGGTGGAGCCATTCTATAAGAAGGGGTAGAATAGGACAGGTATCTAGTAGAAGCTCAATCCCAAGTCTATCTCACTATCTAAAGGAATAACAAAAGATCATTAGGAAACACTTTTAGAAACTCACTATCCATGGGGATAGACTGTTAAAAAGGACCTTTAAAACTAGAATCCTTAACCCAAACTTGATGATATAGACACCCATTAGAAATAATTTTTTGGTCTCTAAGATAAGAAATGAACCTTCTCTTAGGTGCTAAAGAACTACCTTCCCACTCTATCACTAGTTTATTTGGGAATTGGAAACAGCCCCTTCAGGTCCTACAACTAAGAGACACATAGAACGAATGGAGCCAATCCATCCCTAAGATAACATAAAAATCTAGCATATACAACTCTATTAAATCCACGAAGGTCTCCCTACCACATATATATACCACACAAATCCATACACTCTTCTAGCAACCACAGAATCATCCATTGAGGTAGACACAGAATAGGGATTAGGAATACACTTGGGACCAAAACCAAAATGAATAGCCATATATGGGGTCACATAAGAAAGAGTAGACCCCGGATCAACCAGGCAATACACATCACAAGAAAAGAGTTGAAACATACTAGTGAAAACATTAGGAGAAGCCTTAAATTCCTAACGGGTTGCAAGAGCATACAAAAAATTCTGATCAGTGCTAGTACTAAAAGCATTACCCTTTGGTGCAGGAGATGAAGAAATAGCAACAGGGACCTTATTATCTGCAAAAGAAAACCTTGAAGGATAATCTCATTGCATGTGACCAAGTTGACCACACTTAAAGCACTTATTCCTTCCCTCATCACATACTCCACGATGGCTCAGCCTATAAAAACAACAAAGGGATAAGATAGAGTCGACTGAGCTCCACTGGCCTGTGACTTGGCACCTTATGACCTAAATCTACTATCTGTCTAGAAGTGACATTCACCAGACAGCTTAGAATATAGAGCACTAGCTATAGAATAAGAATTAAAATTTCCCCACTTCATCTTATACCACTGCCTCTATCCCTACCACTATTATAATGACCTTCTTCCTATTCAGAATACCTCATTTTCTTACTATACCTTTCCCCTATATCATCTTTCTTCTTGTTTTGTCCTTATCTTATTGCATATACACCGTAAGCCTAGAGATATCCAAATCCTTGTTCAACAAGGTGTCATTGCACTCCAAAACCAAATCATGGGACAAGCCCAAAGCGAACTTTCTTATCCTTACCCTCATAGATGACACCAACTCCAGATTATAACAAGATAACTAATGAAATTTCAAGGCATACTCATTCACAATCATTCTATCTTATTTCAAATTCATGAAATCCTAGGTCTTTGACTCCCTCAACTCCTGAGAAAAGAAGCAATTCGTAAAAGTACTAGAAAAGTCATCCCATATAGTTGGCTCAGCATCATATCCCCTCATCTAATATGACTCCTCATACAACTGATATGTCACATCCTTGAGCTGGTGTACGTCAAACTCAACACCCTCAGTGTTAAAAATATGCATAACTCTGATGATCTTTTCTATCTTATCAATGAAATTTTGAGGATCCTCCTCAACCTTTAAATAGGTGAAAGTCGGAAGGATCAACCTCATAAATTGGCCAATTCTAGTGACCTCAGAAGATAGAGCAACAGAAGTAACGAGTTTAGTCTGAGAGGTCACTAATTGGGTAAGCAAATGGATCAACTGGTGAAACTCAACATTAGACACATCCGCCTGAGGTATCCGAGAAGGGCTAAAGGGTACCAGTGGAACTCTACGAGGGAAAATAGAAGCGATACCCCTATACCAGGTCTATACCTCATAAGCAGGATGAGTTTTGTCGATGTTTTCCTAAGGTGGGACAGAGGAATTTAAGCAAGAATTAGATCTTATGAGAGGCATAATCTGAAATGCAAACAAACAAAAAATTAGAGGATATTTCAATATCCTAGACTCTACAACCTGAAAGTAGAATAACTAGAAAGGGAAATATTCCTAAATGTCTTGTAGCCTCTCCTTTATAAGTGTGGTACACTACACACGCATAAAAAGATTCTACTTGACATGGTTTGTGGACACCTAATTGACTATGAAACCTATAATTGTATACCAACTTTATCACAACTCAAACCAGGGCTTGGCCGTGACGGATATCCCAAGTTTGTTGTTGATAAGAGCCCACCCCTTTGACCTATACATTAACAGTAGCAGAATTCTAAATTTATAACAAGATAATAAAGGTAATCTCAAGAATTCTAAGATACATCAACAACCAATACCCATTCCATAGTAATTGATATGGCTTGAACTAGGGCCTTGTCGTAGTGGACATATTGAGCCCAACAAGGACCAGAGGTTACCCCTGTTAACCTAACCAAACCATCACATCATTCCATGATACGGGAAAAATAGACCTCTTATATTTTGATGACATATTTTGAGGCTAACATATAGAGGTTCAAGACTTGGTCACCTTGAGGCTACTAGAGCATACATGTAGAGACCATTTTGGGCACTTGATGAAGCAATACCGAGTGTGGAAGATTGCTTGGAGCATTGGAGACTTGATGACTCACTGCCTTGGACAACAATTAATGCCTCAAAACTTTGGACACCTTCATTAAGGGTATTTTGGTCACTTCACTTTGTCCAAATGCAGTCCATGGCCTCCCCTCCTCACTAAGGGCATTGTCATTTTGTCTTATCTTGTAATTGAATAAATAGAACATGTTAGGGTTAATTTCACTTAGTTTTTGAATGATGAAAATATCATACATTGAAAATCCTCTCTCTTGAGAGTAGACCACCTTAGTGTAGCTCTTAGTTAGGGCTTGGACTAGCCATTGTAGCTTCGATCTTGGAAAAGCCAATATTGTTCTTTGCTTAGAAATGGTAGATCTTGAGGTGAGTTTATTACGTTGGCGGTCACCGTAAGAACTTGGTTCTTGTTAACGTATTTTGTAGAGGTATTAGAGTATATATACTCTTTAGTTGCTACATTATGTGTTCTCTTTGTGTTTAGGCTAAAATTTAAAGCCTAGTTTTCTTGTGATTTTTGTAAGTTATGTGTGTTCTAGTGTTATATCTTTGTTTTCTAACATTAGAAGAGGTGTCCAAGGTCGAAAATCTCATAAAAAGAAGTTATTCTACGGGTTTGGTGTCTTGCCCGAAGTGTTACTGTTGTTTGGAAGAATTTGTGTCTAGATTTAGTTGTTGTTTTGATTGTATTTTTTGTTTCTTGTGTTGGTTTTATTTCTCTATAACACTACTTGATCCTTTCAAAGTTCTTGAGAAAAAAAAATTGCAACTTGTTGTGGGAAGAGTGGACGGTTTTGTTGTTGTTGTTGTTATTGAAGTTCTTGTGTTATGTTGAAGAAGCCTTGTAAAAGGTTGTTGTTTGATCCAAATTTAACGAGAAGAGGGTGTGGGTTCCTTTTAGTCTTGAAACAATTTTCAATACATTACAAAAGGGGAAACAAAACAAAAGACCTCACAAAAGTCTTCATACCAAAAGGGAGTAAGTTCATTTTTTTAGACAAGCCAAAAGAGGAAAGGGGGACAAGACCTCTAAAAGGTTGTCTTGCCAAAAAGGTGAAAGTTTGTCAAGGTTTGAATTTTGAAAAAAAAGGACTTAAAGTCTTGTTTGTTAACCTACCAAAACTGAAATTCCCCCCATCTTTGTAAAATTTGAACAACCAAAATTGTGGAACAAAAATTTTCAACTTCAACAATATTTTTTGTCCATCGACCAATACTCGAGTGCCACGTCATCAATAGCTCAAGAACGTTAGAATTTCTAGTTTCACTTTTTTTTATTCTATTGGTTTCGATTTTGTTGATTCTCATACTAATTATCAAACTAGTAAATACCGACTAGATTGTAGATTAGTTTTTGAGTACGTTTTCTTTCATGTTAAGCATTGTATTTTGTGTTTTTCTCATTTATAAGTCATAGTATTTTCTTTATTTCGATCTCGTAAGTAAATTTTGTTTGTGTCTTGAGTCGATCAAACAAGAATCCATTCCGGCCGCCAAGTATAATTGACATCCTATTGACTACCGGAGTATAAGAAACTTTCAATATTTGTCGCTCCAATGGTGAGAATCACAAAGGTGGGTGTATACAAGTGTTGGTGAAGAGATTTTACTACTAATCTAGTTTGTTCTTTGTGTAGGTACAAAGGTGATATAAGGGGAACATGTCTTCGATAGCCGGGAATTATTATGACTACAACATGGGAGACTATGATTGTAGTGAGGGGTTTTATGGCTACGAGGTTGAGGCAGATTGCGGAGGCTATGAAAATAGCCACGATCAAAACTTGGGCAGATTTGAGAGTTACGGTTTTGAGGGAGAAAATGAGGTGAATGAAGTGCTTAGTGCTTATGGTGAATTTGTAGATGATGTAGGACCTCGTGATGGATCTTATGATGACGTTGGAGCATGTGAGGAGTCTTACACTTCTCTCTTTGAACCTAGATTTGGTGTTAGGTATAATCATTTCATTCGCAAAGATTATGAGAGCTATGATGAGAGTACACGTGAGGAGCGTGAAGATTCATATTATCCACCATGTAGAACTTCTTATCAAGGTTGATATAGTGTGAATAGTTATACTAGCTCTAGTAGATGTTCTCCAATGAGAAGAAGAGGGTATGCATCTCCAAAACCGAAGGGAACTCATATGCCTTACAATAATGATCCGAAAAGGAGTGTACACTTTGGAAAGGTGACCATTTACGAGATACCGGGCTACCTCGTTGTTTTAAATGATAGGTACTATAAAACCTAAATCCTTCCATCCATGGTTGACTACTTGGGGTTGTTTCACGAGCCTTTACTTGTTTCATACTTCTTGGATGGGTTTAAGGTTACCAAGAGGGTCAAAGTTGTCTTCTCCCAATTTGAATACAATAAGGAGGTGTGGTGAGATATTCTTCCCTTGAGATACTGTCATGTATGCTTAGGTGATGATTGGTTTGCACAACATAGTTTTCCAAATGTTCAAAATTGGTCTAATATTGTAGGATACCAATAGGGAAATCACCTCGTGACATACATGCTGCCCGAGCCGCAAAGAGAAGTGAATACTTACTCCAATCCGAATGCTTATGAGAGAAAAAAGATTGAGAGAAGTAAGGGTGTGCAAGGTGGTAATCTAAGAGTGGAAAAAGGAGAGGTTGTGTGGAGCGAAGTGAGGGAATTGCCACCAAACCAAGCTAGCATTGTTTGTCCTTCTATTTCTGAAGACATTTGTGTAGGTACCGATATGACAAGTGAAGGAGAGCAATGCCAAAGTAAAGTTTCTACCCAAGCTTGTGGAGGAACTTCACAACATTGAAAAGGAGAGTCTACTCAAGAACTTCAAGGTAAAATAGATAACTCTTACACTTTTGTGCATGTGAATGATAATTGTGTGGCTAATAGCCCATTGAGTGTGAGTAGTAGCTTACTTACTTGTTAGTCTAATGATTCTTTGACTCTTTTTGATAATCTACATGTTGTGAGTATGGATACACTATTTGATACTACTGATGACCAAATTGACTCTTCTTGTAAGAACAATTTATGTCCACCTAGTATTGAAACCTATATGTTGAACAAAAGTACATCGTCTTGTGTAATTGGTGTTGATCAACTTATTTGTGAAAATTGTCCACCAAATGAGTATGTGTGTAATGTGATTAATAGAACTTAAGTGAGTGAAGTACTTAAAAATGTTGGTCAACCAAAAGGGAGTGAACCCGATAGCTATTCTTGGGACAATCTTGTTCTTGAAACCGCTTTGAAACTTGATATTGATCTCTTAGAGAGTGAGGAACTTGCTTGTTACAAATTTACCCTTGGGTTGTATCATGCACTCTTTAGGTATAATGTCTTTTTTGAAGAAGATATAAACCCTCTTAATGAGCCTAGTGGCGAAAAATATGGTATAGCTTACCTTGGAGGATATAGCCTATATGTTAACCCACTATGGTGTGACAACATTCCTACTAAAGATGGATATCCCTTCTTGGAAGATGAGAGTAATCTTAAGGTAAGGAATGTGTAGTCTTGGAAGTAACTCCTTCATATACTTTGTGTGACTTTATTGTCGAGCGTACTCATGGTGATGATTGGGAAACTAGTAGTGAGTACACACAAGAGGGAACCTTAGTAGAAGTTGACTTGAGTAAGACTTTACTCTACTCTCTATTTTCTTCGGATGACATGTATGCTATTGTAGATAGTATGTCATTTAGTTTGGGTGGAGACCACGGGAAAGGGGAGTATTGTCTAGACTCGTGTCTATGGCCACTCTTCCCGTTTGACCTCGGTGCCAAATATGGAAATGGTGATGTTGGTGAACCCAACTTGTTTCTTGGTTTCCATGACAAGAAAAATTTCATTCTTGGTGAATACTATTACCAAATCCTTTGTGTACTTTTTATTGAGATTTTAATATTTAATGCAAAGGATCCTTGGTTATACTGCAAATATGTGCAACGTTAGCATGTTGAGATGATTTTTTTTTCTAACCCTAAACCTCATGCCTTGAGGAGTTTGGATTTGTTTGTCCTCTCTTCGGTTTTACAAGTTTTGATTTCGAGGTCAAATTCTTTTCAAGAAGGGGAGAATGATACGGGACCAATGGACCTCTTATATTTTGATGACATCTTTGGAGGCCAACACATAGAGGCTCAAGACTTTGTCACCTCAAGGATATGAGAGCATACATGTAGAGACCAGTTTGGGAACTTGATGGAGCAATGCCGAGTGTGAAAGATTGCTTGGAGCATTGGAGGCTTGATAACTCGCAACCTTGTACAACACTTAATGGATCACAACTTTTGACACCTTCATTAAGGGCATTTTGGTCATTTCACTTTGTCCAAATGCACTCCATGTCCTCCCCTCCTCACTAAGGACAGTGTTGTCATTTTGTCTTTTCTTGTAATTGAATAAATAGAACATGTTAGGGTTATTTTCACTTAGTTTTTGAATGATGAAAATATGAGACATTGAAAATCCTCTCTCTTGAGAGTACACCACCTTAGTGTAGTTCTTAGTTAGGGGTTTGACTAGATATTATAGCTTAGGGCTTGGAAAAGCCAATATTGTTCTTTGCTTAGAAACGGTGGATCTTGAGGTGAGTTCATTCCCTTCGCGGTCACCGTAAGAACTTGGTTCTTGTTAACGTATTTTGTAGAGGTTTTAGAGTATAATATACTCTTTAGTTGCTATATTATGTGTTCTCTTTGTGTCAAGTTACCTATCTTCTTTTTCGTTTAAGTTTGTGTTTGTTGTTTCCGTTTGGTGTCTTATCGTGTGGACTATTTTGCAAAGACTATGGACCATTTTGTGCTCATTTAGATATTGTTTGGTATCATTTGGTATCAAAGCTTAAAAATCAATCTTGGTATCATTCCATAAGTATTGGATAAACTCTGGACATATAACAAGATAGCAAAAATAAGACTAATAATAATAAATTAAGAAGTGTCTAATCAATCCATTAATATCACATACAAAGCCAATACACCTAAGTCCGCAGTCATCCACAAAGCCTATGAAAATCTAATGTCTATAATATGTCGGGACATGCCCCCGATGATCACCAAAAACCAAGTCAAAAACAAGTGTATGACATAAGATACCAAATTGGTTTTGCAAGGTTTGGATTCGAGGTCAAATTCTTTTCAAGAAGGGGAGGATGATACGGGACAAATGATCCTCTTATATTTTGATGACATCTTTGGAGGACAACACATAGAGGCTCAATACTTAGTCACCTCGAGGATACGAGAGCATACGTGTAGAGACCATTTTGGGAACTTGATGGAGCAAGGCCGAGTGTGGAAGATTGCTTGGAGCATTAGAGACTTGATAACTCGCGGCCTTGTACAAAACTTAATGGCTCACTACTTTGGACACCTTCATTAAGGGCATTTTGTTCACTTCACTTTGTCCAAATGCACTCCATGGCCTCCCCTCCTCACTAAGGGCATTGTTGTTATTTTGTCTTGTCTTGTAATTGAATAAATAGAAGATGTTAGGGTTATTTTCACTTAGTTTTTGAATGATGAATATATGAGACATTGAAAATCCTATCTCTTGAGAGTAGACCACCTTAGTGCAGTTCTTAGTTAGGGCTTGGACTAGCCATTGTAGCTTAGGGCTTGGAAAAGCCAAAATTGTTCTTTGCTTAGAAACGGTGGATCTTACGGTGAGTTGATTCCCTTGGAGGTCACCGTAAGAACTTGGTGCTTGTTAATGTATTTTGTAGAGGTTTTAGAGTATAATATACTCTTTAGTTGCTAGATTATGTGTTCTCTTTGTGTCAAGTTACCTATCTTCTTTTTCATTTAAGTTTGTGTTTGTTGTTTCTGTTTGGTGTCTTGTCGTGTGGACTATTTTACGAAGATTGTGGACTGTTTTGTGCTCATTTAGATACTGTTTGGTATCATTTGGTATCAAAGCTTAAAAATCAATCTTGGTATCATTCCATAAGTATTGGATTAACTCCGAACATATAACAAGGTAGCAAAAATAAGACTAATAATAATAACTTAAGAAGTGTCTAATCAATCCATTAATGTCACATACAAAGACAATATACCTAAGTCCACAGTCATCAACAAAGCCTCTACAAATCTGATGTCTATAATATGTCGGTACATGCCCCCGATGATTGACAAAAACTAAGTCAAAAACAAGTGTATGACATAAGATAAAAAGACCATGAAATATATGCCTTCCGAATTATGGAAGATCACCATATTAATGTCAACATATAAACCACTCAAACACCTGGTCACCACGCTGGAAGAGAAGAAGAAGCTTCAGCCCCTATTTCGCGTGCAGATACAATGTCCGAAGACAGTTAGCGGTTGGAGCACTAGTAATTAAACCAAAAATAAGGATAAAATAATGTCATTATTCAAAACCAAGTCAAACCATCATATGCAACTACATTTATATACATAGGCCTCTATGTAGATATACATAGATACATAACGTGCCAAAAAAGGGAATAAGGCTTAGCATACAATTTGAAGCACCTGATCATGAGACATGGAGTGGAGTACTCTAACCTTCCACCCTTATAGTTTGGAATGATTGAACTTCCCAGTCGTATTAGGCAAGTGGATTCTAACCTCAAACGTCTTAGTTATTAATCAAATGGACTCTAACCACAAGTCATTTTTATTAGGCAAGTGGACTCTAACCACAAACCATTTTATTAGGAAAATGTACTCTAACCACAAGCCGTTGTGACCATTATGAGTCAACATTGGGAATCTAAACCTTTTGTCCATGCAATGACATCTATTCAACTCGACGCTCAAGGACTCTAACCCATTTAGCCAATTCAAACCACCAAGGTTACAATTTAACACAATACATGACCACAAGGTCTTTATGAAACCATTTATCAACCAATCACTTTAATAGGACAATGCCTTAGTTCAAATAACCATTCAAGTCAATTTGTTGTCATCAAGACCTATACAAAACCATTCATGATTCATTAGCATTCTTGTACCAAGCTTTAGTTCAAAACACAATTTAATTTCATGTTTAGGGACTCTAACCCCCTTAACCAATCAAAATACCAAAGTCACCAATTAACTAATTACATGGACAACAAGGACTTTTAAAATACCATTTACCAACCATTCATACTTATTAGGCTATTTCCATAGTTCAAAACACCATTAACATGTGACTAGTTATTTCTCTTAGATATTTTCACAAAAAACGTTGAGGGCGTACCTTTTACCAAAACAAAAATCAAGATAGAAATCATCAAGCATTGGGTTACTCATGACCCATTTGTTAAACCATAATCAAAAAGCACCCACATGTACAAATCATCACCAAAAGCATGTATAAACACAAGTTTAAACAAAAGCAAACAATACTCATCACTATGTATCAAAACCCTCAATATTTGGTTTCAGAAACCACCATTTACAAGTCATAATAAATGTTTAAAACACATGAAATTTTGAACTAACAATGAGGGAAAGATTCACATGCCTTATACAAGATGATTCACGGAAAGAACTTGACCCCTTTAACCTCTAGAAGAACACTTGCGGAACTCTAGCCTCTAATCTTCAAGAGTGAGTTTGAGAGAGTGTTTTTGGTGAGTTTTGATCTTCTAATAAGTATAATAAGAGTCTAAAACATGATATATAGCGTGGGGACTTAAGGGTTTTGGGGTGGGAAATGTCTAGAATGCCCTCAGCTTAAATGCTGAAATTTGCTAGCAGGAGGGTACGACTTCCACACCTAAACTGCACCCTAGGGTACAAGCAGTACCCTTACTCATACCCTAAACCTCCCCTCAGACCCCCATACTGATCAACATATGACCCTACAAAGACAAGTCAAGTCTTAACTTATGAGTAGTACCCTTAGAGTCGTACCTTGGTCAGAATCATCAAGATCATCCTTAAGATATCGCACGACTTGGCAACATACCACTCGTACATTATCATATGACTGGTATGATTCCTAGTCGTACCTAGGGATGAAACCAACCCAAACATACTATCTAACATATGAGAGAGGGGACCAAACCTATACCTAAACATATGACTAGTACCATATAGTCGTATGTTGTCCAGAATCTCCAATTTAGGAAATTTTCTATGCGTTCAAATCCAAGGTGTTTCAATTCTCCCCTACTTGGATCATTCGTCCACGAATAATGGGTAAGGCAAGCACAAGCACAAGTTAACACATTATCACACATCAAACTTAGCTTTTAACTAAGAAAGAAAACAAGGACATACAACAAAGATAAGAAAATTGGCACATACCTCAAGCACTAGTTTTTGTAATGGAAAACAAATGTGGATACTTGGACTTTATGTTCTCTTCTGCCTCCTAAGTAGCTTCTTCGGACTTTTGTTCCTCCATAGAACCTTCACTGAAGCCACCTCTTTCATTCACAACTGGAAAACTTTTCGATCCAAGATCCTCACTGGGAACTCCTCATAGGATAAAAAGTATGAAATGCCAACATCCTCCAAAAGAACAACCAACGAAGGATCACCTATACATTTTTGCAGCATGGACACATAGAATATTGGTTGAATGGAGCTTAAACTAGAGGGAAACTCCAACTCATAAGCAATATTACCAACCCTCTTCAAAATGAAATGTGGACCAACATACGTGGGACTAAGCTTATCTTTCTTACTAAATCATGTCACTACCTTCATAGGAAATCCCTTCAAGAATACCCAATTGCCAACATTAAACACCAAATTTCTTTGACTCACATCCGCATAGGACTTTTGGCGACTTTGAGTGACTTTCAACCTATCACGAATCATATTCACCTTCCCCAAGGCTTGGTGAACAAAATTAGGGCCAAGCAGCTTACCCTCACCAACTTCATACCACCCAGTAGGAGAACGACATCTCCAACCATACGATGCCTCAAAAAAAGCGATACTAATGCTAGAATGGTAACTATTTCTATAGGAAAATTCAATCAAAGGAAATGATCATACCAACTAACACTATAATTAATCACACAAGCACAGAGCATATCTTTCAATGTTTGGATGGTCCTCTCTACTTTTCTATCCATCTGCGGTTGGAAAGCGGTACTAAGGCAACCTTAGTTCCCAAACCTTTATGCAGTGACTTCCAAAAGTGCGATGAGAATGGAGTACTACAATCCGAAATGATAGAAACCAGAGCACTATCCAGCTTCATAATTTTTATAAGATATAACTTAGCATAATCTTCTGCCGAAAAACTAGTCCTCATCGATAAGAAGTGAGAAGACTTGGTCATTTTATCCACAATAACCCAAAAAGAATTGCATTAATTCTGAGACTGGGGAAGACCAGTGAAGAAATCCATATTAATTATCTCCTACTTCCATTTGGTCAACTCAATCACTTGGTACAAACCCCCGGGTCTCAAGTACTCAACTTTCACTTATTGACACACTATACACTTAGCCACAAAGCTAGCCACATCTCGTTTCATATTCACCAATAGAACTCCCTAAGATCATCATACATCTTTGTAGAACTGGGATGAATAGCATAACGGGACCCATGAGCTTCATCCAAAATCCTTTCCCTCAATACATCTACATTGGGAATGCATAGCCTGTCTTGGTACCTTAAGATACCATCAACACCAATTACAAAATCGACAAACTTTTGTTGACCCACACTACTCTTAATATTCATCAAATCGAGATCCAATTTTTGCTTTTTCTTTATCTCCAAAACAAGAGACGTTGTGACCCCCGATGTACAAACACATAACCATTCTCAGAGTCCATGAGATTAACTCCAAGATTAGCCAAACGATGAATGTTCTTCACTAACTTTCATCCTCACGAGCTAAACTAATCATGGATAACAAGCTAAGAGCATCAGTAACTATGTTAGCTTTACTTGGATGGTAATGGAGACTCATATTGTAGTCCTTCAGCAACTCAAGTGTAACTCCCCAAGATAACAGCCTGGGCATCACACGGTGCTTACGACCCTGAAGGACCACAAGCTAACTATGGTTGGTACCTGCTGTGAGCAGTTAATAATAATCATGAAAACATATGCAAAAGTAAAACCAAAAATGCCATAAGGTTCATAAAACTGAATCAATACTGAGTACATCTATAGATAACTACTAACTGAAAGTGTCTAAAAGCCTCTAACATCTAAAATATGGGATAAGCCCCAACTAACTTCAACTACTATCTAAAAATAATTAAAATTCTGAAAATACTGTAGATAATGCAATAAATAAATAAGTATCACATCCTCGATGGATGAGGACTCACTACTATAGCTGTGGATGATAGACTGATCTAGCTAAGTGCGGTCAAGAACCCCAAACGTCTGAACCTATGATATGAGACATCATAGAATAAAGAGAGAGTATGTGTCAGTACTTTGAATGTACTGGTATTCTAGGTGAGGATAGGCTAATATGCATGGGTTCACGTGCATAAAAATATTAACTAAATAACATGAAGTAATTGGATGAGAGTGTATGCAAGACTGGGACTACTGTAAGTACTGAACATGCAATACCAAGCATCTATTGTCTGTCTGAAATAGTCTGAAGTTGAAGTACTGAGTTTCTAATAACTAATAACTGTAAGTCATGATCATGTAGATCTGAACTGAGTTTTGTACTGAATACTAAAACTATAAATATGGGAGTTATTATCTAACCGACATACCTTAATTATAGACTGATTTAGGGTCTAACTTGTAACCCTAGTTGGAAGGGTGTTAGCACTGTGCCACGAGTCACTAACAATATCTGGGTCAACCCTAATCTGGCAGGAAGACTCATGTGATGTAGTCTGGCAGGAAGATGATTTACCTGCCAGCTACGTAGTTATGTAACTCAAGGACTGCTACTAAAGGTCAAACCCACTGCTGGAAGGAATGCTTCCATCCCTGGGTTCGCTTGGTGCTGAATCCTACTCTTAACTAAATCGATACTGAACTAATCACTAGACTGTACTAGGCTTTGCTGAGCTCACACTGATTCTGTTGACTGACTGAATACTACTGTTTGGGATACTATGGAATGACTCTATTTTGACTGGAGATTAGATAAACAGCTAAATTTTAGGTATTCAATACCCCCAAAACTAGATAGATAATAGAACCATATCTCAACTTTAAAATCATCACACATAGGTTATCATGCACAATTCCTTTATGTACACATTTTTCTAAACACCTAGGATGCATAAATCTTGTGCATGAGAATGAGCATTATATAAATGTCATGAATACCATATTCAATATCACAATTCAAGAATTTAACATGAGGGTTACATAAATCAACACACATTCTAGTTTATTTACCTGAAACACAAAATATTCTTAGCTTGGAACCCACACAACAACACATACATGAACACAATTCCATTCAAGAATGTAAATCATAATCATAGTTTTGAAAAAATAGATTCTTGAACTCCAAGGGCGGAAGGAACCCAAGGATGAACACCTAAACATACCTTGATTGTTGAATTCATGAGAAGTGTTGGTGATTTCTTGGGACTTGATCTTAGACTTGATGAAGTAGGGTTTTTCTCTTGAGAGAATTTGTGAAATAATGAGTGAATTTTTCCCTTTCGAAGGCTTAATTTCGTGTTATGGTGGGTTAAGATGGGTGGAAAATGACTCTTTTGCCCCCACAAACCCGTCATTTAATATGCTAAAAGTGCCCAGTGATGCAACAGGCGATGCGCCGCATCGATGGTATCAACGTAATTACTGATGCACTGCATCGATGGTGACAATGTGATAGCCAATGCGATGCGTTTTGGTTGTATTGGCTTGTTGTTTTAGTGGTCATCCAAACGTGTCTCAAACGCTGTTCGAAAATTCCAAAACTCACCCGAGATGACCTATAGATAACCCTGATATGAATCAATTTAAAAATAGACAATCTAAGGCTAGAAAGATCAAAAATAAAACTATTGAAATATCGAGGCCAAAAATGACAGTAAGCCTCAACACTTTGCTAAAATTTTTCTTAAGTCTGGGACCTCTTTTGGCATGCTATAAAGGAATGAAATGGGATAGAACTTTACGAGGTCTTACATCAAGCCATCTCTTTTGTCTGAGATTCAACTCCTTCTGAGTAAACACATACTGAAGGGTCTTATGATAAAAAAAGATGTCAACATGAACCCCATAGAGGTAGTGTCGCTAAATCTTCAATGCAGATACCACAGATAATAACTCCAAGTCATGAGTAGGGTAGTTCTTCTCATGTACTTTCAATTGCATAGAAGCATAGGCCACCAACCTACCATGCTACATCAATAAACAACCAAGCCCAATACGAGAAGCATCACAATACACAACAAAACCATCATTACCCTCGGGAAAGGTTAAAACTGGAGCCGAAGTCAATTTATCCTTCTACTTCTCAAAACTATTCTCACACGCATCCGACCACAAGAACTTGACCTTCTTCTGGGTCAACTTAGTCAATGGTGAAGCTATAGTAAAAAATCATTCCAAAAATCTCCTATAGTAACCGACTAGACCCAAGAAGCTCAGAATATTGGTTGGAGTCATGGGTCTAGGCCATTTATTCACCACCGCATCCTTTTGAGGATCCACCATGATCCCTTCAGTAGAGATAACATGACCAAGAAAATTCATAGACTTCAACCAAAAATCACACTTTGAGAACTTGGCATATAAACAATGATCCTTTAAGGTTTAAAATATAGCACGAAGGTGATCGACATGATCCGCCTCACTCTTAGAGTAGAACAACATGCCATCAATGAAGAAAATGACAAACAAATCAAGAAATGGATGGAAGACCCTATTTGTCAAATCCATGAATGTCGCTGGGGCATTGGTCAACCCAAAAGACATTAGTAGGAATTCATAGTGACCATACCGAGTCCTAAAGGCAATTTTTGGGATATCCATCTCTCTTATCTTAAGCTAATGATAACTCGAACTAAGATCAATCTTAGAGAAACACTTTGCACCTTGAAGTTGATCAAACAAATCATCAATCATAGAAAGAGGATACTTATTCTTGATGGTCAACCTATTTAACTGAAGATAGTCAATACACATCTTTCTTGTGCACAAACAACATTGGAGCACCCCAAGGAGACACACTAGGACAGATAAAACCTTTATTTAAGTGATTCGTTAATTGCTTCTTAAGCTCCTTCAACTCAGTTGGAGCCATACTATACGCGGGATAGAAATAGTACGAGTGTCCGAAACAAGATCAATCCCAAAATCAATTTCTTATTGAGAGGAATACTAGAAAGGTCATCGAGAAAGACCTCAGAATACTCATTAACCACAGGGATGGATTCTAGAGAAGGACTTTCCAAGTTAGAATCCTTAAATCTGATCAAATGATATAAACACCCTTCAGAAATTAACTTTTGGGCTCTAAGATATGAGATGAACCTATCCTCAGGCACTAAAGAACCTCTTCCCCATACAAGTACCATCTCACAAGGGAATTTAAACATGACTTTACGGGTCCAATAATCTAAGAAAGCATAGCATGAATGCAACCAATCCATCCCCAGAATAACATCAAAATTTACCATGTCCAACTCTATTAAGTCTACCAGAGTTTCATTACTACCAACAGCAACCCCACACCCCCTATAGACTTTTTTAACAACCACAGAGTCTCCTACCAGGGTAGAAATAGAAAATGGAACCGATAGACACTCAGGACCAAAACTAAAATGCACAAGCCATAAATGGGGTCACATAAGAGAGAAAGGACCCCAAATCAATTAAACAATACACATCATGAGAGAAAAGTTTCAATATACCTGTAACAACATCCGGAGATGCCTCAGACTCTTGGCGAGTAGCAAGTGTATATAATCGATTTCGGCCAATGCCGATACTAGAAATAGAAGCAGAAGCAGATACACCACCCTTCGGTGCAAGAGTAGATGAAGTAGCAATAGGGGCCCTGTTGGCCCAAGAAGCCACTATAGAGGGGCATTATCGTTGCATGTGCCTAATCTTACTATATCTAAAATATATATTCCTCCCCTTCTCACATCATCCATAATGATGCTAACCACAAAACCTATAGGAGGGTAGGTTAGTGCTGATTTGGCCCTACTAGCCTGAGAACGGGCACCTTATTCCCTAGAAATATTCCCACTCTGAAAATATCTCATCTCCCGACGTCCTCGCGTAGGGAGTACTATCCGTGGAATAGGAGTTAGGACTCATCCAATTCTTTCTCTTGTACCTCTTACCACTAAACTGTTGGCCTCCACTTTGTTTAGAAAACTGAGACCTCTTGCTTTGCCTCTCATGAATCTTAACTTGTTTTTTCTCTTCCTCCACGTGTTGTATATACACAATGATTCCAGAGATGTCCATATCTTTGATCAACAACGCATCCCTAATCTCAAGGATAAACTCATGAGACTGTCCAAAGGCAAACCTACGTATTCTAGCCCTTATGTTAGAAACCATCTCCAGAGCATACCGAGATAGTTGGTAAAACTTCAAGCCATACTCTTTGACTAAGATTCTTCCTTGGCTCAAATTAACAAACTTTTCCATATTTGCTTCCCACAACTCTTGAGGAAAGTAACGGTCTAAAAATGCATTAGAGAAACCCTCCCACAAAGATGACTAATCAACATCACACCTTGCTTGATCCCATTCTTTGTACCATTGGTATGCCACATCATTCAGCTGATAGGCTATAAATTCCACCCTTTCCATATTCGTGGCATGCATAACTCAAAATCTTTTCCATCTCATCCAGAAAACCTTGAGGATCCTCCTCTAACTTAATATCGATAAAGGTCAAAGGACTCAACCTAATGAACTGGCCAACCCTTGGGGCCTCGAAATATGGAGTAATAGATACACCACGCTCAGCCTAAGAAGACACCAACTGAGTAGTCATATGAATTGACTAATGAAACTCAGCATTCGTCACATCAGCCTGAGGAACTGGAGAAGGACTAGAGAGAATTGGTGGAACTCCAGGACCATTGGGAACCAGACCTCTAAACCAACTCTGAAGTCCATAAGTTGGATGAGCTTCATCCATATTGTCCTTAATTGGGATAGAAGGGTTTTCCTGAACATCAGATCTTGTTGGAGGCATGATCTGAAAAGTAAGCAAACAAAAATCAAAAGGATCTGAGACCTTAGAATCTATAGCTAGAAATAGAACCACAAGAAAAGGAAACATTCCTAAATGCCTTGTAGCCTCTCTCTTATGAGTATGGTACGCTACACACCCATAAAAGAGACTCTACTAGACACGGCTTTATGGATACCAAACTAAGAATGATCTAGCCACTAAACTAACTTGACACGACCCAAACCAGGGCCTTGTTGTAATGGGCATATCGAGCCCAACAAGGACCAAAGATCACCCTGTTAACCTAACCCAACCATCATATCATTCCATAAGTATTAAATAAACTCCAAACATATAATAAGATAGTGGAAACAAGACTAATAATCATAACTTAATAAGTGTCTAATCAATCCATTAATGTCACATACTAAGACAATATACCCAAGACCACAATTATCCATAAAGCCTCTACAAATCCAATGTCTATAATATGTTGGGACATGCCCCCGATGATAGCCAAAAACCAACTCTATGACATAAGATAGAAACACCATGAAATGTATGCCTTCCAAAGTATGGAATCTCACCACTTAAATGTCAATAGATGAACCACTCGAACACCTAGTCACTATGTAGGAAGAGAAGAAGAAGATCTGGCCCCTATATCGTATGGGGATATAGCATTTGGAGATGGTTGGCAGTTGGAGCACTAGCATGTAACCCAAGGATAAGGATAAAATAGTGTCATTATTCAAAACCAAGTCAAATAATCAAATGAAACCATATTTATATACATAGGCATATATGTAGAAATATATAGATACATAATGTCCCGAAAAAGGGAATAAAGCTTAGCATGAAATTTGAAGCACCCGGTCATGAGACATGGAGTGGAGGACTCTAACCTTCCACCTTAATAGTTTTGAATGATTGAACTTCCTGGCCGTATTAGAAAAGTGGACTCTAACCTCAAGACGTCTTAGTTATTAAGCAAGTGGACTCTAACCACAAGCCATTTTTATTAGGCAAGTGGACTCTAACCACAAACCATTTTATTTGGCAAGTGAACTCTAACCACAAGCTGTTACGACCATTATGAGTCAACTTTGGGACTCTAACCCTTTGTACATGCAATGACATCCATTCAACTAGATGTTCAAGGACTCTAACATATTTATCCAATTCAAACAACCAAGGTTACAATTTAACATCATATATGACCACAAGGTCTTTATGAAACCATTTATCAACCAATCACTCTAATAGGCCAATGCCTTCGTCCAAATCACCATTCAAGTTAGATTGTTTTCACTAAGACCTACACAAAATCATTCATTTTTCATTAGCATTCTTGTACCATGTTTAGTTCAAAAAATAATCCAATTTCATGTTTAGGGACTTAGCACCCTTAACTAATCAAATTACTAAAGTCACCAATTAACTCATTACATGGCCAACAAGGAATTTTACAATACCATTTATCAGCCATTCATACTTATTAGGCCATTTCCCTAGTTCAAAACACCATTAACATGTGACTAGTTATTTCTCTTAGATGTTTTCACAAATACCTTGAGGGAGTACCGTTTACCTAAACCAAAATCAAGGTATAAATCATCAAACTTAGAGTTACTCATAACCCATTTGTTAAACCACAATAAACAAGTACCCATATGTACAAATCAACACCAAAAGCCTGTACAAACACAAGTTTAAACAAGAGAAAATAATACTCATCATTATGTATCAAAACACTCAACATTTGGTTTCAAAAATCACCATTTACAAGTCATAAAAACACATGATATTTTGAACTAATAATGAGGGAAAGAGTCACATGCCTTATACAAGATGATTCACGAAAAGAACTTGACCCCTTTGGCCTCTAGAAGAACACGTGTGGAACCTTAGCATCCAATTTTCAAGAGTGAGTTTGAGAGAGTGTTTTTGGTGAGTTTTGATCTTCCAATTAGTGTTATGAGAGGTCACAACATGATATATACAATGGGAACTGTAAGGTTTTGGTGTGGGGAATGTCTGGAATGCCCTCAGCTTAAAAGCAGAAATTTTCTCGCATGAGGGTACGACTATCACACCTAAATTGTACCCTATGGTATGAGTGGTACCCTTACTCATACACTAAACCTCCCCTTGGACCCCCAAACTAATAAACATACGACCATACAAAGACAATTTGTATCTGAATGTACCAGTAGTATGCTTAGAGTCGTATCTTGGTTAAAATCATCAAGATCATCCTTAAGACATCATACGACTTGGCAACATACCACTCGTACACTATCAAATGATTGGTATGATGCCTAGTCGTGCCTAAGGCATAAACTAACCCAAACATACTGTCTAACATATGAGAGAGGGGCCCTATCCCACACCCAAACATACAACTAGTACCCTCTAGTCATGTATTATCCAAAATCTCCAACTTAGGCAATTTTCTAGGGGTTCAAAGCCAAAGTGTTTCAGTAATCCACAAGGCCTCTAAACCGAACCAAACCAAAAATCAATCTAATTCGGGACATTCCCCCAATGATAGAAAAAAATAAGTCCAAAGAAAAGTATATGACCAAAGGAAACAAAATCCCAAAATGAAGCTCTTCTGGAGAATAGAAGCTCACCACTTAAAGGTGACTGCTGATAATCTTGAAATCCTATTACTGCCTAGGAAAAATAAAAGTGTCTCTGGTTTCTACATCACGTGGAGATACAGAGTTCGAAGATATTTAGCAGATTAAGATCTAGCATGTAATTCAGGGGAGGGATAAAATAATGTCATGATCTACAAGTTAAAATCATCCAAATCCAATGCACACAATCATATGCATATACATATACATATATATAACATGTTGGGGTAAGGAACAAGGCTTAGTATGA
Organism: Capsicum pubescens; assembly: GCA_030864215.1. Classification (NCBI taxonomy): domain Eukaryota; kingdom Viridiplantae; phylum Streptophyta; class Magnoliopsida; order Solanales; family Solanaceae; genus Capsicum; species Capsicum pubescens. Next base: position 203,309,005 of record CM061546.1, on the reverse strand, counting down.
ATTTAAAGAATTATCCTGGACTGTGTAGCTCAGCCATTATAAGAAGGCACCCACGAGCTATATGGGCTAAGCTCTCCCCATTGAAAGGGCCCTGTATGTATAGCCGTACGAACCAGAGAAATAATTATATGTACATATATACCATGGGGGACTCGAACCACCTGGTCATACATAAAGGGTGACATGAACACCTGATCAGTTAACAAGGGGGACTTGAACAATCCGATCATAAGCAAGGGGACTCGAACCCTAGGACCTTTAGACCTCCGCGCTGACAAATGCAATTTCTAGTATTGGTCGCTTAGGACCTCCACTTTCATATCTTAGCTACACAACCCTCTTTAAGCCTAGTTAAAATATTTTGCAAACATTCCCATTAAGTTAACCACAAAATTCCTTAAGACATATACTGTTGGTATCGTTATACCAACTACACTTGTAAGGTAACATCATCATGCCGGTACAATTCCATTCACTTGGGGAAAATAATGCTCTTTGTTCATTAAATCAATGTGGGGAAATGTCACGACCCCCTTTGTTAATTAAATCAAATTATATGTTTCAATAACCTCTTTATATCATGCAATGGTTCCTAAAAATAGTTTAATGCAAATATACTCATATTCAAAGCAAATTTCACAAGATTGGGTTGCGGTTGTACCAATTCAATTATCCACATTCACAAAATTGGGGGAAACCATTTATTCACAATGTACATGTCCCCCACATGTTCAAAACCATCAATTCAAACCATACAGGATTCATAAAAGCCATGGGAAAAGCAATTAGTTAAATAATGTTCATAACCCTTAAACCATATTTAAAATCACCAATTAAATCACATGGTTACAAATATAAACACATGTTTTTGATAAAATAAAAGTTGGGGAAGAGAACATGCCTGAAAGTACAGAGAATTATGGAGATAATCAACCCTTGAGCCCTCAAATGACCAACTTATTGAAACCCTAGCCTTGTGTTTGAATAGGAAATTTGAGAGAGTAAAGAGAGTATTTGATATGTTAAGGTGTTGAAAATAACCCCTCTTTGATGTGTTATGTACATGGGGTCTAATTAGTAAGGAGGAAAATATCCAAAGTTCCCTAAATAAATGACTGAAAAACTATCGCCCAGTCATTAGGGGTGACCATACGACTCATAGTGTCACCCTACTCCTCATCACATTTAGTCGTAGGCAGGAAAGCATTCATGGGCTACAACACTAGTCTGGCTACCTGTCGTGCCCTATGATTCATATTCAATTCTTATGACTCATGAGGTCAAATCATAAACAAGATAGAAATATTGGCCACCATTACTGGTTAGGCTACGAGAACCACTATACGACTCATAATGAGTCTTGACAACTCGTTGGGTGCCAATCATGACCAATATAAAGACTTAGCCAAACACACTGGTTGGGATATAATTTAGGGTTCTACGACCCGTAATGACTCCCTACGACTCATTAATCTGGTAGTGAGTGTAAAAACTCAAAAATTTTAGGGAAAAAAATTAGGGTTGATACGGATCAAGCTGCGAAATATGGAATCTACCTAAAGAAGCAAAAGATAATCTATGCAAGAAAGTAAAGATAGGTAAATTGACAAAAAAAACTATAAAGAAATAAGAACCAATTAGTGCATCATACTCAAAGACCCTTAAGACTCATAGAATCGAACACCAATTTCTTACGTAGACCTCAAGGGAATCAGATTCCCGAGCAACACATATTTCTACACAAGATGTCAACATAAGCTAATTCAAACTAGCAATTCACTCTCAAAGGAGCATACATTCATATATTATCAAAATTTGCAAATGAAATAACTACGGCCTCTATTTATAGTGTTTGCCTTTTCCTAAAATAACCCAAAAGTGGCTATTTTGGAAATAACCCACATGGGCTCTTCATAGCATGATCCAAGCTCTAAGCAACTATCCACAGGTGGAATTATGGTTTTAGGAGCCTAAAAGATGTCCACCAAATGCACTCTTGATCCTTGTCTTGATCATTGCTTGGTCCTCTTTGTATTAGGCTTAGAAAATGTAGTCAAAAGCTTTAAGGCCGATCCAGATCGTATCATCCTCCCCTTCTAGAAATGAATTCATCTTCAAATCCAAACCTTGCAAAACCAAAGGAAGGAAAAACAAACAAAAATTCCTCAAGTCCTGAGGGTAGGGTTAGTACAATCAATCATTACATCATGCAAAATTTTGCACACACTTCACATGTAACCAAGCATCCTTCAAAACATTCAAAAAAAGTCAATATTTAAAGTGCAAAGGGTTGGCTATGAAAAACATCAAGAATTTCCCCTAAGTTAGTTCCATTAACAACGTAACCAAGAAAATCATTACATGTTAGAACAACTAAAGGTAGAAGCAAGGATTTTTTTGGGAATAAATTACCCTTCCAATCACGGGAAACCAGATTTACACACAAAACATGCTTAGTATCAACACTATGCTCACACAATTCACGCAAGTCATTCCAAAATGTGGTTAAAAGGCATCAACATCACCTAGGTAGGATTTTAAGTTAAATATATTCAAAATATTATCTACCTTAGGATAAATATCATCATGAATCCAAGGAAAACTAGAAATAAGAGGGGGAGATATATACCTTGGGAACAAAGACCTGTGCTTGCTCTCTTGCATTCTAAACTCGCACCATGGGGACTTGTTCTCTTATGCATCAATTTAGAATTTGGCACAATGCTAGTGTCGAATGTAATGAATAACAAGTGTTTGGGTTCCGCACTAAGCTCTCCTTCTTAATTTATCTCCTCATCTTCTCCAATTATATCCCTCCTCACCATGAGGTTAAAATTAAAGATCACTCCCTCTTCAAGACAAACATCTTCATTGGGTGCTTTCATCATCAATCTACAAGGTATAAAAGGGTCCCCTTCAAATTCCGCTAATTTCTCTTTACTTCAAAGGTCATTATCCTCTTGAGGGATTTCCTCACCACCAGCACCTTATCCCCAACAAAGTAAGGATCACCCTCCACCAATACAATGTTCTTTTTTTTAGGGCATTAACTAGACTTATAACCCTAACCTTGATATTTAAAGCAAGTAATACCTTTAGAATTGGGATTAGAAGATGGATTACCTTCATTCCTTGTTGTATACCTTTGGATTGCCTTATAAATGGGTTTATTCTCTAAGGACTTATGAAAATCCTTGTACTTGTTCCATCTAAAGGAAGTACAAGAATTGTAACATTTATTGAAGGACTTCTTGGCATTATTGTTCCTTTCAACTTTAATGGGCGCATCAACAAGATCTTCGATTTGGTCAAACTTATGGACAGCTATTTGAGAAGCAACTTCATAATCTAAACTACCTTTGAATCAATCCATACAATGATTTGGGGGTTCAACAATATCAAGATGAAGGATCAAGTTTTGAAACTCCTCATAATAGTCTTCCATACCTCTATCTCCTTATCTCAAATTGTAGAGCCTTGTTAGTTGCTCTTGCATGAACCTTTCTGTAACATACCGCTCACTTATAAGTCCCTTCAATTCATCCTAATTTGTAAAGTCGAGATTACCATTTCTTTGTTTTTGCAATCTTTTTGTTTCCCACCAAGAAGAAGCATACCCTTCAAGTTGAGCAATTGAGTGGGCGGTTTTCTTGTGTTCGATTAACTCATTGAGTTGGAAGATCCTACTGCATTGTAATTCCCAATCAAGGTAGATAGATGGATCACTAGTTTCTTTAAAGGTAGGAAGTATGATCTTGATGGAGTTGAGACCCATGTCTCTACTTAAATTTCATCGTTGATCCTATTAACGATTTCCTTAAACTTGAGGATGTTTTCCCAAGTATCCTCTTCCACGTGAAATCAGACCAAACCTTTTTCCTCAGCCTCTATGTCCTCCTCCTTGAGATTTTCTTCTATTTTATTCAAATTCCGCAAAGAGAGCTACTTCATCTAACTTCTCATTTCCTCTATAAGGTCCCTTACCTTCCACATTATCAATTTGGATTAGTTGGTTGCAATTAGTCGAGACTCGAGGTGGTTAGTTTTGGTTAAATAGGGCTATCGGTAGTTATTGGGATATTTAGATGTGGGGTTCTTGATTTTGTGGAGCTTCTTGGTGGATTTGGTTGAATTGGGTTTGAAGTGGGCGAATGAGGTTTTGGTTGTTTGGATGAATAGTGGCTTGGATGATAGGTTCATGTATTTATCTAGGTGGATTGAGCATTTGGTAAAGTGTTTCTGGAGTTATAGTAGTCGAAGTATTGGGAGCATGACCACTAGAGGAAGCATGATAGTTTTGAGGGGTAGATGTGGTGGAGTTTAGCTGGACTTCCAAGGTGTCCATTCTTTGTGAGAGAGACCCTTCCATCTTTTCCATTCTTTCCATTCAATTGTCCATTCTACTTTCATGGGATTCAAATCGGATATCTATGTCATCAAACCTTTCCATGAGTGATCTAACCCAACTAGGCATCTCACCTTCATTCGCCATTATACCTATCAAAATAAATACTAAACAAAAACAAAAACAACAAACAAGTTAAAGGTTAGGAAATCAACCTCATAAGCTCTCAAAGTTTACACATTTTATTGTCACTTAATTGGCGTAGCAAATGTTGATAGCTTATTTGTACTCCAATTATATGACTTGGTACCAATTATGGCTTGAGTTCGGAATGGCTTCTTTTTTGAAGTAACCAAATAAATAATAAAAATTGCATTCGGACGTGAATCAAAAACTAACAATGAAGTGAAAAGAGAAAAGCTAGAAAGAAATAGGAAAATGAAAGAAAGGACTCAAAAAGCTAATTAACAACTAAGTAGATTTATTACTAGTTGTTAATTAGTGTTAGAATCAAATAAATTAAGTTATATAATCAAAGAAAATAAACTAAGAACCTAAATTTGAGCTTAGGTCAATTGGACGGTTGAGTGGCGTGGCTACCCCAAATTTGACGTTGAATGTTGGTTGATGTTTTGGAGATTTCTTGTTTCCAATTTGAATTTCAATAAATATTCATCGTAAAGGTGTGGTAAATGTGTTTGGAGGGAAAACTACAAAGAAATCTTTCAATTATTGTTTCAATCTCAAGAGAGTTTGAATTTTCTTGTGGTCCCCCCCCCCCCATACTTTCCTTTGTTTTCTTCTTTGAGAATATTCCCTTTTGATGCTTTTTATTTCTTCCTTACTTTGATAGACTTGGAATATCCTTGAAATATTCTTTGACACAAACAAGTTCCACACCTTCTCTAATAATAATACCAATTGTTTTTGGATTAAACAACCACTTTCTGAATGTTCTTCTCTAATAATATATGAAGATGATGAAGAACGCCAAAAATATTCAAACTTGAACCCTAAGTAAATGACCTCAGAGTTGAGAAAACCTTAAAGATCTAGGCTCACTATGAACTCCATAACACAACCAACACATTACTCAACCCAAAATCGCAACAAAAAACTTCCAAATTCGAGATACCACCTTCAAGCTTCTTCAACTCAAGCTCAACAATGGAGGATGACTCAAATCAACCCAGAAATAGCTTAAATTCAAGATATAGACTCTATTGGTGATAGGGAACAAGGATATAACACTATAAACACACAAAAAATAGAAAAATCCAAGACACAAGTCTCGGCCTAGGGGGGAAACAAAATATCTTTTTATAGATTTTTTCTTTTTGACTCTTTTTTTTTATGATTTTCAAGATAGGAAACCCAAGATTAACTTTGTAGGAATGAAATCAAGCTCGGATATGATACCAAATAATATTGATCAAGCTATGAAAGATGGAAGCTACGAAAGATGGAATCTACCTAAAGAAGCAAAAGATAATCGACGTAAGAAAGTAAAGATAGGTAAATTGACATAAGAAACTATAAGGAAATAAGAACCAATGAGTGTATTAAACTCAAAGACCCTTAAGACTCAAGGAATCGAACACCAATCTCTTATTTAAACCTCAAGGGAATCAGATTCTCGATCAACCCACGTTTCTAAAAAAGATGTCATCACAAGTTAATCTAAGCATGCAAATTACTCTCGAAAGAGAATTTATTCATATATCATCAAAATTTCCAAATGAAATGAATAAGGCCACTATTTATAGTATTTTTCCTTTGCCTAAAATAGTCTATTACAAAAATTTCCCAAAAGTGGCTATTTTGGAAATAACCCACATGGGCTCTTCAAAAGCATACTCCAAGCTCCAAGAAACTATCCACACATTTAATTGTGGGTTTAGAAGCATAAAATATGTCCACCAAATGCACTCTTAATATCTTGGCTTGATAATGTCTTGGACCTCTTTGTATTGGCCTTGAAAGATGCAACCAAAAGCTCTAAGGCCGATCCGGATCATATCAGGGGTGTTATAGGAACATTGTTTGTGAGTGATTTACTTTTCTCTTGATCTTTGTAAGAGGTTGGTGTTTATGGTAATTGATATAAAGGTATTAGAGTTTAATATACCCTCTGGTTTTCCTCTCTTTATCTCTTTTAATCATTCTACATATCCTTCTATTTATCCTTTACTTGTCTTATTTCATTTCCATTGTTTTGTTATGTTTTTCTTTCCATATTTTGTGTTGTTTTCATCTTCATAATTTTATTTTCATATTAGTTAGAGCTATCCCAAGTGATTTCAATGGTTTATTTAGTTTTTCATGCCTCAATGCTTTAAAAGTACATAGGAGATCTATCTCGTATTACTCCTACTAAAGATGCACAAGTTAAGAAATAACTTACCATTGAAGAAGTGCCTATTGATATTTTAGATCGAAAAGTTAAGAAGTTAAGAAATAAATAAGTAGCTTCTATAAAAGCACTTTAGAGGAGACAACAAGTAGAAATCACATGGGAAGCCGAGGAAGCAATAAAATCCAAGTACCCTCATTTATTCAAAGTCGAAGAGAAAGTCTAAGATCCTGGTTTGGATCATTTATAAGTATGTATAAACATATAAGTTTTATGTGTCTAATAGTGGGTTTAAACTTAGGCTATACTTTAATAGGCTAGCTAGTTATGCTAGCATTCGAGGACGAATATTTCTAAGGGGAAGGATGTAACACCCCATATTCTATGTGTTCCATTTTTTCTCATATGGAACTTGATATAGACTTATGTTTTAGATAATGGACTCGGTATCCTATGTGACTAGTGACTGTAAGATGGGTTTTAAGGAATTTCCCATATATTTAAATGTGGTACGATCAAGTTACCATGGATGAGAGTAACCACATTTAGGATCGTAAGTTGGTATTTGAGTCTAAAGTTTGAAGTTACCAAGTGTACATATCTTTCAAGTTTAATCAAAGGGATTTAGATCTAAAAATAGAATAAAATATTAAGGTGCTTGCTTGACTTATTAAAGCTAGCAGGTGAGTCACCTCCTTGAGCTATATGGACCAAGTTAATGGGGCAAAGTCCAATGGATCAAATTTAGGGTCTATATTAATGATCTAAATTAAGGACCAAACTAATTAAAATAAATAGAGGAGAATGGGCAACCTAACACCAAAATCTATCCCAAAAGCCTAATAAGTTAAAGGTCCATTTTAGACTTGAATAAAGCAAGTAGGTGCATCACCTATTTTGGACTTTTGACCAAACTAATAACTAAGTAGGTGCATAACCTACTAAAAATCCCTTGACCATCTTATTGGACCAAGTACTCTACCACCTACTTGAATTAATTTTGGTCTAAATTAAAATAGAGAAAGGAGAAGAATGGGTAGCAAAATAGTTTTAGATCCACAAAGTCCCAAGTATAATGGGAAAGTAGGTGATAGGTGCATCACCTACTTGAAAATTATGTCCAAAAATGTCCAAAAAAGTCGTACAAGACCATCTTCCTTTAAAAGGATTGAAACCAGCTCAATTAACCCATTTTAACTTACACAAAAAATCAGTTTTCTTAGTGTTTTCTATCTTGTCCCATCTTAGCTATTCAACAGCCCTATAATTCCACTAGGGGTCTTGGAATTTAGCTTTTTTCCAAGATAAAAGTAAGTGAACAAATTATAAGACAACCCTTTTTAAGTTTACTGTCCCATTGTAAAGATTATTAAGAGACTTTTCTCTTCTTCTTTGATTTGTGAGTGAAGGAATCAAGATATTGAAGTTATACACATTAAGAGAATAAACTACCATAGAACTTAAGGTATGACTACTGCCCATTTTTGCCCTTTTCCTACATACATGTGTTGGTAGAGGATTGTGTATATATTATTGATAAGAACTCAAGGAATGATGATTTCAATATTTGGTTGCTATATTAAACGATATTTGGAGTTATTTTGGAACTATTTTATGTGTATATGTTGGGGGCTACTTGGTTGATGTTAGGAAAGGTGTGAATAGTTTTTATTGAAAGGTAGAAGGAGGGTATAGTGATACACCGCTGAATTGGACATCATGTAAGCTTACTACCCACTCCATTTGACATACTGTTTTGAGTGTAAAATAAAGACAAAAATGTTAAGGGGGACCTTATAAGAATTTGTATTGTATGTGAATGTAATTGGAGAAGAACGGGATTAAAAGAACACCCTTGAATTAATTAATTGTGGGTTACTACCCGGATACTATTTTGGTGAGATTAAATTGTGTGAATGTGTCAATTATCTACTAATACTAGTTTACTATTCACTCTATTATAGATTAATAATCTAAAAAGAAAGACGTTAATTTAGGGTGCTATCAGAGTTGTAAAACAAGGTATGTAAGGTTTCTTGATTTTATACTATTTGGCAAGAATCTAACTCTTGTGTTACAATGTAAGCTTCTTAAGTGATTTTCCTTTCAATTGAAAAATAATGGCGGCGTACAACCTCCATTGTGACTAATGACTTTATCCCAACTCCTTAGGGTGCTAAAGTACCTCAAAATATTTTTGTGACTAAATCTGCATATTTACTCTTCTTAGTACTAGTATGATAAAGGTACTGTCAACAACAAGCTTTATGAGTCCTTCTCTTAGTCAATCATGGTCCATTGGGTTATTTAATCTCCTAAATCTGTATATTTACTCTTCTTAGTGCTATTATGATAAAGGTACTGTCAACAACAAGCTTTATGAGTCCTTCTCTTTGTCAAACATGGTCCATTGGGTTACTTAATCTCCTGGGTGTTATATTTCCATTATTGTTTCTTCCTACCTCATCGTTACTTCATCAAGTACGTATTTATATATATTTTACTATTAGTCCAAAGTTACAAATTTAATAATATCATGACCACCAAAATAACAACTTTAAAGATAAAAAGAACAATCTAACATTAATCTATATATTCTTGGGTGGTATCCTAGGAGTGGAAGGAACACCTAGCATGGGTCGATCCCAATATTACTGGTGATATCCTAGGGTTGCAATAAAAGCCTAGCATAGATCGATCCCAAAAATGGCCAAGAAAGTCAGCCAAGATCATCTCCCTTTAAATGGATTGAAACTAGCTTATTTGACCAATTTTAATATAAACAAAAAATCAGTTTTCTAGGGTTTTCTATAATTTGCTCTCTCTTAGTTATCCAGTGGCCCTATAATCCCACTAGGGTTCTTGTTATTTATCTTCCTTTAAAGCTAAATTTAATTGAACAAATCATGAGCTTATCTTAATAAGACTACGAGAATTATGTTCTTCATGATTAAATTATTGAACAACCCTCTATAAGTTTGGCAATCCCATTGTTCTTGGTTATTAAGAGATTTTTCTCTTCTCATATGATTTGTGTTTAAAGAAATAAAAATATTGAAAAGATACATATTAAGAGAATAAACTATCACAAAAAATAAGATACATCTACTGCACATTTTTGCCCTCTTCCTATATACATGTTTAGATAGAGGATTGTGTATATATTGTAGTTAAGAACCAAAGAGGTTATGAGTTTAATATTTGGTTGCTATAGTAAAGTATATTTGGGGTTGTTTTGGAACTACTTTATGTGTATATATTGGGGAATGCTTGGTTGAGATTGGGAAAAGGTGTGAATAGCTTGGATTAAAATATAGAAGGAGGGTATAGTGATACACCACTAAACTAGATGTCGTGTAAGCTTACTGACCACTCCGTTTTATAAACTATTTTGAGGGTTCAAAGAAGACAATTTTTAGGGGGGGCCTTATAAGAATTTGTATTTTATGTGAATGTAACTGGAGGAGAAAGTATTGAAAGAACACCCTTGAATTAATTAATTATGGGTTATTATCCAGCTATTATTTTTGTGAGGTTAAATAGCTCGAATTTGTTGATTAGCTACTAATACTAGTTTTAATATTTACTCTATTGTAGATTAATAATCTAAAATGAAAGACGTCAATTTAGGGTGCTATCAAAGTTGTACAGCAAGGTATGTAAGGTTTCTTGATCCTATACTCTTTGGCATGAGTCTAACTTTTGTGTTACAAAGTAAGCTTCTACGTGCTCTTCCTTTCAAATGATACATAATATGTCCAATATCCAATATGAATAACGATCTTATTCCAACTCCTTCGGGTGTTAAAGTACCTCAAAATATGTTTGTGACTGGATTTGCACATTTACTCTTCTAAGTACTAGTATGATAAAGGTATTGTTAACAACAGGCTTTATGAGTTCTTCTCTTAGTAAAACATGGTCCATTGTGACATTTAAGAACTAAAGTATTATATTTCTATTATTTTTGCTTCTTATCTCATTGTTACTGCATTAAATGCATATTTGTATGTCTTTTGCTACTGATCTAAAGTTTCAAATTCAATAATGTCATGACCACCAAAATAACAACTTTAAAGATAAAAAGAAAGATTCGAAGTGAATTGGTATATTCTTGGGTGGTATCCAAGGAGTGGAATGATTCAAGAAGAAAATACAAAAACAAAAACAACACAAAAACAACGGAAAACACTAATACGAAAGCATAAAATAAGAAAACAAAAAAATGGAACAATAAAGTAAGAGATAGATATATTGACATAAATTGATAATGAGAGGACAACCACAGTGTATATTAAATCCTAAGACCTTTCTATCAATTATCGACACCAACCTCTTACGAGGACACAAACAGAAATGGATTCCCGAACACCCATGTTTCTCACAAATCAAGAAACCCAACAAGTTTTAATAAAAACACTCTGAAGTGTCAAATCACATTCAAAATCATCTAAGTCTAAAAGAAGAGAGTCCTAGCTATTTATAGGGAAAAAGGCCTTTATTACAACTTGGTCCTAAAAGTGACCCTAAATGCAACTTAGGCCCAAAAGTAACCCAAGAGCCAAAACAATGCAAATGGGCACCCATATTCTCTCGAAGCCCAAGCTATCATCCTATACGGTGTTGCTTAATGCTCTCTTGGATGACATCATCAAGTATAGGTTCTCCCCCACTCCAAGCTATCATCCACGTATGATATTGTTCTTGTGGGAGCTTAAAAAGGGCACTCCAAAAATGTTTTGGAATCCTCAAGATGGTCATGGCTTGGACTCCCTTGTATTGGCCTCAAAATATATGCTCAAAAGCATTAATGCCAATTTGTATTGCATCATCCTCCCTTTCTTGAAAAGGATTCTTCTTCGAATCCAATTCCTTTATCAACTTTCCACCATACCCTCCAAGCTTAGAATCCTTTGATAAGAACTCTGTTATGCCTTTAAGCTAATTTTCATAAGGCATTCGCCTTGCATCCTCCTTTAAGATTGTTTGTTCATGGACCTGCATAAATGAAAGAGAGATACTAGGTAAAATGTTGGCATCATGGTTAGCGGGTAACAAAGGCTCCATGTTGGAATTGTCTTTTTCAATTTGGATTGGGATTGGTTGAGTAATGCCTTGTGGAGTTTGATTTGTAGTTTTTTGGGTTGAGGTAATAGTTTGTTGAACCCTTGGATCAAAATTATGGTGAATGATCCATGTGATAGTGATGGTTGGTTCATTTGAGGTGCTTTGGGGAGTAAGACATGTCAAAGTTTCCCTCTTCCCTTTCAAGTGTGACCATTTCACCTTCCAACCATTCAAATCTTGTCGCAAACCCATGATGACTTCCATTAAGGTATCAAAGGCAGCTCTACCCATATCTTCTTAGCACAATTGATAAAAGAGATGAAACAACTATTGATGACTCATTTGAAAGTTGAAAAATGTGACTCAATGACGTTTACGAAGAAAGAAATGATAAAACACACAAAGAGAGAATAAAATATAAAACAAAGACTGTAAGAACTTAAATTCAAATGTTAAACTAAGAAAAAAAAGTTAAACAAAAGACACAAGAAATTAAGCCAGAAAAGAAAAATGAATTGAGAACTAATTAAACAACTAAGTAGATTACGGTTTAGTTGTTAATTAGTATCAAGAATCAATAAATTAAAAGAAGAATTAATATATGAAATTAATGGAATTAAACCTTAACAAATGGATTTTTTGAAGTTGATTTGTGTTCACAAGGGTTGGAGATGCGTTGGAGATCTGTTAGGGTTGCCTAGGTGCACTTTGGGCATATACCAAATGTGGGGTAGACTATTTTGAGGTGTGGGAGTAGGTTGGGTGCAGGTTTAGAGAAGGTTGGACACAAGAGGGTGTTCCATTAATGGTTGGAACTGATTTGGATGTGTGGAAGCATCCCAAATGCAGATCCAAGGCAGTCCAAATACAGGTCAGACACCAGCTCACTGAAAGTACAATTTTTGTCCTTTTGTTGCCCCCCTTTGTCCTCTTCTCTAGAATATTCTCTTGGATATTCAAAAAGGTGCATGTACAAACACTTCTGTACCCCTTTTATTCACTTTTGAGGATCAAACAACCACTTTTTGAAGATAATTATTCTTGAAGATTTGAATTTCTCCAAGAACACCAAAAACTTCAAAAATCTCTAACACTTAAACCGTTGATCGGAATGCGATGAAATTTTGAACCAAGGCTATTTTCAACATTCTAAACACATTCCAAGCACCAATTTTCTCAAATTCTCAACCAAAAAATCCATACCTTTAATCTTCAAACTTGAGCTCCTCAACAATGGTATATCCTCTGATTGAACTCAAATTTGAGATTTAGCCTAAAATAGTATTAGGGAATAAGAATACACTAAAACACACAAGAAAACAACAAAATCAAAGACTCAAAATTTTACCTAAGGTTAAAAACATGAATAGTGAATTTTGTTTGTGATTTTTTGCTTTTTTAACAAAATGAGACCCAAGATTGACTTCGTCGAAATGAAATCAAGCTTGTCGCTGATACTAAATGATACAGGAAGAAAATACAAAAAATAAAATGACACAAAATAAAGGAAAACACTAAATACGAAAGCACAAAATAAGAAAATGAAGAAATGGAACAATAAAGTAAAAGACAGATAGACTAACATAAATCGATAATGAGAGAACAACCAAAGGGTGTATTAAACCCTAAGACCTTTCTATTAATTACCGATAACACCAACGTCTTACGAGGACAAAAATGGAATTGGATTCCCGAGCACACACATTCCCACAAAGCAAGAAACTCCCAACAAGTTTCAATAAAAACACTCTTAAGTGTCAACTTACTATGACACCCTGTACCTTGCATGTACTTTTTCTATTTATATGTAACTTGGTATAGCCTAGTGGTGGGTAATGGATGAGATTAGTTATGCAAATATTAATGGAGTAGATGGAATTCTAGATGCTGCCCGTACCTTTTTGTGTGACACGATCAAGTTAACATCAATAGAACTATTTAATATAGAATTTTAAGTCAATATTTGAATATAAAGTTTAAAGTGACCAGGTGTGTACAAGTTGTAAGTTAGATTAAGATGATTAGGAGCTGGAAATGGAATGAAATGTTGAGGTGCTTGCTTGACTTAATTAATCTAGTAGATAAATCACCTACTTGGGTTATATGAGCCAAGTTAAAGGACCAAGTCCATGAATCATATTTGGACCTTTATTAGTATACTTATTTGGGCCGAAATTAAGTAAAAGAAGAAGGAAAATGGAGAAAAGGCCCAATGCTCAAATATGACAAGGCCTAAATATAATTGAGCCCAACTAATAAATTAAGCAAGTAGGTACATCACCTACTTTGACATTTTGAGCAGCTTGAACTCCTTAAGTAGGTGCATCACCTACTTGGACCAATTTGATTAAATTTGTGGTCCAAAATTAGCTAAGTGGATGGCCAAAATTAGGGAATTTGTAAGGACACATTGCTGGTCATTTTCCCTCATTCTTAAGTCACAAAAAAGGGTTACTTCACAAATTCTCTCTACTTTGTTTTAAACAACAAGGAGCAGCCCTATATTGTGCTTTCTAGGATTCTTGAAAAAGCCCTAACCTTTACAAGCCAAGGTAAGTGAAAACATTTATGGTTTATCTTAATTATCCCAAGGAAGATTAGAAAAACATGATATAAGTGATTAATTATTAATTCATGGTAGGATGTGGAACAAGCTACTTGTTCACTTTTTCTTTGTTATTAAGAGATTTCTTTTCTTCTTTGGTTTAAAGTGTGAAGGAAAGTGAAAGTTGAAGTTCTTGAGGAGTTCAAATTAAAAAATTAAGTTACAAGATGCCCATTTTGTTCTCCTTATGTATGAATTTAATAAAGAATTATGGTTGTGTTGTTATTGATAACTCAAGGGACGATGAGTTCAATAATTGATTGCTACAATAAAAGGGATTTGGCATTATTTTTATGGATTGTTTTGTATCTATTTTTTATGGGCTGACAGGTTGATGTTGGAGAAAGGTGTGACTAGTTTTGATTGAAATATAAAAGAAAGGTGTGGCGGTACACCACTAAACTAATTATTGCATGTGTTTACTGCCCTATCTATTTTGCATAATTTTTGGAGGGTGTAATAAAGTTAAGGTGGGTTCAGTGAATCTTATAAGAACATGTGTGGTATGTGGGTGTAATTGGAGGGAAAAAATGTTAAAATAACACCCTTGATTGATAGATTAAGTGCTTACTGCCCGGTCACTATTTTGGTGAAGTTAACTAGCCCAAATGTGTTGATTGGTTGCTAATACTAGTTTACCATATATTTTATTGTAGAGAAGTAATCTCAATGGTGGGAAGTCAAGTTGGGTTAGTTTTGGATTTATATAACCAGGTATCTAAGGCATACTCTATTTTGCACTCTTTGGCATGAAATCGGACATTTGTTCCATTAAGTAAGCTTCCAAGGTTATCCTACAACAAGTGATACATAACAGCAGCACCTTACATTCCATGTAGCCAGTGACCTTGTTCCCACTCTCTAATGTGTTAAAAAACCTTAATAAATGCTTATTATTTAACCTGCACATCTATTTTCACGAGAAAAATTCAAAAGTTCTCCGTTTACTCAAATAAGACCCATGTGTATTTTTAGCTCTTAAACACTTCATTTGTGTGCCAACAACTCCCTACCTCATTGTTGTTGCATTAAGTGCCCATTTACATGTCTTTTATTGGTAGATTATTATTTCAAGGTACCATAATGTTATGACCACCAAAGTAAAAATCTCAAAGGCTAAATAAACTAAGTAACGTAATCTGTAAAATGAGTGGCAGCTCAGGGGAATAGCCGATCTCTATACCCTTATATGTGGGTGACAGCTCAGTGGCATAAGCCTAGCATGGGCCGATCCCAATGTTCTAATGTGGGTGGCAACTCAGGGGTGTAAGCCTAGAATGGGTCGATCCCGATTTATCTATTTACCACTGATCAGCTAGTCATTTGCATTATTTGTCTTGCAAAGATTATGAAGTAAGAAAGGTAAAAAATGAATAAAAGATTGTAATGTACGTCATCCCACAAGTATATATAAAGTTGGTCTACTAGTACTACTTATAAACTTGTATCAAGTTCCTATTGAGATCTCGTATCATGTGTTTTTACCTTCATCCTTACATATTTAGTACATATCTTCGTACTAACGTCCCTCACGGGGAACCTGTATTTCATGCTGCAGGCACAGGTGCTTCAGCTAATACACCTCGTAAGTATGAGGACAGGCTATTCAGTAACTATCGGTGAGCTCCATGTTGAGTTGGGGCTTTTCGAGTCTGTTCCATATATTTTGGTATTATGTAGTAGTAAAGAGTAGGGCGGGGGTTTATCCCAAACCTAACTGAGTCTATGTATATTTTAGAGTCTTTGTATACTAATGTAAAGTTAAACATGGTAGTGTCTTATCTTTTAGACATGGTGGCCCCAACGGCCAAGTGTTGTATATATAATTTTGTGCTTGCCTACTTAGTTATTCTCATGGATACATGATATCATGTTTTTCTAAACCTTTGGTTGTCATATTTACATGCATGAGAAGTACAAGGTTATGGATTGGTTCTCTCGGGCCTTTACGGCTATGGGTGTCTGTCCGCCCTAATAGGATTTGAGGCGTGACAAAAATGGTATAAGAGCAGGTCGTCCTAGGGAGTCTAAAAATTCTTGTCTACGTAGAGTCTTTCTTATGAGTTTTTTGTGCACCACATCTATAAACAAGACGTTATGGTCATTTAGGGGTTGTTTCTTTTTTCTCATATTAGATCGTGCAATAGAGCCCAAGTCATATTTAACAACTAAACTTGTTTCTTTCTCATTGTAGTAAAGATGTCGGTTACAAGAAGGAGTAAGAATATAGGTAAGAAAGTAGACGTGGATGTCGGAGAAGGGACAAGCAAGTCACCACCTAGACAAGCTAATCAAAGTAAGGCTCAAGCTAAGTTTGTATCACAAACTTCTTGTAATCCTTCATCTCTAGAAGAACTAAGGAGGAGGAGAACTGTATCCTCAGAACCACCTATTAATGCTACTGACCAAGATCTAAGGAATGTGGTGCAATTATTGGCTCATATAGTTGCTAGGAAAGCTCAAAGACAAGCAATTTCAACCATAGGTTCTAGTGGTGCAGATAGGGCACTTAGCCTATGGACACATGATTTTCTTAAATTGGATCCTCCCACGTTCACTGGATCAGATCTTAATAAAGACCCACATGACTTTATTAATCAAATCCAAAGGGCTCTAGATGTCATGTATGTATCGGGTAAGGAGACAGTGGAGCTAGTAGCATATAGTTCAAAGGGAAGGCTATATTTTGGTATGACTACTGTAAATGATCTAGGGGTATCGATGCACCTTCAGCTACTTGGAAAGAGTTTTAAAAGGCATTTCTTAATCATTACCTTTTGTTTGAGATTTGACAGTCCCGTGCAGATCAGTTCCGGAATCTTCGCCAAGGAAATATGAGTGTAAGGGAGTACAGCCTTTGGTTTAACTCTTTGGCTAGGTATGCTCCTAAGGTAGTAGCTACTATGGATAATAGAGTTCATCTATATGTGGATAAATTGGATCCATATTTGGTTAGAGATTGTACTATTGCTTTTTTGAACAAAGACATAGACATAGCAAGGATACAAGCTTTTGCACAAAAAATGAAGGATCAGAGGCGAAGAAGAACACAAGAATTGGAAAGAGGGGATTCCAAGAGGGACAGATCTATGGGGTAGTATCAGAATTGTATAATAACGATTTATGGTCGGGATACAATGGCTGACCTAGTTGAGTTACAAATGGTAGATTTTAATGCTATAATGGGTATGTATTGGTTGGCTTCTTATTATGCCATAGTAGATTGCCGAACTAAGAGGGTGTATTTCCATTTTCCAAGAGAGGCAGTCCTTGAATGGAGGGGTAACATTGGTGAGCCAAGTGGTAAATTTATACCACCAACTCTTCAAACTATTCCAGTGGTAAATGAATATTCCGATGTATTTCCTAAAGATCTTCCAGGTTTGCCACCAAAATGAAAAGTGGAGTTTGGTATTGAGCTAATTCCAGGTACTCAATCAATCTTAATTCCTCCATATAGAATGGCCCCGGCAGAATTATGAGAGTTGAAAGAGCAATTGAAAGACTTGCTAGAAAAAAGATTCATAAGAACTTGTATGTCCCCCTGGGGTGCACCAGTGTTATTTGTGCGTAAGAATAATGGCTGATTGAGAATGTGTATTGACTACTGATAACTGAATAAGGTGACTATTAAGAACAAATATCCTCTTTCGAGAATTAATGACTTATTCAACCAGTTGCAAGGCACCAAGTGATTTTCAAAGATTGATTTAAGGTCAGGTTACCACTAAGTGACGGTCAAAGAGAAGGACATACCCAACACAGCTTTTTGAACATGATACGGTCATTATGAGTTTTTAGTCATGTCCTTTGGGCTAACTAATGCCCCTGCATCTTTTATGAATTTGATGAATAGGGTGTTTAAGCCATTCTTGGATGTGTTTGTGATAGTTTTTATAGATGATATTCTGGTTTATTCAAGATCAAAGGAGGACCATGCCAGTCACTTATGACAGGTATCACAGATTCTTAGTGATCGTAAGTTATATGCAAAGTTCTCTACATATGAGTTTTGGTTAAAATCTGTGGCATTTTTAGGTCATATTGTATCTGATGAAAGGATAATGGTTGATACTCAAAAGATAGAATTAGTGAAGAACTGGAGAAGACCTATAATGCCTACGGAAGTTCGTAGTTTCCTTGGGTTGGCAGGTTATTATAGGAGATTTTTTGAAGGTTTTTCTTCAATTTCTGCACGTTTAAAAAAGCTAACATACAAAGCTTCTAAGTTTCAATGAAATGATCTATGTGAAAGAAGTTTCCGAGATCTGAAGAATAAGTTGACTTCCACACCCGTATTGGTACTTCCAGAAGGCACAGAAGGGTATGCAGTGTATTGTGATGCTTTAAGAACTGGTTTAGGATGTGTGTTAATGTAGCATGGTAAAGTGATAGCATATGTCTCAAGAAAATTGTGGTCACATGAGAAACATTATCCAACGCATGATCTGGAGCTAGCAGTGGTTATATTTTCCCTAAAGATATAGCATTACTACTTGTATGGGATTCATGTTGACTATATATTGACCACAAGAATTTGAAATATATCTTTAATCAGAAGGATCTAAATTTGAGGAAGCGAAGATGGCTTGAGCTATTAAAAGACTATGACGTTGATATCTTGTATCATCCCAGGAAAGAAAATATGGTAGCAGATGCTTTAAGATAGAAGACTATGGCACCGTCTATAGAAAGACAAGGGATGACTAAAGATCTGTACCAACTATCCAATTTAGGGGTTCGCCTTCTTGAAACTCCAGATGAAGGGCTTATTGTGTATAATGCGGCAGAATCTTCAGTAGTAGCTGAAGTGAAAGAGAAGAAATATGTAGATCCCATACTATTACAACTTAAAGAGAATGTACAATATGGTATGAAAAATTATTTGAGCTAACACAAGAGTGAGTACTTTGGTGCCCAAACAGATTATGTGTGCCTAATGTAGATGGGATAAGAAAGAGGATTATGAAAGAGACACATCATTCAAGGTATTCCATCCACCCAGGGTCAACTAAAATGTATCATGATTTGAAAGGAATATATTGGTGAGATGACATGAAGAAGAACATTGCAGAATTTGTAGTCGAATGTCCAAATTGTCAAAGAGTTAAAGTAGAGCACCAAAAGCCCAGGGGTTATAAGCAATATATAGATCTTCCAATCTGGAAGTGGGACATGATCAACATGGATTTCATTACTGGTTAGCCTCATATATCTCAAAAATTTGATTCCATATGGGTGATAGTTGATAGGCTTACCAAATCAGCATACTTCCTACCGGTTAGGACTACTTATACAGTTGAAGATTATTCCAAATTATCTATCAAAGAGATAGTTCGATTACACGGAGTACCAATCTCTATTATATCAGATAGGGGAGCTCAATTTACTGCAAATTTTTGGAAGTCTTTTCAGAGAAATTTGGGAACACAAGTTAATTTAAGTACAGCTTTTCATCCTCAAACAGATGGACAAGCGGAATGTACCATTCAAACACTTAAAGATATACTACGAGCTTATGTATTAGACTTTAAAGGTAGTTGGAATGATCATTTACCTCTCATTGAGTCCACCTACAACAATTGTTATCATTCAAGTATCAAAATGGCACCATATGAAGCTTTGTATGGAAGAAAGTGTAGATCACCAATTGGATGGTTTGAAGTGGGTGAAACTGCCTTGTTCGGTCCATAGCTAGTTCATCAAGCTATGGAAAAGGTTAAAGTGATCAAACAACGGCTAGATACAGCCTAAAGTCGACACAAGTTATACGCAAATGTTAGAAGAAGGGGGCTAGAGTTTGCTATAGGTAATTGGGTATTCTTAAAGGTGTCACCAATGAAGGGGGTTATGAGATTTGGTAAGAAAGAAAACCTAATTCCACATTATATAGGCCCTTATAAGATTACTCGGAGGTTTGTCCAAGTCTCTTATCAATTAGAGCTACCCCCAGAACTCTCAACAGTTCATCCAGTATTTTACGTCTCAATGCTTCAAAAGTGCATCGGAGAACCGTCTCATATTAATTCTACTAAAGTTTTACAAGTTACGAAATATCTCACCTATGAAGAAATACCTATTGCTATATCGACAAGTTAAAAAGTTGATGAATAAGGAAATAGCTTTTGTAAAAGTGTTTTGGAGAAACTAACAAGTAAAGGAGATAACATGGGAAGCCGAAGAATCGATTAAATCTAAGTACCCCCATTTGTTCAAATACAAAGAAAAAGTCCAAGATGCTGAATTGGAGCAATAACAAGTAAGTATAATATATAAGTAATATGTGATAATAGGGATATTTAACTTAGGATTGAACTTTTTTTGGTTGGATAGTTATGCTAACATTTGAGGACGAATATTTCTAAGGAGGGGAGGATGTGACACCATGTACGTTGCATTTACTTTTTCTATTTATATGTAACTTGGTATAGCCTTGTGGTAGGTAATGGATGAGATTTTTTATGCAAATATTAATGGTGTAGATGAAATTCTAGATGCTTCCCGTACCTATTTATGTGACACAACCAAGTTAACAGCGATACAACTATTTAACTTGGAATTGTAAGTCAGTATTTGAATCTAAAGTTTAAAGTGGCCAGGTGTGTACAAGTGGTAAGTTATATTAAGGTGATTAGGAGCTAGAAATGGAATGAAATATTAAGGTGCTTGCTTGACTTAATTAAGCTAGTAGGTGAGTCACCTACTTGGTTATATGACCCAAGTTACTGGACCAAGTCCATAAATCAGATTTGGGCCTTTATTAGTATACTTATTTGGGCCTAAATTAAGTAAAAAAAGAAGGGAAATGAAGAAAAGGCCCAATGCTCAAATCTTCCAAGGCCCAAATATAATAGAGGCCTAATGTTGGGCGTATTTATACGTCTAATCACCATAACTTACCCATGTTTTAGCTAAGTTTAAAGGATAAAATACATAATTCCTGCACTTTTAGTCTACTTTCGATTAAGTGAGTTGACCTATGTGATTAGCATGCTTTTCAGGTACTAATGCAGAAGATTTCAGCACTTTGGGGACCTGTGGACAGCAAAGGAAAACTTCACATAAAAGAGAAGGCAGCTTTTGGACTAAATGTGATGCATGGAAACTTTTTCCCGGGCAAACTCAACATTTTTAAATAGTTAAGGATGCAGTAGCAACTTAGTAGAGAAGGTTGTTATTAAAAACCTTATTGCTGAATTTTTAGCCATTATTCATAATTCAAATTCTGTAATATTTTTGAAAGCAGAAAACGGCTTAGCTTGAGCAACGGAGAGAGAGAAACACGTTCCTCTCTTATTATCGCTAGTCATCTCCATCGCCGAGATTGTTCTAAGTTTTGGTATGATGATTATGTCTATTTTGATTTTCGTTGTATTCATGAGTAGCTAAACTTATCTGTTAGGGTTATGGAAACCTTGTAGTATACTCTCTATTGCTATGGGTTTGTGAATTTATGATGTGTAATGCACTTATATCATTACTCTCTTCATTATAATTGAATTCTCGTGGTTACAAACATAGAGAATGCACCATTATAATAATAATTTGTTCGATAGAAAAATTACTGTTTGGAAAAGAGAGTGTGACGAGAAAATAGGGTTTCCAACCTCTATTTTACATGTTAATGCCCTAGCAGGATTAACTTCTTAGAGAATTCGTACCATTTGTTGTACACTTTAGGTTCGAAAGAGCTAAGGTGAATAAATCCTTGATGGTTGAAAAACACTTGGATTTAGAATTAGAATATGACTCTCTATAAGTGCATGCATGTATAAACTCCGCATTACTCATAGTTAAAAGAGAAGTAGAAACTACAAGGTGGACATAACCCTAACTTATCATCCTCTGTGATCAAATCTTATTACTTATATCGTCTCATTCATTACAATAATAGTATTATTGTGCACTTAAACCAAAACCCCCTTATCTTGGAATCTTCGATCAACAGTCTAATAATAATCGCAATACTTAGTGACCATAGTATTTCCTGTGGGATTCGACACCCAACCCAGTTGGGTTCTATATTTGACAGCGATCGCTTACACTTTCTAACGAGAGTTGTAATTTGGGTGTATCAAATTTTGGCACCGTTGCCAGGGAATATGGTTGACAACTAAGTTTGTGATAGTTAATAGACCCGTTGGTCAAAGATTCTCAAATTTTACTTTTTGTTTGTTGTTTTTGTTTTGTTCAGGTTTAGTGGATTGCATGCCAAATACACGAAAATCTGGTCAGCCATTATTACCTATAAATCTTGAACCACATCTTATTGGCAGAATGGATGCACAACGAAACCTTTAAAGGATGGATACTTAACAGGAGCAGGCTAGATTAGCTGCATTGGCAGCTGCGCAAGTACATCAACAGAATGCTGATCACCTAGGTCGGGCAACAAATCTTGATGATGAGGACCTGGGTGATGATGAGTTATTAAATCCAAGGCGTGCAGATGATGTGGTTGCACCTGTGAACAGGAATATCAATAGAGATCGTCAAGATAGAATGAGACCTGAACGCCGAGCTATGCAGGTTCCTTTTGATGATGATGATAACGATTTGGATGGGGCTGGTGCCAAAAGGGCTATTATTCCTCCGCCCTTGGCACCCGAAGCCAAGTTCAATATCACTAGCACCATGATCCAGCTATTGCAACTCAAGGGATTATTTGGTGGACTTGCAGGCGATGATCCGAATATGCATCTGATTAATTTTATCTCAACATGCAAGTCATTTGACAATCCAGGAGTTGGATAGAATGCGATCCGGCTGCGCTTATTTCCATTGTCTCTATCTGGAGAGGCAACTCTATGGTTAAACGGGCTAACTCCTGACTCTATTACCAATTGGAGGCAACTGAAAGACGCTTTCCTAGAAAGATTCTTTCCGTCATCCAAGAGGGCACAATTGAGAGATGAGAGAAGCAATTTCAGACAGCTTCCAACTGAAGCTCTCCACGAAACATGGGAGAGGTTTAAGAAGAAGCTTATATGGTGCCCAAATCATCAGATGACAAATATCCACTTGATGGAAATATTATATAGGGTTTTGAACTCAGTGACTAAGCCAGTGGTTGATAATGCTGCGGGTGGGTCATTCATGGACCTAACTTTTGTTGAGGCGTCTGACATGCTGGATCGTATGACAAAGCATAGTAGATCTTGGCATACCAGGTATTCTGAGGTAGCAAGCTCTACTGTATCTATTGGCATGACGGCAGAACAGAGACGAAGAGAAGAGGAACGTGACCAGGATATGGCTCACATAAAAATGCAGATGGACCTTCTTACCAAGCATTTATTATTAGGGAAGACAGCAAAGGTCAAGGCTATTGTATCACAGGGAAGAAATGACTCTAATTCTGAGGAGGAAGCAAATTACTTGAATAATCAGGGGGGGTTCCGAGGCAATGTCCAAGGAAACCAAGGTTGGAACTATTATGAAAAATCTGGATACATGGACCGAGACCAAGGGAATTAGAATAATAAGAATGACAGGAGCGGTTTGTATGTCCCTTCTGGAAATTGAGAAGCTGCTGCACCTAGCTCTGGGAAGATGTCCATGGAGGACATGATGGCTAAGCTGTTAAAAGAAGTGAAGGCAACCAACACGGGAGTAGCTGAGGTAAAAAATGATTTGTCCTCAATAAATCAATTGGTTGACTTGCATTCCACTTCAATAAAACAGATGGAACAACAAATGAGTCAATTATCGGCGGCATTCAATCAAAGAAAAGTTGGCACTTTACCAAGTGACACTGTGCAAAATCCAAGAAAACATAGATCATGTTTGGGCTATTACAACCAGGAGTGGTAAGGTGTTGGAAAATCCATCCAAGGGCAAGCCTGTGGTTGATAATATAGAAGAGAATATTATTGAAGCAGATTGTGATGATTCTGTAGAAGTTAAAAATCAGACTGAGAACGTTCATGATACTACACCTAGATGTCAGCAGTCTGAAAAGATTGATAATGGAAAGCAAAATAAAAAGGAAGTGGTGGAGAAAACCCTTCCAAATCCACCACCACCTTTTCCTCAGAGACTGAAGAAGAAGGCTGATGACACCAGGTTCAGTAAATTCATGACCATGTTGAAGCAGTTGACTATTAATGTGCCTTTGGTGGAGGCACTGGAGCAGATGCCAGGGTAAGCCAAATTCATGAAGGACCTTTTGACAAAGAAAAGGGCAGCAAGCTATGAACTGGCAGATAACTTTCATCATTGCAGTGCAATTGCCACGAGGTCTTTAGTATAGAAGAAGGCAGATCCGAGTGCTTTCACTATTCCTTGCACGGTTGGATCTTTAGATTTTGCTAAGGCGTTATCTGATTTGGGGGCTAGCATTAATTTGATACCACTAGCCATTTATAGACAGTTGGGGTTGGAGGATCCTGCACCAACCAACATGCGGCTGGTAATGGCAGATAGGTCGGTAAAACGACCTGTTGGTATCTTACATGATGTATTAGTGAAGGTTTCTACCTTTATTTTTCCTGCAGACTTTGTTATTTTGGATTGCGAGGTTGATTTTGAGGTGCCCATAATCTTGGGTCGACCTTTCCTCGCAACAGGAAGTGTGATTATTGATTTATGAGCAAATGAGCTTTTATTTCGGATGAATGACGAAGTGGTACGTTTTGATGTATGCAAATCAATGAAGCAGCCCAAAGATATGAATGTGTTCTCTATAGCTGATGTTTATTATAAGGATGAGAAGGAATTATCTTTGGAGAAGCAGCTTACTGTTGAGCCATTGGCTCCTGTGTTTTTGAACTTTGAGCGTGAGGATGTTGAAGAGTATGAAGAAACTATTTGTGCTTTGATAGGAATGGGGTCGTATTCATATGCCCCCAAGAAGCTGGAACTTGACCTTAAGAATCGACCCTCACCACCGGCGAAGCCACCATATATCTTGATGAAGTCTGAGTAATCGAGATAACTATGTCATGTCGCGACAATAAATCAAGCGCTACATGGGAGGCAACCCATCATTTTACTAGGATTTTGTTTTCGGTAAATAAAAATTCAAAAAGAAGAGTCAAGCCACGACCAAAACTAAGGCGCTTGGTGGGAGGCAACCCATCCTTCTAATCATTTTTGTTGTTTTTAATTAAGTGTAGGTGCACGAAGTACAAAGGAGGAGATTAGTCCCAATTTTGATTTGGAAATGAGTCATGTCAATGGTGGTAAGTCTAGGAATGATGGAACAATACAAGTAAGTGGGAGTGGTCAAATGTGTAAGGTTCAAGTATGATTTGCATTAGAGTCTCATCACGAATTATGAAGATTCGACCAAAAAAGTTTCACAGTGCGACTTTATTTTGTGACTTTCAATGAGGTCTGTGGTGGTAGAGTAGGGATCGGGCCTATAGGCCCGATCCCGAAGCCCACCACTGACCTCGATGGGAGTGCGGGGGCGAGGCCCCCGCAGTATGGACCTTTTCGACCAAGAGTGCGCCGTTTTTCCAATTACCTATGCCAACATAGGCAATAGGCTAGGCGTCGCCTATGCCTACATAGGCAATAGGCTAGGCGCCGCCTATGCCAACATAGGCAATAGTTTAGGCGCCGCCTATGCCATTGCCTATGATCACTGCCTCACATAGGCAATAGGCTAGGCGCCGCCTATGCCAACATAGGCAATCGGCTAGGCGCCGCCTATGCCAACATAGGCAATAGGCTAGGCGCCGCCTATGCCTACATAGGCAATAGGCTAGGCGCCGTCTATGCCAACATAGGCAATAGGTTAGGCACCGCCTATGCCATTGCCTATGCTCACTGCCTCACATAGGCAATAGGCAAGGCGCCGCCTATGCCAACATAGGCAATCGGCTAGGCGCCGCCTATACCAACATAGGCAATAGGCTAGGCGCCGCCTATGCCATTGCCTATGCTCACTGCCTCACATAGGCAGTAGGCTAGGCGCCGCCTATGCTAACATAGGCGATAGGCTAGGCGCCGCCTATGACAACATAGGCAATAGGTTAGGCGCCACCTACTTATGCTTAGGCAATGCTATAGGCTCCGCCTATCAACGTAAGTTTTGCCAAATAACCCATTTTTGAATGGATCAACCCGACCCATGTCTCATCTTTTAAACATATTCTCTACTCTTAAATCCCACTCCATTTTTCTTTCACCTAAGCTCCTCCCAACCCCTCCTCTCTCAAAACCCTTCTCTTTGCTCTACTAATCTTACAAGCTCCTCACCACTTTCAAAACCCAAGAACATCGACTCACTTTCTTCAATTCTTCATCTTCAAGGTAAGTGTTCTTTTCTTAATCCTTAGGTGTTTTGAATTTATGCTGTAGTTATTAATTGATCGCTTGAGGATTATGAATTAAATTTTTTCCATGGCTATGTTGGGAAAGTGATGGTGTTTTGTATATCTTGATATAGTTGAAAGTGTAGGGTATGATTTTGATAAAAAAGTGTTTCATTGAAATAGACATGGGGAAATTGAAGTGATTGAATTGTATTGTGACTAACGTGGTGCACCATGTCAAAGTGTATGTCGGTGAAGTCTGAGTACTCGATAATAACACGAAATTAGTTGATACTAACAAATTAAGTGTGGGGTGGTGACTTCACCACCCTCATATTAATTATAGTTAGTTTCATTATGTGTGGCTGACATGGATAATAGGATGAATACAGGAAAAATGGCTCCAATGATGATCTCCATCCAGGTGGTATGACTCCTAATATGGATGAGAAGTACTACTATCCAGGTTCTTTATCTTGTTATTTACACTGGGGACAGTGCTGAGCTTAAGTGTGGGGTGGCTGGTTACTTTGCTACTTGTTTCGTAAGAAAATAGGACCTTCTCCTTAGTATACTTGTGGATAGGATTAGTTATTTTGTTCATTTTGTTAGTTATTTAGTCATAATTAGGTGTTTTTCTCGATGATGGATGGATGACGACCGTCTTAAGAGAAAAGTAGTCTTTCAATTACATGTAATTGCTCTTGTGGATCATATGACATTATAACCTAAGTATGTGATGGATCATTACGTTTGAAACACCTAGGCTCTAGTTGTGACTCTTGTTGTGATTGTTGGTTTTAATTGAATTCATGTAATTGTTCGGTCGAGAATCTATAATGCTCCTAATTGAGTTGACCATGTGCCATGAGTGTGTAAGACTGTTGTATATTCCTTATTGTAACTGATGCTAGAACTTTCCTGGTGTGTATGCAAAGTGAAATAAAGATTGTGAGTTTAGGAGATGATTTAGGCATTTCTTTGATAGCCATTGTTCATACCTTCTTTTGACCTACCTTTGTACATTATCTTAGATAGCCCCGTCGAGCCTTTACCTTGTTCTTTTGTTAGCCTCATATGTAGCCTAATCCATTCTTTAATAGACCGTAATTTGATCCAAAAAGCTCCTAAGCTCTTTAATGTAAAATCAATGTGAGTTAAGAGTTTGAGAATAAGAGGAAAAAGGTGAAATTAATGCCCCAAAGTCTGGTTATTGGCGTGAGTAATTGATGTGGTTAGGAGTAGCTAAAATTGTTGAAAAAGTTCAAAATTTTATCCCGGACATGTTACAATGAACCTTTTTTTGGCCCTGGTCCTTCTTGGACATTGTGCACCTCAACTAAGGCAAATTGCTTAAGTTGAGGGTGGCTATTATAGGGGTGCGTAACGTGAAAAGGGTTCCAAAAAAATAAATAAAATAAAAAAAATTGAAAGGGTTGCATACTCCCACCATAGGGTTATTAATTAAGATTAACAAGTTGGGGTGAAAAGCAAATCTGTGAAGATAGAAGAAGTGGAAATTGGTTGTTTGAGATTGATCTTAATTGCATAATGTAGTGTATTAAAGCTCTTAGGGAAGATAGTCACTATTTCTGGCCAAAATAGTTCCTACCCATCCTTTAGCCTGCATTACAACCCGTAAAAGACCTATTTGATCCTAATCTTAGCATTCTGATATTAGTGGAGTATTACACTAAGGGAAAGCATATGGTCATCAGTTGTAATTTGAGATTTCTTTGTGAGAGCGAGCGCAACTTGATTCTTGTGCCCATTTTGTTAGAAATTGCATAATTATGAGTGATTATGGGTAACTCTCTTGTTGTGAGGGCACATAGTTGATGAAGGTTGGGTAATTTATATGATTTTCTTGAATGATATGCATGAAATTTCCAACTTAATGAGTCTATTCTTGAGGGTAGGTTGTATCTAGGAATGATTCCTGAAGCTACTTCTTATTCATAATTGTTGTGTGAGCCTATTTAAGCATCTTGTCTTCCTTTGTGGGTGCTAAGGCTTGTGTAGTATGCATAAATAGATATGTTATTCGAGGACGAACAAAGCTTTAAGTGTGGGGTGGTGATGTTGGGCGTATTTATACGTCTAAGCACCATAACTTACCCATGTTTTAGCTAAGTTTTGAGGATAAAATACATAATTCCTGCACTTTTAGTCTACTTTCGATTAAGTGAGCTGACCTATGTGATTAGCATGCTTTTCAGGTACTAATGCAGAAGATTTCAGCACTTTGGGGACCTGTGGACAGCAAAGGAAAACTTCACATAAAAGAGAAGGCAGCTTTTGGACTAAATGTGATGCATGGGAACTTTTTCCCGGGAAAACTCAATATTTTTAAATAGTTAAGGATGCAGTAGCAACTTAGTAGAGAAGGTTGTTATTAAAAACCTTATTGCTGAATTTTCAGCCATTATTCATAATTCAGATTCTGTTATATTTTTGAAAGCAGAAAACGGCTTAGCTTAAGCAACGGAGAGAGAGAAACACGTTCCTCTCTTATTGTCGCTAGTCATCTCCATCGCCGAGATTGTTCTAAGTTTTGGTATGATGATTATGTCTATTTTGATTTCCGTTGTATTCATGAGTAGCTAAACTTATCTGTTAGGGTTATGGAAACCTTGTAGTATACTCTCTATTGCTATGGGTTTGTGAATTTATGATGTGTAATGCACTTATATCATTACTCTCTTCATTATAATTGAATTCTCGTGGTTGCAAACATAGAGAATGCGCCATTATAACAATAATTTGTTCGATAGAAAAATTACTGTTTGGAAAAGAGAGTGTGACGAGAAAATAGGGTTTCCAACCTCTATTTTACATGTTAATGCCCTAGCAGGATTAACTTCTTGGAGAATTTGTACCATTTGTTGTACACTTTAGGTTCGAGAGAGCTAAGGTGAATAAATCCTTGATGGTTGAAAAACACTTGGATTTAGAATTAGAATAGGACTCTCTATAAGTGCATGCATGTATAAACTCCGCATTACTCATAGTTAAAAGAGAAGTAGAAACTACAAGGTGGACATAACCCTAACGTATCATCCTCTGTGATCAAATCTTATTACTTATATTGTCTCATTCGTTACACTAATAGTATTATTGTGCACTTAAACAAAACCCCCTTATCTTGGAACCTTCGATCAACAGTCTAATAATAATCGCAATACTTAGTGACCATAGTATTCCCTGTGGGATTCGACACCCAACCCAGTTGGGTTCTATATTTGACAGCGATCGCTTACACTTTCTAACGAGAGTTGTAATTTGGGCGTATCAAGGCCAACTAAGAAATTAAACAAGTAGGTGCATGAACTACTTTGACATTTAGAGCTGCTTGAACTCCTTAAGTAGGTGCATCACCTACTTAGACCAATTTGATTAAATTTGTGGTCCAAAATCAGTTAAGTGGATGGCCAAAATTAGGGACTTTATAAGGCCACATTTTTGGTCATTTTCCCTTATTCTTAAGTCACAAAAAAAGGGTTACTTCACATATTCTCTCTACTTTCTTTTAAACAACAAGGAGCAACCCTATTTTCCTTTCTAGGGTTCTTGAAGAAGCCCCAACCTTTACAAGTCAAGGTAAGTGAAAACACTTATGGTTTATCTTAATTATCTTAAGAAAGATTAGAAAAACATGATATAAGTGATTAATTATT
Organism: Capsicum pubescens; assembly: GCA_030864215.1. NCBI lineage: Eukaryota > Viridiplantae > Streptophyta > Magnoliopsida > Solanales > Solanaceae > Capsicum > Capsicum pubescens. Next base: position 203,278,695 of record CM061546.1, on the reverse strand, counting down.
AATTCATGGCAGAATATGGAACAAGCTACTTGTTCACTTTTTCTTTGTTATTAAGAGATTTCTTTTCTTCATTTGGTTTAAAGTGTGAAGAAAACTGAAAGTTGAAGTTCCTGAGGAGTTCAAATTAAAATAATAAGTTGTAGAATTAAGGTAAGGTTACTTCCCATTTTGTTCTCCTTATGTATGAATTTAAGAAAGAATTATGGATGTGTTGTTATTTAGAACTCAAGGGATGATGAGTTCAATAATTGATTGCTACAATAAAAGGGATTTGGAACTTTTTTTGTGGATTGTTTTGTATGTATATGTTATGGGCTGCCAGGTTGATGTTGGAGAAAGGTGTGACTAGTTTGAATTGAAATATAAAAAAAGATATGGCAGTACACCACCGAACTAATTATTGCATGTGTTTACTGCCCAATCTATTTTGCGTATTGTTTAGAGGGTGTAATAAAGCTGAGGTTGGTTCAGTGAATCTTATAAGAACATGTATGGTATGTGGGTGTAATTGGAGGAGAACAGGTTTAAAATAACACCCTTGATTGATAGGTTAAGTGCTTACTGCCCGGTTATTATTTTGGTGAAGTTAACTAGCCCAAATGTGATGATTGGTTGCTAATACTATTTTACCATATATTCTATTGTAGATAAGTAATCTAAAACGCGGGAAGCCAAGTTGGGTTAGTTTCAAAGTTATATAACCAGGTATGTAAGGCATACTCTATTTTGCACTCTTTGGCATGAAATCAGACATTTGTTCCATTAAGTAAGCTTCCAAGGTTATCCTATAACAAGTGATACATAATAGCAGCACATTACATTTCATGTAGCCAATGACCTTGTTCCCATTCTTTAATGTGTTAAAACACCTTAATACATGCTTATTATTTAACCTGCACATCTATTTTCACTAGAAAATTTTAGAAGTTCTCTGTTTACTCAAATAAGACCAATGTGTATTTTCAGCTCCTAAACACTTTATTTGTGTTCCAACAACTCCCTAGCTCATTGTTGTTGCATTAAGTGCCCATTTACATGTCTCTTATTGGTAGATTATTTTTTCAAGGTACCATAATGTTATGACCACCAAAGTAACAATCTCAAAGGCTAAATAAACTAAGTAATGTAAATTTGTAAAATAAGTGGCATCTCATGGGAATAAGCCTAGAATGGGCCGATCTCGATACCCTTATATACGGGTGGCAGCTCAGAGGCATAAGCCTAGCATGGGCCGATCCCAATATTTTTATGTTGGTGGCAGCTCAAGGGCGTAAGCCTAGCATGGGCCAATCCCAATTTATCTATTTACCACTGATCAGCTGGTTATTTGCATTATATGGCTTACAAAGATTATGAAGTAAGAAAGGTAAAAAAATAAAGAAAAAAATGTAATGTACGTCGTCCCACAAGTATATATAAAGGTGGTCTACTAGTACTACTTATACACTTGTATTTGATTTCTATTTAGCTCTTGTATCATGTGTTGTTACCTTCAGTCTTACGTATTCAGTACATATCTTCGTACTGATGTCCCTCACGGGGGACCTATATTTCATATTGTAGGCACAGGTGCTTCAGCTAATACACCTCTCTAGTACGAGCACAGGCTATTCAGTGACTATTGGTGAGCTCCATATTGATTTAGGGCTTTCTGAGTCTGTTCCATATATTTTGGTATTGTTTAGTAGTCAAGAGTAGGACGGGGGTTGTCACGACCCTAACTGAATCTATGTATCTTTTAGAGGATTTGTATACTAATATAAAGTTAAACATGGTAGTGTCTTGTCTTTTAGACTTGGTGGCCCCAACGTCCAAGTGTTATCTATATAATTTTGTGCTTGCCTAAGTAGTTATTCTCATTGATGCATAATATCATGTTTGTTAGAACTTTTGGTTGTCATAGTTACATGCATGATAAGTACAAGGTTATGGATTGGTTCTCTCAGGCCTTTACGGCTACGGGTGCCTGTCCGCCCCAATAAGATTTAAGGCATAACACTTACATTCAAAATTATCTAAGTCTAAAAGAAGAGAGTCCTAGTTATTTATAGTCCAAAAGGCCTTTATTACAACTTGAACCCAAAAGTGACCCTAAATGTAACTTGGGCCCAAAAGTGACCCAAGAAATAAAAACAATAAGAATGAGCGCCCATATTCTCTCTAAACCCAAGATATCATCAAAATGTGGTGTTTATCAATGCTCATTTGTATTACATCATCAAGTATAGATTCTCCCGTGCTCCAAGCTATTATTCACGCATAATATTATTCTCATATGATAAAAACAAAATAGTCATCCTAGATTTGAAATAATCAATCGAGGCCAACGCATGAAGGATCCGATTATGGTCACATTGAGGGAAAAAGAGTATGCATGGAGAGGCCATTTCGAGCATTCCATGAGGCAAAGCCGTATGTAGAAGGTGGATTGGGGGATGCTTGAAGAACCACGACCTTGGAGCATTGAAGAAAACCTTCATTAAGGGTGTTTTAGGGATTTCACATACCCAATTTACTCTCCATAGGAGCCCACAAGGGTGTTTTGGTCTTTTTGTCCATCAATTGTAATAAGACTATATAAAGTTTTGTATTAGGGCTTTTACTCTTTAATTGTTTATTGATGTAAGACTTGAAATATTGTAACAAACTCTCTCTAGTGTGAGGAGTGTAACACCTTTAGTTGTAGGGCTTGGAATAGCCATCAAACTGAAATAAGGGAAACAAATGTGGATATCACTTATTTTACAATGTTGGCTTGAAACGTTGGTGTTTAGAGGAGATAAAGTTCCTCTTATGTCATCGTAGGAGTTAGGTGTTTGTTGTGTGTAGTGTTAAGGGTCCAAGAGTCCACTAAATTCTTGGGTTCTTAAGATTATATCTTTACTTATCTAACTATATATCTCTTTTGTTTATGTTGTAATTGTTTATTTGTTGTTCTCGTACTCCAACCCGCGAGGTGTTGTTATTGTTACCACATTGTTGTTATTGTTATCTTGTTCATCATCTTGTGTTGTAAAATAGTTTGGGTTGGCTGATTTGGTATAATAAACACTTTTTTCTCTTCTTCTTGTTGTGTTATTGGGAATCCAAGACTTGGTCTCCAAAAAGGCTCACAATTTTCTTTAAATTTGTAGACTGTTCGGACTGATTTTGGTGTTTCCAGGTTTGTATTGTATCATCGTGGGAGCTTAAAAAGGGCACTCTAAACATGTCTTGGAATCCTCGAGATAGTCATGGCTTGGACTCCCTTGTGTTGGCCTCAAAATATATGCTCAAAAGCATTAATGTCAATTTGGATTGCATCATGGAAGGAACACCTAGCATAGGTCGATCCAAATATTATGGGTGGTATCCCAAGGGTGAAAGAGAACCCTAGCATAGGTCGATCCCAATTTGTGTATTTATGAGGATCGTATCCTAGAGATTAAAATTCCTAGCATAGGTCATCCTATTTTACCACTGATCAGCTGGTCATTTGTATCATGCCTTATAATTTATAAAGCAAAGAAGAATAAAGTAAAGTAAAGGATGTAACGTACATGATTCCACAAATACAAGAAAAAATGGTCTTTTATCCTTATCTATAAATTGTCTACCTATGGTCGTTTTACGCCTTGTATGCTCAGTACATTCTTTTGTACTGATGTCCCTCAAAAGGAATACTGTGTCCCATGCTACAAGTACAGATAACCTAGTTAGTAGACTTCCTAAGTAGGATTATAGAACATCCAATGACTATTGGTGAGCTCTAGGTTGATTCGGGGTTTTCTGAGTCTGTTATATATGTTTTGGTATTGTATAGTAGTTAAGAGTAAGGTGAGGTTTTGTTTCGACCTTAACTAATTCTATGCATCTTCTAGAGGCTTTATAGACCAATGTAAAGTTAAGCATAGTAGCATCCTATTTTTTTGATGTTATGGCCCCAACGGCCAAGTCTTGCATAGATAGTTTCGGGCTTGCCGACGTGGTTTATTTTCATTGATGCATCGCATACATACTTAGCAGTACCTTTGATTATCATAGTTACATGCATGAGCTAAGGTTATGGGTTGGTGCTCTCGAGCCTTTATGGGTGTGGGTGTCTGTCCGCTCCAATAGAATTTGAGGTGTGACATGTCATGACCTAAAAAATTGGATCGCGATAAATCTACCATTGTTATGTTTTTTATCTTATCTGAAATATTTTTTCTCTATTCAATTTGATCTTCATCGGACTATTTATGACAAAAAATATAATATGAATATTTATTTTCATTAAAAGATTTTACGCTTTTATACAAATAGTGGCTTAAGCTTAAAATTTGATATTAAATTATTTTAAGTGATATGAAGGGGAGCCTTAGAGAACTGGTAAAGTTGTTGCTATGTGATCAGGAGGTCACGGGTTTAAGCCTTGAAAACAGCCTCTGGCAGAAATGCAAGGTAAGGCTGCGTACATTGCACCCTTGCGGTGGGGCCCTTCCTCGAACCCTGCGCATCGCGAGCACTTTTTAGTGCGCTGGGTTACCCTACACTATTATGACAAAGAATATTATATGAATATATATTTTTCTTAAATATTTTCCTCTTTATGCAAAGTGTGATTAAGTTAAAAATTTATATAACTTTTCTATTTTAAAAAAAATAAAAATTAAAAAATTGGTATGGTAATTATATAGCATTTTTAATAATGGAATATCAAAATAAATTTTAAATACTATATCATACCATACCATGCACACCCTTAGGTGTGAGCTTGAATTCGACTTATTTTGTTGATTTAATTGTATCTCAAAATATTTTTGTTTCTCAAAAACTTGATCGAAGGGGTTTGGCATTGGAGAGATAAAAGCTGAGTGTTTGTAAAGTGGGACCCCAATAAGTCCAGTTGTCAAGTGAAGACATGTCTCATACAAGTATGAGTTTGCATGTGCGGCACATGGCAAAATTTCTCTCGGTATGTTATATGCAAGTAATCTTAGCTAAGTATTTGTTTGCTTTGTTTATGCATGTATCCGACATGAGGGAGGGAAAATTATTGTCTAATGGAGTTTTGGACCTAATTGGCATTCAATTAGCTCGTGAGTCATATGTAACAAACTTTAGTAAAATTAACGGTATAGAGATAAAAGTGAAAATGAAGTATATTGCCCCATTTAACGCATCTCCAATCCTTAGTACCTAGCTTGCTGGTACGATCATGTTGCATGGCTGGGAATAGGGATAGGGTTTTCTAAACATGAATTGAATGAAGAAGGAGAGCATAATGTCAAACCTCAACCTCACCGAGGACCCTTACCTCCTCAGCAAAGGGCTTGTAATATGCCGGGCTATCCATCCTCCACACACTTTTGGTATTTTTTATGGAGAAAATCCATTACAATTCTCTTTTCCCCTTGTCTTGTTAGAGATCTCCACCATCATCGCCATCTCCCGTCTCATTCGTTATATTCTCAAGCCTCTCCGCCAGCCAAGAGTCATTTCTGAGATCCTCGTAAGTTTCGTAATATAATTTAACTAAATATCTTATTTTTCAGTTTTTTTTTTACTCTTTTCGGTTTTCAAGTACTAATAGTGAGTACATCTTATTATTGTAAGTTATTCTTTTTTGTGTTCCTCGAATAAACTACGTATTTTCTTCTTCTTCTGAATCTCAAGGGTGGAATAATCGTAGGCCCATCTGTTTTGAGCCGAAGCAAGCGATTTCGCAACTTTATCTTCCCAGATACTGCTGACTACGCACTGAAAAATATTGGAATCATTGGCTTTATGTATTTCCTTTTCATATCTGGTGTAAAGACAGATTTGACCCATATAAGGAAAGTGGGGAAGAAACAATGGTACATAGCCACATGTGGGGTGTTCATTCCCATGTTATGTAGTCTATTTATTGGAATAGGTCTTCGAAAATCCTTGGAAAAAGAACTAGCCAAAGCTTCTTCCATGTTAGGAGTAACTTCGGAATTCGCAATCACAGCTTTCCCTGTTATCTATCTGATTATCAGAGAGCTTAATCTCCTTAGCTCCGAAATTGGAAGAATGGCATTATCCACTGCCATAATAAGTGATGTAATTGGACTCAATTTTGTTGTTGTATTTGAGGCAGCTAAACAAGGGGAGCATAAAACTATGGCTGCTTTATGGTTTGTCATTTATTCTTTTGTAATTGGCGTATCCATTTTTGGAGGCGTTAGACAGATTATGATATGGATAATTAGAGCAACCCCAGAAGGGAAGTCAGTGGAGCAAATTTATGTTGTTTTCATACTCTTGGGAGTAATGCTTTCTGGTTTCTTATGTGATTTGGGTGGTATTGCAGTAGCTAATGGTCCGCTGTGGTTAGGCCTCGCCATTCCAGATGGGCCTCCATTAGGAGCTACTTTGGTGGAAAAGACAGAGACAATTGTCATGGATATTCTCATGCCATTTTCATTTGCATATGTTGGAATGTTCACTGACATTTCATCTATCTACGGTCATTGGACACATCTTCAACCGATATTTTTTATGGCTGTCACGGCTTATGTTGTTAAAATGGTTACTGTCCTCTTCACTTCCTATTTCTTGAATATGCCCTTCAGAGATTGTCTTGCTCTTAGCCTTGTCTTGAGCCTAAGAGGTGAAGTGGAGCTTTTGATGTTCATTCACTGGATGGATTTGAAGGTGCTCATTCTTTTCTTTTTCTTTGAATAACCTAGCTAGGAGGTTAAGTTTTATGCAGGGCGGCTTAGATATATTGGTGGCCTAAGGCGAAAATCAAACGGAGGCCTTAAATTTGCAAGAAAAAATAATTTTCTTTACTAAATCTATTTTAAAAATTATATGATCGATTTGTTCTAATTATTCTTTTTTAAGTAATAATATAAGTAATGCATTTAATCTTTCTTGAGACATAATAATCTAGATATATGAACCTTCAAATAATTCTTTTTTTTATATAAAAGATTTATTTTTTCTATAAATAATATTTAATTTTTTTAAAAAAATCTATAATATATTATCGTAAAAAATGAATTTGGGGGCCTAAGGCGGCCGCCTATTTCTTTATAAGGTAGAGCCGCCCCTTATTCATTGATAGTTTAAAGAATCATTATGCTATTAGTGCTCCCAATTGAAAAAGGTATACTGTCCTGGTCTAAATTTATGCGACACTCTTTCTATTTTAATCTATCTCACAAAAAGTACTACATTTTTTTATTCTTAGCATCAATTTATCTTTATACTCGTCATTTTATCCATACTAAAATAATTTATAATCATACAAATATCTATAGCTTGTTTTAAGCCATGGTTTCAAAATTCTTTCTTTCATTCTTAAACTATTTGTCAGTCAAACACCTTCACATAGTCTTATTCTATTTTCTGATCAGATTGCATATGAAAAATTACGTGTTATTGTTGGCAAACATTACCTAATAGCATAACTATTTACACGTTAGTGCACAAAACACGAACTCTAAATCTACTTGCTCCGTTCAACTTGGTATTTCTTCTGTTTTCGTTTAATGCAGATGATAACGAGACCATATTTCACAATGCTAGTGCTAATGACAATAGGAGTGACAGCTATAGTCACTCCATTGATCAGTGTAGTTTATGATCCAACAAGGCCTTATATGATTAACACAAGAAGGAACATTCAACATACCGCTTCAAACACGGAGTTACACATTATAGCTTGTATACATGACGAGGAAAATGTGCCTGGAATTATAAATATTCTATTCGAGATCTCAAATCCAACTGTACATAGCCCTTTCTTGGTTCATGCCTTGCACCTAATAGAACTTGTTGGCCGTGCTGCCCCTGTTTTTATTGATCACCAGGAATCGGAGAGCACGAACCAAAATCCAATCCATAATGCGTTGAAGCTTTTCGGTGGAGAAAATATCAAGATTCATTCATATACATCATATTCTCCTAAGAAGAGCATGTATCAAGACATTTGCAAGTTGGCACTAGAGAAGAGGGCTTCTCTTATTATACTTCCCTTTTATAAAGATCAAACGAGCACTCAAGTACTGGCAAGACAAGGAGTTAAATTAGTGAACTCTAATGTGTTAAACCATGCTCCTTGCTCAGTTGGGATTCTCGTTGACCGGGGTGCTTCCGCTACAAGTCATAATGTAGGTGTGTCAATGAGACGGTCATCAATTCACCGTTTTGCTCTACTTTTTATGGGAGGATCAGATGCTAGGGAGGCACTTTCTTATGCTGATAGGATGGCTGCAAATCCAGATGTATCGCTTACTGCTATTCGTTTCCTTTCGCATAATGGTGAAGGGGATAATGAGATGGAGAAGAAATTAGATGATGGTCTGGTGACATGGTTTTGGGTGAAGAATGAGGGAAATGACAAAGTTATGTATAAGGAAGTTGTGGTGAAGAATGGGGAGGATACTATAGCAGCACTTCACACAATGAAGAATGATCAATTCTTTGATCTTTGGATACTTGGGAGGAACCAAGGGATAAATCCGGTGCTATTGCAGGGATTAACAGATTGGAGTGGTGAAAATGAACTAGGAGTTATAGGAGACTTTCTTGTGTCAATGAACTCGGGTACCACGGCTTCTGTTTTAGTGGTACAGCAGCAGGTTTTGAGAGGCCAAGAAAGGACTTCTCTTGGTTTTCTTGAAAAAATTGCAAGTTGTAAATTGTAGAGACCTCATATTTAGGTTTTAGGAACAGTAATGAAGTGTAGCTTTTATAATATATATCTATATATCTCTCTCTCTATATATATATATATGTATATGGATATACATATGTATATATATATATATACATGCTAGATGTCGAAGGCCCGTGCCAGAACGGGCCCAATATATGTTATTTTTTAGTCTCAATTTATGTGACACAAATATAGTTTAGATAATCAATTATATTTTTAAGATGCTTTAGTTATTTTAAGTTGTTAACTATCGTAATTTATAAACTTTTACTTAATTTTCAGATAATACATGTTACTCTGATTGTACAAACTTTTGTGACATTGATAGTCAATTATATTGTTAAAATAATTTAATTTTTTTATTAGTAAGATTTATAATACCTCGTCTCTATTCTTATTTAAGTGGCACTGATATAATTTTGAGAGTCAACCAAATATTTTACATACTTAAAAAAATTTAAGTTATTAATTATTGTGATTTATTGTACTTTTTTTTATTTTTTTTGAAATATATAACAGATTAATTTTTTTAAAGATATTTTAAGCTATTAACTATTGTAATTATAGTACTTCTTATGTAATTTTCAAATAGTACATATTACTCTCCTTTTTCAAACTTTTGTGGCATTGATAGTCAATTATATTTTTAGTTATTTCAATTTAAGTGGCACTGATATAATTTCGAGAGTCAGCCAAATATTTTAGATCATTTAAACTTCTTAAGTTGTTAGTTATTGTGATCTATACTGTTTTTTAATATATAACAGATTAATTTTTTTAGATATTTTAAATAGTTAAATATTATAATTTATAATACTTGTTATGTACTTTTCAAATGATATATATTAATCTCCTTGTCCAAAATTTTGTGGCGTTGATAGTCAATTATATTTTAAAAATAATTTAAGATTTTGAATTACTGTGATTTGTAATACTTTTTCTTCAATTTTGATTTAAATGATACTGATATAATTTCAAGAGTCAGCTAAATATTTTATATCTTTTAAATTTTTTAAGTTATTAATTATTATGATTTATAGGAATTTTTTCGTAATTTTGTTGAAATATATACCAGATAAACAAAATAAGACAAACAAATTTAAATTGATGAAAAAAATGACAGCAAGGGAAAGGACCAATGAAGTTGTGCCAAAACAGACAGATTGGCCTTTAAATTTTTAAAGTTGTTAATTATTGTGATTTGTAGTAATTTTTGAAAATATATAACAGAGTATTTTTTTTAGATATTTTAAACCGCTAACTATTGTAATTTACAATATTTTTGATGTAATTTTCAAATTATATATGTTGCTATCCTTATTAAAAAATTTGTATCATTGATAGTCAATTATATTTTTTAAATAATTTAAATTTTAAATTATTGTGATTTATAATATTTTTTCTTCTATTTCTATTTAAATGACACAATGTTTAGATGACTGTAATAATTAATTACGGGTGATAGAGTAAAATCATTAGTGAAGCAGTGAAGCAGATATGTCTTAAATGACTTATAATAACTAATTAAAAATTTTATAACAAAATTATTATAAAAAATACCTATGAAAAAAATTAAGTGAATCACATATAAGACATCAAGTTAATTTAATATTTAATATTATTAATTTTTTAATACTTAAATGACTTTATAATAATTTTTAATACTTAGATGACTTAACATAATTAATTAGGAGTGATATAATAAAATTACAGTTGAATCACCTAAAGCAGACATATCATAAATGTCTATTTTATTTTTTATTAAATATTAATAATTTTTTAAATTTAAATAACATATAATAATTAATTAAAAGTGATATAGTAAAATCACAGAGCAAGCTGAATTGATCGGTAAAGAGGACGACAAAAAGTTCCTCTCAAGTGCCTTTTATACATAAGTAAAATATAAATATAATTAATAAAAATTTTCCAATACGTAAATGACTTATAATAGTTAATTAGGGATGATATAGTAAAATCACAATTGAAACAGCTGAAGAAAGCAGCACAAGCAGACGCGTCAACCTGCTGTCTGCTTATTCCCTCTTATTATTAGTAGTAAATATATATATTAGTTTAGGTGTACGCGCTCCGCACGTGTATCTCAATTTAATGAGTTTAATTTTATGAATACTTAGATATAAAAAGCATGATTGTTATCACATAATTATTAATGATTTGATTATTGATACAGGTAGTAATAAAAATAAGCAAGAAAATGCTAGCCTAACTATCTAACAAACTTTCTATCCTAATTTGAGTCTTCCATAATCTCCTATCAAAGTTTATATGTTCGATAAACTAAAATTGCATGATATCCATTCCGTACAGCATAATCAATCTAACCACTATTCTATAGAACGTATAATTTATATATAATATTTAAAACTATTAATGAAAAGAAATAATGATAAAGACGGCGATGATGATGAATGCAAGAAGACGACTTGAATTAAAATCAAAATAAGAATAAATATAGAAGTGGTAGAGGAAGACGAAGAAAAGTAGAAAAATTATTCATTAAATCTTGATCCAAAATATGAAATACAGGTGTAAATTTTTTTATAACGTAAAATTTTGATTGATTTTTATCCCGTTTTGGGGATCGATCCTTCATCAGACTCTACGTGCACACAGACAAGTGAAGAGCTACCTTATTTTGCATTCAAACATATGATTAAAAAAAAAACTAAACTATTTCTGCAATAAATAAAAACTTCATTAAGAATAAAAGTAGTACGATTAAAACTATGACCGACATAATGCTTTTAGACTTCCAATAAAAGTTATGACATTACAAAAAAAAAATCATAAATTAAAAAGAATTTAACCTTTTATCATAATGTGTGACCTCCCTATACCCTCATATTCGATACACCCATATAAAAAGAGAAGCACAAATTTTTGAAAATAAATATATCACGGACATACAATAATATTAGAAAAAGCTACGACATTATGAAAAATTTAATTTATAAATTAAAAAATAATAATATTTTACCTCAATTTGTGACCTCTGTACCACATTTAATGCATCTCCATGTATAAAAAAAAATCACAAATCCTATCTTAAATATAACAAAACTATTGGATATATAACAAATAAAAACATAGATAATAATAATTTGTAATTCTCTATGAGAAAATTATAGAAGTTAAGAAAGAAGTAACAAAAATATGAAAAAGAGGAAGAAGCACTAAGAAAAAATAAGAAGTTTTATTTCTTCTAAATAAATATAGAATTTGAATCTATTATTTGGTCCTAAATTATTATAATAGTATTTTAGTTATACAAGAAATTGGTTTGATCCTAAATATTACCATAGTACTTTAGTAATACAAGAAATTTTGGACATAATCGATAGTCTAATTTTTGTGCCCTTAATATTGGCACATAGAAATATTATTATATTTGGTTCTAAATGTTATTATTATACAAAGAATTTTGTAGTTGATTTATTTTATTTACTTGAAAAAAAAACTATCATATATTTCCTTTTTCTCTTACTATTTTAGGAAATAAATGTGAGTTACCATAGAATTTCTTTTCCTTGAAGAAACTTTATACTAATATTATTTTTTATTCAAGAAAATAATTAACTAATATTTTAAAAAATATAAAAAGATAATTTTATCTATTGCGGACTGTTTTAATGAAGGGTAAAAAGTTCGAATCACTTTTCTTAAGGTCTTCACACTTTTAATATATTATAGATATAGATATAGATTATAGATATATATTGATACGAGACAGCCACCAACACACGATAATAAGATGGAAACTAAGCTATGGCAGCAACACCAAACCGAGAATACAAGAAACAAACATAACAAATGCGATAAAGTAATATAGATAGTAAGACATACACTATTACAAGAAGTAGGAACTAAAAGATGTATCCAATCTTAGAACACCTAAGGCTTACAATAGTAACAAAACACTCTTACGTAGACACAAGAGGGAATCCACCACTCAAGCACCAACGTTTCTAGCAAAAATGCAGCACTAGTGATTCAACACTAAGTGCTACCCTAGTTACGGTTTTCACACTCTCTCTCAAGAGATGAGTTCTTTCAATCATCCTTCTTCAAAAACTAAGGAGTGAAAAATAACCTAAGTTATCTATTTATAGGCTAAACTATTACATAAGAAAAATATCCAAAACACCCTTAATGAAAAGGGAACAGAGGGGCGGTCTTGGTGTGTCAGGATAGGGGTTGCCTTGGAGTGTTTTGGAGCATTTAAAGCTCTCCAAAATACTTCAACACTTGTGCTCTCGGGTAGTCATCATTCTACGCCTCCAAGAAACCCTCCACACACGGAACTGCTCTCTTGAGTGTCCAAAACGGGTCCTCCATGCATGCTCTTGTGTCCTCGAGGTGATCAAAGGTTGAATCTTCCAGTATTGGACTTCAATGATGTCATCAAAATCTATGATGGTCATTTCACTCGTATTATCCTCCCCTTCTTGAAAAGGATTTGACCTCAAATCCATACCTTTCAAAACCTATGAAAAGGACAACAAGCACAATATCCTCATGGCATGAGGGTTGGGGTTAGTGCAATAAATAACATCATTATGCCTAGGCGGTACACACTTGAAATATAACTACAAATCCTTTGTTTTAAACATGAAAAGATTTGTGCAAATGTCACAAAAAAATGGCTATGATACACTCCAAGAGAACACTTAACCTTGTTTGAAATCCTCCTCATGCACAACTTGGGTCTATCAAGCGGGTTGCAAATCCATAAGAATGACTTTCCATCATAGGGAAGGATACCAACATTCACAATTAAATCTTTCTTATCGTCTTTACCAAGCATCAAGTCGGATGTACAACAATCTCCACATCCCAAGAGGTCACCGGGGTCAAAAGGGTGAAGTAGCCAAGGACCTAGGTCTTGGCTATACCCAATTTCCCTTATGGTGCCATCCCCAAAATTAGGCACACCCTCTATTTTACCATTAGTAATATCATGAAAAAGAAGAGGGTAGAGAAAGGTGTCACACAAGTCAACACCAACTATGGTGTCCTTATACATGTATTCACTAGTTTCAAGTTCATCACCATTAATATGCTCATCATAGAAAACACACAAAGAAGAAGTAGATAGAATCTCTAAGCAAATTTCACCTTCTCTTTCAAAGGAGCAATCTGCACATAGATACAAACTACCACAGGAAGCAAAGGGATCACAATCAAAACCACCTTCACAAGAACAAGCACAATTCGGGTTCCCTAAACATTCAAGCACATCAAGATCACCTTCACCCAATTGGCCATTCTCACGATTCTTATGAGTAAAAATAAGTCTTTCATCACATAACATGCTCAAAGAATCATCACCTATCTTATGATTAACTCTATCAACATCTTTACTAAATTGAGGCATATCAAACGCACCATCTATATGCTCAAGTAGTGGATTACGTTCATGAGTAAGTTGATCATTATACACACCCTCACTAGTTGTTGGAAACTCACATACCAACATAGACTCACCTTGGTTTTCACAAGGATCAACTAGTGTGTTAATAATCTTATCACTTGGCAATAAGGCCCTATTCAAGTTATAAGTGCTAGCACAAGGTGGACACAAATCATTCTTATGAGAAGAATCAATTTTGTCATCTATAGGATCAACTAGTGCTTACGTACCTACAACAAGAGTTCGGTCTTCATGCAACCTAGCAATACCATGACCAATACTTATATCGGCAAACATGTTTTTTAAAGATAATGATTCCATAAAGAAGTTATAAGACATGGGTTTTAAGTTGCGCAAGAGGGAAAATGATCAGAATACCATCAGCTTACAAGTTGAAAAATGTTCACAGGAAGGTACAACTTCCCCCCTCCCCTAACTCATACACAATCATATGAGTGGTATACACTACGTATACCCTAGACAGAATATTGGAATTCAACACTATCCATGATATGAACCCTAAGGAACAACTCATACCAAATCTTACAACAAGTACCCATAACCCGTACACTAGGCAGAATACTCTAGGCTAGACATATTGAGCAACATACAAGTGGCTCACCTAATCCATACCACCTCTGTATAAGTCTTAAGATATCCTTTCATACCTTGGATAGAATGTACCCTAAACCACAATGATTATCATATGAGTTGAGGATCCTAAACCGTACCATATCATATGACAAGTACCCACAAGTCGTATGAAGTCCAGAAGCTCAAACTCGCAGAATTTTCTAAGGATAAAACCCAGGGTGTTTCAAATTAGTAGGAAGCAAACTCACCACCTTCAACCTCCGAAGCATGCATAACCTGGAAGATTTTCTCCATCTCATCAATGAATTTTTAAGGATCCTCCTCAACCTTTGTACCAGTAAATATCAGAGGATGGAACCTCATGAATTGTCTAACTTTAGTGGCCTCAGACGACTATTGTGACTGAGATGTCACCAACTGAGTCAATAAGGCAATGGAGCAACAAAATTAAGCATGAGTAACTTCCCCAAGAGGCTACTAAGCATGAGTGTCACCCTCTGGAGTAGGATTAGTGGGGATAGGTAGAACTCCATGAGTATAGTCAGATACAACAACCCTTGACTGGGTTTGGAGCCACATTATCCTCCGATGGGACAGAAGAGATTGCATGAACATCAGATCTTCTTAGAGGCATGATCTAAAAGAAAAGTAAATGAAAATCATAAGAATCCAAGACCTTAGTATCTTTAGCTCGAAAATAACACAACAAGTATGGGAAATATTCCTAAATGTCTCGTAGCCCCTCTCTTATAAGTGAGGCACGCTACATACCCATAAAAGAGACTCTACTTAGCATGGATTTGTGGACACCCAATTGACCTTGAACCTAGGCTCTGATAACAACTTTGTCATAACCCGAACCAGGGTCAGGCCGTGACAAGTATCTCAAGTCCTACGATGACCAGAGATCACCCCCTTCACCTAACCTAGCCAACCTATCAACCACAAGTGTCGTATGAATTTCAAACACATAACAAGATATGCGAGTAAAAATAACAATATCTTATAAAATGTCTAAACCATCATCATTATAACACATTAAACCAATACATCCAAGTCCAAAGTAATCCATAAAGCCTCTACAATCTAAAGTTAATAAAATATCAGGACATGCCCCTGACAATATCCAAAATCCATGTCCAACAAAGTCTATGAAATAGAGTAAGAGTATCATGAAATGAATGCCTTCCAAACTATGGAAGCTCACCACTTCAATGTCAACTCACAAACCACTCGAATACCTGGTCACTGTGTAGAAAAAGAAAAAGAAGCTCTGGTACCTATATCGCATGGGGATACAACGTTCAAAAGGTAGTTAGCAGTTGAAACACTAACATGTAACTTACGCATAGAGGAATAAAATAATGCTATTATTAAAACAAAGTCAAATCATTATATTCAATTATATGTATACATGCATATGTATATATTGTGCTGGGGTAGGGAATAAGTCTTAGAATGAACTTTGAAAACATTAACCTGGGTTGTGTAGCATAACCGTCATAAAAAGAGGCACCCAGGCTCTATATGGGTCCAGCTCTCCCCTAGTTGGAAGGTCCCCAGTGCATGTAGCCACACAAACCAGAGAATATCCATTTCTATATGTCCCATTATAGAGGACTCAAACCTCCCAGCATAATCAAGGTGACTTAAGCACCAATGTATACAATATGGGGGATTTGAACCTCCCATTCATATATCCATTCGGGGGACTCGAACCTCCAAGTCATATAGAAATCTGCACCGGCTAACGCGGTTTCCAGTGTTATTCCTTCATACTCTACTTTCATGGCCCACCTACACATCCTGCTTTAAAACCCAATTTAAAACATTATTTACATATGCACACAACTATAATTCTAACTACTTACCAAATGCATCCCATTGGTATCGTCGTACCAATCCCCTTGCAAGCATACAACATGCCATAACCATTATCATTTGACTTTAAGACTTGAACCCATTGTCTATACAAAGTCATCAATTTAATTCAAAATTTAGGGACTCATACCCATGTATCCATTTAAACTACCAAAGTTACAATTTAATTCAACTTATGGCCAAAAGGCCTTTCATGAAACCATTTACCAATCATTTACTTTATTAGGCTAATGTCTTATTTCAATTCAATTTATGGTAATCAAGGCCTTTACAAAATCATTCATACTTCATTAACATTATTATACCAAGCATTGGTTCAAAACCCAATTCATCATGTGAGAAAATTCTTCTCATAAGCATTTTTACAAACAGGTTGAGGGCATACCATTATCAAACCCTTATTAAGTCAATAACCATCAAGTTAAGGTTAACCATGACCCAATCATTGAACCATAATTTCCATACACCCACATATGCAAAACCATTAGCAAAATATGTATAAACACAAGTGAAATCATGAGATAACAATACTCAACATTAGACATTCAAGCCCCCAACAATGGATTTCAAAACCACTATTTATGATTCAAGAACAATAGTTAAAACACATGATTTTTATGAACTAACAATGAAGTAAGAGTCACATGCCTGAATTACAAAGATTCACGGAGAGAATTTAATCCTCAATCCTCTAGGTGACCACCTCGATGAAACCCTAGCTTAATCTTTTACAGAGTATTTTGGAGAGTTTTATGATATATCCAAGGGAAGAATAAGGAACCAAATAGTTTTATAAGATGTGGGGTCTTAAGGTATTGAGTTAGGAAATGTCTAAAACACCCTCAGCTTAAAAGTTGTAAAAGACTCATAGGAGGGTACGATTGGATCCCTCCACTCGTACCCCATCAGATGAGTGGTACCTTCAACTCGTAACTTAATCAGAATATTGGACATCATAATCTATCCAGTATACGACTCCCTAGAATGAATCGTACCCTACCATATGAATAGTACCCATTCAAGTCATACCCTAAGCATAATATTAAAGCTAGACACTGAACAACATATGGTTTAGTGCTATACTTTTTATATCATTATCAAACGAGTTGTATGATGCCTTCTCGTACCAATAACAGAACTTCGCCAAACTAACATTGTCCAAATATGACTAGCATACTTAACCCGTACCCACACCATATGACTTGTATGGTGAGTCGTATGATGCACAGAATGCCCAAGACTTAGAAAATTTTGAAAGGGCAAAGTTTGTCTATTTCAGCTACTAACTGTATTCTTTAATAATAGAGTATTATCTATTTTCCCTCTTTTGAAACCATTTTCCAGGAGAAACTTTGAGATTTTGTCATACCAGGGCCTTGGGCTTGCTTAAAACCATAAAGATCTCTATACAATTTAAGCACATGATGAGGAAAATCAATAGCTTCAAATCATGGTGGTTGTTAGAAATAGACTTCTTCCAATAGGTTTCATTCAGAAATGCACTTTTGGCATCCATTTGAAATGTTTTGAATCCCATATATACAACAAATGCAACAAAAATTTGGATTGCCTCTATTCTTGCTAAAGGGGAAAAAGTCTCATTGTAGTCAATCCCTTCTTACTGGTCATAACTTTGAACAACAAGCCTTGCTTTGTTTCTTTTGATAGTTCCATTCTCATCTTGCTTATTTTTGTACACCCATTTGGTTCTAATAATTATTCTATCAATAGTCCTAGGGACTAGATGCCAGACTTAGCTTCTGTCAAATTGCTGAAGTTCTTCTTGTATTGGATTGATCAAATTAATATCTTTCAGAGCTTCTTTCACATTCTTAGGCTCAATTTGAGATAAAAAGGCTGAAAATGGAATAAAATTTCTATCTTGAGCTCTTGTTTGGACTCCTATTTCCAAAGGTGTAGTCAGATTCTCAAGGGGTGAGAAGATTTATGCCTCCAGTTTTGCCTTCTGAGATTGATTCCACTAGCACTAGGTCCATGTAAATTCAGACTAGTTTCTTCTGGTTATTCAACTACTAGAGACGGGATTTGTGATTGAGACCCTGGATCACTATCACTTTCATTATTCTCATCTGCATCATTTATCCCTTGATCATTATTTTCAGCAATATCATCCCTTTGAATTGGGATGAGTTCTTTAATTTCTGAATCTTCACCATCACTTGAGTTCATTTGATTTCCTAACTCATAAAAGATCACATGAACACTTTCTCCAACACATCGAGATCTTTAATTTAAAACTCTGTAAGCCTTTCTTGTTGAGGAATAGCCTACAAACACCGCTTCATCACTTTTAGAGTCAAATTTTCCCAATTCTTTCTTGCCATTGTTTAGCATAAAGCACTAGCACCTGAATTGTCTAAAGTAGTCTAGCTTAGGCTTTCATTTGAATACCAGCTCATACTAAGTCTTATTTAGAAATAATCTAATCAAGCACCTATTAGTCAAATAACAAGCAATATTTACTGCTTCAGCCCAGAAACTCTTTGGAAGATCACTAACAATCAACATGGTTCTAGAAATCTCTATGAGTGTTCAGTTCTTTCTTTCAACAACTCCATTTTTCCGTGGAGTTCTAGGAGAAGAGAAGTTGTGACTTAGTCCATGCCCAGAACAAAATTCTGCAACTTGAGAGTTCTCAAATTCGGTTCCATAATCAAATCTGAAATTAATAATTTTGCAATTTAGCTTTATTTGAATTTTCTTGGCAAAAGCTACCATAGCCTCATATATTTTATCATTTGTTCTTATAAAAATTGTCCAAGTGAACCTACAGTAGTCATCTACAACAACCAATACATATTTTTTCCTTTTCTACTTTGGACTTTAATGGGTCCACATAAATCCATAGACAGTATCTCAAGAGGCCTGGAAGTGCTTACCTGCTTCTGCAATTTGAAGAAAGATCTGGTTTGTTTACCTTTAACACAGGCATCACAAACTTTTTTTTCTAGAAATTTCATCTTTGGCATGCCACAGCCTAGGTCCTTTGAAATCAACTTGTGTAGAAAGGAAGAACTTACATGTCCCAGCCTTCTGTGCCATAAGTCAGCATCTTCTCTTTGAGCACTTAAGCAAGTTAATTCCCTATCAGCCACAGACTTTAAATCAGCTACATACATATTTTTTACCCTTTTGACTTTGAGAATAATTCTTCCAATTTCATGCTTGATACAGTATATCCATCAGATGAGAATTTTATCTCATTTTCTTTGTCATAGATTTGAGATACACTTAGAAGACTGTACTTAAGGCCGTTCACATAATACACATCTTTTATTGCATGATGTGGTGATTTTTCAATCCTTCCAACACCTTGGATACACCCCTTTTTACAATTCCCAAAAGACACACCTCCCCCTTAAAGTGTCTTGACGGAGAGGAAACAATCAATCCTTCTACTCATGTTCCTTGAACAACCACTGTCCATAAACCAGTTTTTGGCTGTGATCCCCTTTTTCTATCCTATTTTCTTCTTTATCTTCAGTAGTTGCCCTAAGGGAAATAAAGGAACCATAGTTGATTTTCTTATCATCCCTTTTCAGCATGAAACCATCTCCATACTCTTTATCATACTCAGATTTACTAGAGGAGTCTTCCCATTCATCCAACACCTTCTTCACTATATACCTAGCTACGTCCTTTCTTCTTGAATTTTTTGGATTTTGATCCTTCTTTATATCTTTTTCTTTTCTGGTATTAAAATTTTTTTGTTGATCCATCTTGTGCATTGGGCAATCCCTAATGAAATCTTCAGAACTACCACCTTTGTGACAAACTTTAATTCTGCCAACACTTTTGATAAGCTAACAACTTTTCTTTCTTGCTCTAACAATCATTGTTTCCAGAAGGGAAATATCAGTGTCTTCCTCACTTGAGTCACACACTAAAGTCTTCAATGTCAATGATCTCTCCCTTTTTACTTCCTTCCTCTCCACCCCTTACTCAGTGATAGCATTTTCTTTACTTTCCTAGGATTTTGGAATACCTCCCATAATTGTTCTCACTTTCTTATATAAAGGAACCTTTTCTCTTATTTCTAGATTAAGTGAAGAAGTAATGATAACCTAAACACTCTAGGTATGAACCTTTTAGAGTGAACCAGCTCTGATACCAATTGATGAAACCTTGAGGGTTGCACCACACAGTGAGGGACGTGGTCCATCAATGTCAGTCACAGGTCATAAATTTGTAACGCACTAAGGAAAGTAAAACTTTGCTAAAGATAAAGGAACACACTGATTTAACATTGAAACCCCCTTACTCAAGGGAGGAAAAAACACTGCTTACCCTCAAAAGATCTCTAAAATCCACTATAATCAACCTCTTGATTACAGACTCGACTTGAACCTAACTCTAGGTTTCTCCTGCTTGTAATAACTCTACTACAAGCTCACCTTGACAAATCTACCAAGACTCTCTCAACACTGATTAACTCTAACCAGTATCAAGCTTAGGCAACTCTACCTAAGCTCTCTCAAAACAAAAAAAACATTACTCTTATAGAATGAGTAATCCAATTACAAACCAATATCTAAATCAAGAACATATTCACTATCAGCACACAAAGACTAAGAACTTGAACTAAAATTGAGTTTTTGCCTTTTTCTCTTTTCACTCTTTTTAAATTTGCAAAAACCACTTGATAGAGGAGCATACTTTTCCTTTTATAGGTGAGTGCTGATAAGGGTTGAAATACAATTGGACCAGGTGTCCTAAATAGTACAAGAAATACCTGTGTAGTTTTTTACCAAGAGGACAAAACTGTGTAGAAGTATGCCAGCTGTACTATAGCCTTGAACATACAGGGACCTAGTCCCTTGTAGTCAGTTGCTTATCATCAAAACAAGATACATCAGACTTTGAGCATCCCAGAATAGGTAGAAGTTCTATGCGGATCGTAAACTTTCTACCATATGATTTAATGTTGGTGATTGGGTCTTCTTTCGTACTTTTCCCATAAAGGGTGTGATAAGGTTTGGGAAGAGGTACAAACTAAGCCTTAGGTTGTCATGACCCAAACCAGTGCCTAGTCATGACGAGCATCTCAAGCCCACCATGGGTCAAAGACCACCCTCTTAGCCTTACATAAAGAGTACATAAATATAAATAGTGAAAGTAAACCAAAATAGCAATGAAAAGGATAGATAAGTCAAAAGAAGATTCTAGGAATCAAAACAAACGATCAAACCAATACTTGTCCACAAAAGACTCTAAGAAAGAATACTAACTAAGTCAGGACATGCCCCCGACTATGAAAAAAAGAATCCTAAATAAAATACTAAGACAATAAAGAGATCAGTGAGATGAAAGAGCCTTCTGAAAGATGGAGGCTGACGACTTCACAGCACATCCACAGGAATACCGAATCATCTAACTCTACAAAAGAGCAACAGAAAACCATTGGGACCCTACATTATGAAATGATCTAGCATCCAGGGATGTTCAGTGGGACAAGAACTAGCATGTAACTCAAGGAATAGGGATAAAATAATGCAATCACCAAAATCCATTCATAAACCATATGTACCACGTTCATCTACATATATATAGGATGTCGTAATAGGGATAAGGGCCATGAACATAAGAGTTTAAAGTATTAACATAAACTATGTAGCTCGCTATGTCCTAAAGGCAACCATGGGCTATATGGGTCCAGCTTCCCCTGATGGAAAGGCCCTAGTGCGTATTAGTTACACAAAACGAGAAAAGGCTAAAGTCATCAAGGCTATAGCCCTCCCAATATAGATATATACACATAATTTGTACACCAAGAAAATGATCACATGGTCCCCTAATGCCAGTAAATGTGGTTTTCAGTGTTAGTCCCTCGGGACCTACACCTTCATGGTGAGCTACACAATTTCCCTTAAGCCTAAATTAAAATACTTTCACAGAAAAAATAATTAACCCCGAAGTCTTTCATTAAGTCATTTATCAACTTGGTATTGTCATACCAATATGCTTGCAAGCTAATTCAATTATTCCAAACCAATCTATATAACAAAATGTCTCCCAAGTGTAAAATTCAAAACAAAGGCCACTAAGGCCATCCAAAACTATATTCAATCATTTATCCTTTAATAAAAAGTAATGGGATCAAAATACAAGTTAGACCATGCAATTATCCATATTCAAATTCAAGTTTACCAAGTGGGTTAAGGTTAATGCCATTATCAAGCCAAAATTTCCTCCAATTTGGGGAAACCCATGTCCCCCATTCCAACATTAACAAAATGCACCAATTCAACCCCCAAAACCATAAATTAAAGCATGAATAATCCATTTAAACCATGGAAAAAGAAATTCAAGTAAACACAATCAAACCCCTCAATACAATTTAAAACCCATAAATTAATACATATCAATATTGATTAAATAGATGCCAAAATGTAAAAATACAAGTTAGCGATGAGCAACATGCCTGAAATATTGAACAATATGTAGAGAATTTGAAGTTTGGAGCTTGGATGTTGAATTCTTTGTAAAACCCCTTGAACTTTCTTGGGTTTTGAGTTTAAGAGAGAAAGAATAGAATTTTTTCTTTGAAACCTAAAAAAAGGGTCAATTTTATGTTTAAAAGTCATACAAGGGGTAAAAAATTCAAAAGCCCCTCACCCCAAGTGAAAAAACAAAAACTAGGAAAAATTAACACAAGAGCGTGACACGCCCTTATCACTGAGGGTAGCCTCCATGCCACTCCCTTAACGTGGAGGCTAACCTCCATGGAACGCCCTTATCATGGAGGCTCACTGCTTCAGGGTCCCAAAATGACCTTAAACCCCTTCCAAAAATTCCAAAACTTTTCCAAAACACCCTTTTAACATCCCTTAAGATAATTCGAGTCAAAAATTGACATTACGCACATGGGAGGGTCAAAAATAAAATGATCAAAATTTTGTGGGGTCTCACATTATCTCCCCCCCCCCTTAGGATCATTCATCCCCGAATGATGAGTTACGTCATTTTTCACACGAAAATAGTAAGAATACATTAGAATCCAAGGACAAATTTGAAAAGTGATAAGTTGGAAATGAAACTCATACCTTACACACTTTCATCCAACACAAAGAATAAGAACGGGTACTTGGATCTCATATCTTCTTAATGTTTCCATGTAGTTTCTTCTACCTTGTGATTTCTCCAAAGAACCTTTACTGAATCTACATCTTTTGCCCTTATTCTATGAACTTGTCTACCTAATATTTCAACAAAGACATCCTTGTAAGATAAAGAATCTATATACCAACATCATCAATGGGCTCTATCAATGAAGGGTCACCCACACACTTTTTAAGCATGGACATATGAAAAATAGGACGAATCGAAGCCAAACTTGCTGGAAATTCCAACTCATAAGCGACATTCCCAATCCTCTTTACAATCTGATATGGACCGATGTAATGGGGACTGAGTTTCCCCTTCTTCCCAAATCTCATGACTCCTTTCATAAGAGACACCTTTAAGAACACCTAATCACTTACTTGAAACTACAACTCCCTTCGCCTCACATCTGCAACAGACCTTCGGTGACTCTGAGCAATCTTAAGTCTTTCTCTAATCATCTTAACCTTCTCCATGGCTTGGTGAACAAAGTCAGGAACAAACAGCCTAGTTTGACCAACTTCAAACCATCCAATAGAAGACCTACACCTCTTATCATAAAGAGCCTCAAAAGGAGCCATTTGGATATTAGAATGACTGTTATTGTAAGAAAACTTAATAAAAGAGAAATGGTTAAACCAACTACCTTTAAAGTCAATCACACGGGCCCTTAGCATATCCTCCAAAGTCTGAAAAGTATGCTCTGCTTGTCCATCCATCTGAGGGTGAAAAGTGATGCCAAGGTTCACCTGAGTACCTAAACCTTTTTTAAATGCACACCAGATATAAGATAAAAACTACCTATCTCTGACTAAATACATTGGCACCCCGTGTAACTTTACTATTGCCTGAATGAACAACTTAGCATAATCGTCTCTCAGGTTGTCAGTCCTCGTAGGCAAAAAGTGAGCAGACTTAGTCATCCTATCCAAAATGATCTAAATGGAATCATACTATTTGCAATACCACGAAAGACCCGTAATAAAATCCATAATAATTATCTCCCACTTTCACATGAGCAACTTTACCTTTTGAGACATGCCACTAGGCCTTAAATGTTCAACCTTAACCTACTGACAAACCATACACTTAGCCATAAAGTTTTCCATATCTCTCTTAATATTATTCCAATAGTAGATTTTTTTTAAGTCATGATATGTTTTAGTCGAACCTGGATAAACTGTATATCTAGATTCATGAGTCTCAATCAAAATCCCTTCCCACAACCTATCAACATCAGGAGCACACAATCTTTCTTGATGTCTCAAGATGCTATCTCCCCTAATCTCGAATTCCATAGCCTTTTCCTAACCCAAGTCATCTTTAATCTGCATAAGTATGGGATCCAAAACTTGTTTATCCTTTACCTCAGCACCAAGAGATGATTTAACCACTTCTTAAACAACCACTCATCTATCCTTAGAGTCCAAGAGATAAACTCCCTAGTTAGACAACCTGTGAATATCCTTCACTAACCTTCTTTTCTCCTTAACCACATAAAATAAGCTCCCCATAGACAACCTGCTAAGAGAATCAACAACCACATTAGCTTTACAAGGATGGTAGTGCAGACTCATGTCATAATCCTTAAGAAATTCGAGCCACCACCTCTGGCTGAGGTTCAATTTCTTTTTTATAAATACGTACTGCAAGCTCTTATGGTCTGTGTAGATATCCATATGCACCCCATACAGATAATGGATCCAAATCTTCAAAGAAATGACCACAACTGCTAACTCTAGATCGAGAGTCGGATAGTTTCTCTTATGAACCTTAAGCTACTGAGAAGCATATGCAACATTATTACCATGCTGCATTAAGATGCAATATAGTCCCATACGGGATGAATCATAATACAAAACAAACCCATTTGTACCCTTAGACAGGGTCAAAACAGGAGCAGAAGTCAACTTTTCTTTAAACTTCTCAAAACTACCGTCACAAGCATCAGACCACAAAAACATAACTTTTTTCTAGGTCAACTTCATCAGCAGGACAATAGTAGATGAAAAACTCTCCACAAACTGCCTATAATATCCAAATAACCCCAAGAAGATCCTAATGTTAGTTGGAGTCATGGTCTAGGCCCCTTTTTAACTGCCTCAACTGTTTGTAGATCCACCTTGATCCCCTCACTAAAAACAACATGCTCGGGAAAGGTCACAATAATTATCCAAAATTCACACTTAGAAAATTTTGCATATAATTTTTGGTCCTTAAGTATCTGAAAGACAATTCGAAGGTGATTAACATGATCCTCTTCACTCTTAGAGTACAATAGGATGTCATCAATGAAAACTATAACAAACAAATCAAGAAATTTCTAAACACCCACTTCATAAGATCCATGAAACCAATCAAAGCATTAGTCAACCCAAACACATAACAAAAAACTTATAATGGCCACACTGAGTTTGAAAAGTAATCTTGGGAATATCAACATCCCTAATATTTAATTGGTGATATCCCATACAAAGATTAATATTATAGAAACACCTAGCACCCTAAAGCTTGTTGAAAAGATCATTAATCTTAGAAAGAGGATACTTATTTTTTAGTGTAACCTTATTTAACTGGCGATAATCTATACATAGTCGAGAGACTTATCTTTCTTTCGCATGAAAAGTACAGGAATATCTCACTGAGAAACACTAGAATGGATGAACCCTTATTAAAAAGATCCTATAACTATTTTTTTAGCTTCTTTATTCAATCGGATCCATCCTATAAGGAGAAATGGAAATGGGACGGGTATTCGGTTAAAGCTCAATCCCAAAATCTATTTCCCTGTCAAGAAGAATTCTAAGAAGATCATCCATACAACCCCTATAGATTTTGCTAGTGACAACAGAATCACCTATTGGAGTAGACATAAAAAAGGGGTCAAAAATATTTTTAAGACCAAAACCAAAATGTACAGCCACATAAGGGGTCATATAAGATAGGGTAGAACCTGGATCAAGCAAATAATAAACATCATGAGAGAAGAGTTGTAACATACCAGTAACAATATCTAAGGATGCCTCGAACTCCTGATGAGTAACAAGTGAATAGAGATAATTCCAGCCAGTGTCGGTACTAGAAATGGCGTCCTTAGGTGCAGGAGCCAAAGAAGTGGAAACAAAAACCTTATTAGCTCTAGTAAAAACCCTAGCCTAAGAACAATCACGCTGCTTATGACCAAGATAACCATAATTATAGCACCAATTTCTCCCTACCTCATAATATTCATGATGAAGCTGCCCACAAAATTGGTAAGGAGGATAGGGTAGGGTTGACTAAGCTCCACAAGCCTGAAACTAGGCACCCTGTTCCTTAGGACCACTTCTATCCTAAAAACAATGATCACTCGAAGGCTTAGGATAAGGAGCACTAGTTGTCAAATGAGAATTTTCCCAATTCTTCTTCTTAGTCCACTGCCTACCATCTCTCTAACAATTCTGATGATTTTCACACTGCTCTAAATTTCTAAATTTCTTATTCTACCTCTCTCCTATCTCTACTTTCTTTCTTTCTTAATTTTCTACCTGTTGTGTATAAACCACCAGTTTGTATATACCTATATCATTATTCAACATAGCAGCCTGCTACTCTAACACTAAATCATGAGACAAACTAAAAACAAACTTCCTTGTTCTATACCTCATAATAGATACCAATTCTGGAGCATAACAGGACACCTGCTGAAATTTTAAAGCATACTATTTAATACTCATCTTACCCTGCTTTAAGTTAACAAACTTTTCTGCCTTAGCCTCCCTCAACTCCTTAGGAAAGAAGTGATCAAGAGAAGTAACTGAAAATTCATCCCATACTGTCGGTTTAGCATCATCACCCTCATCGGTTCCTACTCCTTATACCACTGGTACACCATATCCTTTAACTGATAAATAGAAAACTCCATAAATCTTAACAATATCGACATTGAACCCCTAAGGATCCTCCTCAACCTTAGATCCTGTAAAGGTTGGGGTATTCAATCTCATAAGTTTATCAAGATGGGCAACCTCAGATAAACTAATTGCAGAACTAACATGATCAGACTGACAAGACTGCGATGCTACCAGTTGAGCAAGCATATGAATAGACTAACGAAACTTTGCATTAGAGATATCTCTCTGAGGTGACTATGCATAAGTATCACCAGCTCTAAAAGCCTAAGGAGAACTAGTAGGGACCGGTGGAACCCTATGTAGAGAAAAAAATTAGGAGCAGGGACTCTAGACTAGGTATGCACTCTATGAATAGGGTAAGTTCCCTTCATATTTTCCTCAGATATGACAGAAGGTCCAATAGAGTTATACAATCTTCAGATCTTTGTTGAGGCATGATTTGAAACACGTGTAAGCCAGGAGTTGGAGATGTTTCATAGCAACTAGACTCTATAGCCTGAAATAGAACACAAGAAAGGACAATATTCCTAAATTTCTTATAGTTTTGCCCTTATAAGTGTGGCGCACTACACACCCATAAGAAGGGACTCTACTTGATACAACTTTGTGGATACCCAAAGACCCTATATCATGCTCTGATACAAAGCTTGTCATGACCAAAATAAGGTCCTATCCATGACAGGTATCTCAAACCCACCGTGGGACTGAGACCACCTCTTTAGACTTACCTCAAAAGCATATAAATATAAATAGTGAAAGTTAACCAAATTAGCAATAAGAAGGATAGATAAGTCAAAAGAAGATTCTAACAATAAAAACAAATGATCAACCCAATACTTGTCTGCAAAATCCTCTAAAGCCAGAATACTAACTAAGTCAGGACATGGCCCCGACTATGACAAAAAGAATCCCAAATAAAATACTAAGACAAATAAAGAAACCAATGAGATGACAGGTCCTTCAAAAAGATGGAAGCTCGCTACTTCATAACAGATCCATAGAAATACCAAATCACCTAATACTGCACAAGAGTAATAGAAAACCCTCTGTACCCTACATCATGAAATAATGTAGCATCTAGGGATAGTTAGTGGGGTGAGCAATGGCATGTAACTCAAGGAATATGGATAAAATAATGCAATCACCAAAATCCAGTCATAAACCATATTCACCATATTTATATACTTAAATATATGATGTCGGGATAGGGACAAGGGCCATGAACATGAGAGTTTAAAGTATTAACTTGAACTGTGTAGCTTGCTCCACCCTAAAGGCATCTATGGGCTATATGGGTCTAATTCCCTACTGAAAGGGTCCTAGAGTATGTTATTTGTATGAATTAAGAAAAAACTGAGGAAAGTTTAAAGACATCAAGACTATAATCCTCCCAATATATATATATAATGTGTGCACCAATCACACGATCATATGGACCCCCAATGCCGACATACGTGGTTTCCAGTATTGGTCCCCCTGGACCTACACATTTATGGTGAGCTAAACAATTTTTTTAAGCCCAAATTAAAATAGTTGCACAAAAACCAACCATTAACCCTGGAGTCTTTCATTAAGGAATTTACCACCTTGGTATCATCATATCAATATGCTTGCAAGATAATTCAAATATGCCAAACCAATTCATATAACCAAACTAACTCCCAAGTTCTATTTAAAATCAAAAATCAAGGCCACCAAGTCTATCCAAAACCATATTCATTAATTTATATTTTAATGCAATACTATGAGTTCAAAATACAAGTTAAACCATACAATTATCCATATTCAAGATCAAGTTTATAAAGTGGGTTGAGGTTAATTTCATTAAAAAGACACAATTTCCTCCTATTTGGGGAAACCCATGTCCCCATTCCAACCATTAAACAATGCACCAACTCAATCCCAAAAACCATAAATTAAAGATTGAATAATTCATTTAAACCATGGAAAAAGTGATTCAAGTAATCACAATTAAAACCATTCATCCCAATCTCAAACTCATTAATTAAAACACATAAATATTGATTAAATATATTCCACAATGTAAAAATACAAAGTTAGGGATAAGCAAAATGTTGAATTCTCTATAAAACCCTTGAGCTTTTTTGGGTTTTGAGTTTAAGAGAGAAAGAATAGAATTTGATCTTTGAAAACTGAAGAAAAAGTGTCAATTTTATGTTTAAAAGTCGTATAAGGGGTAAAAAGACCAAAAGGCCCTCACCCCAAGTGAAAAAACAAAGATTGGGGGAAATTAATAGATGGCGTGGCACGTCCTTATTATAGAGGGTAGCCTCTGTTCCACACCCTTACCATGGAGGCTAACATCCATGGCACACCCTTATCATGGAGGCTCACTTCCTTAGGGTTCAAAAATAGTCTCGAACTCCTTTTAAAATTTTCAAAACTTCCCAAACCACCCTTTTAACATCCCTTAACATAATTCAAGTCAAAAATTTACATTACGCATGCAGAAGGTTCAAAAATAAAATGATCAAAATTTTATGGGGTCTCACATAGGTATATTGAACCACTTGAGATTCTTCAAAATATAGGGGATGTAGTTTATGAGTTAGCATTACCTTGGGATTTATCAGTTGTTCTTCTAGTTTTTCATATTTCTATACAATATTGTTATATTTCAGATTAGTCTTATATTATTTATTGGTTTGCAGTGCTGTTAGATGAGAGGTTATCCTCTATTGAGGAGCCCATCTATTCTATCCAAGGATATTAGGTGGTTGCATTCTATAGATATTACAGTGGTTAAGGTATAGTAGAGGCATTGATCAGTAGATAAGACTACTTGGGATGTTGAGTGTCATATGCATGGTAGTTATCCCCAGCTTTTGGCTGATTCAGATATTTCCCTTACCTATAGTTCGAGGACGAACTAGATTCTTAGTGGTGGATGATGTAATGACTTGATTTTCAAAATTATTTATTTCTATCTAATTAACCATTTTACCTTTCCTAATGGTTGCTACGTGATCTTCTTGTAGTGTGCAAATGATTGGCATGATTCCCAATGTATTTTGGTATGATTTGTGTTAGTTTATGGTTTTGGGAGGTTAAAAAGGTTTTATAATTGACTTTGATCAACATTTATTATTTTGTGTGTTAGATGGAAAAATGGACTATGGCGTAGATCCAAAACGTCAATTTTGGGTTGGTAACATGATTGGTGTGATTTTATGGCTTTGTTTCTTATTTCTTCCTTAATTATAAAAGTTGTAAAATTGGGTCTCGAGGGTTAATTCTCTGAAACAACCTTTTTTTAAAAATTTGATGTCGTCATTGAGTCTGGAGCATTAAATTTGGTATGGTAGCATAGTTCGTTTGTGTTTTTAAGATTTTGGATGAACCCCGAGGGGTTGGAGGAAACTTTAAAAAATTTCCAAGTTCAGCTAGTACAGCCGCTAAAGCGCTATTTTGGCTACTTTAGCAGTGGGTGCTAAAGCGTTATTTGGCCGTTTTAGCGACCCGACCCCATCTGGGAAAGAGCATTTTAGCAGGCCTTGTCCGTTTTAGATGAGGCTAATAAAATAAACCCGCAAGTGGGTATTGCTAAAAGTAGTACTTGACCGCTAAAGCAGCCATTTGACCTCTTATGCAGTCATCGCTAGAACTATATATAAACAGAATTTTTACTCATTTTTCCACTATTTTTTTAACTTGACGCTTCGGGTTTTAGATTTTTTGGGATATTTCTTCCATTTTTAATCTTGGGTAAGCTCCAAATCCTTTTTTCAACTATTTTACTTTAATTCTTACCATCTTAAGCTTGTTAAAACACCTTTACATAAGTGAAATTTGGGGATTTTTGCTCGAAAGGCCTAAATTAGTATTTGTTTAATTCAAACCACAACTTCAATACATTTTCACTTGAGATTTCGTTTATGGATTCCTTAAATCATGGGTAATGTGTTTATGAACAAAAATTCTGGTTTTACCCTTCTTTTTCAAAAACCTATTTCAGAGGTCCATTTTGACCCCAACTTGGAAATAGGCAATATGAGTACCATTGGCTTTTCTTTGATACATAGATTCTATTTATATGTTTAGCATATTTTGAGATCGTTCGTAAGGGGAAGGCTTCATGATTGGAGGCTTTTTGATCCAATTTTCTGTATTCGGGGTAGGTTATGTCTTATCTTTCTTCAGACTGGGTTGGGTAGTTAATACAGATATAAAAGCATGTTATGGGTAAGGATATTAATCATAAAACTGGTGATATTTTCTATTCTGTGCCTGTGTGTGAGCCTATGATTTTGTTATTGGTGGTTTGTGACATTATTTGTAGTGTGTGATCATGTGGAGTCTTATATGATGTTGTTAGCCTGACATTAATATATTTGGTTGTTTTCTTCTTGGTTAAAATTGCCAAAGTTGGAATTTATGTGGTATTAATGGCATAAAATTTGATATCCTACTCTAATAATTTCTGAACTAGATTGGATCATGGATGGTTAGCTTATTAAGTATTTTTTCACTCACGTACTTGGATATTGGTTGGATTTTGAAATTCTCATTTTGGTTTGGTTGTGAGATATATATCCTCATATCGTACATACATTCATGAGGCATTGGTACCACTATGGGAATGCTAATTTTTCTGACAAAAATATGACATTAAACCCTCTGCCAAAGATCATGGCTGAAGATGAGTCACGGATATTAGATTGGTATTAGTTTTAGTTATTGGAGTTTATATGGGTCTTGAAACCCCCCATTGGTCCTACCTTGGGACCAATGCTAGGTAGGTGTATGTGTAGGCTATGCGACAACCTCAAACTTATCATGTTATCATTATCATCATCATCATTTCCACTACATTTTGTATATGATCTCTCTATATTGTACATTAATATTCAATTTAATGTCTATCTTTTGGTATTTCTTTTTTCGTACTTGTACTTGATATATGTGCTGATATTTAAAACTTTTAGTGGAGATCGTGTGGGCTGCCATTTTGGAAATTTTCTGATTGCAGGTGATATACCTATAGTTTGTATTTTATATTCATTATTTTCTACACTGCTCAGTCGGCCTATGATTCCTACTGAGTACAAATGGACCGTACTCATCCCTAGTGCCTTTACAAATGGACCGTACTCATCTCTAGTTCCCTTTTGATGCATATCCTGGTACGAGTGGGCCACACGGTAGCTGATTTCAGGCAGTACTTGGAGTATTTGAGGTAGTGGTCTCTCTATACTTCCAAAGCTGATCTATTACCCCATCTTATCTAAATTATGTCTTGTTTGTATTTAGAGATAGACTTATGTTCCTTTTTGACTTATCAGTTATTTTTTAAGACTTCAAGTTGTATGTAGATTATTCTTACATTGTAACACACCGGGTTTTGTGGTGATTTTTTGTATCATTGATATGTATGTTTCCGCTATTATGGTATATGTGTGGCTCAACTTCATTCTAGAAGTCTTGTTTTCTCTTTCCCTATCAAATCGGGTGATTGATTTACTTGTCAAGACTTACTGTGACAAGTATCATTATGACCCTTAATTTTTGGGTCGTAACAAAGTTAGTTATGACTCAAGTATCGGGAAGCTCAAAGTTATTCTTAAAATTCAAGGTTTATTTATGTAGATAATATTATAGTTGAAGATCTCAAACATCTCTTAAAATTTGGGTTGCAGATTTTGGCCAGGTTATATTTTTATAGAAAAAATTACTTAGCATAGATAGAAAGTATCCTTAATTATCTATCATGGCTAATGTTTAAAATAATTACCTTACATAGTCAAATGTTAAATAAAGAACAATTATTTAAGTGGACCTTCATATACAAATATAATAACTTTATATCATACAATTAATCTCTCTCATTTAATTAGCTTAAATTATGGCAAACTTAATTGAGCATTTATTTGTATTTTTTTGATATAATTTTTCAAATTGACCACTTTATTTGATTTTTCTACCTATTCGTAAATTTTGCATTTATTAAATTTTTCACCCTCTTCTTAAATTTTTCACCATCTTCCCCAATTTTTTACTTGAAAAGTACTATTGGTATGTTTTTAATATTTTGACTCTTAAATAGTATATTTTTGTGATTTGCCCTCGGATTTATTAAAAATCACATCAGAAAACATTTCTTTAAATTTTTTTCTTTCGATTCATGCCGAAAAAAGTTTCAATGCATATACAATATATATATATGTGTGTGTGTGTGTATTTGTTGTTAATTACACACAAATACGTATATCGTGTTAATTTTTTATGTTTATAAATATGTACAAATAACCATCATATATAATTAGACAGTTGTCATGTATTTACACACACACACACACATATATATACCTATAAAATATGCATATAAGTTGTATGATAAATTTTTTATTTGTATAAGTATGTTGGTTCATATTTTATACATTACACACAGGCATACAATTATCAAGTGTTTGCATATAATTAAATTACATATTTGTAATGACCCTTCAGGTCATTTTCAATATTTATGCTTATCTTCATCATTTGAACTTCTTCATATCTGACCCAAGTCATTTATGACTTGCTGGGACAAACCATTCGATTAACGGGTAGTTCGTTTGTTTTTTAGAGTCAATTCCCTGTTTAGAAGTCTTCGCTGGTTCAAAATGGCCACCGAGCAAAATCCTTAGTGAAATAATCTCGAATAAAATTTTTGACTATGCCAGTAGATCCATAATATCGATTTTAGTCTAGGTAGACCTCTGGTTTGGGTCCCAATGCACCTGAGCTCATTTCGACCTTTTGGTCGAAAAGTTAAAAATTAAAAATAATAGGTATGGGGCCCATATTTGATCGAGACGACCTTGAATTGAAAATACAACTTTTCCATCATTTCCAGAACGTCAAGTTTAGATTAAGGAGACCCTTGGTTCAGGTCCTAAGGCTCCCGAACTTATTTTGGGCTATTGAGCAAATTTTATGAAAAGTGATAAAACTATAGGTGTGGGCCCCACTATTTACCTAAATGATCTCTCATGAAATTTTTGATGATCAATGGATTTGAAATGTGGTTTACACTCAAAATTCACTATTGGATGATGTTCTTTGGATTCCGAATGAGTTTTGAGGGTCAAAAAGTTATTTTTGAGTTTGTTGTCATCTGGTGCAACCGAGACCACGGCCAAGAGTGTAGCAATCACGGTTAGCACAATTGTGGACCGTATGACCGCAATAGCGGCATCTATTTAGCTGTAGGGGCTATATAAAGGCCTCAAGATGCGTTTGGGGCATTTCCCCTTCACCATTTAGACCTAGAAACTCGGGGCTTTGAGTTGTAGGTGACAAAAGAGTTTTAAAATGAGGTGTAGGTGACACAAGTCTTAATTATTGAGTAGAGGTGACAACTACTTTATTATGGATTAAGAAAGTTGGGGAATTTTGAAAATAACCCACAAGTTTTTTAATTTACACTTTTATCCAAATGTTAGTTAATATAATAGGAAAGGAGGGGGAAGGTGCATTTCTCTCTCTTCTTATCCTTTGTTATTTTCTCTCTCTTCACGATTATCGTTGTTCATTGTTGCTGCTACTTTATTCATCATCTTCTGCTTCATTATCATCATCTTCTACTTTATTATCATCTTCATCTTTTTCTTATCGACCATTGTTATTGTTGTTGTTACCGCCACTGCTGCTATCTGACCAATTTCTTAGGTAAAATTTTATTTCCTACATTACTTTCCACTTTAGCATTACTTCATAGGTGACTTTGGTAAGTAAAATTATATTTTTATTCGAATTTGTCATCTGGGTGTACAGTTACTGTTGTTTTTTATACAATGGATCGAACCCAATCATGAATCCAACATAAGTGCCCACAATTTAAACAGATAACTTATCTGATGGATCAGATGATTAATCTGTTGCAACAGACTAGTTATCTATTGCATCAGACTGATTATCTGTTGCATCAAACTGTTTATCTGTTGCATAAGACTGATTATCTGTTTCATCAGACTTATTATCTATTGCATCAGACTGATTATCTGTTGCATCAGACTTATTATCATTTGCATCAGACTGATTATCTGTTGCAACAGATGAATAATCTGTTTGGAACAACACAAATCATCCCTGCAACAAACCCAACAGATTACCAATGTGTTTCAACTCTTGTTATTGCTACAGGATTCAAAATTATTCCTTACGTCCAATCGTCGACATGTTTGTTGAGAAGATAATAGACAGAATAAAAATTAAATATTCCCTCCGTCTAAAATTACCCATCCCAAATTTCCTAATTTGATTTCTTATTTTACTTGTCTTTTTTCATTAATCAAGAAGAGATAAAATATTCCATGTTTTACCCTTTGCATTAATCACTTTTTCTTCAAATTAAAATGTAAACATCATTTAATAGGGGTATTATGGTAAACTAGGCATTTTATTAATTATTTTTCTTAATCAATGTGTCATCTCAATTTGGGACGGATTAATTTAAGACGGAGGGAGTATAAATTTAAACGTCAAAGCCGTGTAACAGACTAGTTATCTATTGAAACAGACTGCATATCTTTTGTAGCATATGAGTAATCTATTTGGAACAACACAAATCAGCCCCTGCCACAAACCCAACTGATAAATCTTAAATCTTGCTATTGCTACTGGATTTAAAATTATTCCTTACGTCCAATCATCGACATGTTTGTTGAGAAGATAATAGACAGAATGAAAATTAAATATGAATTAAAACGTCAAAGTTGATCAAACATAATTTTTTAATTAAACTAAAATAAATTAAAATACATATACATCGACTTAAAAAGAAAGAAACAAAATAATCTAATTATTATTATTATCATCTTCATCATTATTATTATTATCGCCAGCCGACTAATCTTCGACCGTCTGAAGAAGCGCTCTCCTCATCCCGTGGATCTCCCACAATATCCTTACTCTGACAGTGGCCAACTCCCACTGTATATCATGAACCTGCCTCTGCTATACCCATACGGCGTCTCGTAAAATAGCGACATCCCACACTGGATCAGCCATATCTAGAACACACATAAATTGACAAAATCGCAAAAATAAAAGCAAAGAAAAGAATTCAAAAGTAAAGTAATACAACGTATATTTACACAAAAAGCAAGAAAAAAACTTACCAGAGACGGAAAAGCTATCAAGTCCTTGAAGAGAAAGTAGATAAAGGTGTAATATAAAAGACAAGAGCAAGAAATAAATAGATATGTGTAGTAGAATGAATGAGTAAGGAAGGACCTAACCTATTTATAGAGGATTGAATTTGAATGAGTTAGGAAAAAGGTGTGACTTTTCACCACTATTTATTAATATTGGTGTCGTTTTTATTGAGTTATGGCAGTAGATTATATATCGGTTGCATCAGATAACCCCTCTATGACAACAGATATACCATTTATTACAACAAATCAACAATTTGTTGTATCGGATAATATATTTATTGCAACATATATCTTTTTAATAATCATCATATCATTATCTTTAATCCAAATCTGGTGACTTTTTTATTATATAAATTAAAAAACAGATTCAAAAATAAAAAGGCACTACTGTTCACCTCCATTTATTAATACTGGTGACTTTTTGATTACTATAGAAAGTTATGACTTAATTAGTTCTTTTCAGTAATTGTTTTTATTGAGTTGTGGCAACAGATTATATATCTATTGCTTCAGATAACACATTTGTGACAACAGATATACCATTTATTGCAATAAATCTACAATTTGTTGCATCAGATAATATATTTGTTGCAATATATATATTTTTAATAATCATCATATCTTTTATCTTTAATCCAAATTTTGTGACTTTTATTATATAAATTAAAAAAATAGATTCAAAAAAAAAAGCCCGACTGTTCACCTCTATTTATTAATTACATTCAAACTGGTGACTTTTTTATTACTGTGGAAAGTTATGAATTGATAAGTTCTTTTCAGTAACCGTTTTTATTGAGTTGTGGCCATATATTATATATCTGTTGCATCAGATAACCCATCTGTGACTACAGATTACCATTTTTTGCGACAAATCGACAATTGTTGCATCAGATAATATTTGATGCACATATAAGCTATCTTTTTTAATAATCAATATATATTTTAATCCAAATTTGGTAAATTTTTTATTATATAAATTAAAAAAACAGATTTAAAAATAAATATGTCGAAGAGTCACGATCAGTTATTAAAATTAAATAACCGTTCTGCTACGGTTATAAATTATGTTTATCATTTATTTCCTTATTATTTATTTATGAACCATTTTTCATATTAAATTATCAGAAAGTCATGTCTTTTCACCCTCTCAATAACAATAACAATAACTTTTCTTTATCAATAACCGCCTATTGCAATATATGATCGATCTATCGCATCAAATTAACCTCCGTCGACATGTTGAGAATAAGGAATAAACACAATGATAATTAAATACTAAATAAGAATTAAAAATTCAAAGTCGATCACCATGTCCAAACATAGATTTTTGAATCCCTTGGGTAGATCCGATATACAAAAGGAGGAAAATACATACATACATTACATACATACGCTAAAAGAAAAAACATAACCTAATTATTATTAATACTATTATTATCATTACTTTTATTATTATTATTACTATTATTATTATTAATCAGACAATTTTCATCCGACAGCAGCAGGGCCTCCTCATCCTTGCTCTGAATCGGCCAAATCCCTTTGAAATTTATCAAACTGCCTTTGAAGTTCCCGTAAGGACTCGATATGAATCTTCTTGCACGAATCTGGATCAGCCATATTTGTATTGTAAGTGTAGTAGAATGAACGAGTGAGTGAGTAAGGAAAGGAGGCCGGAGGGACCTATTTATAAATAACTGAATTGGAAGGGGTTAGTCAAACAAAAAGCCACGACTGTTCATATCCCTTAATTAAATAAAACTGGTGACTTTTCGAATATGTAAATTAAAAAAACGGATCTAAATACAATATTTTATCTTTATTGTATTCCAGAAAGAAAAGAAAATTGTTTTAAAATATATCTAATATATGGGTAATATGTTGCAAAATATATTTCATCTACCAACTTATTGACAATCTGTTGGAATAGATGGATATATCTATTTTCTTTTCCAACAGATATGTCATATGTTGCAATAGATTGATCATCTGTCGTAACAGGTGTCTGTAATTGTTTCACAATTTAAACAGATATGGCATTCATTGCAACTTTCTAGGCTTCTTTTTATTCAATTTAAGCCATAGATGGGCTAGGAAGAATAAAGTGTGTACATATAGATCCACTATCATATGTGTGGGAGTTAAGTAAGTATTACTGATAAGGTCACCTGGACAACACACACAAGGTACAATATTTTTATGAATATAGTTTTTAACCGATTAGGCACTGATCATTCAAACAAGATCCTGCATTGTACAGTTAAGTTTGATGGGTTCGAATTGATAAGGCTGAGGGGCCCATGAAGATGGTTCATATACCCTGTTACGAATTACTGACGGTTGTTGCTCGTGTTTACGCGTGTCAAGTTTTGAGAAGGGATCAATATTTAGTGTCATTGAAGATATCCAATAGTGATTGGACTTAACTTTAAGTGTGTAGTGAACTCTGAGAATGTCTTCGAAGCCTCGCACTACATCAAACAAGAACAAAAAACCAATAGAAATTCCCCTGTCCTAAATTTATATGGAAGGGTTGATCGAGAAGATGATTATATGCTAGAAAGATCCAGGGGAGAATGCCTGCGAGGAAAAGGGGAGTTGAAGAAAGGCTATATCATTTGAGAGCTAGTTGAAGAAGAGACATAGGGTAGAAAGGTAACTTCTAGAGAATCTGGATGATGAAATTATCTTAAAACATGAGAAATCTTAATCAAGTGCAAATATAAAAGTGTATTCGGTAATGAAAAATTCATCTCTTATTTTTGAAAGAGAAAAATAATGCAGATGGTCACTTTGCTAGGGATTTGCGACTAGGTAGTGTGGTCAGGATTATACCTAGATAGAAAATAGCAGAAGACCAAGAAAGCCACCTTATGGGCATTAAGGGTTGAAATAATGTACAATAAGTCTAGAAAACTTCTGCCAATAGTAACTGCAATTAAACTAAGGAATCTAACGAAGGTAGCAATTTCTAAATTTTAAATTGCATCCCATGCCTTCTTGTTTGTGGTTCCAATTAGGTCCACTACTGTTGACCTGGTTAGAACCACAAACGAGATTGAAAGGAAAATTGAGTATCATTACTTCCTTAACAATATGGATTAATTGATTATATTTTCTTGCCTTAGCATGCTTTAAACATTCTTTGGAGAAGATCATAGGCTTGTTGTAGTATGTGAATCTCGATAATTTTTAAGCTTGCCTCCAGCTTGCCGATTTGGTATCCAAGCTGGTCGTTTCCATCTTTGAAGTTGGTATAGAGTTCCTGGTCTTTTGTGAGCTCGATCAGGAATACTACCTTCAAAGATCTGGCATTAAAGAAGACCTACAAAACTCTTTCGCCAGAAGCCTTAAAGGATACATAGAGGGTAGCTGTGTTTTTTTAGGACAAAATGTGTTGATGTACATTGAAGATGTGGTCCCAACGGTTGAACAATATACTTTTATCGAGCATTGCTCAATGCAGCTTGTTCAACCAATTTGATAAATTAATAAGAAAGGAGTTATGTAACATTTGATCTAAACCGACTTTACCAATCCTATCAAATGTTACGTAACTCTAGGCTCATTACCCTATAAAAAAACTTTGCTCGAGTTAGTGGACAAATCAAATGAGCTCTATCTCTCAGCCTTTCTACTGATTGCTCTTCTCTAATATAGATGACAATATATCCGCTATACAAAAGTCTACACCATCACCAAAAATGCTTGCCAGGGCGCAAGTCTTCAGAAGGCATTAACAATAATCTCTCAATATCAAGTGATATTGAGAGATTACTAGTCATGCCTTCTCAAGACTTTTGCTACGACAAGAATTTCTACTGATGACAAGATAGCTGCCATGCAAAAGTCTACACCGCCAGTAGAAATTCTTGCCAGAGTGAAAGTCTTCAGAAGGCATTATTAGTAATCTCTCAACATCAAGGAAGTCTTGTATGCAATTCTTCAAAAGACATTTAAAAATAAAGAAGTTTTTAGCAATGAATACATATAATTACGGCATCAACAACCTCACTAGATACACTGATAGTTCAAAAGAAAAGGCGGAAATATTTTCATTTGCATTCCTAGTTCTGTAACACCCCGTGTTTTTTCTAGCTTAAAATTGATTCCTAGAATGTTAAGAGTGTTATTCAAAAATTAATAACCTTTATTTCATATAAATTTTTTTAGATTTAGACCTTTCATTATGTGTGAAATTGAATAAGCTTTCCATCGATATCAAATTTTCCCAAATCCAAAACATGGTGAAGAAGTTATAGCATTGTTAGTAATATAGTGTTCCACCTGGGCACTCACCGCATCGCGGTGGATGCCAAAATGGCAATTGTTACATTCCAGTAGACCTTCGTAATATTGGAGCATCACGGAGAAGTCCAAATTCCCAATTGTCAATTTCCAGTGGCGCAATGTTATAGCACCACGTCGCGCCAGAGTGCAAATTCGCACTTGTCCTTTTTCAGTGGCTTAACGCGATTTCAACACGTCGCGGTGAAGGTGTAATTGTCATACTCTTGATTAATAATTTTAATTCTTGTTTCATGACTATAATCCTAAGTATGTGAAGTTCGTATTGGGTGAATAATGTTCATAGAAGTCACTTACAGCCAAGTGGAGCTAAGAATATTGATTCGACCAAAATTTGGCATTCAATCCTACAAGGTTCTATTTTAAACATGTATAATATTTTATATTCGTGGAATTTTCCATCCCAAGACCCACCAAATTTTAAATAATGGAATTAGCTTTTCGATGATACCAATTTCTCAAAAGTCCGATACTCGAGCAAAAAGTTATAGCCATTTTAGTGTGAGACAGTGAGCTGCCGCGATGGTAGCGTGTCGCGCCAAAGGGAAAAATTGGGATGCGGGTTACGAGTTTCTGCTTTAAAGTAATAAGGAGAAATGGGTTATTTTCCCACCTCAACCCAGGTTATAAAAGCACGATCTAAGGCTTCAAATGGAGCATTATTTGCCCCCATTCTCCAATTTTTCTCTCAAGAACAACCCTAATCAATTCCCTCAAGAATCATCAATTCCATCTTCTTCTGTTCAACAAAAAGATAAAGAATTTAGAGTTTCTAATTCAAGAACTTCAAGAATCATCCTTCAAGAGAACAAATAGAGTCCCAAAAGAAAGTATTCACCCAAAGTTCATAATCTAAGGCATGTGGGGTTTCAACAAGGACAATCCTTTCGTCCTTGTTCCCAAAACTTATTTTAAATTATAAATTTACTGAATTTTTGGTGATTTCTCATAAAGTTGGAGTTAGGTTTTATACCCAAATCATATTGTTTGAATCTTATGAGATTTTAAGTGATTGAATGTTGAATTACCTGATAAATTTCATATACTTATGCATGTAATGCGAATTTCCAAATTTTCCCAATTAAATTTAAGCAAGATATTGAGATTCTTGATTTTACTAATTTGATATTGTTAAAGTATGATTCAAGAAGAATATTGAGCCTGATGTTTTGCTATTATTTTGGCTGTTTATACTTGACTTTTAATGTAATTTATACCCATTATCACTATTTACAAGATTATTATTTTTGAGAGATTTTGAAGATAAATTTCATGTCTATTCTCTTATTTTCATGCCTATTGTAGAAATTTTCAGATTTTGAGCTATATTATTATTGAGTGCATTAACAAGCATAAATGCAATGATTTTACATGAGTTTGAGACATAGGTTATTAGGACCTAATTTGAGTATTTATATTTCAAGAACTTGTGCTTTAAGCACCCTAAGATTTGTATATTTTGAGTTATATAATAGTATTTGATCTTAGGATCCTCAGTTAAGTTTTGAAATCCACTTTTCAGAGTTTATTACATATTAAAGATATGAGTTTGGTCTTTATTATAGACCCTTGAGTTACTTTAAGGTGGATTTCCTAAAAGTTCTGAGCCTAAGTACGGGACTAGTATTTAGCACCGAGCGGGAAGTATGGGTTTAACGCATCCTACTTCTCCAGAACTACGTGCCACCATAATATTGAAATTTATGGGCCTAAGGACGAGATAGTTATCACTTAAGTTAAGGTTCTATTCCGATGGAAAGGGTAGAACAACTCTCCCCAATGTGGGTAAGATGTTGGACTCCATGTCAGCTCACATGGTTTATGTCGGCTAGAAGAACCTCCCAAGGATGTCCCCCACTATTGAAATAGTTTTATTAATTTAAAGTATTGAGATAAAGAGTTTAATATACAGAATGAGTTTCATATTTCATCTAGCTTACAAGTTTTGAGAATAAGAAGAGAACACAGATTTTAGAAATAAGTATAATTACTCACGAGATTTATACTACATGTTTTACTATTCATGGTTTATGAGTTTTAGATTTTATATTTGCTCAATCTATGTGAGTCATTTATATCAGCATGCATGATTTCTATAAAGAGTGATGATATTATTTAACTATTGCATGCACCCCCATATACTCAGTACATCCTCAAAGTACTGATCCACATATATGTCTATGTGCTACATTGTCTCATAATGTAGGTACAAGTTGTAGCGCATATACCATATTCAGTCAGTGCACAACTTCCAGTCATCAGGTGATGAGTCCTTTTGATTCAAGGGCTCGAGTTAGTTATACAACTTAAGAAGTGTTGTATTTTTCTTTATTCAGTCGTATTGATTTGGGATAGTTAGGAGTCATGACTCGGCTACCTATAATCAGTATTAGTAGAGGCTTCATAGACAGTCAGTAGTGTTAATGTATTTTATTTTAGTTTTGTTGTCAAAAGCAGAGTTGTAATCTTATAAATTTATATTTGTATTGAACGAGTTCAGAGAAGTTTTATGCTTCCTCTAATTTTGTTCATAGTTATATATTTTATTTAGTTGCTTGTAAGTATGCCAGTTGAAAAGTTAGCTTGGGATCACTTGTAACTCTAAGCACCGTGTGACATCTCAGGACCCATTTTTGGGGCGTTACAAACTTAGTATCAGAGCACAGAGTTCAAGTGTCCTAGGATGTCTGTGAAGATGTTTCTAGTAGAGTCTTGCAAAATGGTATGGAGACATCTGTAGTTTTCTTTGAGAGGCTACAAGGCATTTAGGAAATGTTTCTATTCTTTCAAGTCTCAGATTGTGCTATAGAAAGGGTCTCTAAGAAACTTATACATATTCTCATTTTACTCTATTCGGGCCATCTATGCCTTATTTTCAAGGTTTCAGAAATAGTCCAGCTTAAATCTTTACTGCTAGGGCTTTCTCAAATAGTCTCCTCAGATAGTTATGGAATTATAAGGAGGCTAGAAAGTATCCCATCAGTGCTTTTAAGTTCCAAATTTTGAAGGGCTTTATTCATGTTCATGGAAGTCGTGCACTAAGACCTAGTCAAGTGTGCTTTTAAATTCCTCCTTAGAATCCATAATGATAATCTATACTTCTCAATCTATGTACTGTTCTTGAGGTAGCATGATCGGCAAGTTCCAATTCCCCCCTCCCCCCCCGGATAATGCTCTCAAACTTGCTAGCAAGAAGTTTCTGAAGTCTCACAAAGCGGCTTGAGAGCAGCCTTCTAGTGTGTTATAAGTCCCTCAAGTTTAAAGTTGTTTCCTCATTCTTATGATCCATTCAGTTGAGACAGAGTAAGATGTGTATTCTTAGATCATTGAATATTCTATGTCAAGTTTCCATCTCTTGTAATCTTGTTATCATTGTGTTGTTGAAACTAAAAGTCTAGTGAAGCCGTGTGGGGCTCTTTCAATTCACTAGCATAGTTGCTTTGTTATTCATCTCATTTTCTAGTTAAAAACACAAAATCAACATCTAGTGAAGCCGTGTGAAGACTATTTCAATTCACTAGCAACTTATTATTCATTTTGTTATTCTTGTGTTGGTTGGAATTGGGGGTTTAGAGGTGTAGTGACAAGAAAAATAGTAAGGGCGATTTATTGAATGTATGTATAGCCGAATCTTTTGCATAAGATTGAGTTAGTAATGAAGTGTTATGTCTTTGTGTATTAATTTAGTAGAAGGTAGAGAAGGAGTTATTAGTTAAGGTGAATTGTTGTTTG
Source organism: Capsicum pubescens (assembly GCA_030864215.1). Taxonomy (NCBI): domain Eukaryota; kingdom Viridiplantae; phylum Streptophyta; class Magnoliopsida; order Solanales; family Solanaceae; genus Capsicum; species Capsicum pubescens. The sequence goes on along the minus strand of CM061546.1, from coordinate 203,233,917 downwards.
CTTGAAGTATGAAAAGATTTGTTGACGGTGTTTGTTGTGCAAGAAAAGTATAGGTTATTGATGAAGGTACTTGGTGGATGAGTGTTGTTAATTTAGGCATCCCTGAGATTGCCAGGGGGAGTTTAGTTGAGACTTATAGAGCTATGAACTAAGTTTAGTGGTATAAAAATGGTAGATAGTAATGATATGTAGAAATAGGATGTGTTAATGGATTTTAAACAAGATAGATCATAGGATTGAGATTGATCCTTACTGTTATAAAGTTTTAGCAGACTAATGTTTTCAGATATTTAGCATGTAAGAATATTGTGTGAAGTTGTGGTTCATCACAGCTAATAGTTTGAACAGTTGATGGTCATCAAAGTGGATGAAATGATTTCTTGGCTAGTGATGCTAGTTATATAGAAGGGATCTAGTAGGCTTGAATAGTGTATGCAAGAAGTTTGAGTTCAGTTATCTGTAATTAAGTATGATGCTATGTATATGGTGAAGAAGTATTCCTAAGGTGATATAGGGTTGCATTATTTCCAAGGTTATTACGTATTGTGTGTGATTAGAAGTACCATTGATTTTCTAAGTGGAATGAGACTAGTTATATATATATATATATGATGTTCTTAATAGCTAAGCTAAGGATTTATGGGTAGATGATGTTGAGCCTTTTTTATGTGATCTTGATTCTCATGGTTTAGAAATACAAGTTTAGAGAGGTGATATTAGTAAGCTATGACACGGGTAGTTTGGTTTATTAAAGATTGATGATGTCAGTGTTAAGTGTTAGAATCTAAGTTTGAATCCTTGAAGATTGAGTGAACAAAAGTAAGATTTGAAGCTCTAGATGGTATGAAATAAAGATCTGGTGATACCATGAAGATTCTAAGTTAGTGAGTGTTTAAGTTGTTATATGATGACTTTTGAGGCTATAGAAATCTAAGAGTTGAATCTCAAAAGGAGGTACTAGCATTGGGAGTTACACGTTAAGATACAGTCCTTCAGGGTAAGTTTAGTATTATATGTATTGATTTTATGCCAGACTCTAGAGTAAAGTGATTGCAGTTTAGATTAGAGTTTATAAAGTGATTCACAGACTTAGAGTGATGGCTTAAAGCTAAGAGGGAGATGATAGGGTAAGTAACTAAGTCAGGCTTCTAGATTCTAGTAGTAATAATGAATACTTGTGCGGATGGATGTATTGTGCATTAAGTGAGATCCTAGTAGAAGGTTGAATATAGTTGTTGAAGTGGAATGTACAGTATGAGTTAACTCGTTTAGCTAGTAATTCAGTCTAGCATCCATACAGACAAGTTTCTATGGTTTTCAATCTTCCCATCTAGTCATATCATTCTAAGAGGATATTTGCTCACTTCATGTACCTTGCGAGTTCAACTCAGTTTATGCATCAGTTTCAGAATCTAAATGATCAGTCATGATTCAACTCGTAAACTTCCCATTCATCATCTCAGTCTTTTCCTAGTATTTCAATCAAATCAATATCATTCGGGGACGAATAATCCAAAGGGGGAGATGTTGTAATACCCTGAGTTTTTCATGTCATAAACCTCTCATTCATTTTCTCATGAAATCAGATCCAGCCTAAAGTAATGGTTACTTATAAGTTGATGCCCTTGTTTCTATATCTGCCATATAGCTATTTTCATGAGAATTCATGAACTCGCATATCAGTTCAGTAATTCATTATGTTTAATATTCAGTTATTCAGTTTATTTTAGTTGTGCATGATAGCTTATAACCTCAGATTCCTCAGTATTTTCAACTTAATTATCTACATTCAAGGACGAAGGTTCCTAAGAGGGAGATATTGTAACACCCCGTGTTTTTTCTAGCTTAAAATTTATTCCTAGAATGTTAAGAGCGTGCTTCAAAAATAAATAACCTTTATTTCATATGGAATTTTCCAGATTTAGACCTTTCATTATGTGGGAAATTGAATAAAATTTCCATCGATATCAAATTCGCTCAAATATAACAGTCGGTGAAGAAGTTAGAGCATTGTTAGTAATGCAGTGTTCCACCTGGGCACTCACCATGTCGCGGTGGATGCCAAATTGGCAATCGTCAAATTCCAGTGGACCTCCACGATATTTGTCCATTGCGGAGAGGTCCAAATTCCCAATTTTCAATTTCTAGTTGAACGACGCGATAGCACCGCGTCGAGCCAGAGTGCAAATTCGCACTCGTCCTTTTCTAGTAGCTTAACGCAATTTCAACACATCGCGGTGCAGGTGTAATTATCATACTCTTGATTAATAATTTGAATTCTTATGTCATGGATTTAATCCTAAGTATGTGAAGTCCTTATTAGGTGAATAATGTTCATAGAAGTCACTTTGAGCCAAGTGGAGCTAAGAACATTGATTGGAACAAAATTTGCCATTCAATCCTACAAGGGTCTACTTTAAACGTATATAACATTTTATATTCGTATAATTATTCATCTCAAGACCCACCAAATTGTAAATAATTAAATTAGCTTTCTGATGATACCAATTTCGCAAAAATCTGATACCCGAGAGAAAAGTTATAGACATTTTAGTGTGAGGCAGTGAGCTGCCGCGATGGTAGTGCGTCGCGCTATAGGGAAAAATCGGGATGCGGGTTACGAATTTCTGCTTTAAAGTAATAAGGGTCAATGGGGTCTTTTCCCACCTCAACCCAGGTCATAAAAACACGATCTAAGGCTTCAAATGGGGCATTATTTGCCCCCATTCTCCAATTTTTCCCTCAAGAACAACACTAATCAATTCCCTCAAGAATCATCAATTCCATCTTCTTCTCTTCAACAAAAAGATCAAGAATTTAGGGTTTCTAATTCAATAACTTTAAGAATCATCCTTCAAGAGTACAAATAGAGTTCCAAAAGCAAGTATTCACCCAAAGTTCATAATCTAAGACATGTGGGGTTTCAACAGGGACAATACTTTCGTCCTTGTGCCCAAAACTTGTTTTAAATTACAAATTTACTGAATTTTTGGTGATTCCTCATGAAGTTGGAGTTAGGGTTTAACCCAAATCATATTTTTTGAAGCTTATGAGATTTCAAGTGATTGAATGTTGAATTACCTGATAAATTTCATATACTTATGCATGTAATGCGAATTTCCAGATTTTCCCAATTGAGTTTAAGCAAGATATTGAGATTCTTGATTTTATTATTTTGATATTGTTAAAGTATGATTCAAGAAGAATATTGAGCCTGATGTTTTTCTATTATTTTGAATGCTTATACATGAGTTTTAAATTGGAATCTATACCCATTATTACTATTTACAAAATTATGATTTTTGAGAGATTTTGAAGATAAGTTTCATGTCTATTCTCGTATTTTCATGCCTATTGTAGAAATTTTCAGATTTTGACTTATATTATTATTGACTGCATTAACAAGAATAAATGAAATAATTTTACATGAGTTTGAGACATGGGTTATTAGGCCCTGATTTGAGTATTGATATTTCAAGAACTTGTGCTTTAAGCATCCTGAGATTTGTATATTTTGAGTTATATAATAGTATTTGATCTTCGGATCCTTAGTTGAGTTTTGAATTTCACTTTTTTAGAGTTTATTATAGATTACAAATATGAATTTGGTCTTCATTATAGACCCTTGAGCTACTTTAAGGTGGATTTTCTAAAAGTTCTGAGCCTATGTATGGGAGTAGTATTTAGCACCGAGCGGGAAGTGTGGGTTTAGCGCATCCTACTTCCCTAAAACTATGTGCCACCATGGGATTGAGATTTATGGTCCTGCGGCCGAGATAGTGATCACTTAAGTTAAGGTTCTATCCCAATGGAAAGGGTAGAACTGCTCTCCCCAACGTGGGTAAGACGTTGGACTCCATGTCAGCTCACTTGGTTTATATCGATTAGAAGAACCTCCCAAAGATGTCCCCCACTCTTGAAACAGTTTTATTGATTTAAAGTATTGAGATAAAGAGTTTACTATACAGAATGAGTTTCAGATTTTATCTAGCTTACAAGTTTTGAGAATAAGAAGAGAACACATATTTTATAACAAAGTGTAATTACTCACGAGATTTATACTATATACTTTACTATTCATGATTTATGAGTTTTAGATTCTATATTTTGCTCAAGCTATGTGAGTCATTTATATCAGCATGCATGATTTCTATAAAGAGTGATGATATTGTTTAACTATTGCATACACCCCTGTATACTCAGTACATCCTTAAAGTACTGATCCAATTATATGTCTATATGCTACATTGTCTTATAATGTAGGTACAAGTTATAGAGCATATACCATATTCAGTCAGTCTGCAGCTTCCATTCAGCAGGTGATGAGTCCTTTTGATTCAAGTTCTCGAGTTAGTTATACAGCTTGAGAAGTGTTGTATTTTCTTTATTCAGTCATATTGAGTTGGGATAGTTGGGAGTCATGACCCGGCTACCTATAGTCAGTACTACTAGAGGCTGCCTAGACAGTCAGTAGTGTTAATGTATTTTATTTCAGTTTTATTGTCAAAAGCAGAGTTGTAATCTTGTAATTTCAGATTTGTATTGATCGAGTTCAGGGAAGTTTTATGTTTCCGCTAATTTTGTTCAAATTTGTGTATTTTATTCAGTTGTTTGTAAGTATGCCAGAAGAAGGATTAGCTTGGGATCACTTGTGACCCCAAGCACCGTGTGACGTCTCGGGACCCATTTTTGGGGCGTTACAAGTTTGAATTCAAATAAAAATATTTCTGCCTTTTCTTTTGAACTAGGAGTGAATGTGTTGAGGTTTTTTATGGTAATTATGTGTAGTCATTGCTAAAAACTTCCTTATTTTCTAATGTATTCTAAAGACTTTCGTACAAGACATCCTTAATGTTGTGAGATTACTAATAATGCCTTCTGAGGAGTTTCGCCTTGGCAAGAAATTTTGTTGGCGGTGTAGACTTTTGCATGGAGGATATCTTGTCATCTGCAGAAATTCTTCCCATAGTGAAAGTCTTGGTAAGGCATGACTAGGAATATCTCAATATCACTTGATATTGAGAGTTTACTGTTGATGCCTAAGACTTGCGCCCTTGCAAGTATTTCTAGCGATGGTGTAGACTTTTACATGAAGGATATCTTGTCATCTATATTAAGAAAAAAGATCAGCAAAAAGGTTTAGATATTGAGCTTGTTTGATTTGTGCACTAACTCGGGAAATTTTGTTTATAGGGTAATGAGCCTGAAGTTACGTAATGTTTGATAGGCTTGGTAGAGTCGATTTAGATCAAACGTTACATAACTCCTTGCTTATTAATTTATCAAATTGGTTGAGCAAGATGCATTGGGAAATACTCGATAAAAGTGTGTTGTTCAACAGTTGGGGCCACATTTTTAGTGTGCATCAACACATTATGACCTAAAAACATACACAGCGACCCTACATGTATCCTTTAAGGTTTCTAAAGAAAGTGTTCTGAAGGGCTTCTAGAATTCCCCAACTTTGAAGATGGTATTCCTGATCGAGCTCACAAAAGATCAGGAACTCTATACCAAATTCAAAGACGGCAATGACCAGCTTAAATACAGAATCAGCAAGCTGGAGACAAACTTGACAATTATCGAAATTCAGATACTAGAGTAATCCTTGGATGTTCTCCAAGATATGTTGAAATCATTCTAATGCCATAAAACACAATTAATTATAACCATATTTCTAAGGAAGTAATGATACTCAATTTGCCTTTCAATCTCGTCTGTGGTTTCGATAAGATCAACAGCAGTGGACCTAATTGAAACCATAAACAAAAAGGCATGGGATGCAATTTAAAATTCTGAAATTGCCTCCTTCTCTTAGATTCCTTACCTTAATTGCAGTTTCTGTTGGCGGAAGTTTTCTAGACTTACTGTACTTCATTTCAACCCTCGATGCCCGTAAGGCTGCTTTCTTAGTCTTCTGCTATTTTCTATCTAGGTGATAATCCCGACCATGCTACCTAGTCGCACCTCCCTAGCAATGTGACCATCTGCACTATTTTTCTCTTAAAGAAACAACAGACGGATTTTCATTACCGGGTATACTTTCATATTTGCACTTGATACAGATTTCTTATGTTTTAAGATAATTTCATCGTCCAGATTCGCTAGAAGTTACTTTCTATCCTATGTATTCTCTTCAATTATCTCTCAAATGATATAGTCTTTCATCAACCACTCATTTTCCCTCGAAGGTATTCTCCTACCGCACCTTCTGGAGTATAATTATCACCCCGAGCAACCCAACCATATAAATTTGGGCTAGGGAAATAACTATATTGGTTTTCCATTCTTATTAGATGTAGTGCTAGGGTTCGAAGGCCTTCTTAGAGTCTAATGCACTCTAAAAGTTAGTCTAATCGCTATTGAATCTCTTTGCAATGACACCAAAACTAGATTCCTTCACAAAGCTTGACAAATAAACATGAGGAATAATCAATATTAAATCTTAATAGGGTATCATAACCATATTCATGGTCCCTCATCCTTATCAGTTCGAACCTACCAAACTTAACTGTAAAATTATAGATATCTTGTTTGAATGATCTATGATTAATCGGTAAAAACGACATTCACAAAATCAGTGTACTCTATGTATGTTTCCACGATTACATTATCAGTAATGCATACCTCCCACATATGAAGTGGTTCCATCTGCATGTTGCTTATTCTACCAAACCCATCTTAACTGCAGCCTCTTGTGATGGTCGGGTAAAATTTGATCAACTTTTAGTTCCTTATATCTTCAAAGAAGAGGAAAAAAATTGATGTCACAGAAAGAACATTATCCATCTGTTATAATAGATGTAGAGTCTCTTGCATTAGATGTGGAGTCTGTTACAATAGATATAGAGTCTGTTGCAACAGATGTAGAGTCTGTTGCAATAGATGTAGAGTCTGATGCAACAGATATGGAGTCTGTTGTAACAGATGTGGAGTCTGTTGGAATACATCAAACCAGCCTTGCTGGTGGTTTGATTTGTTCTAACAGTTGCTCTATCTGTTGCAACATCAACAAACAAAAAATAAAAAATATCAACAACAAAGAAATAACATTTGTTCCAATAGACTCGAACAAAAAGCTTTTAAATTGAAAGAAAAAAAGATTTTCAAACAAATATGTCATCTGATGCAACAGATAGAAATATCTATTTAAAAATCCCAACACTACAGTCATCTGTTACAACAGATATAATTATCTGTTTAAAAATCCCAACAACTCACAGATGCAAATTTCCATTTGATAATTAAATTAGATATGTCATCTATTACAACAGATATCAATATCTATTTAAATATCCCAACAGCTCAGTCATTTGTGACGACAGATGAAAATGTCCATTTGATAATTAAATCAGATATATCATCGGTTACAATAAATATCAATATCTGTTTGAAAATTTCCAATAGCCCAGTCATCTGTTACAACACATGCAAATGTGTATTTGATAATTAAATCAGATATGTCATTTGTTACAACATCTATGAATATCTGTTAGAAATTTCTAATAGCTAGGTCATTTGTTCCAACAGATTTTATTACAATTGATTTAGGTGGAACTAGGGATGAATGAATTAGTTCATAGGATCAACTACAACTTCAATTGAGTCTTTGCAATTGGTGTTGGCATTGTGTTCATCCCGACCCGAGTCGTCGATCAATCACTCTGAGTTAAAATGAGCTCTCATTAACTTAATGTTAAGATTAATAGTACATAAATTGATTTAGGTGGAACTAGGGATGAATGAGCTCATAGGGTCAACAACAACTTCAATTGAGTCATTGCAATTGCATGGTATTGGTATTGCGTTCATCCCGACCCGAGTCGTTGATCGATCACTCTGAGATGAAATGAGTTGTCATTAACTTAATGTTAAGATGAATAGTACCTAAATTAATTTAGGTAGAACTAGGGATGAATGAGCTCATAGGGTCAACAACAACTTTAATTGAGTCATTGCAATTGCATGGTGTTGGTATTGCGTTCATCCCAACCCGAGTCATCGATCAATCACTCTGAGTTGAACTAAGATCTCATTAACATAATGTTAAGATTAATAATACCTAAATTGATTTAGGTGAAACTAGGAATGAATGAATGAGGGGTCAACAATAACTTCAATTGAGTCGTTGCAATTGCATAGTATTGGTATTTCGTTCATCCCACCCCGAGTCGTCGATCGATCACTCTGAGTTGAAATGAGTTCTCATTAACTTAATATTTTAAAAACTATATCTTTTGAAATTTTAAAAATTAATTAAGACCAATTCGGACCAAATTAACAATTTCCAAACATGTCATTCTTTTCCTAAATTACAAATCAACCCATACAAATTATCCATTTGCGGGAAAAACTTTTTCTCATTTCAAATCTCAAGTTATCACTCCTCTCTCTCTCTCTCTCTTTCTCTCTTTTAATAATATAGACAACGACTACTCAACATATTGCTAAATTCTTCAAAACAGATTGATTTTCTTCCCATTTTATACCACATAGTTGTTATTTTTGACTTCATTCTCACCTGTATCTGCCTTTTTTTTGTCTTCATAGGTAACAGAGTTCGAGAAGAGTTCTACATTTGTTCGTTATTATAAAAATTAGGGCTTTTTAGTTAATGATGAAAAAAAGACATTTAGTTGTATTATCTTTGAGAATGGGTTAACAACTTTGTGTTTTGATGCTAAAAAAGTAGGAAGCACCCGAGAAAACCCTAGTTTTTGCCTCAATATTTTGTTGACTATCGTGGTATTTTCGGATGGTGTTTGTGGTGTTGTTAGTAGATGTTGTTGTTGATGTCAGTATTTGTGTTTTTATTGGTAGTGTCAGTGGTGTTGGTTTTAGTATTGGTGGCATTGGTGGTGGTCTTGGTGGAATTGGTTGTGGTGTTGGTCGTCCATCTATTGCAACAAATGGAAGATCTATTGGGAGATATTAAATAGGTCTTCAAACAAATTCACTATTTGTTCCAACTGATGGGTTATCCGTTGGAGAATTTTTTTGTAATGTGGCATAGAATAATTTATTGATATTTGTCTTACCTTTTTTAAGAAAATTATGTAGACATCAAATGCAAAGTATTTTTTATTTTTCTATTGTTTGTAGTTAAAAGATCTCTCCCAAAAGAAAAGAAACTGAAAGTGGATCAATTTCTGACCACCCAACAAAAATGGCTAGAGTACAGATAGATTTGGAGGAACTTCCTGAACAATCTCAGTCGGGGTGAAATAAAGCTGAGGAAAGTGATAACTCCTTCTTACCAAAGGGGAGTGAATTTATATTGAAATCCCAGCAATATCCTATCAAAACCTTTAGTTTCAATAGGTTTTGAGTTGTGATGCCGATGGATAACCCTGACAAAGAAACTGGTGATCTTGTACTTAAATGTCAGTTGGGGAAATATTTCGATGAATTAAGGAGAATTATGAAGAATGAAAATATAGACAGACTATTTAACAAGAGATGTTTTGCATACTTTCTTGAGTTGCCTAAAGACTGCACTCTCTGTTTCCCAATGAGCATGGTATATGGTCTTCTCAAGCACAGGATCAAGTACGCGGGGGATGATAAAGATCCGAAGGAGGGCAAAAAAACGATGGATGGAATTTGGATCAATTATTGTAGCATGCCAATTTGTTTTGGGTTGAAAGAGTTTGCCATAGTGACGGCTTGAGATATACTCATTTAGAAGAACCTCTCATCAAGAAAACACCCCACAAAGGGTCCAACAAACGCAAGGGAAAAAAGATGGGTTGTTAGGCATTACTGGACATAGTAGCTACAAAGCGGAGGATTTGATGGTAGATCTCGAGGATAAAGACATACCAAATCACTACAGGGAGAAATTATGGTTAGTTTGGTTTGTCCATTTTATTCTATTAGCGAGAGACGTCAGGAAAGTCATAGAAGATAATTTGTTGGCATTTGCTTATGATTTTGACAAATTTAATGATTATTCCTCGGGATATGACAGATACTACTTGACTATCGAATATTTACTGACAGAGTTATCCACAAGGACGATCATATTATATGGTTTTCCTTGGGCTTTCATGGTAAAATTGATCACTATTTACTCATCCATTAATTTATATTGAATAGTTATAGTTATTATGACTTTTTTTGCTTGTTTCCTATTTACATTTTTTAGGCTTGGGCATATAAAGCTATTCCTCCCCTCCGAAAGCAGTTCAAGAATTACCCGGATAAGGTTTCTCATCCAAGGATCCTTAGGTGGTTGACGGCTACAAAGGGAAGCAAAAAAACATTATGGAGCAGGAGGCTGATCTGTTTAACCCTCTGGATGATGCAATACGTCTTCTTTCAACTAAAATAATTTGCCTCAAAGAAAGATATTGAAATATATGTTCCATCTATTCCGACAGATGGGTCATCTATTGAAATAGATTACACATTAACTGCAACTAGTGCAATAGATGGGTAATCTATTGCGACAGATGATCCATATTTTGCAACAGATTAACAATCTGTTGCTTTGGTTCTCTGAACCCGACTCAACAAATTACCCATATACTATAAATTATGTACCATATGGGTAATCTGATGCAACATATTGTCAATCTATTGCGACATACAGATTAGCTGTTGTGGCAGCTAGATCTGTCTGCTGCATAAGTTGGTTGTGTTAACTTGTAACCCAACTGACTGCAAATTATTATTATATGATTTAAATGCCTCCTGTATTTTTTTTAGGTTGTGCATCCTTGGATCGTGCCTACCATTCATGAGTTGGGGATTACTTATTTTCTTACTCTAGGTCTTGTTGATACAAAAGAAGACCCAACGGTGGAGTTAATAAAGAAGGAATTGGCTGGAGAAATAACCATAAGAAGAGCAGTCAGGAAAGGTGAGCCTAATGTTGAAGCTCTTCATGACCAACCTTAAACTGAAAAAGATTTGGGTGCTTCTTCTGGGGGTGTTGCTGGTGGAGTTGTTGATGATGGTGAAAATCATACTGATGTTGCTGCTATTGCCAGTTATGATTATAAACATGTAGGTGCTTAACAAAAAATAAATATTTTTGCAAACACCCCTTGCACAGGTCCCTCACACCCCTACACCGGTCCCTACCACCCTTATAGTGGTCTCTCTCAGCCCTCTTCACCCTCATGTTCTCATTGCAAATACAAAGTGTGCAAGGACAAAGAGGATAAACTCCTTAAAAAGCTAGAGGATATTGTTGAAGTTGTTGAGGAGTTGAAATCCAGGAAGAGTGTCATACCATCCAACAAGATGAGAGAGCCATGCACTCCTACAGTGGAGGTTAGGAGGAAGAGAAGAAACATTAGACAAATTCTCTCCATTCTAAAAAAAAGCAAAAATTGCAACTCTTCTCGCTTCAAGAGTAGTTGAAGTTCAGGGGCCGTTGAAGAAGGTGGACATATTCGTAGAACTTGGCAAAGAAAAGAAAAAAAAACTGGAAGAAATCATGAATGACAAGACAAAGGTTCAAAAAGAATACACCATGCATTCATTTGCCGCCAAAGACTTCACGAATATGATAAATATGCGTGAGTGGTTCGAGGACAATGTAAGTTTACTTTTGCTAACCTATCCTTTCAATATACTCCCTGAAGAAGAATCTATACAGTAAATGTATAATCTGTTGCAACAGCTTGGTATTCTGTTGCAACCTAATACACATCTGTTGCATAAGTTGTGTTAACTGGGTAATCTGTGAACTATTTCAGAGAACCCTCTACAATATATTCTTTCCACTGTGTTTTTATTCTTTACAATTACTAACCTATTTAAAAATTATCTTCTTATACCACAGTATGTTGATGAAATTCTCTGCCTCATGAGGGGCCGGCAATTAGCGTACCTGATGCTTATGATGTTGCCGATAGGATAATGGACCTCAACTTCTACAACAAATTTCAAGTAAGAGAGCCATGCACTCCTACAGATATAGTACCTATAGTGACAAATTGATTATCTATTTGAATAGGTTGGTCATCTGTTACACTATGCAGATATTTCCCAGTCTGTCTGTCGCAACAGATATCCAATATGTTGCAACATATAATCTATATGTTGGAACAAATCAAGAAAGTAGGAAGACCTGTTATATAACTTCCAGCAGATGACCAAACTAAATGGTTGGAGCTCGTATATAAATAAGCATATGTACAAAGACAGAGATGAACATAATAACAATTTTTTATTTCAAGCCACCTCACTCTACATGTAGTGGCAATAATTTTTATGTCTGGTGAAAGTTGAATTTTTATAATGAAACAGATATAGTACCTATTGTGATAGATCGATTTTCTGTTGGAATAGGTTGGTCATCTGTTGTATTATGCAGATATTTCCCAATCTGTTGTAACATATAATCTATCTATTACAACTTATAGGTAATCTATTGGAATAAATCAATATAGTAGGAAGAGATGTTATATAATTTCTAGTAGATGACCTATGTGTTGCATCTTATGTTACAACATATGTCTAAATCTATTTAATAAGATATATCGTCTGTTGCATCAGATGTATTATCTGTTGCAATATTTGAATCTAGTATTCCATTTCAATTAACATGTTCAAAAATAAGGATTAAATTATATTCACAGACAACATAAAATAAATTGAATCCTTCATAAATTACATGAAATAACTCAACAAATAAATGAAATGTAAAAAAATCATTATGGGTACAAATGATCTACTCTACAAACAAATAAACATGTTAAACCAAGAAGGATAGGTTATTACATTGACGGACTCAAGCTATATGGATCTACTCAATATGGACAAGTTGTTCTTCATCCGTTGCTATGGAATTCGGCTTTGGTCATCGTGGATCTTTAATGTCGCTTGTGTACGGCTTCTGACCTTTTGTTTCTCCATATTTCCATAAAAGAGCAGCACATCTTTTGTGGATTAATCTGACATCATGTCCATCATTTGGTACTTGTAATCCATCACTCGAATACTCGGCGTACGCGGCAACAAAAAGACTGTAATCGCAGCATTTTAAGAAAACAACTAATCCATATCTTGTAGTTCATGTAAGCATTGTAAAATTTGTGAACTGAAACTAAATCATGACACTTAAACTTATAGGATACCAATGGTTTGTTGAGTAATTCCTTCAACATATTGTACATCAAATGGATTACCCATTTTATCCCGGTATGCTTCAATCATTGACCAATCAATACGAACCTTTTGGTTCAAAAAGCCACTCATATCAAGGTAAGTAGGCAATATTTTGGCCAGCTTTTGTATCTCAGACGACGGTTCAGAACGTCTCCTTGGCGACATCGAGTCATAAACTTGGATGTGCCTATCTTTTAGAATGACGACAGCCAACACCCAATGGAATTCATCACCACAATTGATTGGGATGTACACTTCATAGACCAAATGCCAAGGTAAGCCATATGGAATGCTAAAACCTTTGATGATGTTGATTAAGAATTCCTCATTTTGGGAAACTTTCAGCTATTGTTGATAATACCTATCGTAGGCATTATTGATGTAAACTTTGTACAAACAATTGTCTGTGTTTGCAACTTGGTCTTATTTTGGAGGTAGTAAAAAATAACATCGATGTGCTGCAGATATTATCAAACATTTCAGATTACGTGATGAAATATTAATGCACAGATGCAATTAAATAAAGTATTAATTAATAGTAATATGTATGGCATTTAAACCTCATCATTCCAGCAAGTTTGGGACTGTGACATCAAACAAAACCAATTCTTTATTCCAGGATATGCAACAACAAAGTCGAACATATCAAAACCAAGACTCGATTCGTTCACTTTGTAGTGTTCATCATTTTATTTTCTACATGATGATTTATATGTGTTAATGTCATATTCTTACAACAAGAATTATTTTAAAATTGATTTATGTACCTTCTGGTATGATTCTTTAACAGCCCATAGTAATCCATTCTGAATAGTCGTTGATCAACTGTGTTAGTTTTTTTAGAGCCTCATCCAAGATATTGAACCCTTCAAATGGGTAATTCTTCCGTTCTCCCAAACTGACAGGCTCTACTTTTTCTTCTTCTTTGGAAGCAGTTGATGGATTATCAACTATGATATTATGCTCTTCAGTAGTAGCTTCTACTGTGACATCCACCTGGAAAGCTAGAATTACAGATATACAACAGATTGTCCATCTGATGCAACAGATGAGTCTTATGTTGCAACAGATGGATCATCTGTTAGGACATATTCAAATAAGTAAATCAGAGCAGTACGATAATTTTTAATACATGACCCATCTGTTGTAACATAAGACTCATCTGTTGCAATAGATAACGCATCTGATGCAATAGGTTAGAAATAGTTGCAACAGATGTATATATCTGTTTGATAATTTTCAGCAGATGTATCATATTTTGAAATAGATATATGCCTATTTGTTTGTTGGAACAGATGATGTACATTTACCTTTTTCAGCTCATGTTTCTCTCTTGTGGCCCTTGCACACTGAACAACGATGAAAGACAAAGACAAAGACAATGCAATATTGCTTTTTTTAATGCTTGATGATTCCATGGAAATATCTTTCCTTCTCCTCATAGCCACCTTGATCTCTAGTGGAGTGTATGGATATGAAATCCTCTTTGATAGAATGACACCCCTCTTAGATGTCATTTCCTTTATAGAACCAGTTAGTACATTAATAGCATTAATCACTCCATCGTGTTTCGCCTTGAAGTTTTGACATTTACATGCAGAACATTTTGTAGATGTGGCAAAATCTGGCAAAAAATCTATACAATCAGTACGATCAAAATCATAATGGCTTGTTGTTTCAAAAATTATAAGAGGGGCATTATTAGCCCCAACAGCAGCACCACTACCACTATCATCATCAACAGCAACAAGCCCACCCTCCAAAATTATTTTTCTTGTGATGATTGTTGCTCCAAACAATTCCATTTTTATTCCATCAACAACCTTAGGGTCCGATAAAGTTTGCATAGACCGTAAAGTAAGAAAAAATGGCATCTTCAACTCTCGGTTGGTCGAAACAAGCCATGGATGGATAATCTAAAATAAATTAGTACATATATTAGAATGATGATGAAATCATTTAAAATAATAAATAATTAAAACAAAAACTTAATTAGAATTGGACTTACTGCTTCCTTTGGGGGATTAAAAAGATCAAGAAATTTTACATTTTTATCAGTTCTGGCCGACAACCATCTCAGGATTCTTGGACAGGAAACTTCTTCCTAGTAGTTCACTTGTTGTCTCAAATAAGGAATGGCTTCAAATGCCCAATCCTATAACATAATGCCAATAAATCAAAAGCATTATTAAATATAAAAAAATAAATTATATCATGATAAAAGTAATATTTACCATGAAGGCCCATGGAAAGCCATATAAGTTGACTATCTTTGGCATTAACGGAGTCAACAAATATATGAAAGTAATTTTGAAGCTTTCATAACCCCAAGGATAGTTGTTAAACTCCTCAAGATCCTCCGAGAGATTAATTAAATCAAGGATTATGTTGTTGTTAATGTCTCTCGCCCAAAGAATATTATGTATAAACCAAACCAAGAACAATGATTACTTTTGCTTCTTTGAGAGTCCTTTAACTTTCAACGCTTCTATCAAATTTTTGTTTTTGAAGCTTGGACCAACAATAGACACAAGGTCCTCATGATCACTTGACTTGCCTTTGCCTTTTTTGGGTGTGCGGGGTACTTTTTTTTGGGTTAGAGTAGGTATAACTTGAGAAAGAGAAAGAGGATAACATTTTAATCCAGTAACTATGGAAAACTCCTTCCAACCAAAACAAATAGGCATGCCATAGTAATTTATCCACACCTCATCCATCTTATCTTTGTTTTCATACATAAATCTACGCTTGAGAAGATTGTATACCATTTTCATCCGGAAACGAGCATTGTTGTCCTTCGGAAAATCAAGATATTTCCTAAAGTAGATTTTTCTGAAATAAGCATTCATTTTTTGTTCTCGAAGTATTTTTCTTAAGGCGTCGAAAGATTTTCCCATGGCTAACTTAATTATGAAATCACCCATTAAATTTGTGGCACCATCGCACTACATTCTCATAGGATAATGATCAATGCTGAAGGTTTTGACCAACTCTTCGGTGGAAGGGCTATTAGCATTTGGATCATATTATTTGAAACATTCCTCCTCCCTGTGTTCATTATCTTCTGCTCCTGATTGAGATAACACTTGTAAAGCAAGCTCATAGAGTGGTAGATGTAGCTGAGCTGCTGCACTCGTTCCTTTACTTGGACTTGATTAGGTTTATTGTCTTTTGGGATCCATATTATCTTAAATTAATAGGAACATAAAATAGAGATTATAATTGATTAATACATCGTTAAAAAGGGATAATAGTAAATCTAACATGCACAACGATAAAATAACAGTTCCAACAGACCACACATTTGTTGACCAGGTATGTTATCTATTACAACATATAACCGACCTGTTTCAATGGATGAGTAAATCATTGGAAACAATAAAAACAGATCGGTAATCTGTTGCACCAGGTATTTAATCTGATTTAACATATAACCAACCGTTGCAATGGATGACTAACCATTGGAAACTATAAAAATAGATCATTAATCTATTGTACCAGGTATTTTATTTGTTGCAACATATAACCAACCTGTTGTAACAGATGATTAAACTATTGCAAAATAGTAAAAATAGATCACTCATTTGTTGCACCAGGAAGTTTATCTGTTGCAACATATCACCAACCTATTGCAAGGATGAGTAATCCATTAGAAAAAGTAAAAATAATCACTAATTTATTGCACCTAGTAGTTTAACTATTGCAACATATAACCAACCTATTGCAAGGATGAGTAATCTGTTGGAAACAGTAAAAATAGATCACTCATCTGTTGCACCAGGTAGTTTATTTGTTGCTACATATAACCAACCTATTGTAATGGATGGGTAATCCATTGGATGCAGTAAAAATAGATCACTCATCTATTGTACCAGGAAAGTTATTTGTTGCAACATATAACTAACCTATTGCAAGGATGATTAATCCGTTAGATACAGTAAAAATAGATCACTCATTTATTGCACCAAGAAAGTTATATATTGCAACATATAACTAACCTGTTGCAAGGATGAGTAATCCATTGGAAATAAAAAAAATAACAAATCTATTGCACCAGAAAGATTATCTGTTGCATTATATAACCAACCTGTTGCAATGGATGTGTAATCCATTGAAAATAATAAAACAGATCACTAATCTGTTGAAATATATCATGCATCTGTTTCAAAATGAGTTATCTATTTGATCAATATTGTTTAGATCTCTTCAAAAGAGAATAGTCGTATGTCGTAACAGATGAATGATTTGTTAGATTGTTCATCTGTTGCATTATATTTTCATGGTTGGATCAGATTTTCATCTGTTGTATCAGATGTTTTAATCTGTTGCATTAGATATTTTTATTTGTTGCATCAAATGTTTCATCTGTTGCAACACCATTTTTACCAAGACAAACAATAAATCAACCAGCAATACCAATACATCACACACACATACTAAGAACATCAATTGTGACCAAAAATCACCAACAAATCAGAATCAACAGTTCGACAACAAGAAGAAGAAATGCTAGAAATTAGGATTTTATTCAGTCCACATTTAAATATAAGTTAGAAATATTGAAATTGTTAACCAATACAAAAAGAGTAGTTGGCTCATGTTCCTCGTTTACTTGTGAAAAAGGAAATGGGACAACGAAGAAAATAAAGTTATTGTCGCTGGAGAAGTCTTCACGCCGATTGATGGTTGAAAGTTGAAAGGGAATGCCAGAGGTTGAAGTCATTGGGGATTGGAGGAAGAATTTTTTAGAACTGTCGGTTGGGAGAGAGCTGAGAGAAGCTATCAAGAGAGAGAGGAAAGAGATGGTTGATTTGGATTGAAGGAGGTGTGGGTTGGGTTGATTTGTATTTTTGAAAAGATTAGAAAGTTTTAAAAATATTAATTAAGTCCAAAATTAACTTAATCAAGTTTCCTAATGATGGTTGACCGTTTAAGTGGGTCAATGTCACCAATCCTTCATTCAAGACTTAAAAGACACCTTTCCTTCAATTTTCTCTAGAAACCCCAAATTGAGAGTCATAACTGAAAATTGGTCATGGGGGTGACTTGGGATCTTAATTGTCATCTTGTATTACGATTATCTTCATGATTAAGGTAAGAATTTCTTGAATTCGTGCTAGAATTTTTTAGTTTGGACCCAAAACTCCAATTTATCTTAGGGCTTGATTTTAGCCCAAAGTATACTTAGTTTTCACCCATCTTTGAAGGTTATGATTCCTTTTTCATGTGTGAACATTGGGTTGGTCTCAAAAACTCATTTTCCATATGTAGGATCCACTTTAGGTTTTAATGTCGTTTATGAACCCAAATTACAATAGTGCAATATGGGTATAATTAGACTCGTACTAATGAGTAGATAATGGTTTTGATAGTGTGATGACATTTTGAGGATTGTAAAGTGAAGAGGGTATGTGGTGCATGAAGTGAGGTTTTGCGGTTTGGACTTGAGGTAGGCTTCTATCCATTTTTTGCATAGATGATGTGTGATATATGTTGCGTGTGAACATAGATATTAGGATTGATTATGAGTAGGATAACTTGGCCTTAATATATTGATGTTTGGGGATTAGATGAGGGTTTTGGACCCGTAAGATGGCATGTTTATAAACCTTTTGTATCCTATTTCCTTTCCTCTTTAGTTTAGATTAGTTATAGCATGGATATGATATAATGCTATTTTGGAATATGGTTTTAGCATTTGAAGTGTGATTTGTATATTTAGCCTTATTGGGCTAGTGTGGTAGTCTTAAAACCATAAGTTGTGTAGAGTTGGCTTGAGTACCCTTGTTTTTAGTCGCAGTTACTATCTTAGGCTTGAATATGACTTACTTGACATCTAGAAGATAAACTAGATACCTTAGCCTAGTTTGGGGCATAGTGTGCCAAATTATAGAAATTGTGGATTAGAAGTGGGATCGTTCGGCCCACTTAGGCCTAAGATCGTGTTAAGTTTTGTGGACTTAGTGCGAACATTAGGCATAAATGAGGCCAGTAAACCATAGAATAAGGTTACTTCATAACTTGGTAACTAATATTGATGTTCCCGTATTGTGGTTTTTGAGTTATAGTTATTGTACTCCTTGTGGAAGTAATATTGGGCAGTTAGAGATGATATTTCTCCTAGATACATTATGTGGCCTATACAGATGCTATTTCCTCTTAGACTTGATGCTTCTCCTATAGAGATGTTATTTTCTCTTAGACTTAATGATTGGCCTATAAGTTGTTATTTCCTTTAGTCATGATTGTTGGACCTATATAAACGATGTTCCTCTTGGATAAGTAAATTAGCCTAGAGAAGTGATATTTCTCGTAGTCATGATATATGACCTATTGATATAAGATATCGTATAGATGATTACGTGTTTATATATATTATGCATCCTATATGTGAGATGCCTCTTGTGTGAGAGATGATTACATGCTTATTGCTATTACGCCTTCTATATGTGAGATGCCTCCTGTATGTAAGATGATTAGAGATATGCTACAACTTATAAATATAATTATTGATATGAGTCCTGGATATGTGTATGAACCTAAGGTCATGATTATGATGTTGTAATTATTTTGGATAAATTAATGGGTCAAGGGTCGTGTTACGATATTGATTTAATATCCAAGAAGTGTTTATCATTATACATAAAGTAATTACATTTTATGAATATGAATATGTATATGTTTGTATACACATCTCACCGGTATGGGATGAAGAAAGATACGGTATGATGCTTATTATTCCATTAATTGAATACTGGTAATGACATACATATATTTGTTACATTCATGAATATTTACCATTATAAATTATGTGATTATAGCTGAGATGTGATCTTTTATGAATGCTCTTCTAGTTAGATGGTTAAGGTATGTGGTAACTAGTTGTCTATTATGGGACTATAGAACTTGATGGCTAGGAATTTAATCTATTAGTTAATGAATCTTGCTTTGCTGAAACATGGTAGCTAATGATGATTAATTAATGAATGATATCAGTCAATAAAATATAGTTAGATGACAAGTAGTAATGTGTTGTCTAGTAATGATTAACGGATGTAGATTGATTAGTTGATAATAATGAATGGTGGATAAATGGCGGTTTTGGTCTATTAATGAACCTTAACTAGATGCTAGATGTTGGTGGTTGGTTGATATTCCGTGAATAAGGATTATGTGAAGGATAATGTTTAGGCTAATAACTAGAGGTTATGTGATGACTAGCAAACTAGTGATTTTATAATAAGTGTTGGTTAGCTAATAACGAGTAGTTGGGAAGTATTGACTAGGTAGTTATTCTATGGTAGTATAATTATGTTTATGAGTATTTTAGTGCATGTTATTTGGCAATGACTATTATTATGATATTGAAACTCGGCAAAGCCAAGGGATACTATTATGATGATATTAATACCCAACAAGACCAGAGGATACTATTGTGATGATATTGATACCCGATAAAGTTGGAGGATACTATTGTGATGATATTGATACCTGGCAAGGCCAAGGATACTATTGTGATGATATTAATACCTAGTAAGTCCAGAGGATAATAGTGTGATGATATTGATACTCGGCAAGGCCGGAGGATACTATTATGATGATGTTGGCCGGAAGATATATTGATGATATGTTTATACCCGGCAAGGCTGGAGGATATTTTAATGATATGTTGATACCCGATAAGGACGGAAGATATATTGATGATATGTTGATAACCGCCAAGGCCAGAGGATAATTGATGATATGTTGATACCTGGAAAAGCCGAAAGATACAATTAATGATGTGTTGATATTCATCAAGGTTGAAGGTTGATTACTATGATAATAGTCCTGATGGGGACAGTTATGATAAGTTGTGATATTGATTGTGTACTTTGCATTTATTCCTACATGTGCATCACCTATCACCAGTATGTACCTATATTTATTAGCTGGTATGGGACGGTTGCATATATATGGGTGAAGGATATGCCTTGTGTTGTTGTATGTTAATTGAACCTTCCGAGCCTGAGGCGGTGGGGGTGTACATAGGCTCGGCTAGGTATTTGATTATCCGAAGTAGCCGGCTATTCGCACTGTTATTGATATTGTTATTATCATTATTATGATTACTATTATGGCTAGCTTATGACAGATTGGTCATTGATCCGGTATCAGGATTTGAGATATGTCTTTGGCCTCTCCTATCTTATGATTACATTATTATGCATGATTATTTCATGTCTAGCCATGTGGATTAGGAAGCCCGAGTATGATAGTATTTAAAAACTAATAGTAATATAATGAGGTCTTAAAATGAGAATATTATGATATAAGTTATGCTTTGAGATGACCTCATGTTCTTATATATAAATATATATATCAATCCATATGAAGCTATGGTACTACCGCATATCCCATCATTCGTTATCCATATTGTATAGTCGTATCTTTGCCTTGCATATTACTATATATCTTTCTTTCTCTCTTTATTTGTATATTGACCTGGGATATACGATATAGCATAGACGTATATTGAATGTAACTGGAATAGGATAGTTCACCCTAATAATTCCTTAGTATTATTATGTTAGACTCTTGGACATGAATAGGATAGTTGTTCCTTATTATCTTAGTGATTTGTCATATGATTTCTGGACTCTTGGGTGTAGTTTCTATTTTGTTTGTATGTTTATATCTGATTTATCTTTAGAGCTCAGTTGGCAATAGACAACTGAGTACCATTTATTTGGTACTCATACTACACTTCTACAGCCTGTAGATCATAGTACGAGTTATTGTCGTTGATGTGTGCATCGTGCAGAGCAGCCCTGGTTTAGAGACTTAGAGTAAGCTCCTGACATTTGGAGCATTACTTATCTCTCTTTTATGTATTAGACTAGTCTATAAGTTGTATTCAGAGATAATTTATATCATTGTATTTCTCTTGATATTTCACTTTTGTACTCTTTTTATATTAGAAGCTTTTATACTGATACCACCAGGTTTTGGTATTCTTCTATGTATTGGCCTTTATTTCATATATTCTGCATTCTTTTCCTTATATTATTGAGTAGTCTATTACTAGTTATTTCAGACTACAGGTTGGCTTGCCTACTGGTGGGTTATGGTAGGCGCCATCATGACATGAGAAGTTGGGTCATGACAAATTGGTATCAGAGCCTAGGTTTCATTGGTGTATTAGTACAAGAACTAAGTGTTAGTAGAGTTCTTTGGATCGGTGTGGAGACATCCGTAACCTATCTTCGATAGGCTCCAGTTAAATTTCAGGAAATTCACTTTATGACTCCTTATCGTGTGTCTATATTTCTATGAACCTTGAACATATCCTTTAACTCTATTCTATCCCTGAAGGGCGATGTGATATTATCGATAGATACAGATAAGACTCCAACATATATTTCAAAAATTTTAGTGCAGCATCAGACTAGAGAGTCAGATATAGATATAGAAGATCCTCAGCGGCAGCCAAAAAGGATTTGGAAAGAGTCCCCATCAGACTTGCAGAGTATGGTATGATTCTTCGGTCCATGGCTACCATTCTAAATTATGAGGGGCAGTATCTTAAAGTATTCTAGGATCTTGGTTTGGTTATGTTGTGATGATACACAGGTTCAGAGAATGCCTTTGGTATGAGAGAGGTGATCAGCTAGAGTTAGCCTGTATTCCCCTCTAGCCTAAAGTTCCTAAGATGGGCTGAGATTTTAGAAGTTTGGACATAATTTTGCAAATTTCTCTCAGCATCAATTGGCCAGTCATTTGGGCTCAATTTGTGTTCTCTCCATATTGATGCTTCAGGAATTTCTATAGCCGCAGAGAGATCGAATACTACTCTAGGGTATGTCCCTGACATGATATTCAAGTCATTTGGCTTAGTTAGATCATCTTGTGATATTGTGACATCTTCAGTTAGAGATGGTGCGCGTGGCACCTCAGTTGATGATTCAGTCGATCGGAATGATTTTGACCCATTAAGATTTATTTTCCTTATGCCCGTCAGGCATGTGACTGTGGATATTACTATAATTGGTGTGCTTTTATTTCTCGCATTTATCTCTTATTATGTGTATTGGGGGTTTTATACTTATTGATGATTGTATGCCTTGATGAATTTATATCGGTCATTATGTGCCTTATTGTTGAATTCATGATTATGTTACTACTCCATGGTTTATTTCTTTTAGTAGTAGATTGAAAAGATATATATTGATATTTTCCCCCTATGGGAGTGGTTTTGGGTTCGAGTCTTATTTATCTTGGCACATTAGCCCTGTTGTGGCCATTGAGTGGTACATGATATTGATATTCATTTTGGTACCGCCTATTCAGTATATTGATAATGATATTGTTGTTGCTATTGCTACCACTATGTGAGGTTATTGATATTACTTAGTATTATTACTTGATGATTGTTACATAATGAATTTGATTCTTGCTGGGTAGTTGTATAGACTAGTGTTATCTAGTTGGACTTTTATTTTCTTATGATATCATTTGGTGGCTTGAGTAGATATAGCCCGACTTGATGATTTCTTTCCCCTAGCGTGGTAAGGTTGACTGTGTTCCCTCTTGGTTAGCTGTATTAGATCAATTTTGAGGATGTATTATGGTATCGAAGGTAAGTTGACCTTCCATGGTTCTTTGTGTTTTTGAGTCAAAAATTTAGTTATGTTGCTCATTTTTTAGTTTGAGATTCTTAGACTTTCCTCCTGGGTTGTGAAAGCTTTTGTTTTGGCATTTTTTTGGTATACCCCATTTGTGAGATAGACCAGTTTGAGGTTCGTTCTTCATTTGTGTCTATTTCTTCCTCTGATAGTGATTTTGATATTTGATATTGAGATGTCATGGATTTATCTCGTAGGTGTGTTGGGTTTGTTCCTTTGTGATGGATTGCCTTTCTGTTAGTGTGGAGATTGAATACTCCTTTGTCGTTATGATATGGTTTTATCAAGAGGAGTTGGAAAGTTAGAGGCAGTGGCCTTTCTAGTGATCGCTTCTAAAGTTGTAAAATTAGAAACTCTTTAGCTCAAGTTGTTGGTACTCTGGCGGTGGTCTCGACCTTGACCTTGGTTTTGAGATTGGTATTTCTTCTTCGATGATGTTGTTCTTGGGTAGATTAAGAAAATCCCTATTTCAATAGTTGTTCATCCTAATGAGGCTTGGTGGAGTAATTCTCCTTGATGATATGAGCCTGTGTCTATTTCTTTGCCTAGATGGAGTATTGGATTGGTTAATTTCAGCTTAAATTGTATTTCTTCAAGTTGCTAAAGTTGCCTTCACTAGTGTGGTTTTCATCCTTGAGAATTTTTGAGTATATTTGGATAGTTCATGCCCTCCAGTGGATATAGAGTGGGTCATATTCATTTTCAGCTAGTGGTTTTTCCTTTGGCATGATTTCTATTTTGCAGCTATGTTTCATTCCCTCTAACTGATATATAGTTAATTGCTTGTGTTATAAGTTAGTGGTTATCTCTGTAGGTGATTTGACTCTCCAAATATTTCTCAACTGTGGCTGGGTATGGTTTGTCTAAGATATAAATTTTGGACACTAGAGTCAATTTGAGATACTTGACATTGATATAGCCTTATTGACCCAGTTTTGGATTTTGATTCCTTGGAATGACGATTTGGAAGTATGATAGATTTGGAGCATTAATGCCTACATATTTTTAGTTTTGATTTAGATATTTGAGATTTAGTGGTTCAGCCTTGGTATTGAGATTTCAGCTTGGTGTTGTAGAGCTTGCGTGCAGCTTTTGTTGTAGACTTGTCCTTGTTCAGATTTCATTTAAAGGTTGGTTGAGCCTACTCTGTGGTTGCCTATTCGTTCTTCTAGACTTTGGTTGGATTATAGTTGATAAGTGTTTAGATGATATCCCATTGGCCCCGTATTGGTTAGTTAAGTTTTGACCTCGAGTTTCTGTTTTCTTTGAGAATTTCTGATGATTTACTTAGGGGGAGTAATATTCTCGAGTTGGATTCAATATGTCTTCATTCTCAGTGGATGAGACATCCTAGAGTGGAATATTCAGTTATGAGTAGTTATACCTTAGATTTCAAGATTTTAGTTTGATTTTCATTCGAACTGGTTACAGCATTGGCACGGATTGCATTTCGTGACTATCTCCATTTGTATGCCTAGATAGAGCTTTATGATCTTATTCTTATGTTTTCCTTATGGACTTTCAGCGAATCAGCTTCAGTTCTTTGAGTTCTCCATGATGAGACTGTGTGGACGAGACTCAAGTGATTTTCCTCCTGGCTTGGAGTACATAGCATATGCAAAAGGGTAAAGTAATGTTATTTTTGGATTTGGAGTCGATTTTATGACTTACGTCTTTGTTTGATTTTGGTTGGGATGAGCCTTTGTTGATTTATACGGATATAGTGATGGTATCAGCATGATGTGATTTAGATATACGTGCATTAGCCTTTTTAGTTCAGTTGGAGGCCAGTTAGCGGTTAAGTTGAGTTGGCTAATTTAGAAGTAGAATGAGAGTGTTGGTTTAAAAAGGGATACCTGTGGAAAAATTCCTTGCAAATGTTTTCTCTCCACTGAGCTTATCTAGGAAGTCGTGCTTGGAACATATGGTCCCAATACCTCATTCTTTCAAGCTTTTTAGATTTTTTCTGTCTGTTGACTTTCGGGGATGAAAGTCCTTTTAGAAATGGATATTGTAATGACACTTTAGGTTATTTTCCATATTTATGCTTACCTTCATCATTTGAGCTTCTCCAAAGCTGCCTCAAGTCTTTTAAGACTTGCTAGGATCTCCCATTCGGTTATCGGGCAGTTCATTTGGCTTTTAGAGACAATTCCCTATTTAGAAGTCTTCGTTAGTTCAGAATGGCCACCGAAAGAAAACTTCAGTGAAATAATCTCGAATGTAAATTTCGACAATGCCTACAGATCTAGAATATTGATTTTAGTCTTGGTAGACCTTTGGTTCGGGTCCCAATGCACCTAAGCTCATTTCGATCTATTGGTTAGAAAGTTAAAAATTGGAAAAAACATGTGTAGGACCCACATTTGGTCAAAATGATCTCGGATTGAAAATCTGACTTTACTATCGCGTCCGAAACATCAATTTTAGGCTAAGAAGACCCCTGGTTCAGGTCCCAAGGCTCCCGAACTTATTTTCGGCTATTGAGTGGATTTTATGAAAAGTGATGAAACTATAGTTGTGGGCCCCACTTTTTGCCTAAATGATCTCCGATGAAGGTTTTGATAATTCTAATAGATTTGAAATATTGTTTACACTCAGAATTAACTATTGGATCATGTTCTTTGGATTTCAGATGAGTTCCAAGGGTCCAAAAGTTATTTTTGAGTTTGTTGTCATCTAGTGCAACCGCGATCTTGGCCAAGAGTGTAGCAATCGCGGGTAGCGCAATTTCGGCCCATACGACCACAATAGCGGCATCTGTTTAGCTATAGGGGCTTTATAAAGGCCCCAAGATGCATTTGGGAAACTCCCCTTCACTATTTAGACCTAGAAACCCTCAAGAGTAAGGTAAGAATTTCTTGAATTCATGCTTGAATTTCTTAGATTGGACCCAAAACCCCAATTTATCTTAGGGCTTGATTTTAGCCCAAAATATGATTAGTTTTCACCCATACTTTGAAGGTTATGATTCCTTATTCATGTGTGAACATTGGGCTGGTCTCGAACATTTTTTGTATGTGGGACCCACTTAGGGTTTTGGTGTCGTTTTTGGACCCGAAGCACAATAGTGCAGTATGGGTATCATTAAACTCGTATTGATGAGTAGATTATGATTTTGATAGTGTGATGACATTTTGTGGATTGTAAAGTAAAGACGAGCATATGGTGCATGAAGTGAGGTTTTGGAATGTGGCCTTGAGGTAGGCTTCTATCTACTTTTCTTCATAGATGATGTGTGATATATGTTGCGTGTGAATAGGGATGTTAGGCTTGATTATGAGTACGATAACTTGGCCTTGATATAGTGATTTTTGGGGATTATATGAGGGTTTTAGAGCCGTAAGATGGCATGTTTATAACCCTTTTGTAACTTATTTCCTTTCCCCTTTAGTTTAGATTAGTTATGGCATCGATATGATATAATGTTATGTTTGAAATATGGTTTTAGCATTTGAAGCGTGATTTGTATATTTAGCCTTATTGGGCTAGTGTGGTAGTCTTAAGACCATAAGTTGTGTAGAGTTGACTTGAGTATCCTTGTTTCGATTCGAAGTTGATATCTTAGGCTTCAGTACGACTTACTTGACATCGAGAAGATAAACTAGTTACATTAGCCTATTTTGGGGAATACTATGCCTAATTATGGAAATTGTGGATTAGAAGTAGGATCGTTTGGCCCACATAGGCCTAAGCTCGTGTTAAGTCTTGTGGACTATGTATGGATGTTAGACATAGATGAGGCTAGTAAACCTTAGAATTAGGCTACTTCATAACTTAGTAACTTGTATTGATGTTCCTGGATTGTGGCTTTTGAGTTATGGTTATGGTACTCGTTGTCGAAGTGATATTGGGTATTTAGTGATGATATTCCTCCTAGATACGTTATGTGGCCTATAAAGATTCTATTTCATCTTAGACTTGATGATTGTCCTATAGAGATGTTATTTCCTTTTAGGCTTGATAATTGGCCTATAGAGTCGCTATTTCCTTTAGTCATGATTGTTGGACCTATATAGACGATGTTCCTCTTGGATATCTAAATTGGACTAGAGAAGTGATATTACTCGTAGTCATGATGTATGACCTATTGATATAAAATATCCCATAGACGATTACATGTCTAGATATCTTATGCCTCCTAGATGTGAGATGCCTCTTGTGTGAGAGATGATTAGATTTTTGTCTATACTATACCTCCTATATGTGAAATGTCTCTTGTGTGAGAGATGATTACATTCTTATTGATATTATGCCTCCTCTATGACAGATTTCTCCTAAATATAAGATGATTATTGATATGCTACGACTTATAAATATGATTACTGATACGAGTCCTGGATATGTGTAGGGGCCTAAGGCCGTAATTATGATTTTGTGATTATTTTGGATTAACTAATGGGTTAAGGGTCGTGTTATGATATTGATTGAATAGCCGAGAAGTGTTTACCATTATAGATGATGTAATTACAGTTTATGAATATGAATATGTATATTTTTATATACACATCTCTCCGGTATGAGATGGAGAAAGATGTGTTATAATGCTTATTATTCCACTGATTGAATACTGGTGATGGCATGCATAGATTTGGTACGTTCATGATTATTTACCATTATAAATGATATGATTATAGCTGAGATGTGATCTTATGACTGCTCTTGTAGTTAGACGGTTAAGCTATATGGTAACTAGTTGTCTATTAGGGGACTATATCACATGATGGATAGGAATCTAATGTATTAGTTAATGAATCTTGCTTAGATGAAACATGGTAGCTAACGATGGTTAGTTAATGAATGGTGTCAGTTAATAAAAGATGGTTAGGTGACAAGTAGTAATGTGTTGTTTAGTAATGATTTACAGATGTAGGATGATTAGTTGATAATAATGAATGGTAGATAAATGGCAGTTTTGGTCTAGTGATGAACCTTGACTATATGTTTGATGTTGGCTATTATATAAATAGTGGTTAGTTTCTATCCCGTGAATAAGGATTATGTGAAGTATAATGCATAGGCTAATAACTAGAATTATGTGATGACTAGAGAACTAGTGATTTTATAATAATAAGTGTTGGTTAGCTAATAACGAGTAGTTCGGAAATGTTGACTAGATAGATATTATATGGTAATATGATTATGTTTATGAGTATTTTAGTGCATGTTATTCGGCAATGACTATTATGATTATATTGATACCCATCAAAGACGGAGGATCATAGTATGAAAATATTGATACCCGGCAAGACTGAAGGATACTATTGTGATAGTATTTATACCCGATAAATCCAGAGGATACTATTGTGATGATATTGATACCCGTAAGGACGGAGGATACTATTGTGATGATATTGATACCCGAAAAGGCCGGAGGATAATAGTGTGATAATATTGATACTCTGCAAGGCCGAAAGATACTATTGTGATGAGGTTGATACCCGGTAAGGCCAGATGATATATTGATGATATGTTGATACCCAAAAAAGATGGAAGATATATTAATGATATGTTGATACCTGGTAAGGCCGGAGGATATATTGATGATATGTTGATACTCGACAAGACCAGAGGATATATTAATGATATGTTGATACCCGACAAAGCTGAAGGATACTATTAAAGATGTGTTGATAACCGACAAGGCTAGAGGTTGATTACAATGATAATAGTCCAAATGAGGACAATTATGATGAGTTGTGATATTGATTGTGTACTTTGTATTCATTCTTGCATGGGCATCGTCTATCACCAGTATGCATCTATATTTATCAGTTGGTATGGGACGGTTGCATATATATGGGTAAATAATATGCCTTGTGTTGTTGTATATTGATTAAACCTTCTGAGCCTAGGGCGGTGGTGGTACGCATAGGCTCGGCTAGGTATTTGGTTGTCCAGAGTTGTCAGTTATTCGCATTGTTATTGATATTGTAATTATAATTTTTATAATTATTATTGTGGATATCTTATGACAGATTGATCATTGATCTGGTATCAGGATTTGAGGTACATCTTCGGCCTCTTCTATCTTATGATTGCATTATTACGCACGGTTATTTCATTTCTTACCATGTGGATCAGGAACCCCGAGTATGATAGTATTTAAATCTTGATAGTATTGTAATGGGGTCTTAAAATGAGAATATGATGATATATGTTATGCTTTGAGATGACCTCATGTTCTTATATATATATATATATCAAGCTATATGAATCTATGATACTACCGCATATCACATCATTTATTGTTCATATTGTAAAGTTGTATCTTTGCCTTGCATATTACTGTATATCTTTCTTTCTCTCTTTATTTGTATATTTACCTGGGATATACGGTATAGCATTGACGTATATTGAATGCAGTTGGAATAGGATAGTTCATCCTAATACTTCATTAGTCTTATTATGTTAGACTCTTAGACGTGAACAGGATAGTTGTTCCATATTATCTTATTGACATGTCATATGATTTCTGAACTCTTGGGTGTAGTTTACATTCTGTTTAAATGTTGTATGTATCTTCTTTAACTTTGGAGCTCAGTTGGCAGTAGCCTATTGAGTACCATTTATTTGGTACTCATACTATACTTCTGCAGCTTGTATTTCATAGTACGGGGTATTGTCGTTGATGTATGCATCGTGCGGAGCAGCGCTGGTTCAGAGACTTAGAGTGAGCTCCTGATGTTTGGAGCATCACCTATCTCTCTCTTATGTATTAGACTATTCTCTAAGTTGTATTTGGAGATAAGTTGTATTATTGTATTTCTCTTGATATTTTTCTTTTGTACTCTTTTTATATTAGAAGCTCTTGTGTTGATACCACAAGGTTTTAGGATTCTTCTATGTACTGATCTTTATTTCATATATTTTGTATTCTTTTTCTTATATTATTGAGTAGTCTGTTAATACTCGTTTCAAACTACGGGCTGGGTTACCTACTGGTGGGTTACAGTAGGTGTATCATGACCTGAGAAGTTGGGTCGTGACAATATTTTTGAAGTTGGTTAGTATAAACTATGTTTGTTCTTCTATTAGACATTAGGTATATCTGTGTTTGTTTAATTTGTTAGTGATATTTTGTATAATTAAAGGAAAAGAAAAAAAAGATTCAAGGATTCTCACTCCAAAGGGAGGAGCAACGGCCTTGTGAATAACTCGAAGATATTTTGTATATACCCAAATGTATATTCATATGAGTATATATACAATATATATACGTATGTCAATATATCTTTTTTTTTGTTAGTTAGGCACAAATATGCATATCATGTCAATTTTTTAATGTATCTCTCATATACAATTAGACGGTTGGCATGTGTTGGTATATGTATAAAATATTCATATTTGTTGTATAATTAGTTTTTGATTTGTATTAAATATGTTGGTTCATATTTTATACATTACATATAGGTATAAAACTATCACGTGTTTGTATATAACTCAAATGTATTTTGTATAAATTGTATTTAGTCATAAAGTGATTTTGTTTGTATATTTCTATCAGTGCATTTGTAGCTTTGTATTTAATTTGTTATATTTCTTTCACATACATTTTGAATTTGTATACATTTGGATTTGTATATTTATACACATAATTTGAATTTATATCCATTTTATACTTTTGAATTTGTATCAATTCGTATTTATCTGAAAGATATGAGTTGTAAGCATTTGTATTTGAATGTTAAATTCAAAGCTAATTTTCATTTGTATTAATTCAACATTTGTATTTGTATTCATAGCTATTTTTGTATATAAATATATTGTAATTATGTTTTGAATTCTGAAGTTGTATGAAGAAATTATGCAGTTTTTGTATTTCAAAAATTAAAAGGCAAGTTATAAAAGTTAATATGAAAAAGGAAGAAACAAAAGATTTGGAAAGAAATGTTGGAGAGAATGAAGGGAGTCACTCTCCTTTTCTTTTCTTTTTTATCTTTAAACGTAAATGAAATAGTAATAAAATCTATTAGTTAATATTGGTGTATTAAAATCCTAAATATATTTAATTACTAACTAAAATCTATAAAATATAATTACTAAAACTTAGACTAAGAAGTTAGTTAAGAGGCTATAAATTGGCTATATTTGAAGTTTGTTGTTATATTGACTCTTAAATAGTATCTTTTGTGATTTTTCCAAAAAATTATTAAATAAAAAAACGTTTCTTCAAAGTTTTCCTTCCAATACATGTGAAAAAAAAAATTGTACATACATACATATATACATAAATACATGTATATGTGTGTGTGTGTATATATACATATACATACATACATATCTTCTTTTTCTGTTAGTTACATACAAGTATGTGTGCCATGTAATTTTTTAATGTATACAAATAACCACCATATACAATTAGATAGTTGTTATGTGTTGGAATACATATATATATACACATATAAAATAGACATATAAGTTGTATAATTAGTTTTTTGTTTAATAAAATATGTTGGTTCATATTTTCAACATTACATATATGTATACAACTATCACGTGTTTGTATATAAATAACTTGCATATTTTTGAAGTTAATTTGTATAAGCTATGTCTGTTCATTTAATAGATTAGGTATATCTCAGTTGGTATAATTTTTTGTTGGTATTTTATATATACTAAAGGAAAAAAAATTCACGGATTCTCACTCTAAAGGTGGGAGAAATGATGTTGTGAATAACTCGAAGGAACTTTGTATATACCAGAATGTATATTCGTATGAATGTATATACAATATATATACATATGTCTATATATATTTTTCTTCTGTTAGTTACCACAAGTATGGATACTATGTCAATTTATTAATGTATATATGCATACAAATGATCATCATATGCAATTAGATAGTTGTCATGTGTTGGTATATTAATATTGTTACGTATATAAAATACACACATAGAAATATACATATAAGTTGTATAATCAGTTTTTGATTTGTATAAAATATGTTGGTTCATACTTTATACATTATAGGTATACAACTATCATGTGTTTGTATAAAACTCAAAGGTATGTTTTATAAATTATATTTGGTCATAAAGTGAATTTGTTTGAACATTTCTACCAGTGTGGTTGTACTTTTGTATTTATTTGGTTATATTTCTTTTTTGAATTTGTATACATTTAAACGTTTGGATTAGACAGTTGTCATGTGTTGACATATACATACATATACACATATAATATGATATATATATATATATATATATATATATAAGTGGTATAATCAGTTGTTGATTTGTATATAGTATGTTGGTTCATATTTTATACATTACACATAGGTATACAATTATCAAGTTCTTGTATATAACTAAATTATATATATATTTGAAGTTCGTTAAGTATAAACTATGTTTGTTCTTGTATTAGACATTAGGTATATCTCAGTTTGTATAATTTATTTGATATTTTGTATAAACTAAAGGAAAAGAAAAAAAGTCAAGATTCTCATTCTAAAGGGGGGAGCAATGACGTTGTGAATGACTTGAAGATATTATGTATATACCTAAATGTATATTCGTGTTAATATATATACAATAGATATACGTATGTCTATATGTCTTTTTCTTTTTTTAGTTAGACACAAGTATGCATACCATGTCAATTTATATATGTGTGTGTGTGTGTGTGTGTGTGTGTTTGTGTGTGTGCGCGTGCTATCATATATAATTATATATAAGTTGTATGATCAGTTTTTGATTTGTATAAAATATGTTGGTTCACATTTTATATATTGCATAAAGGCATACAACAATCATGTGTTTGTATATCTCATAGGTAATTTGTACAAATTATACTTAGTCATAAAATTAATTTGTTTGAATATTTCTATCAGTGTATTTTTATTTTATATTTATTTTATTATATTTCTTTCACGTACATTTTGAATTTGTATATATTTATACATTTGAATTTGTATATTTCAAATCTAGCTTGCTCGATGGCTCTAGCTGCTTTCCAAGCAACTTATATATATTAGTAAGATATCTACTACTAATATATAAGTGAGGATAAGCTGCTGAAGTAGGCAGCTTATGGACGACATGCCTGCTTCAGCAGCTTCAACAGTGATTTTACTATATCATCTTTAATTAATTATTATAAGTCATTTTCGTATTAAAAATTAATAATATTTAATTAAAAAAGTAAAGTAAATATTTATGACGTGTCTATTTCAGTTGTTTCAACTGTGATATTACTATATCATTCTTAATTAATTATTATAAGTTATTTATGTATTAGAAAAATAATAATACATAATTTAAAAAAAGTAAATAGATATTTAGTACATTCTTTCATCAGCTACTTCAATCGTAATTTTACTATATCATTCTTAATTATTTAATTTAAAAAGTAAAGTAGATATTTATGACGTGTCTGTATTAGCTGTTTCAACTGTGATTTTACTATATCATTCTTAATTTCTACTACTAATATATAAGTGAGGATAAGCTGCTGAAGCAGGCAGCTTGTGGACGTCATGCCTGCTTTAGCAGCTTCACTAGTGATTTTACTATATCATCCTTAATTATTTATTATAAGTTAATTTTGTATTAGAAAATTCATAATATTTAATTTTAATAGTAAAGTAGATATTTATGATGTGTCTGTTTCAGCTGTTTCAACCATGATTTTACTATATCATTTCTAAGTAATTATTATAAGTTATTTACATATTAGAAAAATAATGATACATAATTAAAAAAAAAGTAAAAAGATATTTATGACATGCTTGCTTCAGCTACTTCAATCGTGATTTTACTATATCATTCTTAATTAATTCTTATAAGTTATTTATGTATTACAAAATTAATAATACATAATTAAAAAAAGTAAATAGATTTTTATGACATTCTTGTTTTAGCTACTTCAACAGTGATTTTACTATATCATTCCTAATTAATTATTATAAATTATTTACGTATTAAAAAATTAATAACATTTTAAGTGAGGATAAGCTGCTGAAGCAGGCAGCTTATGGATGACATGCCTCCTTCATTAGCTTCAACGATGATTTTACTATATCATCCTTAATTGATTATTATAAGTCATTTTTTGTATTAGAAAATTAATAATATTTAATTAAAAAAGTAAAGTAGATATTTATGACGTGTCTGCTTCAGCTGTTTTAACCATGATTTTACGATATCATTCTTAATTAATTATTATAAGTTCTTTACATATTAGAAAATTAATAATACATAATTCAAAAAAAGTAAATTGATATTTAATAATGCTTGCTTCATCTACTTCAACCGTGATTTTACTATACCATTCCTAATTAATTATTATAAGTCATTTACGTATTACAAATTAATAATATTTAATTAAAAATATAATAAATATTTATGACATGTTTGCTTCAATTGCTTCAATCGTGATTTTATTATATCACCCCTAATTAATTATTATCGATCATATAAGCATTAAAAAATTGATAATATTTCATTAAAAAAAGGTGAAATAGACACAAAATTCTAAGTTAACTCGCGATGATTTAAATTAATTTGATGACTTATATGTAGTCTACTTAGAAATTTTTCCACAGGTACTTTTTATAGTAATTTTATTATATCTTTTTTTTGGTTTAATTTGTATTTTATTAATAATCAAAAGTTAAAAAACAAGAATGGGCTAACCCATTCAAAATACAACCTAAGTAGCAAAGAAAATAAATATGGACCGGATTTTAGAAACCCGACCCAAAAAATACATATATATAAGTAAGTAGGGTTTCCTAACTGAGCTAAGAAGCTCATTAGTACCCTCCGCCTCTTCTGCTCTTAGTGTAGAGTTTCCATGGATTTGTTTTTCAATCTTCAGCTCCAACTTCTGCTTCTTTGTGTGGTGAATACTGTTCCCTTGTATAGTTATGGTGTATGCATCTTTAGCTTCAAAAGTAAGTTTTCTTTTTCGTTTAATCATCTGTAAGTTTTATTTTTCGTTTAATCATCTGAGGTTGATCTTTGTTGCTTAACTCCCTTTTTTTCTTTCAATAACCAGCTGAGATCTCTAGTACTAAGGTGTATGACAAGTTTTTTTGGTGCACGTAAAGAGGGTCTAGTCTGCTTAGGCCTGGTAATCATTGCAGGTAATCTTTCATTACTAACTTTAGTCTCCCTTCTGAAAACTAACCTTCCTATTGAATTAGTTCTTGATAGGAGAAAGATTAACGGATGCTCGGACCCACTGGATCTTTGATAATGCCAAAAACCTAAGCTGCATGAATTGAAGAGCTGACCAATGACCCCTGATTTACTGAGAGTCCTTTTTGATGGCTGATGACCTAGGCTAAGTAGTTTCCTTTTTTTTATTGCTCATCTTGTACAGAAGCAAGTGTATTAGCCTGTCCAGTCTGTTATGTGATACTTAGCTGCTAGCCTGAGATTAGATGACTGATACTTATCACTGTTCAAAATCTTTCTAGCTGTGTTAGGGAATTGCTGAAATGTTGTATATTCAAACTGATTGCACTCCACTTCTATGTTGGCTAGATAATTTGCTAGCTGGTTCCCCTCTCTGAATGTATGAAGTATTTTTACTTGCTTGCTTTTAATCAGTTTCCATGTGTTCATTATTATATCCTCAATCTTCCATGGTATTTTCCACTTCTTGCATAGAATCTGCTTTAGTATAAATGAATCAGTCTGTATTATAACTTTGTTGTGTCTTGAATTACTGCAATGTTTTGCTGCATTCAAAAGAGAAATTTCTTCTGCTTCTAAACTAGTGACATCCTCAATAGCCTCTCCTGCTGCATACACTAGATCACCTTTTTCATATCTTAAGCAAAATGCCATGAACTTCTCCTTGGATTTCCTCTTGACACTCCATCTGTATTGTATTTAACCCAGCCTGACTTTGGAAATTCCCACATGACACCTATAACCTTGATTATAGGTTTTAGTTGTCTGAATTGGTGTATAATAGCAGGCCAATCCCCTCTAAAATTCAAAGCTGGCTTTCTGACTTTAAGTAGCATCTTAAGATGTCTTGTAACATTGACGATCATCTTGTGAACTGAAACTCATTTTCCTTCATGCTTCAGTGAATTCCTACTTTTCCATAATTCTCAAATTATCATGGCTGGAATTTCTCTGAAATAAGCTTCCTCTCTTGGATTTACATCTACATTCCACCATGAATTTATAACATTTCTCAGACTCAGTCCCTGAAAGCTAATACCTACAAAAGAAGAGAAGTAGGACCAAGTCCTATTAGCAAAATCTGATCCCAATAGTACATGAGTCACAGTCTCTTGTGTTGGATTTTGACAACACCAACACATAGAAGGACCTTCCACTCCCCATCTTTGAAAAGTAGAATCAATAAAAATCTTCCCCTTCCACATTCACCACATGAAAAAGCTAAACTTGAAAGGTAAACCTTTTATCCATACTTTCTTGTAAAACTCATTAGAGTTCTCCCTCTGTCGAATATAGTGCCATGCAGATTTGACACTAAAATTTCCTTTTGTATCTAAGGTCCAAACTGCCTTATCCTGCATTAAATCATTTTGTGGACTATTTACCTTGTGAAGTATATAGTCCACCATGTCCTCTGATAGTTGACTTCTCTTAATCAAATCACTAACTTTCTGAATACTATCATCCCATTCTCTGTTGTCCTCCATAATGGAGTATAAATCTCCTAACCCTGTCTAATTGTCAAACCACACATGGGAATGCCCTCCCTTTATTTTCCACAAAATCAAGTGATCAACCAAGTCCCTTGAAATCAATATCTTTTTCCAAACTTGTGAACCACATCCTGATTTCCACATGGCTTCTTTAGGATGTACTTTACTGCAATATTTATTCATCATATAATCTCTCCATATAGATCTCTTTGTTCTAAAGTTCCACCAGAGTTTATAGAATAATGTTGTTAATATATCATGAAGACTCCTAAAGCCAAGGCCTCTTTCCAGTTCTGGTAAACACATTTTGGATCATGCAACCCAATGTCTGCCTTTTCCTTCTGCACTACTACTCCAAAAATATTTAGCAAAACACTGCTGAATAGCATTAATCACATTCTTTGGAGGATTCGTAACTGAAAAGCAATGGATTGGAACACTTTGTAGCACATGTTTGATTAATAAGCCCTTCCACCAAAAGATAATAATTTTTCTTTCCATGTTTGTAGCTTAGTACTAATTCTATTCATAATCTGTTGATAATAAAGCTTCTTATTTCTCTTGTAAAAAACTGGACAACCAAGATAATTAAAAGGAAACTCCTTCCTTAGTATGCTTGTAATCACTTCTGGCAAGACAACTGCTCCATTGGAGGATTTTTCATGCAAATACAAAGCACTCTTATCCTTGTTAATTCTTTAACCTGATACCTTCTCATATTCCTCTAAAGTATTTGTCACAAGCTTCAATGTCCCTAATTCTTCTTTGCACATAATGATCATATCATCTGCAAAAGAAAGATGATTTAACTTAGGGCTTCCTCTAGGCATTCCAAACAACTTGAAATTATTCTGTTTTAATAATTCCTTCAGGCTTCTTGACAATACCTCTCATGCTATAATAAACAAAGTAGGAGATAAAGGATCCCCTTGCTTCAATCCCCTAGAAGATTAAAAGAAACCTTCGGGTTGTTCATTAATTAACAGTGGATACCAATTATTTACCAATAGTCTAAACACCATATCAATCAGTTGTTCACAAAAACCTATCCTCCTGAGTACCTTTGTAAAAAAAAAGCCATTCCACTCTATCATAATCCTTCATCATGTCCAGTTTCATAATCATATTTGGTGGTTTCCCTTTTTTCCTGATCTCAGCAACTATTTCCTGCACAACCAAAATATTTTCAGCTATGTTTCTTCCATGAACAAATCCAT
This sequence comes from Capsicum pubescens, assembly GCA_030864215.1. Lineage (NCBI taxonomy): Eukaryota > Viridiplantae > Streptophyta > Magnoliopsida > Solanales > Solanaceae > Capsicum > Capsicum pubescens. Next base: position 203,195,272 of record CM061546.1, on the reverse strand, counting down.
CTTGCTCCTCTGATACTATTTTAGGAAAAATACAATTAAGTCTTTTATGAATAATTCTTGAAAAGATCCTATTCATAAAATTACTAAGTGATATAGGTCTTAAATAAAAAAAGGTGGTAACAATCAACTTCTTTGGCAGCAGTACTACATTAGTATGTGTAATGAACCTTGGCAATTCATACCTTCTAAAAAAGTCTATCACCATTCTATGAAGATCATCTGCTATTATTTCCCATGCATTCTGATAAAAAGCACCAGTCATACTATCAGGACCTCCAGCACTATCTCTATTTAACCCCATCACAACAAATTTAACTTCCTCTTTTGTTGGAACCTTTATAATATCATTATTCAGCTCCTCTGTAACAACAGTAGGTAAAGAATCCAACATGTCAAAATTATGACAGTCTTCCTGTTTATGAAACTGATTCTGGTAAAACATTACTGCAGCTTCAGCAATTTCTTCCTTGTTATCTAGCCATTCCCCTTCCTCATTCTGTATTCTGCTGATGTTTAATCTTGATCTTCTACCCTTCACAATGGCATGAAAGAAATTAGTATTCTTCTCACCCTCTTTGAACCACTGAAAACCAGCTTTTTGCTTCCAGTATTCTTCTTCTCTTTTTAATTGCATTGTTAATTCTGCCTGAATCTTGAATAAAGAAGCTTTATTCTCCCCAGATGGATTATCTTCAAACTATTTCTCCTTAATCTTGATAAATTCCTCAAAAGTAGCTATCTCTTGGAAAATATTCCCAAAAGATCGCTTACTCCATATAGTCAATGCAACTTTGGTTCTCTTGAGTTTCTGATGAAAGACCATGAATGGATTGCCATAAGCTTCCTCTTTCCAATTCTGCTGAACAATTTCCTTGCAAGATTTCTCCTTAAGCCAAAAATTTTATTATAGCGTTTCTAATTAGTTAGCCGTTGATGTTTTAAATTAACTTGGCGACTTATAGGGGGTTCATTTTATAAAAAATTCACATGAAACTTTTATAGCAATTTTATTATATCACTTCTAGATAGTTATTATAAGTCATTTAAGTATTAAATAATTAATTATTATAAGTTGTTTATGTATTAGAAAAATAATATTATTTAATTAAAAAAATAAAATAGATATTTATGACATATCTACTTCAACTACTTCAATCGAATTTTACTATATCATCCCTAATAAATTAAATAAGTTATTTATGTATTAGAAAATTAATAACATATAATTAAAAAATTAAAATAAATATTTATGACATGCCTGTATAACCAGGTAAAATATTGCGGATTAATATAATTGGATTTATTATTTAAGTCCAAACATGTAGGGTTTTAATTAAAGTCCAATTTTTATTGGGCTAGCCCATTGATTTGGGCCACAAATGAGGAGCCCACTTTGTTAATCCCAAGATATTGTCATATTCTAGAGGCCCAAATAAGCACCACATTTCAAATGACGTGGCATGGCAAGTCAAGTGAAGGAGACAATAGGACCATGCCACATGTCAAAATGATGCAGCAGTCCTAATAAAATCAAAGCCCATAAAAGGAGCCACGTCACTTGAATTTGATTGGTCAAAGGAAGTCCATTCTCATTATGACTCTTCCTGTTCCACAACTATAAATAGAGGTCTCATAATTCAGAAAAAAAAGAGCCCAGAACTCTAACAAGTAGCAAGAGAAAACTCGTTTATCAAATGCCGCATTTTTTCTACAAAGCTCAAGCATTCAAATCAAGTTCATCAAGATTCAAGATCAAGAGCGCAATATTCTAGAACAAGCTCAAAAGCCCTTGAATTCAAGCACAAGTCAAGATCAAGTCCCTCAAGTCCATTAAGTCAAGTTCAAATTCAAGATCAAGCTTCAAGCCCTTGAATTTATATTTGAAAAGGCGAATCAGAGGATTCATAGATATTGTAACACTCGCACATTGAAATCGATAAATTAATTGTTGTAGTATTTTTCTTGTCTCGATTATTTATTTTTTAGCCTAGAGAATTTTATTGTCCAACAAATTTTGGCACGCCCAGTGGGACAATCTCTACCTCTGATCTCAACTTTTCCAACTGCAAAGTTCAACAACACTGAAATGACTTTCAAGAAGGTCAACTCTCGATCAATTGCTTCCAAGGCTGTTGATTCAAGGTTCTCTGCTGAAGTATAAAGCATCCTTGGTGTTACTTTCGGAAGCTTAAGAGTTGTCACAAGAGACAAGGCAGGCTTGCTAGGACAACAAACACAACAAGTGTCGTCCGAACCAACTCCAATTTTTGGATCTTCAACCCCCAAAGGAAAGAAGTCCAATGAAAGTGCTTTGGAAGAAGGAAGCAGTGTGGCGGAATTGCTTAAGAAGACTCTAGATCTACTTGAGCATTCCGATTCCAAATACTCTAGCGCAAAGAACGATGGTTGTTCATGCAACTCATCATCTCAGACTACACCGCATAAGTTGAGCACTTCAAAGATCAACTTGTGTGATAATCCATGCTACTCTCCAACATCTCAGTGATTATGCAAACGATGGTGACTGGTGCCTCATCTATGGAGGAGCAGCTTGCGAATCTGACAAAGGCAATTGAGGGCCTGACCAAATATGTTCAGAATCAAGATGCTTGAATTGATAAGATAGTGGATAGGATGGAAGGTATAATAGACAGAGAGTCTAGCCATGCACCTGGAAAATCTCCAAAGGTTTAAGAGACAAAATCCTGTGAAACAAACACCACCGACTAAAGAGGTGCTTTTTTCTTCTAAGGGAATGATCCCGATTGGGCAATTGAGGGAATTCATTGAAGGGACCCTCAAAGACAAGTATAATATTGTCACCAAATCTTCCCTTGCGTATGCCAAGCCCTACACTGGGAGGATAGATAGCCTCAAAATATCTACCGGTTATCAACCCCCCAAATTTTAATAATTTGAGGGCAAAGGGAACTCAAAACAGTATGTCACACACTTTGTTGAGACATGTAACAATGTTGGAACTTATGGTGACTATCTTGTCAAACAGTTTGTTCGTTCCCTAAAGGGAAACACCTTTTATTGGTATACAGACCTTGAGCCTAATTTAATCGATAGCTGAGAGCAATTAAAGCACGAGTTCCTAAATTACTTTTATAGCACAAGGCGTACAGTGAGCATGGTGGAGCTCACAAATACTCGGCAAGGAAAGGATGAACCAGTCATTGACTTCATCAATCGATGGAGAAATGCTAGCCTAAACTGTGAAGATAGGCTCAGCAAAGCTTCTGCAATAGAGATGTGCATCCAAGGAATGCACTGGGAATTTCTCTACATCTTGCAAGGTATTAAGCCTAAATCCTTTGAAGAGCTAGCTACCTGTGCTCACGATATGGAGTTGAGCATGTCTTCTACTGGAAAGGGATCAACGCCTATCCATAAACCTCAAAGAGGAAAAGATAAGCAGGAACCCAAAAGATGGGGTAAGTTTGTCCCCAAAAATGACAACAAGGAGTCCATGAATATTGATGTGTTTCTTGTGAAGGTCACCACAAAGGTGAGCAAGAAGAAAAGTGTGAAGACGACTTCTGGAGCATTCCGAATCAGAAAACTTTAAAGGAGATGCAAGAAAAGGAATATCCCTTTCTTGATTCTGATATTGCTGAGATTTTTGAACTCCTTGAGCATAAGCTCATTGAACTCCCAGAGATGAAGCATCCCAACGAAGATGTAAGGGGCCAATGACCCTAATTACTAAAAATATCATAGGCTCGTAAGTCATACTTTGGAAAAGTACTTTGTCTTTAAAGATAAAGTCATGCAACTGACAAAAGAAAAGATCTTCTTCGACGATGAGATAGCCAATTCTCATCAAATCTCTATCACTTTTGGCTCACTCGACCTAGTCAAAATATGTGTCAAAGAGTATAATGAGAAGATATTGGAGTTTGACAGGTCTTCAGTTGACGAAGGTGATGATGAAGGTTGGACTCTGGTGACTAGGAGAAGACACAAGAAGATGAGTTTGCAAAAGGATTCATCCAAGCAGCCAACCAGAAGGAGAATGGAGAAGAAACCAAAGAAACAGAATTTGATTGAACTTCCAAAGAAAACAAGGGCGATGGAGCTTCACCACCAAAAACCTCGGCGTCCGGTGTCTTTAAGGAATTATTACAAAGTTGGTTTCGTGTAAAGACTTCCTAAATCAACCTTGAGGCATCTTATTTTAATACTTCCAAAGAGGGGAAAAGGGTGAAAATATACCCATAGAATTTCCTTCATCCTCTGAACCACTTGCAGAACCTCTTTCCAGGAGGCACATGTATGTGATACAAAAATCACATTCAAAAATAATGATCTTCTTCTTGGAGAGGCCCTACATAATTGCCCCTTATACATGGTGGTTCAAATTCTAGGAAAGAAGATCAATAGAATCTTGAAAGATGAGCGATCTGGAGTCAACATCCTTTCTATCCGCACGATGAAGAAACTTGGCGTCACTACTAGAAAACTGGATGAAAGTTGTATAATGATCCAAGTCTTCAACCAAGGGGGATAGAGGGCCATGGGATCTATCAAGTTGGGGATTCGTATGGATGATTCTCAATCAAATGCATTGATGCATGTGATCGATGCCAAAACTTCATACAATATATTACTAGGTAGGCCTTGGGTGCACGGGCACAAAATTATCTCATCCTCTTACTATAAATGCTTGAAGTACCTCAAAGGCAGAGTAGAAAGAAAGCTAGTGACCGATGAAAAGCTATTCACTGAAGCTGAGTCACATTTTGACGATGCAAAATGCTACTTAAAGAATCATTTTATGGATAAGAAAAGGGTTGAAGATGTCACCAAGACCAAGTATGAAGATCTTGCATCTAAGAAGGTCGCGGTGAATGTCAAAAAAGTTGCCACCAAGAAGACTCTCTCAACTTCAAATAAAAAAAGTGTCGCTCCTACGAAAATGAAGGCAACTCCTGTTCTTCGGTACGTACCGAAGGTAAAGGAAGAGAAAGATCACCCATCGAATTCCTAAGATATTGTGCTAAAGGGGTTAACTTTACCTATTAGGAAGATTGTTGTAATAAATCCATCCTCAAAACTACTTGAAGAGTCTGTGGCTCAAAAACTGCCACAAGATATGACACTCCCTACGAAGCATAAAAAAAGGTCTTCGATCCAAATGCATATAAGTTATTTGTAAAGTCTAGATATAATCCTAATGAGACATCAAGGTTAGGTAAACTTCCGTAGAAAGGTACAACAAGGCAGGCACGTGAAAGCCTAGCATACACACAGCCACATTCAATTCGCATCTTTATAAGATGCGTGGTTAGTAACTGCATCACTGTAGAATAGGAGTTTATCGCATCCAACAAAAGGCCTTCTGTCTTTGACTAACTTAGAGAATCAACCGTAAGAACTTCTGTGTTTGAGAGGTTAGGTCCTCTTAATAAGAAGAGAAGTACCAAGCATCGTAGAAGTCATCAAAGTACGACAATACATATCTCACCTAAAATCCAGAAGGATTTCTAAAGTTTGATTCCTTCTAGAATGAGGCGGCAGACAAAACTGGTGGTTTCATGCAATGAGGTGCTAAAAGCAAAGGCTCATATTGTGGTTTATACCAAGCAACGTGAGGAAGATAAATAGAGTGTTGGCTCATCATATCATGTTACAACCTAGAATGAGAAAGATGTCTAGTCTCATATGAAGGTTGATAAAGAGATAGAATATGCTTTCTAGTGTTATCATATATCCGTCAACGACAATGATCCTCAAGAGAAAGAAGATGTTGGAGATGCTCCGCTGGAACTTGAAAAAGGAGTAAAGGCCACAATAGATCCCTTGAAAGAAGTTAATCTTAGAATTGATGAAGACCCAAGACCAACTTACCTGAGTGCTTTTCTAGAGATGAAGGAATAAATCATGTATATGGATATACTCAAGGAGTATATGGATTTATTCTCTTGGAGATATAAGGAAATGCCTGGCTTAGATCCAAAAGTAGCAGTCCATCAGTTGGCGATCAAGAATGGTGCTCATCCTGTTAAGCAAGCCCAAAGGCGCTTTAGGCCAGAATTGGTTCCATTGATCGAAAATAAAGTTAACAAACTTATTAAAGATGGATTTATTCGTGAAGTCAAATATCTCATGTGGATTTCAAGTATTGTTCTAGATTGGAAAAAGAATGTCCAAATACGAGTGTGTCGACTTTCGGGATCTCAACAATGTCTGTCCTATGGATGACTTTCTAATTCCCATACCAAAATTGATAATGGATGCCACCACTGGTTATAAGGCAATGTCCTTCATGGGTGGTTCATCCGGCTACAATCAAATCCGTATGGCACCAAACGATGAAGAACTCACTGTATTTTGTATGCCCAAAGGTATTTCTTGCTACAAGGTGAAGCCTTTTGGTTTAAAGAATGCTGGCGCCACTTATCAAAGGGCTACGCATAACATCTTTGATGGCCTGCTCCATAAAAATATTGAATGTTACGTGGATGATCTAGTGGTGAAGTCAAGAAAGAGAGACGACCACTTAAAATACCTAAGAATGGTATTTGAGTTACTTTAAAAATATCAAATTAGGATGAATCCGTTGAAGTGTGCCTTTGGAGTTACTTCTGGAAAGTTTCTTGGCTTCATTGTGCGACACTGAGGAATTAATATTGATCAATCCAAGGTCGATGCAATTTTGAAGATGCCCGAGCCTCAAAATATTCATGAGTTAAAAAACCTTCAAGGAAGGCTAGCATATTTAAGGAGGTTCATCTCAAACCTGGTCAGAAAATGTCAACCATTTAGTTGGCTTATGAAGAAGGACACTCTCTTCGAATGGGACCAAGCTTGTAGTAATGCCTTTGAGAGTATCAAATCATACTTAATGAAGCCACCAGTTCTTTCGGCACCCATACCAGGAAAACCATTGATACTCTACATCGCGGCATAGAAGAGGTCAGTTGGAGCACTACTGGCTCAAGAAAATAATGAAGGCAAAGAAAACTCTCTTTACTATTTGACCAAAATGATGACGCCGAATGAGATAAAGTATTCTCCAATTGAAAAGTTATGTTTGGCATTGGACTTCTCAATTCAAAAGTTGAAACACTACTTTTAAGCTCATATTGTTCGTCTTGTTTCTAGGAAAAATCCCATAAAGTTTGTAATGTCGAAACCAGTCCTTAGTGATCGACTTGCAAGATGGTACCTTCAATTTCAGCAGTTTGAGATTGTGTACGTTCCCCAAAAGGCTGTAAAGCGACAAGTACTGGCTCACTTCTTGGTAGACCACCCGATACCCAATGATTGGGAATTGAGCGATGAACTTCCTGATGAAGATGCAATGGTTATTGAAGCTAAACCCCCATGGAAGATATACTTTGATGGTGCCGCACATCGAGATGGATCTGGTGCCTGTGTCGTGTTCATCACCCCATAAGAAGAGGTCATCCCATACTATTTTACCCTAATAAATCGTTGCTTTAATAATGTTGCTGAATATCAAGCTTTAATACTTGGACTTGAGATGGCAGTTGACATGAAACAACTGCAATTACATGTCTTTGGTAACTCCCAACTAGTGATCAAGCAGCTTTTGGGAAGCTATGAAGTCAGGAAGCCCGAACTACGACAATATCATGATTATGCACAGAAGTTGATGGGGTGTCTTAGAGAGATAACCCTCCAACATGTGCCAAGGAGAGAAAATAAGCAAGCTGATGCCTTAGCTGCTTTGACCTCAACCCTAACTCTTCCAAATCAGATGCGAGTTACTATCCGCCAAGAATGGGTAGTATCTTCGTCGGATGAGGATGTAAAAAACAAGGTTTACTACCTTGTTTCCGTGTCTGAAGCTATAAAAGAAGATTGATGACAACCTATCATTGATTACTTATGTTATGGGATACTTCCAGAAGATCCAAGGAGAAAGACTGATATTCATCATCGTGCACCTCGCTTCCTTTACCACAAAGACACACTGTACAGAAGATTATTTGAAAGAGTACTCTTACGGTGTTTGGGAGAGGAAGAAACAATTCAAGCTTTGTAAGAAGCGCACTCGGGAGTTTGTGGATCATATCAGTCAGGACTGAAGCACTATTTTCACATTAAAATGATGGGATATTATTGGTCAAAGATGGTGAAAGATTGCTTGGACTATGCTAGAAGATGCAAAGCTTGTCAATTCCATGCAAATTTCATACATCAACATCCAGAGGTACTATATCTAACTGTAGCATCTTGGCAGTTCAATTTTTAGGGAATGGATGTTGTTGGTCCACTACCAAAATCTTCTGGTGGATAGTTATACATCTTGGCCACGACAGATTACTTCACAAAGAGGTCCGAAGCAGTTGCTCTTAAGGAAGTAAAGAAAGAAAATATTGAAAACTTCATCCAAGTGAATATCATCTACACTTTGGAATCCCTCAATATATAATAACCGACAACGGCAAGCCATTTGATAACAAGTTGATGAAAAAGATCTGCGATCTCATTGGCTTCAAGCAGCGCAAGTCTTCAATGTATCATGCTGCCGCCAATGGTCTAGCTGAAGCCTTCAATAAGACTTTATTCAACTTGTTGAAGAAAGTCGTCTTAAAATCCAAACTTGACTAGCATGAGCGAATGGAAGAAGCTTTATAGGCATATAGGACAACTTACCGTACACCGACGTAAGCAACCCCATACTCACTTGCTTTTTGAGTTGAAGTAGTGCTTCCATTTGAGTGTCAAATACCTTCTTTGAGACTGTCTATTCAAGAAGGGCTCACCGATGAAGAAAATGCTAAGTTGCGTCTTGTGGAGTTAGAATCTCTTGATGAGAAGAGGCTGAAGGCTCAACAAAATCTTGAATGCTATCAAGCCCGGCTATCTCATTCTTTTAACAAAAGGGTTTACTTAAGGTACTTCTAAGTTGGAGATTAAGTCCTTGCAGTAAGAAGGCCCATCATCACTTCTCATAAGTCTGGGGGTAAATTTACTCCAAAATGGGATGGACCATATGTTGTACAAAAGGCATATTCAAATGGTGCGTACAAACTTGTCGATACAGATAGAGTGAAAATCGGCCCTATAAATGCCAAGTTCTTGAAGAAGTACTATCCTTGAAGAAAGATGACACTCCTTAAGGAACGAGTATAAACTGCATAACCACTCCTGGCCCGCAAGAGTATAAACTGTGTATAGCTAAAAAAAAAAAAGGGAAGTCCGCTAGGTTAAAAACCTCAAAAGAGGCGGCCTAGGCAAAAGTTAGGATGGAAAAAAAATACTCACCCCAGAACTACGTTGTGACTTGATCCTCTTTATTGAGGTACGTAGGCGCTTGGAATTTTATTCTGAGTTCAGTTGCATGAGTGTCAAAAAAAATGTTCCTGTAGTGTCTGCCATATAGATACCAAGTATGAAAACATTCTAATTAAATTTTAGACTCACTTCAAGTCCTGGTGGCTCAATAGGGGACAAACTCCAATGAAATGTGAGCTTCATTCACATAAGATGAAGTTTCCAAAATCCCTAAATTCAGAAGTTGAACCACTCAAAACGCCAAATTTAGGAGTGAAAGTTGACAAAATTTCCAAGTCTTCAAATCAAGGCCTCCAAAATTTCCATGTCTTAAGGTGGACAAAATTTGTCCCTTTGCACCTTAAGCTGGCCTCTTACGGGTTTATTTTAAAAATGATCTCAAAATTTTCATGCCTTAAGGTGGACAAAATTTGTCCCTTTGCACCTTAAGCTAGCCTCTTACGGATTTACCCTTAAAAGGATCTCAAAATTTTCATGCCTTAAGGTGGACTAAATTTGTCCCTTTGTACCTTAAGTTGGCCTCTTACGAGTTTATCCTTAAAAGGATCTCAAAATTTTCATGCCTTCAGGTGGAAAAAATTTGTCCCTTTGCACCTTAAGCTGGCCTCTTACGGGTTTATCCCTATAAGGATCTCAAAATTTTCGTTCCTTAAGGTGGACAAAATTTGTCCCTTTGCACCTTAAGCTGGCCTCTTATGGGTTTATCCTTAAAAGGATCTCAAAATTTTCATACCTTAAGGTGGACAAAATTTATCCCTATGCACCTTAAGCTGGCCTCTTACAGGTTTATCATTAAAAGGATCTTAAAATTTCCACGCCTTAAGGCGGGAAAGATTTTCCCATTTGCACCTTAAGTTGAACAGGGCCCATACTTAAAGAAAACCATTGACTCTTCAAGAAAAATTGTTCGGACTAAAGGTGATGGAGGCAAATTTAAACTCTCGTACCTTAAGCCGATGTCCATCGTGTTCAAGTAAAATTATTTGGACTTAAAGTGATGGAGGCAAAGTTAAACTCTCGCACCTTAAGCCGATGTCCACCATCTTCAAATAAAATTGTTTGGAATTAAGGTGACGGAGGCAAAGTTAAACTCTTGCACCTTAAGATGATGTCCACCGTCTTCAAGTAAAATTGTTCAGACTTAAAGTGATGAAGGCGAAGTTAAACTCTCGCACCTTAAGCCAATGTCCACCATCTTCAAGTAAAATTGTTCGGACTTAAAGTGATGGAGGCGAAGATAAACTCTGGCACCTTAAGACGATGCTCACTGTCTTTGTAACGCCCCGAATCTGGTACCCGGAATGCCACATGGTGCCCATGACCCCGAAGGACTACAAGCTAACCCATGACTAATATATGTTCCTAATCACTACATAATATACTGTATAAATGCGGAAATATGTACTGAAAGGCCATAAGGTTCAAACTGGATAAACATCTGATAAAACAATGTCTGAAAATGGTATAACAATACCAAAGCAAATCTGAAATACCTGTCTGACATACTATAGTCTAAAAGCCTCTAAACTGAACTGAATAAGGAGTTGATGGGACATGTCCCCAACTAACTCCATCTACTGAAATAAACTGAAAAGTGAAATAGTAATGTAATCATCATGTCCTCGAAGGATGAGGACTCATATCTGACTCTAACTGCTGACCCGGGATGTTACTGATGCTCTGGATATCGTGCTTCTAAACCTATGGTATAAGACACTATAGTGAAAATGCATCGGTACTTTGAATGTACTGGTATGCAAGTGAGTTAGGCTGAATGCAATAGGTTCATATGCATGAACAATACTAACTGACTGACTAACATGAATGTGAGAATACATGAATGCATACGTAACTATAACTGACATCGTGGTAGGACTGAATGCTACGTTTTGACTACTGATTTTACTAATAACATGGAGTTACTGATATCTGAGGGACTGATACTATGTTACTTATACAAGAATAACTATTTCTGACAGTTTTGATTAGGAAGAACTGGTCTGGTTGACTGTGTCTAACAGTCCTGAAGCTGAATACTAATAACATGAGTTTTGATAACTGATATAACTAATAAAATGAGTGATTATATCTGAAAGTCCTGAATCTGATGGAACTAGTTGAGTTCCGTACTGTATCTGAGTAGCTGAATCTGAGATCACTGAGATTTCTGAGATTTCCTGAGTCACATGACTGACTGAGTTCTATGGATCATAGATTGACTGAGGAGATCGTGAAAACATGTCATGGCTCTAGGCATACAGCTAAATGTTCGGGTACAAGTACCCCCAGGACTCGATGAGAAGAAACTGACATAGCATGGCTTACTTGAACACATGACCAACAACACAATTCATAATTCATATATTAAAGCAATTCACCAAACATGTGATATGCATAAGCTTGTACATACATGGGGATTTCATGATATCATACTAGTTGGGCATTGTTCCTTCATCTAGGCATTTAATCAAACACATGGTAGGCATAGCACATGCAGACAACATTATACAATAATTAATCATCATGATTCATCTCTAATTTCATTATCCTAGGGTTTATTCATAGGTTCACATAGTATACATCTATACAAATCTATTCCATATAAAATTGATCACCCAACATGGATTTGAATTCAATTGATCATTCTCAACATAAACAAAACAAATCCAACATGAAATTCATAAAGAAATCCATAGACTTAAACTTAGAAAAGAGATTCTTAGGCTTCATGGACGAAAGGAGTTCATGAATGAACACTACACATACCTTAGCTTGTGATTCTACGAAGATTGACGGAGAGATTCTTGAAATTTGATGATGAATTTCCTTGGAATTGAAACTTCTATGAAAACCCTAGGGCTTGTTCTTGAGAGTTTTTTAGAGTAATTGAGTATAAGTTGCTGAATTATAGCCAAATCTCGTGTTATAAGGCTTATATAGGGTGGAAAATTGACCCTTTTAACCCTAGGACACGTATTTAATTTTTGAGAAAATTTTCCGATTTACATCCTTGGCGCTACGCGCCACTATCGTGCCAAGTCACTGAAAAGCGACAAATGAGAAATTGCACGGTGGCGCGACGCGGAGCTATTGCGTTGCCACCTTGTCTATGACCTGGAAGTTTGGCGCAGCGCGCTACTATCGCGGAGCAACACTTGAAATTGACAATTTCCATTTGAGCTATCTCCGCGACGCGCTGAAGGCTCAGGTGATACACTGTATCACTAAAAAGGCTCTAATTCTTCGCCCAGGTGTCGGATTTGGGCGAATTTAGTATCGATGGAAAGCATATTGAATTTTCCACATGACAAAAAGTGAAAATCTTAAAAATACCACGTGTACAAAAGTGGATTCATCTTTCCAAAAAAGCTTCTAACATTCTTGGACAAAATTTTCAAGCTAGAAAAAGTACGGGTATTACAATATCTCCCCCTTGAGAACATTCGTCCTCAAATGAGACCGAGAGTGAGGGGAAGAACATAAACTAACGTACATACTGAACATGAATAACTGAAACATGATCTCATGACTAACATGACTGGAGATCTGAATGTAACATACTAAACATGCATATCTGATGCATGACTAATAAGTTGAATTTATGCATACCTGATGCATGAATGATAATTGACTTATGAATAAATGACTGAATATTCTGATGAACTGAATTTCCCGCAATGAGAATGCATGTCTGATGCATAATTACATGACTGAACTAATATATAGATGCATGACTAAATATGCAAGGGTACATAGTACCAAGTTTATAATAGGGATCTGAGTAGGGAACTGAGTAAATTTAAGAAAACTATTACGTGACTGAAAAGCACTGATGAACCCATGATTATGCTAGAAGTATGCATGAACTGGAACCTGAGAACATGACTGAGGCTGAAACATGATACATAAACTGAATTTCGTGAACTGAACTAAGACTCTGAATATTTGGCCCATAGCTGAGGTTGGGACTTTGAGGGTCAACTTATGATTACCCTCTATTCTATACTGGATTCCTTATGCGAAGAGATACTTAATTTAAGACATGAGAGCGTTGGGGAATAATGGGGTATCTCCCCCTTGGGACACTATATCCCTTTAAGAACGCTCACCTTACTAAGATACTGGGGTGATACACAGGGCATCCACGGACTGATTCATGACTGATTAACTCATGCTGAAAATCTTAAGCTAAAATGAGAGAAAGAGGTCTAACAATGCATTTCATGAGTATGAAGGACCTATAACGTACCCGAATCTATGTCGAGGGAATTTCCTTGATCAAGGCGAGTCTGAAGAGTGTAAAAACTATTCTGATGCTGACCACTAGAGGTATTGGAAGTGACGCCCTGCTGGCGCAAATTTTTTCCCTTCTGAGCCCTTACTCTACATTCCCGCAGCCTGTGGCCTGGCTTACCACATCCATAACATACCTCACTTCCTTCTCTATATACACCTAGGTGATTCTTACCATACTCTTCGTAAAGCGGATAGGTAAGACTCTTGTTCTCACAACCCTGGGCCTCGGAGCCTGGGGACCTATCACGACTGTCATTCCTGAACTTGGGTACTGGTGCACTAGCTGAAGATGGAGTTGGGACTGAAAGCTTATGACTATACTGAGTACAGCTACCACCTCCTGACTTAGGCTGAGCAAAGTTGAAACTACCTGTCCTTGCCCTCTTATTCTACTTTTCTTTCATCTTAATCTTTTGCTCCTCTATCTGCTGAGCATAGGTCATAAGTCTAGCTAAAGTCATGTCACTATTAAGCATGGTGGATCTACACTCATTAACCACGCTATCATTCACCTCTGACACAAACTTACTCATCTTGGCCCTACTATCTGCAACCACGTGAGGAGCATATCCGGCTAATTGAGTAAACTTAAGAGAATACTCTTTCATCGTCATGGTGCCCTGCCTTTGGTTGATGAATTCTAACACCTTAGATTCTCTCAGCTCTAAGGGAAAAAACCTCTCTAAGAATACAGTGACTAAATCATCCCATTCTATAGGTCCTGAATCATCTGCCCTTTTTGACTTCCACTACTTGAACCAAGTATGAGCCACATCCTGCAACTAATATGCAGCTAGCTCAGCACTCTCAACAGTAGTCACCCCTATGAATTCAGTCACCTTCTGAATCTGATCTAGGAATTCCTGAGGGTCCCATCTGACTTAGACCCAAGAAAGGATGGAGGGTTCATTTGGGTGTAGTCCTGAATCATGGCTGCAGCTGAATTGGCCACTGGGTTGGCCGGAATGACAGCTGGTCGTTCATTATGAGTAGCAACTAACTGAGAAAGAGTAGTGAATGCGGACTTGAACTTCGCATGAGAAACATGACTGCCCAAAGGTTCTTCGGGCTGAGAGGCTGACTGATTTCCATTTCTTCTTTTAGGAGGCATGTTCTGTAGAAGAAAGGGAGAAACAGATTAGACTGAGAGATTGACTTGAGATTATTCTCACTGGCACGACATGAATACTGAAAGAAGGGAAACTATTCCTAAAACACCTCATAGCCTCCTACACATAAGTGTGGTGCACAACACACCCATGTACAAGACTCTACTAGATGTGGCTTTCAGACTTCCTAGGATACTGTTGAACCTTAGGATCTGATACCAAGTTTATAACGCCCCGAATCTGGTACCCGGAATGCCACATGGTGCCCATGACCCCGAAGGACCAGTAGCTAACTCATGACTGATATTTGTACCTAATCACTGTATAATATACTGTAAAAATGCAGAAACATGTACTGAAAGGCCATAAGGTTCAAACTGGATAAACATCTAATAAAATAATGTCCAAAAATGATATAACAATACCAAAGCAAATCTGAAATAATTGTCTAACATGTTATAGTCTGAAAGCCTCTAAACTGAACTGAATAAGGAGTTGATGGGACATGTCCCCAACTAACTCCATCTACTAAAATAAACTGAAAAGTGAAATAGTAATGTAATCATTATGTCCTCGAAGGATGAGGACTCACATCTGACTCTGACTGCTCAATCGGGATGTTATTGATGCTCTGGAAATCATGCTTCTAAACCTATGGTATAAGACACCATAGCGCAAATGCGTCAGTACTTTGAATATACTGGTATGCAAGTGAGGTGGGCTAAATGCAATAGGTTCATATGCATGAACAGTACTAACTGACTGACTAACATGAATGTGAGAATACATAGATACATACGTAACTATAACTGACATCGTGATAGGACTGAATGCTAAGTTCTGACTACTGAGTTTACTAATAACATGGAATTACTGATATCTGAGGGATTGATACTATGTTACTGATACATGAATAACTATTTCTGACAGTTCTGATTATGAAGAACTGGTCTGGTTGACTGTGTCTAACAGTCCTGAAGCTGAATACTGATAACATGAGTTCTGATAACTGATATAACTGATAACATGAGTAACTGTATCTGACAGTCCTGAATCTGATGAAACTAGATGAGTTTCATACTGTATCTAAGTAGCTGAATCTGAGATCACTGAGATTAATGAACTACTGAGATTACTCGATTTCTGAGATTTCCTGAGTCACATGACTGACTGAGTTCTATGGATCATAGCTTAACTGAGGAGATAGTGAAAACATGACATGGCTCTAGGCACGCAGCTAAATGTTCGGGTACAAGTACCCCCAGGACTTGATAAGAAGAAACTGACATAGCATGGCTTACTTGAACACATGACCAACAACACAATTCATAATTCATATATTGAAGCACTTCACCAAACATGTGATATGCACAAGCTTGTACATACATGGGGATTTCATGATATCATACTAGTTGAGCATTGTTCCTTCATCTAGGAGTTTAATCAAATACATGGTAGGCATAGCACATGTAGACAACATTAAACAACAATTAATTATCATGATTCATCTCTAATTTCATCATCCTAGGGTTTATTCATAGGTTCACATGAATATACATCTATACAAATCAATTCCACATAAAATTGATCACTCAACATGGATTTGAATTCAATTGATCATTCTCAACATAAACAAAAGAAACCCAACATGAAATTCATAAAGAAATCCATAGACTTAAACTTAGAAAAGAGATTTTTGGGCTTCATGGACGAAAGGAGTCCATGAATGAACACTATGCATACCTTAGCTTGTGATTCTACGAAGATTGATGGAGAGATTCTTGAAATTTGACGGTGAATTCCCTTGGAATTGGAATTGAACCTTCTATGAAAACCATAGAGCTTGTTCTTGAGAGTTTTTTAGAGTAATTGAGTATAAGTTGCTGAATTATGGTCAAATCTCGTGTCATAAAGCTTATATGTGATGGGAAATTGCCCATTTTAACCCTGGGACACGTATTTAATTTCTGAGAAAATTTCTCAATTTTCATCCTTGGCGCGATGCGCCACTAGCGCGCCAAGTCACTGGAAAGTGACAAATGAGAAATTGCACGGTGGCGCGACGCGCCACTATCGCGGAGCAACACTGAAAATTAACAGTTTCTATTTGAGCTATCTCCGCGATGCACTGAAGGCTCAGGTGATACACTGTATCATTGAAAAGGCTCTAACTTTTCGTCCGGGTGTCGGATTTGGACGAATTTGGTATCGATGGAAAGCTTATTGAATTTTTCACATGAAAAAAAGTGAAACTCTTAAAAATTCCACATGAAAAAAAGTGAAAATCTTAAAAATACCACGTGTACAAAAGTGGATTCATCTTTCAAAGAAAGCTTCTAACATTCTTGAAAAAAAAATTCAAGCTATGAAAAGTACGGGTATTACAGTCTTCAAGTAAAACTTTTCAGACTTAAAGTGATGGAGACAAATTTAAACTCTCGCACTTTAAGCCGATGTCCACCGTCTTCAAGTAAAATTGTTCGAACTTAAAGTGACGGAGGCAAAGTTAAACTCTCGCACCTTAAGCCAATCAATGGTTAAATATTGCTATTTATTTCAATCCTAAAAAAAAAAAGAAAAAAAAAGGGAAAAGAAAAAAAAAAATCTCAATATTAATTCTTGAAGCTCAAGAACAAGAGGCGTCTCTATAGAGTTTTACAAGTTGATGCTTAGCATGGGAAAAATATATGTGATATTTATAGGAGCAAAAGGGCGACAACTAAACCCTAAATTAAATGAAAGTGGGAATTGATGAATTCCGAGATAGAATTGCATAAAAAGAAAGTGAAAAGCAGCAAAACAGAAGGCAGCACGTTCTGCTGTGCACATGTGCCATTTAAGGAAA
This sequence comes from Capsicum pubescens, assembly GCA_030864215.1. Classification (NCBI taxonomy): domain Eukaryota; kingdom Viridiplantae; phylum Streptophyta; class Magnoliopsida; order Solanales; family Solanaceae; genus Capsicum; species Capsicum pubescens. Next base: position 203,177,746 of record CM061546.1, on the reverse strand, counting down.
TATTTTTCCTTGGTCAAAGGAAAAAAAAAGAAAGGGTGGAACCTTTCCCTTTTTGGAGAAGGACAAAAGTCCTATTTAATTTGGTTGGTGATTGCTGCTGTCGCCTTCATTTATTAAATTATAAGTTATTACTTCAAGTCTAGTTTTAAAAAAAAAAATATCTCGATAAGTTTTGAAGTAGGGGCACTTTATAAGTAATAAATTTTTATTAAATTTAAATTCGTATGAAATTTGAATTAAATTTAAAATATATTAGTCCCAATTAAATATTGCAAATTAATATAATTGGATTTATTATTTAAGTTCAAACATGTAGGGGTTTAATTAAAGTCTAATTTTTATTGGGCTAACCCATTAATTTGGACCACAAATAAGAAGTCCACTTTGCTAAGCCCAAGATATTGTCATATTCTAGAGGCCCAAATAAGTGTCACGTGTCAAATAACGTGGCATGGCAAGTCAAGTGAAGGAGCCAGTAGGACCATGTCACATGTCAAAATGATGCAGCAGGGCCCAATAAAATCAAAGCCCATAAAAGGCACCACGTCACTTGAATTTGATTGGTCAAAGAAGTCCATTCTCATCATGACTCTTCCTTTTCCACAACTATAAATAGGGGTCTCATAATGTAAAAAAATACCCCCAGAACTCTAACAAGTAGCAAGAGAAAGCTCGTGGATCAAATGCCGCAATTTCTCTACAAAGCTCAAGTATTCAAATCAAGTTCATCAAGATTAAGACTGCAATATTCAAGAACAAGCTCAAAAGCCCTTAAATTCAAGCACAAGTCAAGATCAAGTCCATCAAGTCAAGTTCAAATTCAAGATCAAGCTTAAGTCCTTGAATTTATATTTGAAAAGGCGAATTAGAGGATTCATAGAGATTGTAACACTCGCACATTGAAATCAATAAATTGATTGTTGTAGTAGTTTTCTTGTCTCAATTATTTATTTTCCAACCTCGAGAATTTTATCGTCCAACAGCCTGCTTCATCTGCTTCAACCGTGATTTTACTATATCATTCCTAATTAATTGTTATAAGTCATTTACGTATTAGAAAAATAATTATATTTAATTAAAAAATACAATAGACATTTATGAAATGTCTTCTTCAGTTACTTCAATCGTGATTTTACTATATCACACCTGATTAATTATTATAGATCATCTAAGCATTCAAAAATTGATAGAAATTAAAAAGACAAAATAGACACAAAATTATAAGTTAACACTTGATGTTTTAAATTAACTAAAAGACTTATATGGAGTCCACTTAAAATTTTTCCCACAAATACTTTTTATAGTAATTTTATTATATCGTTTCTTATTAGTTAACCATTGATGTTTTAAATTAACTTGACACCTCATACGGGGTTCACTTAAAAAAAAATTACATGTAACTTTTATAGTAATTTTATTATATCAATTCTAAATAGTCATTATAAGTCATTTAAGTATTAGATTATAAATAATATTTAATAACAAGGATAGAATAGATTAAAAAAATTAAAAATTAAAAATGATCGGATAAAATATTTTGCAATAGTATTATTTGTGTCAAAAAAGGTATGAAAGTAGTACACCTATTGAGATCTAAATAATTAGATTCAAACAAAAAATTAAATACATAGTTACGATGTAGATCTGGGAGATTAAAATATCAATTTTTATTAGGTACAATTAATTGAAGCATAAAATACATAAACAATGAAATTAAATTTAAATTTTTTTAACAACCTTTTCATTTCGGTGATTGACATGCTTGTCGATCACTATTTTCTTCATAATTTACTATGTCACCCTTTTACGTATTAGAAAATTAATAATAATTAATAAAATAAATAAGTAAAATATATATTTATAATATGTCTACTTCAGTTGCTTCAATCATAATTTACTACATCACCTCCAATTATAAATCACTTAAGTATTAAAAAGTTAATAAATTTGATAAAAAAAAGTAAAATAGATATAAAATAATTAATTAACTATTTATGTTTTAAATTAACTTGACATCTTATATAAGACTCACTTAAATTATTTTTAAAAGTATTTTTTATAACAATTTTGTTATATCACTTCAAATTAATTATTATAAGTCATTTAATACATGTTTGCTTCGCTACTTCAGTCGTGATATTTGCTTAGTTCTCGAAATTATATCAGTGTCACTTAAAATATAATAAAATAAAAAGTATTATAAATTAAAATAATTAAAAAATTTAATAATTTAAAATTATTTAATAATAATAATTTATTTCACTGTTTTTATAATAATTTTAAAAATTAAAGCTTAGCAGGTTTGAGCACGGGCCTATCACCACTAGTAAATAGTAATATAAGAGGTTAAGGCTAGTTATCAATTCCATGGGGACCTATCGAATTGATTGCTTTCCATTATTTTATCAACTATTCAACAAGTAACAAAAAATATAAGAGAAATTTTTGCTAGTTATCTTAACTTTAACGAGAAGTAATGCGGAATTAAAAAGCAAGCAAAAAAAGTTGTTTTTTAATGTAATTGATGGGAGGAAAAAAAAAGGGAATAACTATATTGACTAGGCAAATATAGACTCCTAATTACTCTATTTAGCTTAAATTTTAATTAATTATAATTCATAACTCCTCTTACTTATTAATTATCTCTAATTACAATTTATAGTTCCTCTGATTTATTTTCTCTCTTTCTCTATTTTCTATTACACTCTTTTTTTCTTCTTTTTCAATCATTTTCTTCATTTTTTTTGTTTTTTTCTTTCTTTTTTGTTTTTTCACTTTTTTTTCTTTTTCATTTTCTTTCTTTTCATTTTTTCTCCTAACCTTTTTTTGTATTTTTTCACTCATTTGTTGTTGTTGTAGTTTATATTTATATTTTATATTTTTTTATATTTTAAATTTATTTGTATCATACTATATATTTTAAATAAATTTATTATTTATAATTTAATAGTTTAACCGTGAATATATACAATTTATCATTTGTATTTGTATACAAAAAAGTATATGAATTAATTGTATTTATTTGAGTCTTAAATATATAGATATGCAAAGTGTCATTCAATTGAAATGTATCGTTAATATTTGTATTTCAAATTTAACATTTATATTTGTATATAAGCAAGTATCATTTTGTATGCGTGTGGTTCAAGTTGTATAAACACGTATCATTTAATACAAATGTAACATTTGTATTTGTATAATTTATCATTTTATAAATATAAATATTCGTAGAAAAAAATAAAAATTATTTTACAATTGTTTAAAAATACAAATGATCTTGTCAACTAGAAACAAATGAAAAAATTAAATTACAAATAAAAATGCAATATGCGATCAACTATCAAATATAAATACAAAATAGTCCTTTAAAAATACAAGTGCATAGATAAAAACAATACACAAATACAAATAAAATGAAATCATAAAATATAAATACAATGTTCAATCAATTATAAAATACAAACACAAAATAATTCGTTAAAATACAAGTGTAAATTGTATAAAATATAAAAGATGGTGCGGATTAGCAAACACAAATACAAGTGCGAACTATAAAATACAAATACAAATGCGAACTATAACATACAAATACAAGTGCGAACTATAAAATATAAATACAAATACAAACGTGAACTATAACATACAAATACAAATACGAACTATAAAATACAAATACAAACGCGAACTATAACATATAAATACAAGTGGAACTATAAAATGTAAATACAAATGTGAACTATGATATATATATAAAAATAAGCGTGAACTATAAAATGCAAATACAAATATAATTGTATCAACAAATACAAAAATATAAATGATAATGTGAATACAAATACGATAAGCAATTGTGATATTTTTGTTATTATTTGTGACTTGTATTCGAGTAGACATATTTTATGAAAATATAAAAATATAAGATAGAAAAAATAGTACAAAAAAGAAAACCAAAAAGAAAAAAAGAACGAAAAGAACAAAAAAAAAAAAGAACGAAAAGAACAAAAAAAAAAAAGAAAGAAAAATAAAAGATAAAGATAGAAATAAAAGAACAAAAAAAGAAACAAGAAAAAGGAAAAAACAAAAATATAAAAGAAAAGAAGAAAAAAAGAATAAACACGATTTTTTTTACAAAGAATGAAAGAAAGAATTGAAAAAGAAAAAGAATCAAAAATAGAAAAAAAATAAAAAAGTAAAAAAAGAATAAAAAAAAGAAGAGAATAAGAAAAAAAAAAGTGATGGTAAATACAAATACAATTCATAACCAAGGGTTCCAATGCACGAGATCTTGTAGCACTTACCAATGAGGTCCTATCGATTAGTATTACACAGAAGAAATCAATTATAGACACTAATATAATTAGATCCGCTCTTCATTGACAAACTTGGGATTTGCGATCGCAGGTAAGATCGGTTCAGGATCATGAGATTCTTTTCTATCAGATAGGAAGGGCTGTAGCACAAAATGTACTTCAAAGTAATTGTCCCATAGATCCTATATCTATCTATATGAAGAAGAAATCATATAACGAAGGGGATTCTTATTTGTACAACTGGTGCTTCGAGGTTTGAACGAGCATGAAGAGATTAACGATACTTCTTTATCTTTTGAGTTATTTTACCGGATCGGTGGATCGGTCGCTCAAGATCTTCTGCGCGGTTATGATGTTTCCGTCATCATCCATGGCTTGTATTTGATGTAGTCACATTTTTTTTGAAAAAAACATATAAAATATAAAATGTGATTAATGTATTTATGTTTTATATGAATACAGACTATTGAGTAAAAGTGAATACAACGGATGTAAATCAAATACATCAATTATAAATGATAATATTGTAAAGTGTGACTATGGAAAGTGAATTTTGTGCCAACTTTTGCTATTTTTGAAACTTCCCCTAAAAATATCCACGGTCATGGAAATGCGACAATTAAATTATCAAGTGAATGCAAATAATTTTCCGAGTTACTTATTGCAAATTGATATTACTTATCAATTATTTTTCAATAACTCTTATGCTACTTGACTGTTCTTAACACCTATATTTCTATGATTGTCAGTTCATTGTGAAATGCTTAAAGTCATTTGTATCAACTAAATAAAATTAATGGGTATATTTCTACCCATGTCAGTGAATCGTTCTCCTTACCTATATGGTTCACAATCAAGCCCCACTTTTTTATTACGCACGTAAATTTCCTCTTTTGAGTATAATTTATGCGACAATGATAGTATTCGATAATTGGTCAGAGATCAAATAACTAGGCCTAAGAAAAAATAGATAACTAAAATTGAAAAATCTATGTCAACATACAATTATCAAACTCAAACCGTCATGTTCATACCATAACTCTAAATGTGAGAAGCTTAGCTATTTAAAAATTGACTACAACCCAAAGAAATCATTAATAACATAAGTTCAATGAATAAAGAAAGAAAATGATAACGAAAATCTACGAAAATATTATTTTCCCACCATTCTTTTCGTTCTAGTCTTGATAATCCTCTAGAGCCCATGTATATGAAGTATGTATAGGATACCTAATAGTTCTAGAATGAAACTACAATTTGGTCCAGAAATGCACTGTGACGTGGTCAGCAATGACACTAATGCATTGCGAAAGGCCAGCTAGGAAGTGGCCCTTTAGTTGCTTCCGCTGGTTGTGCTCTTCCACTACCGCATCACTCTTGACAACAACACCTGACAGGGTGTGTCAGTGTAATTTTTGTGCACCTCACCTTTTATCTTCACTTTAGGTTCCAGTATCTTGACACTCTCGAACTAGTTCTGAATAGATAGTTTTGGTTTCTACCCCGACTTAAAAGCTCTCCAGATCCATTTTGTGTCCAAATCCTTTCATTTTAATCCTGCACCTCACAAATACCCAACATAAACTTATTTCATTGAATCAAAGCTCAAAAATAACGATAGAAGTTTCAAATGTGCGTGAGACGAATAGTGGCAAAATAAATAAATTTATAGCCTCATATCAACACCCCACACTTAAATCCTTGACCCTTCTCGAGTAATCCTTCAACTTATAACTTAACCCTTTACTTACTCTTTATAGAGCTATCCAAATTGAACAGGTTCACTCAACACAAGACTACCACAACTACAAACAACAAGCTTCTTGTTTTTACTCATGCGCTCATTCAAGATCAAAACTCACAAACGAACCTTTACATAACAACCTAAACTCAAGAACTAACTCAATTACGGTAAATATGGGAAAAAATTTGTCCGACCCCCAACTTAGAAGACCAAAAATCAATGTATCCCATATCAACCATGTACCCTCACTACAAGAGAAATGTCTGATGCTTTCTCATCATACGAATAACCAATCCACACACTTGGACATAATAAATCAACAAATCACTCACTCTCACAAAGTTCACATGCATCATAGATGAACCATAAGCTTGTATTTGGTGTACTTAATCCACTAATTTAAGAAAGTTAATGTTTAGAATCAAGTAGAACTTATAAGGTTGTAATGTAGGTATTTACCAGTTTTTTTTTTTAAAAAGGTAATGTAGGCTAAGGAATGGTTAGGAATATTTTGGGCAAAAGTAGTGGCTATCCTACCTAAGCACTTGTAATACATCATACTTTAATTCATTTAGCGTATTTACTTCAACTAACCAATTTTTCTTTTTCTTACACCTATTTTTTCATATTTCTCTCTTCTTTTTTTTTATCTTTATTAAGCACATATTTTTATAACACTACTATGGAATAATTTTCAAGATATCATAATTTTCAATATTTTTTTTAATTTTTTCAAAAACTATACTAGTGTTACATATACTCTTTCCGCTTATACACCCTTAACTTTTCCTTTTTATTTTTCTACTTTCTCCATCTATGTCCCTCTTCGCTTTCCAATCTCCTTATGTGCTAAATGCAAGATCAAGTATTCTTTAGGAGTTATGGAATCAAAATTTATGGTAAAAAAAGAATAAAGGGGATTTGGCTATAAATGCAGCTGTAAAAAAATAGGCTAAAGGCTCGACATGGCTAGCTAAGGATAGACATAATAAAGGTAGACACAAAAAAGTATTGAACGTCTAGCCAAAGAAATATCTCTATCACTTCCTAAACATAATATTCTTTTATTTACTTTTGCATAACAACCAGGCAAGTTATAGACATCAATGACAACATGAAAAGCAACTAAATCAACTCTCTATGTACATGGCACCTATTCAATAATAACGAAATTTCATGCAGACTTCAAGTTAAACAACCAACAGAAAGAATTCAACATTAAGCACATGCTAATAAACATGAGTAATGTGGATGAGCCTTGGTGTTTCAAACAAGGTTGTTCATTTTTCACTACCACATATTTTCATTAATAACAAAGTTTGAGTTAGAAAATATAGCATCTCGATTGAGCACCTAGCATTCAGTTCGGGCACAAGTTGAAGCTTCATCATCTAATAACTAATTTTTCTTATAGACGGTAGTCAATCATCCTACACTAACCAAAAGTGGTAAATCTTTTTGTATTTTGTTTTTCATCCTAGTTTTTTACTCTTTTTTCTTCTTCAGATTTCAAAAATTTAAATCATATGGCATAACTAACTCATGACCTCAAAAATATTGGTACAACATTTCCCACCTCACACATAAATTATAGTGTCCTTAATGCAAACTAAATATAAGGAAAAGTGGGTAAAAGAAACTTACTACAGGCTCTAGGCCTCGTCTTCGGGCTATGAGTTGATGTCTTCGTGTGGCAACTAAGTCTCCACAACCAATCCTAGAAATGCCTGCATAGCTGGTAAAAGGGTCACCACCTGCTTCAGCTCCTCCAGACTCATTCTCACTCTCCATTCGGATCTTAAGTTCAACTAAAAACATCTAGATATACTTATTTATTTGTGACCATCATTGCTTATTCTTTTGACCAACATTAATATCAGTGCAGAAGACTGAAATAGCTGCGACATAAAAAGGCTTGTTTGGAGGATCAAGCTTGAAGTCCACCACATAATTATCACGAACAAAGGAAGCCTTGAGAATCCATGTTATCATGCTCGGATATAACAATATGCCCTTTTCTCCAATCCTCACCTTGGCCATTTCACCAACATGATCTTTCCCATATTAAGCTCCATGTAGTTCATTAGGGCGTGAATGAGGCATACCTAATAAGTTTAAGACATCAGTGTCATTAGAGGTATGTGTGGTCATGTTGTTCACAAAGGGCAATAGAACCTTCGCCTCTAAGCATAAGTTGGTCCTCTTGTAAGAACTATGACAATTGTCGGAGTCTCGATGCCACTATACCCTTAAATCAGGTCGACACACAGCAATGACAAACATCTCTGTAGTTTGGCCTCCTCGAAGATTCCTTGAACCCAGTCGGAGGATTTATTGTGTATTGCATAATAGCATTGTTCAAATTATAGGAAAATTTAACTTGTGTTCCTCGATTGTAACCAAATTCTCCCTCTCAAAATTAGACTTAAACTCCCCCTTGGTGTAAATTCCTTCACTATCGACATATTTTCTTCGCCCTGAGCCTTTTTCAAGGACTATAACCCATATTCACTGTGTTATTATGGAGCTTTGAAACTTTGTTACTGAGGGCCACCATATCAATATGCACCTCCAGAGAGGAGGCACGAAGGGGATGAAAGTCTGGAACCATTATTGGCCATGTGGTTCAATGGCGAGTAAAATACATTGTTGTGTAAGGATCTCTTGATGTGATTTTTCTTCATCCATATCCCTTTTCTTCTTGGTCCGATTACCAAATACAACCATGGACTTCCAGTTTTGGAGAATTTTGATCATTGAGATGATAACTACAAAATGACAGCTAAATCAGACAATGCGCAATGTAAGACAACCCCACACTTAAATTTGTGGCATATAGGGGGGGTTCAGATACCCCACATTTAATTACATATTATGTGTTGAGATTTTTATTCATGTGTGTGGATTCAAACTACCCCACGCTTAAATTTTATCATATCTCCATAAAAACTTTATTCAAACAATTTTAACTTTATTCAAACAATTTTACAAACACCTTATGCACACTAATAGTTTAACCCTTCTTTAATGAAAGATAATCATGTAATCTCAACTCAAGCAATGTAATCAAGAAATTAAAGTCATAAAGCATCACAATGTCACATATTCACATGATTACATCATCTCCAATAAACATTAACTCATATTTTTTAACTTGGGGAAAACTAGGAGATAGGGCTGCCAAATTAAGGATTAGGGAGAGATAGACAAAAATAGGAACTATTCTACAACTACTGAACAATTACAAGGAGAAAGAGTGGGAAGCAAACCTTGATTTTGCTATGGAAGGAGATAGAGGATGGAGTTTGTGTGAAAAAGAGTAGAAGAAAGCATGAGAGAAAAATGAGTTGAAAAGTCTTTAATTAATAAGGGACAAGTGAATCCACAATATTATTAAATTAAAAAAGTAAATTTGCTTAAATAATTGGGCCGATAAATTATATTAGTTGCTCAATAATTATCAAAATTATTGAATAACTTTGAATAATTACTGACAACTTTGCAAAGTTGTTCGAAAAATTTCTAAAACTATGCAAAGTTTTTGAAGCGAAAATATTTTAAAAACAACTGAAAATTTTGTACCTTTTACCTAATTTTTAAAACTTAAAGGACCTCATTTAATTAAAAAACTTATTTGTCACTTTTAATTTAAGGTCCCAAAAAGAAAGACAAGCGGATTGCCTAAGGTCTTAATTCTTCAATATTTAAATATTTATAAATCAGAAAATTGAAAAATGAAAAAAATATTTCATTGAGTTCACTATGGAGACGCGTAGTGTCAAAAGAAAGAGACAAGTGGATTGCCTAAGGTCTTTATTCTTCAATATTTAAATTTTTTATAAATAAAAAAATTGAGAAATGAAAAAAATATTTCTTTGGAATCACTATGGAGACTCGACTAGTGTCACTTGGACGAAATAAAGCCATAGTTTTGCCTTCTGGCAATGTGGCCATCAAATGTTTCTACTAAAGGCGAAAATTTCTTCGTATTACCTATTTTGCTATAACAAACCTCGTCTAGATTTTCACTTCTATCTTCCTTGCTCCATGACCTTGATGTTTTGAGAAAACATACCCAAACTCAATCCATTAGCATGAACAATGTGAAAACTCTTGAAAATTAAATATAAGGTTGGATTGTCTCTCAACAAACGTTCTATGTCTTGTTTTGATGATGATCAGCTGATAATAAGGGACTAGGTCCCTGGGTCTTCATGAATTCAGTACACTTGTCACTATACTGTGCAATTTTGTCTGTTAGTGTAATAAACTGCACCGGTGAGTACCTATCAGGACTCCTGGCCCAATCATATCTCTACCCAAATCATTATCTAGCTTTAAATAGAAAAGAATGCTCATCAATTCACTAGTTTTTGCAATCAGATTGTTCCACGAGAGAAATAGATGAAAACTCAAATATTGCTCAAGTCCCCATCTTTTGTGTACTGAGAGAGTATGTGTTCTTGAGTCAAGTCTTAGTCTGTAATTGTATTGCTCATGTTAGAAGAGTAATCTTTTTCTTATGTTCTTGAGAGCGCTTAGGTAGAGTTACCTGAGTTGACATTTGTTAGAGTTAATCAATATTGAGATGAGTTCCTGGCATAGTTGTCAAGGTAGGTTTGTAATAGAGTTTTACAAACTGGTGGAGCTTAGATTTAAGTTCCCATTTAAGTCTGTAATCATGAGTTTGATTATAACGGATTGTTAAGTGTTTGTAAGGGAAAACCATGATTTTTTCTCTTTTGAGCAAGGAAGTTTCCATATCAAATCTTTGTGTTCTTTAATTTTCGGCAAAGTTTCGTTTCCTTACTGCTTTATTGTTTAATATCCCGTGTCTGACTCTAAGGGACTTGGTCCCTCATAGTGTGGTGCAACCCCCCACGTTTCATTAATTGGTATCAGAGCGAGGGCACTCTAAAAGGATCATACCTAGAGTGATTTATTGATCATGGTTGCTCCACCTAATCTGGAAGAAGAGCAATCTACCACTAGACCATCCCAATTTAATGAGCAGTACTATGAGTGGTGGAAACCCAGGATGTTTGACTTCATTATGGCTGAGGAAAGTGACCTGATGGATATAATACTTGATATTCCTCATGCGCCTATTAGAGAGGTCAAATAAGGAGACCTAACAAGGATGGTTGTAAAAAATAGGAGAGAGTTTGGTGATGAAGATCGAAAGAAAGTTAAGAAGAATTACCAACCCAAGAAACTGCTAGTCTATGACGTAAGGCCTGATGAATACAACAAGATTTCTACTTGTGAAAATGCTAAGGAAATATGGATTGCTTGAATATATCTCATAAAGGAACGACTAATGTGAAAGATTCAAAAGTTGACATGCTAACTACTCGGTAAAAAACTTTTTCTATGAAGGAAAGAGAGATAATTCAATAAATGCATATAAGATTCACTTTTATCACAAATGAGCTACACTGCTTTTGACAAGTGATTCCTTTGTATAAGCAAGTGAGAAAAATTCTAGGTGTTCTTTCTAAATCCTGGGAAAGCAAAATGGATGCTAATACTGAGGCAAAAAACTAAAGACTCTCACTATGGATGAACTCATTGGTAATCTTAAGACTCATAAGCTCAAGAAGCAACAAGGACAAGAAAAGAAGGAAGCAAAAAGGGAAAAATCTCTGGCTTTAAAGGCTTCAAAATCTAATTCAAGTTAAGAAGACACTGATGTGGCCTATTCGGCAAAAAGGATTGTTCGAGTGATAACGCTCAACTTGCACATCAATTTAAGTGCAAGGCAGTAATTGTCGATATATTTACCCAACAAGAGTCGGGGTCGAATCCACGAGGAACAACGTGAGTGGCGATTGAGTAGGTTCGGAATAAGAGTTACCAACTTAATTCAGACTTATAGTACAAAATGGTTTGAGTTTTTTTAATGTTTTCAAACATGAAAGTAATTTTTGGGCTTCTAAGGGACTAATTGAATACTAAGAATAATTAGAGTGTAATCAATTAGGAATGGATCTTGGGACTATGCTATCCTAGGGGAAATATATGCATTGGTATGTAACGATTCGATGCAAATTCCAGTTGTTGATGATATGGTAAGCTGGGTTTAATGTCCTTGAGGTTAGTTTTTCAATAAAACCACAAAGATGTCACTCGTTGACCCTTGCGAGTACCTAACGAGTGAACAATTAAAGCCATCCAATACCTCAATTAGGCACCCCTATTTATAGGATAGAACCTGAGTGATAGTCAACCTCCTAATCACCCTTATGTCAACGATAGTGAAAAATTGGCAAGACACACTCATGAATTGTCTACTATTGCTTTGGTTCCCACATCCCTTGTTCAAGGATGATGTGAATTCCTAAAGTTCACCCCAAACCCTTCTTTTAAAGAAGACTTCGAGCTTTCTAGAGTTTGGAGTTTTCACCCATCAAACCTATGTGGGTATTTGGGGATTTCACCCACAAATCCCAACCAATTTAATCAAGCAATAGAAGAACCAATCATCCACAAACTAGAATCTATATAAATACATCATAACCCACACATATTTTCACCCTAATCAAGCATAACCCCAAGAGGTAGATCTAGAAAATCATAATAATAATCAAAATAAAAAAACCAAGATGTCTATTAAAGTTATTCATAGGAATAATAAAGAGAGGGAAAACCACACTTTAGACTTAAATGAATCTTTAATAGACAAATCCAAATCTACACTTGGAAGTTACTCTAATGTCTTCTTATCTCAAATTAGTACAAATTTGAGCTCCTAGAACCAAGAAACTACAAATACCCTAGACTAAGGATGAGAGGTAGGGTTCTGGAAAGATTCATTTAGGATGAAGAGGTTTTGAGCCTTAAATAAGATTTGGGGTCGGCTGTTTAGAATGGCGTTTCTACCCTTGGGACATTTTTCTCCCTTACGCGATTGCAGAAGATTGGTCGCGATCGCACTCACCACGATCGCGATTACTTTATCGCGATCGCAATTGTCTTACTAGCTTGACTTGGCGCGATCACAATTGTCTTACTAGCTTGACTTGGCGCAATCACGGGCGTTAGCCCGCGATCACGATAGCTGAGGGTTGGATCCTAATCCTATATCATCTTGTCCAGCTCTTGCACTTCAATTCCCTTTTCAATCCTTTTCAGCTCAAGTTTGCTTCTTTTCTTCTCAGCATTTATACACTTACAAAATATGGGAGTTAGTATATTTACCACTAAACATGTCTCACTTTTACATTCAAATCATAGTAGTGTGCACGGATATTTAGTGCAAACGAGTGGTACATTCACCCCTCATCAATAACCCTAACTTAAAGCCTTGCTTGTCCTCAAGCAACACTACCTCTAACCATGATACAATACACATTTATGCCCAATTAGATAACCCAATGATCATAATGACTGCAAGCTTAGTTACTACCACAAGTAGCTCTTCAAACATGGGCAAAGCTATTCTCCCGACACCTCTCAACATAAAAGCAATAATTAAGGATGGAAAGGACTTCAAAGAGTAACTAAGCAACAACAACCAATACTCTAGTAGTGACTCACTTTTGACCAAAAATAAGCTATACTCCATTTTTCTTAGTATTCGGAAAGTGACAAAATCACCCACCTCAACTTGTTCACATGCCTCATCATAAGAAAGAAAATTCCACACACCAAGCTACCACATATGCAATAAGGAATTTAAGTGCACAAAATCTCTTCCTCACAAAGGAACTCTCTATATTAACAAGTGTCATACCATAGGTTTTCCCCTATTTTCAATCGCCACTGTAAAGAAAATAAATGGTAGGAGATCTCAAAAGACTTTTTAAGCTTGTAACGTAGGTTTGGGTTAGGGTAGGATGTCATTAGGGACAACATGGATACACCCTCCCTTGAATGTCTATATCACACTATTTAATCCACCTTGTTGACTATGGCTTACTCCTCTTTGCTTTCTCTCTTTTTATGTATGCCTACTTTTTACTTCCATTGTTCACCCATCTTCTTCTATTTCTATATCTTGCAATTTTCATGCAATTCCTTCCTTTGTTGAACCCTTGTTTTTCTAGTTATTTGTTTTCAATGCTTAGGCACTTAGGCATTTCACTAACTTCGTGGCCCCATACTTACTTCCATCAATCTTCCCACCCCAACTTAGGCTTTTAGCCTCAAGTTACATTTTCAAGTTCAAGGAGCGTATGGTTCAAAAGAAGGATAAAAAGAATGGTTCATGGATTATAATGTGTTTTCCAAAGAAAGGTTTAAAGGCTCAAAATGGGTAACTAGGGCTTACATTTATGCATGGGTAGGCTTTTTTAGGCTTCCAATGTCACAAAGATGACCTAAGATCATTTCTCCAACCAAATACAATCAAAATTAGCTTTGAAAGACTAATGGGGAATGTTCTAGATTTCACAAATTATACATGAGATATAGACAAAGTAACTCACTACACATGGCATGAAAATTTTCCAAGAAGGATCAATTTACCCTCCGATTAGAGACAAAAATGGAGTATCTATCAATATTAACAAGTCAAAATTTGTGGTGTCACAAAATAGAAAGAGTTTTGTTACAAGGTTGCTCACGTCCATGCCCTTAATTTTTTTTTTGAAAAGTTTTGGATGGAGGGGTTTTTTTGTTTTGTGTTTGCACCATGCTCAATTTGCTAACTCACGCTTATAACCAAAGCCTTAGCCTCATATTTTGGCTTAATATGGGAAAACCAACCTTATGGTTACTCAAACTTCGCCAATGGTATGAGTGCAATCCTAAATTTCCAATTCTACGGTATTCAAACTTCCCTTGCATTTATGACTTAAAACCCAAACACGACGCTTTCCTCTTAAGAATATCGTTACTTAGTCTATCATATGGAAAAGCTTCATCCACATTATTATTAAAAGAAATGGAAAACCAAAAATAAAAACAAACAACTCACAAAATTTCTATGCTTCGCGCGCACCAAGTTCAAGTATTTCAACCCAATGAATACACACAAGGGTAGGGCCACACTTTCAACTATAAGACTTGTAGTGACCTCACTACACAATTTAAAAGTACAAGAAAAGTTAAAGGGCTCCCTGAAACTACATTGATAACCATGTTGAAAGTTGGACAGAGAGTCGCTATCACACCCTGATTGGTGCCACCGTGGTGCCGCGATCGCAGCTTGTGGCCCGCGATCACGATACCTAAGGCCATCTGCTTCTCTGTTTTGCCCTATTTTTTTGCATGACTGCTACACTTTAAAACTTAGTTTTCCCTTGTTATTGGCTGCCAACCTACCTCAAAGCTCCTACAAAACATTAGATTTTTGTGATTTATTCAAAAGTAAATCATGTAAACATAAAAATGATGGGTTTCCTCCCATCAAATTCTTGGTTCAACGTCACGGCACGACGCTTCTTCAATTCTTATTTGTGTTTCCACTTAGAGGATTTGAATTTCCTGCCCAATTTTCCATCATTACATCTATGAGGTGGATTGGGCAAATTTAAGGACATGATGACATATGTTCTATCACACCACTTCAAAGACTTAAACTGTTTGCCCAATTTTGTATCTAACTTTCGTGTGGTCTCTTTGGGCAATAGCGAGAATCTTAGAAGGCCACTAATTAGGCATCGATCTTTAAGCTTCTTGTCCTTCAAGATTGGTCTCTTAGCATTCTCTTTTGGAATATCAAACTCTAAAATATAGGGATGGAGTTTCTTCACCCCAAAATTCATCATTTGCTTAGGTAGATAGAATTTCATCAAATCCAACACGTATAATGTTGAAAAATGGTTAGAATGGGGTCCTTCCCTTAATTTTGGAATTGCATCCATCTTAGCACCCTCACCCCGAAATGGACTAGATCCTTCATAAGGGATTTGCTTGGTTTCTTCTTCCAAATCTAGTACCATTTCTTCCTTTTTGGCATCATATCTTACGTTTGGTTTGGTTAGTTGGGAAATCATTAAGGATTCTTCAATATCAAGCTTATTTAGAAGAGTGGGAATGGTTATGGTGTTTGAATGATTAACTTTCATGCCCACGTCTTCTATCTTCTTGATTTCCTCTCCAAATGCCTTAGTGGATCAGAGTATAAGAATTGTTTCCTCCTCCTCCGTTGTTGTCAACTCCAAGATATATTGAAGTATTGCTTCAACGCCACTCTTTCCCATGATCCGTTATTCCCTTTCTTTCTCATAAGACCTATAAAAATCACGAGAAGAACTAGCAACCGAGTTAGTATAATGCGGGGAAGGGGCATTTGGATAATCACTCCCATGTCCATCTTGATCACCACACAAAGAACATACATACTCCCTATAAGATTGATATGGTGCACATATCTCTCTCCGGGGAACATATCTACAATCTTATCAAAAGTAGGGTCCATTATAATATGGACATGGATTGTCACGATAGGATTTCCAACCATCGAACTCATGTTCATTCCAAGATGCCATAGTAACAAATGAACAAAAATAAAAATATACCTAAAACAAGAAACAAAAGAAAATTAACAAATAAATATTTACAAGTTTGGATCAAAGCAAGTAAGCTAAAATTCCAAACTAACTCAATACACCAAATTGTTCCCCAGCAATAGCCCCATCTTTGATAACGATCGACTTACATGTCAATTTAAGTGAAAGGTAGTCGTTGTCAATATATTTACCCAACAAGAGTTGGGATCGAATCCACGAGGAACAATATGAGTGGCGATTGAGTAGGTTCAGAATAAGAGTTACTAACTTAATTCAGACCTATAGTACAAAATGGTTTGGGTTTTTTTGATGTTTTCAAACATAAAAGTAATTTTTGGGCTTCTAAGTGACTAATTTGAGACTAAGAATAATTAGAGTGTAATCAATTAGGAATAGATCTTGGGACTATGTTATCCTAGGGGAAAGATATGCATAGGTATATAACTATTCAATGCAAATTCTAGTTGTTGATGATATGGTAGGCTAGGTTTAAAGTCCTTGAGGCTAGTTTTTCAACAAAACCACAAAGATGTCACTCGTTGACCCTTGCGAATACCTAACAAGTGTGAAGCCACCCAATACCTTAATTAGGCATTCCTATTTCTAGGATGGAACCCGAGGGATAGTCAACCTCCTAATCACCCTTATGTCTAAGATAGTGAAGAATTAGAAAGACACACTCATGAATTGTCTACTATTCCTTTGGTTCCCACATCCCTCTTTCAAGGATATGTGGATTCCTAAAGTTCACCCAAAACCCTTCTTTCGAAGATGACTTAAAACTTTCTAGAGTTTGGAGTTTTCACCCATCAAACCGATGTGGGTATTTGTGGTTTTCACCCATAAATCCCCACTAATTTAATCAAGAAATAAAATAGCCAATCATCAACAAACTAAAATCTACACAAATACATCATAGCCCACACACATTTTCACCCTAATCAAGCATAACTCCAAGAGGTAGATCTAGAAAATAATAATAATAATCAAAACAAATAAACTAAGATGTCTATTAAAGTTATCATAGGAACAATAAAGAGAGGGCAAACCACACTTTAGAATCAAAATGAATCTTCAATAGACAAAGCCAAATCTATACTTAGAAGTTACTCTAATGTCTTCTTAGCTCAAATTAGTACAAATTTGAGCTCTAAACTCCAAGAAATTATGAAGACCCTAGACTAAGGATGGGAGGTAGGGTTCTATAAAGATTCATTTAGGATGAAGGGGTTTTGAGCCTTAAATGAGATTTGGGGTTGGCTGTTCTGAATGACGTTTCTGCCCTTGGGCCATTTTCCACCCTCACGCGATCGCGGAAGATTGGTCGCGATCGCAGTTGGCTGACTAGCTTGACTCAGCGCGATCGCGGGCTGGATCTTGATCTTACATCAAATTGTCCAACTCTTGCACTTTAATTCCCTTTTTGATCCTTTTCAGTTCAAGTTTGCTTCTTTTCTTCTCAGCACTTGTACACCTGCAAAATATGGTAATTAGTATATTTACCCCCAAACATGTCTCACTTTTACATTCAAATCATAGTAGTGTGCACGAATATTAGTGCAAATGAGTGGTAAATTCACCCCTTATCATAGAGATATGAAGAAAAGTGGTCAGTTTCAAAGAAGAGGAAGTAGCAGCAAAAAGGGAGGCACTATTGAAGTTTGTCACAAATATAGAAGTCCTGGGCATTTTATTAAGAACTGGCTGGCCAATGCATAAAATGTATTACCAGGAATATCTCAAGACTAAAGGTGACAAAGAAAAGAACAGGGACTAGGTCCTTGTAAAATCAAGAAGAAAGTTTGCAGTTGACTATGAGTGAAGCAGGCCCTAGTAGTGTGGGGAGATTCCTCTAGTGAATCAGATGAAGCTGAAAAGGCTGAAGATGTGTCTATGCTGTCTGTAGAGGAGTGTGAAGTTACCTATGATTACTTGTTTTCTCTTATGGCAAAAACTTAAGATGAAGAAGTAAATGAGGTAACTCTCTCTGACATTAAGAAAAATTTAGATAACTACTCTGCTAGAAAGATAAAAAAGATAGAAAATGTGTTGATTGATTTTGTGTGTGAACTGATTTCTGAGGAAACTACTCTAGAAGATAAAGTAGAAAATTAAGAGCTTAATTGATTGCTTTAACTCTTCATATAGCTGAACTAGAAGAATTGTTCACAAAGTTGAAATTTGAGAATCGGAATTTAATGAGTCAACTGGAAAAAGTAAATGATTCTGATG
Source organism: Capsicum pubescens (assembly GCA_030864215.1). Classification (NCBI taxonomy): domain Eukaryota; kingdom Viridiplantae; phylum Streptophyta; class Magnoliopsida; order Solanales; family Solanaceae; genus Capsicum; species Capsicum pubescens. Next base: position 203,159,003 of record CM061546.1, on the reverse strand, counting down.
GTAAAGGAAAGAAAAAAGCTTCAAATTAAGTTTGAAGAAAAGTTGAGGGATTCTCAAAAGCATCTTATGACTGTACTTTATAAGAATGAAGAATTAGATAGAGACCTGGTCCGTCTAAGGTAAGTACTTAACAAATCACTAAAATAGACCACATCCTTACAAATCCTTTCTAATTTAAATGGTCAGAGTGTCAATAATGGTAATGGGATTGGATATCAGTATAAAACCCAATCACTTCGGGATCAAGGGAAAGCTGTTTATGGTATTAGAAATAGGGTCCATAAACCTCTATGTACTCATTGTGGATGAGATGGAGACTTGAAGGAAAACTGTCAGTACTGGCTTAGAGCTAAAATGAGCAGGACTAAATACATTCAACAGAAGAATTATAATCCTAAGGGTTTTATGCCCTTTAAAACTATGAAGAAGAACTCTCTACCTAGATGGACTAAGAAAGATTTGATTACACCATTGTCTTCCTATTAGGAACTCAAACTTAAGTAGGTTCCCAAATCTAACAAATGACTATATTTGCAGGTAGCAGGAAAGGAATACAGTCAGAACTGATTCATGGATAGTGGATGTTTAAAGGATATGACAGGGAGGACTATCTCAACCCGAGGCTACCACCTAGTCTCAACAACAGTGCTTATGATCACAAGTGACCATAAGCTAACCCATGAGCTGGTACCTGCTGTGAGCACTGAATAATATAATGACAATAGACATGCGTGGAGAATAAGTGATAAGTCCATAAGGTTTAGATACTAAAAATACAACTAAATTCACAAGTTTGAAAACATCTGTCAAGACTGATAAAATTGATAAAACTAACTGACTATCAAAATATCTGAAAAACCTCTAATTGACTGACTTTGGAGTTAATGGGACAAACCCCCAACTAACTCTAAGTGATTGTAAAAAGGAATACTGAAATAACTGAATGAAAGATAAACTTGTCCTCGAAGGATGAGGACTCACCATTGCTACTGCTACTATAACACTAAACTATCTAAGCTCGGCCAGGAAACTATGCATTCAAACCTATGATATAAGACATCATATCACAAAGAAAAGTACATGATCAGTACTTTGAATATACTGGTATATGAGATAAGGTTAGGCTGAAATGCTTGGGTTAACTGTGTATGAGTATAATGACTGACTGAATAACATGAGATAACAAAGTACGCATGTATGAAAACTTAAATACTAAGAATGCAAGACCAAGCATATAATGCTTCGAAAATAATATGTAAACTGAATTACTGAAATCAGATAACTGAATAACTAAAAGTCTATATGCTATGGTCAAGCAAACCTGAACTGAATTTTGTACTGAATACTGAACTAAGATTGTGAGAGGTATCATCTAACCGAATCTAAGCTAATTGGGGTCCAACCTGTGATCCCAATTGGAAGAGTGTCAGTACCGTGTCACGGGTACTAATACTGGCTCTGTAGATCCACTAAACTGATGTTCAAAAGGATCATATTGTCAATCCCAACTGACGGGTGACCCCTGAAATAAAGTCAAGCCTAATTTATGGGTGACTACTCATAACCTACGTTGTCTACATAGTTTTGTAATACCAGGACTTCTACTAACGATTCTGCCTAACTGACAGGGAAGCCGCCATCCCTGCATTCGCTCGGTGCTAAATCCTACTCCCAACTTAATGACACTTTTTAATGGACTGAACTAAGCTTAACTGAACAAAAAACTGATTATAATAACTGATTGAATGATAATGCTCATGGTATATCTAAAATCATTCTGAAGATGCTGAAATTATGTAAACAACTAGGTATCGGGTGTTCATAACCCACCAACACTAAAAGGAAATAACAATAAGGACATATACAAGTTTTGAAAACAATGATAGGGAATCATTATTCAAAATCCATCACTTTGGCATTTCATTAAACACGTGGAGATTAAGACTTTAACATAGGGATGCTTTTAAACATGATGAGATAACATGATTACATGACAAAAATAATAAATTGAGGGTTTATCCTGAATTGCATGAACATGAAACGGGAACTACAATATTCAAAACATACTATAATCCATTCCACTCAAAAACAATTATAATCTTAACATGAAATCCAAATAACAAGATGTTCATGGGTATAATTCAACTTAATCATGTAAAATTCATAATTTAAAACATAAAAAGAGATTCTTGGACTCAATGGGTGAAAAGGGCCCATGGATGAACATCACACATATCTTAAACCCTTAAGCTTGAAAAAGAAACACCAATCTTGATGCTTTCTTGAATGTTCTTGAATTGGGAAACTTAAATTCTTGGTTTTCTTGGAGAGAAAGTAATGGAATTTAATGTTCTTGGGAGATGACTAGCATTTCTTTGTGAGGAGGATTGGACAAGATGGGCTAATAATGCCCTAACTGATGTTATAATTTGTAATTTGAAGACTTGGATTGAGGGGAAAAGACATAATTACCCCTTAGACATTTAAATTCATAATTGGAATACGTTTTAAAGGGGCACCACGACGCGATGAGGGCTCCATCGCTATTATGACCGTGACGCAGCCCTATCGTGATGAGCTGCTGGAATCGTGATCCAAACATGATCGAATCCTCATTTAAAAAATCTGAAACCTCCCTGAGACATTCTTCTTACACTCCTGAATATGAATTAAGTCAAAAATCAACACCTCAGGGTCGGGAATACCAATTTAAAAATCCTCAAAGTTAAGAGGCCTTACAAATAACTAAGTCCCCAACACTTAGTGAAATTTTTAGGCTTTAGGCATCTTATGCATGCAACTAGGAGCCGAACTAAGCTAAGATAATATAGGGTATTACAATATCTCTCCCTTGGGAACATTTGTCCTCGAATGAGACTGATTAGGCTGAGAGTTCTGAACTAAGGAAACTGCTATCACATACTGAACATTCATGACTTAAAAATGATTACATGACTGAATCTAAAGCATGATATATAATTGAACTGATTTCGTGAATGCATGCAATGACATTAGAATGATTATGTAGCTGAAATTGACAATGGAAAAGAAACAATTTAAGAAAAACTGTTACCTTAAGTTGAGTCTGAGTTTGCAGAGAATTGATGAGGGTACTTGGTTTGCATAATTGCCTCCGCTTCCCAAGTAGCTCCCTCGACGGAATGATTCCGCCAAAGAACTTTGACCTAAGGAACTTCTTTGTTCCTTAGTCTACGAATTTGACGATCAAGGATCTTGACTGGGATTTCTTTGTAAGAAAGGATATTCTGAACATCTGTGCTTTCTAAATGAACTACAATAGCTGGATCACCAGTACACTTCTTTAACAGGGAAACATGAAACATTAGATGCACTGATGCCAAATTTGCAGACAACTCAAGCTTATAATCTACCTTTCGAAAATGACTCAAAATTCCGTAAGGGCCAACATATTAGGGACTAAGCTTCCCCTTCTTGTCAAATCTCTTCACTCCCTTCATAGGTGAGATTTTCAAATACACCAAATCCCCTACTTTAAACTCAAGATCTCTTCTCCTCACATCTACATAGGATTTTTTACTGCTTTGGGCTGTCTTAAGCCTCTCCCTAATCAATTGAAACTTCTTTATTGCATTAAATATTGAATCTGGTCCTATTAAAGCAACCTCACCTACCTTAAACCAACCAATAGGATATTGACATATCCTCTCATAGAGAGCCTCAAATAGAGCCATTGAATACTGGAGTGATAACTGTTATTGTAGGAAAACTCGATCAAAGGTAAGTGATCATCCCAACCACCCTTGAAATCAAGAACACACACCCTCAACATATCCTCTAGGTTCTGAATGGTCCTCTCTGCCTGACCATCTGTCTGAGGATGAAAAGCTATACTGAGATAAACTTGGATACCAAGACCCTTCTGAAAAGCTTTCTAAAAATTAGAGGTAAACTGAGTACATCTATCTGATATGATAGACAACGGGACTCCATTCAACCTAACCAACTCTCTAATATAGAGCTTAGCGTAATGCTCAACTTAATAAGAAGTATGAACTATCCCCCATAGAGAGGCAGGAGATGCAAGAGCTGCCAGCCAGATCGACCAACAAATGATAGGCCAGAGAATAAATGAGCTGATTTGGTCATTCTATCTACAATCACCTATAACGAATAAGGATGACGATGAGTACGAGGAAAACCTATCACAAAATCTATTTCACCTCTTTCGACTTCTAAGTGGGAATGCTAAACTCTTGCAATGTGCCTCTAGGCCTCTGGTGCTCAACCTTAACTTGCTGATAATTAGAATACTTAGCTATAAACTCTACAATATCTCTCCTCCTACCACTCCACCAATAGATTTCCCATAAATCATGGTACATCTTAGTGGCTCCTGGGTGTAAAGAGTAACGCTCACCATGCGCTTCTGCCAAAATCCGCTGTCTTAAACCATCAACATACAGTACACACAGCCTACCCTAACACCGCAACACACTATCTCCCCCTTGGGAGAGAACCTCTATCTTTCGATCTCTAACTAATTCCTTCAACTTAACTAAAATGGAATCCCTATCCTACTTTTCTTTCACTTTAGCAACCAAAGAAGATTCTGAACTATTCTGAACCCATATACTACCCTCAGCTGAATCAACCAACTGAATACCTAATCTATCAAGCTGATGAACCTCTCTGACTAAATTCCTCTTATCAGCCTCAACATGAGAAACACTACCTATAGATAATTTACTAAGGGCATTTGCCACTACATTGTCTTTGTTCAGATGATACAACACATTCATATCATAATCTTTTAACAACTCAAGCCACCTTATCTGACAAAGATTTAAGTTCTTCCATGAAAACACATACTGAAAACTTTTTTGATCCATGAACACATCAACATAAACTCCATAAAGATAATACCTCTAAATTTTCAAGGCAAAAACAACAGCTGCCAACTCAAGATCATGGGTAGGGTAATTCTTTTCATGGGGTTTAAGCTGTCTCGAGGCATAGGCTATAACCTTACCCATATGAATCAACGCACAACCAAGACTAACTCTAGAAGCATCACAGTAAACAACAAACCCATCTAAACTATCTGGGAAAGTCAAGACTAGGGCTGAGGTGAGTCGAGTCTTCAACTCCTTAAAACCCTTCTCGCAAGAATTTGACCACTAAAACTTGAATTTCTTCTGAGTCAATCATGACATAGGAGGTGCAATAGAAGAAAACCCTTTAAAAAACTATCGATAATAGCCAGCTAAACCTTAAAAACTCCTGATATCTAATGGAAAGATAGGTCTGGGCCAGTTTCTTACTGCTTTAGTCTTTTGAGGGTCAACTCTAATTCCATCACCGAAAATAATATGGCCAAGTAAAGATACTGATCTTAGTCAAAATTTATAGTTACTAAATTTGATGAATAACTGACAGGCTCTAAGAGTCTGTAATATAATTCTGAGATAGTCTGCATGATCACTTTTACTATAGGAATAGACGAGAATATCATCAATAAAGATGAGCATGAGCATGTCCAAGTACTGATTGAACACTCTATTCATCAAGTCTATGAAAGTTGCTGGGGCATTTGTTAATCCAAAAGACATAACTAGGATTTTGAAGTGACCATACTGAGTTCTGAAGGCTGTCTTCGGAATGTCACATTCTCTGGCTCTAAGATGATGATAGCCGGATCTGAGGTCTATCTAAGAGAAATAATTGGCACCCTGAAGTTGATCGAACAAGTCATCAATCCTGGGGAGTGGACACTTATTCTTGATTGTGACCTTGTTTAACTGACGATAATCGATGCACATTCTGTGAGAGCCGTCTTTCTTACGCACGAACAGGACTAGAGCGGCCCATGGGGAAACACTGAGCCTAATGAATCACTTATCTAAGAGATATTTTAACTGTTCTTTTAACTGTTTAAGCCCAACTAAGCCATTTTGTAGGGCAGAATTGAGATAGGCTGGGTATCTGGAAAGAGATATATTCCAAAGTCAATTTCCCTTTTGGGAGGGACTTTAGGGAGATCTTCAGGGAACACATCTTAAAATTACTTTACTAATGCAACTGACTCGAGAATGAGAGTCACAGAATTAGAGTCTTGACTCAAACAAGATGGTACATGCACCCTTTGGATATCATTTTTCTTGCCTTAAGATATGAAACAATCTGACCCCTAAGAACTAAAGTACTACCCCTCAATTCAATGATTGTTTCCTTAGGAAAATGAAACTGGATGACTCTGTTTCTATAGTCAACTAAAGCATAGCATGAGTTGAGCTAATCCATGCTGAGAATGACATCAAAATCAGTTATCTCTAACTCTACAAGATTAATTGACGTGACTTTTTGAGATACTGTAATATGGTAATTTCTATATACCTACGTGGGTATGATCGATTTAACCACTAAGATAGACACTGAGAAAGGCTCTACTAATATTTCAGGACTGACATCAAAATCGATAGCTATATACGGGGTTACAAAAAAAGTGAGGCTCCGAGTCTAATAAAACATACACATAAAGATGAAAGACCTGTAACGTACCCGTAACCACATCAGGAGAACTCTCTTGATTATGTTGGGGATGGATTGCATACAACCTATTCTGGCATTGCCCATTGGTCGCACTGGAAGTGGCGCCTTTTTGAGTCGGGTGACCCGCAAGTACTGCTAAAGAAGTATTCTGGCCCTATTGGAGATCATTTATTCCCCTTTGCACCACCACCACACACTCTCGGATCTTGTGGCCTGGCTTGCCATACCCAAAACATACATCACTACCAGCCTTGCACACACCCTGATGATTTCTACTATATTTTTGGCAAAGTAGATTAGTATGACCACTGTTCACACTACCCTGGGACTTAGAGCCTGGTGTCCTATCCCAATTGTAATTTTTGAATTTTAGCATTGGCGCACTAGCTGAAGATGAGGCTGGGGCTGAAAATTTCTGACAAAACTGAGAACGATTACCTCTTTCTAACCTCACAGGGAAAAGTTAAAGCTACCTGTTCTAGCCCTCTTATTCTCTCTTTCTTTCTCCTTAATCTTCTCTTCCTCAATTTGCTGAGCATGAACCATAAGCCTAGATAGTCCATATCCATAATCAACATAGATGTCCTACACTCTTTGACCATACTATCAGCTATACTAGAGAACAAACTTACTCATTCTAGACCTATTATCAGCCACCATCGAAGGAGCATACCTTGCCAACTTAGTCAACTTAAGTAAGTATTCCTTCATATTCATATTACCCTACTTTAAATTAGTGAACTCCAAAACCTTAGCTTCCCTCAGCTCTAATGAAAAGAATCTGTCTTAAGAAGGCCGTGGCAAACTCTTCCCACTCTACAAGCCCTGCATCAACACCACCTCCTTCTTCCACTACTTAAACTAGGTGTGAGCTATATCTTGCAACTAGTAAGAAACCAACTCTGCACTCTCACTCAAAGTGACACCCATGATATAAATCACATTCTAAACCATATCAAGAAACTCTTGCGGATCCTCCTCAGACTTAGATCCCAAAAATAAAGGGGGATTCATTTGGGTGAAATCTCGAATCCTAGCTGCAGCTATATTTACCACTGGATTAGATGGGGCAACAACCTGCTGATGGTTCTGAGCATCTATGGAATAAGCTAAGGTAGTGAATGCAACTCTAAACATGGCATGAGAGATGTACTCATTCAAGGGATTTTCCTGAACAGGAAGAGGTGCTGGTTGATCTCATATTTTTTTTCCATTGTTTCTTTTAGGAGGCATTGTTAGTAATCAAAAGGAAGAATGAGTTAGAAAGAGAGTTTTAAATAGAGCTTATGCTCATTCGCATGACATGAATCCTGAAAGAAGAAAAACTTTTCCTAAAACGCCTTGCAACCTATTGTCCATAAATGTGGCGCACTTCACACCTATGCACAAAACTCTACTCAACGCGGCTTTCAGACTCCATAGAACACTGTAAAACTTGGCTCTAACACCAAGTTTTGTCATGAACCAAGGCTACCCCCTAGTCGCAACAACGATGTTTATGGTCACAAGTGACTACACTCTAACCCATGAGTTGGTACCTGCTGTAAGAACTGAATAATAAAATAATAATAGACATGCATGGAGAATAACTAATAAGGACATAAGGTTTAGCTACTGAAAATACAACTGAATTCACAAGTCTAAAAACATCTATCAAGACTAATAAAACTGATAAAACTAACTGACTGTATGAACGTCCGAAAAGCCTCTAGATGACTGACTGTGGAGTTGATGGGACAAACCCCCAACTAACTCTAACTGACTGTAAGAAAGGAATACTGAAATAACTTAATGAAAGATAAAATTGTCCTCGAAGGATGAGGACTCACCACCGCTACTACTGCTATAACACTGAACTATCTAAGCACGGTCAGGAAACTATGCATCCAAATCAATGATATAAGACATCATAGCGCAAAGAAAAGTATGCAATTAGTACTTTGAATATACTGGTATATGAGATGAGGTTAGGCTGAAATACATGGGATAAATGTGCATGAATGTAATGAATGACTAAATAATATGAGATAACTGAGTACACATGTATGAAAACTTAAATTTTGAGAATGCAAGACCAAACATATAATACTTCTGAAATAATCTGTAAACTGAATTACTGAAATCTGATAACTGAATAACTGGAAATCTATATGCTATGGTCAAGCAAACCTGAACTCAAGATTGCATGAACATGATACGAGAACTACAACATTCAAAACATATTATAATCCATTCCACTCCAAAACAATTATAATCTTAACTTGAAATTGAAATAATAAGATGTTCATGGGCATAATTCAACTTAATCATGTAAAAATCATAATTTAAAACATAAAAAGAGATTCTTGGACTCCATGGGTGAAAAGTCCCCATGTATGAACATCACACATACTTTAAACCCTTAATCTTGAAAAAGAAACTACAATCTTGAATCTTCTTGAATGTTGTTGAATTGGGGAACTTGAATTCTTGGTTTTCTTGGAGAGAAAGTAATGGAATTTGATGTTCTTGGGAGATGACTAGGGTTTCTTTGATAGTAGGATTGGAGAATATGGTAAAATAATGCCCTAACTAACGTTATAATTCCTAATTTGATGACTTGGATTAAGGGGAAAAGAAATAATTGCCCCTTAGACATTTAGATTCATAACTGGAATGCGTTTTAAAGGGGCACCATAATTCAATGAGGGCTCCATCGCTATTACGACCGGCACACGTCCCTGTCACAATGAGCTGCTGGAATTATGATCCAAATATGACCGAATCCTCATTCAAAAAATCCAAAACTTCCCCGAGACATGTTTCTTAAACCCCTTAACATGAATTAACTCAAAAATCAACACCTCGGGGTTGGGAATACCAATTTAAAAATCCTTAAAGTTAAGAGGTATTACAAATAACTAATTCCCCAACACTTCATGAAATTTTTAGGCTTTAGGCCTCTTATGCATGTAACTATGAGCTGAACTGAGCTAAGAATAATATGGGGTATTACAAGGATCGTCTGATTTCTTTCTCTGAAGAAACTTTAAGGTGGCGGTGTCTCTTTTGGAAATGGTTAAAAGGTTTATATAAATGGTGTGGGAAATATTGGAAAATAAACTAATTAAGCAATAAAAGATGTGTACTATGTGAATTGGCCTCAAGTACAGTCTTCTAAGTGTTTTTCAAATCTGTAACAAAGGTAATGAGGTAAAATTCTCAGCTGATGGATGTACTGTGTCAATCTTGAAATCTGGGGATGTTATTCTCAAAGACAAGAGGATAAAAAATACATATGAGGCTGATTTAAAGTCTGTGGCTGATGGGAAATTAACTTGCTTAAGTGTTCAAAGTGATGATGCTGATTTATGGCATAGAAGGCTGGGACATATAAGTTCCTCTTTGCTGAACAAGTTGATTTCAAAAGGACCTGTGGCATGCCAAAGATGAAATTTCTAGAAAACAAGGTTTGTAATGCTTGTGTTAAGGGCAAACAAGCCAGGTCTTCCTTTAAGCTGAAGAAGTAGGTGAGTACTTCTAGACCCCTTAAGATGTTGCATATGGATCTATATGGACCTATTAAAGTCCAAAGTAGAGTAGGAAAGAAGTATGTGTTTGTGATTGTAGATGAATACTTAAAGTTCACCTGGACAATGTTCTTGAGAACAAAGGATAAAACATATGAGTTTCTAGTTACTTTAACCAGGAAAATTAAAATAAAGATGAATTGTAAGATTACTGAATTCAAATCTAATCATGGAATTGAATTTGAGAATTCCCAAGTTGTATGATTCTATGCCAAAAATGGAATCAGTAATAACTTCTCTACTCCAAGGATTTCTCAGCAAATAGAGTTGTTAAAAGAAAGAACACAACACTCATAGAGATTGCCAGGACCATGCTAATTGATAGTCAGCTTTCAAAGAACTTTTGGGCTGATGCTGAAAATATTGCTTGCTATGTGGCAAATAGGTTCTTGATTAGATCACTCCAGAACAACACCCTATATGAGCTTGCGTTTAATAGAAAGCCTAATCTTAAATACTTCAGACCTTTTGGGTGCAAACTTTTTTTTCTAAATAATAGGAAGAATGATCTAGGAAAGTTTGACTCTAAAAGTGATGAAGCAAGATTTATGGACTATTCCTCAACAAGCAAAGCATATAGAGCTTTAACCAAAAGAACTCTGCATGTTAAAGAAAGTGTGCATGTGGTCTTTGATAAGTTAGGAAAGCTAATGTATCCAAGAGATGGTGAGATTCAAAAATTAAAGAACTCATTCCTGTTCAAAGGGATGATATTACTCAAGATGATGATCAAGAACTAAATGATGCAGATTTGAATGATGAAAGTGATGGTGATCCAAAATCTCAAACACAAACCCCAGCTCTAGTAGAAGAACTACAAGAAGTGTCTAGCCAAAATTCTCAAGGACCTGGTACCAGTGGAAATCATCTCAAAAGGTTAAACTGGAGGCACAAATCTTCTCATCCACTTGACAATCTGACTACACCTTTAGAATCTGGAGTCTAAACAAGAGCTCAAGCCAGAAATTTCATGGTACTCTCAACATTTTGTCTCAAATTGAGCCTAAAAATATGAAAAAATTTCTAAAAGATGTTGGTTGGATCAATGCAATACAGGAAGAGCTTCAGTAGTTTAAAAGAAGTAAAGTCTAGCACTTAGTGCCCATACTTATTGACAGAATAATTATTGGGACCAAATGTGAGTTCAAAAACAAGCAGGATGAACAAGGAACTATCAACAGTAATTGTAATACCCCAAAATTTCCTTTCTTAGTTTAGTATTCAGTATACGAGAATCCCTAAGTAGAATTTGCCAGACTTAAATCCACCACCTTGTAGGAAATTCAGTCAGCTTTCCAATAATATAAAATTTGCCTAGATCCAATAGCCGGGTAAGAAGTTATGGCTATTTTAAGTTTTAGTTGTTAAACACCGTTATTTCAGTCAATAGCGTGTCACGCCATAGGTCCAAATGACAATTGCCAATTTTCAGTGTGACTCTGCGATCTCACCGCATTACGGAGGGTCTTCAATTCCCAATTTTCCAAATCTAGTAAGGGTCCACGATTATGCCGCGTCGCACCATCATCCCAGTTCCCAGTGACACGACGCAATAGCGCCGCGTCGCGCCAAGGACCCAAATCAGAAATTTTGATAAAAATTAAAGTTTTGTCCAAGGTTAAATTAGTCTTTTACCATGTATTTAGTTTACCCAGATGCGGTATTTAATCTCTAAAAATGTATTTAGGTCATTATTAATTCACTTTTCCACCAATTTAAGACATTCTCTCCCAAAGATATAAAACCCTAGCCTCCAAGTTTCAAGAGCAATCTCAAGAATCCCTCCGAGAGTCTTCAAGAACTTCAAGAATTAAGATTTCCAGGTATGTTAGATGTTCATTCATGGATCCTTACCTTTCATGGAGCCCAAGAATCCCCTTTTTAAAATATAAGACTTTGGATTCCATGTTTTCTATATTTGAATTGATTTGAATTCATGTTTCATGTTATTGTTGGGTTTTCGTCTATGATTTAATTACAAGTTTTCTTGGAATTAATCATTATATATGTTGAATTGCATGATCTTCATGATAAACCCAATGATGTACAAGTTGATTGATGTAGCCATGATCACCATGTGTGTTTACTATTATGTGACCTAAGCATGCTCCCCAAGTGTTTGTCTAAATGCCTAAGTGAATGAAATAGTGTCATTATACCATGATAGCATATACTCTCCATTCATGTACTAGTCAATGCATCCCAAGTGTTTGTTTAAACGTCTTAATAAGTGATATATGAACATGTATCCATAGTATTGTTTTTAAAACTTGTGCCCTGATTTACTTTTAACGTTATCGAGTCCTGGGGGTACTCAATACCCGAAAATCTTGCTGTTTATCTAGAGCCTTAGTAATTATAGAATAAACTCCATTGTATCACGAATAGCAGAACTCAGTTAGTTACCGAACTCAGCAACTCAATCCAGTCCAGTCAAGTCTAATCAGTTAGTATCATTCAGTTGGGAGTAGAAACTAGCACCGAGCGAGTGTAGAGGTGATGACTTCTCTCATTAGGTAGGCAGAGTCATTAGTAGTAGTCTCACACTATAGAACTATGCAGATAGTGTAGGATGTGAGGAGTCACCCATCAGATTAAGGCTTGGCTACCTCCCAGGGGTCACCCGTCAGATTAGGCTTGACTTCCTGTTTAGGGTCACCTTTCAGATAGGCTTGACCTCAACAGTGTCTTTACCCCTGGTAAGGTACTGATACCCTTCCAACTGGGGTTACAGGTTGCACCCCACTCAGTTTACTTAGGGGCATGTCGATTAAATAAAAATTCCCACAATTTTAATTTTAGTCTCAATCTTTAGAATAGAACTCAGTTCAGTTCTACAGAATTAGGTCTGCCAGATATAGTCACTCAGTTATCACTAATTCAGATTATTAGAATTATCATATTATCAGTATATTCAATTATTAGTTATTAGATTTAGTTATTAGTTATTAGATTCAGTTCCAGTATACTCAGTTATAGAATGCACAGTATGTTCAGTAATTACAGATCCTCCATGTATGCTAATCCAACTCTTGCATATCATTCAATTATTTATTGTTCATGCATATAAACCCATGCATTCATCCTTAACTCATTTAGCATACCAGTACATTCCCATATACTGATCGCATACTCCTTTCTTTCACTATGATGTCTCATATTATGGGTTCAGATGCCCAGGTTCCTAATTGCACATAGCCAGTTCCAATTATCAGCAACAGTTTGAGTAGTTAGTCCTTATGCTTCAAGGATGTTAGATTACTTCAGTACATTCAGAAGTTTATTATTTCAATAGTTAGAGTTAGTTAGGGACTAGTCCGATCAACTCTATATTCATACAGTTAGAGGCTTTTCAGACTAGAGTATTACAGATAGTTGTTTAATATTTTAGTATTTTATTCAGTTTTGATTACATTATTTTGAACCTTATGGCATTTCATTCCATTTTCTGTATTTATTTTAGTATTATTATCCAGTGCTCACAGTAGATATCAGTCATGGGTTAGCTTGTGGTCCTTCAAGATCGTAAGCACCGTTTAGTATCCGGGGTAAAAATTCGGGCCATTACAAACTTGGTAGCAAAGCCTAAGGTTCAATAGAGTACTAGGAAGTCTGAAAACTGCATCAAATAGAGTCTTGTGCATGGGTGTAAAGCCCGCCACACTTATGGACAAGAGGCTATGAGATATTTTAGGATAAGTTTCCCTTCTTTTAAGAGTTCATGTCATGTGAGTGAGCATAATCTCAAGTTAAACTCTCATTATAATCCTTTTCTGGTTACAAGACCTTTCTTAGTGCTTACCTGAGTAGATAAATCTATTCCAGCCAGATGAGTATATAGAAATTTCTCTGTTACAGTATTTCAGAAAATCCCTTTAGTTAATTTCAATAATAGAGTCGTTCTATTTTAGTTTCTTGATGAACCAGTCCTTGAATGAAGGGGTAGTACCTCAGTTTTAGTTTATTTAAGTTTGAATCTCTAGATTGAACTAGTAGGAGGAGAAGTTGAGGATTCTAATTTAGTCAGTTTTGAGGTTACTATATGATGATTGTTGGGGCAATAGAAATCAAAGAATCATGTATCAGAAGGAAGTACTAGCAGTGGACCTTACATTATTAGGAGTATTCCATCAGAATGAGTTTAGTGTTTATGAGCATTGTCATATCTCAGACTCCAGAGTAAAGTGGTCTCAACTCAATTTAGAGATTATTAAGTAGTTCATAGACTTAGAATAATGGATTTAAGCTAAGTGGGAGATGGTAGAACAAGTAACCAAGTTAGAATTTCCGATTTTAGTAGTAATGTCAGTACGTGTAGAAAAGCAGTGGGAGAGGTTGATGCCCAACTGTCCTTACCTTAGTACAAAGTTTTGCACATCAGCTATCACGATATCTACTTATGCCTTACATGCCAGCTCAATGATCATAGTTCTTATTCATGCACATTATTGAAAATCATGTACGCTTACAGTTCCTAGTATGACCAGTTCCAGTTTCCTCAGTATTACGAATCAGGTTCCATAAGTCCAGAAATTCTAAACTCAGGTCAAGTAGTTTATGATGCACGTATTCATGTTTCCTAGTATGCTCAGTTCCCATGACTCATGTTACAGCCTTAATGGTCCGTGAAGTTCAGTTTATGTCATGTGTTCCTCAGGCCTCAGTAGTGTGTCGAAGTCATTTAGTCGTGCTTTTGTTAGATGGTATATCATACATCATCACTATTTTTCTTAAACCTATTCAGTCCCATATTTAGTACCATTACAAATTTGTTATCAGTTACCATCTTATATCAATCTCATGTCAGTCATATATTTCATGAATTAGTTTTAACTATGTAATCATGCATCAAATATGTATGTTCAGTATGTAAGTTTAGTCTATCAGACCAGTCACTAATCATGCTTCAGTTGTGCATGTCTAGTTTAGTACGTAAACTCAGTCTGTCAGTATTCTCTCATCTTAACTAGCCACATTTGAGGATGAATGTTCCTAATGGGGAGATATTGTAATAACCCACAATTTCCCAGCATATTTTAGTCTTCAGTACACGAGAATCCCTAAGCATAATTTTTGTTCTAGGTAGAATTTCCCAGATTTAGACCCACCATCTGGTAGGAAATCCAGTCAGCTTTCAAATGATATAAAATTTGCCCAGATTCGATAGCTGGGTAAGAAGTTATGGATATTTTAAGTTTTAGTTGTTAAACACTATCATTTCAGTCAGTAGCGCATCGCGCTATAGGTCCAAATGACAATTGTCAATTTCTAGTGTGACTCCGTGATCTCACTACATCACGGAGTGCCTCCAATTCCTAATTTTCCAAATACAGTAAGGTCCATGATTGCATCGCATTGCACCGTCATTCCAGTTCCCAGTTGTCAGTTTTCAGTGACATGACGCGATAGCACCGCATCGCTCCAGGTCCCGAAATTAAAAATTTTGATGAAAAATTAAAGTTTCATCCAAGGTTAAATTAGTCTTTTCCCATGTATTTAGTCCATCCAGTTGAGGGATTTAATGCCTAAAAATGTATTTAGGTCATTATTAACTCACTTTTTCCAAATTTAAGACATTCTCTCTCAAAGATAGAAAACCCTAGCCTCTAAGTTTCAATAGCAATCTCAAGAATCCCTCCAAGAGTCTTCAGGAACTTCAAGAATTAAGATTCCCAGGTGTGTTTGATGTTCATTCATGTATCCTTACCTTTCATGGAGCCCAAGAATCCCCTTTTTAAAATATTATACTTTGGATTCCATGCTTTCTATGTTTGAATTGATTTGAATTCATGTTTCATGTTATTGTTGGGTTTTGGTCTATGATTTAATTACAAGTTTTCACGGAATTAATCATTTTATATGTTGAATTGCATGATATTCATGATAAACCTACGGTGTAAAAGTTGATTGATGTAGCCATGATCACCATGTGTGTTTACTATTATGTGACCTAAGCATGCTCCCCAAGTGTTTGTCTAAATGACTAAGTGAATGAAATAGTATCATTATACCATAATAGCATGTACTCCCTATTCATATACTAGTCAATGCATCCCAAGTGTTTGTTTAAATGTCATAATGAGTGATTTATAAACATGTAGACATAGTCATATTTCTAAATCTTATGCCCTGATTTACTTTTAATGTTATCGAGTCGTTGGGTACTCAATACTCGATAATCTAGCTGTTTATCTAGAGCCTTAGTAATTATAGAATAAACTCCATAGCATCAAGAATAGTATAACTTAGTCAGTTACCGAACTCAGCTAACTTAGTCCATTCCAGTTAAGTCTAATAAGTCAGTGTTATTCAGTTGGGAGTAGGAACTAGCACCGAGCGAGTGTAGAGGTGACGACTTCTCCTATCAAGCTGGCAGAGTCATTAGTAGTATCTCATACTACAAAACTATGTAGCCAGCGTAGGATGTAAGGAGTCACCCATCAGATTAAGGATTGGCTACTTCTCAGGGGTCACCCGTCAGATTAGGCTTGATTTTTAGTTCAGGGTCACCCGCCAGATAGGATTGACCACAGTAGTGTCTTTACTCATGGAACGATACTGGAATCCTTCCAGCTGGGGTTACAGGTTGGACCCCACTTAGTTTAGTTAGGGGCATGTCGGTTAAATGAGAATTCCCATAGTTTTAGTTTCAGTCTCAATATTCTAAATAGAACTAAGTTCAGTTCTACAGAAATAGATCTTTCAGATATCGTCACTCAGTCATCAATAATTTAGATTATCAGTAATCTCAGATTATCAGTATATTCAGTTATTAGTTATCAGATTCAGTTCTAGTATACTCAGTTACAGTATGCACAGTATGTTCAGTAGTTACAGATCCTCCATGTATGCTAATCCAGCTCTTGCATATCATTCAGCTAGTTATTGTTCATGCATATCAACCCATGCATTCATCCTTACCTCATTTAGCATACCAGTACATTCCCACGTACTGATCGCATATTCATTTCTTGCGCTATGATGTCTCATGTCATAGGTTCTAACACTCAGGTTCCTGACTGCACATAGCCAGTTCAAGTTATCAGCAATAGTTATAGTAGTGAGTCCTCATACACTGAGGATGTTAGATTACTTCAGTATATTTAGTAGTATATTATTTCAGTAGTCAGAGTTAGTTGGGGACTTGTCCCATCAACTCTATAGTCAGATAGTTAGAGGCTTTTCAGACTAGAGTATTTCAGACAGTTGTTCAGTATTTTAGTATTTTATTCAATTTTGATTATAGTATTTTGAACCTTATGGAATTTCTATCCATTTTTTGCATTTATTTCAGTATTATTATCCAGTGCTCATAGCAAATATCAGTCATTGGTTACCTTGTGGTCCTTTGGGATCATAATCACCGTATAGCATCTGGGGTACAGAATTGAGGTGTTACAAACTTGATATCAAAGACTAAGGTTCAACAGAGTACTAGGGAGTCTGAAAATCGTATCAAGTAGAGTCTTGTGCATGAGTGTGAAGCATGCCACACTTATGGACAGAAGGCTATGAGATGTTTTAGGATAAGTTTCCCTTCTTTCAACTTTTCACGTCGTGCGAGTGAGCATAAGCTCAAGTTAAACTCTCGGTCTAATCTTTTTCTTTCTTCTGGTTACAGAACTTTTCTTAGTGCTTACCTCAGTAGGTAAATCTATTCCAGCCAGATGAGTATATAAAAATTGCTCGATTACAGTATTTCAGAAAATCCCTTCAGTTAATTTCAGTAATAGAGTCGTTCCATTTCAGTTTCTTGATGAACCTGTCCTTGAATAAATGGGTAGTACCTCAATTTTAGTTTATTTAAGTTTGAATCTCTAGATTGAACTAGTAGGAAGAGAAGTTTAGGATTCTAAGTTAGTCAGTGTTGACGTTGCTATATGATGATTGTTGGGGCAATAAAAAACTAAGAATTATGTATCAGAAGGAAGTACTAACAGTGGACCTTACATTATCAGGAGTAGTCCCTCAAAATGAGTTTAGTGTTTATGAGCATTGTCATATCTCAGACTCTAGAGTAAAGTGGCCTCATCTCGATTTAGAGTTTATTAAGTAGTTCACAGACTTAGAATAATGAATTTAAGCTAAAGAGGAGATGGTAGAACAAGTAACCAAGTTATATTTTCCAATTTTAGTAGTAATGTCAGTATATGTATAAAGGTTGTGGGAGAGGTTGATGCCCAACCCGTCCTTACCTTAGTGCAAGGTTTTGCACTTCAGCTATCACGATATCTACTCATGCCTTACATGCCAGCTCTATGATCATAGTTCCTATTCATGCACCTTATCAAAAATCATGTATACTTACAGTTCTTGGTATGACCAGTTCTAGTTTCCTCAGTATTACAAATCAGGTTCTATAAGTTCAGAAATTGCAAACTTAGGTCATACAGTTCATGACGCACATATTCATGTTTCCGAGTATGCTCAGTTCGCATAACTCATGTTTCACTCGTAATGGTCCGTTAAGTTAAGTTTATGTCATATGTTTCTCAGGCCTCAGTAGTGAGTTGAAGTCATTCAGTCGTGCATCAGTTAGATGGTGTCTCGTACATCATCACAGTCTTTTTTAAATCCACTCAGTCCCATATTCATTACTGTTACAAACATGCTATCAGTTACCATCTCATATTATTCTCATGTTAGTTATATATTTCTTGAATCAATTTTAGCTATGTAATCATGCATCAAATATGCATGTTCAGTGTGTAAGTTTAGTCTATCAGTTCAGTCACGTAATCATGCTTCAGTTATGCATGTCTAATTCAGTACATAAACTCAGTCTATCAGTATTCTCTCATCTTAACTAGCCACATTTAAGGATGAATGTTCCTAAGGGGGAGATATTGTAATACCCCACAAATTCCCATCTCAGTTTAGTCTTTACTACACGAGAATCTCTAAGTAGAATTTTTGTTCTAGGTGGAATTTCCCAGATTTAGACCCACCATCTTGTAGGAAATTCAGTCAGCTTTCCAATGATATAAAATTTTCCCAGATCTAATAGCCGAGTAAGAAGTTACGGCTATTTTAAGTTTTAGTTGTTAAACATCATCATTTCAGTCAGTAGCGCGTCGCGCCATAGGTCCAAATGACAATTGTCAATTTCCAGTGTGACTCCGCGATCTCACCACACCATGGAGGGCCTCTAATTCCCAATTGTCCAAATCCAGTAAGGGTTTGCGATTATGCTGCATCGCGCCATTAGCCCAGTTCCCAACTATTTGTTTTCAATGACACAACACGATTGCGCCGCGTCGTGCCAGGGACCCAAATCAGAAATTTTGACTAAAAATGAAAGTTTCACCCAAGGTTAAATTAGTATTTTCCCATGTATTTAGTCCACCTAGATGCGGGATTTAATCCCTAAAAGTGCATTTCTATAATTATTAACTCACTTTTCCCCAATTTAAAACTTTTTTTTTGAATTAATAGGGATTTTATTAATCAACACCAAATTTAAATGGGTTTACATTTATTGCACCAACCTAATCTAAAATAATAAAGATAATGTATCATTTACTTTGGGCGGGCCTATACCCGACCTTTTCGACATATATATATAATTTAGGGTTTCCTAAAATTGACTCTTTCTATTTCTACCTTTTGCTCTCTTCTTCAGGTTGGCTGCTCCGCATCCGAATCCTCAGTTTTTGAGACTTTTCCTGTGTATAAATACAGGCTGCTCGTTCTTGCTTTACAACTCTCACATTTAGGTGACCCATTCAGCTGCTTTAAATTTGCACTCTTCACCTCTATATCATAGTCACTTCGATGATTGAAGTAACTTTGGTGAACCGTTAACAGAATTATCTGGTGATGGGATTAATCCTGCTTTTTGTGTTGATTTAATGGTTGTAGATCTTTGTTCCAGTATGCCATATCAAGTGAGTATTATTTTCTTCCTTTTCTCTTTCTTGTTATTCTGTGTTGACCATGGGCCTTCCTTGTAGGTGTAGAAGAGAGGGAGATAAAAGAATGCTCAGACCCAAATATCTTTGTATCTGTATCTGTCAATCAGGTGTACTCGTACCATAGAATTACCCTTCCCTATTGCAAAGATTCCATTTCGTTAACTGACTTTGTATATAGGTAGCCATGTTTTTTTTTGTGCCTTTAGAAAATGTAAATAGTGGCTCTAAACCTTGCCTGTTGATAGTGTCGCTTTCAACCCCTTTCTTTTGTTGATGTAATTTGGATATATGGACATTGTAACTTGTCGCTATTTAATATTCTCCTTGCTTTGCTATCTAGCTGTTGAAATGAAGTGCATATGAAATTTCCTTCATTTAATGCTAGATTTGCACAATAGTCTACTAATTGATTCCCTTCCCTCATTATATGCATGAATCTTACCTCCTTTGCTTGCAATGATATGATGATTTGCTCTTTACTGTCAAGCATATCCCATGGAAATTTCCATTGATTAGTCAATACTTTAAACATAACCATCAAATCTATCTAAATGATGACTTTGTAAAAATTAGTTTGACTATAGTGTATTGCTGTCTTAAGTATAGCTTGTGCTTTAGCTTCATTGTTAGTTGCTTCCTCTATATTTTCTCCTTCTACTTGTATTATGTCACTATTTTTATCTCTTAGACAATATGCCCATGAAGGTAGTAAGTTTGTACCTAAGGAAGTTAGAAACAAGTTCTTGAAAAAACAGAAAGTACCGACTGAGAGGGTTTTTGACTCAAGTGTATTAAAAAAACCTAGCATAATGGAATTAGTTGAGCTTGTTAGACATAAAAAATGGTTCCATCTTATGGAAGGACCCATTCCCACAGTATTTTATGAGGTAGTCAAGAAATCCTATTCCACATTTAATTTTTCTGAAGACAAACTGAAGATGACTGTTGTAGTTTAAGCGAAGAGGCTGAATCTTGATGCTGAATTATTTGAGAAAATTCTGGATGTTCCTATTAGTGGTGTGAGGACTATCTCAAAACAACAACCCTTAATAGATTTCATGGCAAATGCATCAAACATTAAAGAAAAATCTATTGTTGCAGTAAATAGGAAATCACTCAAAAGTGAGTTACAATTAGTCTTTGATTTTGTTAACAAAGTGATTCTGCCTAGATCACAAAAGAGGAACATTGCTTCAGTTGCTAATTTTTATGTGATGAAGTGTTTTCACAGTTTTGAGTTCATTAGTTTACCTATTTTAATGATGGAGCACATACATAAAATTATTCATGGGAAAAATAAAAAATATGGCATGCCATATGGATATTGGTTGAATAGAGTGTTTGATCATTTTGGTATTGTCTATGAAAATGGAACTCTTGGAACTGTGATACAACTATTTGGTATGAAGAATATGATTAAAACTAAGTATGTGGAAAAGAAAACAGGTAACATTTCTCAAGAGGAGCTCAACAAAGAAATAGAGGAGTTCAAGTTCAACACAGTTGCTAAGCATGTAGAAATCAGCAAATTACAAATGACAATTCAACATCTTTCTAATAAGGATCCAAGTGTTTCTGAAGAGCTTAGAACTGAGAATGTTGGACTAAAAAAAGAGTTTTAACTCTAAATGATGAGGTTCTTAGCTTGAATGCAGAGATAATTAATATAACCAAGGAATTATTATACTATCATGCTACAAAAAATAATAACATGGCTCTACTTATCAAAACCCTCTTCCCAAGTCCTTCACCTATTTAAATTTTCTTGATTCTTGTGGATTTTTCTCTAGAACATTTAAATTATGCACTGCAAAGATACTTACCTTTTACGTATGAGTGAATCTTTATTTGTGTGTTTCATCTATCTCTTCATTAATTTTAAAGCTATTCTTTATGTTAGCGTTTCCCCAGTGTCCATGAGTTAACTAACTTGTGCTTATTTTACTTTTGGTTTACAGTTATCACTTTTAAATAATGCCAAAAAGGGGAATACTAAATTCATGTGGTAGGGACCAGGTGAGGTGCGTGTTGTATGATCTGTTAAGGACTAGGTACCAGGTGCATATATGTTGAATATTGGTAAAGTATGATGGCATAGTGACAGGGGGAAGAATATTGGTGAAGCATGATGGTATATTGATAGGGAGAATCTTGGTGCATAATAATAGGTTGGGGAACATTCATCGACAGTAGTGGTGATTAGTCTGATTAAATGAGATGAATGAGAATTGATGCTAAAACAATCTGTGGTTGGTTCATCATAATAAAAAAGGGGTCAAATTGCTATATTTTGTTTCGATGATGATTAACTAACAACAAGGGACCAGGTCCCCGGGTCTTCAATAATTTAGTACAACTATTACTATCCTGCACACTTTTGTCTGTTAGTGTAACAAACTGTGCAGGTGATCTTGTACCTATTAGGACACTTGACCCAATCATATTTATACCCTAATCATTAGCTAGATATAAATAGAAAAGAATTCTCCTCAATTCACTAGTTTTTGCAATCAGATTTTTTCAAATAGAGAAATCGATGAAAACTCAAATATTACTCAAGTCCTAATATTTTGTGTGCTGAGAGTGTGTGTGTTCTTGAGTCAAGTCTTGGTATGTAATTTAATTAATCGTGTTAAAAGAGTAATGCTTTTCTTGTGTTCTTGAGAGTGCTTAGGTAGATTACCTGAGTTAATATTGGCTAGAGTTAATAATTATTGAGGTGAGTTCCTAGCAGAGTTGTCAAGGTAGGTTTGTAATAGAGTTGTTACAAACTGGTGGAGCTTAGAGTTAAGTTCCCATTTGAGTCTGTAATTAAGAGTTTGATTATAGTGGATTGTTGAGTGCTTGTGAGGGCAAGACTTGTTTTTTCCTCCCTTAAGCAAAGAGGTTTCCATGTTAAATCTTTGTCTTCTTTAATTTCCTATTTGCTTTAATATTTAATTGCCTTTGTCCGACTCTAAGGGACCTGGTCCCTCATAGTATGGTGCAACCCCTCACGTTTTATCAAAGTGACTTATTTAAGTTCATGGCATGATACTTTTTATATTCTTTTTTTTTTATCATACAAGTAAAATTTCATTGGTTTCCTCCTAAGTAATGCCTAATTTAATATCATGATGCGACGAATGTCCCCTCAAACTTCTTTAATGGAATTAAAGGTGTTCGCATTTCAATGGCTCCTCTAAAGTACTATTTAAATCTTACCCATTAACTAGGAATAATTTGGTTTTTTCATTTTCCTTAGCTCAATCACACAATGTGTAGTCATAAGTACTACCTTTAGGGTCCTGTCCATTTTTAATTTAGCTTTCTTGTACATAACTTGAGGCCTTGTAAAAACCAATACTTTCTACCCTGTCTCAAACACAAGATGTTGGATGTTTGTGTCATGCCATATTTTTATTCTTTTGTTATGCAACTTTGCATTTTGTAAGCACTCAAATGAAATTCATCGGTCTTGTGCAACTGCAACAACCCCTTTACACTAGCTGCATCCATATCTTATTTTTGTTTATTTATTTACCAATATTGACATGCCTTGCAAAAATCCAACTAATTGGGGGATGTCCCATTAGGAGTTTTATAGGCCATTCTATATGCCAAAGGGCATCATCTAACTTTATTTCCCAGTCCTTCTAATTTATGCTTACTATCTTCTTTAGAATTTGCTTAATATCTCTATTGCATATTTCCACTTTCTCACTTGTCAATGATATATAGTTGCTACCTTGTGCTTCACATGATACATGACGAGCATTTTGTTGAACAACTTATTCAAAATGGGGTTCCTTCGTTGCTTCTTATAGCTCTTGGAATACCAAAGAGAGTGACTATGTTATTTTCAAGAACTTAGTCACCTTACTTACATTATTCATCAGAAGTAGAGTTGCTTCCACCCACTTTGACATATAATAAACTATTGCCAAGATGTGCCTATTTTCTCGAAAAAGGATGAGTGGTCCCATAAAACTAATACCCTAATAGTAAAATAATTAAATATCCATGATACCATACGGAGGCATCTCTTGTCGACTGGATATGTTTATTGTTCTTTAGTTTGTCACAAGTATTGACAAAAATGTGTCTTTAAATAGAGTGGGCGAATATAAGACACATTGAATTTTTTTATTTTCATTCTATCAGCACAATGGTGGCCACTATAAAGTAAGTAAGGAAAAGTCTCAATGATAACTCTCACCTTTTCTTGAGGCACACATTTTGTTGTCAGTTGGTCTAACCCCAATTTATACAAATAAGGCACATCCCAAATATAGAATCTTTCATCATGTCTGAGTTTCCCTTTTTTTATTATAACTTGTGCCTAGGAGATCTATATTACTTATAAAAAATTCACCATATTTGCATACCAAAACAATTTTGGTGCTTCAATAGAAAACAGTTGCTCATCGGGAAATGTTTTAATAATCTTTATGTTCTACTCAACATGCATCCGATCTACCAGCCTTGATAAATGAACAACCAATTGATTTTCTGTATCCATTGTGTCTTGAACTTCTATAGAAAATTCTTGCAAATATAAGACCTATTTAATAAGCCTTGGTTTATTTGCAAATAGGTATAGGACGATTGTGTGGTCTATTTATACAATCACCTCTATACCCACCAAGTATGCATATAACTTTTCAAATGTATAAAATATGACTAGCAACTCTTTCTCTATGATCATATCATTCTTTTATACCACATCAAGAGTCTTGGTAACATGTTAAGTAGGATGGAATCTATTTTCTCTTTTCTACCCAAGTACTACTTGGACTGCAAATTTTTTTGTATCATGATAAAAATGATACATCATGTGCAATGATAATAGGTACAGTCACCAATCTCCTCCCAAGCTCCTTAAATTCCTTTAGAAATTCTGTATCAAACACAGGTACATTCTCTTATGAAATTTACACATGTCTTTTGCAGCCTTTGAGAAGCCTCTAAGAAATCGATGATAATCCTAAGAAACTATACATTCCTTGCATAGACATTAGGGAAGTAGCTTTAATTTCCTCAACCTTAGACTTGTCAACTTCAATTCCAACATTCTAAATCTTGTACCCAAGTATAATTCCCTCTTGCACCATAAAAAGACACTTTTCTCAATTGTGGACCAAATTCGTTTCCACATACCACACCAACACCATTAATCTAAATGCCTTAAGAATTCATCAAAAATATTCCTGAATAATGAGAAGTTATCCATGAATACCTCCATATGTATATCTCTACTATGTCAGTGAAGATAGACATTATGTACCTTTAAAAAGTGCCTGAAGTATTACACAAGTCAACAAACATCATTCAAAATGCATAAGTACCATATGGATAATTGAATGTCATTTTTTCTTGCTTCTAAAATGCTATAATAATCTAATTATAAATCTAAATAGCCATCTAGGAAATAGTAAGTCATCTACACCAAATTGATCTAACATTTAATCTATAAAAGAGAGTTTGTGATGATCCCTTCTAGTGACATTATTTAATTTTTGGTAGTAAATATAGAATCTCCACCTTGTCATATTTTCTATGGAACTATATAATCTTTGTCATGTTGCGCTACTATCGAGCCAACCTTCTTTGGAATGCATAGTACTGTACTCACCCCGTGTCTGTATGATATGCAATTTATCACACACTTAATCAAGTTCTTTATTGACCTCTTTATCACACACTCACCCCGTATTTAACCACTTAATCACCTCTTTATTGAACATTTATTTCTTTATTAAGTTAAATTTTCATTGTTGTTGAGCACTAGGAAGCATTCTCCTAAAGCAATATTTCATCCATACATAAGGATCTATTTATCCCCTAAATGTATCTTATCGACTGTACAGTTGTTATCAACCATACAATAACTTGAGTCCTTTACCTCAGCACTTTCAACACTGTCTCAACCTACATAGTAGTGAAAAGTGTAAAAAGGATTACACATAATGTGTTATCACTACCCAAAAAGTATAACATAAATAAAATGGTAAGGTTTAAAAATCAAGAATTGAACCCTCATTAACTAAGGTCTTTACTTTCCTCTGCATGGTTGCTGTGTATCTTCTTAAATATGGGCTTACCCACATATAATCATACATATCAAGAATGTGTAGACACTCTTCAATCTCTTTTCCTACACTCCAACTTTCATCGTATACCAATAGTTTCCCCAAGAGATATTTTTGAACTAAAAAGTGATCTAACTCTGCATTGGCTAGGGGTTGGGGTCAAATAGTGATGACTTTCAAATATTCATAATGGTAAAATTTATTTTCTTTGAACATATTAAACATGGATACATTCCCATCAACTTTCATATCAATCTTACCAAACTTAAATCAAATCATAATATTTATGGAAGCTAAAAATCCTCAAACAAAAATGATATGTTTTTTCTGCATACAAAAAGTGTATTAGGTGTTTTGGAGAGTTTGGATTAGGGTGGTGGTTTATCTGGCACCCCACAAACTAGAGTAGTCTCCCATGCCCCAGATCAGCAACCCATCCTTGCAATTCAAGGTCTAATAAATCAGCAAGCTATTGTAGCACCTCAATATTTATGCTATTTCTTTTCTAGGATTTAGAGTCATGGGTGTATATAGGGAATTTATATTAGATGAGGAGTAGAACAGGTTTGAAAAATTAATAAAAATGGATCTACTGCACTTTTAGGGTTGACAAAATGAGGATGCATCTGAGTTTCTTTGGAGTTGGCATGAGATTTTCCAGGGTGTGGTATTTGTAGAGTTCTATAGGGTTAGTTATATATCTTTGTATATGTATGGCCCTGCTAAGTAATTGAAACACCTTGGCTTTGGACCCTTAAACAATTGCCTAAGTTAGAGTTTCTAGACCACATACAACTAGGAGGTACTATTCATATGATAGGATACGGGTCAGGTGACCCAATCGTATGTTGTCCAATGTTAGGTAGTTGAGTTTCTAGAAAGGGTATGACTAGGTAGGTACAAGTTGTATGGTTAATGATGGGTCGTTGGGTTAGGTTTTCCTTCACTTAATCTGAAACTTAGTAAGTTAACTTAGATCTAAGTACGAGTGGCTAACCATGAGTCATGAGGATAGGGTATGAGTCGTATAGTCCAACTCGTATGTTGGACAGTGTTCAACCCCTCATGATTCTATTATGTGTATGGGTTAAGGGTACTAGTCGTATGCTTGGGTACGAAGTTGCCTTCGTGGTCGTATGTTAGACAATCTTGGGGGTCCAAGGGGTTCCTAAGGTATGAGTAGTGGGTACCAATTGTATGGTAGGATATGATTGAAGGGGGTTGGTCGTACCTTCCCACGGGAAAATTTAATAGTTTAATTTGGGTGTATTATGGATATTTCCCCTTATAACTCCTTGGGACCCCATGACTTAAAAAACCTTTTTGGGGACTTATTAACCTATTTGCAATCAATCAAACATGCTAAACTCTCTCCAATTTCTCTCAATGCTTTTGGATCAAAGAAGGCTAAGGTTTCTTCAATACAATCGATTTGGAGCTTAAAATGATGGCTTCTTTTCATCTTCTTCACTATCTAAGGCATGTTAATCCTCCCTCATTGTTAGTTCTAATTAAGGGCATGTTTTATGAATTGTTCTCATGGCATAAATTGTGATAATGTTTGGGTTTTGAATTATACTTTAGGTGTTTTGGTTATAATGGTTGGTTAGGGTTTTCCAGTGTCTTTTACTTGTGGTTTTCATAAAATAATGGAGGTTTGAACATGTGGTTGCATGGGTATGGTTAATTGGTGCTTGGTTTTGGATATGGAAACTACATGCCCCCAATGTGTTTGATAAAATGCCTATGAGAATGCTTTTGCTACATAGTTAAACTTTAAATGAAACTATTGCATGGTATAACTTGTTAATGGAACTTAACTTGGTGTAAATGGTTTTAAATAGTTAAATAGTAAGGTCTTGTTGTTCATGGTTTGGTTTAATTGAAAGCATTGTGAGGTACAAGGTAACCCCCCAAGTAAACTTAATAATAATGTAATATATGGGTATATGGGAATCCCTTTGCTTCATTAAAAGGTTGGCTAAGGACATTGCTTGAAAGATATAGTATGTATGACGATACAACTACTTATAGCCATTGTTATTAATAAATGGAATTAGTGGTTTAGTTTTAATTGGGCAATAATAGTAGGGTGTGATAGCTAACCGTGAATGTGTGAGTCCAATGGACGGACACTGGAAACACATATTTGCCAACATGAGGATTGGTTATGGCGACCATATATGATACTTATGGGGTACACGGGTATCCCTTAAGTTACACTTGTATATATGTATCCTAGAGAGCGAAGGGTACATTAGATTCCCCTATTCCTATGGTATCTTTGGTTCGTGCGGCTACACACATCAGGCATGTTCAGGGGGTAACGCTGGACCCATATAGCCCATGTGTGGTTATAGGATTGTTAAGCTACACATACCCAGGTTAAAGGTTTTAAATGCATGCTAAGCCCGGTTCTCTTTCTCGACATGGATATATATATGTATGGTTGTAAATGCATATGGTTAGTTACTTGATTTTAAATATCGGCATTATTTTATTCTTATCTTGAGTGTGTGATAGTGTTCACCTGCTACCCCGTATTAAGGCGCTGTATCCCCACTTGATACAGGAACCATCCATTCTACTCCTTCTACTTAGTGATCGGATCCGGGATCATCTCGGTTTGATTGAAGTGGCAAGATTCCATAATTTGGAAGGCTCTATTTCATATCATAGATGTCTTTACTTATTTTGGTAATTTTATAGACTATGGTTTTGTCTATGGTAGGGGACACGTCCCGACTAGATACTATTTTACTTTTAGATAGAGGCTTTATGGAACTACTATGGGTTGGAATGAGCGGTGTCGGCAGAGGAGTCAACTTTAGTATAGGCATTGGTAGTGAGGCTGATACCGTTTGACTGTATTTATAATTATCCCATCCTATTATGTTTTGTTATGGACATGAGCTTGGTTTTTATGTCGGTTTGATTATAGTTGATGGTTGGCCTCGGATGGTTGAGATGGTTTGGGTTGGTCACGATTGTGAACCTAATGCCAAAATCTTTGTGTTGTTAAAAATACTATCTTGTTATATGTTCAAAATTCATTCTATTCAGGACATGTGTTTGGAGGTTGGGTAGGGTAGCGAGGGTGGTTTCCGATCCTAGCTGGACTTGGAATGCCTATTATAATAAGGCCTTGGTTTGGACCGTGTCAAGTTGGTATCAGAGCTTAAGGTTCATGGTCAATTGGGTGTCCACAAAGCCGTGTAGAGTAGAGTCTCTTTTAAGGGTGTGTAGCGCACCACATTCATAAGAGTGAGGATACCAGGCATATAGGAATGTTTCACTTCTTTGTGTTCTATTTTCAAGCTTGGATTCTAAGTCTTATAATCTTCTCTAATTCCTGTTTGTTCGCTTTTCAGATCATGCCTTGATGATCTAATACGCATGGAAACTCCTTCATCCTAACTGGGGACGATATTGATGGGACACACTCTACTTAGGTGATCCATACTCCGGCTAGGGGCCTAGTCCCTGACTTTTCTAGAGTTTCACCAGTTCTCTGTAGTCTTCCTCAGGACAATGTGACGAATAAAAGAGTTTTGTCAATTGATTCATATTATTTTGTCAGTTGGTAGCTTCTTAGGATGAGTGTGGTGTATCTGGTATTCCATTTTCTGAGTTCACAAGGGTTAGCCAGTTCATGAGGGGAGGGACATGTGCTTCAAATGTGGTTAGGCAAGCCATATGCTTAGAAACTATCTGGTTGGTAAGGTTCCTTTGGGAGCAGGGTTTCGGTTGCCTCTTCATCTGCTCCTGCACCAAAGGGTGCTATTTCTATATCTATTTATTCTTCTGGTGCCGGCACATGCCAAAATCGATTATATGCTCTTGCATCCTGACCGAAGTCTGAGGCATCGCCTGATGTCATGACTGGTATGTTGAAACCCTTTTCTCATGATATGTATTTTTTACTTGATATGGGGTCCATACTCTCTTATGTAACCCCATTTGTGGATGCGTATTTTGGTTTTGATCCCGAGTAAAGACACTAAAGATTTACCCGTATCTGGAAGGTACTCTAATGAGAATGGTGGAACCCTCAACTGGTAGGTTAAAACACCTCATCAACCCTCAACTGGAAGGTTTGATGTCTCAACCTATGCTGGCTACGTAGTTCTGGAATGCAAGGATTACTTCTAATGGTCATACCCTCTACTAGCAGGTGAGCCCCCATTCTTGGGTTCACTCGGTGCTGAATCTTACTCCTAATTGAAAGACATTAAACTTAGTATACTGAACTAAACTAAGTTGATACTGATTTTATTGAGTTTTCCTAAGTTCTGCAACTGACTGAGTCCTACTGAGTTCTGTAACTGATAGAGAGTACTACTGATCGCGACATGACTGATACTATTCTGTAACTGACACTGGCTCTAGGTAAACAACTAAATGGTACGGTATTAAATACCTAGGACTCGATAGGATGAAAAAAGTAAAGCATATCATGATCTTGAGATACACAATAATGTATACTTGTCCATAATTCATTCATAAAGGCATTTCATCAAACACTTGTGAGGCATAAGCTTGTACATGATTGGGACCGCATAACGTCATGTCAAGATTCCACTATCTAATTCACATAGGAATTTTAGAAAATCTTGGGGAGCATGGAGTATTTCACATGATGATAGTCAACACATGTAATCATGAATACAATATTCAATTTCAAATTCAAGGGTTAAGCATGCAATTCATATAATTCACCACATAATTATCTTAATTTCATGGAAACTTATAATTAAACATGCATTGGATCCCAATTACTATCATGAACATGAATACATTCAATTCCAATCATGGAAATCATAAATCATAAATCTTGAAGTTTTAAAAATGGATTCTTCTACTCTATGGATGAAAGGACCCATAGATGAACACCTAACATACCTTGGATTGTCAATTCTTGAAGACTCTTGAAGGAATTCTTAGGCTTGTTCTTGATTTCTTGAAGCTAGGATTTGTTTTCTTGAGAGAGAATACTTTGATTTTGGGAAAAATTGAATAATAATGATGTCACTAGGTTAATTTAGGGTAATTTACATGTTAAAGGCTGACCCAGGCCATGGAAATATACCCAATTACCCCTGGGAATGATTTAAAATCATTACTGAAAAACTCCCGATTTGGACACCTAACCAACGAGCCACTATCGTACCAAGCCACTGGAAAATGACAACTGGGAATATGGCTGGTGGTGTGACATGGTAAAATCGCATTGCAATACTGGATGGGACCTATAATCTTGGCACAACGTGGTACAATCACATTGCTTTACTGGAAATTGACAATTGTGGATTGGGTCTTTGGCGCGACGCGCCAATATTGTGGAGCAACACTGGATTTTGACAATTCTGAAATTAGATGGTGGCGTGGCATGGTGGTATTGTGGAGCTTCACTAGAAATTTCCAAATGCCATTTGGCCTGGCTCTGCGACTTGTCGGAGTGCCAGTTGGCACACTGTTTCACTAAATTGTCCATAACTCTTCGCCCGGTTATTGAATTTGGGCAAATTTTATATCGTTGGAAAGATAATTGAATTTCCTATGGAATGAAAGTATCTAAAATAAAAAATAATGAGTATTTTAAATTTTTTATATTGGATAACTCATGAACTAAGAGTTAAGTTAAGCTTGAGAAATACGGGGTGTTAACACAAACTTAAATAGTGAGATAAATTGACTTATGATAAAAATTGTTTTGATTGATACTATACTTGTTATTTGGGGATCAGAATTTCATGTATGTATATCACATTAAATTTTATTGGGATCAGAGTTGTATGCCTACATATTATATATATACATACCTACTTGGACCATAGTTGCACAAATGCAAACTACTATATTGGGAATGGAGTGGCAAACATGTATAGTACATTAATCTCATAAATACCTCATGAGTATCAACTACCTATATGGAGCAATGGGTGTGTACAACATATGCATTAAATTCATACATTCGTTGGTCCTTATTTGGTTTGTGGAAGGTGTTGTTTGATGAATGTGTGTTTACTTATTAAGATAATGGTAACTAGTTATCTGATCTTATTTGATAGTTGATTTCTATTCAATATAAGAGTGTGAATAGGTGAGTTGATGCATTATTCTAGTTGGATTTCTTGAGATGCTACTTGAATTGTGTGTGTATATATATAAATATATAAGTAAAAGGGTGACCTTTCTATTTCAGGTTTGTTAGTTTGTGTGATTGGAGTAAATATTAGATGGTTCTTTCCATTAATTTACATTAGAGTGATTGATGGTGTTGTTGAGTACACATGGTTTATGTACTCACACTTTTTTATTTTTGCACTTTGTATGCAGGTACTAAGCCAGTCATTCCATAGTGTTGATCGGTCTTGGTGTGTAGATTAAAACATTTTGAGATCTACACAAGCTACTAGAGTATTTGTGGCTTCTTCTAATTTTATCTATCTTCTTTTATGTTATTCTCTTTGAATTTGGGATATTCCAGATCTTCAGTTGTATCCCACTACTTCCTGACTATGTGATTTTGGCATGGTTATTATCCTTTTACCTCTTTAACTATTGGCTATGAGATACAGTTTGAGATTTATTATAAGTATTATTTTATTTCTTCTACATATTATGTTGTTTTATGTGCTTGAGCATGAAACATGTTTTATGTACTTACCTATAGCCGAGGAGGGGGGTGGAATAAATGTCATCACGATTTGAGTTTTAAGTTGTGACAAGTGTTGCAAACATGGATAGTAAAGTGGTTTCACTAACTGATAGCAAGAACAAACCATAATATGCCTAACTAAAATATCTTAATGGACTTTCAATTCATTTTAAATTGAATTGAAACCCCATAATTACAAGCCAACTATGCTACTAGCCTAAAATCCATATCCCAGACTCAGTTAAATCATCAAATTTTTAAATAGAGGTCATTATTAATGGCATGACCAAAATCAAGTTTAAGTCTTAACATTAAAAATTTCTAACTACTTGAAATCCATATGAATGCCTCGAGACATGAAATAACAATATTATTAACCCAAAAATTCTCATACGACCTCTAAATCTCCACATATGGACCAAAGTTAAACTTAACAACTTCAAAGTGATCCAAATAAAAAAACTCGTTTGACATACAACCAACAACGTTAGGAACCATATCAATCACTAGTGCAGACAACAAATACTCTAATGCAACTACGAGAAGAGGTAAAATGCTCAAAATGCATCAAAAGTAAAAAATCTCTGTGACGGTTGTTACATTATTCACCACTAAAAGCCACATTTGTCAACAAACATAAGAGTAAGGAAGGTATTTTAACAGTCAAAAAGCTAGGGATATATATTCTGGATGTATGACTCTATCTACTAAATCATATGAAAATCATTAGAATGGTTATAATTATCCTCCAGGTCATTTTCTCAATTTTTGCGTGTTTTTAACATTTTGATCCTTCTCACAACAACAACAAATAATTTATGACTTGTAGGAATTGTCAGTTTGATTATCGGGCAGTTTATTTGGGTTTTAGGATAATTTCCCAATTTTGGAGATATCATCATTAAAGAATTGGTCTAAGACCAAAACTCCTAGTAGACAACCTCAAATAAGAATTTTGATAGTATCATCAGCTCTGAAATATTGATGTCAGGCCAGGGGACCCTTGTTTCAAGTTCCAAGGCTTTCAAACTCCTTTTTGGCTATTGGGTAGAATTTAGTTAAAGAAAAATTATGCGTGTGGGACCCATATTTAGTTGAAATGATTTTGGATTAAGTTTTTGATGGTTTTGTTGAGTCTGAAATGTCAAATTTTGTATGGTAGCATATTTCATGTACAGTGTTCCGAAAGAATCCTGAGCATCCAGTCAGAGTCCATTTGGACTTAGTTGAATTTGGTGAATGGCATATGCTAGGGCAATCTATTAAGAAACCACTGGATCACTTTATCATCCAACCTAGGTCCTGCATAGTTGATTAAGCAACACTCAACCGCTTAAGCAATGATTGGATTTTCACAGAGGATCGCTTAAGCAACTATTTGACCGCTTAAGACAAAACCACTAGTATTATATCCCCTTCATCACCCATTTTCTCCTATATTTCTTAACCCTTTTCCTCTATTTTTGAGAGCATAGAACATGGACAGTGTGAGGAATCATCCATTAAAGCAAGGGTAAGCTAGATCCATGCTCCTCGATCATTGTCCATTATTTTCCCCTTCAAATTCCATCCCTTTTCATTGTAGAATCTTAGAATTTAGGTCTTAAAATTCTTAGACTTTAGGGGCTGATTTGGGCCCCAAGTTATGCTCCATTTGTTCTCAACTTTTGAGCACATATTCCTTGTCTTTCGAGGGACCTCATGATAGATTCAATTTTAGGTTTTGTTTGTGAGCCCCATAGGCATTCTTGACCCAAATTTCAACTTGAGTATTTTTAAGGAAATGTGAGTCTTATTTTACTCCTATTGGCATCTAGATTATTATTTTAATAGCTAGGTAGGATTATGGATAAAAGACGAGCCATTTGTGGATATTTCAGGAATTCAATTCGGCATCGAGATAGACTTTGGTCTAGTTTTCTCCATGAGATGGTGTATAGTATAGATTGAATTCTAGGTAAGGATCATAGGACATATTTATGACCAGTGTATCATGACTTATCCTCATTAGGGTGTTTGGGGGATAGAAGGAGACCTGACCCTTAGGATGAAATACTTTTTATAACTATAGAATCCTATCACCCTAAATTATAAGCTTGTTAACCATAGTTTGATATTAAGGATTTTTTAGTATATGACTTGTGATTTGACTTAGTGGCTTGGATTCTTTTTTGCGAATTATAGTACTATCATTATGCTAGTTATATATTTTTGGGCCCAAGGCCATGGTTATGATACCAGTTGGACTCCAAGAGAGTATTCTGCCCTTAGAAAGAGGGCGATTCTAGTGTATAGATGCTTAGGCGCTTAGTGTTGTATTATTTGGATGCTGGTGATGGCACGCATACTTTTAGGTGTATTCATGCTTACTTAGTGGTATGATTACAACCAAAACCACGAGTTTACTATTTGATTTCTAAAAAGGAATTATTCCCACTTTTCACTTTTAAAACAAATTCTTTAAGCACAGGTTTCATACCACCTTATTTAATAATTTATGAGCTTTTGAAACTAACGATGATATTTTGGAAATTATACTGAAACTGATTCCACTCTATGGTTTATCCACTCTTTTACCGCTACTATTTACTTCGGTCGAAAGAGTTTTTTACCCATTCTATACTATTATGCTGATTTAGTCTCGGAGTTGATCTCGGGAAATGGATTCATCCGCTTACACTCTTTTAGTCATGGTTCAAGGCTGTACGTTATTATAAATACATATTTTCAGTACTGGATGAAGAGATTGATGATGATGATTATTGAAAGTCCCAGATCAGGACCAAATAGTGTATATATATATATATTCCTAAATTCCCTAAGGGCCCCTTTGTCTGTGAGACATAGTGACAGAGAAAAGTGGTTGCCATAGGTCCTGCCATTATGAGCTACTAAGATAGAGTAGGTGTATACTTGGTACATTATGGAACTTGAATGAGTTATGGTTTATTATCCATTCATTTATATGCATTGCCTATCACCAGTATAATTATTTGGTGCTTATATCTATCGGCCTTATGGGGGGTTATAAAGGTATAAGCTATGATTGCTATTTGCTGAGTGTTTGATTGGGCCTTTTGATCTTATGGGGGCCCGGTTAGGTATTGTTTGTTTGAACTAGTCGGGTTGGTATCTCTATTTATATTTTAAAGATGGTTTGTACATGTATATTTATTCAGTATCTCACTTTGTACTCTAACTTTAATAGAAGATCTTGTACTGACTTCACTATGTCTTGGGGTTGCATTTTATTTTAGTCTTTCTTTTAAAAATTATCTTCTACTATTTTCTTTCATTTCTCTTTATAGTACATTACTAGTTATTCCAGATTATAGAATTATCTTACCTATTAGTGGTTTATAGTAGGTGCCATCATTACCTAAGAATTTAGGGCATCACAATTTGGCATCATATCTAGATTTATCGGTGTGTTGGTAAAGAGTTAAGTTTATAGTAGTGTCCTACAGATTGGTTGTAATAACCCTCTAGGTAATGTTTTACATTTTTTCTCATATTCACCATTTAGAGCTTTCCTATAGCCACCCCAAGTCATTTATGACTTATTAGAGATGACAGTTCGATTACCGGGCAGTTTGTTTGGGTTTTAGAGCCAATTCCCTATTTTGAAGTTTTCGCTGGTTAAAATTGGCTACTGGAAAAGAATTTAGTCAAATGACCTTATATGCCAATTCATAAAGCTCCAACAACTACAAAGCATTGATTTTAGGCTAGGTGGATCCTTGGTCCGAGTTTCTATGCTCCTTGACTCATTTTGGCTATTAGCCAAAAGTTAAGAATAATGGCATGTGGGTGTGGGACCATGTTTTCATAAAAATAACCTCAAATAGAAATTTTGACTACATCATTGAGTGCAAAATGTCAAAATTAATACGGTAGCATAGTTCATTTGGGTATTTAGATTTCGGATGAGTTCCAAGGGGTCGATAAAGACTTGGAAAATTCTAAGACTCCAGTTGGTGCATTGAAGCTGTGTGACTATTAAAATGACCATTTGGACACTATAGCGGAGGAATCTTAATCTTTCCTTAGGTGCTTTACTGACCCTGCCAGCATAGCAAGTGGTGCTTTAGTGGCAGGTTGGCTGCAAAAGCGCAAACCGCTTTAGCACCAACTTCTCTACCATAGGGGCCTGACAATAGTGGAAGAGTACTTCTTAAGAGGTCACCAGGGTGCTTTATGACTGCCTACTAAAGCACCCCAGGGCCCTCTTCAGCGGTACCTAGCACTTATAAAATCCCCACTTAGCCCATTTTCTCCCATTTTCACACATTTACAAAAGAGTAGAATTCTAAAAACTGTGATAACTTAGGAGAACTATTAGTGGGTGATTTTGGAGTGCTTGTACACTTAAATAACGGTTTTTTTTTCTCTAAATTCTTGGTAAGTTTCTATCAATTCGATGGATTAAATTCTCATAAATTACCCGAAGTCCCTAGAATATTTGCGTTGATTGTAGCATAATTAAATCTTAGAATACATCCATTCTTAAGGGTAAATGTTCCTTGATCATAGAGAAATGTGTTGTTGGTTTTGAAAGATCAATTCTACAAATGGCCCGACATAAGATTTATACGTGATTTTGTACCCAAAGCATAAAAGTGCAAAATGTGTATCGTTGTCCTTATTTTGATAAGTAGATTATGATTTTAGAGCATGACATCGTGTGAAAGCTTCCCAGAAAAGTAAATCATTAGTTTAATGGATTCTTCAGTGTCCAGGTAGGATAAGTTTACCTTCTTCATTGTAACTACCATGGTTGCATTGTGGTATTTCTGGGTTGTGGGGATGATTGGCATGGTTCCTGACGTATTTTGGTGCCATTTATATGATTTTGTGGTGTTTGGCGACTTTGGGAGCCTTTTAGTTGATTTCAGTTGATAGCTTTTGATTTGTACGATACATGGCAAAATAGACTAAGCCAGTAGATCCGAAATGTCGATTTTAGGGTAGTAACATGGTTAGTGTGGTTTTATGTCTTTTAAATCTTATTTTGACCCTAAGTTTGGAAAGTTGTAATATTAGGTTTCGGGGGTCAACTTTGTGAAAATCATGTTTTTTCAAAAAACTGTGAGTCTAGAGCATCAAATTTAATAGGCTAACATAGTTCTTTTGCATTCAAGGGATTTTGAGTGAATCCCAAGGGGCACATAGAGACTTGCAATGCACCAAGTCCCTAGCTGGGGCACCATTCAGCTTGTGCATCTTTGATCATGATGCTCTTTTCATGATCGTGATTGGTCCTATAGTCGGAGTGTCATAATCATGATACCCTTGACAGGATAGGTACCGCGATCACAACCCTAGTTTGCGATCGCGAAGCCTGGGTGTATAAATACCTGTTTTTTATAATTTTTGAGACTTGGAGCTTAGGGTTTAATGATTTTGGGCTATTTCTTCCACTTATAAGCTAGGGTAAGCTCTATAACACCCATTTCAATTATTTTCTTCAATATTTATCATCTAATTCTTGTTTTAAACTTTAATGAATTATGGAATCTGAGAATTTTGGCAAATAAGGCCTAAAAGTTGTAGTTAGGAAACTTAAACCTCAATTTCTGCTCTTTTCACTTGTATGAGTTTCTTACACCATAATTATCAATTTTTCCTCAAGTTCATCCTCAAAACTACTCTGATTCTTGATTTTAAAATGGATTTTGGGGATTTTATTGGTAAAGTTTGAAAATATTTTTTCTTTGATTTGAACCTCATTTGAACTCATTTTTGCTTGGGTTTTCATATGTAGACTCCTAAAAACATGGAGAACAGATTTTTGAAAAAAAATTACAATTTTGTCCCTGTTTTTCAAAAGTCCATTTCGGGGGTTCATTTTGACTCTAACTTTAAAATAGGCAATATAGGTATTGGCGGCTTTCTTTTGATTCGTATATTCTATATATTGATGTTTTAGGTTATTCTGAGTCTGTTCGTGAGGAGTACTATTGTGGATTAGAGGCTTTTATTCTTGTTTTTGGTATTTGAGGTAGGTTATGACTTAACTTTTTTCTGACTGGGTTGGGTAGTTAATGTTGATACAAAAACATGTTAAGGGTATGAGAACTAATAATTAAAATGGCAATATTATGGTGTTGTACCCATGTGGGGGCCTATATGTGATGTTATCTGGTAGTTTTAAACATTATGTGCTATGTCAGACCGTATAGGGGTCCTATGTCATATTTATGGCCCTGTATGTATGATGATAATTATATCTTATTTAATGAAAAAACGTGTTGTGGTATCGATTTTTGTTTTGATGTATTCATACTCTATTGGCATATGAGTCATGTTGGATTTCATGGATAGTTGGAAATAATAAGGGGATATTTGTATCATGTGTTGGTATAGTGGTTGGTTATGTAAATACTTATGTAGGTCCATAGGTATATACAGAGACTGTGCGATAGTCTCAGAGTCTGTGCAATGGCCTCAAAGTTTGTGCAACAACCTCATGCATTACGTTATCATCACCATCATTCTTATTATATTTAATTTATTATTCTTATGATGTGATTTTATATTCCATTTGACTTGTTACCTATCTATTTGAAATAACTTGGCTTTTGACCCTTAGAAAATTTCTTGAGTTTGAGAACTCCGATCATCATATAACTCATGTTACTTGTTGTATGATGTGGGTATGGTTTAGGTGTCTTGGTCGTATGTTACCCAACATGGTTTTGGTTATTATATATCCAAGATATGAATAGACACTATATTTTGTAAGCAACAAGCAGAACTGGAAAAGTAACTAGCGGGTTTTGAGAAGCAATATCGAACAAGTGGAGAATATCAAGTTCGGTTGTAATCAATCGTAGGTGAACATTAGGATTGTGTTCTCCATGGATTCTCAACTCAGTAGGATTATTGTGTTTTGTTGAATCAATCCGATACCTTTCTTGCAGAATCGATAAGTTATGTACCTTCTGCAGTCTTTTGGATAAGCAGAAAGACTTCACCCTTTACCGTTAGAGTCATAGGATGTCTCCTTACTAACCCTGATCTTGATCCCTGTTACTTATTAACTTTTGAGTCTCTAGTTATTAGATGAAATCTAATCATCTTACTTAGATAATACCTAGTAGCGCTGATCAACAGTTAAACTCAAAATTACTGTTGACTTAGCAAGTGCTGGAAGTTATTTTTTTAGCTCTTCCACTCTCTCGATCTCCAATTATTTAATTCTAGCACTTACCTTAGTCTCATACAGACCACATGTGGTGGTCCACATATGGACATAGGTAAGTGCCAGGCCTTTCAACACTTGCAATCAAGCTTCAAATCTTCAAATTTTATCACATGCTTTGGTAACAAACAATCTAGAAAGTATCACGAACATCCAAAATTGATCACATAAGTATACAAAAACACCATTTTCCACCTTTTTGACGTACTTAGAATCCAAAACCTAGTTTCCTACAAAACATACCCAATACGCATCATATCTAACAAAACAACCTAAGAAACTTGCATATTTCAGAGTTTTAAGGATTGAAAATGCTATATTTCTATAGCACATCAACACTCGCAACTTAGAATGTTTTCACGTCCTCAGGTAATAAAACACAACAAAACAAAACAAAACAAGACACGACGCTTAATTAGGAGAATCTATGCTATTCAAGGCAGTCAATCAACACTTTAACCTCAAATCACAACACCCCCTCCTATCTCAATTTCTCAAAACCAATTGGGTATGAACATGAAGCACAACAATGTGACACAATTGGTTCAAGGTATGGCACCACATTAGTAACCGATAACCATGCATATGTACAAGTTACACTACTCAAACACGTAAGTATCTAGCAATATGACTCATCTTCCCTTACAACAATAATGTCCCACTCACTCATATGAAATAATGTATGTCAATACAGGGACAGTCAAGAGACACTCACACTCAGAAGGAAAGTTCCAATCAATATGCATCAAATATCATAGGCTTGCCCTTATTCTCTTTACCTTAGCATTTAGACAGTCAAGATAGAATCACTATAGGCTTTTTCTCGGCTTGTAATGTAGGCTTGAGGGCTGGTATGGTACATATGGACATATCAAGTGACTAAGCCTTCTTGGAACTTTATTAACCTTGGGGTCTCACTTATAAGCCAACTTTTTTTTATTAACCTTGGGGTCTCACTTAAAAGGCAACTTTTTTTTCTTCCATCCTTATTTCTCCCTTTTTATTCTTTATTGCACATTCAGGTTGGGTGACGTATTTTATTCTTTCATTTTTTACTTTTTCATAATTTTTCTTTTCATTTGCTACCATACCCAACCCTACTAACTTTTTCTCTTATTTTTCCCCTCCACATACCCATTTTACACTATGCACCCCTATGATAGCCACCCTTAACTTAGGCATTTTGCCTTAGTTAAGGTACATAATGTCCAAGGAGGATCAAGGACAAAATAGGTTCACTGTAATACAAATAGGAAGGTGAATAGTGAAATAAGAAAAATAGGCTATAAGACTTGAAACAGGGATCAAGGGACACTATTTCACATTGGGAAGGTAATTTAAGCTAAAAGTGGACTAAAATAAAAAATGACCTTTGATCCTTTCCTAAATGACTATCCTGCAACCTAGGTAAGACTACCAAGGCAAGTTTTGAGTTTAACGCATAAAGGGAACTAAGTATCATATCACACACACATAGTGCAGAGTCAATATTACAAGATACTACCTATCCGATTCATGTGATTGTTAGCAAGTAATTATTATGTCCCTAATCCAAATGCCGTAACAATATCAATAATATTCACACATATGTACATTCATACAATTATAAAATTTTGAAAGGGTGTCATTTTTCTCAAATATCAATAAAGAACATGACAACTCCCTAAACACATAAAAATCTTCTAATTAAACAAAATACAACACAATACACAACAAAACACACTATGATACAAATTTTAACTTAGACATGTCGATTCTACAACTATAGCAAGATCGATAGGAAAAGAAGCATGATAGTAAATACTCGTAGTGGCTATGGTATATCCCACCATAACTAAAAACTGCTAAAGGGAATAAGGACATACCTGGGATGCACTAAGCGCCCGTGTCAAGATCTTTCCCAGATAGGGGTATATCCACAAGTAGAGGCCATGGTAGTGGCGGTGCTATAAGAAAATGAACCCGCAGCTAGCTCGGCATGCCTCTTCCAATCAAAAATTGTAGTCTTCGTTGAATCATGGGTGATAATTTTTAGGTCTTGCTCATATAGCCTTTCTAG
Source organism: Capsicum pubescens (assembly GCA_030864215.1). Classification (NCBI taxonomy): domain Eukaryota; kingdom Viridiplantae; phylum Streptophyta; class Magnoliopsida; order Solanales; family Solanaceae; genus Capsicum; species Capsicum pubescens. The sequence goes on along the minus strand of CM061546.1, from coordinate 203,116,994 downwards.
ATTCTGCAATTCTCTCTCTCGGTTTCTCTTGGTCCCAACTATAGGGACTGCCATACCATCCACCGCGAATAAATCCACATATATAGGACCATGTAGAGGTGATTTCTAAACAACTAGGGGTATGACTAGAGAGATACCTGATATATGGCTCTTAGTGAGAGAGCATACCTCTGCTTTAAGTAGGTCCACCTCCACCCTAATGTTTTCTAGATCATGCATCTCAATTTTGGTGAATTGGGCCAACACTCGACCCTCAAAAATATCTATCCATGAGTGCAACTCAACTTATAGCTCTAACATTGCAGCTCGGTACATAGACAGTTGTCTAGACTCAATAGTCTCTAATGTAGTCTGGACCTATGGATGGATTTTCTCTTATAATATTACCACCTTGGTCACAACAATCGATAACCAAGTATCCATTACCTCTATTCTCTCCTCAATACCTGGTATATATGGCACACTAGACTCTATAAAAACATCCTCATCAATAGTATCTATATCAGACACCACTCGTATATCATCTGGCTGCTGTACTATCATACACACATAAAAAACTACTTGCTCATTATTTAGTTTGAAGATGATCTCCCTTATGTCCATATCAATCAACACCTTACCAGTGGATAGAAAGGGTCCACCTAATATAATGGAGTCTTGAAATTTATCTCACAATCAAGAACTATGAAATCAGTGAAGAACATAAATGATGCAACCCTTACTTCTACGTGACACAAAACACCCACCGGTTTCTTCACAGATGAGTCAACCATCAACATATTTATGGATGTATGTTTGAGTTTTCCCATCCTCAATAACTTGTACATACGTAGTGGTATCATATTTACTCCTGATCCTATGTCACATTAAGCCTGCTTGACATTGAAAGGCCCAATAGAACACAGAATAATGACTTCTTTGGGATCATATTTCTTTTCTACTAATAGTAAGAGAGGATTAACACTACAAGGGTGCACATTATCATTAGGATCAGCGACCCAATCCTCACCATTGTCATACATAAAATCATTATCACTCTATATTAATTTCTCAGACTATGCCTTGGGTGTCTCATCTCTCTTAGTGATATTAATCTTAAACTCCTCAGTAGTAGGTATAAGGGTATTATTAGTAGTGGGACCAAAACTAGTGGTGATAGCTATACAATGACTGATGTTTGAAGGATTCTACATCATGTTACTCAGGAGGGTACCCGACTGCCTTTGATGAAAAGTGTCAAACATCTGCCTAAAGTGATGCTCTAACTTCTTGATAGCCATTGCATGAGACTAAAATATCTAGTCTAAACCTAAAATATCAGCCTTGATTTCCTTAAGGCTAGCATCCTGACTTTCTTGCCCCTTTACCAGTTTGGTCAACATTTCTTCCATTCTTGATTCTGCATCTTTTATGTAGGTGAAATGCATTTGTCTCTATCATCATAATAGCTCCAACCTTGATTTCCTTGACCTTAGTATAAAAAACCCTCCAACTAATTATCTACATACTTTGCCTCCTTCTCTAACTCAGATTCATGAAACCTAGAGGCTACACTATGTGCCCCTACTGCATTAACCTTTGTCTAATTTATTATTGTGAATTGTTTGGCCAACTTACCAATATCAATCCTTAATAGTGAAATATCCCGAGTTATAACATCCTATATTACTCCTCTCATCCAAAGATCCAAGGGCATAAATGTCAGAACTTCTCTCAACCTCCCGAGTTTTCCACCCTAAGTTATTTAATGAGTCCTAATCCATAATACTCAAAGCTATATCCCATCGTAATCTTATAAAGGTTCCTCTGGATATAGTGTCTACCATTTCTCTGGTACTGATAGTCAGGGCTCTATATAATATCTCCAACAATCTTGTCTCTAATATGCGGTGGTTGGGTACCATGCTAAGCTTATTCTTGAACCTGAACCATGACTTATACATAGATTCTGGTTGCAGCTACCTGAAATTATAAATATCATCCTTTAGAACAACACTCTAGATAGAGGAAAGAATATGTTCAAGAATTATCCACGTAACTCATTCCATGAAGTAATGGATCCTCTTGGAAGTTCCCCCATCCATAAAGATATTTCTCCTGTAAGCGGAAGGGGAACAACCTTAGTCGAAGTGCCTCCTGATCTACCCAAGTATGGTTTATAAAGTGTAGATCCTCATAAAATTTTCTAGATGCATGTTTGCGTTGTCCGTAGGTAACCTCCCAAACACACCCTTCAAGTATAAGAATTGGATCATAGCACTTAAGATATTAAACTTGACATCAAGGGTTAAAGAAGGAGGGATAATGGATCCAGTCTCTACTAGCTTATCATATTCTGGATCTTTTTCATTATCTACATATGGATGCGCATGCTGATATGCTGGGATCATTTGAACATGGGCACCTCTAACTCTAAACTGATTTATACCGAGTGCTGCTGATGGTTTGCTTCTTGTCTTTGCTCAACTAAGCCTACCTACTTATCTACCCGTTATGCTTCTTACATTTCCCTTCTCTTATTTTTTACTTAAGATAAAGCTCACCAGTCTGTCGATAAACAACATCCTGTACTCCTTCAGGAGGAGGGGGAGGCATATCATCAAGAACCCTTTAGGAATATCATCTCTTTTATGTTCTATCATCCTACTAGGTGTTTGTAGAATCTTCTCAGGATTTAGATTTTCTGGGAGTAAGGGATTGACTCTACTCCTTGTATTAGGCATACACTAGTTTATACCCAACTAAGAACAAAAACAAAAAGAAAACCCAAAAACTACAACAACTTCAATTCACAAATCAACATCGTCCTTTCCGACAATGGCACCAAAATTTTTTTGATGCCCAAGATACACCTCTACTCTGAATATGATGCAGTCGCTTCCAAATATAGTAACCCAACAAAGGTTGGGTTGAATACCAAGGTAATACGTGGAATTTTGGCTCTAAGCTATTGGAACCAACGAGTAGAACTGGAAAAGTAAATGGGGGTGGGTTTTGAGTAGAAATAATGAAAAAGTGGCTAATATCAACTTCGGTTATAATCAGTCGTAGGTGAACACTAGGATTGTGTTCCCCTGGATTATCAACTCAGTAGGCTTATTGTGCTTTGTTAAACCAATCCCATACCTTTCATGTATAATCAATAAGTTATGTAACTCCGACAGTCTTTTGGATGAGCTGAAGGATTTCACCCTTTACCTTTTGAGTCAAAAGAGGTCGCGTTACTAACCTTATCTTTATCCGAGTTAACTATTACCTTCTGAATCTTTAATTATTAGATAAAATCTAACCATATTACTTAGATAATACCTAGTAGCGTGGATCGATAGTTAAACTCCAAATTACTATTGTCATTATCTTTTCCTAGTCACTACTTCTCTTTTGGAGTAAGTAGCAATAATCTAGGTAGGATCCTAATGTTCGGAACCTCTAACATAACAATTAAAGTGAATATAATACAATGCATGAATGGATATTGATTCAGAACAACAATAGCAATTCTCCCACTTCATCAATTCACCAGGGTTTCCACCTCCCTAGCTAAGAGTTTTTAGCTGCTCATGCTTGTGAAGTAATGAACAATATTCATGATTGAAAGCATAAGAAGAAATCACAATAATCACAAGTAAAAACCCAAAACCATAACTAAATTAATCATTCGAAATCAATACAAGAGAATTCTCAGATCAAAATCTAATCTCAAAATCAAAATATATTTGTAGGTATCAAGAGTGCGTCACTTCTACTAAAAACACATATGGGGTATTTATAGTACATGAGAAAACCCTAAACCAAAGCACAAATAAAAAGGACAAAAAAGGGTCGGTGACTACATGTGGTCTCCATATGCAGCCTGGCCTTGGGTTCATGTGGTACATGCAAACTGAGTTTGGGCACATATAGTGGCCGCATGTGCCTAGACCAAAAATTCCTGCAAGTCTGCACTCGGGATTTTAAACTTTTGACACTTGATTTTCCTATATGCGGCCTATATATGCTACATACGGTTTGAATGTTGACTTAGCAAGTGCCAAAAGTTATTTTTCAACTCTTTCACTCTCTGGATCTTCAATTCTTCAATTCCAGCACTACCCTAGTCTCATACAGTCCACATGTGCTATATATGGTCCACATGTGGACATAGGTAAGTGCTAGGACTTTCAACACTTGCAACCAATCTTTAAATCTTTAATTTTCATTACACGCTTTAGTCTTGAACAATCCAGAAAGTATCACGAACATCTAAAATTGATCACTTATGTAGCCAAAAACACCATTTTCTCCCTTTTCATGAACTTAGCATCCAAAACCTAGTTTCCTACAAAACATACCCAAAATACATTATATCTGACAAAACAACCTAAGAAACTTATATATTTTCATAGTTCTAAGTGTTAAAAGTATTATATTTCTATAGCACATCAGGCTTACTTGTCAAGGTTTACCGCGATAAGTGCCTTCATGACCATTAAATTTTAGGTTGTGATAAGTTGGTATTAAATCCAAGGTTTATTGGTATCTACAATGTAAGAACGAGATTTCTAATAGTCTCGTGTATTGGTATGTAGATGTACATACCTATCTTTGAGAGGCTATAGGATGTCTTTAGAAAATTTTTATTATTTTGTTCCTCATCATGTGAATTTCCTTCATACTTTGTGTTCTAAGTGATAGTTTACTCTTTTCTATGCAGATGGTGATAACTAGATCTCGTGAGGTTAAAGATGCAGAGTGTTTATTTGAGAAGAGAGCCTAGTCTAGAGGGTGAGTTGAGAGTCGTATACAGAGTCGAGGTAATGGACATGCATGTTAGATCACCCCATCTAGGAGTAATGCTAAGGGAATTTCCCCAGAGCCTCGTGTTGAGCATATTAGAGGTGTGAGTCCTAATTATTTTTTCCGTGTTCTTCCACCCTAGTGTTTGAGGGGTTATTGGTTCACTTGTTGACCCATTTGGAGGCTACTCCTTTTAGCGTGCTTGGTGTTACTCCAGTCCCGAGTGTGGATCCTCATGTTGCATCTTCTTCTACTCTTAGTACTTCTCAAACCTCTAGTACTATTCCTATTTCAGCAACAACATCTGAGTATGGCATTTCGAGATCAGGAGTTTAACCTTTATCTAAGTTACCTCTCTATATGGGATCACAGCCTGCTGATGTGTGAGCCGATGTTAACATATTTGAAGCTTTTAACTCTGAATAATTGTGAAGTCTTAAGCAACTTTTGTTGTTTTTGATCATTTTTGTGTGTTAATACAGATACAAGTGATCAGGGAGAAATTCAAAGGAAAGAAGAATAAAACAGTTAAAATCTGGTGGAAATAAGCTGAAATGTATCTGACAATCATTTTGAAGCGCCGTCATACATGGGACAGGCTATCAAAGTCACCGTCAAGATTAGATAGAACCTGAGAAGATTAGATGAACTGTGATAATTATTCGGAAGGGCCATCAAATATTTGACATCTCGTCAAAATCGTCATCAACCAGATGGTAGAGTATGCTGATGTGATGCCCTGGAATTTTTTTTTTGTTAGGATCTCGAACGAAAATATGTTGAATTCTGTTCTTTATCGTGATTAATAATTTTCTTTGTGGAATTTCTGTATATGCGACCTGTCATCGCGTATAGAATCAAATAAGATTTCCAATTATATGTGGATCATCCAAAACGAACACTCGAGCGATGAGTTATGATCATTCCCATCTAATCGTGAATAGTGGTGAATAGTAAATGTGCTGGAAAAAAAATACTGAGGCCAGGCGAATTTTAGGGTCAACTTCAAATGATCATAACTCCTTGTACATAATGATATGGGTGAGCTACTATATATCAACAGAAAGTTCTGAAAGTCCTCTTTCCAATGAAATTAGTTTTATCCAATTTGTCCATCGGAGCAATAAGTTATGGTCGATCTACTTCAGCCTATCAAAATAGTCCACCAAAGGACAGATTTGACATTATTTGATTTTTAAGGGTATTTTGGTCATTCCCACTCCAATCCATCCGGTTAAACCATGGATTTAAGTCCATTAAGAGCATTCAATAGCTCATTTTCTCCAAAATTTCCTAAGGCTCAAACCCCAACCCTACTACTCCAAATTTCATCCTTCTATGTCTCTTGATTGAACCGTAGAAACTTCAAATTGATTTGGGATTCGAGTTGATCATGTTAAGGTCTTCGAGAAGCACCCTTTATTTTGGTGAATAAAGTTCTGGAGTTGGAAGTTCATATTTATCTTCCATTTTTAGGTATGTGGAGCTTTGAACAAGGTTATCCTTTCGATCTTGTGCTCGGTATTTTTGTTGAATTACATTGACATGAGATTTTACATGTTTTACCATGAATTGGAAATATGGTTTTATATCTTATATTATTGTCCATGAGCTATGGGATTATGTCATCCGATATGTGTATGATGTTGAGATGGAATTATGTCCAAAAAGTATTTGATTATGAGAGTATGATGATTTAATTTGTTAAGCCTTGATTTATACTATCATTCCACTATTTCCTTATTATGAATTTATAATTGATATTGGAAATTCTATATCCCTACTATGGGTTGATGTCTCAAGTACCTTTAAATGAGAGTTGGATGACAAATTGAGAAATGTTTATATTGAAGTTGCAATGAGTCTTGGTATTTTTCGGATGGTTTTGATGAGTTAAATTGTGGAAAATATTATGTATTGAGTCTTCATATCCTTGTCCAAATGTCGAGTCGGTTATGGTTCAATGCATTGATACCTTGTTGATATTGAGGAAGATTAAAATGTTTTGAGCTAAAATATGTTGAGTTAGGAATCCACAAATTGATATGATTTGATAAATGAGAAAGATATTTGATTTGGTCTTTATGATACACCCTTGTGATGTTGTGGTGGATTTCCTAGCGCATTCTGAGCTTGTTGGGAGTAGTACTTAGCACCGAGAGGGAAATTTGGCATTTCCCCAAACCTATGTGCCACCGTAGGGTTGTTTGATGATGATATTATTGGCCAGAGAGCCCGATTGTGATTATTGCAATTTTAAGGTCGTACTCCCTGGAAAAGAGTATGACGCTTCCGCCAACGGGGGTTTCAAACATTGGTATTCCACGTAGCTCATGTGGGGTTGTCGGTTATAGAAAATTCCCCTATCCATAAGAGTCATGTTTATTGAAATTCCGAGTCACTCCGAGTTTTGATGTGGTAAGTGAAGTTGCCTATGATGATCTATAATGATTTATGATGTTTTTCTCCTACATTTCCTATTTAAGATGTTATTAGTTGCATGATTCAATATCACTCAAGCCAGGTGTGTCATTATGGTCCGTATGTATGTTTTTATGAAATTTATGATATTATTTATATTTTTCATGCGCCCCCACATACTCAGTACGTATCTTGTGCTGACCCACATATTTCTCTATGGGCTACATTCTTACTATGATGTAGGTTCTGGTACTCAGCCGCAACCGCGACAGTGATATTCGAGTGCCGCATCAACGTTCCTTCAGTGGTGAGTCCTCATGGTTCGAGGACCAAGTTGCTAGTTTTGGTGCTGTTGTTTTGTGATCCCTTTGGTCTGTTGAGTCAGTTGGGGGTTTGTCCCAATGGCTCATTGATTTTGCTGTATAGAGGCTATGTCAGACTAGTGTATTATTGGGTTGGTTTATGTATAGACATTCCATATATGTATAGTCTAACGATATTCCATTCCATGTGCGATGTGATATGATATGTACTTATATATATATCCTTAGCGTAGCGTGTATGTTGTTGTGTTGGAACCCAAGGGTAGTGTTTTGAATTAAAGGGCTAGCTTGAGGCTACGTGTAGCCTTGGGAACCGTGTGGCATCTCGGGATGATATTTCAGGGTGTTACAAACTTGGTATCAGAGCCTAAGGTTGTGAAGAGTCCTAGGGAGTCTGAAAAGCCACGTTACATTGAGTCTTGAGCATCGGTGTGTAGCGCACCACACCTATAATCAAGAGGCTGCGGGGCATTCTAGGAAAAGTTGTTTCTTTCTTTCTACAAGAGTCTTTCATGCTTACAACTGTTTCCTTCTTCTATTAATTTGTGCATTCTTATGACAGAAAATGCCTCCACGTCTATCTCGCAGAAACAACAACCAACCTCAACCGTTGATCCATTATATAAGACGGTATCCCATGCCAAATTTTGGGAAGCTTTTCAGATGCTAGCCCAGGCAGTTACCGCCAATACTCAGGCCAATGATCCACCTCCGCAGGAAAATAATTTGGTAGCAGCACGTATTCGTGATTTTATGTGGATGAATCCGCCAGAGTTTCATGGGTCGAGAGAAGGTGAGGACCCGCAGATGTATGTTGCTGAAATAAAGAAAATTACACAGATTATGCACATGATCGAGGAAGAAAGTGTGGAGCTGGCTTCTTATCGGTTGAAAGATGTTGCCTATGACTTGGTGCAGATGTGGAATAAGGGTAGAGAGGAAGATACCGCTCCGGTGACTTGGCAATATTTCCAAGATGTTTTCTTTGATAGATTCTTTCCTCTTGAATTACGGGAAGCTAAGATAGAGGAGTTTATGAATTTGAGACAAGGCTTCATGTCGGTTAAGGAGTATTGTCTTAAGTTTAATCAGCTATCGAAGTACGCTCCCAATATGATGGCTGACTTGAGGACTAGTATGAGCAAGTTTCTAACTGAGGTGTCGAGTTATGTGGTGAAAAAATGTAGATATGCTATGATCAACAGAGAGATTGATCTTCCTAGGTTAATGATTCACGCCCAACAGATTGAGTCAGACAAGATAAAGGAAAGAGAAAGAGTAAGAGGGATTAAGAGAGTCAGATCGAAGCAACAGGGGTCTGGTCATACTAGATTCTCCGGAGGGAGTCGCCCTCAGTTTTAGAGACGTCTATTTATACCTGCACCTTTCTCAGCTAGTTCTCCCATATATCGGGGCAGGTAGGAGCTCGGGAATAGGTCGGTACCTTCCAGGTCTCAGGACAGTGTAAGCAACCGGCCTCATCCTCCTTCGTGTGCTAAGTGTGGTAAAGACCATTTTGGGGAGTGTTATATGGGGCAGTGGGGCTATTTTAGTTGTGATAAGTTGGGCCACATACTTAGAGACTGCCTGTATGCCAGACAGTGGAGTCGTGATGCCCGTCCCCAGAGTCAGGCTACCAGTGCCCCACCTCCCGCAGATCGTCCAGTTCTTCCTCAGGGTGCTTCATCTAGTACTGCTGGCGGTCAACGCCAGAATCGCTTCTATGCTATACCACCTCGTCAGGAGCAGGAGGACTCTCCCGATGTTGTCATTGGTACGCTCCGTGTTTTTTATTTTGATGTCTATTTGTTGATGGAACCCGGTTTGAGTTTTTCTTATGTGACACCTCTGGTTGCTGTAAATTTTGAAACGGATCCTGAACTAATTTCTGAGCCTATTTTGGTTTCTACTCCGATAGGAGAGTCTGTCATTGCTAAACGGGTGTATAAGAAATGTCCCATTACTATTTTTCATCGGTTTATGTATGCTGATTTGATTAATCTAGATATGGTTGACTTTGATATCATTCTGGGTATGGATTGGCTTCACTCATGCTATGCGTGTATTAATTGTCGTGCCCATGTGGTCAAGTTTCAGTTTCCTGATGAACCTATCCTCGAATGGTTCGGGAGTTCTGTGATTCCGAAGGGTCGTTTTATATCCTATCTCAAAGCTAGGAAGTTGATTTCCAAGGGTTGCATCCACCATTTGGTTCAGGTTAAAGACACTAAGTCTGAAACCCCGACCATTCAGTCAATTAATGTTGTTAATGAGTTTCTTGATAAATTTCCGGAAGATCTCCATGGAATACCTCTTGATAGAGAGATAGAATTTGGGATTGACCTTTTTCCCGATACTCAGCCTATTTCCATTCCTCCGTATCGCATGACTCCCGCGGAACTTAAAGAGTTGAAGGAGCAATTGAAAGATCTTTTAGACAAAAGCTTTATCAGACCTAGTGTGTCCCCGTGGGGTGCACCTGTCCTGTTTGTGCGTAAGAAAGATGGTTCTTTGCAGATGTCTATTGATTACCGGCAACTTAATAGGGTTACTATCAAGAATAAATATCCGATTCCTCGAATTGATGATTTATTTGATCAATTGCAAGGTGCGAGCTACTTTTTGAAGATAGACCTCAGATCCGGTTATCACCAACTTAAGGTTAGGGAATGTGATATCCCCAAGACAGTCTTCCAAACCCGTTACGATCATTTTGAATTTCTAGTGATGTCTTTCGAGTTAACTAATGCTCCAGCGACTTTCATGGATCTTATGAACCGTGTATTCTGGCCATATCTGGATTTATTTGTAATAGTGTTCCTTGATGATATTCTTATTTACTCCCAAAGTGAGGGTGATCATGCGGATCATCTCTGAATGGTGTTGGAAACTCTTCAAACTCATCGGTTGTATGCTAAGTTCAGTAAGTGTGAGTTCTGGCTGAACTCTGTAGCCTTCTTGGGTCATGTTGTTTCTTCCGAAGGTATTAGAGTTGATCCTCAAAAGATAGAGGCTATACAGAGTTGGCCTAGACCTATTTCTCCTTCTGATATTCGAAGTTTCTTGGGTCTAGCTGGTTATTATCGTCGTTTTATTGAAGGGTTTTCATCTATTGCGTCTCCTATGACCCGTTTGACCCAAAAGAAAGTGAAGTTCCTGTGGTCCGAATCTTGCGAGAAGATTTTTCAGGAGTTGAAGACTCGACTCACTTCAGCCCCTGTGTTGACTTTGCCTGACGGTGTTGATGGTTTTGTGGTGTATTGCGATGCTTCCAGAGTCGTTTTGGGTTGTGTATTGATGCAAAAGGGCAAGGCTATAGCTTATGCTTCCAGGCAGCTAAAGCCTCACGAGAAGAATTATCCTACCCATGACCTTGAATTAGCTACCGTGGTTTTTACTTTGAAAATCTGGAGACATTATTTGTATGGCGTCCATGTCGACATCTTCACGGACCATAAGATCTTTTAGTATGTATTCACCCAAAAGGAGTTGAATCTTAGGCAGGGACGATGGTTAGAACTATTGAAAGATTATGATATGAGCATTCTATATCATCCGGGCAAGGGCAATGTAGTAGCAGATGCCCTTAGTCGGAAGTCCATGGGCAGCGTAGCACATATGAGGATTGGTAAGAAGGAGTTGGCTCGTGAGGTACATCGTTTGGCTAGATTGGGGGTTAGGTTGTTTGGTGATACTGAGGGTAGTATAGGAGTGCAAAGCGGTTCCGAATCCTCTTTAATTTCGGAAGTGAAGGAGAAGCAAGACAGGGATCCTACCTTGGTCAGGTTAAAAAAGTCAGTTAAAGACCAAAAGGTGGAGGTTGTCTCCCAAGGGGAAGATGGCATTTTAAGACTCTGAGAAAGATTATGTGTTCCTGATGTTGATAAATAGAAGCAGAGGATTATGGTGGAAGTGCATGGTACGCGATACTCCATCTATCCTGGTGCTACCAAGATGTACCATGATTTGCAGGAAATCTATTGGTGGAACGGTATGAAGAGGAACATAACAAAATTTGTGGTGAAGTGTTCCACGTTTCAACAGGTTAAAATAGAGCATCAAAGGACCAGTGGCGTGATGCAAGAGTTTAGCATTCCTACTTAGAAGTGGGAAAAATTGAATATGGACTTCATAGTTGGTTTGCCTCCTTTTCATCGCCATCATGATTCGATTTGGTTTGTAGTAGATCGGCTGACGAAATCAGCTCATTTCTTGCCTGTGCATTCATCGTATACAGCTGAAGATTATGCTAGAATATATATTCGGGAATTCATCAGACTTAATGGAATCCCTTTGGCTATTATTTCTGATAGAAGTACTCAGTTTACCTCCCAGTTTAGGAAATCTTTCCAGAAGGGTCTTGGTACCCAAATTCGTTTAAGTTATGCTTTCCATCCGTAAATAGATGGTCAGGCCGAGCGGACCATTCAGACTTTAGAAAATATGTTGAGGGCTTGTGTGCTTGATTTTAAAGGTAGTTGGGATGAGCACTTAGCATTAATAGAGTTTGCTTACAATAATAGTTTTCATGCTACTATTGGAATGGCCTCGTTTGAAGCTTTGTATGGTAGAAGGTGTAGATCACCCATTGGTTGGTTTGAAGTTGGTGAGGCTGCCACGACTGGACCGAATACGGTGTTCGAGGCCATGGAGAAGGTTAAGTTAATTCGGGAAAGGTTGAAAACCGCCCAAAGTCATCAAAAATCATACGCAGATGTAAGGAGGAAAGACCTTGAATTTGATGTTGGTGATTTAGTGTACTTGAAAGTTTCACCCATGAAAGGGGTGAAGAGATTTGGGAAGAAAGGGAAACTAAGTCCCCATTACATTGGTCCCTATAAGATTGTGGATCACATTGGGAAGGTAGCATATAAGGTTAAATTTCCCGTGGAGTTATCTAACGTCCATCCGGTTTTCCATGTTTCTATGCTTAAGAAGTCTATTGGTGATTCTGTTGTGATTGATCCTTTCGAAAGCTCGGGTATTCAAGATAGTCTTTCATATGAAGAGATTCCGATTGAGGTTTCTGACTTTCAAGTTCTTAGGCTAAGAAACAAGGAAGTTCCTTTGGTTAAAGTGCTTTGGCGAAATCAATCCGTGGAGAGTGCTACTTGGGAATCCGAAGCGGATATGCGCGCCAAATATCCCCACCTCTTTCCTACGAATCCTGAGCATGTCAAAGGTATCGTTCTCTTTTGATTTAATCCTTATTGCTATGTTTATCTTGGCTTGTGTGTTTTCTACGATATCCAAACAAATCTTGAATGGAGTATATGCTTGGGCAAGATGATTTTTCTCTATATACTCATTTTCATAGTATTCTTGACCTACCTATCAACATTTGGGGATGAATGTTTCAAAGGGGGAGTTGATGTGATGCCCCGGAGAAAAAAATTTCCGTTAAGATCTCGGACGAAAATATGTTGAATTCTATTCTTTATCGTGATTAATAATTTTCTGTGTGGAATTTCTAGATATGCAACTGTCATTGCATAGAGCATCGAATAATCTTTCCAACGATATGTGGATCATCCAAAACGGACACTCGAGCGATGAGTTATGATCATTTCAATCTAACCGTGAATAGTGGTGAACAGTAAATGTGTAGGAAAAAAAATATTGAGGCTAGGTGAATTTTAGGATCAACTTCAAATGATCATAAATCCTTGTACATAATGATCTGGGTAAGATACTATATATCAACAGACAACTCTGAAAGTTCTCTTTCCAATGAAATTGGTTTCATCAAATTTGTCCATTGGAGAAAAAAGTTATGGTCGATCTACTTCAGCCTGTCAAAACAGTCCACCAAAGAACAAATTTGACATTATTTGATTTTTAAGGGTATTTTGGTCATTCCCACTTCAATCCATCCGGGTAAACCATGGATTTAAGACCATTAAGAGCATTCAATAGCTCATTTTTCTCCAAAATTTCCTAAGGCTCAAAACCCAACCCTACTACTCCAAATTTCATCCTTCTATGTCTCTTGATTGAACCGTAGAAATTTCTAATTGATTTGGGATTCAAGTTTATCATGTTAAGGTCTTCGAGAAACACCCTTTATTTTTATGAATAAAGTTCCGGAGTCGGAAGTTCATATTCATCTTCCATTTTTAGGTATGTGGGGCTTTGAACAAGATTATCCTTTCGATCTTGTGCCCGGTATTTTTGTTGAATTACATTGACATCAGATTTTACATGTTTTACCATGAATTAGAAATATGGTTTTATATCTTATATTATTGTCCATGAGCTATGGGATTATGTCATCCGATATGTGTATGATGTTGAGATGGAATTATGTCCAAAAAGTGTTTGATTATGAGAGTATGATGATTTAATTTGTTAAGCTTTGATTTATACTATCCTTCCACTATTTCCTTATTATGAATTTATAATTAATATTGGAAATTCTATATCCCTACTAAGGGTTGATGTCTCAAGTACCTTTAAATGAGAGTTGGATGACAAATTGAGAAATGTTAATAATGAAGTTGCAATAAGTCTTGGTATTTTTCGGATGGTTTTGATGAGTTAAATTGTTGAAAATAATATGTATTGAGTCTTCATATCCTTGTCCAAATGTCGATTCGGTTATGGTTCAATGCATCGATACCTTGTTGATGTTGAGGAAGATTAAAATGTTTTGAGCTAAAATGTGTTGAGTTAGGAATCCACAAATTGATATGATTTGATAAATGAGAAAGATATTTGATTAGGTCCTTATGATAGACCCTTGTGATGTTGTGGTGGATTTCCTAACGCGTTCTGAGCTTGTCGGGGAGTAGTACTTAGCACCGAGAGGGAAATTTGGTATTTCCCCAAACTTATGTGCCACCGTAGGGTTGTTTGGTGATGATATTATTGGCCAGAGAGCTCGATTGTGATTATTGCAATTTTAAGGTCGTACTCCCTGGCAAAGAGTATGACGCTCCCGCTAACGGGGGTTTCAAATGTTGGTATTCCACATAGCTCATGTGGGGTTGTCGGTTATAGGAAACTCCCCTGTCCATAAGAGTCATGTTTATTGAAATTCCGAGTCACTCCGAGTTTTGATGTGGTAAGTCAAGTTGTCTATGATGATCTATAATGATTTATGAGGTTTTTATCCTACATTTCCTATCTAAGATGTTATGAGTTGCATGATTCAATGTCACTCAAGCCAGGTGTGCCATTATGGTCCGTATGTACGTTTTTACGAAATTTATGATATTATTTATATTTTGCATGCGCCCGTACATACTTAGTACATATCTTGTGTTGACCTATATATTTCTTTATGGGCTACATTCTTACCATGATGTAGGTTCAGGTACTCAGCCGCAGCCGCGACAGTGATATCCGAGTGCCGCATCTACGTTCCTTCAGTGGTGAGTCCTCATGGTTCGAGGACCAAGTTGCTAGTTTTGGTGCTGTTGTTTTGTGATCCCTTTGGTCTGTTGAGTCAGTTGGGGGTTTGTCCCAATGGCTCGTTGATTTTTCTGTATAAAGGCTATGTCAGACTAGTATATTGTTGGGTTGGTTTGTGTATAGACATTCCATATATGTGCATTCTAACGATATTCCATGCCATGTGCGATGTGATTTGATATGTACTTATATATATATCCTTAGCGTAGCATGTATGTTGTTGTGTTGGAACCCAAGGGTAGTGTTTTGGCTTAAAGGGTTAGCTTGAGGCTACGTGTAGCCTTGGGCATCGTGTGGCGTCTCGGGATGATATCTAGGGACGTTACAGCTGATTTCCAGTGAAGTGTGATGTCAGTTTGCAAGCGTCGTCATGATATTTGACACGCCGTCAGGATTACCATTTGAAGAGTCAGAAGATAATAATTCACTGGAATCTTTGACGACATCTCGCACAAGTCGTCAGGTGTCTGACGCGCCGTCAACAACATCGTCGTCTAATATAAAGAGAAAACTGAAACTTTAATTTTGTTTCCTTAATTAGGGTTGACTATTTAAAGACTTGTTTTAGTTTTTAAAAAAGAATTGGTCATTATCTATCAGACATTAACTCTGAGAAAAGAGGGACGTACATTTATCTCTTTCATCAATTATTCTTCTTGTTTCTTATCAACTATTTTTGGTTTTCCTCCTATTGATTAAATTATAGGAACTACTCGTTGTTTTTCATCCATTCGTAAGTTTATCCTTAACATCATGAATTTAACTTGTTATTTCGTTCATCAAATCATGAGCTACTAATTCCATTAGCCGGAGTTATGGGATCCATGGATTAGGGTTTGATATGGTGCTAGGTGTTTAACGGATTCAAAGAGTAGTAGAACATTTTGAAATTCTATTGTTTTAACTGAAATCTAGTGGTTGCAAACATTAGATTATGCCTTAGATTTTATTTGCTTCTAACGGAGAAATAGACTTGAGGTCGTGAATTATCAACAGGGACTCGGAAGCTACCAACCTTCTGTTTAATGATTGATGCCATAACTGGATTTATCTACCTGAGATAACATCCTATTGGAAATGGATAAGTTATCTAAGTTTGTGAGAATTAGATAATAAATTGTCTGGTGAGGTCGAGAGAAAAGTCAGAAAGTATCATAGTCAAGGATATTCTGATGTTTCTACTTACTCCAAAAATATCAAGCATTACCTAGTATTTGTTAACTCCCAATACCCATGGTGAACATAACTATGTTTTCTCATTTATATTGATTACAACACTAAAATATTAAAAGTGTCAATTGACTCTCTGTGAAATTTAAACCCCCATCTTCGGAAATAGTAAACTACCAGTAAAATATTTCCTAAACAAATTGAATTTCTCACCTTATTCCCTATGGTATTCGACCCCAAACTAGTTGGGTTTTATATTGACAACGATCGCTTACACCTATTCAAGAGTGTAATTTGAGCGTTATCAAAAATAGCACTGTTGCCGGGGAATACGGTTGTAGACTAAAAGTTTGTACGCAAAAATTTGTTGATAGTTAAGTTTCCTTTATTTAGGTTTATTTGTTGTTTTTTTTTATTGTAGGTATTGTGTTGTTTATGTCAAACACAAGAAGCTCCGGAGAACCACTATTACCAATCAATCCGGAACCTCAACTGATAGGAAGAATGGTTGAACAATAGAAAGAAGAAAGACTAGATGCTATGGCCAGGGCTCAGGTGAATGTGCAAAATTTTGGTCAACAAGAATGTCACCAGAACCCTGATGATGAAGACTTGGGTGATGAGGAATTGCTGAATCCTCAAAACCCAAGGCGAGCTGAATAAGTTGCTTCACCAGTGCAGCGAAACATCAGCATAAATAGTCCAGTCTGAGGAAGATATGGGCAACAACCGATGCAATATGAGGCTGATGAAGATGATGAAAGAATGGATGGAGCTGGAGCAACGGGTGCTATCATTCCTCCACCGTTGTCACCAGGTGCAAAATTCAGCATAACAAGTACCATGATCCAACTCCTGAATTTGAAAGGGTTATTTGGAGGCTTGCTTGGTGATGATCCGAACATGTATTTGGTGAACTTCATCACCATTTTCAAATCCTTTGAAAATTTGGAAGTGAGACAGAATGCGATAAGGTTGAGATTGTTTCCGTTGTCTCTGTCTGGGGAGGCAACAATGTGGTTGAATAAGTTAGAGCCCAATTTTATAACCAACTGAAGACAGTTGAAAGATGCATTCCTAGAATGTATCTTTCCACCCTCTAGAAGAGTACAGTTGAGGGATAAAATTAGCAACTTCAGACAGCTTTCGACTAAAGCACTGCACGAAACCTGGGAAAGATTTAAGAAGAAACTTGCAAATGTCCGAACCACAATATGATGGATTTGCACTTGATGGAGACTTTGTATAGAGATTTTAACTCTGTGACGAAGCCTATTGTTGACAATTCTGCAGGTGGTTCGTTCATTGACCTTTCTTTTCTAGATGCTTCTGACATGCTGAATAGAATGACCAAGCAGATTCAGGCTTGGCACACTAGGGATTCTGTAGTGGCTAGCCTGACTGTTGCTGGTGGTATTATTGCGGAGCAGCGTAGAAAATATGAGGAGCGAGATCAGTACATGGCCCATTTAAAGACGCAGATGGACTTGCTGGCCAAATACTTGCTATCCGGCAAGACTGAGATGGTTAAGGCTATGGAATCTCAGGGTACTGTGTCTACAGGTGCTGATGCTGAGGCAAATTATATGAGTAATCAGGGGGGTTTCCGAGGCAATAGCCAAGGGAACCAAGGTCGAACTTTCTATGACAAACCTGATTATAAAGATAGGGAGCATGGACATTGCAGAAATAATAATGACAGGAGTGGTTTGTATATTCCTCCTAGAAGTCGGGATGCTGCGATGACTAGTTCTAGCAAGTTGTCCATGGAGGACATGATGGAAAAGCTATTGAAGGGAGTTGAAGCTACTAACTCGAGGGTAACTACTATGAAAAGTGTATTTTCTACCCTCAGTAAGTTGGTTAGCTCACACTCTACTTATATTAAGCAGTTAGAGCAACAGATGAGCCAACTTTTGGATACTTTAAACCAGAGAAAAGCTGGTACTTTACCTGGCGATACGGTTCAGAACCTGTGGAATGATGGCTCTTGTTTGGGGATTACCACTCAGAGTGGAAAGATGTTATCTGGCTTTTCTATGGGCAAAGTTGTAGAGAAGGAGGTAAGTGTTGATGAGTCAGAAGGAAGAAATCCAGTGGAGTCTGAGAAGCTGGATGACTTTGTTGATATTTCAGAGAAAAAAGACAAAAAGAAAGGGGAAGTGGTATTGAAAGAAATGCCAGGACCACCACCTCCCTTTCCTCAGAGATTGAAGAAGAAAGTAGACTACGAAAAATTTAGCAAGTTCATGGAATTAATGAAAAAACTGACAGTGAATGTTCCATTGATGGAGGCACTTGAGTAAATGCCAAACTATGCTAAATTTATGAAAGAATTGCTAACAAAGAAGTGGAAGGTAAGCTGTCAGCCGGTGGACAACATCCACCACTGTAGCGCTGTTTCTTCACAATCCTTAGTGCAGAAAAAGCCTGACCCTTTAGCATTTACCATACCATGCACAGTTGGGTCCATGAAGTTTACCATAGCTTTATGTGACTTAGGAGCAAGTATTAATATGATGCCACTTGATATAGACAAGAAGCTTGGATTGGGGGAACCTACCCCAACAATGATGGATCTTGTGATGGCAGACAGATCAATGAAACAACCAGTTGGTATATTGCATGATGTTCCAGTAAAGGTGGATGACTTTATTCTGCCTGAAAATTTTGTGATATTGGATTGTGATGTTGATTTTGAGGTACCCATCATTTTGGGTTGACCAATATTAGCCACGGGAAGAGTATTGGTTGATATGGAGCTCAATGAGCTAAAGTTCAGGTATGGAAAAAGGGAGGCCAGATTCAAAATGCACCCTCCTATGAAGCAGTTAGAGGAGATGAATATCTTCTCAGTTATGGATATATTCCAGGAAAATAGTAATAAGGTATCGACAAGATATCTTAAAGAAGTCTGAGAATTCAAGATAATCAAGTCATGCCGCGACGTTAAATCAGGCGCTGTTTGAGAGGCAACCCAATGTTTTAATTTTATTGCACTTATGTTTTTAATTTTTGTAGCTAAGAGTTGTACAAAGGAGGTGAACTGGTTTCAGTCATCTTGAGAAGGTTGGCGTCAATTTTGATGGGCTGTCACAAGTATGACAAGCCGTGAGAAATGGCATCAAAATAATCAAGGCAAAGCCTTATTCTGTTAAGGCTGACAACAATTTTAAAGCACCATTCGGTATCTGACGCGCCATCAAAAATGCCGTCAAATGAGTTGAGCCCATCTTAAAAATTTTGGGCTAACCCGACCCAACAACATCTGTTCACATTACCGCGTACTTTAGATATTTCTCTTCCAGTCTTGGTTTTCTTTCCTCAGAGAGTTATTTCCCTTTCTTTTTCAAATCTAATCCCTTCTAAGGCAAAATTTTAAGACTTTCCTTGTTGAAGCCTGAGATTTAAGTCAAGAAATCTTTTTTCTCTCTCATCTCATTCTTCTCTAACTCATAAGTCTAGGTGCTCAGAGTATATCAGCTAAGTGTCGACATCTAGAAATTGATAATGGCACCCAAGAAGAAGAATCCAACCACACCAAAGAAAGGCAAGAACAAGAGAGATGAGTCGGATAGTGAAGAAGAAAGAAAAGCTAAAAGTAAAGCAAAGAAGAAAGCAGAGAAGGAAGATTTGAAAAGGGCAAGATTGGAGTCCCTGGCTAACATAGAAAAATGGGAAGCAGCCATCAGAGCTAGGGCTTCAAGTTCTTCATCAAGACAGGCTCCAACCACTGCAAAGGCAGATGCTACGAGTGGGGAGAAGACAGTAGATAATGTTGTAGCAGGTTCGGAGACCCAGGATCCATAAGCTTGACTGTCTTTAGGTATATCCTAACCCTTAGTGCATTTTATTTTTGATTTTAAGTTGAGGGTATAGGGAAACTGTTGTTGTAACATGTTCTATAAATAATTAGGAATAGTAAAAGTACTTGAGGCAGTTAGCTTGTTTTGTAATTTTTGAGTACCTCTCCAGTGGTCTAATCTATCATGAATTGTGTGAATTGCATCTAGTGTGACCACTGTGTTTCTGTTTGTGGAATTAGTGTGGCAAATAAATAACCTGTAGAAAACAAATGCATGAAACAGATGAGTAGTGATGTGCTATGTGCGTGTAAGGTCTTAGTCAGTTCCCATTGTGAGTTGAATCTAGAACTTGCCCAGTTAGTCGTACCATAGTCATAGGATAGGCGTTAGGAAAATCCATTTTATCTTAAATGACCATTCAAATGTGAATAATATCCCTTGATCCCTTTTTGCACCTAAATAGCCCAGTTCTTTCTTATACACCTTTCACCTTCCTATTATATCACAATGAACCTGTTTTGGCCCTGGCCCTCCTTGGACACTGTGCAACTCGACTTAGGAAAATAACCTAAGTTGAGGGTGGCTACTATAGGGGTGCGTGATGCATTATGAGAATGAAGAGAGGTAAAATAAGGAAAATGAATAACAAGTTGGGTGCAGTGAAAAAGCAAATAGAAAAGAGAAAACTAAAAAAGTTGATCTAATGCTTGAACAGACAACACCCATCTTGATAATACTTGACAAATAAAAGAGGGAAGAAAAGAAGGTCAAAATTTGAAACCCCGTGAGTTAATTTAGTGCCAAGGAGGTGTAGTCACTATGAAATACCCTTGAATGTCATACCAGCCTCTAGCCTACATTACAAGCTTATAAAATCCTTATAGTGATCCTAACTGACTTATATGAAGACTTTGTTACTGACTATAAGGGCAATCTTATGGCATTCGATGCACAATGTTGGAACTTCATTCTGAGAGTGAGTCATACATTCATCCCTCTGTTAATACATGTAAATCTAAGTGAAAAAAGGATTTCTTTGTTGTGAGGGCACACCAGGTATGTTGCTATTAACTGCTTTGTTTGGAGAATGTAATTTGGGTATGTGCTAGGTTGTTATTGCTGAGTTTTTGCCATATCTTGATGCTTGTGAGTTACATGGTTGTTTTCAAATATTAGTCACAGTTGATTTTATTTTGATTGATCATGGAGATGGTGCATGTATTCTGAACTGATAAGAGTAGTTAGCTGCCAAATTGTACTTTGTTTACTCCTAGTTATGTTTTGGTTTCTTGAGGACAAATAATTGTTTAAGTTGAGGGTGTTGATGTGTGAGCCGATGCTAACATATTTGAAGCATTTAACTCTGAATAATTGCGAAGTCTCGTCAAAATTGCCGTCAACCAGAGGGCAGAGTATGCTGATTTCCAGTGAAGTGTGATGTCAGTTTACAAGCGCCGTCAAGATCTTTGACACGCCGTTAGGATTACCGTCTGAAGAGTCAGAAGATAACAATTCACTGGAATCTTTGACGGCATTTTGCACACGTTGTCAGGTGTTTAACGCACCGTCAAAAGCATCGTCGTCTAGTCCAAAGAGAAAATTGAAACTTTAATTTTGTTTCCTTAATTAGGGTTGACTATTTAAAGACTTTTTTTAGGGTTTTTAAAAGAGAATTGGTCATTATCTATTATACATTAACTCTGAGAAGAGAGGGAGGTACATTGCTCTTTTTTATCAATTTTTCTTCTTGTTTCTTATCAACTATTTTTGGTTTTCCACCTTGTGATTAAATTGAAGGAACTACTTGTTATTTTTCATCCATTCGTAAGTTCATCCTTAACATCATGAATTCAACTTGTTATTTCGTTTATCAAACCATGAGCGGCTAATTCCATTAGCCAGAGTTATGGGATCTATTGATTAGGGTTTGATATGATGCTAGGTGTTTAACAGATTCAAAAAGTAGTAGAACATTTTGAAATTCTATTATTTTAACTGAAAACTAGTGGTTGCAAACATTAGATTATGCCTTAGGTTTTATTTGCTTCTAACGGAGAAATAGACTAGAGGTCGTGAATTATCAACAGGGACTCAGAAGCTACCAACTTTTTGTTTAATGATTGATGCCATAACTAGATTAATCTACCTGAGATAGCATCCTATTGGAAATAGATAAGTTATCTAAGTTTGAGAGAATTAGATAATAAATTATCTGGTGAGGTCGAGAGATAAGTCAGAAATTATCATAGTTAAGGATATTCTGTTGTTTCTACTTACACCAAGAATCCCAAGCATTACCTAGTATTTGTTCACTCCCAATACCCATGGTGAACATAACTCTAGTTTCTCATTTATATTGATTACAACACTAAAATATTTAAAGTGACAATTGACTCTCTATGAAATTTAAACCCCCCTCTTCAAAAATAGTAAACTACCAGTAAAGTATGTCGTAAACAAATTGAAGTTCACACCTTATTCCCTGTGGGATTCGACCCCAACCTAGTTGGGTTTTATATTGACAACGATCGCTTACGACCATTCAAGAGTGTAATTTGAGCGTTATCACTTGCCAGATTTACCATACCTCTTATTGCTATAAGTATAGTTATATCTTTTGAGGATCAAAAGAGGTTGGAGAGATTTATTCATTTTAGTCCTTGTAGATACAGTGGTGTTTTGGGCGAGGATCCCTATGAGTTCTTGGTTAATTATCGAGAGAAGTTGCATAATATGGGTTTGGTTGAGTTGTATGGAGTTTCTTATACTACTTATTAATTGAGGAATGCTTCTAGATATTGGTAGAGGTTGCTTAATATTTACAAGCCTCTTTATTCTGTGGAGATGAATTAGGATCAATTTGTTAATGCCTCTTTTGATAGATTTATGCCTTGTAGTCCAAGGATCGAATGAGAGATGAGTTTGGTCGCCTAGAGAAGGGCTCCGTATTTGTTGCAAAGTATGTGGGATGCTTCCATGCCTTGTCTAAATATTATTATACTAGTACTTCTACTGAGTTTGAGAAGATTTAAAAGTTTGGGAAGGGTTTGGATGTCTCTCTTTAATTGGATACATCTCAGATGGTTGTATTTTGAGAATGTTTTTGGACTATAGTGGATCATGCTAAGATGACTGAGGGTAATCTTTAAGCATCTCAGGGAGGCACCAAGAAAGTGTTTTATTTTTGTGAGTTTAGAGGTTAGACTTCTCTAGGTAGAGATTTTAAAGGTTTTCATGGGTATCATAGTAGACCAGTTCAGGAACCCTTGCAGAGTTTGGGTAGTGGATCTTCTGGTCCAATATTTTAGGGTGGCTGCTTGATCCCAGTGGTGATTTTTCCTATTGAGTCAGGACTTAGAGGTTGCTTTTGTGTGTGATGAGAGTTTCCATTTGGCTAACGACTATCCCAGTTGTATTATTAGAGCTTCTCCTATGTTAGTTGTGAGAGGTAGGGGTTCTATTAGAGGTGCAAGAGGTAGAGGTAGTGGAACCTGTGGTGGTGGTCTCGGGGTTACTCAGCCAGTTGTTGATCATGTACAATGCTATTCTATACCCACTAGACTAAAAGTAGAGGTTTCTGATGCTGTGATCATAAGTGTCATCCCTATTTGTTTCAAATCCACATTATTGTTATTTGATTTGGGATCAACTTTCTCTAATGTGTTTGCATACTTTTCTTTGGGTTTTGATTCTGTTAGTGAGCCTCTTTCCATTCCTATTCATGTATCTACCCCTGTAGGAGATTCTTTAGTGGTGGATTGAGTGTTTCAATCTTGTATTGTGATTTATTTTGGGCATGGGACTTGGATAAACTTTCTTGTGTTATATATGGTTGATTTTGATGTTATCTTTGGTATGGATTGGTTGGCTCCTTAGCATGCAGTTCTAGATTGTTATGCTAAGACCGTGACTTTAGCTTCACCGGGTGTGATGAGGATATCTTGAAAGGGTGCACTTTATTCAGGTCCTAAGAGGGTTATATCTTATGTTCAGGTTTATTGGTTGGTTGAAAGGGGATGTTTGTCCTACTTTTTGCATATTCATGATAATAATATTGCTCGGTATACTTTTATATCATGATATTGATTTTGCTATTAATGCTTAGACGGGCACCAAACTCATTTCTATTTCTTCCTATAGGATGGGTTGAAGAAATTAAAGGATCAATTGCAAGAGTTGTTGGATAAGGGATTTATTCAACCTAGTATATCACCATAGGGTGTACTAGTCTTATTTGTAAAGAATAAGGATGGATCTATGCATATGTGTATTGATTATTGGCAGTAAAATAAGGTGACAATTAAGAATGAGTATCCTTTTTCTCATATTGGTGATTTATTTGATCGTCTTTAGGGTGTCGTGGTGCTTTCAAAGATTGATTCAATGTTTGAGTATCACCAATTGAGGATTAGAGCTTTAGATATTCTGAAGTAAGCTTTTCGGGCTAGATATGGTCACTATTAGTTCTTGGTCATGTCCTTTAGGTTGACCAATGCCCCATCCGCATTCATAGAGTTGATGAACTTGGTGTTTAAATCATATCTCGACACTTTTGTTATTGTATTTATAGATGATATGTTTATTTTTTCCAAGAGTGAGGCTGATCATGTAGAGCATTTGCGGATTATGCTTAAGAGATTGAGGAATGAGAAGTTGTATGCCAAGTTCTCCAAATGTGAGTTTTTGTTAGAGACTATTTCTTTCTTGGGTTATGTGGTGACTAAGGAGACTATTATGGTTGATGCAACAATGATTGCAATGGTTCGTGATTGGCCTAGGCCTATTTCACCCACTATAATTTAGAGTTTTGTTAGCTTGGCAGGTTATTATCAACATTTTTGTTAAGGTTTCTTATCTATTACAATTCCATTGACTAAGTTGACTCATAAGCAGATTTCCTTTTAGTGGTTCGATGTTTGTGAGGCAAGCTTCCAAAAGCTCAAGGATTTGTTGACTTCAGCTCCTATCTTGACTTCACCTAAGGAGGGCATAGGTTTCACCATCTTATTTGATGCTTTAGATATTGGGTTAGGTGATGTATTAATGCAAGAGGGTAAGGTGATTAAGTATGCTTCTCGTTAGTTGAAGCCCCATGAGAAGAGTTACCCTACCCATTATTTAGAGTTATGCACGATTATTTTTACTTTAAAGTTATGGAGGCACTACTTGTATGGAGTTCGTTGTGAGATTTTCTCAGATCATCATAGCCTTTAATGCTTCTTAACCTAGTGAGATCTTAATATGAGGTAACTTCATTGGCTTGAGTTGCTTAAGTATTATGACTTTACTATTCTCTATCACCCGAGCAAGGCTAATGTGCTTGTAGATGCCTTGAGCTGAAAGTGGACTAGCATGGGTAGCTTGGCATATCTTTTGACATAGGAGAGGCCTTTTGCCTTAGAGGTTTAGCTTTTAGCTAACCAGATAGTTAGGCTTGATATTTCAACACCTTGGTATGTTTTGACATTTATGGAGGCTAGGTCTTCTTTGATGAAACAATTTTGATCTCATTAGATTGATGATGATGGATTGATGTTGATTTTGGATAAAGTGTTGTATGGTGAGGCTAAGGAAGTCTCACTTAATTTTGATGGTGTTTTATGGATTGGAACCTGAGTTTGTATGGCGAGAGAAGGTAGATTGATTTTTGTAAATGCCCATTGTTCTAGGTATTTAATCCACCGAGAGTGACTAATATGTATTATGACTTAAGGAAATATTACTAATGGAGTAGTATGAGAAAGTATGTAGTGGACATTGTATCTCGTTACCTATGTTTCCAGCAGGTGAATATCGAGCATTAGAGACTTGGTGGATCGCTTTAGAGGTTACCCATTCTTGAGTAGAAATTAGAATGGATCATTATGGACTTTGTGATGGAATTACCTTGCACTTCACATGGTTCTGATAGTGTTTGGGTCATCATGAATCAGTTGACCAAGTATGCTTATTTTATTTCGATGCAAGTATCTTTCACTATTGAGAAGGTTGGCCCATATCTACATTTATGAGATTGTAAGTCTTCATGGAGTGCTAGTGTCTATCATTTTAGATTGAGGTTCTGTGTTCACATCTAATTTTTGCAAGACTTTTTATGATGAGTTGGGTAGTCTGGTTGGTCTTAGCATAACTTTTCGCCCCCCATACTGATGGTCAGTCAGAACATACTATCTAGGTTTTAGAGGATATGGTCCGCACTTGTGTGATGGATTTTGGTGGTTAGTGGGAGTAACATTTAGCCATGGTAGGGTTTTTATTTAATAATAGCTACCATTCTAGTATTGATATGGCTCATTTTAAGGCTTTTTATGGTAGGTGTTGTCTCTTTTCAGTTGGTTGGTTTAAGGTTTCTGAGTTTACACCTCAAGGTACGAACTTGCTTCGTGAGTCTTTGGATAGAGTTTGGATTATTCAAGATAGGCTTCGAGTGGCTCAGAGTAGGTAGAAGTGTTATGCGGACCGTAGACTTTGTGCCTTGGGTTTGAGTTGGTGATTGTGTTTTCCTTCGAATTTAACTCATAAAGGGTGTGATGAGGTTTGGGAAAAGGGGCACACTTATCCCCAGGTATATTGGTCCATTTGAGAATCTATGGACCATTGGTGATATGGCTTATGAGTTAGCTTTGCCCCCAGTTTTATCAGTTGTTCATCCAGTTTTTCATGTTTTCATTCTTAACTGTTACATTTTGAATGAGTCCTATGTCATTCGTTAGGAGACAATTTAATTAGATGAGAGCTTGTCTTTTGTTTAGGATTCGGTCTCTATCTTGGCTTGGGATGTTAGACAGTTGCGCTCTAAAGTTATTCCTATGGTTAAGGTCTTGTAGAGGAATCGACCTATAGATGAGGCTACTTGGGAGGTCAAGTATGATATGCGTAGTTATTATCCCCATCATTTTGGTGATTTAGGTACTTTTCTTGCGTTTAGTTCAAGGATGACTAGAATTTTAGTAGCGGATGAAGTAACGACCTAAATTTTGGTGAAACACAAATATGTGTTTCTGTGTTATTTGACCATTATAGTCCTCTCCATGGTTGCATTTTGGTATTTTTGTGGTGTAGGGATGAGTGGCCTGGATCTTGGTGCATTTTGGGTACCATTTATGTGATTTTGTGGGGTTTGGAGGCTTTCAGAGCTTCTAATTGATTTCAGTTGATATCATTGATCTATGTGATGGATGGTAAAACTAATTGCCCAGTAGATCTAGAACGTCGATTTTAGGGTGGTAACATGGTTTGTGTGGTTTTATGTCTTTTAAATCTCATTTTGACCCTCGATTTGGAAAGTTGTGATTTTGGGTATCGAGGTTCAACTTTGTGAAAGCAATGTCTTTTAAAAAATTTGACATTGCCATAGAGTCTGTAGCATCGAATTTATAGGTTAGCATAGTTCATTTGAATTCACGCGATTCTGAATGAATTTTGAGGGGGCCGTTGAGACTTGGAATGCACCAAGTCCCCAGCTGGTGCACCACTCAGCTAGTGTACTCACGATCGCGGTACCTTTTCTACGATCGCGGTACCTTTTCTGCGATTACTATACCCTTGATAGGCTAGGTACCGCAATCGCAACCCTGGTCTGCGATTGTGATGCCTGGGTATATAAATACCTGGTTTTTGCCATTTTCACCATTTTTGAGACTTGGAGCTTACAGTTTCATAATTTTTAGCTATTTCTTCCACTTCTAAGCTTGGGTAAGCTCCATAACACCCATTTTAATAAGTTTCTTCAATTTGTATCATGTAATTCTTGGTTTAAACTTGAATTATGGAATTTGGGGATTTTGGCTCGTAATGCCTTAAAATTGTAATTTTTAAATTGAAACCTCAATTTCTACCCTTTTCACTTGGATGATTTTCTAACTACATAATTATTAGTTTCCCCTCAATTTCATCTTCAAAAAAACTTTAATTATTAATTTTAAAATGAATTTTGGGAATTTTACCCGGTAACATTTGAAAATGTTTTTTCTTCGATTTAAACCTCATTTAAACTTGTTTTTCCTTGGGTTTTCATCTATAGACTCCTAAAAATACGAGGAACATGTTTTTGAAATAAAGTTTTGATTTTGCGTTTCTTTTTCAAAAACCCATTTTGAGGGTCTATTTTGACCCCGACTTGAAAATAGGCAATATGGATATCGTTGTCTTTCTTTTGATGCGCTGATTCTATAATTGGATGTTTTAGTTGATTCCAGGTCCATTCGTGAGGAGTAAGATAGTGGATTGAAGGCTTTTGTTTTAGCTTTCGGCATTTGAGGAAGGTTATGACATAATTTCTTTTAGATTGAACTGGGTAGTTAATATTGATACAATAACATGTTAAGGGTGTGGGAACTAATTATGAAAATGGCTATCTTAATGTGTTGTGCCTATGTGGGGGCCTATATGTGATGTTATTTAGTGGTTTTGAACATTATGTGCTATGTGTGACCGTGTGGGGTCCTATGTGATATTGATAGCCTTGTATACATGATAATAGTTGTATCTTATTTGATGAAAAATGTGTTGTGGTACAAATTGTGTGTTGTGGTGTATTCATACTTTATTGGCATATGAATCATGTTGGGTTTCATGGATGGATGGAAATAATGAGTGGATATTTGGCCCACATGATGGTATATTGGTTGGTTGTGGAAATACTCATTGTGGTTGGTTGGGGAAATACTCATTGTGGTTGGTTATGAGCATTACATCCCCATACTTACTCATGAAACACTGGTACCACCGTGGAAATACTAAGAAACACTGGCAACACCTTTCTCATACAAAAAATATAGCATCTTATAAAACCCTCCCCGAGGGATGTGCGGGGAGGAGATATTGTCACGGCCCGAGGCTAACTCCTAGCCATGACAATAGTGCTTATAGACATAAGTGACCACAAGATAACCCATGATCTAGTTCCCATTGAGACCACTAAATAATACAATACTGGAAACCATATATGCGGAAGATAACTGATGAGATACTATAATCAAAGAACTAGAATGTAATCGAACATAGCTGAATTAACCAAAAAGACTAAAACTAAATGAATGTCTATCTTGTCTGAAATAACTAATAAAAATTGAAAACTAACTGACTGTCTAGCTTTCTGAAAGACTCTAAGAATCATAAGGAGTTGATGGGACAAACCCTCAACTAACTCCAACTGACTGAACATAAATAGATGCTGAAATAATTGTAAAGCAAGTTATGTCCTCGATGGAAGAGGACTACCCACAACTGCTGCTAGGCGGTGCTGGACTTTCTAAGAATGGTTGAAAAATTGAGCATCCAAAACAATGTTTTTGAGTGTACTGGTACGAGAGATAAGGACTAATTAAAAAGCATAAGATAACTGAAAATAGATGCATGGACATGTAATTGAGAATTCAAGACCAAGAATATATATATATATTGAAATAATCTGAAATCTGAATAACTGAAATCTGGATCTGTACACTTGGTCATGCAAACTTGAACTAATCTATCCTAAGGACTACACTGAGACTATGGGAGATGACTACAACCCCCTTGACCTAATCTAAGCTATTGGGGTCCAACTTTCAACCCCAGTTTGAAGGGTTTTGGTACCTTGCCAGGAGTACCAACACATGACTAATGATGTGGATCCACTAGGCTAATGTTTCGAAGGACAAGAGTATCATGCCTAACTGACGAGGGACCCTTCATAGTATATGGTGGCGCCGTAGGTCTGTAACTGAGGGTCTGCTACTAACGAATCATGTCTAACTAATGGGGGAGTCTTCATCCCTACGTTCAATTAGTGCTAATTTTTACTCCCAACTGAATGACACGGGAGTTATTAGTCGTTTAACAAGACACGATACTGTACTTGTATGTGCTTAATATGAACGTGATGTTCTGAATATGATAATATAAAAACCATTGTCCGAATGACTTATTACTTGAAAAAACAAAAATCATATAAGGACAGCTCAGTATCAGGTGTTCATAACCTGCCAGCACTGAATGATTACAAAAAATACAGTAATAACATTTAAACAATGATATGAGATCATAATTAAAAGACTAAAAAGATATTAAATTCCAATAACTGTTGAAATACAAGAATTTGAACATGGGAGTATGTTAAACATGGGAAGAAAACATATTTACATGGTTTAATTCATAAATTGATGACTCATTATAAAATCAAGGTTTAAGACATGGAAGACTAGAATTCAAAACATAAAATAACTTAAATAACATGGAAACACGTGTTGGCAAGGCTAGAATTTTAGTTACCAAGAAATTCATGGATTAAATTCATAAATTTCATGGATAATTTCATAAAATAGAATAGAATTCAAGATTTTAAACTATGAGAGGGTTTTAGGGCTCAATGGGTAGAAGGAATGCATTAATTAATAATACCCCACAAACCTGTAGTTGAAGCTTTAGGGAAGAATCCTTGTAATTTTTCTTACCTCTAAGAAACCCTAATTGTGGTTCTTGAGTATGGGAGAGAAGATTAAGGTGTTAAGCGTTTAAGATTTGGGGGGAAATAAGCCTCCTTGAGGGTTATAGATCGTGGGTCGAAGTAATAAGAGGGAAAAAGACTAAAAATCTCTTTAACTGAACTTTATAGAATTTGACCCAGTCTATACGAGTCGATCATACGATTCATATGATGAGGTACGACTAGGCTTCATAACTCGTAAGCTGGACAGAATCTAAGAAAGTATACACTGGTTAACATATGAGTGGAACTTATGACTCGTATCATCTTAATATGACTCTAGACACTATACTCGTACCTTGGATAGAATCTCACCTCCACTCACACTGACTTGGGTAGAACTTAATTCATACGACTCGTATGCTTCTTAACGACTTCAAGAGGTTGAGTCATACCTTAAATAAAATATTACCCATCTTGCATAGTCTTGGGTACGAGTTTAATGTATAAGTTGTATATTGTGTATATGACTCAAGGTTCTAGTCGTATGATGGAAAAAACTTTCAGAGATGAGGTATTATAATATCTCCCCCTTGGAAACATTCGTCCTTAAATGAGGTTTTTTAAGCTGAGATATTAAGGCAATTGAGGTTGTCTACCAAACATTCATGAACTTAAAAAGTGATTAAACAACTGATTCTGTGACTTTATACATGGAATGGACTAATTTCATGAATGCATGCAATGACATGAGAACGGTTACATAGCTGAAACTGAGATTGGGAAAGAGCCAGTTTAGTGAAAATCGATACCTCAAGCCGAGTCTGAATTTGTGGAGAAAAGATTAGGGTATTTGGCTTGCCTATTTGCTTTTGCTTCCCAAGTAGCTCCCCCAACAGACTGATTTCTCCATAGAACTTTTACCAAAGGAACCTCTTTGTTCCTCAACTTACGAATCTGACGGTCAAGGATCCCAACTAAAATCTCTTCTTAAAAGAGTCTATCTCTCACATCCAAACTCTCTAAAGGCACAATTGTAGCTGTATCACCAATACACTTCATTAACAAGGAGACATAAAACACTGGATGCACTGACGCCAAGTCTGCAGGCAACTCTAGTTCATAGTCTGCTCTCCCAAATAGACTCTCAATCCAATGTGGGCTATCATAGTGGGGAATGAGCTTCCCCTTCTTTACAAAACTCTTTACCCATTTCATGGGTGAAATTTTCTAATACACAAGGTCACCAACATCAAACTCAAGATCTCTTCTACTCACACCGGCATAAGATTTATGATGACTTTAAGCTATTTTCAGCCTCTCTCGAATTAACTAAACTTTCTGCATGGCCTCAAATACTAAATATGGCACCATTAAAGTAGCCTTACCTACTTCAAACCAACTAATAGGATATCTACATCTCCTCCCATAGAAAGTTTCAAAATGAGTTATCTGAATACTGGAGTAATAAGTGTTATTGTAGGCAAAATCAATCAAAGGT
Organism: Capsicum pubescens; assembly: GCA_030864215.1. NCBI lineage: Eukaryota > Viridiplantae > Streptophyta > Magnoliopsida > Solanales > Solanaceae > Capsicum > Capsicum pubescens. The sequence goes on along the minus strand of CM061546.1, from coordinate 203,085,176 downwards.
AAGTCGTCATCCCAACTACTCTTAAAATCAACAACAAAGGCTCTCATAGTGTCCTATAAGGTCTGAATGGTCCTCTCTGCCTAACCATCCATCTGAGGATAAAAAGCTACTGAGGTGAACTTAGGTACCAAGAGACTTTTGAAAATCTTTCCAAAAGTGAGATGTATACTGAGTACCCCTATCTGAGATGATAGACAACAAAACCTCATGCAATTTAACCAATTCTTTAAGATAAAGTCTAGCATAGTCCTCAGGCGAATACGAAGTATGAATTGGTGAGAAATGGGCATACTTTGTCACTTTATCAACTATGATCCATATTGAGTCATGTTGGCGACTAGCCGAGGAAACCCTATCATAAAATCCATATTCACCACCTCCCACTTCCAAGTGGGGATGCTAAACTCCTAAAGTGTACCACTAGGACTTTGGTGCTCAACCTTAACCTACTAACAGTTCAAGGACTTAGCCACAAACTTTTTATTATCTTTCTTCATTCCGCTCCACCAATAGATTCTTGCAAATCATGAAACATCTTTAAGAGTCAAGTTGGGGGTGTCTATCTTAGGGGTTCATAATGTAAAGTGGGTATGAATAAGGGTAAGATAAGAAAATAAGATAATAGGGTTCGGTGTAGTAGGAAAAGAAAATAAAAAAAAAGAGAAAATGAATGAATAAAATAAACCACACCAAACCTAAATATTCAATAAAAAAATATAAAAGGGAGTAATAAGGGTGGAATAAAAATGTAATTTACTGTTAAGCGGACCCCAAAGTAAGTGCAGTTCCAAGCGGACCTCAAGCCTACATTACAAGACAAATAAAGTCCTATAGTAAACCGAACATGACTTTCTGAAACGTAAAGGTAATGAAAATAAGGGAAAGCCAGTGGTACTTAATGTGCATTGGTGGAACTTGTCTTGTGAGTGTGAGTGTTTCTGTATGGTCCCTACATTGGCATGCATTATTCTATGAGTGAGTGGGACTTCTTTGTTGTGAAGGTACATGAGTTGTATTTCTAGCTATTTACTTGTATGGATAGTGTAACTTGTATATATGCATGGTTTTCTATTGCTAATGAATGTGATATCTTGATTATCCTGTGTCACATTATTTGCTTCATGTCTACACAGTTGGTTTTAAATTATTGAAATAGGATATGTAATGGTTTTTAGATTAAATTATTAATTAACTACCTTAGATAGCTCAGAGTTATCCTAGATAAGCATCGTTGTTTTGTTGTATTGTGTTGTGTTGACTGAGGACATACAAATATTCTATGCTGAGGGTGTTGATCTGATATGGATTCATAGAACTTTTGATGCTTAAAACCATGAAAATATGCCAGTTATGTAGGTTGTTTTGTTAGATATGATAGGTTTTGTGTTATATTTTATAGGAAATCAGGTTTACAATTTTGGTAGAAAGGAGTGAAATTTAAAGTTTTGGTCCACTGAAGTGGGCACCTACAAACTGTATGTGCTACCGACGGTCCATAGGTGCCAAAGTAGGTGTCAGAAATTGAGATCCAAAGACTCCAAAGTTTAGAAAAAAAGACCTTGTTAGTTACGGAGGGCACCTACAATCCGTATGTGCAACCTACTATTATAGAAGAGTCAATTCCAGAGAGTTCAAGATCTTTTGGAGGAAGGGGGCACACCTATGTGGGACCACCTACGATCCATAAGTTCCATCTATAGTCCGTAAGTGGAACAGTAAGTGGCCACCGACCTCAGTTTTTCTACTTTTGTTTGAGAATGATTTCCTAGGGTTTCTTTGTACTCTATAAATATGTTTTTGATGTTTTAGTCAGTATACAACTATATATACTTACAATCATATATTTGATTTTAGGATTTTATTTTGATCTTGTGGTTTTTTTGTATTGATTTTGGTTGTTTATTCAGTTAAAGACTTTGGGCTTTATTTTTTTATTATTGTGATATTGTTTGAATGTCTTCAATTATGAATTCTTTTGACGTATTCCCTTAGCTAGGGTTGTGGTAAATAAAGAAGTTGGGGAAGTGTTCAATCTTTCTAGATAGTTGTTATTGCTTATGGTTTTCTTCATACTTATTGCTTTCTTAAAGGTTGCAAACGTTAGGATCCAACCGAACCCAAGAGAGAGGTAAAGATTGGTAAAAGAAGATCACAAAAGTGATTTAGGGTTAATTTCCAAAATAAGCTTACATGTATTATCTACTAAAGATGATTAGCTTACATTTAATCAAGTTGAGACCGAGAAAAAATAGTTGAAATTGGGTTCCAAGGTAAGTATTACTAAGGCAACGCTATGAGAACGAAAGGCGATGAGTGAAATTCACCAAAGTATGCTGAGAGGCAGTTGGTGATACCTAACTTACCAGATTCTATATGCACAATAGTTTGATAGTTGGATTGAGCACGAGAATCCTACTGAGTTAGAAGTCAAGGGGGACACAATCCTAGTATTGATTTCTGACTAATTACAACCAAAGCTTTTGAGTTCGGTTACTTGTTCGATATTACTACTACAAACCGTCATTTTACTTTCAATACTTTCCATTGATTCCAGCAAACTAGAGGAACTAGTCCACGTATTCCATGTGGGTTTGATCCCAACCTGGGTTGGGTTACCTTACTTAACAACGACCACTGTATCTTTAATTGGAGGTGTAGTTTAGGTATTGATCAATAAGCGATTGCTTCATACTTTCTTGGAGGTTTAATTTGGGCGACATCAAATTTTGGCGTTGTTGCGTGAAATATGATTTAGGGGTAGATCAATTGTGATTATTTGACTATTAATTTTAATTATCTTATAATTTTTATTATTATTATTATTATTAGTTTTTTATTTTATTTTTTATATATTTTACTACTCTTCTTGATATGACATCTTTATAAGTGAAAGTGTAAAGTGATGATGACTCATTTTTATAGATCCTTATCCTTTTGATATTGTGCATTATTGCAGAAGTGTGATACATATATTGTTTGATCACAATGAGAACATGATAGAAACATTCACACTCCTTGCAAAAGAAAAACATGAGTTTATTCAAAAGGTTGATAGGTTTGGATTAGATATTCACAACCTTAAAGAAGATTTTTATTCAAAGGTTGATGCCCGTAATGTCCAATAATTTAGTTATGAGTTGTATGAGACTAAAAGAATTCTTATAACCCAAATAGAAGAGCTAAAATCGTAGGATCCAAAACTTGATCATACTTTTATTGATGTTTTCACTTTTTTAGAAGAGTAAGTTAGAGTTATATGAAGAGGTAAATAATAATGCAATTCATGAGTTGGGACATATTGGACCTCAATCAAAGTATTTTTTCACAGTATATTTGGATATCACGATATTAATCGAGCCACTAGAGGCTATGGAAGAGTGTAAAGAGGCGAAAAAATATGCCTATATTCTTCAATTTATTGTGCCAAAATAAAAAAATAGCATTCCTTACTTAAGGGCCAAGAATTGCAATACACCACATCTGTTGCTTGGTTTCTTTCTTCTTATACCACTGCCCTATGTGCATAGTAGAAAATTAAAAAAGAAATAAGGATGCAATTCATAAGTTCAAAGTGGAAGAAAAAATGGGAAGCAACTCAACTAGTAGTTTAACTTCTTATATTTTATTTATTTTATAATATCACATTTTATTTTGTTTTGTTTTGTTTTGGCAGATTTAAGGGAAGTCTAAGTACCAGAATTTAAAGCTAAGGATCATTTATAAAGTTAAGTGAGAGGTGAGCGACCCTTAAGGGAAATTGAAGAAACATGTTTCTACCTAGGCCCTAGAAGGTCTCGGGAAATATCTTTTACCCTCGGTTTATTTTGTTTATTGCTTTGGGGACAACATATTATTTTAAGTCTGGGATGAGATATCTTTCAATATTTGTTAAGGGTAAAGTATGTTATAGTTTTTATTTATTTGTTTGTTTATTTTTAGTTGAAAAGGAAATGAGAAAAAGATTGAAAAAGTAAAAAAAAAATACAAAAAGATTTTACTTTTCTTCATTAGTTTAAAATATTTTTTCTTGATTAATTTTTTTCTTTAATAGAGCATACTTTGCCCACCCTATGTTTTTCTTTTCGGTTCATTTATGAGGGGAGTCCTTTGAACCATATTACTTTTTTAGGAATAATTTTTTTTCTTTGTTTTTTTATATTTGTAGAAGTATTTTTTTTTTGGAGACAAGAAAAGATTCTTTTTTGTTTTTCGATACTAGCAATTTAGACCTAATTTTGAGTAGTACGTTTCTATGAATGTTTTAGTGTAAATAAAATAATAGACTTTTTGACACCTAATCTCATGGTTGTGACTCTGTATATAACTTATTCTTATTTTTGTAGTTTGTTATGACCCTAATTTCCTTAGAAATGGTATTAATCCATCTTGATCGATACTTGTGTCATGTATGATGAGGATTTTTTTGCATTTATTTCATGTTTCTAATCTTAGTCTAGAACTTGCCATGCATATTATTGAAGTGAAATAAAAAGTATTACTTATCTTAGAATATGATAATAGGCTTTCTTTGATATGCCTTATAAATTTTAGCCATTTGAAATATTATATCACTAGTTAGTTCGTCTGAGCCTATAGACTATTATTTTGTAGCCATATTTTTATCTTTATTTATTTATTTTAAATCCCTAATTTTGCACCCTACTTTCTTAAGCATTATGGCATAGAATGTGTTGAGAGTAGATAAATTTGAAAAATGTGAATGGTTGAATGTAAAAGATGATCAATGATAGCTACAAAGTGATGAAAAGGTGTTATATAAAAAAAGCGAAAGAAAGTCTTGACAAAAAATGATCAAAATATTCTTGATAAGATGAAAATTACTTGTGAAAATAATTGATGAAGAGTGGGCTGAATAAAAAGAAGTGATGAAATAATGGGTGATAAAGTTTTAAAAGTGTAAATTTCTTAGGAAGTGTAAGTCACTATTATATTGTTGTCCTACCCATCCCCTAGCCAACGTTGAAATCCTTTAAAGTCATATTTGATTATATTCAAGAATTTTTAACTAGTGGAGAAGTACATAAAAGGTAAGTCTATGGTACTTTGTGCATATATGTGAATTCTTTTGTGAGTTTGAGAGATTTTATTTGATGATATGTCCTTTATTTAAATTCAATAATTTGAGTTGAGTGTGTAGATTATTTCTTCTTGTGAGGGCACTTGTTTCATGATAAATATGTTATGTTATTGACTTTTTTTTTAAAAGAATAGGTAAGCAAACTTAGATTTGATAAGTTAGAGTCTATCTTTGAGGTTAGGAAGTTAGAGGTTTGTTGTTTGTTTGTACTTGCATAATGACAGGGAAGTGTTCTTGATGTTGTGAAATGATTTATGGTATTATTGTTTGTATCAACCAAAGTGGTAGCATTCTTAAATTTGATTAATTGAGATAATTTTTAATTCTTGCTCTAGGACGAACAATAATCTAAGTGTGGGATGTTGATGTTAGACCAAAATTACATATATTTAGACATTATTTATCTCATATTTAATATTTTTATTTATTCTTTTTAAGAATTGATTTTATAAATTATGCTTAATAATATATTTTTATTTTTAAGATTAAATTGGTGTGAAGATAAAGAAATTTGAAGCAAAACAAAATTAAAATCAAGAAGCTGCATAAGGAAATCAAGAAAAATGCTTAACGGATTGAATTGAATACAATAATATTATTTTCTAAAGAAAAGTGTAATTTACATTTACATAAAGAATCCGCCACAATGTGTCAGTGATTACCGCAACATTTAGGTGGTTTCCCAAGACACAATCTAGTCAAATTTGGACTGAATTTTTAATTTTCAATCTATTTTGGAAACAATTATATTATTTTGAGTTTTTTCTTACACCTATAAATATTCTGTAAAAATAGTTTTTATGTAACTTTTGATAATTATTAGAACATTGAAATTTTGGAGAAGTAACTTGTAAACTTTTTATTTAGAGAAAGCTAGAAACCATAGTGGAGGCTGGAGAAAATTGGTTTATTCCTTTCTTCTCCATCTTTATTAATTTTTCTTTGAGAAATCAAGATTGCAAATTTACTCTACTCAATTTGTAAATTCATAGTTATGATTTTATCTATGAAATCTATTTTTGTTCTTACAATCATAAGTAGCTAAACTCCATAACTAAGATCGTGGGAACCCTGATAGATTAACAAAGCAGATGAAGAGCAAATTTATTCTAAATTGGTGTTTTAGCATATATTGGGGGTTCCTTCACTTTGATTGTTGTGTTAATGGTTGCAAACTATAGGACCTCGCTTGTATTCGATACTTGCTCAAGAAAGAGGTATAGATTAGGAAAAGGAGATCACAACAGTAATTTGAAGCTATCAACCTCCATCTAATTAACTTGAGACAAGGAGGAGATAGTTAACATGAGATTAAGAATAAGGATTAGTAATGCGACGCTCTGAGACCAGAGAAGATGAATAAAATTCACCCAAACGAAGGTCGAGAGATGGTTAGGTGATGCATAACTTGTTACATTTTATATGCAAGGCACAAAAATAGTTTGACGAGCATGAACATTCTGTGGAGTTATGAAGTCGGGGAAACACAATACTCGTGATCATCTTATATTGATAACAACCCTAATTGCCTAGCATTGTTACTATTATAATTATTTTCACAAAACCCCTTATTTTTTACTTTCTACAATTTCTAATTACATCAGCAAGCTTGAGATATATTTTTGACCTATTCCTCGTGGGATCAACCCCAATCTAGTTGGGTTTTAGATTTAATACGCAACTGTTTTATACTTTCTTGGACATGTAATTTGGGAGACATCAAACCCCTAGGCCCCATCTAATGATTGAACATCAATTATACCCAATTGCGGTACTAAGGAATCTTAGAGGACTACTGAAGATATAAAACCAGATGGGGCCGGAGATGCTCTTTGACCCACCAATTTCTATGGTGGTAGATCCTACGGTGCAATCTTAGGTACAGGGTTAATGACAGAATCTGGTAAAGGCTCATTGGCCTAGCCTTGAGCTGGAGGTGGAGCTTTGACCTAGCCTTGACTTTGGGGTCGACCTCTGCCTCTAAGTTATGCTTTAGTTGTAGGCTCGAGGTCCCCATCCTTAGTTGTTACAGCCCGAGTCTATGACATCTGCATAACAGTGAACAAATGAGTATTTGGAAACCAATATAGAAATAACATATGCTAATGCATCTAAAAGATTATATTTTTCGTAGAATGTCCTGCAGCCTTTCGAAGATAAAATACAGACGTTATCATACTAATTGTGGGATGGACTCTTCTAGACACTTGATATTATACCGACACTGCCGGTGAACCTAAGATCTAATATCAAACTATCACAACTCAAAATTCTGAGGTCATGATTGCACCTACTTTTACTAACCATTAAGTAAATAAACCATAGATCAAAACGTCAAGTAACAGACAAATAGATAGAAGATATTAAAATAAACACACAATTGGAATAATAAGCTCTCTCTATACACACACACACATAAAGCATACTATACAAGAGATAGGATAGGACAAAATATATAAAGAATTCCCTCAACACATGGTAAGGTCAGTACAAGAGACACTATAACAATAGAGTACTAGACAGTGACAAAATATACATCATAGTCTCTGAATATAGATATTAAGACTATCAGTCAATAGAAGGAGAATGATCAACTCAAAAAATTGAAAGCTCACTGAATCTCTAGTCAGCAGTACAACTCAAATGTGTTGTTAATGGTGGTGACTCATACTCGAATCTACATTAGAAAAAACATGCAAAAATGTAGTATGAGTACCAAGAAAATGGTTACTCAATAGAAACCATAGGTTGATAGAGCTTAGTTACAGTAAAGTACAAATAAAGTGCGATCATGCAAACTAAAGTCAATAATAAAGGAGCAAAAACATAAATAAAAGGCTATGCAAGGAAAATGCGGTAAATAGAAAACAAATAACTTAGAAGCGGAAATAAAAACCTAATGATAATCTAACTGGACCTCTATGATCCTAGAAAGCACACATAACATGAAATGAACCCTATTGAATCACCACAAGTATGGTGGGTACAAGCAAAGAGAAATACTAAAGTGAGGACAAGATATAACAACAACAAAAGTAAAACAAGAAAAAATGTGAGGTATGTGTACCTTATACTCCCTTTCTAGCCACAACCACCACTCTATCCATTTTTATTGGTTTTCCAACCCAGATCAACAATAGTAAAGATAATAAGTACCGAACTCAAATTGAAACTAGTAAATAATAACAACATAGCATATGTTATTCAAGAACTAGAATTAATAGATAATAAAAAAATAATATATAAATGTTTGACTCGAAATAAAACATATAAGCAATAATAATATATAAATGCTGAACTCAAATCAAATCTCATTATCAAAGGATTAGGTAGCAGTATCCTTGATTTTTAGCCAATCTTAAATCAATTTAGTCATAAATTTCAATTTTTAGATAACCCCGACCGTTATAGAGAATTAAATTACAAAAAATAAGCCAGAAAATGTGGTTTTAGGTCAAATACTACTTTGTTGGGGTAATGAAGCTAAATATGTGTATAATAATGTGTAAATAAACCCAACCCAGGAAATAACCTAAGGAAGATGTTATGTGATCATTTAGGTCTAAATAAGTCTTATTCTAAGCATTCTGCTTAAAAAGAGTGATGGGATCCACCACCACAAAAATTCAACCAAAGGCAAAAACCTACCCTAAACTAAGATAAGGCTTCTCGACCTTATCCTAAGGCACTAAAAGGTCTAAGTCCAGTCTTAAAGGATAATTATAGACTAATATAAGGGGAAATGGAGCTTAATTCTACTCAAAAAGGCCATAACCGGCTAATCAAATAAATAAATGGTAAAAGAGTATCTTTTACATAAGAATTTACCCTAATGTCTTAAGAAAGCAATATCTTGGAGAAAGATAAGCCTAGCATGAGAAAATTTTACAATGGGGCTTTTCCCCTTTGATATGCCTTCGATTGCTTCCACACTATCAAAATAATATTCTACACATTAAGATAAAAATTAATACCCATAATGCCAAATTATACCCTGGGTTAGAAGTCGGGCTAAATCTCCTGTGAGGGCCGCTTCTAAAAATCACAAAATCAAAATTGCCACAACATGCCTCAAGGTACCATGAGCTTGTGCTCATAGTTGAGCACCACAAAATCTATAATCGAATGACACCAACTCTAACCAAAATGACAAAAATCTAGAAATTTAACAAAGAATTAAAAGAACATAAGTCAAAAACTTACAAGATTAGGATAGGGATATGATCACTATAATGCGCACACCCCAATCCCAACTCTAATTTATCAATCCTTCACTATGAATTGAGTTCCCCAAGGTCAATTATGGTTTTGTACACATAGTATTGGGTTGGAAATTGTAATACCCCAAGTTTGTACCTCGAACGCCACATGATTCTTATGACCGCAAAGGACCACAAGCTAACCCATGACTGGTACCTGCTGCTAGCACTGTATAATAATACTTAAATGATGCAAAAACTAGGCTAAAATGCCGTAAGGTTCTTAATCTGAATACTGATAAATATAGTACTAAAATAATATCTGAAGCCTAAATACTGTCTGAACTAGTCTAAACTAAAAAGAATCTAACTGAACTGTCTGAAAGTGGAGTTGATTGGATAAGCCGCCAACTACTCCGACTACTGAAATACTAAAGCTAATAAAAATACAAAAAAAACATATACTCGATAGATGAGGACTCACTACGAAATCTACTGCTGCTATCTAAACCTGTCTATGCCCGGTCAGGAAGTTGAGCATCTGAACCTATTATATAAAACATCATAGCGTAAAGAGAAAGTATGTATCAGTACGTGGAATGTACTGGTATGCTAGATGAGGTAAGGCTAAAATACAGGGGTTCATAAGCATGAACAGTAACTGACTGAATGATATAAAGTAACTTAATAAGAATACATGGATAACAGAAACTACTGTAAAATACTGAGTATGCAATACTATGCATATACATGTATACCATAGCTGAGCTTTTACTAAAGCTGAGTACTGATTTCTAGTACTGAGTAACTGATATCTAAGATTACTGATAACTGAATTACTGATATTGAGTGACTATATCAGAAAGTTCTAATTTTGTAGAATTAAACTGAGTTCTATACTAAGACTGAAACTGAAATTGTAGGAGGCAATCATCTAACTAACATATCTCAAACAAGATAACTGGGGTTCAACCCGTAACTCCAGTTTGAAGGGTGTCAGTACCATGCCACGAGTACAGACAAGATGAAGAGTCACCCTCATTTGGCAGGTGCCCTGAATGAGAATGGTGGTACCCTCAACTGGTAGGTAAGACACCTCATCAATCCTCAACTTGTACATGAATGGGACCACATCATAATATGTTATGATAGCACTATCCAATTCATATGAGCATTTTATTAAACATTTCTGGAGAATGATTATTTCACATAGCAATAAACATGTAATAATATCATGGCTACTACATTCAACTTGTAGTTCAAGAGTTCAACATGAAGATCATATAAATCAACCCACAAACTATCTAGTTTTCATGAAACTTGTAACTAATCATGGAATGAAATCCTAAATAATATCGTGAACATGAATTCAATCTATTTCAAGTATGAAAATCATTAATCTAAAAACTTGTGTTTGAAAATAGGGTTCTTGGACTCCATGGGTGAAAGGAACCCGTGAACGAATGCCTAACATACCTGAGAAAATTAATTCTTAAGAGTTCTTGGAAGAATTCTTGAGATTGTTCTTGTTACTTTATGCTAGGGTTTTGCCCCTTTGAGAGAGAATGTTTTTAATCTTTAGAGAAAGTGAGTAAATAATGATATAATAGGTTATTTAGGGGTATAGTTTTGTGTTTAGACTAATTAGGGTTGTGGAAAAAGACTCAAATACCCCTGGAATGATTTTAAAACTCGAAACTTAAAAATTGAAAATCTTGATTTTTGGCTTCACCATGACACGGTGGTATCGCGATGAGCCCCTGGAAAAGGGAAAACTAGAAACTAGACTTATGGCACAATGCATCACAATCGCGGTGCCTCACTGGATGCGAATCTGGTCTTTGCCACGATGCGGTGCTATCACAGAACTTTACTAGAAAATGCCAATTGGGAACTGGGACTTCTCCTCGATGCGGGCTTATCACGTTGGCTCACTGGAAACTAACAATTGCCATTTGGCTGGACTCTGCAATGCGGTGCTACACCAGGTGGCACAATGTTTTACAAAATATGCAATAACTTCTCACCCGTTGTCGGATTTGGGCGAATTTTATACCGTTGGAAAGCTAACTGAATTTCCTACGCAACGGTAAGCTCTAAACTTAAAAATTTCCAAGTATTTTAAAAAATTTATATAGGAATACTCATGTACTGAGAGTTAAACTGAGCTAAGGAAATATAGGGTATTACAATATCTCCTTCTTGGGAACATTCATCCTCGAATGAGACTGATTAAGTTGACGACTGCTGATAGACTGAGTTTATATAGACTGAACATGCATATCTAATGCATGAATGCATGACTGAAACTACTGATAATTTGAGTTTCCATACTTAACATGCATATTTGATGCATGAGTACATGATTTAAACTACTGATAAGCTGAGTTTCCATACCGAACAAGTATATCTGATCCATGATTACATGGCTGAACCGATTCATGAATGCATGACTGTCATGAAGATGATATGCACTATAACTAAAGTTTGTACTGAATCTGAACATAGAAATGAGTAAATCTAAGGAAGAATGTTAGCTCAAGCTGAGTTTGAGTTTATGGAGAAGAGGTGAGGTTACTTGGTCTGCATATGTGCTTCTGCTTCCCAAGTATCTCCTTCAACAGACTGATTCCTCCAAAGAACTTTGACTAAGAGAACTTTATTGTTCCTCAGTCTGCGAATCCAATGATCGAGGATTTAGACTGGGACCTCTTCGAAAGAGATATCATTCTAAATATATACGGCCTTTAAGTGGACTATGACTGTTGGGTCACTAATGCATTTTTTAAGCAAGGAGACGCGGAATATTGGGTGTACGTAAGCTAGATCTGAAGGCAACTCAAGAACGTAAACTACCTTTTCGAAATGGTTGAGAATTCTATAAAGACCGTTATACTGGGGACTGAGTTCCCACTTCTTGCCAAACCTCTTCACTCACTTCATGGAAGAGATTTTTAAGAACACAAAGTCACCGATCTTAAACTAGAGATCTTTTCTCCTCAGATTTGCATACAATTTTTGTCTTCTCTGGGCTGCCCTAAGCCTTTATCTGATCAACTGAACCTTCTCAAAGGCATCAAACACTAGATCAGGCCCTACTACTACGACCTCACCTACCTCAAACCAACTAACTGGAGATCTATATCTTCTACCATAAAGAGACTCAAATGGAGCCATCTGAATACAAGATTGATAGCTGTTATTATAAGCAAATTCGATCAAAGGAAAGTGGTCGTCCCAACTACCCTTGAAATCAATAATGCAGGATCTTAACATATCTTATAGAGTATGAATGGTCCTTTCTGCTTGACCATCTATCTGAGGGTGAAAAGCTATACTGAAGTGAACTTGGGTACCAAGACCCTTTTGGAATGTTTTCCAGAAATGAGAGGTAAAATGGATACCTCTATCTGAGATAATGGATACTGGGACTCCATGTAACTTGACCAACTCTCTCATATAGTGTTTGGAATAGTCCTTGGCTAAATATAAAGTATGGAATGGCAAAAAATAAGCAGATTTGGTCATCCTATCTATGATAACCCATATCGAATCATGCTAATGACGAGTATAAGGCAAACCCAGCACAAATTCCATGTTCACTTCTACCCATTTCCATGTGGGAATACTGAACTCCTTCATGGACCCACTAGGCTTTTGGTGCTCAATATTAACCTGCTGACACATAGAGCACTTAGCTACAAAATATGCAATATCCCTTTTCATCCCACAAAACCAATATATCTCCCACAAATTACGGTACATCTTAGTGGCCCCTGGATTAATAGAGTAATGCGCACCATGCGCTTCTGCGAAAATTCGTTACCTCAAGTGATCTACACCTGGCACGCATAACCGACCCTGGCAACGCACCACACCATCTCCTCCTTAGGAGTAAACCTTTATTTTATGATCTCTGACTGACTCTTTCAGTTTAACTAGACTAGTATACCTGTCCCACTTTTCCTTCACTTCAGAAACTAGAGATGATTCTGAACTATTCTGCACCCATACACTACCCTCTGCTGAATCGGCTAAGCGGACACCTAGTCAGGCAAGCTGGTGAAATTCCTGAACTAACTTCTTCTTACCATTCTTAACATGAACAACACTACCCATAAAAAACCTACTGAGTGCATCTGCCACTACATTGGCCTTGCCCGGATGATACATGACACTCATATCATAATCTTTTAATAACTCTAACCACCTTCTATGACGTAAATTCAAATCTTTCCAAGATAAAACATACTGCAAGCTTTTGTGATCTGAGAACATATTAACATACACTTCATACAAGTAGTGCCTCCAAATAATTAGTTCAAACACTATAGCTATTAACTTAAGATCATGGGTAGGGTAATTTTGCTCATGGGTCTTAAGCTGTCGAGAGGCATAGGCTATGACCTTATCCCTCTACATTAGGACACAACCCAAACCTACTTTGGATGCATCACAGTACACAATAAACCCATGGCTGAGGTGAGTCGAGTCTTCAACTCTTGAAAACTCTTCTCGCAAGTATCTGACCGATGAAACTTAATTTTGTTCTGAGTTAATCTGGTCATGATGGATGCAATAGACGAAAAGACTTCAACAAACTGATGGTAATAGCCAGCTAAACCTAAAAAGCTCCAGATATCTGATGGAGAAATGGGTCTTGGCCAGTTTCTCAACGCCTCGGTCTTTTGAGAATAAACTATAGTTCCATCACCGGAAACAATATGACCAAGGAATACTACTGAACTTAGCCAAAATTCAAACTTACTAAATTTGGCAAACAACTGATGGGCTATGGGAGTCTGAAGTACGATACTAAGGTGGTCTGCAAGATCATTTTCGGTACGTGAGTACACAAGAATGTCATCAAAGAAGACTATAATAAACATGTCCAAGTACTACTTGAACACGTGATTTATTAAGTCCATGAAAGCTGCTGGGGCATTAGTGAGACCAAAGGACATGACTACAAATTCGAAGTGACCATACAAGATTCGAAAAGCTATTTTTGGAATGTCACATTTTCTGACTCTGAGCTGATGATAGCCTGACCTAAAGTTATCTTAGATAAATAACTGGCTCCCTCAAGTTGGTCAAACAAGTCATCGATTCTAGAAAGTGGGTATTTATTCTTTACTTTGACTTTATTCGACTGACGGTAGTCTATACACATTCTGAGAGAACCGTCTTTCTTTCGTACAAATAAGAATGGTGCATCCCACGGGGAAATGATGGGTCTGATGAATCTCTTATCTAGGAGATCTTTCAACTGTTCTTTTAGCTGTCTGAGTTCAGCTGGAGCCATTCTATATGGCGGAATAGATATAGGCTGAGTATATGGGAAAAGGACTATTTCGAAGTCAATTTTTCTTTCGAGAGAAACTCCAGTAAGTTCTTCGGGAAACACATGTGAGAATTCATTTACTACTTGAACTGACTCAAAACTAGGAGTCTCTGAACAAGAGTCTTTGACTCGCACAAGATGATATACATATCCCTTGGATATTATTTTTCTCGCTCTAAGGTATGAAATCAACTGACCCTTAAGCACTGTGGGTCTACCACTCCATTCAAGGACTGGTTCATTTGGAAACTGAAAATGAACAATTTTATTTTTACAATCAACTGAGGCATAGCATGAATATAGCCAATCCATGTCAAGAATGATATCAAAATCCGTCATCTCTAACTCTACTAAGTCTGCTCAAGTGACTTTATGAGATATCATAATCAGACAGTTCATGTATACCCGTGGGGCTATGATAAACTGACCTACTGGGGTACAGACTGAGAAGGGTTCTATTAATATTTTTGGTTTGATCTTAAAGTTGACTGCTTTAAGAATTTACAAAAGAAAGAGAAGCTCCTGAATCTAATAAGGAGTAAAATGTAAATAGAAGATCTGTAATGTACCAGTGACGACATCAGGAGAACTTTCTTGATCTTTTCTGGACTGAAGTGCATAAAGCCTATTTAGGCATTGCGCACTGGTGGCACTGGAGGTGGCACCATGCTGATTTAGGCGACCGGACTGAGAAGAAGGAAAATTGTACTAACCCTGTGAATTTGACTGAGGAAAATCTCTGATTCTATGGCTTGGCTTGCCACACCCAAAACAAACTTTACTTCCATCCCTGGAGACACCCTGGTGGTTTCTGCCATATTTCTGACAAAGAGGATTTGTTCGAGCACTGTTGACACTACCCTGAGATTTAGATCCTGGCGCCCTATCTTTTTTATGATTTATGAACTTAGGTACTGGAGGACTGACTGAAGATGGATATGGAACTGAATATTTTGGATGGAACTGGGAACGATTACAACCTTCTGACTCTGGCTGAGTGAAATTAAAGCTACTAATTTTGTCTCTCTTGCTTTTATTTTCTATCTATGTATTCTAAACCTCTTCTATATACTGAGCATGGACCATAAGATGGGGTATGTCCATCTCCTTAATCAACATCGCAGTTCTTCACTCCTTAACCACACTCTCTAACACCACATACACAAACTTTCTCATTCTGGACCTATTGTCTACTACTACATAGAGAGCATATCTGGCTAACTAAGTAAACTTAAGAAAATACTCTTTCACACTCATGCTGCCTTTCCTGAGATTGATAAACTCTAACACCTTGGCTTCTCTGAGCTCTAAGGGAAAGAATCTATCAAAAAAAACAGTAGCAAGCTCTTCCTATTATATGGGCTCTGCATCTGTGCCCCTTTCAACCTTCCACTGCTTAAACCACGTATCAGCTATATCTTGTAGCTCATATACAGCTAACTCATCACTCTAACTGAAAGTCACTCCCATAATATCTATGACTTTCTACACCTGATCGAGGAACTCCTATGCATCTTCTTCAGACTTAGATCCATAAAATAGGGGAGGATTATTTTGGGTGAAGTCCCGAATCCTAGATACAACAGTATTGGCCACTGGGTTGGCCTTAATAACAACGGGCCATTCATTATGAGCTGCTATGAAATTGTCTAAAGTGGTGAATGCAGATCTGAATTCTGCATAGGAGACATGCTCGTCTAGGGGATCTTCCTGAACAGGCTGAGGTGCTATCTAGTTTCTAGTTCTTCTTTAATTGGTCTTTTTGGGAGGCATGCTCTGTAAATAGAAGGAAAAAATAAATTATACTGACAGTTTAACTTGAGCTCATGCTCACTCGCACGATATGAATACTGAAAGAAGGGAAACTTTTCCTAAAAATGTCTCATTGCCTCTTACTCATAAGTGTGGCGCACTACACACCCATGCACAAGACTCTACTTGACGTGGCTTTCAGACTCCTTAGGACTCTATTGAACCTTAAGCTATTATACCAAGTTTATAACGCCCCGAGACTGTACCCCGGATGCCACACGGTGCTTACAACCCCTAAAGACCACAAACTAACTCATGACTGGTTCCTGTTGTGAGAACTGTTTAATAACACTAAAATAATATGGAAATTAGGCTGAGATGCCATAAGGTTCATACTCTTAATACTGATAAATATAGTATTGAAATAATATCTGAAAACTGAATACTGTCTGAACTAGTCTAATCTGAAAAACCTCTAACTGAACTATCAAAAAGTGGAGTTGATGGGTCAAGCCCCCAACTAACTCCGACTATTGAAATACTGAAGCTAATGAAAATAGTGAAATAAAAGCATATCCTCGATAGATGAGGACTCACTACTGAATCTACTTCTGCTATCTGAATCTGTCTATGCGTGGTCAGGAACCTGAGCATCCGGACCTATGATATAAGACATCATAGCGCAAAGAGAAAGTATGTGTTAGTACATGGAATGTACTGGTATGCTAGATGAGGTAAGGCTAAAATACAGGGGTTTATATGCATGAATAGTAATTGACTGAATGATATAGAGTAAATGAATGAGAATACATGGATAACTGAAACTACTGTAAAATATTGAGTATGCAAAATTGTGCAAATATATGTATACTATATCTGAGCTTTTATTGAAGCTGAGTACAGATTTCTAGTATTAAGTATCTGATATCTGAGATTACTGATATGGGTGACTATATAAGACAGTCCTGATTATGTAGAACTAAACTGAGTTCTATACTAAGACTGGAACTGAAACTGTGGGAGGTAATCATCTAAGCGACATTCCCCAAATAAGATAATTGGGGTCCAACATGTAACACCAGTTGGAAGGGTGTCAGTACCGTGCCACGAGTAAAGAAAAACTGATGAGTCACCCTAATCTGAAAGGTGTCCTAAATGAAAATGGTGGTACCCTCAACTGGCAGGTAAGACAACTCATCAACCCTCAACTGGCAGGTTGATGTATCAACCTATGCTGGCTACGTAGTTCTGGAACGCAAGGACTACTGCTAAGGATCACAGCCTCTACTGGCAGGTGAGCCCCTATCCTTGGGTTTACTTAGTACTGAATCCTACTCCTAACTGAATAACACTGAATCCTAGTCTGAGCTGAACTGGACTGAGTTCCACTGAGTTTCACTGAGTTCTGTAACTGACTGAATACTTATATTCATGACATTACTGAGATTATTCTATAACTATTATAGCTCTAGGTAAATAACTAGATTTTTGGGTATTGAATACCCCCAGGACTCAATAGCAATAAAAGTAAAGCATAACATGATCATAAAAGCACAACAATGCACCCATTTAGACATTTTGTCAAACACTTGATATTCATGAACTTATACATGAATGAGACCATATGATAACATATTATGATAGAACTATCCAATTTATATGAGCATTTTATTAAACACTTGGGGAGCATGATTATTTCACATAACAATAAACATGTAATAATATCGTAGCTACTAGATTCAACTTGTAGTTCAAGAGTTCAACATGAAGATCACATAAATCAACCCACAAACTATCTAGTTTTCATGAAACTTGTAATTAATCATGGAATTAAATCTCAAATAATATCGTGAACATGAATTCAATCTATTTCAAGCATGGAAATCATGAATCTGAAAATTTTTGTTTGAAAATAGGGTTCTTGGACTCCATGGGTGAAAGGAACCCATGAATGAACACCTAACATACCTAAGAAGATTAATTCTAGAAGGTTCTTGGAAGAATTCTTGAGATTGTTCTTGTTTCTTGAAGCTATTATTTTGCCCCTTTGAGAGAGAATGTTTTTAATCTTGAGAGGAAGTGAGTAAATAAAGATATAATAGGTTATTTAGGGGTTTAATTTCCTGTTTAGACCGATTAGGGTTGTGCAAAAAGACTCAAATACTCATGGAATGATTTAAAAACTTGGAACTAAGACATTGAAAATCCCTATTTTCGACTTCACCACGACACGGTGGCATCACGATGAGCCACTGGAATAGGGACAACTGAGAACTAAACTGATGGTGTGATGCAGTGCCATTGCAGTTCCTCATTGGACGTGAATCAAGTCCTTGGCTCTACGCGGCGCTATCGCGAACCTTCATTAAACAATGCCAATTGAGAACTAGCACTACTCCACAATGCGGGCTTATCGCGTTGGTTCACTGGAAACTAAAAAGTTCCATTTGGCTGGTTTCCGCGGTGCGGTGCTGCACCAAGTGGTACACTATTTTACAAAATATTCTATAAATTCTCACCCGGTTATCGAATTTGGACGAATTTTATATCGTTAGAAAACTGACTGAATTTCCTACGCAATGGTAAGCTTTAAACTGAAAAATTTCCAAGTATTTTGAAAAATTTATATAAGAATACTCATGTACTGAGAGCTAAACTGAGTTAGGAAAATACATGGTATTACATAAATCATTGAGGATAATTTTTATATAAACTCAGCAATGGCCACTTAAGCGGCTAAATGACCGCTTTAACGGTCATCGCTTAAGCACCACAGGGGCCACTTTAGTGGACCCTACCAAGATGGCTAGCTCCGCTTAAGCAACTGCGTGACCGCTAAAACAGCTACCGCTTAAGCGGTTGTCAGCCGCTTAAACAGTTGCATCAGCAACTTGACATCAACAAAATTTGCTAAGTCCTAATGAACTCTGAACGGGTGCTTAAAATTCATTCAAAATTCTATGCATGCAAATGAACTATTCTGCCTATCAAATTCAACATTTTGGAGTCAACATAACCATCAAAATTTTCATCCAATGTCATTTCGCTAAAATGTGGATCCCACACCCAAAATTATGTTTTTATCAAAATCCATCCAATAGCCCAGAACGAGTTTGGAAGTCTCGGAATTTGTACCAAGAGTTTTCCT
The DNA here is from genome assembly GCA_030864215.1 of Capsicum pubescens. Taxonomy (NCBI): domain Eukaryota; kingdom Viridiplantae; phylum Streptophyta; class Magnoliopsida; order Solanales; family Solanaceae; genus Capsicum; species Capsicum pubescens. The sequence continues at coordinate 203,065,635 of CM061546.1, read as the reverse complement.
AGCCTAATCAACATTCTGAAGCTAATGAAACCATTAGAATTGACATCATCTATAAGAATTCTATAAATGCAGACAAAGTATGAAAAGATTGAAAATGTCCTGTATGCATTTGAACAACACAACATACTTAAAATTATCAACAATTTTTTACTTTAACTAATGCCTTTACCTGTACTTTGATCTTTCAAACATAAAAGTACAAAATAATAGGTCAAGTATAATACATTAAAAATATGAAAAGATATTTAGAATTGACTTAAGTGAAGAAAATCTAGTCATAAGCAAACCCCAAAGGATATTGAAAACAAACTACCACCCTCCAAATCATAGCTTGTTAAAAGAAAATTGAGTCTAGAATTCCAAAAGTGCTAGCATAATAATTAAAAAAAACCTTCCAAATAGGGGAGTTATGCAAAGGTAGAGAGGCATCACATTTTATCTCAAAAAGATGTGACGGAACCCTGTTTAAGCCATAACTCAACAATTCAATCATAAATTTAAAGGAATTGAAGTTTGGAAAAATTGACAGATTAGTGATCTTTAGAACCAACACAAGAATTTCTAGTTATCCTTTTGATCTTAAGTGACAAAATTAATTGTTAATTCTACAAGGTAGCAGGATAAAGTCCTTAAAGAAAATTATTTCATTGGACCTCAGAGGATCGTTCGGTAAAGTGTATAAGAATAATGTTGAATATGATGTATTAGTAATGCTTGCATAATGCTACTGTTAGTTATGCTTGCATTAGTTATGTTGACATTATTTCTTATACATTATTTGATTTGATGTTTTAGAAATAATATGTCTTGTATAATTTTTATAAGAAAATACTTGTTTACGAAAAAATACTGCCAATACTCTAGTTCTTTTATAAAATACTATCTACCTGTATATTTTTGTACAACTTTACTGGCTTTTTTTCTCCAAAATAAACATAAGAAGTTTTTAATATTGATTCATAATATTCTCAATAAAGGCTGACAAAGAGTTCCTTTTATCTTACAAAACAAAAAGAAGAGAAAAAATGAACAGTAATTGATGAGAAAACACAACAATGATTCCATATGATAGTACCATCAAGCAATTTGTATATCTATACAGGGGATAATGAATCCATTGGAGAAAAATTACGTGTTGAAAAGGTGTTAGGGAAATAGTGAATTCATAGAAGCAAATAGTGTACACAGAAGAGAAAGGCAACACACTATGGAAAAGGACATGGTAAATGTCCTAGAGAGATTTGAGGGTAATTTTGTCATTAATCAAGCTAATGTATATATTGAATTCTTTGTATTATTAATACATGTAATAATAACTTAATATACAATAGAGTATAAATAATGCAAGCATTAGCTACACATAAGATAAAAAAATATACCAAACAAGATACTAGTAATACACAAGACTAATGCATGCATTATATTTTTCAATACACTATGCCAAATGATCTCTTAGTTGTTTGGTAGAGTGTATAAGAATAAAGCAAAATATGGTGTATTAGTAATGCCTGTATTAGCTATGCGTGCATTAGTTATACTTGTATTATTAATGCATGCATTGCTAATACCATGAATGTCATACATAAGGAAAAAAAATATACCAAATAAGGTATTCGTAATACTCATTAAACTAATACATTCATTAACTTTCCAATACACTCTACCAAACGACCCGTAAGTGATTAGAAGTTCATTAGATCTTTTCCATTACTTTCTAGCTTTAAGAAATTACTCAAAATACAGTCACACACATAGTACATCTACATATAAAGGCGAATAACACTTTAGGATACAAAAATAGAATAAAAAGAGGGTCAAATTCATACTCATTAAGATTAAAATAGTGGTAAAATCCTTAGAACAACTCATGGCCTGCATATCCTTCATACAATTATAACATAAGATAAAGAAACACAAACTACACAATAGTTAAACAATATAAATTCATTTTTTCATTGGTGATGGTAGCTAAAAATTGTGCAAATGATATTCTAATGTATAAAAATCATTATTCTTTACATTATAACCGCAACAAGAAACATTGTATTTTAGACAACAGGGAAAATCTAGGACCATCAAAATCATTTGCTACTTCACATCTTTTCATTTGCTTTGTAAACAAATAACTAATCCTCTCAACAACGTTTACCTCTTCTAAAGATTGCAAATCGTTAAGTTTAGTATTCATAGCCTGTGAAAAGGAAAATCCAATTTACTAAAAAATTATGTAATAACACAATATCAAAATTTCTTACTCTTGTCACAAGAATTGGAGGAAATACGAATTGGCTCACTAGGAAAAATCAAGAGAAAAGACAGAGAGACGAAAAGGGAAGTAGAGGAATGAGATAAAGATCAAGAAAGAGACATAGATCAGAAAAGGGAGGAAAACAACCCAGTTCAGGAAAATATATGGAATGAATATTGTATGGAGACAAATTGGATCTAGTAAAAAGAATGATGGCTACAGGTTATCCGGGGAGAATAAAAGGACACCTTGGTATGGGGCGAGAAGCCTCAAACATCTGGGCCAAAAATCCTGACTTAGGATCAGATATTCGAGTGAAGTCTCGCTTATAAGAATCATGTTAGGGTTTTTTACCTATTTTTTAATCAAAATTAAATTTTACTTTTTTTTTTAGAAAGAAAATAAAAGTAACCATAATTACTTTTACTTTTGTTGAAAGAAAAATATAAAATTTTCCATATTTGACAAACCTCTTAGAAGGAAAGGTTTTTGGAACTCTATAAATAGAAGACCTCCTTCTCATACCATAACACAATAACATCCACAATGTAATCTTTAAAAATTTTTTGTTTAGGGGGAGATTTCCCTCAATAGGTTTTAGGTTTTCCAATTTTATTTTTAATATGAAGGCCGTTTGTCAAATCATATCAATAATATAGCTTTTTAGTATTATTTTATGTGTCGTATGAATGATCACTACGATGGTTTGCAACTAATAGCTTCCGTATGACGCCCTCTCGATTTCGAACCCAACAAGTGGTATCAAAGCTTATGGTTCAATGGTCCAATGGTATGGTGAGACGAGATTAAACATGTTCAAAGTGGTTTCAAAATTATGCTGCAACAGTTTGGCAATAATGAAGATTTTGTGTAGCTACATGTGGAGAAGGAGTTTAAAGCATATTTTCAACATTCTTGTTGCTGCGTCTTTAAAAATAAAAATAAGATATTTTAAAACCATTTTTAACTAATAATATTTTAAACTGTATTTTTAACCATGACAAGCAGCAACAATAAATATTATTTGAAGAACCAAAATTATGCATATGATATGAAGAAGGCGGATAAGTGAAGAAAATCAAGCCAAAAAGGAGAAATTTCTTAGGTTTTTTTACCAAAATTAAGTTTTACTTTTTCTTGGAAAGAAAATCTAATGTAACCATAATTACTTTTACTTTTCCTAAAAGAAAAATACAAAATTTTTCCATATTTGGCAAACCTCTTTCTAAGAGGAAAGGTTTTGGAACTCTATAAATAAAAGACTCCTTTCTCATACCATAACACAATAACAACCACAATGTAGTCTTTAAAGAATTTTTATTTAGGGGGAGCTTTCTCCAAATAGTTTTTAGGCTTTTCAATTTTATTTTTAAAATGTAGGCCATTTGGCCAAATCGTATCAATAATATAGCTTTTTAGTATTTTTTTATGTGTCTTCTGAATTATCACCATGATGATTTGCAACTAATAGCTTCCACATGACGCCCTCTCGATTTTGAACCCAACACATTTTACAACTGAGCGATCATAATGACCCTCAAAAGCCCAACACTCAATCTCGAGCCGCACGCTTACCATCCCTAATAAGATTCAAATAAAGCATTAAAGCATAAACATGCACTATAAGATAGCCTCTTTAGTACCTTATCATGTTAACATTTCACATTGAGGCAACAATTTACTTTTTTATGCATATATGTAATAATTCTCATGGTAATTTTTATTTTTTTTGTGTTTTGACTATTTTGTCCCTTTCTGTAGTCAGTTTATATCATTTATAAGTTTGGGGGATGGTTGACATACTTTTTGAAGCGTTTGAAAAGGATATATGTGAGTTTATGATTTTGAGTAGCCTTAAGGGTAATATGTTTGACTTTGGTCAATATTTTGTTGTCTAAGCAATTATTGTGATTTTGTCAGTTTTATTTTAAATTTGAAGTTCTAATTTTAGATTGTAGCATAATTAGTTCAGGTTATAAGTCGTTATTTTGAATTTTGAGTGTTTAAGCAAAACATAAGTTATTTTATCCTAAAGGGGTTTTCGGATGTAACTTAATGAAAATAACCACTTTTCATAAATTCAATAATTCTATTGAGTTTAGAATATTTAAATTAGCCTAGTAATACTATCAGGTTATATTCATGGAGTCCAAAACGAATTTTGAGGGTCAATTCTGAGATTTTTTGGACTTAAGCTATAGTTGGTGCACAATTTTTGGTGCACCAGGTGGCCTTTATATGTGCACACAGCCTTGTATCATGCGTTCATTTAAGCACCAACTTGGTCACCGATCATAATGCAAAGTTGTCTGTCACACACATGCAAAGCAACTTATTTGGCGGGGTTGGATTCCTTCTCTACGCTTGTGAAGGGTTGAGTGTGCACTATTCATCCAAAATGTATTTAAACCTACTATTTAAGAGATTTTTCTATTTTTCATTATTTTTTGAACTTGACCTCGGGATAGACTATTTTAGAGGGACTTTTTTCATCAAACTTATTTGGGTAATCTTCTAACCTAATTCTATCATTACCCATTGATTATATTGCCTAAACATATTCAAAACTTGGATTTTAAACATGGGATTTTGGGTTTTACATGTCAAAGTAAGAAAATAGATTTTTAATAGTTTCTAGATTAATTTCAACTTGTTTTTCAATTGGTTTTCATATTTAGAACTCTTAAAGTATAGATAACGCGATTCGTTATTAAAATTCCAGTTTTATGTTTTATCTTTAAGGTCGACTTTTGAAGTGATTTTGGATCTAGAATCAAAGTATCCAATATAAATACCAATAGACTTCTAATCTCATATAGAATCTATTTTTGATAGATTGGGTTTATTTCAAAACTTTTCAAAAGGGTAAATCTTCTTGTTGAGGGGTCAAGGCTCGTGTTTTGGCTTTTACGGTAGGATATAAATTAAATTTCTTCAGATCAGGCTCGGTAGTTAACCATTTATGTTAAGTATACTACAGATTGATGATTTATATTTTGAGATTATTATTTAATCATGTTGCTCATGTGTGTACCTTTTATTGACTTGAGATATTATTATCATGGGATGCCTATGTGAGAGGGTGAAACTCTCTGGGTCCTTAAGATTTTTTGGTATCTTGCTCATCACTACCTAACTGCACTCTCCAGTAAGTTCCACCATCTCAATGTCACCCAAATTTGTCTTATTGGTCACCAGATCCTTCAAGTACTTGGCATACTTAGTTATTTCCTTCAAATTATCTAACAAAAAAGGTTAGTGTTAAGTTCTCTAAACTTGTCAAAGAACTTCTTAAATCATGTATCCTCCTTAGACTTTTTAAGATTTTGAGGGAATGATGGTGGTGGTATCTCTTGTACAAGATCAGCTGCCTTTGTTTTATTGTACTCAGACTTTCCCAAATTATCAGCATCTTTGGCTGCCATTTTCTTCTTCTCTACTTGTTGTAGGACTAAATCATCTCAGAACTCGTGGTTTTTATTTGGAGGTTTGTCATTGAGGTCTATTTAAATTCTCAATATGATTCATATTACCTGCTTTAGATTTTCTGTGTCACTTGGCAAACCACCTTGAGGTCTTGCATTTTGGTCCTAAGCTAACTGCCCCAACTTTCTGTCCAAGTTCTTTTTAGAAAGTTGTTGATTTTTAAGCTTTGTAGACATCTGTTATTAATTTGCCAAGATATTTTCCATGGTTTCTTCCATATTACAGGCTTGAGTGTTCTACCACTGAAATTGATGAGTTTGAGCGTAATTATTACCCCATGACTAGTTGGACTGACTCTACCAATTATGATTATAGGCATTCCCATAATTATTATTACCCTTTTGTACATTGCCCAAAAAGTTAACTAATTTTTTATTTTCTCCAAATAAGTTCGCAGAGTAACACTAATGCCATAAATCTCAAACCACGACTAAGCCTACTGAACTACATTTACTTCTTCCTGATGTTGGTTCATACTCAAATTATTGAACTTTTTCAAAATTTGGTTCTGAAGAGATGCCAACTGAGTGGCCAAATCTATGACACTATCCACTTCAATAATCCTGGTAGGATTTTTTACTGGATATTTACACATATCACCCTGTCATTCGGGATTACCTTGTGCAATTTAATTCAACAAAGTTTAAAGCTCATCATAAGTTTTCTCATAGGCTTGGCCGCCGCCTATAGTTGAATCTAACAATTTTTTATGGTGTGGTCAAGATCTTCAACAAATGTATGGGCCACTACCTCATTCGTGTATTTATGGTACGGGCAGTCCTTAAGAAGTGATTTGAATCTCTTCCATGAATAATATAGGTTCTTATCTAGATTTTGATTAAGACTCAGAATCTCAATTCGTAACCTTAATGTTTTGCCAGATGGAAAGAATTGCATGAGAAACTTCTTAGCCAGATTATTCCATGTAGTGATGGAGTTTGGATTTTTTCCTTCAACCATTTCTTTGCTTCTCCCAAAAGTGAGAAAGTGAAGAAAGTGAGCCTCACATAGTCTATGGAGACTCTAGTGTGAAAAAAGGTGTTATTGATCTCTAAAAAGTTTTGTAGATAGACCTAGATCCTCATGTGACAAGCGTATCAATTTCTCACTGTTGTGAAATAATCTCACAATGTTCTTTTTTTATTTCAAATATACCTCCTAGTTTCGGTCTACAGATGGTAGAGGTAATATTGGTCGCGAGTGAGATTGACACTTCGCATACAATCTTATGGGCTGGTTGTTCTTCAGCCATGATAGTAGGAATAGCTATGTCCTATTGAGCTTACGGTATTTGATTAACAAGTACTACTTCTCTCATGAACTGATTTAAACCTCACTCAAGTTCAGGATATGGGTCAGCCAAATCCCTTTCCCTTGCCAGTTTACTTGATATATAGACCTGTACCTTGCAAATTCATAAGCTAATATCAAGTTGTTAGAACTTATAAAATAATATAGCAAAACTAAAAATAAGAAAGTTGCCAATTTTCAAGTCCCCGGAAATAATGCCAATAATTTGTTTCGATCCTAGCACACATGCAATTGTATGTGGTTGTGCAAATAATTAAGTGGCCTTTAAAGAGACGAATCGATCCAAGAAGTACTTGTGCTTACCAATAATCTAATTCTAGCATTACTAAAAATTTTAAACATGTGCTAATTGTAACCAAAAAAGTTTAAGATTTGAAAGATTAAAAGAAATAGTAGACACGATAATGAAAAGTGTTGGTATCTAGGGCCAAGGTATTTTGAACAGTCATACTAAGCTAAAAATCTTGTTTGTTTAGTTAAGTATCTTGGTTTCCTAGGTTGATAAATAATAAACGAATGATCATCCTCTAATCGTCTATCTAACTTACCCCTACAACTGCATCGTTGAGTGGGGATGTGAGAACAAAGTTAAATACACTTATATTTCATCCCGTATATGAACCAAATAAGGCAAATTCGGTATATTCCTATCGTAAATGCAAATCCTAACATTGATTTCTCTAAGTATAGGATCCTACTCCATATATCCCATGATCTAATCTATTGTTCCACCTTTCGGGCTCACATTAGAAATATAAATTTGTCATAAGGGTCAAAAATCTGTAGAATTGTAATAACAGGGATATATGAAGAACCAAGCATAATAATAAATAATAAACCAACTCAGTTGAAAGAATAAGTATTCATGTTCTTGGTCTCAACACTACAATGAGGGTGTTTAGTCACTCGTAGTTTTACAACGAATCACAATAATGACATTCATACACAAGAACCAAAAGTAAACTAACATAACGACTAAGAACCATAATTATAGCCTTTCTTGCATGTTTTTTATCCCCAAAATTCTTCCAATGTGCTTACAACAATAGCTAAGTGTCATATTTATAATATGAAAGAACTTCGCCTATTTTGACCCCTGGGCATGAAACGCCCATGTTTTGGTGCGATTAGTTGTGTGACATTCCCTAATCATAGATCCACATTATTTACAAGCATTTTTATTTAGGTATTGGGCTGTGGCACACCCTTATCTCAGAGGTTTGAGGGTGTGATATGCTCTTGTGCTCCAAAATTCCAGATTTTGTAATAGTTAACTCCATCAGTTTTCCTTTGAGTTTTGCATTTTGTATATGCTTTTCAAACTTCATTTGAACTTGTTTAGATTTTTGGAATTTCTCTTAACATCATCTATGGTCTCCTATTATATCAAATAACACGAATTAAGGCACAAAACACAATAGAATTCATCGAGATACACTAGAAAAATATATAACTCAAGCTAGTAACACTAGTTTTTTTGTCTAAACTCTAAGTGATCCTTTTGATTATTAACTTATTTTGAACACTATAAACATGTTCTTTAACACTTATATGCTTAATTATACGATCAACAACTCATTATGCACTCAAGAAGTCCCCAAAATTGGCTAAACGCACAAAGATAATGACACTTAGGTTCATATAAGAACCTAATATCACCTTGAAGCACACCCCTAGGAGAGGATATGGGCTATGCTATATCCTTATGTCAAACACCTTTTGTTCATGTGATGATCCATGCAACCCAACTCTTCTCCTATAATACTGCCCAAAAGTGGATTTTAACTTGGGTTAAGTTGAGGGAAAAGTTGAATATTCTTATAATTCATTTGGGGAAACCTATGGACGACCTAAGGGACTATATAATGATTAATTAGTCATATTTAGAAGATACTTTTGTAAAAAATACACGTTTGGATAGTGGAAAAGGTAACAAGGGCTATAGCTAGGGTATTTCTTTCTTTTACTTTTAGTGTCCTTGTTGTTTTACTTCTAAATTCATTAATGGTGATTCTTTCTATGACTACGAGTGGTTAAATAACATATTTCTATGGTTTAGGCTACAAACATTATTTCTTAGCTTAATATTCAAGTTGGTTAAAGTTGATTATCATATTTAGTTGTTCTTATATTCATGTACATACCATTCTATTGATGCACAACCTTTAGAATACATATATATCTCTTTGTGAGCCCGTAAGGAGTAACATTAGAATAGAAATGGAACATAAGAAATGGGTTCTTGTCTTTTATATGAATTAGGGATAAGATTCATAGTTTGGATAGGAATATACCTAATTTACCCTATTTGTCTTAAATACGGGATGAAATATAAATGTATTTGAATTAGTTCCTATATCTCTAATCAACAATGTCACTATGAGGCTAATTTAAATTAAATATTAGAGGCTCAAAAGACCATAATAATTATATTAACCTCGTGAATCAACAACCAAAATAAGGAACTTAACAAATGACATTGCATAGCTTTGCATGATTGTTCAAGATGCCTTGACCCTAGAATCATCCATGATATTATTTCTACCTCAAGTTTATCACAATTTGTATAGTTTATTGCCTTGTTTTACCTTTTAAATGAATGCATACTTGGTTTTGTCACTTGAATAAATAATCAAGAACTCCTTTAATCTAGTGAATAGTTAATAAACAAGTCCATATGTGTTCGATATTTGGCAATGAAAGAGGCACTTTATTGCTTGCACAACCATGTAAACTTGTGTGTGCAGTTGGATGCAAGTTTTTGACACCGTTATTGGGGACTTCGTGTTAATTATTTATCTAGATTAGACTTTTTATTTATATTTATTTGAGTTGTATATGTTTTATTTTTGTACAAAGTTTTATTTTACTATTCTATCACTTTTCTTGGTATGTCAGCCTAGGATAATTGGTGGTTGTTTTATGAAAATTCTTATTTTTGAGGAGGGTCATACTTGGATAGTAATTGTCATGATCATCAAGAGAGAGGGTTATGTGTACCTATCTATTTTTTCAAATTTAATATATGTCAGATATGTGGAGGTCAGGATAGCCATTGGATTGATTTCCCAAACCATTATTTCCCTCCGTTGAACTTCTATTATGATCAGTCTGTTATTTGTGATGTTGGCAGGACTAATAGAGATAATGAGGCAAAACATGAGATTTACCTCGTAGATATTCTAAAGAAGATACTGAAGTTGCAAGAACAACAACTAAAACAACAACAAGAAGCTACTAAGAAGATGATTTCCCATGTCGTAAAGATACATGCTAGGGCTAAAACATGTGTTGATCAACATGTTATAGTCTTAGCCAACACTCAAAAGGAACCCCTGATTGATAAAAAAAGAGAGGTACTAGTAAATTAAAGTGGTGAAGAAGAAGACATAGTAAGTCAACATTGGCTAATAGAACTAGATCAACAAATAAATTTCAAGAGTGTCTCAGAGATGGTCTCACAACCAGGGAAACCCAATTAAAAGAAGGGAGAGATGAGCTTCTTTCAGAGATAACTCAATTTTATTTAGATATCCACGACTTTAACATTCAGTTAGTGAAAATATTAAGATTTTGTTGTCCAATCACCAGTAGTTGAGAATATAGCCTCTCTGTAGAGAGGGAAGAAAATTTAAACCATTCATCTACTATTCCTTTATTGAGGCTGATGTTGAGAAGGTGGATAAGAGTGAGATTATTCTAGATGGTGTATGTTTGAAGGTGGGATGTGTTGGATTTTATTCAAAAACTTTTCTATATTATGTCTAGATGATTACATGTATTTTGAGTCACCTAAACTTGTGGATAAGTGTGCATATAAGGAACAAGAATTCTACATTCTTAAATTTGCACAAGACAAGCAACAAAAAGCATGCCTCACCTCAGGTCAAGAAATTTATGATGCACCATCCATTAATTGGTTCTTTCATCATTATACCACCACCCTATGAGCGAATCAAAAAGATGAATGCCAATTTGGTTGTGAAATTCAAATCCTCATGATGGAGAAAAAAGTTTTTGGTCCATGCCATGATGTTAAATTAAGCACTTCTGAGAGGAATCACAATATTTAGTAAGTAGTTTTTTTTAGTATAACCTTTGTTTATTTTTATTTGGTGTTATGAGGTTGAGAGGAGGTCTTATGTATCCTATTTTTAATCTAAGAAGCATGACAAAACCTAAGTGTAGGGTCCTCCGGACCTTCTTGATAGATATGATTCTACTAGCTAAGCTTTGAGGCCTCAGGGAGTATTAATAATCCGTATTTTTTTGATTTATAATTTGAGGACAAAGTATTATTTTAATTCTGGGGTAGGGAATCTTCTGATTTATTTAGGGTGAAGTGAGCTATAGTATTTTCATTTTGATTTATTGTGCTATAGGATTTTAATTTTAATGTATTTTCTAGTTTTTGACTAAATTCAAATACTACAAAATGATATCTTTTTTTATTTTTTAATTTTATTAGTGTCTGTTTAGTAGAAGCACACATCACCCATCCTGTATTTTTTCTTTTTAGTTTGTTTTCCAAGGGGGATCCTTTTAAACCTATTATCCCTTCTATTTTTTAGGAGTAACTTTTAAACTTTCTATTATTAGGAATAAATAGACATGCTTTAGCTAGGTGTTGCACATGATACTTATTACATGTAGTGTTATATTCTATGGAATGATGTGGAAGTTGAATAACTTTTATGAGACACCTAGTCTCTTTTATTTAACTCTTGTGTGATTTTAAATTAAATTTGAATTCTTGCAATTGTTTAGTTGACAGTCTATTGGGATCCCTCTTGATTTGAACTTGTGTCATGTGTGTTGAGTTTTTTTTTTATATTTCATGTTTGCATATTGATGTCTAAAACTTGACCGGTGTGTTTAAAGTTAAAAAAAGAATGTTGAGTTTAGGATATGATATAGGCATTTCCTTAATAACTATATTTTATAGCTGCCTTATCTATCTATAATGACTCTCAGGGTTATTTCCTTAAATTACATAGATTTTTAGCATTTTGAGCCTTCTCACAGTGGCTACAAGTTATTTATCTTACCAGAACTGTCAGTTTGGTTATCGGATTAGTTCATTTTGATTTTATGCTCATTTTTTTTGTTTTAGATATTTCACTGTTTAAGAATTTCTCTTAGACCAAAACTCTTAGTAAATGACCATGGATGAGAATTCCGACAGTGCCATCAACTTCAGAACATTAATTTTAGTCTAGGGAGACCATTGGTTTAGATCTCGAGGCTTCTGAACTCATTTTGGGATATTAGGCAGATTATGTGAAATAATAAAACTATAGGTATTGTCCCCACACTTTATTTAAACAATCTCGAATAAAAGTTTCAATGGTTTCACTGAGTCTAGGATATCAAATTTTGTATGGTAACATACTTTGTTTACGCTCACAAAGTTTTAAATGAATCTCGAACACCGGTCGAAGTCCATTCCAAACATAGAAAATCTATTGCATTAGGTCATTGGCATGACAGATTAAGCAAAAATTTGATCTCTTATGCGGTCATCGAGTATGCAACTATTAGTCGCGTAAGCAACACTGGCAATCTAGTTCGTTTTTGCGTATGCAATGCTTTCTTTGCTTAAGAGAGAATCACATTTGCGATATGGGGTTGGGGTAAATGATACTCAACCCTACTTATATATCAAGTAAGTGATAGCTTCATCTCTTAAGCGACTATCGCGTAAGCAATAGGGTTGTCTCTTAAGCGACACTTGGCACTATTTATCCCACTTTCTCCAGTAGATTTTCTATCACTTCTTCCACCATTTTAAAACCAAATTGAGAGAAAAAAGAGTGGAAAATATGGGAAAACATCTAAATAGGTTAAAGAAAACAAACCTATCTTATCTTGGCCATTTCCCATTAATTTTCCCTTCAATTTCCATCAATATTCTTGGTAAAATTCTTAGAAATTAGGGCTTGAATTCTCTTCAAGGATTTAATTATTCAAGTTCAAATTCCAAGCTTCTTCTTTAAGAATTAAAGTAATTAAGGTATGTGTGGAATTCATCAATGGGTTCCTTCCACCCATTGAGTACCAAAATCCCTTTTTTCAAGTATGAATTTCTTATCCTATTTTATGAAAATATAATTGTTAATAATGAATATAATCAATATTTTCTTAGTATTTTTGAATTCAACCCATGTCAATAAGTTTCCCTATTTGAATTATGCATTTTATTCTTTAAATTACAATCACCCATAATATGTATAGTTGAAACCATGTTAACTTTCCAATTCATGAATTAAATAATGTGATCACGTTATCCTCCAAAGTGTAACGTATCCCCATACCTAAAGATCATGGATTCCATTAGTTTAGTGAAATAGGCTATGTTTGGATCTCTAAATCATGACTTCCTACCCGTGTTTTAAATGATGTTATCGTATTTAAAGTATCATTCAGTGTTGGCGAGTTATGAACACTCGATACCTATGTATTCCTACATATTTCTGCTTTCAAGTAACAAGGCAGTCAGAACATAATTTTATTATCATATTCAGATTGTCATGTTCAAGATAAGCACTTATCAGTATAGTACCATGGCATGTTAAATAAATAATAATACCTGTGTCATTCAGTTTAGAGTAAAACTTAGCACTGAGTAAATGTGGGGATGGTGGCTCCCCTGTCAATTAGGAATGAGTCATTAGTAGAAATCCCTAAGTTCCAGACCTATGGTGCCACTGTAGATTATTAAGGGTACCCCATCAGTTAGGCATGACACCTTTTTCCTTCGAGTCATCATCTATATGGATCCACATCCTCAATCATGTGTTGGTACCCTTGACAAGGTACTAGAACCCTTCCAACTGAGGTGACAGGTTGGACCCCAGTAGTTCAGATTGGGGCATGTCGAATGTATTTAGCTCCCATAGTCTCAGTTCAGTATTCAAATTATATATCAGATCAGGTTTGCATTACCAATTCTACAATTTTTTGATATTTAGTTACTTATGTTATATAGATTATCTTAGTTCATGATTTACATGGTCTTGTATCCTTTTTACATTTTAATGCATTCATGTTTAGTGTCCGCATGTATTTTAGTTATCCCCTACCTCTTATAATAGTACATTCAAAGTACTGACCGCATACTCTCTTTTGTGGTATATTTATTTCACAGTATAGGTTCGGACGCTTAGTTCCCCGATTACCCTTAGCTAGCTCAGACCAATCCAATAGCAGTAGTGCTGAGTCCTCATCCATCGAGGACAAGTTATGTTCAGTTATTTTCAGTATTTCTTTAATTTCAGCCACTAGGAGTTAGTTGGGGGTTTGTATCAACTCTACATTTCTTAAAGGCTTTAAAATTAGATGTTCAGATATTCAGATTTGTTTTCAATATCTTTTATCAGTGATTAAGATATGCTAGTATTTGTTTTATTATACTATCTTAACAGTAATTATATCATTTTTGCTTCCAAATAAGATACCTTATCATTATTTTATTCAGTGCTTATAGTAGTTACTAGGTCATGGGTTAGCTTAGGGTCACTCGAGACCTTAAGAACCATGTCACGACTAGGGGGTAGCCTTGGGTTGTTACAAATCATGATATCATATCCTAAGGTTTTAAAACATCTTAGGGTGTCTGAAATCCATATTGAGTAGAGTCTTGGGCATGGATGTAAAGCATGCCAAACTTATGGACAAGAGGCTACGACACGTGTTAGGAAAAGTGTCTCTTCATTCAGTATTCATATCGTGCGAAAGAGCATGACATCTATTGAATTTCTTTTTTCTAACTTATCCTTCATTCCATTTATAGAAAATTCCTCCCAAAAGAAGTAACATAGGAAAGAACAGGGATAAAACCAAACTACCGTATTTAGGAAGATCCCTTGAACGATCATGTTTATCACGCTAAATTTAGTGCCGCTTTAACAGGTTTGGGCTATTCTGTAGCTACATAAAATAACCAATGGGTTGTTGCCCCAGAAAATCCAGTAGTGAATTCAAATGTAATTATGATACAAAACATTACATGAATAAATCCTCCATTATTTTGTAGATCAATGTCTGAGGAGGATCCACAAGACTTTTTTGACTGTGTGTACAAGGTGACCAACATTATGGGTGTTACTTCGAGCAAGAATGATGACTTATCATCTTATCAGTTACAAGGAGTAGCTCATACTTAGTTCAATCAGTAGAGGGAGAATAGAGGTGTTGAGGTAGGGCCTATAAAATTAGAGGAGTTTTCCATGGGGTTATTAGATCAATTCTTCCCACTTGAGTTCAGGGAGGTTGAGTTGCAAGAGTTTATAAATTTGAAGTAGGTTAGTATGAGTGTGAAAGAGTACTCAATCAAGTTAACCCAGTCGGAAAGTTATGGACCGACCATGATGGCCAATTCTAGGTCCAGGTTGAGAAAGTTTATGTCGGGGGTTTCTGAGAAAGTGGTTTATGTAGATCAAGGAGATAGATCTCTTTAGGTTGATGGTCTATGCCTAACATATTGGGGAGGATAAGAGTAAGTATTAGGGTAAGTAGAATACGAGGGCTAGAATAGGTAGCTTTAAATTTTATCAGCAGAGGTCTAATGGTGGAAATCATTCTTAGTTATGCCAGAAATTGTTAGCTCTATCCCCATCTTCAGCCAGTGCGCTAGTGCCTAAGATCAGGTAGGATAGTCAGGATAGAGTGCCAGGATCTAAGTCCCATGGCAGTGTAAGCAGTGGTCGTACCAATCCACTTTTCATAACGTGTGGTAAGAACCATTAGAGTGAGTATAGATAAGGAAGCAATGCGTGTTTTGGATGTGGCAATTCAGGCCACAGGATAAGGGAATACCCAATGGGTATGTATAAGGATTAAAATGATTGTCAGTAGGGATAGGCTAATTCTTCAGCATCCCTAGCAGACCGCCCTTCTCATCAGGTTGCCACCTCAAATGCCACCAGTGGATAGCGTCATAACCGACTTTAGGCTCTCCAAACTCATCATGATCAAGAAAGTTCACCTGATGTTTTTACAGGTACGTTACAAGTCTTTTATCTATTTATTTTTGTATTGATAGAACTTGGAGCTTCACTTTTCTTTATGACTCCTTATATAGATTTAGACTTCAGTATTAGTCTCGATATATTAGGAGAGTCTTTTTTAATGGCTACCTTAGTGGGTAGTTCTATCACAGCCAGATGGGTATACTAAAATTGCCCAGACACAGTGTCTCAAAGAGTTACTTTAGTTTATCTTGTGGAGTTAGAGATGACTAATTTTGATGTCATTCCCTACATAGATTGGCTTCACTCGTGCTATGCCTCAGTTGATTGTATAAATAAAATTGTTAAGTTCCAGTTTCCTAATGAGCATGTTATTGAATGGAGGGGTACTACTTCAATGCCTAAAAGTCAGTTTATTTCCTGTCTTAAGTCAAGAAAGATATTATCCAAGGAATGTATTTACCATCTCGTCTGAGTCAAGGACTCAAATTCTGAAACTCCGAGTCTTGAGTCAGTTCCAGTAGTGAATGAGTTTCCAGATGTATTGCCTCAAGATCTTCCTGGAATTCCTTTCAAAAGAAAAATTGACCTAAGAATAGATCTCATTCCAGATACCCATCCTATCTCAATTCCACCTTATAAAATAGCTCTAACTAAGATTAAGGAATTAAAGGAACAATTGAAAGATATTTTAAATAAGAGTTTTATCAGGCCTAGTTTTTATCCATGGGTGACCAGTCCTCTTCGTGCGTAAGAAAGATGGTTCCGTCAGAATGTCCATTTACTATCGTCAGTTGAACAATGTCACAATCAAGAATAAGTATCCACTCCCAAGGATTGATGTCTTATTCCTCCAACTTTAGGGTGCAAGCTATTTTTCTAAGATAGACCTTAGATACGTCTATCATCATCTTAGAGACAGAGAATGTGATATCACAGTAATAACCTTCAAAACACATTATGGTCACTTTGAATTCCTAGTTATCTTTTTTGGACAAAAGAATTCTCCTACAACTTTTATGGACGTATGAACAGGGTGTTCATGCAGTACTTGGATATGTTCCTCATAATTTTCATAAATGATATCCTCATATATTCTCATAGTGAAGATGATCATATAGACCATTTAAGGGTTGTTTTGCAGATCCTTAAAGATCATCAGTTATTCACTAAGTTTAGTAAGTGCAAATTCTGGCTAAGATCAGTAGCTTTCCTTGGCCACATAATTTCTGATGATGGAATTCGAGTTGATCCTCAAAAGGCAGAAGCAATAAGAAACTAGCCTAGACCCATCTCTTCCTCAGACATCCAGAATTTCTTAGGTTTATCTAGTTACTATAGATGGTTTGTTAAAGGGTTTTATTTTATTTTTTCTCCCATGTCCAAATTGACTCAAAAGAAAGTTAAATTTTAGTGGTCATCCGTCTACAAGAAGAGTTTCCAGGAGTTAAAGACTCGACTCACTTTTGCTCTAGCCTTGACTTTACCAGATGAAAAATATGGGTTTGTAGTTTATTATTTTGCTTCTGAGCTGGTCTTGGTTATGTGTTAATACAATGAGGTAAGGTTATCTCCTACACCTCTAGATAGCTTAAACCCATGAGATGAATTGCCCAACCCATGACCTTGAGTTAGCAGCAGTTGTCTTTGCTTTAAATATTTTGAGGCATTATCTTTATGCAGTTCATCTTAATCTATTCACGAATCATAAGAGTTTATAGTATGTATTCACTTAGAAGGATATAAATCATTGTCATATAAGGTTGCATGAATTGTTGAAAGACTATGATATGAGTATGTGGTATGTTTCGAGTAAGGCAAATGTAGTGGAGGATGCCCTTAGTAGACAGTCTATAGGAAATGTTGTGCATGTTGAGCAGGGTAAAAAAGAGTTAGTCTATGAGGTTCATCATCTTGCCAGGTTAGGTGTTTGGTTGGTTGATTTGACCAAAGGTAGTACATAGGTTCATAATGATTTGAAATCTTCATTGGTTGTCGAAAAGAAAGAAAAGTAATTCAGGAATCCTATTTTGGTCAAGTTGAAGGACCAAGTTAGAGATCATAAGGTTGAGGTTTTCTCCCAAGGAGGAGATAGTGTGCTTTATTTTCAAGGCAGGTTATGTGTTCTGTGTGTTGATTGTTTTGGACAGTGAATTTTAGTTGAAGAACATGGTGAGCAATACTCTATTCACCCAGGAGACATTAATATGTACCGTGATTTGCGGGAAATTTGTTGGTGGAGTGATATAAAGAAAGATATTGCAGAATTTTTTTTCTAAGTGCTCAATTTGTCAGTAGGTTAAGGTTGAGAACCAGAGGCCTACTGATACTCTTAAGGTGTTTAGTATCCCCACTTGGAAGAGAAAGGTAGTAAATATGGATTTTATAACAGGGTGGCCTCGTATGCATCATTGATAACCCTAAACTCACTCCCCATATTTTGGGGTAAGGCGGTCGTTTTCAATATCCCAATTTGCATTGGGGTTGAATCGACAAGGAGTATTATTTAAACTTCAAGACCTATAGGTGCTCTAGTTACTAAAAAGGGTACCCAAAGTGAATGCAAAAAGAAAAATGTAATGTAAATTGGGGGTTTTGATTAGGAATTGGGTTTTATCAATCTTTACTCACACTACAACCACAATAACACTTTTTATTTAAAATCACGTTTTAAGAAAATATTGGGATACCTAAAGGGAAAAAGTGTGTAGGTTAGAGATGGTTAAACATGACATCTAGTTGTTGAGCAAGAGATAGGCTAGGTCAAAAGTCTTTACGATTAGATTGTCAACAAAACCTCAAATATTTCACCCATTGGATCTTTCGAGAACCTAACAAGTGTACTATTCATAGTCACCTAAAACCTCAATCAAGCATCCCTATTTTAGGAAGATGCCCATGACATGACTTACACTCCATTTTCACTAATTTCTAAGATTGAAAATGGTAGTAATCCACATACTTAATTGTCCGCCATTGCTATTTCCCCCTATAGACCTTTTTAGAGGATACTATTGGTTACCATAGGTTCACCTTTATCCCTCTTTCAAGGATGATAGAGGTTTTCTAGAGTTTGGGGTTTTCACACATCAAACCCATTTGGAGATTTGAGATTTTCACCTAGAAATTCCAACTATTAAGCCAAGAAGTGGTGGAATCCATAATCAACAACTAAAAATCATTTAAACACATCAACACCAACACATAAATACAGTTTAGTTCAACATAATCCCAAGACTAAAATATTTAGCTGCTCATGAAGAAAGTAGAGAAAGATATACCATCATATGGGTTGTCCAATGAATTTATCCTTCATAAATAATAAAGATTCAGGTCTCCAAAGTTAGTTACAAATATTTTGATTCAAGACCTATTTGTCTCTACATCATGCATTCTATGACCTATTTTCAAAAAAAAAATTCAAAGCATGGATTCATGGCGCCTACTTGATTTGTGAAGCAAGATGGATGCAAGGATGTTATTGTAGAGCTCACAAAATTGGCCATAATTTGGTTCAATTAGAGAGTAAAATTTTAAAAATGAGTGGGAGGGAAATGGGGGAAATCATCTAGTCATATAAATTATGTGGCCGTGGTCGAGATCAATTGTCCATGATGGCAAACAAGTGGGTGGCCGCAGCCACGAACAAGGTCCCGCGATCGCGGTAACTGAGAGAATTTTTGCATCCCCATTTTTCCCTATTCAGCTCAGTTCACAACTTGACAGATTTTCACCTGTTCAGTTTTCAATGAAAAAATTTCACACTTTGCCCTTTTTTAAGCTCATCCAATTCACTCTATAGTGACACAAATGCATTGGTTATTGAAATTCAAAAATCAAAATCTACATTACAACTTCATAAATAAAGGATACCATCCACTTAAGTGGCATTTGTGGGCTGACTCCCAGATAGCGCCTTTGTTAACATCCTGGAATGATTTCTTCATTCTTCTATTTTCAAGATGGGTCCTCAAGCCCCCCTTCATTCATCTCCTCAATCTCAACATCAACCACGGACACAACTTGAAGCTCCGCAGATTGCTTCTTCATCTTACAAACCTCAAAAGAGACTTCATCCTCTTGCACTCTAAACTTTATTTCCCCTATTTCTAAGTTGACATGGCCTTTACAGTGGCTAAGAATGGGACAACCAAGGATGATGGGTACCTGTTTGTCCATTTCATAGTCCAAAACCATAAAGTCCACCAGAAGTATAAACTTGTCCACTTTTAATAGAACATCAAATAAAATCCCCACCGGTCTCTTGATAAACCGATCCAACATTAAGATTCGCATAGATTTCAATGTTAGGGAATCCAATACAAGTTTATTATAGATGACAAATGGCATGAGGTTGATGCACACACTTAGGTCGTATGGAGATTTTGAAAACATATGTGGCTCGATGGTACAAGGAATGGTGAAAGCTCTGGGGTAATTTTCCTTTTCCACAATATTACAATCCATGATAGCACTACAAACATGGGTGACTTCAATGGTGTCAACTTCGATAAATTTTTTCCTTGAAATCAACTTTATTATTAACTTAAAATATCCTGGGATCTATTGAATATCCTCAAGCAATGGGATATTGATTGATAGATTGCTAAGCTTAGCCATGAATTGTTTAGCTTGTCAGAATCCTCTTTTCTTTGCAATCATTGTGGATTTTAAACCTCAACCAATTCTTTGTCGACGTCCTCGATCTCCTTATTATATTTTTCTTCTTGATTTTGAGGTGAAACTTCCTTGGGCTTAACCGTAGGTATTTTTCCACTCAATTCTTCTTTCAAGAGCTCCTCAAGTGTCTTCCCACTCTTAATGACAATTTCTAGGACTTGAACATACTTTTTTTGATTAATAATAGTGTTGTTGGGAAGTCCACCTCTAGGTCTAGCATTAATATTAGTGAAGATTTGCCCAATTTGGGTCTCCAATTACTTGATGGAGGCAGAGAAGGACACAACAATTTGAGAGAGTTGAGAGAAATCACCATTTAATTCATGGACCATCTTGTCCATACCTTCCACCCTATTCAAAATCCATGCTAGGACATCCTTAATTTAAAATTTCTTAGGGTCAATAGAGATTGACTCTTTGTTTTTATCCCGAAGAAGTGGAGGCACATAGCGTTCATAATCATGCTCTCTATCTCTCCAATACCTATCACACTAATGGTCCATACAACCTTGATTCCCACCTTGGCTTTGATACGCAGGAAGGGACCCCCCCCCCCCCCCCCCCCCCCCGACTATTTTACTAAATACCAAATCTCCTCATCTAATTTTTTTGCCTCCTCCTCACCCTCATAGAATTTTTATGCCAAGGAATTTACCACTTTCACGGGTGGACCCATAACATAATTTGTCAAGTGTTTGAGTTAGATCATTATCTTTGTCATGATCTGTTCCCTTTATTCATCCTACTTTCTTTTCTCCTTGTCAACAACGTATGTTGAGGGAATGATTTTGGGTACTTCAGCATATCGTGTATGCCAACCCCGATTTTTCTTTGTCACCTCTCTAAGAAATTCCATTACCGCATGATAGTGAAATTTCAATAGGGAAACCCCCACCGCATTGTCCACCCTTATTTTGTTGAGAGGATCAAGGGATCGGTAGTAGACTTAGAGAAGCATACTCTCTGGGACCACGTAATTCAGGCATTATGCTATTTTTCCTTTAAACCTCTCCCATTCTTCATACAATGTCTCCCCATTTATTTTTCAAAAGTTTATGATCTCATCCCGCTTTTGGAGTATTTTAGACAGTGGGAAGTATCGATCAATAAAAACTATTATAAGCTCTTCACACATAGTGATTGATATTGGTGGGAGTGAGTGGATCCACAACACTTCCTCACCATTAGTGAGAACGGGAAGAGGCAAAGACGGATTGATTCTTGAGTAATGTATGCTAAGTCAAATGATGCACACACATCCATAAAATTCTTTAAGTGAAGATTTGGGTCCTCATATGCTTGAACCCAATATATCCCTTTCATTTGTAACATGTGTGGAATAACACTTGTTACATGGAAAACACCGCTCCCATGAGTTGGTAGATATGAAATGCACTTATTTGGCCCACATTATTGAGTTGGCCATCATCATTGAGAGGGGTATCAAAAGCTCCTGCATGACTAACACTATCACTTATTGCCCCATTTATGATACAATCATCTATATGAAATAAAAAACAACAAATAAAGTTAATCAAAATCACCCTAGGTACACCCAAGTAAAAATCACACTACACAAGAGAAATCTACATTTAACTCCCCAACAGTGGCGCCATTTTGATAATGCTCAAATCACTCCCATATTTTTAGGGGTAAGGCGATCATTCTCCATATCCAAACTCACATTAGGGTCAAATCTACAAGGAGTGAAATTTAAACTTCAAGACCTATGGGTGCTCTAGTTACTAAAAAGGTCACCCAAAGTGAATGAAAAAAAAAACCTGTAATGTAAATTATGGGGTATGAGTAGGAATTGGGTTGTATCAATCTTTAGTCACACTACAAGCTACAATAACACTTTTGATTTAAAATTAAGTTTGGAGAAAATCTTGGGATTATGTCTACCAAAAGGTAAAAAGTGTGTAGGTTAGAGATGGTTAAACATGACATCTAGTTGTTCAGCAAGTGATAGGCTAGTTCAAAAGTTTTTGTTATTAGTTTGTTAACCAAACCTCAATGATTTAACCCATTGGCTCTTTCAATAACTTAACAAATGTGCCATTCATAGTTACCCAAAACCTCAATCGGGCATCCCTATTTCTAGGAAAATGCCCATGATATAACTTACACTGTATTTACACTTATTTCTAATATTACAAAAGGTAGTAAGCCACATAATTAATTGTCCACCATTGTATTGTCCCCTTATAACCCTTTTTCAAGGATGTTATGAGTTCCTATAGGTTCACCTTCATTCTTCTTTCAAGGATGATGAAGGTTTTCTAGAGTTTGGGGTTTTCACCCATCAAAACCATTTAAAGATTTTGTGTTTTCACCCACAAATTCCAATAATTATGCTCAAGCAATGGTGGAATCCATAACAAACAACTAAAAATCATGTAAACACATCAATACCTACACACAAATACACTTTAGTTCAACATAATCCCAAGACTAAACTATTTAGCTACTTATGAAGAAAGTACTAAAAGATATACTATCACATGGGTTGTTCAAAGCATTCATCCTTCACAAATACTAAAGATTCAAGTCTCCAAAGTTAGTTATAAATTTTTGACAATTTAGGGTTCTTGTTTCAAATTCAAAAATGTCTATCAAGTAAGCAATACCCAACCAAGAAAGGGTTTTAAACTATAAAATGATTGGGATTCGGCTAAGTGAATTTACAAAACTGCCCTAGACAATATTCCCACTTAGTCTCAATCGCATGAGGTTTTTCGCAATCATTGTTAATGCGACCGCAGTGGTGCTTTCATTATTATGTTTTATTAACCCTCTTGACTGACTGTGACTATGGCCTATGGCCTACAGTCACTTTAATTAAGGATGATGACTGGTCCAAGTTTTTAGCTACACTCCTTTGTTTCCATTTGAGCTATTTTAGCTCCAATCTGCATCTTTCCATCTCACCAACTTAATTCCTACAAAATATGGATATTAGTGCATTCAATCATGATTATGTCTAATTTATGTATTTAAAACATAGTAGTATGCATGAATGTTATATGCAAATGAGTGGTAAAGTCACTACTCATCAATCATCAACATTATTTGATTTGGGTCATTATAGATCAAATGACCAAGTCACACATTTTTTGTTGGTTTATACTCGTCTTTAGCTGAGGATTATGCTAGAATATATATTAGGGAGTTGGTAAGATTGCATAGGGTTCCTTTGACTATGATCTCAGATAGAGGTACTCAGTTTACCTCTCACTTTTGGAAGGCTTTATAAAATGGTCTTGGTATCCAAATTCATCTTAGTACAACTTTTTATCCTCAGATAAATTGCCAGGCAGAGCGGACCATTCAAACTTTAGAGGATATGTTGAGGGCCTATTTTATCGACTTTTAGGGTAGTTGGGATGACTATTTACCTTTGATTGAGTATGTATGTAGCAACAACTGTCACTTCAATATTCAGATGGCTTTATTTAAGACTCTCTATGAAAGGAGATGTAGATATCTTATAGGTTTGTTTGAAGCAGGTGAGTCTGCCTTGATAGGGCCAGATTCATTTTATAAGACAATGGAGAAAGCTAAGTTAATTCGAGAAAGGTTGAAGTCAATCGAAAGCCAACAGAAATCATATGCAGATGTTAGGAGAAGAGACTTTAAGTTTGATGTTTGTGACTTGGTTTGTTTTTAAATTTTCCCCATGAAAGGGGTGAAAATATTTGGCAATAAGAGAAAGCTCAGTCCCCTCTATGTTGGCCCATATAGAATTTTGAGTCATTTTGAGTAGGTAGTGTATGAGTTAGAGTTTCTTGTAGATTTGGCATTAGTACATTCAGTGTTTCATGCCTCTTTGCTAATTAAATGTATTGGTGACTCAACTTTTGTAATTCCTTTAGAGAGTGTGGATATGAAAGATAGTCTTTCTTATGAAGAAGTCCTAGTTGAGATTCTTGACTATCTACTTTGTAGGTTAGGGAATAAAGAAGTTTCCTTAGTTAATGTCCTATGACAGAATTATCCCATTGAGGGAGCTACTTGGGAAGTAGAATCAGATATGTGAGCCAAGTATCTCCATCTTTTCTCTACAAATTAAGACTCAGCTTGAGGTAATAGTTTCTCTTAAATTGATTCTACCATTTTCTATCTCAGGTATCCAACTATCCTTATGTCATTACATGCATTCATGAATTCATTTATCAAATCATGATTCATCTCATAAGTATTTAGTGTATGATCTCAATTATTTTAGTATCTCAGCTTAACTAGTTTCATTTATCGATGAATGATCTCAAAAGGGATATATTATAATACTCAGTAAAATTCTAGACACATTTCTAGCTACTAGACGCATGTTTACAAGTGTCCAAGAAATTAATTTCACACTAAGTACAAAGGACTTAGCCATTTTTTAGATCCTAAAATGTTGAATATTTTAGTTTTGGCCTTCCCGAGATCAAAATGTTGATTTATGAGTTAAAATATGTTTAGGGATGTTAAAAGAGTCATCCAGGAGAGTTTTGGAATTTTTAGAATAGCTTCAGGGTATTTTTGGAACTTAGAGGCAGAATACCTCCACGTTTTGGACGTGACATAGAGGATGGATCTCTGCATTAGCCTTCGTTCCATGGAGGTTAGTCTCCACGATAGCCTCCATTCCACGGAGCTAGCTTCAACGATAGCCTCCATTCCACAGAGGTTATATTGTCCTGCATTCTTAATTAAGTGTACAAGGAGAATTTTGGTTTTTTTCCCACACCCAAAATTCCTAATTGACGAACTAAAATCCCTAGACGGGAATTAATTGTACCATTCTCCATTAGTTATTATATGTAAACTCATCCACCTTTCCCAAGAATGTAAAATTCATGTTTCTCTTCAAGGATTCAAGAATTAAAGTTCCAATTTTAAGCTTCTTCTTTAATAATTCAACCAATTAAGGTATGTGGGGTATTCATCAATAGGTTTCTTCCACCCATTGAGTCCCAAAATCCCATTTTGTTAAAGTATAAACTTCCTATCCACTCTTATGAAAATATTTATGTTAGTTATCAATTTAATCTATGTTTTCTTAGTAGTTTGAATTCAAGCCATGTCAATAAGTTTCCCCATGTGGATTATCCACTTTATGCATTAAATTCCAATCACCCATTAGATGTATAGTTAAATCCCTGTTAACTTACAAATTCATGAATTAACCCATGTGATCATGTTATCCTCCCAAGTTTAACGTATCCCCATACCTAAAGATCATGGCTTCCATTAGATTAGTGTAATGTGCAATGTTTGGGTCTCTAAAACATGACTTCCCTCCAGTGTTTTAAATAATATTATCATATTTAAAGTGTCATTCAGTGTTGCCAGGTTATGAACACCCGATACCTATGTGTTTTTACATGTTTCCATTTTTAAGTAACAAGGCAGTTTGACCTTGATTTTATCATCATGTTCAAGTTGAACACTTCTCAGTATAGTAACATAGCTTGTTAAACAAATAATAATACTAGTTTCATTCAGTTAGGAGTAACACTTAGCACCGAGTGAACGCATGGATGGTGGCTCCCCCATAAGTTAGGCTTGAGTCATTAGTAGTATTCCCTAAGTTCTAGACCTACGATATCATCGTAGATTATGAAGGGTCCCCCTTCAGACGTTTTTCTAGAAATTAGCCTTGTGGATCTGCATCATCAGTCATGTGTTGGTACCTTAAGAAGGTACTAGCACCCTTCTAACGAGGGTTACAGGTTAGACCCTGATAGCTCAGATTGAGGTATGCCGTGTAATACCCTAGAAATTGATTCTGAGACAACAAGCGGTGCTCAAGACTATGAGTAGCTTCAAGCTAACCCTATAAGCCTGCTACTAGATCTGTAACTGATTTCAACATAAACTAATCAAGTAACAATGTTGATTTATATCAAAAAACTTATCTGAAATAAGATGAATGTACTGTCTGAACAACTACTACTAAATATCTGAATAATAGCTAGTAGTCCGACAATCCTCTACTACTAAGAAAATAGAGAGCCATTGGGAAAAAAACCCAACTGACAGGGACTAAACTGAATGCAACTAGTCAAATACTATGAAAGCTGGAAATCAGGATAAATGGGCCCTCGAACCATGAGGAATCACCAGCTCTCGGGATGTAGATAGAGATGCCCAAAATCACGCACGCTGCTAAGATTGAGAACTTGAACCTACATTATTAAAAAATGTAGCACGCAGATATATATGTGGATCAGCATGTTGAGGATGTACTGAGCATGTAGGGGTGAATGCATAAGTAAAAGTAATATCTCAATATTATCAAAAATTCATAGACTATGCATCCTATATGTAATGACTCACGTGGATGGAATAACTGAAAGCTAAAAATCATAGATCATGAAATATAAAACATATTGTATAAAACTGGTGAGCCATCACATCTCAAGTCTAAAAACTGAAAAGTTATCCGTCATTATTTTTCGTTAGACCATAGGAAATTCTAGTAAAACCTTTTCTATTAGGTAATTCTTTTAAAAGTTGTTATATTATTTTTACTAGTAGAGAGGTTCTTCTAACCGACATACAATATATGAGCTATTATAGTTCCCAACATCTTGTTCCCCTAAGGGTAAAACCTCACGTTGGGGAGAGGTTTCATACTCTTACCAGGGAGTATAACCTGAGCTGAGTGATCATATCTGTAACTGCCATCCATATAGAAATGGGAATTCTAAATCTGTACCTATATTGGCTTGTAGTTCTAGGAAAGTTGGATTCACTAAACCCACACTTCCATCTCATTGCAAAATACTACTCCCTATAATCTGTATGCTCATTCTATAGGAAATCCACTTTTAAAAGTCATAATATTTCATACTGCAAGCTAACTGTGCATCTGTTCATTCAAAACAAAATTTATGCTATGAAGTTGATTGCATGTCTTAGCTAAAGATTAAAAGATCAAATATCTATTCAAAGTTTTCTATAAACATATCATGGGATGCTTAAAAGCATAATCTTTGTTGAAATAACAAGGTAAAAGTCATAATTTCCTCCTCAACCTATACACGAAAAGTCTAGGACACATCCAAACTATCATAGTGACCTATTACATACCTATACTATATAAAAGTGAAATTATCACCTCCATGCGACACCCAATCCAAGGCGCATTTCTTACACTCAATATAGTTGCGTCCAACCTTTTGAGACTCAAAAATAAATATTTAAAAACATTAAAAAAATATTAAATTATAATGCCCAAGGTTATATTCAACAATATCCTCCATTTCAACCAATTTGAGGCTCCAAACTAAAAAATCCTAATTTCCAAATTTGTCATCCAAAATGGAAATTCAAGATCATTTGTTTGAAGAATTGGTAACTACATCTTTTTAATCATTTGATTTTTTGGTATATTGTGAGAAAATATAGTTCTTTTGTCTTAAATTTGTTGAAATTTTGTTAAATATTTCTTCCCTGAAGTGTTTGTTCAACCTCTCTTAAAGCTTGTTATTGTACCACCTTCATTGAAATCAACTGAACAAACTCATAACAATCGTAACTGTAACTCCCCAGAAAAAAAGAAGAAGCAAATAGTAGATAGTAAGGATGAGCAGGTCGGTTCAACCTACGGATCTCAAAAAGTATATGGACAAGCAACATCAAATCAAGTTGAATGCCAACCACTTAGTCACTAGAACTATTCATGGGTTTGATCAGTTCAAGAATTTGGTCATTGACAACACTGTGGAAGTTAATGGCAATGAGAAGAATGAAATTGGCATGGTGGTGATTCGTGGTAATTGCGTGGTGACAATTGAATCATTGGAGCCAGTCGCTAGAGCACAGTAGCTCTAAGGGATCTTTGTTTATGCTGCAGATGCAGCTGTCGCCCATTTAAAGGAACATAAGTTTGTACAACCAGGATTCAGTATTTGATTAGATAACAGTTAACATGACAATGGATTTCTGTCTAATCTTGATCATTAACTTTTGCTATTCAATTAGTGCAATATGTGTTGAATGCAGTTTGTATGTGCTCTAATGCCTTTTAATTAGAAATTGATGTTTTCTTTTGATGCTAAAAAAACAATCGTAACTTGAAATAAAAAGAGATAAACAATTTTTGATTGTCACCAATAAAAAACATAGCAAAATTAGTTGTTTATATCTTCTATCGGGTTGAAATTTGCTCAAAACATGAAAAGAAAAGAGAGATGAAGTTTCAATTTTGGTTCGTATTGATCCTCTTCAGATTGGGTTTTTTCTTTCCATTCATATTCTACCCGAATGGATTGGGTAGGGTGAAATAATTGGGTTGGATCGGGTTATAATTGGGTTAAATTAGTTGGGTTGGATTAGGTTTATTAAAGAGTCCATTAATTAAATAGGAAAATTAAATTAAACAAGTGACATCACCACAGGGCGAGTGGAGTATACTCCAGTCACTTTTATATAGTATAGGTGTGTAATAAGTCACTATGATAGTTTGGGTGTGTCCTAGACTTTTCGTGTATAGTTTGAGGTGGAAACAATGACTTTTCCCAAATAACAATATTCAACTAGGCTTGATAACCCATGCATCAATTTCATGACAAATCATCTTAAAGTTCATGTTTTATAATGAAAATATCTATAATTCAACTTAAAATCTGAAAAGTATAGTCACACACATGAATTTAAGATAGTAGACATGCAATTCAACATCTGAATCACTTGAAATCTCAAAAATCTTCAATTTTCAATAAATAGGTATGAACCCTTAATTGAAATTCATGTAAAATCAAGTGAATTTGTAATTAAAACTAGTTTTGGGCACAAAGATGAATGATTTCTCCTTGTTCAAAACCCCACATACATTAATTGATGAACTAGATAAAGAAACTTGGTTTAGAGATCCTATTTGTCCTCTTTAAGGCTGACTCTTGGAATTTTTGAATTGGGAACCTTGAATTTTGAACTATTTTGGGAAAAAATTATTGGAAATTTAGGGATTCTTGAAGTTGAATGTTGAAGCCTAGGGTATTAATTGAGACGGATTTGATAAACAATGAGCATATTTTGCTCAATATTATGATTAATCTTCTTTTTACACAATTTGGGGACTAGATGAAAGACAAAATTGCCCTTGTGATTTAAAATCCAGAAATTTGAACGCTAATTAAGGCCCCACCGCGATGATGTGATTGGGTCATCGCGATACCCACCGCGATGCGGTGGAATCACGGTGACTCACTAGATTGTGATAATTGTCGATTTCGGCCTCATCACAATGTGATGGCATTCCCATTGCGATACTCACCGAGATGCAGTGCAATCGTGATGAGCTACTAGAAGCTGACAAATGCTAATTTGTCCTCCACCGCAATGTGGTGGCCACCTCACCTCGATACTCACTATGACGTGGCCTAATTATGGTGAGATACTATTTGCCAATTTAAATGCGATCCAATCCTCGTTTGAAAATTCTAAAATTTACCCAAGACATGCTATTTTCACCCTGAATATAATTTAACTTAAAAATCATTGTATCGGAGCCCGGAAGGTCAACTTAAATATCTTCAAAGTTTAAAGGTAGTCAAAATGACTATGTCCCTTAACTCTTAGCTTTCTTTTAAGGTTCTAAGTGCGTCAAGTACGTACTAAGGGTTGGACTGAGCTATAAATATTCGGTGTATTACAATATCTCCCCCTTGGGAACATTTATCCTCGAATGAGACTAATGAAGCTAAGATAATGAAAAATTGAGGTTATAACTGGCATGAACAACTGAAAACATGAATAAAATGATTTGAAAGTGCAAGAATTATCAAGAGAATGGCTATATAGAGCTAAGACTTAGATTGAAAAAGAGATGATATGTGGAAACTTGTTACCTTTAACTAAATCTGAATCTGTAGAGAAAAGATGAGGGTACTTGGTATGCATATCTATTTTTGCTTCCCAAGTGTCTATCTCAATTGATTGATTTCACCAAAGAACTTTGATTAAGGGAACTTCTTAGCTCCTTGATCTACAAATCTACCGATCAAGGATCTCAATTGGAATCTCTTCATAAGAGAGGCTATCATGAATATCTATGCTTTCTAAGGGTACTGGGACTGCTGGATCACCAATACACTACTTTAACAAGGACACATGGAACACAAGATGAACGGAGGACAAGTCTGCAGGCAACTCAAGCTCATATGAAACCTTCCCAACAAGGCTCAATATCCTGTAGGGGCCAACATAGCGGGGACTAAGTTTCCCCTTTTTGCCAAACCTCTTCACCCTCTTTATGGGTGAATTCTTCAAATACACTAAGTCATTATCTTCAAACTTGAGATCTCTTCTCCTCATATCTGCACATGATTTTTGAAGACCTTGACCTATTTTTAACCTTTCTCAAATCAACTGTACATTCTATATAGCTTCTAACACCATATCTGGCCCTATCAACGTGGCCTCACCCACTTCGAACCAACTGATAGGTGACCTACATCTTCTCCCATAAAAAGCCTCAAACGGGGCCATCTGAATGCTATCATAGTAACTGTTGTTGTAGGCAAACTCAATCAACGACAAATGCTCATCCCAACTACCCTTATAATCAAGCACACATGCCCTCAACATATCTTCTAGAGTCTGAATAGTCCTCTCTTCCTTACCATCTATCTAAGAATGATAAGATAAACTAAGATGAACTTGGGTACCAAGACCCTTCTGAAAGGCTTTCCAAAAGTGAGAGGTACACTGAGTACCCTTATCTGAAACAATAGACAAAGGAACTCCATGCAATCTAACCAACTCTCTAATGTATAACATAACATTATCTTCAGCTGAGTAGGATGTATTAATTAGTAGGAAATGGGATGATTTGGTCAACCAGTCTACAATAACCCATGTTGAATTATGCTGACGATGCAAACGAGGTAACCCGGTTACAAATTCCATGTTCATTTCTTAGAACTTACAAGTAGGGATATTAAACTCTTGCAAGGTATCACCATGCCTTTGGTTCTCTACCTTAACATGTTGACAAACTGAACACTTAGCTATGAACTCTGCAATATCTTTCTTTATACCACTCCACCAATAGATTTCCCGCAAATCTCGATACATCTTAGTAGCACAAGTGTGAATAGATTGGCGCGCACCATGCTAATTAGCCATAATCCTTTGTCTCAAATCATCGATGCACGACACATACAATCTACTCTAGTATCTTAACATGCCATATCCCCCATGAGAGAAAACTTCTACTTTTTGATCTCTAACTATTTTCTTCAGCTTAACTAGGATGGGGGTCCTGATCTTGTTTCTCTTTTACCTTAGAAACCAAGGAAGATTCTACACTATTCTTCACCCAAATTCTATTTTCAGCCGAATCAACTAAATGAACACCCACTCTAGCCAATTGATGAACTTCCCAAACTAACTCTTTCTTGTCACTCTCCACATGAGCAACACTACCCATAGACAGTCTACTAAGGGTGTCTTCCAAAACGTTGGCCTTGCTCGGGTGATATAAAACACTTATGTTATAATCTTTCAACAATTCTAACCACCTTCTATGATGGAGGTTTAACTCTCTCTACGTGAACACATACATCAAACTTTTGTGGTCCATAAACAGATCAACATGCACCCCATAAAGATAGTACCTCCATATTTTTAAAGCAAACACAATAATAGCTAACTCAAGATCATGATAAGATAGTTCTTTTTGTGAGGCTTAAGTTTTCTAGAGGAATAGGCTATGACCTTACCTATTTGCATCAAAAAACATCCCAAACAAACTCTAGAGGCATCACAATAGACAATGAATCCATCTGTACCATCAAGTAACACTAAGACTGCTGATGAAGTGAGTCGAGTCTTCAACTCCTGAAAACTCTTCTCACAAGAATCTGACCACTGAAACTTAACTTTCTTCTGAGTCAATTTTGTCATGGGAGATACAATGGATAAGAACCCCTCAACAAACCATTTATAATAGCCAGCTAAACACAAAAAGATTCTAATATCTGATAGAAAAATGGGTCGAGGCCAGTTCCTCACTGCTTCAATCTTATGGGATCAACTCTAATGCCATCACCAAAAATAATATGACTGAGAAAAGCTACTTACCTTTGCCAAAATTCACACTTGTTAAATTTGGCGAATAACTGGTGATTTCTAATAGTTTGCAACACAATTCTAAGATGGTTTACATGATCACCCTCTAGTTTACATAATCACCCTCACTATGGGAATTGACAAAGATATCATTGATAAAGACTATGACAAATATATCTAGGTACTATTTGAATACTCAGTTTATCAAGTCCCTGCAGGCTGCTGGGGAATTTGTTAGCCAAAAAGACATGACTAGGAATAAAAAATAACCATAACGGGTTTTGAAAACTGTCTTCAGGATGTCATATACCCTTACTCAAAGCTGATGATAGCCTGATCTAAGTTCTATCTTGGAAAAATAACTTGCACCTTGGATTTGATCAAATAAGTCATCAATTCTAGGAAGAGGATATTTTTTTTAATTGTTACTTTATTCAGCTGACGATAGTCAATGCACATTTGCAGAGAACCATATTTCTTATGTACGAATAGGATGAGAGCGCCCCATGGAGAAATACTAGGCCTTATGAAACCCTTATCTAAGAGGCCCTTGAGTTGCTCTTTCAACTTTTTAAGCTTGGCATAAGCCATAAGATATGGAGAAATATAGATGGGATGAGTGTTAGGAAGAAGATTAATTTCGAATTCTATTTCACTTTTGGGAGGTACCCCTGGAAACTCTTCAGGAAAAACTTCCAGAAACTAATTTACTACCCAGACTGACTGAACGGTTGAAGCCTCAGACTTAGCGTCTTAACTTAAACTAGATGATAGGTAAATATCTTTGATATTAACTTTCTAGCTTTAAGATAGGATATGAAATGAATCTTGGGAGATACTGATTTACCTTCCCACTCAAAGACTGGCTCATCTGGAAACTGAAACTTTATTACTTGAGTAAGACAATTTATGGATGCATAACAGGAATGGAGACAATCCATACCAAGAATAAGGTCAAAGTCAACCATGTCTATTCTATAAAACCTGCTAACATAACTCTATGAAAGACAGTTATAGGACACTTTTTATAGATCTGTTTGGAAAAATCTGACTCACCTACTGGAGTAGAAATGGAAAAGGGCTTAGAAAGCCTTTTAGGATCTATCCGAAAATTTACCACAACTAACAGAGTCATATAAGAGAAATTTGACCCTGGGTTTAATAGAACATAAACATCAAAATAAAAGACACGAAGAATACCTATAACAACATCTAGGGAGTTCTCCTGCTCCTAACAGGATGGTAAAACATAGAAGTGATTCTGGCGCTGACCGCCACTGGTACTGGATGATGCGCCCTGAGGAGGGGCTGGACGACCTAGAGGAGCTGGTGCACTAGTAGCCTACATTTAGGGATGAACATATCTTCTTCCTTGCTTAGCATACGTGCATTACTTGATACCATGGCCCAACTAACCACATCCAAAACAACCTTTCTATCCTAAAAAGCACTCATCAGGATGATTCTTACGACATCCAGCATATGCAGGATAACTAGGCCTTCCACCCATACTATTATGAGATCTGGACATTGAAGTCTTACCCTACTATTCCTGTCTGGTTTTGGATGCAGGGGAACTAGCTGAAGATGGCACCGGCATAGACTGGAGACTCTAGAAATATGAAGGATTTTCCCCTACAAATCTTGACTGACCATACTCAAACTTCCCAGTTCTAGCCTTCTTGTTTCCTCTATCTCTTCCCTTCAACTTTTTGGCTAAATCTATTGGGCATGAGTCATCAATCTAGATAGATCCATATCTATAATAAGCATGGCAATCCTACACTCCTTGACTACCAATCCAGATACTCCGATAACAAATTTACTCATACTAGATCTAGTGTCAGCTATCAACTCAAGAGCATACTTCGATAATTAGTTGAACTTAAGGTAGTACTCCTTCACTTTCATTAAGCCCTACATTAGGTTCATGAACTCCTCAATATTTTCTTACCTCAACTCATGCGGAAAGAACCTTTCTAGAAACGTATCTTGAAACACTTGCCAACTCATGGGAGTTGTATTCTCACCCCTGCTTTTCTTCCACATAACAACCTAATCATAAGAAACATCCTCCATCCTATTAGAAGCCAATTCTACACTCTTCTCTTCAGTAACCTGCATAACTTAGGTGATCTTTTTCACCTTATCAAGATACAACTATAGGTCCTCATCTACCTTTGACCCAAAGAATTCGGGCAGATTTATTCTCATAAAGTCATGAATTCTAGCTGCAGCTAAATCACGCTCTTTCTAACATAGGCTCACAACTTATTGGTTGTCCTAAACATTTGCATTCATAGCTTAGGCCAATTCCTGAAAGGTATCTTGATATTCGATAGGAGACATATTCTTATTCAAAGGATCAACGGCTGGGGTACCTGGTTATCATTTCTGTGGGCATTAGCTCTGCGAGGAGGCATATTCTATCATGAAAGAGGATAAGTTCAAAGTAGATATAGATAGATATAAGCATGCTGGATAATGAAAGAATGAGATAAATTCCTAAAATATCCTGTAGCCTCTTGCTCATAAATGTGGCACGCTTTGCACCGATGATCAAGACTCTATATATTATGACTTGTCTGACTCCCTAGGACTCTCTAAACCTTAGGCTATGATACCAAATTTTTAATGCCTTGGAAATAGATGATGATTGAGACTATGAGTAGCCTCAAGATAACCCTGCAATCCTGCTACTAGATTTGTAACTTATTTTAAGATAAACTAATCAAGTAACAATGTTGAATTATATTAAAACTTAACTGAAATAAGATGAATGTACTATCTGAACAACTACTACTGAAAGTCTGAATAATAGCTAGTAGTTTGAAAAGCCTATACTACTAAGAAACTAGAAAGCCATTGGGAAAAACCCCCAACTGACTCAAACTAAACTTAAAGAAACCAATCAAATACTATCAAAGCTAGAAATTGGGATAAATCAGTCCTTGAACCATTAGGACTCATCAGCTATTGGGATGTCGATAGAGATGCCTGAAATTACTTAAATTGGTAAGACTGAGCACCTGAACCTACATCATTAAAAAATGTATCACATAGACATATATATGGATCAAAACTTTGAGGATGTACTGAGCATGTGGGGGTGAATGCATAAGTAAAAGTATTATCTTAATGTTATAAAAGATTCATAGAATATACTTGTTGTATGTAATGACTCACGTGGATGGAATAACTGAAAGCTGAAAATCATAGATCATGAACAATAAAACATACTGTATCAAACTGGTGAGCCAACACATTTCAACTCTAAAAACTGAACTATTTTCTGTCCTTCTTTTCTGTTAGACCATAGGAAATTTTAGTAAAAGCTTTTCTATTAGGTAATTCTTTTAAAAGTTGTTATATTATTTTTACTAGTAGGATGTTCTTCTAACCAACATACACTATACGAGATATCATAGTGACCAACGTCTTGTTCCCATAAGGGGAAAATCTCACGTTGGGTAGAGGTATCATACTCTTGCCAGAGAGTATGACCTGAGCTGAGTGATCACATATGTAACTATCATCCATATAGAAATCGGAATAATAAATTTGTACCTATGTTGGCTTGTAGTTCTAGGAATGTAGTATATGCTAAATCCACACTTCCCGCTCGGTGCTAAATACTACTCCCTGTAATCTGTATGCACATCCTATAGGAAATCCACTTTTAAAAGTCATAATGTTTCATACTGAAAGCTAACTGTGCATCTGTTCATTCAAAACTGAATTTAAGCTATAAAGTGGATTCCATATCTTAGCTAAAGATCAAAAGATTAAATTTTTATTCAAAGCTTTCATAAACATATCATAGGATGCTTAAAAGCATAATCATTCTTGAAATAGCAATGTTCAATTAGGGATTGATAACCCATCATTAATTTCATGACAAATCATCTTAAAGTTCATGTTTTATAATGAAAATATTCATAATTCCACTCAAAATCTTTAAAGTATAGCCACACTCATGAATTTAAGAAAGTAGACATGCAATTCAACTTTTGAATCACTTGAAATCTCAAAATCTTCAATTATCAATAAATGGGTATGAACCCTAAATAAAAATTTCTGTAAAATCATGTGAATTTGTAATTAAAACTAGTTTTGGGCACAAGGATGAATGATTTCTCCTTGTTCAAAATCTCACATAGCTTTATTGATGAACTAGATGAAGAAGCTTGGTTTTTAGATCCTATTTGTGCTCTTGAAGGATTATTCTTGGAATTCTTGAATTGGTAACCTTGAATCTTGAACTACTTTGGGAAAAGAATGGTGGGAATTTGGGGATTCTTAAAGTTGAATATTGAAGCCTAGTGTTTTAATTGAGAGGGACTTGATGAACAATGAGCATATTTTTCTTAGTATTATGGTTAATCTTAAGTCTACATGATTTTGGGGAATGATGAAAGACAAATTTCCCTTGGGGTTTAAAATACCACAACTGGAACACCAATTATAGCCCCATCGCGATGTAGTGAGTGGGTCATTGCTATACCCACCATGATATGGTGGAATTGCGGTGACTCACTGGATTGTGACAATTTTTAATTCAGGCCTCATCGTGACGCGATGGCATTCTAATCGCGATACTCACTGTGATGCAATGCAATCACGACGAGCAACTAGAAACTAACAAATGTTAATTTGGCCTACACCGTGATGCGGTGGCCTCCTCACCGTGATGTGGTAGCCTCATCACTATGATGAAATGGCCTCCTCACCATGATGATCACCATGACGTGGCCTAATTATGGTCAGCTACTATTTTGCTAACTCGAATGTGATCCAATATTCATCCTAAGATTCAAAAACTTACCTGAACATGCTATTTTCACACATGAATATAATTTAACTCAAAAATCATTATGTCAAAGCTCATAAGGTCAACTTAATAATCTTTGAAGTTTAAAGAGAGTCAAAATGACTAAGTCCCTTAACTCTTAGCTTTATTTTTAGGTTCTAAGTGATTAAAGTACATACTAAGGGATGGACTGAGCTAGAAATATTTGGGGTATTATATGTCGGTTGTAGTTATCTTCCATAGTCTTAGTTCAGTATTCATGCTATATCATATTATGTTTTCATGACCAAGTGTATAATTTTCAGACATTCAGTTACTCATGTTATCTAAATTGTCTCAGTTTATGGTTTACTTGGTCTTGTATTCTTTTTACATGTTCATACATCTATGTACAGTGTCTGTATGTATTTCAGTTATCCCCTACCTCACGTACCAGTACATTAAAACTATTGGCTGCATAATCTCTTTTGTGCTATATTGATTTAACAATATAGGTTTAGACACTCAGTTCCCTGATCGTCCTTAGCCAGGTCAGACCTATCTTGCAGCAATAGTGATGACTCCTCATCCATCAAGGACAAGTTATGTTTAGTTATTTTCAGTATTTCTTTCATTTTAGTTACTCAAAGTTATTTGTTGGTTTGTCCCATCAACTCCTCATGTCTTAAAGGCTTTCAGATGAGATATTTAGATATTTAGATTTATTTTTTGTATCTTTTATCAGTGATTCAGATATGTTGGTATTTGATTCATTATCCCACCTTGACAGTAAATATATCAGTTCAACTTTCGTATACAATACTTTATTATTATTTTATTCAGTGCTCGTAGTAGGTACCACATCATGGGTTAACTTGGGGTTACTTATGGCCGTAAGCACCGTGTCACGACTAGGGGGTAGACTTGAGTCATGACAATTACTATTCTTTTTCTGATGTATTATACAAATCTATATGTTGTATTTAAAGATGGGTTGAATTAATATATTCATTTTGTACTTCATTTTGTAATATTATTATATTATAAGCTCTTGTACTAATTCCACCAGGTTATGGGACTATCTTATGTATTTTAGTATTTTATTTTATTTATTTTGCATTTTCCTTTCATTTCTCTTTGTTGTCTATTACTAATAGTTTTGGACTACAGGTTGGCTTGCCTACTAATGGGTTATAGTAGGTGCCATCATGGCTTGAGGAATCGAGTTGTGATAAATTGGTATCAGAAACTGACTTACTGATGTGTTGGTACAAAATCATACTGTCTAGTGGAGTCCTATGGATCGGTGCAAAGACATTCGTAACCTATGTTTGGGAGGCTAAGGTGCATTCCTTAGTAATTCAATTCTTGACTCTTTGTCATGTGTTCGTATTTCTATGACCCTCAATTCGATTCTATCCTAGATGGATGATGTAAGGTTGTCAATAAATGCATACGAGACTTCAACATACATTTCTAGGGCTTTATTATAGAATTGAACTAGGGATTCTAGGATAGATATCGAAGATCTTCAGCTTCAGTTAGAGGATTTGGGGCGAACCTAGGCTCCAGTAGATTTTGCGACCATTTCATCCTTTTGAGATTTAGCACTAGAGATCCCAAGTATTTTTATAGGTACCTCATAGCCTGGGATGACATCTGGTTCAGTGAGCAGTTCTCATGCAAAGTTAGGTTTATTGGTATTCATCGGGGTTCTTTATCGGTTACAAATTATGAGATTGGGTTTCTTGAGTGGGACAAACATATTATTTTTCTATATTTTTATATCATTATATGATGCGTGGATATATTAAAAAATTAACATTGCCTCTTTATTTGGCATCAGAGCACTTGATAGAAGTTGGGTCTTCATTCTCTTAGGTTGTTAATCATGCGAGGTCCACAGAGAGAGCATATGTTGAAACTTATAGTGGTTGTGGTAAGAGGCCATGTCATTAGTACAATGCTATTGGTCTTCTATTTGGGAGTGAGGATCTTCCAGGTGGAGGACATCTTTACTTGAAACCTATTGGTTCTATGGATGTCGCGTTTAAGACTTTGGGTGTCTCTCAAATTAGTCATGGTGATAGAAATGGGTAGAGTTCTCATCAGACCTTATGGTGTTATTTTGTATGGGTCTTCAAGTCATGGCGGATATTTTGGATTAGGAGGGGCGGTATCTCAATGTATTTTAGGAGCTTGTTTTGATTATGGTGATATGGGACATTGGTCTAGAGATTGCCCCAAATGTGAGTTGGCTGGTTAGACAATGTTAGCATGTATTCCTCACCAGCCTATAGTTCCTCAGGTGTGTTACAATTATGGAAGGGATGGTTATTTTAGTAGAGAGTTCCCTCAGCATTAGTTAGTCATCCAGTTGGGGTTAGCTTGAATATTTTTCCAAGTTAAGGCTTCAAGTGTTTGCTACAATTGCAAAGATACCAGTCACTGATCTAAAGAGTGTCCCCAACATTGGATTAATGATCATTCAGATTATTCATACCAGCCTCATGGTGTTATATCATCGTCTATTAGGGGAAGTCTACTTAGCTCCTTGATTGATAATCAT
Source organism: Capsicum pubescens (assembly GCA_030864215.1). Lineage (NCBI taxonomy): Eukaryota > Viridiplantae > Streptophyta > Magnoliopsida > Solanales > Solanaceae > Capsicum > Capsicum pubescens. The sequence continues at coordinate 203,025,514 of CM061546.1, read as the reverse complement.
TCGGTCCGTCTGTGTATGGACTCTTTCAAATTTGTTCTCCCTCAGACATATCAGGCATGTGACTTTGTATTTCACTATGATATGTGCGGCTTTTTATTTCCTACCTTTACTTTTTCATTAGTGTGTATTAGGGTTCTCGTACCCATCAATAATAGGATGCCTTGGTAGAGTTATATCGATTATTGTGTGCCTTGATATAGAGTTCATGATTACATGACTACCCTTGTAGATTATTTCTTTTAGTAGTGGATGGTGTGGATCAGTGTTGATTTTTTCCTTGGAGGTGTAGCACTTTGGTTCGAGTCCTATTTACCTTGGCATATTATCCTTCCTATGGCCCAATAGTGGTACTTTATATCGATTTTCATTTTTGGCAATGCCTATTATATATATTGATGTTTATATTATTATTGTTATTTTGTGATTGCTTGATGTTATTGATCCTCGCTTAATAGATGGATAGACTAGCAGTATCTAGGTAAAAATCCCTTCCTCATGACTTTTGTTTGTTGAGGTGCGCGGTGATGTCTCCTAAAGCTACGCCGCCAAAGAAGGCTAAAGCAGTCGATGCAAAATATAGTAACCTAACTCAGGTTCGGGTCAAATCCCAAGGGAATACATGAATTTCTCTTTAGTTTGCTGAAGTACACATGCAGTACTGAAATGTAAATGGGGGGTTTGTAGTTGTAAATAGCCGACAGTAATAGAACTAAACTTTGTTTGTTAGCAATCAGAAATGAACACTAGGACTGTGTTCCCCTTCGCTTCTCATGCTTTGTTAAACCAACCTAATATCTTGCATGTAGAATCTGATAAGCTATGTACCATCAACTATCTTGTGGAATCAGTGATGAATTTCACCATTTAACTTTTGAGTCTCATGATGTCTCCTTACTAACCCTTATCCTACATCCCAGTTAACTATTACCTTATGAGTCTCAAGTTATTAGATGAAAGATAATTACCTTAAGTAGATGATGTTGATTAGCCTAGATCGATAATTAATCTTCAAATTACTGTTGTGATTATCTTTTCATAATCTCAACTCCTCTTGAGAAGTAAGTAGTGATATATTAGGAGGGATCCTAATGTTTGCAACTTCTAAGAAATCTATTAAACCAAACACAACCACAATACATGCAAGCATATTGGTTCAAAACAACTTAGCACTTCCCCTTCTTTGTCAATCCGCCATGTTTCCCACAACCCTAGGTAAGGGCTTTAGCCACTCATTGTTGTGAAACAATCAATGACATTCATAATTGAAAGTATTAAAAAATATCACAATAATTAATGAATAAAAACCCAATGTTTTGAATCAAATTATCAACCAAAATCAAGAACAAAGCAATCCCAACATCAAAATTGAATCCTGGAACCAAAAATGTGTTTGTAAGTTTCAAGAGTGTATAACCTTACTAAAAAAATGTTAAAAGGGTATATATATAGAATGTAAGGAAACCCTAGGAAACAACTCTCGAACAAAGAAGGAAAATTAAGGTTGATGGCTACTTATTGGGCTGTAGGTGGTCCCACGTACGTGCCTAGGGCCTTAAAATTTTCTGGATACTCTCTGGACTTGACTTTTCTGCAACATATTCTTGTACCTACGAACTGTAGATGGCACCCACGGCCATAGGTGCCCTCCATACAAGGCAGGGTCAACTTTTCCTGCTTATGATTTTTTGTATCTCAGCTTCCCTGACACATACACTGGTACCTACACACCATAGGTAGAATATACGGGTTGTAGGTGCCCTTTTCAGTGGTCAAAAACATCATTTTTCACTACTTTTCTTCAGAATAGTTCCAAAACCTAATTTTCGACAGTACATAACACAAAACACATCATAGCAAATAAAAAGACCTAAGTAACTTGCATATTTTCATCGTTTTAAGAAGCGAAAGTGATATGAAACCATAACACATCAACACCCTCAACTTAGAACATTTGTATGTTCCCAGGTAACACAACACAACAAAAGATACAAAAATAATGCTTAACTTGGAGAAACCTAAACTATCTACGGTAGTCAATCATCAAAATTAAGCTCAAAACATTCCCCCCTCCTATTTCAACACTTTAAAAATAACTTTATATATACATGAAGTTAAAAGTGTGACATAAGGGAATAAAGATATTGAATTATGTTAGCAATAAACGACCTTGCATATATACTAGTTACGCTACCCAAATAAGTAAGTGGCGAGAAATACGACCCATGTGCCCTCACAACAAAGAAGTCCCACTATTTCATATGAAATCATGCATGTTAATGTGGGAACGGTAAAGACACACTCACACTCACTAGAGAAGTTTCACCAATGCGCATCAAATGCCATAGGATTACCCTTATTTTCTTTACCTTAGCTTTTAGACAGTCAAGTTAGGATCGCTATAGGACTTTATTCGCCTTGTAATGCAGGATTAGGGGCTGGTATAATACATATGGATATTTTTAGTTAGTAAGCCTTCTTGGCACTACACTTACTTAGGGGTCCACTTATCAACCAATTTTCTTTATTCCACCTTTATCTCTCACTTTTTTATTCTTTTATTGTACATTCAGGTTGGGTGTTTTTTTTATTCTTTATCTTTCTATTTTTCATAATTTTTCTTTTCATTTATTTTTATTTTTCTTCCACACCTAGCCCCTACTATTTTTTTCTCTTATTTTATGCTTCTTTATACCTACTTCATATTGCGCACCCCTATGATAGTCACTTTCAACTTAGGAAATTTACCTGAATTGAGGTGCACAATGTCTAAGGAGGACTAGGGCCAAAATAGGTTCATTATTAGACAAATTGGAAGTTGAAAGTTGAAAAAAATAAATAGGCTAGAAGGCTCAAAAATAGGGATCAAGGGATACTTATTCACACATGGAAGGACATTTAGCCTAAAAGTTGACTTATTTTATTGACGACCTATGATCCTTTCCTAATTGTCTCTTCTATAACCTAGGAAAAACTAAACAGGCAAGTTTTGGATTTAGCACATAAAGGAAACTAAGTAGTATCTCACACACACATGGACCAGGGTCACATTACAAGCTACTACCTATGCAGTTCATGCATAAGTTAGCTATGCATATCATGTCCCCAATCCTAATTCCATATCGATATTCATAATGTCCACACATATATACATATCATACATGTCTAAAAGAAATTTTTAGAGGGGTGTCATTTTTCTCAAAAATCAACATAAAAAAAGTCAACTGCAGATACACAAAAATTCTCTTAATTACATAAAAACACATCACACTACGAAGAAAACACAATATGACACAAAATGTAACCTAGACATATTAGTGCTACAACCATACCATATCCAAAAGGCAAAGAAGCACAACAATAAAATTTCATGGCAGTTATGGTACACTCCACCCCCAACTAAAAGACTATGAACTATCCCTAGTACGTGAAATAAATGTAAAACAAGGGAATGAGGATATACCTGGGATGCACTAGGCATCTGTATCATGCTCATCTTCATGTGAGGGTATCTCGACTAGAAGAGGTTGTGGTAGTGGCGGTGCACTACTAGAGGATGCACCCGCAGCTTGATCAACACACCTCTACCTATAAGCAAAGAAAATCTTTCTTAAATTATGTATGGCTTATTTTAAGACCTAATTAAATGTCAAGTTAGGATTCTACAGAACCTCATCTCTATCTCTCTAGGTTCCAACTATGGGGACCGTCTCCTCAGTCTCTATGAACAAATCAAAACATCTAGATCCATGCAAAGGTGTCGGCTGAAAAACTAAAGGTATAACTGGAGGGATGGAAAGAATATTACTCTTAGTGAGAGAGCATATCTATGCCTGTAGTATGGGTATCTCCTCCCTAATCTAACCCAGATAGGGTTTCTTAATATCACTGAATCAAGGTGATGCTTATCCCTCAAAATAATTTATATGGGAATACGCCTCAGTACTAAACTCTGACATGTCAGCCCTATGTGCAGCCTATAATCTAGTCACTTCCACCTCTAGTGTAATTCAAACCCAAGGCTAGATCTACCCATACAATGATTCTACGCCAGTAACAATATTATCTAGATAGGTGGTAGTAACATGCTGTCTCTCTACTAAGATCTACAAGAACTCTCATGATACAACTACCATACTTGTAGCAACAGATGTAGTAGTGGGAAGATAGGGCACTGAAGATGTTCGAATGGGTTCCGAAGCATAAACTTAGACTAAAGTAGATGTAGTTGGAGTCTCCTCGCCCTGAGTTCTTATATTAGGGACCTCTATCTGCTACCCCATCTCAAAACCCATACTAGCATTAATATCTCCACCCTATCTGTCACTCGGCTTTATAGAAATTGATGGGACCTCAAACCAGGCTGGAGTCACTATCGAAGGCTTATAGTATGTCTGGGAAAGGGTTTACTAGATCCTTGATTGTAATGTCCCGAGAGAACACCCTGGGTGTCACACGGTGCTTATAGTCCCGAGGGACCATATGCTAACCCATGAGCTAGTACCTATTATGAGTACTGGATAACATGATCATAAATACGGAAGAATACTGACATGCCATAAGGTTTTACTAACTGAATTCAAAACTAAAATATGATTCTATAGAAATAACTGACTAAATTTGATAAACTACTAATAAACTAGATAACTAAATGTAATGTCTGAATACTGAATAACTGACTCTAATGTCTGATAAGCTTCTAAAACTGAATAACAGTGAGTTGATGGGACAGGCCCTAACTAACTATTTAATTAAGACATAAAATAAAGTAAGTCTGTCCTTGAAGTATGAGGACTCACCATTACAATTGTTGAGAATCTGATAAGTCTTATCTCTAGCCGAGAACTGAGTGTCAGAACCTATGATATAATGCATCATAGTTCAAACGTAAAGGTATGCGATCAATACTTTGAATGTACTGGTATGCTAAATGAGGTAGGCCTATAAGCATAGTTTAATAAACAGAACTAATAATTAACTGAATATGCATGTAAAGCATGAAGTACTGAATAGAGAGCATGAAATTTATAGGTACTGGGAATATGTGGAAATCTGTAAATACTGAGTATGCATGAAAATCCATAAATACTGAAGATACATAAAAATCTATTGATACTGAGGATACATGACCAAGCATATAACATGAACTGAGTAAAATTTGAAAACTAAAATACTGAAGTAACGAAAATCTGTATGCTTTGATTAAACAACACTAAGACTGAATAAATGAACTAGGACTATAACTGACACTATATCTGAGACTATAGGAGGTATCATCTAACCGACATTCCCTAATTTGAGCTAATCGGGGTCCAACCTATAACCCCAGTTGGAAGGGTGTTAATACTGTGCCACGGGTACTAACATTGGCTACATTGATCCACTAAACTGATATAATGTCCAAAGGACTAAGGATGTCAAGCTTGAACTGATGGGTGACCTCTGCAAGAGAGTCAAGCCTAATCTGACGGGTGACTTCTCATATTCTATCCTGGCTACGTAGTTTTGGAGTATAGGGACTGCTACTAACGACTCTACATATATGATGGGGAAGACGCAATACCTACACTTGATCGGTGTTAAATCCTCTCCCAATGAAAGACATTGAAATGCTAGACTATTTAGAGTTTAACTGACTGATATTTGACTATTCTGATAATGCTCATAGTATGTTCTGAAGACTATTCTGTAATGTACTGAGACTAGACTACATAAACAACTATGGTTTGCAGGTATTCACTACCCCCTGGACTAAAAAATAACAATGGTAAAATGACACTAAAGCTTGGGGGACAAAGCATGAAAGCTCTTATTAAATCAATCACTCTTGTAAGCATTTTATCAAACACTTGTAGTTCATGGTTTAATACAATCATAGGAATGTCATGGAACTTATAGAAATGGTATGAATTCGACATAATATTATTAAATCATGGTTTAATTCAATAAATAATACTATTAAAACATGGATGATTGAATAACAACAATAATTTCATTGAATCAGAGTATAAAATAAATAGTACATGGAGATTCATGGGTGAAATCACAATTTAAAATCAATTAAATTGGAAAGATCAAAATTTTATTATTTAAATAGGATACTTGGTGTAATACCCCAATTTTCTAAAATCGAAATGCCACATGGTGCTCATGATCCCGAAGGACCACAAGCTAACCCTTTTCTGATATTTGTACCTAAGCACTGCATAATATACTGGAATAGATATGGAAAACTGGCAGAATCTTACAATAAGGTTCAAAACATCTAAAAATACTAGAAACTGAAAAAAATTGAATACTAATACATTTGTCCAAAAAGCCAATAAACTGTCTGATATGTGGAGTTAATGGGATATGTCCCCAACTAACTCTGTCTACTGAAAATAAACTGAGTCTAATTTCATAATATAATAAGGATCATCCGCAAATGATTAGGACTAACTTCTAAGTCAACTACTGCTGGTTGAGTCTGGACTGCTAAGGGTGCCTTGGCTCTCACTCTTTTGAACCTATGATATAAGACACCATAGGGCAAGAGAAAAATATGCATCAGTACTTTGAATGTACTAGTATGCTAGATGAGGTAAGGCTAAATGAAAAGGATTATGCATGAACAAAACTTAACTGAATAACATGAGAGTACTGAATGAGAATATACGTATGGACTGAATACTACCTTTTGAATACTTGAACTTCTGACAACTGAGTTTACTAATACTGATATCTGCGTTTACTAACACTAAGAGTCTAAATAACTGAGTCTACTAATAACTAAAATCTAAGCTTACTAATATCGACTAATTAAAACTAAGATCAAACTTATCTAGCGGATGATCTTCAAATCTAGTAATAATGATAAAGAATGATTGAATCCGAGTTTGAGATCAGGCCTATCTAGCAAGCGATCTTTGAATCGATTAATAATAGAAATAATGGACGGAGTTTGAGATTAGGCCTATATAATGGGTGATCTCTGGATATATTAGTACTAATACTAATTAATTTTATGTGAGACCAGGCCTATCTAGAGGGTGGTCTATGAATATATGGAACTATATAAGTTCCTTACTGAGATGGGTAACTGTGTCTGACAGTCCTTAATACTGAGTTCTACTCTGAAGCTGATACTGAAACTGCAACTGTGGAAGTTCTCACTTAACCGATATGCCCTGAATCTGATCTAGTGGGGTCCAACCTGTAACCCCTGCTGGAAGGGTGTCAATACCGTTCCACGGGTATAGACACTACTATGGTCAAACCTCTCTAATGGGTGACCCTAAATAGGAAGTCAAGACTAAGGCAACGAGTGACTCCTAGAAAGTAGTCAAGCCTTAATCTAGCAGGTGACTCATGATCCTGCACTGGCTACGCAGTTCTAGAGTGTAGAGATTTTTTCTAAAAACTCTTCCTCTCTAACGGGGAAGCCGTCATCCCTGCACTCGCTCGGTGCTAGTTCCTATTCCCAACTGAAAGACTCTAAATTGATTCTTATCTGAACTTAGACTGAGCTGAATCTATTACTGTTCATATTTCTTGACTAATCTGACTGAGTTCACTTTGTTCCATTAGCTGATGGAATGCTACTTGGATTCTACTATCTAGCTAAATGCCACTGAATTCTTGTTAGCCTACTGAGTCTCACTGAAGTCTGAACTGAATACTAAATACTACTGAGTACTAACAAATACTGATTACTTCTGAATATTATTGAGTCAGAACTGAATACTAAGTCGGATTAGACTTATACTGAGACTGGATTGCACTTATGCTGAGATCACTGAATTTTCTTTAGTTCTGTAACTGTCTGAATTCTACGGAGCATAGAATGACTAAGATTATCCTGAGACTGACTCATCTATAGGCAAGCAACTCAATTTTGGGGATTTAATACCCCCAGGACTCGATAACATAAATATCATAAAACAGGACAACTTATACATGACATGATAATAGGCTATCATCCACAACATAATCAATGCGATATCTCGCCAATCACTTGAATATCATGAACATATAAAGGTATAGGAAATGCATACCAATATCTCAAAGTTCACTCAATAAGGAATACAAGTGAATAGGAATTCATACAACATATCATAAATCATTCAATAAGATTTTTCAACAAACACTTGGCTTACATGAACTTATACATAATTGGGGATTTCTTGCTAACCATGCTATATTGACTCTACTTCCTTCACATAAGCATTTTGTCAAACATGCGGGGAGCATACTTTGGTTATACAACAAATACTACACCAAAGAATCATGATTACACCAACCAACTTGCAAAATTTATGGTTTAACATGGAGATGATGCAATTTAACCCATATCAAGACCAAGACTTGCAACTTGTATTCAAAAGCATGAATTAAAACTCAACAACACGTAACTATGAACTTCAATACACATAAATCATGAAATCTCATAAATACAGAAACTTTGTAATTTTGAAAAGGATTCTTGAACTTCTTGGGTGGAAGGAGCCCAAGAATCAACATCTAACATACCTTAGGAGACTCTTTCTAGTAGATTCTTAGAGAGATTCTTAGTTACTTGAAGAAGGGTTTTGATCTTGTTCTTGGGTTTTGATCTTGAAAGAAACCCTAGATTTTGATGTTATTGATGAATAATGAAGTTAGGAGCCTTGATCTGATATAAATACGTGCTAAAAAGAGTGGAAAAAGACCAAAAAGCCCTTTTAAAACCAACTTAAAATTACTGATCTGGACATGCGACGGTGGGGTACGACGACACGTCACTAAGTCGACGGTCCGTCGGTCCTGAATGTCACACTTGTCCAGTGAATGGAACTACTGCCTCATGGCGACAGCTATGGGTGATGGCCCATCGCTAACTCGACGGTCCGTCGGCCTGCCCATCGCACCTGGGCAGTTCAGACAGCCTTCTGTAAAACGTCTGTAACTTTTTACCCCAACATCGGATTTTGACGAATTTGGTATTGACGGAAAGATTATTTGATTCTCCACATGACAAAAAGTTTATATTAGAAAAATTCTACATGGTTTAAAATATTTCTCACTTGGGAAGTCATCCCTTAATCATATAGAGATGGAAATAGACTTTAAGGAAGTTTGGGGTATTACACTTAGACTCCATGGATAAAAGGAATCTATGGATGAAAATATAACTTACTTAGATTAATGAATTTAGAAGTATTGATGGAGAGTTCTTGAGATTTGTCCTTAAATTTGAGAGTTAGGGTTCTTGTTCTTGAAGAGAGTTGATTTTAATTTGAGAGAATAATGCAAAAGTAAGCAAATAATGCTCTCTTAGGGTTAAATACCGTGTTTAGATAGATTTGGGGCTATAGGAAAAGTAAAAATGACCTCTATAATTTAAAATTGCAAAACTGGAAAAAATTCTTGATTTTCACCCATGCCGCGATGCGCCACTATTGTGCCAAGCCACTGGAATAGGGGCAATTGGGAAAATGCACAGTGGCGAGATGCGGTGTAATTGCGTTGCCACCTTTTTTGTGACCTAGAAGCTTACCACGATGTGGTGGAATCGCGGAGAGACACTAGAAACTACCAAATACCAATTTGGCATTTGGCGGAACGTGCCAAGATCATGCCCCTTCACTAAAAATTGCCAATCATCATTTAGACTGGCTCCGCGATGTGCTAAGGGTTAAAATGACGGTGCTTAACGACTGAAACTTAAAATCTCCATAATATCTTTCCCGGTTATCGGATTTGGGAAAATTTTATATCGTTAGAAACATAATTCAATTTTCTACACAATGGAAGGCTCTAAACTTACAAATAATGAGTGTTTCAAAAATTTCATATACAAATACTCATGTATTGGGACTTAGATTATGCTAAGGAAATGCGAGGTATTACAATATCTCCCCCTTGGGATCATTCGTCCTCGAATGAGACTGGTTAAGCTAAGGAAAAATTGATGGGCTGAGCTTACACACATAATATACATATCTAATGTATGGAATACATGACTGAACTAATTCCTGAATGCACGACTGACTTAAACATGATGTTCAACTGAAATAGAGCATGATAAGGAAAATCTTAAGAAGATTAGTACCTTATACTGAATCTGGATTCACAGGGAAAAGATGAGGATACTTGTTCTGCACATCTGCCTCATCTTCCCAAGTGGATCCCTCAATGGACTGATTCCGCCAAAGAACTTTGACCAATGGAACTTCTTTGTTCTTTAGTCTACGAACTTGATGACCAAGAATTTCGACTGGAACTTCCTCAAAGGAAAGACTGTTCTGAATATCTACAATTTCTAAAGGAATAACTATAGCTGGATCACCAATAAAATTTTTTAACAATGAGACATGTAACACTGGGTGTACTGAGGCTAAATTTGAAGGCAACTCAAGCTCGTCGGCTACCTTTACGAAACGATTGATAATTCTGAAGGGATCAACATATCGGGGACTGAGTTTCCATTTTTGGTCGAATCTCTTCACTCTCTTCATGGTAGAGATTTTCATGTACATAATGTCACCAAACTCAAACGTGAGATCCTTTCTCCCCACATCAACATATGATTTTTATCGGCTGTAGGAAGCTCTAAGCCTTTCTTTAATCAACTGAACCTTCTCTAAGTATCAAACACCAAGTCAGGCCCTACAACTGCAGCCTTACCTACTTCAAACCAACCAATTGGATATCTACATATCCTACCATAGAGACCCTCAAATGGAGCCATATTAATGTTGGAATAATAACTGTTATTATATGCGAATTCAATCAAAGGCAATTGGTCCTCCCAACTACCTTTAAAATCAACTACGCATGCTCTCAACATATCTTCTAGAGTCTGAATGGTCCATTCTGCTTGACCATCTGCCTGAGGGTGGAAAGTTGTACTGAGATGGACTTGGGTACCAAGACCTTTTTGGAATGCTTTTTAGAAATGAGAGGTAAACTTGGTGCCTTTATCTGAGATGATAGATTAGGGAATATCGTGCAACCTGACCAACTCTTTGAGATAGAGTTTAGCATAGTCCTCAGCTGAATAAGAGTTGTGCACTTGCAAGAAATGAGATGATTTGGTCATTCTGTCTACTATAACCCAAATAGAATCATGCTGATGACGAGTACGAGGCAAAAACAAAGTCCATGTTAACTTTCTCCCATTTCCAAGTGGGAATACTGAACTCCTGCATGGACCACTAGGCTTCTGGTGCTCAATATTAACTTGCTGACACATAGAGCATTTAGCTACAAACTCTGCAATATCTTTCTTCAACTCACTCTACCAATATATCTCCAGCAAATTACGGTACATCTAAGTGGCCCCTGGATGAATAGAGTAACACGCACCATTTGCTTTTGCAAGAATTTGTTGCCTCAAGTCATATATACCAGGCATACATAGCCGACCCTGACAACACATCACACCATCTCCCCCTTAGGAGAAAACCTCCACCTTCTGATCTCTAACTGATTCTTTCAACTTAACTAGATTGATATTTCTTTCTTGCTTTTCCTTTACCTCAGAAACTAGAGATGATTTTGAGTTACTCTGCACCCATACACTACCTTTTGCTGAATCGAGTAAGCGAATATCTAGTCGGGCAAGATGATGATCATCATGAGCTAACTTATTCTTACCATCCTCAACATGAGCAACACTACCCATAGAGATTCTACTGAGAGCATCAGCCACTATATTGTCCTAGCCCAAATGATACAAAATACTCATGTAATAATCATTTAACAATTCTAACCACCTTCTCTAATGTAGATTCAATTCTTTCTAAGAGAACACATACTGCAGGCTTTTAACACATCTACATGCACTGCATAAAAGTAATGCCTCAAAATCTTTAAGGAAAATACTACTACTGCTAACTCAAGATCATGAGTCGGATAATTCTTATTATAGGGTTTAAGTTGTATGGAGGCATAGGCTATGAACTTACCTCTCTATATGAGGACACAACCCAAACCTACTCTGGATGTATCACACTACACAACAAACCCATTTGAACCATCTGGCATGGTAAGAATTAGGGCTGAGTTGAGTCGAGTCTTCAACTCCTGAAAACTCTTCTCCCAGGAATATAATCAGTGAAACTTAACTTTCTTCTGAGTCAATCTAGACACGGGGGATGCAATAGAAGAAAATCCTTCAATAAACCGATGTTAATAGCCAGCTAAATCCAAGAAACTCCTGATGTCTAATGGAGAGATGGGTCTAGGCCAGTTTCTCACGACCTCAGTATTTTGAGGACCCATTCTAATGCCATCACCGAAAATAATATGGTCAAGGAAAGCTATTGATCTTAGCTATAATTCGCACTTACTGAATTTAGCAAATAACTGGTGAGCTCTAAGAGTTTGTAACATTATTCTGATTTGGTATGCATGATCATTTTTACTACGGGAATAAACAAGAATGTCATTAATGAAGACTATGATATACATGTCCAAGTACTGCTTAAACACTCGGTTCATGAAGTCCATGAAGGCCACTGGGGCATTCGTGAGATGAAAAGCCATAACTAGAAACTTGAAGTGACCATATCGGGCTCAGAAAGCTGTTTTCAGAATGTCATATTCCCTGACTCTAAGCTGATGATAGCTTGATCTGAGGTCTATAGTTGAAAAGTAGCTGGCACCTTGAAGTTGATCAAATAAGTTTTCGATTCAAGGAAGTGGATATATGTTCTTGACTGTGAGTTTGTTCAACTGATGGTAGTCTCTGCATATTCTGAGAGAACCATTTTTCTTACGCACAAATAGAATAGGTTCACCCTACGGGAGACGCTGGGTCTGATAAATTCCTTATCTAAAATATCCTTTAACTGTTCTTTTAACTCCTTGAGTTCAACTGGATCTATTCTGTATGGCAGAATAGATATGGGCTGAGTATCTTGAAGAAGGTCTATTCTGAAGTCGATTTCCCTTTCGGGATAAACTCTGGGAAATTCTTCAGGAAATACATCTGAGAATTCATTTACTACTAAAACTGATTCAAGAGTTGAAGTTTCTAAGTTAGAGTCTTTGACTCACATAAGATTGTAAATACACCCCTTTGATATCATGTTTCTCGCTCTAAGGTATGAAACAAACTGACCCCTAAGAGCTCTAGTACTACCCCTCTATTAGAGAACTGGTTAATATGGGAACTAAAAATGAACTATTTTATTTCTACAATCAACTGAGGTATATCATGAGTGGAGCCAATCCATGCTGAGAATGATGTCAAAATACGTCATCTCTAACTCCATGAGATCAACTGAGGTATCTTTCTGAGATATTATGACCGGACAGTTCCTGTATACTTGTCTGGCTACGATAGAAACACCTACTAGGGTAGACACAAAAAAAGGGTTATGTAAGAGTTTAGGGACTAACTCCAAAATTAACGAATATATATGGAGTTACAAAAGAAAGAGAAGCTCCGGGGTCTAGTAAGGCATAAACATGTAAGTGAAAGACCTACAACGTACCAATAACTATTGTCAGGAGAATTTTCCTATTCTTGGTAGGACTGAAGAGCATAAAATCTATTAGGACGCTGACCACTCGTAGCCCTAGAAGCTGCACCCTACTGAGTTGGGCAATCGGATGGAACTGACGACTGATGGGATTGGCCCTGTTGGCACACATCCCTACCTTTCTGAGAAACTACTCGACACTCCCAAATATAACGGCCTAACTTGCAACACCCGAAGCACACATCACTACCCACTCTACACTCACCCTGATGGTGTCATCCATATTTCTAACATAAAGGATTTGTTAGTTCTCCTCTGTTCTTCCTATGATGTAGTTCTCAATCAAGTAAGGTTAGAGAGTTGGAAGTAGGTGATATTTCCTGTGACCGCTTCCTAAGTTAGTAAATTTAGTATTCATTTCTTAATGGAGTATTGTATCTACTAAATTCCAACTAAGTTAGTATTTCTCTGAGTTGCTAGGGTTTTTCTTATTACTAGTGTGGTTTGCAACCTTGGTGAGTTCTTTAGTTTTTTTGGGTGGTTCATGCCCTACATCAAATATGGATTTGATTGCTTATGTTTTCAATCGATGATTTTTCCTCTATAGTGATTTATTCTTCAATTTTATTTTAGTTATTGTTTTGGAATGATTTAGTAAGGATATGTTTGAATTGAAAAGTATGGTTAATTTGTGTATTTGACCTTAGTTTAGACCTGTTGGCTCAATTTTGGATTTGATACTTTGGGATGCCAATTTAAAGGTTTTGATGGATTTGGAATGTGGATTCTTGTCCATGTTTAAGTTTGGTTTGGGTAGTCGAGATCGAGTGGTGTAGACTTAGTGTTGAGATTTCCACGTGAAGTTGTAGAGATTAGGTGCAACCTTTGTTTTAAGATTTATCTCAGTTGGGATTTCACCTATACACTGGCTAAGCCTACCCTTTATCTATATTTTTGGTCTTCTTCAGTTCATATGGATTGTGGTTAATAGTAGTTTAGATGATTGTCCGTTGGCATGACATTGGTTCCTTCAAATTTGCCTTTATGGTTCAGCCTTTGTAGGGATTTTGGATGATCTACTCAGCATGATAGTATGCTTGAGTTGGATTGAGCATGGCTTTACCCTTTATTAATGGGACTTCCTAGAGTGGATCATTCTATGGTTAGTATTGGTGATTTAAACTACTGGATTTCAATTTTTAGGGTCAACTAGACCAGTTGTAACATTGGCATGGATCACCCTTCATTCTCATTCTTACCTTTATGGATTTTTGGTGGAGCAGCTTCAATTCTTTGTTTTTACTGTGATCAGATTGCACGGACAAAACTTGGGTGACTTTTTTCCTGGTTTGGAGTGCATACTATGTTTGGAAAGTCAAAAAAAGGTTATGTTCGGATTTGGAGTGGGTTGCATAAATCATGCCTTGGTTCACCTTTGGCTTGGATGATTTTTTGTTTAATTATGCTGGTATAAGTATGGTATTAGTGTTTTAATGCCCCGAATCTGGTACCCAGAATGCTACACAGTGTTCATGACCCCGAAGGACCACCAGCTAACCCATGGCTGATATCTGTACCTGTATACTGTATGACATCATGTAAAATGCAGAAATAATAGAATGAAACATACTATAAGGTTCAAAATGGATAAAACATACTATCTGAGAGTACGATATATCAATACCAAAACATGAACTGAAATAAATTGTCTGAACATACTGTAGTCTGAAAGCCTCTAAAACTGAACTGTCTAAATAAGTAGTTGATGGGATATGTCCCCAACTAACTCCTGCTACTGAAATAAACTGAATACTAAAATGATAAAATAATAATCATGTCCTCGAAAGATGAGGACTCACTGCTAACTCTGACTACTGATCCTGAAATGCTACTAGTGCTTTGGAACTCGTGCTTCGGAACCTATGGTGTAAAGTAAAACACCATAGCGCAAATGCGTCAGTATGATTGAATATACTGGTATGCATGTGAGGTAGGATGAATGAAAGGGCTCACATGCATGAACTATACTAACTAACTGGATACCATGAACGTGAGAATACATGCATGAATACATAGTAACTGTAATTGAGTTCGTGATAGCATGATTACTGAGTGTGAGTACTGATAACTTGAGATACTAATAGTTGTATAACTGAAATAAATGATACTGAGTGACTGAATCTGACAGTCTAGGTTCTGATAGAACTAGCTGAGTTCCGTACTGTTCTGAGTTGATGATATCTGACAGTCATAAAATCTGAAGAACTATCTGAGTTCTTTTACTGAGACTTAATGACTATATCTGATAGTCCTGATTCTGTAACTGAAACTATGGGAAGTAGTCATCTAATCGACATGCCCCAAATAACACGTTATAGCTGAGTTGGGGTCCAATCTATAACCCCAATTGGAAGGGTGTCAATACTGCACCACGGTAAGGACAAGCTGTGGGTAACCCTTATCTAACAGTGTCCCTAAAAGAGAATAGTGGGGACCTCATCTGACAGTGCTTATCCACCTCATCAACCCTCATCTGAAAGTGTTGATGTATCAACCTATGTTTGCTACATAGTTCTAGAACGTAAGGATGACTTCTAAGAATCACACCCTCATTTGACAGTGTGTGTTTCCATCCTTGGGTTCACTTGGTGCTAATTCCTACTTCCATCTGAATAGACACTGAACATGATTAGCTGAACTGGACTAAACTGAATTCATGGAGTTCCGTTGACTGATGGAATACTACTGAGATTACTGACTTACTGAGCTTTCCTAGGTCACATGACTGACTGAGTTCAATGGATCATGGCTTGACTGAGGGTATCATGAAAACATGACACTGGCCCTAGGAACACAACTATATTTTTCGGGTACAAGTACCCCCGGGACTCGATAGAAGGAAACTAACAAGGCATGACTTTCTTGAATATGTGACCAACATCGACAATCCATAATGTCAGAATATGGGGATTGCATGAAGTACAAGTTCTAAAGAACCCCAATGGCTACACATATATCCATAATTAATTGACTAAAACATTTCATGCATGAACTTGTACATGAATGGGGAATTCATATTATCATACTAGTATGGCACTTTTCCTTTACATAGGCATTTAATCAAACACATGTTAAGCATGCTTTGGTTATACAATCATCCACACATGTAATAATCATGGATACGTCAATCAACTTGTAAATTGAAGGGTTTATCATAAATACTAAGCAAATCATCGCCTATTGGGATCAATCATTGGAACATGTATTTCAAAACAATAATCAAAACCCTACAACATCATGAACATGAATTTCCAATTTAATTTAAATCATGAACATTCATAAATACATAAATCTTGGATTTTGAAAAGAGATTCTTGAGCTTCATAGGTGAAAGGGACCCATGAATCAACATATGACATACCTGGGTTGCGAGTTTCTTGAAGTTCTTGGACTTGAAGAACTTGAATCTATTTTTTTTCTTGAAGAAGGGTTTGAATCTTGAGTTTGGGAATAGATCTTTGAAAGGAAAACCCTAATTTTTTTGATGTTGTAGAAGAATAATGAAGGCAAGAGCCTTGGTCTGATATTATTAGGTATTATAAAGGATGGTAAAAGACCAAAAAACCCTTTTAAAAAATGACTTAAAATAACTGAAACAAATATGCAACGGTAGGTGCGATGGTCCATCACAATGTCGATGGTCTTTCGGTCCTGACCGTCGCAACTGGGAAGAATAGGGGTTTACTACCTCTCCTACGACGGCTTGGGCAATGGTCCGTCGCTAGCTCGATGGTCTGTCGGCCTGATCCATCTCCCTTAGGAAAAATATTGCCTCACTTCCTCTACTGCGATGGCTTGGGATGGTCCATCGCTAGCTTTACGGTTCGTCGTCCTTAATCATCGCTCCTGGGCAGTCTTGACTATCTTTTGTAAAATGTCCATATCTTTTTCTTCCAATGTCAGATTTTGACAAAATGGATATCATTGGAAAGTAAATTCTTAACATTTTTGGGATGATTTCAGGCTAAGTAGAAGTATGGGGTATTACAAGTGTTCCATAGTGCGGATTTGCGTGGTTGAGGTTACTTTTTAGCTATTTGAGAGTGAAGTGAAAAAGTTGGTTAAAAAAGGGGAAGTTATGCACAGATCATGCGGGCCCAGTTCCTCATCCATTTGAGCTTATGTGATCTACTAATTAGTTTACTTTTGCGAATGAAAGTCCTTTTATAGTGGATGTTTTAATGATCCTCCCGGTTAATTCCTTGATTTGCATGTATTTCTTATATTTTAAGTATTCCCACAGTGGCTTCAGGTTATTTTTGACTTGCTAAAACTATTGGATTGGTTATCGAACAATTCATTTGAATTTTAGCCTCATTTTTTTATTTTGGAGCTTTAGTTGTTTAAGATTTGGTCTAGGACCAAAGATCTAAGTAAATGACCTCGGTTGAGAGTTTTGATAGCGCCATCAGCTCTGAAGCATTAATTTTAGGCTAGAGGTACCCTTGGTTCAGGTCTTGAGGATTTCAGACTTATTTTGGGCTATTGGACGAATTATATGAAAAATGGAACTATCAGTGTGGTCCCTACACTTAGTCGAAGCAATCTCGGATAAAATTTGTAATGGTTCCATTAATTTTGAAACATCTTATTTGGTATGGTAACAAATTTTTTTTGCGCTAACAAGGTTTTGAACAAATCTCGAATACCCGATCGAAGTCTATTCCAGTCTAAGAAAATCTACTACATCAAGTCATTAGTGTGACCTCTTAAGATATAATATGATCTCTTATGCATTCAATGCATATGCGACTATTTGACGCTTAAGTCACATTGTCTATCTGGTCAGTGTTCGCATATGCAATTCTTTGTCCTCTTAATTGGACATCACATAAGTGATATGGGGTTCATGTAAGTGATACTCGGCCCTACTGATTGATTGAGTAAGCGATAGATGAGTCTCTTAAGCAATAGATAAGTCGCTTAAGCGATTGTCACATAAGCAATAGGGCTGTCTCTTAAGCGACACTTGGCACTATTTAACCCTCTTTCTCCTCCCAAGTTTCTATCACTTCTTCCATAATTTTTACACCAAATTTAGAGCTTAAAGAGAGGAAAAATTGGAAAATCTCTACATAGGTTAAGGTAAACTAACCTAACTCTTCTTGATCATTTTATATTAATTTTCCCTTCAATTCCCATCCAAATTCTTGGTAAAATTCTTAGAAATTAGGGCTTGAGTTCAAAATCTTCAACGATTGATTTGAGACCAAATTTATGCTCCGTTTGTGCTCAACTTTTTAGCACACACTTTTTTTCTTCGAGGAACCTCGTAATGGGTTCAATTTTGGAACCCATTTGCATGCCTTGTTGGCCCATTCTTGACCCAAAGTTTGACCCGACCATTAATATAGAAATATGGGTGTTGTTTGACTCCTAATGATATGTGGACTTTTATTTTGGTAGAATGACAAAATTTTGGGATTGTGGAGTGAAGACGAATGATTTATGGGTAATTTAAGGTTTTACGATTTAGCATCGAGGTATGCTTTTATCCAATATTCTTCATGATATGTTGTATTTAAATGTTGCATGATAAATAGGGATGATGAGATTTTATTGTGGGTGGAACACCGTGACTTAACCCAAGTTATGAGTTGGGGATTATATGGATGATTTGACCCGTAAGGTGAAATACTTATTATGCTCCTAGGATCCTATTCTTCTAGGTTGCTAGCATTTAGGTATTTTTGAGACTAATGAACCTTTAGTATGATGTTTATACAATACTCGATGGATTGTGATGGTTAGTATGAATTATGATGTTATGGTTATGTTGGATATACATATTATTGAGCCTAAAGTGGTGTTCATGATATAGGTTGGATTCTAAGAAGTGATTTGAACTTGTGGAAGATGTGGTTTATCTCGTTGACATTTAAATTCTCATTATGATCCTCAAAATTATATTATTTTAATATTGTTGATATAATGCATAAATTTGCTACCTTCATTCTTGCTAAACGATAAATGGTGCAATCCTAACTAAAATATGATTTTCTACTCTTTTTTCTAAAAAGAAATTTATTCTCACTTTTCACTTTTAAAATGAATTTGTTCTTAATTGGAATCGTAAAATCATAATGAATAACCTATGATAATTTAGATTGAAAATGATGTTTTAAAGATTTGGTTGAGATAAATTATGGTCCACAGTTTTACTACTATTACTTACCTTGGTCTGGAGAAATTTTGAGCCTTTATACACTCTAATTATGTTTTAGTCCTGGAGGTTACCTCGGGAAATAGAACTAATAGACTTATACTAACTTAGACATGGTTATATTTATATATATATACACATCCATATATATGTATATACATGTGTATTACTGGTACTAAACTTGATTATAATATTGACTATATGAGCACCGGTTCAAGTTCGGCGATTGAAGATGATATTGATGATGTTACATAATGCACTAGGTTATATTATGATTCTCAAAATTTTATGGTATTGTGAATTATGTTTGCATTCATTCATGCATGTGCATTGCCTATCACCAGTAAGCCAAAATCTATCTGCCTTATAAGGAGTATCATAGTAATAGTTATAAACGTTGTTTTTCAAATATTGATTGAACTTTGTGATCTTAGGTTGGTGGTCGTTATGCAAGGCTCGATTAGATATTATTTGTCTGAACTAGCTGGTTACTTACATTGTTATGGTTACATTATTATGGCCAGTACATAATAGATTGATTTTTACCCGATACTAAGATTTGAGGTATGATTCTAATTCCTTTCTCTTACAGTTATACTATTATGGAGAATTATATCATGTTTAGTCATAGGTATTAGAGATCCTAATTATATTAGTAGTAGTTCATGCTATGAGTAGGAGGCCTTAAGATGATAGTGTGAATGCTTTAGGTTGAACCTTTGGGTTAGCCTTGTTTATGTACATACACTTATATATGTAGCTATTGTATTACATTATATACTTCACTTCATCTATATATTCATATTGTATATCCATTCCTTCGCTTTGTATACTTTTGAATATCCTTCATATTCTCTTTATTTTTTTATGGGACAACAATATATAATATAGAGCTATGGTTCCTATGTATGGCCAGAATATGATAGTTTATTCTTATTTCCTCCTTAGCTTTACTATGTTACTGCCCTAGATATATGATCATTGTTTATATTTTTGTTGCATGTGTTGTATATTTGCATTATATTTGGAGCTCAGTCAGCAGTTGCCTACTGAGTACCATATGTTTGGTACTCATTCTACACTTTTGTAGCCTACAGATCGTGCATCATGCAGAATAACTATGTTTTAGAGACATAGGGTGAGCTCCTAGCATTTAGTTCATTATTATTCTCCCTCTTATGTATTAGAAAAATCTCTATGTTGTATTGAAAGATGGGTTACATCAGTATATTCATTTAGTACATCATTTTGTAATCTTAATATATTAGAAGCTCTTGTACTGACCACTAGGTTTTGGGACTATCTTATAAATTTTAGTATTTTATTTCATTTATTCTGCATTCTTCCTCCATTTTCCTTTGTAGTCCATTACTAGTAGTTTCGGACTACGGGTTGGCTTACCTAATGGTGGGTTATAGTAGGCGCCATCATGACCTAAAAAAATAGGTCGTGACACTACCCTTTCTGCATGACCTTATTTACCCCTCTTAAGCCTTGAGCCTATTCTTTGGTAGCCTCATATGTAGCTTATTCCCTTTCTTTCAATTACCCATAATTTGATCCAAAACTCGTACGTTTTTTAGTTTAGAAATTAAGTCATTATGGAGTGTGTAATTAAAGAAGGAAAAAGTTCAAGTGAATCCCCAACATTATAGATATTGGTGTGTTGAAATATTTTAGATGTTGTTAGTAGAAAGTAGTCAAATCAAAGGTAAATTGATTAAAATAAGTGAATCATGTGTTGAAAATAAATACTCCCTACTAAAGATGTGTAAGCTAGTATAATGAGATGAGGCCAAGTAAAAGAGAGGTGGAAGGATAAAAGTAGTGAAAATGGGTTGAATGGAGATGAGTTAATGTAATGTTTGTTGTATTAAAGTTCTTAGGGAAGATAGTCACTATTACTAGCCAATATAATTCCTACCCGTCCCTTAACCTACATTACAATCTTTAAAGTCCTACTTGATATTGAGCTTTAATATTCTGATATCAGTAGAGTACTATACTGAGGGTAAGCTTATTTTTCATCTAATGTGACATGTGAATTCTTTGAAAGAGTGAGCGGAATTTGATTCTTACACCCATTCTGGTTATAAAGTACATTTTTTGAGTCAATATGGGTGACTCATTTATGGTAAGGCCCATGTTTAATAATGGATAGGTGAATTATATGATCTCTTTGTTATGTAATGTTCATGAGTTTTCCAGCCTAGTAGAATCAATTCTTGAGTCTAGGAAGTCTAAGAGTAGTATTCATGTGGTTTCAATTGTAATATGACATGCCCAACATAGGACTTGCTATTCATTCAGTCATTGTAGTTCTAGCTTGAGTTTCTTATTGTAAATAGTGATGTTTTAGTATTTCTTTATTGTGACAAGTGTGAAGATTTGTTCGAGGACGACCAAAGCTTTAAGTATGGGGTGGTGATCTTAGGAATACTTATACACCTAAGTGTAATTATCTATATGTGTTTAGCTTAGTTTTGAAGATTAATGATGTTCTTAATGAAGTATAAAGGGTGTATTTCTGTATTTTAGTTCTAAGTTACATTTTTAGAGTGTTTAAGTTGTGTTTGGAACAAGTCAAGAGTCAAAATAATTAATCTACTTTAGATGAGAAAACTAGTGATGCTAGCTTGAGCTATGCTTGTGCTAGTGTAGTTTGACAAGCACTATTGTATTGTATGGACTAAATTTTTTTATGAGTTTCTATAGGAGACCAATGGATGATATATGGAAGAAAAATTAATCCTAAAAACAAGCAACAAAGAGGTGGGAAAAAAGTAATGAAGTAGGCAAGAAGAAGAGAACAAGGACTAAGCGACCTTGCACCTTGTGGGGTCACCCTTGCGCCACATTCTATTTCATGGGAAGGTCACTTGCATATACCCACCTAGGGATAGCCTTTACTATTTTTTACATTCTATATCTCTGCATATCTCAACCTTGTTCATGTGATGGGCTGTATGATGCTACCCCTCAAAATCGTCCAAAAGCGGGTTTTAACTTGGTTAAGTTAAGGGCAAAGTGGTAAGTGCTTATAATTCGTTTGGGGAAGACTATGGAAAACCTAATGGACTATAAAAGGAGTAATTATCCACATTTACAAAACACTTTTGTTAAAATACACATTTGGATAGAGGAGAAGGCAACAAGTGCTCTGTGTTAGGGTTTTTCATCTTTCTACTTTTAGTGTTTTTGTAGTTTAACTTATGAATTCTTTAATGGTGATTATTTGTATAGCTATGAGTGACTAAATACCCTATTTCTAGGTTTTCATCTACGAACTTGATTTCTTATCTTAACATTTAAGTTGGTTAAAGTTGTTTATCCTATTTGGTTGTTCTTTTTTTCTTGTACTTATTATTCTATTAATTCCAAGACTTTTATATTTCATTTGTGAGACCGGAAGGAGTAAAATTATGATTATATTGTGTAACATAATAAATGTATTTTTTTCTTTTATATAAATTAAGTATAAGATTCATGACTAGGATCAGAAATATCAAATTTACCCCATTTAGCTCAAATACGAGATCAAATATGAATGAGTTCGAATTAGTTCCCTCATCCCCCCTCAATGATGTAGTTGTGAGGTTAATTTAAAAAGACGATTAAAGGTTTGAAATAACATAATCATTATATTAACCTCGTGAATTAAAACCCCATATTAGTAACTTAACCAATAAGATTGTATTGCTTAGCATGATTGTTCAAGATGTCTTGACACTAGAATCCTCCTTGATATTATTTCAACCACAAGTTTATCACCACTAGTATAGTTTAATGTCTTGTTTTACCTTTAAACTTAATACATCCTTGGTTTTGTCACTTAAATAAATAATCAATAACTCATATATTTTAGTGAATAGTTAATCGACATGTCCCTGTGGGTTTAGGCTCTCAAAGAGCCACTATATCAATTTCACGACGTTAAATTAGACACTTGTTGGGAGGCAACCCAATATTTAGTAAGTAGTTCTTATTTTTTTTTGTGTTTGTTTTAGTGTCACGTTTGTTTTTGTTGATTTTTGTTTTGTAGATTTAGGAAAAGTACAAATACTTACAATTTTAAGCTAAGGAGAACGTTAGAGCTTAAGTTTGGGGGGCGCCCGATCTATGTTGAAAATAGAAGAAATATCCTTCTAGCTAGGCCCTAGAGGGCCTCGGTGAATATCTTTAACCCTTGTTTTACTTGATTTATTGCTTTGGAGACAAACCATGATTTAATGTGGGGTGAGGTATCTTCCAATATTTATTTTGGGGTGAAATATCGCATAGAATTTGCTTATTTTATATGTTTTATATATTATATTTTATTTAGTTTCTTGTCTTAGAACAAAAATAAAAAATTCAAGAACGTGGCCTGCATATTTTGAATCTTAGTCAAGAACTTGCCTTGCATGTTATTGAAGTGAAATAAAAGTATTGTCTATTTTTAAGATAATATAATCTTTCTTTGAATAGTCTTGTTGAATTTGAATAAACATGCTTTTAGCTAGGCCTTGGAGGGCCTCAGGGAGTGTGGCGTGAGGTATCTTCCAATATTTATTTAGGGTGAAATTTTTTCATGACCCAATTTATGAGTCAAGATATCACCTACTAAATCCCGCCAGTAGGTAAGCCAAACTGTAACCCGAAGCTAAATGCAATGGGTTAACTTGGTCGAAAATTCCTCCAAAGGTCAAATTAGACATTTAACATGTAAATAAGAAAGACAATGGAAGAAAATAAAAGGAAGTCAACAATACAGAAAACCATCCCATGAACTGGTAGAGCCAGTAGAAGAGCTTCTATAAATTCAACCTAATTTCTAATAGAGTCAATATAGTCCTGTCTCAAATATAAAAACTAGACAAAAACAATATAGAGGGAAATGGGCAACTCTGGCTCCAAGAGCTCACCCAATCTCAAGAATCCTACAGAGCACGATCGATGAATCAATGACGGCAACTAGTACTCATATCTGCATCAAAAAAGGTACAGAAGTATAGTATGAGTACCAAAATATGATTACTCAATAGGCATTATTAGCCAACTGGGCTAAATCATAATATAAGTATGATAAAATCCAATATAACATAACAAAGTCAAGGTAAGGAGGCGAACCTAAACAACTGCAATAGCACTGTGAAGAAAAAAGTAAATAACCAAAATAATAACATAGCATAAAGAACCAAACATATGTGATTATAACTAAGAAGTGGAACCAATAAGTCAGTAAGTATGGAAAAGTAAATAACACAATGCAAGCCCCCATAATCCTTAAGGGTAAAGACAAGTGAATCATAAATCGAACCACCATCATTTTTCCATCTCCAATGATCCAACGATAATCCATCCCTATCATTCCATATCTTAAAAACTTCCATTTTCAAAATTGAACCAATATCCATGTCATCAATATCATACCTATATGCGAACTTAAACAGGTATTTATGTAGGAAATATCATAATGCATAGCTGGGCTCGAACCTATAATCATATATCATCATATCATAGTAAATGACTAAACTCAAACCATTATACATATCATCAACATCGTAATCAATATTCATATTCAAATTGATATATATATATATATAGATCATCAACATCATCATCAATTAGGTATATAGTCTCATGAAGTCACAATATAAGCATTTAAAATCATATAGCAAGTGTTAAAAGGTCTATCTCTACTGTTCATGCTTTGGCCTAAGGCGGCTCGAAGAACCCACTTCTAATCCACAAAGTCCATCATGAAGAAAGATCTACCCTAGACTAGACTAAGGTATCTTAATCCACATTTAGATGTTAAACAAGTCTCAATTAGTCCAAAGATAGTTGTCCTACTAAAGAACTAAACAACTATGCTAATTTTACCTAAGTTATGATTCTCGGTTATCCTATAAGTTCCAACTAACCACAAAAATTGCAAATTTCATCACCAACACATAAAACCTATACTAATTTAAAATGATATCATAAACATAATATGAACTAGCTCAATCTATAAGGAGGATGAAGCCTAGCCTAATTGGACGCCGAAGAAAGCTTGGAGAATCCACTAAATCACCAACATTCCAATCCAAGAAGCTTTCACAATGTGCCACGCTATCAAAATCACATTGGACTCATAAAAAAGAGAGTAATGATACCCATATTGCACCATTGTGCTTATGGTACAAAAATCCCATGTGGCTCCCGCTAATCAAAATTGTGTTTCCAAAACCAGCCCAATGTTACCACATGCTCAAGGAGTAATTACCATATAAAATGGGTGAAATCCAAGTTAAATTGGGGTTAAAATAAAGCCACCAATTTTAGGGGATTTAGAGAAGAACACGGCAAAATCACCATGAAATTAGAGAAATCTTACCTCAAATTCAAAGGAGATTCGCAAAATAATTTTTAACCACGCGTCCAAATCACCGACAACCTTTAATACCAATTTTTTACTCTTCTTTAGGGTTTTATTCTATGGAGAATGGGTGAGAAGTGGGAAAAATGGGCTGAAAGGGTCTATTTATACCTATCCCAGGTGCTTGAGTGTCACTATCGCTACCCGAGTCTTGAAATTGCAGCATATTTTATCTTCCAAGATGAGTCACGATTGTGAACTAGAGAACCACAATCACATCATATGGATGGACTGTTAAGGGATTCGCAATCACGCCTCTTTTTCTCACTATTAGCAATCGCACCAGTACATCAGAGAGAATTGAAAATTTCCAAGTCTTCGCCAACTCCTCGGGATTCATCCAGAATCTTGTATACATGAATGGACTATGATAACCTATTAAATTTGATGTTCCAGACTCAATGATCCAGTTGAAATTTTCATCTAAGGTTGTTTCAACAAAAAGTGGGTTCCACACCTATTTTTTATTTTTCTAACTTTCTGACCAATAGGTCAAAATAAGTTTGTGTGCTTTGAGACCCACATAGAAAGTACTCCCAGACTAAAGTAGACATTCCAGAGATGCTGTAGTATTCGTAATTTTTATACAAGGTTGTTTGACTAAAATTTTAGCCCGGTGGCTATTTGGAACCAACAAAGACTTCAAAATAGGTAATGTAATGACCCTACAGGTCATTTCTATATTTCTGATTATTTTTACTATTATATCATCCATATAGCTACCCCAAGTAATTTATCACTTGCAGGACATGATAGTTTGTCTACCAAGTAGTTTATTTGGATTTTAGAGTTGTTTTCCTGTTATGAAGTATTCGCTAGTTTCAAA
Organism: Capsicum pubescens; assembly: GCA_030864215.1. Taxonomy (NCBI): domain Eukaryota; kingdom Viridiplantae; phylum Streptophyta; class Magnoliopsida; order Solanales; family Solanaceae; genus Capsicum; species Capsicum pubescens. The sequence goes on along the minus strand of CM061546.1, from coordinate 202,998,614 downwards.
TGGACGCTGAGCAAAAACTTCTATCAAACAACATTGAACACTAATTCTGATTGCGCCAACAACTCTCACATTTCTATTTTAGGATAGGTGGACCTTTGGATTTGGTCCCAAAATACCCGCGCTCATTTTGACCTATTGGTCGAAAAGTTATGAAATTTGAAACTAGGTGTGGGACCCACATTGTGTTGAAACACTCTCAAATGGAAATTTTAGCAATGCGATTGAGTATAGAACATTGAGTTTGGTGTGTTTACATAGTTCATTTGTATATACAAGATTCTAAAAAAATCTTAAGCACTCGATTGAAGTCCATTTCAAACTTGGAAAAATATGGTGCATCAGGTTTTTGGGGCACCACAATTGAAGCTCTTTGGACCACAATCATGAATCTGTTGAGTAGGCATAAGTGTAATGATCACATACTAAAGCTGTCAATCATGACTCATATGGCAGTAAATTGATACCACGATCGCAATAGCCCAGGTTATGATAGCGGAACCCGAGGGCCTGGGTTGGGTATAAATAAACCTCTTATTTTGCGATTTTAGTCATTTCTCATCTATTTATTTGAGATTAAACACTAAAGATTTAGATTAAGTGGGATTTAGGCTTGTGGGTGATTGTAAAGCTTGATTTACATTTATTTACGCAATTATATTTTGATTTGAGATAAGAATTCACCCTTCTCTTGGTGGATTTTATTGATTTCTTGCTCACAACCCCAAAAGATTGAGGGCTTGATTTTATCCCCAGTTTATCTTGGATTTTATTCATTCTTTAGTATAATGATTCCTTGAGCATCTAAGAATGTTTGGTTTGTTTTGAAAATGTGATCGCAAGTGGGGCCCAAATAGAGTTTTTGTGTGATTTTTGGACCCGAAGCAAAATGGTGAAATATGGGTATCGTTATTCTCATATTGATGAGTAGAATCTATTTATGATAGCTTGGTATCTTGAGTATTATTCTTAAAGTTAAAAAGCAGTGGTTTAGCAGATCATTGAGCTTTCTTTGACGTCGAGGTAGGCTAGGTTTATCCCTTGTTTGCTTGAGCTACTTCATTATTTTTTTATGATATTGTGTTGTATTTGTGATAGGTTTTAGGTGTTGGATTTATGAAATGTAAGACTTGAGTTTGTTGGACCATTTAAGCCAATTTGAAACCGTAGAGTTGAAACACCTAGTTTGTTTCCTTATTTCTTAGGTAATTTGGATTTCATGGCTCATGGTTAGCATAAAAATTCCTAGATTACTCAAGTTAGGTGCAAATGCCTTAGTCACTCATGCCTAGGGTAAGATTTTCCTTAGTTTCTTACAAAAAAAAGAAATGACTTAGTTATCTTGATTTAGTTATTGTGTGGGTAAAGACCCCTACCTTATGACTATTTGTGTCTTACTAAAAATCTAAGAGTGGATTTAGATACGTTAAACTACTCCAGGGTAGAACTTACCTTACTTTTTGGGATTTAGAAGTGGGTTCTTTGACCCACCTTAAGTCAAGATTAACGATTTGTCTTCTTGAAACCCTTATACGCTTGTTGAATACATAGATAATTTCCCTTAGGGAAGTATTTAGTAACCTTGGCACTTAATGGTTATGGTGATAATGGAATTAGAAGTAACGCTTATGGACTAATGTATTCGATTATCAATTATGCTATTAGGAGAAATTGATCATGTTGAGATAAGATATTGCCCATGATATTAATAATTGTTGTGATCATGGTAGAGAATTACGCTAGTAATCATGCTAGAGTATGTTCTTATTGATGATGTTAGCATTTATGTTATTAATTATGCTAGAAGTCATGCTTACTAATTACATGGGAAGTTATGTTATTAATTATGCTAGAAATCATGATGCTTGACTATACTAGCACTTTTGATAATGATTATGCCCGGTTCAATTCCAAAGATGATGATGATATTGATTATACCCCGTTCAATTTCGAAAGATGATACATATGTTGATTACACTCGATTCAATTTTGGGGGATGAGTACGATATTGATTATTCCTGATTTAATTTTGGAGTTTTATTATGACATTGATGATTTTAATTATCGATTTGAGTTCAAATATATTCTATGTTATAATGCGGTTTGATAACTGATGATTAGTTGATAATATAATAACTAGTTGATAAAAGGTGCTTAAATATAAAATTATGACTAGTCGAAAAAAATGTTGAATTGATAAATGGTGAGTTCTGGTTATATGGTGAATAATTGATAGATCATTCCTAGTGGTTATATGATGATTAGTTAATGAATGGATTAGTTGATAATAGAAGGTTAATTGATAAATGGAAGCTAGTGGGCAATGATAATTATTTTTTTAGATGGTGGTAAACTCATTGAATTGTTGTATATTATGGCACGACATTTAAATGGTGATGATGATTATTTCTAAGGGATGAATGGTTTCTTTATTCTATCTTTGAGTGTACTCTCCAAGAATTGGGTGTGTGTGATGAGTTATTTACTTTCCGAACTAATCGTCGTACGGGAGTAATTTTTCTAGTTATAGTTGCTTGTGTTTATGTCTTGTGATGCATTATTAGTTTAATTTATTTACTTATTATGCACAATGGTGTTAGCATTTGTTAATGCCTTATGTTATATTGTTATTCCGATTTAATTACTTATCATATGCAGTGGTATTGGAGATATCTCAGGTTTTATTTGTACCTTGACTTAGTTATGATATCTTGCATTCTATCATACTTATATCATGATTTAGCTCTGTTGGCCGATAATGCCTACTGTGTACCCATTGTTTGGGTACTCATACTCTACTTCTATATCATTTTTGGTGTGATTAGAGTACTAGTTGTTGTTGTTGATTTGTGTTCATGCATTGTTTATATCTGGATATAGGGTGAGCTCTTGGAGTTTGTGTCGCCCATTTCTCTCTATATTTTATGTTTAGTCTTTTATTTTGAGACAAATGTATTGACTATTTTAGATACTCAGGTTGTATTATTATTACGAGATGTCTTGTATTGGATTAACCAGGTAGTTGGATGGTATTTTGTATTGACTATCTTTATCTATGTCAAATGTTTTTCTTATTTACCACTTGTGTTGTTAATTTAGGCATAAGTTGGGCATTTTCCGCCAAGGTAACCCATTGTGTTTAACTTGAGGTTATAGTTTCCCTTACGTACAGGAAGGATAGAGTATGTGCCATCATGACTTGTAAATTGGGTCATCATAAATTGGTATCAGAGCCTACTTTACAATAGTATTGTTAGAACAAGAGAAAATATGTAGTAGAGTTTTGCATATCGAAAAGATTACGTTTGTTTCCTATATTTAGGAGGCTATGGGACATTCTTAGGAGCTCTCCACTTCTTTGACTCATATAGCACTACGACTCTGAGTTGGTTTATAGAATATTCCATTGATTTCACTATTTCATAGATGGATAGGACGTGTGCTACCGCTATATGAGATAAGGGTCCCCAGACCAAGCCTACGGATCCTACTCCTATTCGTGGAGGACCCATAGGTCATGGGAAGCCCAGATATGTGTCCCCAACTACCATCCAAGAGAGGGGGCCTTTACCAAAACTTATTCCCACTTCTGAGCCAGAGATTTTTCTACCCCAGCCAGCGGTGGGCCAAGGACCATCCCAAGCTCCACTAGGGTTTATTTCTTTGTTAATGATCAGAGATGCATTCGTACAACTTTTAGGTTAAGTTGGTGGTGATCTGTCTGATAGTGCACAATCTATAGATCAGAGAAGTATTGAGGTGGGGGCGCATCCTATATCTGCAGCTCACAAAGTTTAGGTTGATGTCCCCCAAAATATACCTCTAATTGAATGATAAAGCCGTCACTGTAAAAATATAGTAACCTAATGAGGTTGGGGTCGATCCCATAAAGAATACGTTAGAAATCGTGCTTTATCTTGTTTAAATCACAAGGTTGCATAGAAATGAAAATAGAGGGGATTTTCTAAAATAGTAAAAGTAACTAGATTTGGATGTTTTTGGTTATAATCAATCTATCATGAACACTAGGCTTGTGTTCTCCCTAGCTTCTCACTCTGCATATTTATCATGAACAGTCAAACTATTCTGATACCTTGCATGCAAAATCTAATAAGTTATGTACCATCAACTATCTTGTGGAATAATTCACGAATCTCACCCTTTACCTTTTGAGTCTTAGGATGTCGCCTTACTAACCCCTATCCTAGATCCCAGTTAACGATCCCCTTTTGAGTCTCAAGTTATTAGATGAAAGAAAATTGTCTTAAGTAGATAATTCAGGTAAGCTTATCCCAAGACTAAACATGTAAATGGTGAAATCCTTCTACTCATCCAAAAGAATGTAGATAGTACATAACTTATCAATTATGCATGCAACACATTTGGTTGGTTCAATAATGCACAATAATCCTACGAAGTTGAGAAGCCAGGGGGAAGACAATCCTAATTTTTTCCTCCGACTTATTACGACCGAAGTTGATATAGTTACTTTCTTGAGATTACTAGAAAAATCCACCCCATTTATTTTTCCAGTTCTTCCTATTGATTACAATAATTGAGAGCCATGAATCTACGAATTCACTTTGGATTCAACCCTAATATTTATTGAGTTACTATATTTGGCAGCAACCGTATCATATTCTAAGAGGAGGAGTAGCTTGGACATCACCAAATTTTGGTACCATTGTCGAGGGATACAGTGTTGATTTGTGATTTGAAGTTATAGTTTTTGGGTTTTTCTTTCTTGTTTCTGTTCTTAGTTGGGCATACAACAGTGTTTGCCTAGAACATGGAGTAGAGGAAATTCCTTACTCCTACTGAATCCAAATCCAGAGAGGATCCTACAAACACCTAGTAGGATGTCAAAGGAGAAAAAAGATAATCTTCCTGAAGGGGTTCATGATGTTTTGCCTCCCCCTCCTTCTGAAGGAATACATGATATAGTTGATCGTTAGACTAATGAACTATTATATCAAGCCAAAACTGAGAGGAAGTCAAATGCAAGAAGCTCAGAGGGTATCTAGAGAGGCAGAGCTAGATGAGTATAGATAAGCAACATACCACCAAGAAGCATTCAGTGGAAACCAGAATAGAGCTAGAGGTTCCCGTGTCCAAGTAATCCCAGCATATTAGTACATGCAACTATATAAAAATGATGAAGAATATCTGGGATATGTTGAACTAGAAGAGATTGGATTCATTATTCCTCCTATTTTGCCCCCTGTCATCAAGTTTGACATAACGAGTGCAATGATCCAACTCTTAAATCTCAAGGGTGTATTTGCAGGTCTCCCTGCAGATGATGCAAATTGACAACTTGCAAATATCATCAGTATCTACAATTCGTATATAAATCCAAGGGTGAATTAAGAAGTGCATAGACTAAGGCTATTCCACTTCTCACCTACATGAGAAACATCTTTACATTTTGGGGAATTGCTAACAAGCTCTATCACTACATGGAACGAGTTGCGTAGGAAATTTTTGAACATGCTCTTTCCTCCATCTAGGATATTGAAACTTAAGGACGAGATTTATTATTTCAGGCAGTTACATAGTTAGAATCTATGTACAAGTTATGGTTCAGGTTTAAGAAGAAGCTGGGTATGGTGCCCAACCATCAGTTGTCAGGGACGAGCTTATTTGAGATATTCTACTAAGCCTTGACCATCAACTCCAAATCCATGGAGACAACATTACTTAAGGATCTTTTGTGTGACTATGCTGGGAGGCAGCTTCAGAGATATTAGATAAGATCTAACTCACTAACTGAGGGTGGAAAACTTGGAAGGCTGAGAGGGGATCTAGCACATATGCTATTGTTGACTCCTACTACCATAAAGTAGTTAATGACTCTGTAGCATTAGATATTGCATTAATATGAACTGATCTAGGGGTAATACCAAAGCATCTGGTAGCAGTGACTTCCGAGAAAGTAAATGCAGTAGTAACACAGGGGTTAACTTCCAAAGATTACTATTTAGAATTAAAAGAGGAAGCAAATTATCTGGATCATCCGTTTGTGGATTTCCAAGCCCAAGGGCAAGGAAACCATGGTCGGAACTATTATGACAGATACAGATACTGTAGCAAAGAGAAAGATAGTAACTGAAGTAAGAAGGATGACTATAGAGAGAAGAGAGATAGGTATATTTCACTGGGAATATGAGATGCAGAATCTAGTATAAAAGAGATGCTGGCTAAGATGGTAAATGGTCAATAAGAAAAGGAGATCAACCTTAAGGAGATTATGGTTGACATTTCAGAATTGACATAAAAAGAAAAGTCATATGCCACTTTTATCAAGAAGTTGGATCACCAGTTTTGGCAGAGTTTAGCACCTCTAAATTATTGGCAGCCAGGTACCCTTCCGAGAAACATGGTGCAAAATCCAAAAATGATAGTCATGTACCTGCTATTACTACAAGGAGTGGTATCACTACTATGGATCCCCCACTACCTACTGTAGAAGCTGATGATGATGAGACACATATTATTGAGTCTGAAAAGGTAACAAGTGCTAAGGGTAATGTTGCTGAGGACAAAGGTAAGGGTCTGGTTATTGAGCTAGAAATCAGACAAATTCTGATACCACCCCCACTATTTCCTCAGAGATTAAAGAAGAAGAAAAAGAAAGTTAAGTTCAAGTGATTTATTAAAATACAGAAAGAATTAGGCTTGAATATACCTCTTCTCGAGGCATTGGAGAAGATGCCCGGATACGCTAGGTTTATGAAACAATTGGTCACAAGAAACAAAAGAGTGATAATTGAGGATGTTTATGGTGTGCACTACTGCAGTGTATTCACTACTCAATTTTTGGTGCATAAAAAGTATGATCTCTAAGCATTTACTATACTATGCACTATTGGGTCACTTTTATTTTCCAACACCTTATGTGTCTTAGGTGCCAATATATATTGGATGCCACTGTCCATGTTCAAGTAATTAGGTTTGAACCCTCAAGAACAAATTTCAATACGGCTATTGATGGCTTTTCGAATAATGAAGAAGCCTATGGGATTCTTTTTTGATGTGATCGTAAGAGTGGATAACTTCATCTTTTCGGCTGACTTCATCATTTTGGACTATGAGGTTTACACTTAGATGCTCATAATATTTGGAAGACCATTTATGGATATACGTAGATCTATGGTTGACATGGATAAAGGTAATCTAAAATTTAGAGTCAATAGTGAGAAGGCTATATTCAACATTCGTAAGTCAATGAAGCAGCCAAACGACATGAGGGTGGTGTCAGTGATTATTCGTATTGATTGCCCCTTAAGGTACTCTTATGGGTATCTTAATGAATTATGTGTAATCAAGAAACCCTCGTCGTGCTTTGATGTTAAATCAAGCGCTGCATGGGAGGCAACCTAAGTGCTTATTGGTGAAGTCTATGTAACCAACACATCCAGGTCATGCCTCGACGTTAAATCAAGTGTTGAGTGGGAGGAAACCCATTATTTTTAGTGTTCACATTTTTGTTGTTTTTCCTTTTTCTAGGTTCATTAACTCTTGGCCTTACCCAAATTTTGGTAAAAATTGCTATATTCAGGTAAGGGGACTGTGTGATCAACCCATCATTGTCACAAGTTCCACATGGTAAGTTGAGTAATAAATTGAATAGAAAAAATTTTAAGGATAAAAAATGGAAAGTTGAGTACTTTAGCATCTGATCATAATTTTGGGACCTCAAACTTAGGTTACGGGACCATAAGTTGCAAAAAAATATCAAAACGCCAAGTTTGGATTGTAGGAAAGTGGGCGAAAATTTTGGCCCTGCACCTGCTGGTTGCAGGTGGCACTTGCGCCAAATACCTGGTTGCAGATGGCAGGCGCAAGTGGTTGTCGCGACTAGGTCTTTAGTAGGCCCAATTTTTAATTTAAATTTTGGGCCCACCAACATATAAATATGACCTAAAACAGCCCTCTCCTATATATAAACATCCTTAACCTCAGTCTAACTCATTAAAATCCTCAAAACTTCACTCTTCTCTTTGAATTCAAACTTCCCTCTTAAAATACAATCTAACCTCACACTTAAGTATAGGAAAAATTGACACTTGTTTGAGTTACCAACTTGTACCAACACACTAAAAACAAAATCCAACTTTGGTTTTGCTTGGTTTCTTCATTGTTCACTTTCAATTCCTCATAAAAAAGGTAACTTTCTCAGCACCTAATGGTTATGTATTAATCTATTCATTATTTAAACGAGATGATATGTATATTCCATTGGAAAATATATAGAATCTATCATTCTTATATGTAGGAGCCTTGAAGTAGCCTATAATCTATATGTAGGACCTTGTTTTGAATTAAAATCCAAAGTTCGGCCCCAATCGGAAGTCAAACATGAATGAATAAAGTAATACCACAGGTTGAGCATGCTGAGTTTGTTATGATAATCATTATTCTTGATGTATATGTGTACATTGGACTTTTTGGAATTTCAAATGGGTTAAAGGGGTGAGAAAATTGAGGAAAAATTTGAACTTTTCAAATTCTGAGTTTTTCTTCAAATTTTTCTTTCTATCACTCATTTTTTTTAAAACTAACAACTAGATTTTAAGGTACATAAGGCACCTAAAGCTGTAAGGAAGAAGAAGGACAATACCTCGAGGATATGGTAGAGTCTCTTGAGCCTAGTGGTTCAATTGATAATTACCTGAGGAAGCGACATAGAAACACTGCAGTAGGGGTGACACGTAGAGTTAGTAGAGGGCAGACACATGGGGCTTCTCAGACAGTTGTAGCCCGACCATGGATGAAGTTAGCGTGGATGTCACCCCCACACACTCCTCCACGATATGATGATTAGGAGACTGATTCTGAGTCTACTCCAAAGATTATTGATCAGAGCCCCCAATCTGAGGAGGGGTCCTAGGATTCTTTCGAGGAGGAAAAACATGAGGAGTCATCAGCGGTACCCCATTCTGAGGAGGGTATCACTAATCATGTACAATAATTAGATGTACACTATTTTAAGGAGGGTAAAAAGAATCCATCCCATGATGGATCAGCATAATAGGGGCAGATTCCTGCACCTACACAGTCCTCAAAAGCACCTCTTAGGGAAAATAAAAGGTGGTGTATTGAAGGGATGTGGGAGATATTTTATATAGACAGTTGATTTGGAAAGCAGGCAGGCCTATAAGGGTTATTCATAAGGAGCGACAGATTGTTCTATCAAGGTTGACTCAAGTACAATAGTTATGAGTTGCATCTGATCGTTACTAGTTAGAGTGGATTACTCGACCACTCAGTTCTTACAGCCTGGATATGGTGCATAATTTTTGTACATCATACCGAGCGACAATTGTCCTTCCTCTAAGAGTTCCAAGCATGGTGAAACTAGCCAAGTAGCAATAGCTTGATTGTATATAGGTTAGAGGGGTCAGAGTGGATATTTTAGCAAAGACTATCCACAGAGTCATTTTTGGCCCAAGTTACATTACTCTTACATCTATAGCTAAGTGTGACCATAGACTAAGGGTCACACATAATCAATACATCATACGGGAGGTTAGGCACAAATATAAGAGAATTTAGATAAAGGGTGATAGATAGTTAAATTTGACCTTTGGATGATGCGACCCCATGGATTGAGGGTCATTGTGTGATCAATAATGGCCTATTGACATTTAAGGCCATGTTTTCCTGGTTGCTGATAAAATAATGACTATTCCCCCATAGCTTTTGAAAATTTGTTGACTTAGGAGGGAGTAACAATGGTTTTTTGTCTAATGGCCGAATATGTTATTTATTTTACTTCCATTCTCTGTCATGTGATACACGATATATCATTTGGGTAGTTGACTAATCTTTCCTTCCCTTGAATGATTTAGAGGTTGTGTGATGAGGCAGGGGTACCTGAGATACCGGGAGTAGACAAGAGGGTTCTTCCGATGGAAATTAAACAAACAAAGACTATGAAGGATCTAGCACATCCAATCTTTCCCAGGAGATCAAGAGAGAAGACAATATTACCTCGAGCCTAGACTGAGGAACCGTCAGTTTCCACTGAGCCTGGTGATGCATATTAAGAAATATGGGTGTTGGTGTTGATATGGAGATAAGGGAGAAAAAATTGACTTTGGTTTTGAATACACAGGGTGAGGGGACACCAGCCACTTCTTTTTTAGCCTCGAATTCAACCTCAAAGCCAGTTGACATATCTTCAGAGCCTTCTTTCCCATCCTCTACAGCTCCTAATATAGGTATGATCACTATATATAGTGAGTTTTTCAAGAGCTTAGTGGACAACTATAGGGCCACAGATGCTCAAGTAAGGATTGCTGAGTCTGAGATGAATAACCTATATGAGAAGATGAGATTTGGCATTAGGACTAAATTTGAACAGGCAGAGGACAGATGGGAGGCCACATAGAGAGCTGCACTATCTGAGCTACATGTAAACTTCCAGTCATGTCTTGATGAGTTTGAGAGATGGGTTACATCCCTATTCTCAGAGACAGATGCATCGGATCTATCCAAGATAGTAGGGGAGGGGGGTTGATATACTACGAGTAGAGGTACGCTCTATCATTGAGAGCCAAGTAGCGACCACTCTCTCAGTTATATACTCGGTGGTCCAGATATCATTTCTGTGCACTCCGAGATAGTTTGATTTTTTCTCGAAGGATAAAGAGGAGGTCCTAGCAGTTGGGGCTAAGAGAGGTCACATTGGATACTTGTATGATCTTGATATGCCATATGACCAGGCCGTTAAAAGGTCCAGACATGATTCAATGGATACTACATTCATTGATAGGTAGAGGTATGTAGCTATAGCAGTAGGTGGATCATATAGTAGTGCACAACCACCACCATTACCTTTATCAACTGACATTCCCCCATTTAGAGATGTTTGTGATTCAAGCGCCTAGTGCATCCCAGGTATGTTATCACATCCCTCAATTTTACTCTATTTTAGTGCATTGAGAACAATGTATAATTTTTAGATGGGGGTGGGTATGCCATGTCGCCATAGGTTTTGTTGTCGTGATTCTTTCCCATCAGTCGCGATATGGTTGTAGAATCGGCATGTCTAGTATAAAATTGTGACGTATTGGGTTTTGTTTTGTATTGTGGTATGTTTTTGTGTAATTAAGAGATTTTTAAGTATTTAGGGTAGTATTCATGTTTTGATAGATATTTGATACCCTGCAAAATTTTATGTTTTAGAACTTTGGAGATGTATATATGTGTTAACAGTGTGGACCTTGTTATGGCATTAAGATTAGGGACATGATAATCACTTTCTAACAATTGCATAAACTGTATAGATAGTAGTTGGTAATGTTGACTCTTCTCCATGCATGTGTGAGATACTACCTAGTTCCCTTTGTGTGTTAAATTCAGAACTTTCCTGGTTAGTCTTGCTAGGTTGAAGGATAGTCGGGTTAGGAAAGGATCATAGGACATTTTTTATTTTAGTCATCTTTTAGCTTAATTGACCTTCCATGAGAAAATTATATCCCTTGATCCCTCTTTTGAGCCTTGTAGCCTATTTTTCTTATTTAACCTATTCGCCTTCCCATTTGTGCTATAATGAACCTATTTTTACCCTAGTCCTTCTTGGACATTATGTACCTCAAATAAGGCAAAATGCCTAAGTTGAGAGTGGCTATCATAGGGGTGCGTAGTGTAAAGTGGGAATGTAGAAGGAAAAAATAAGAGAGAAAGTTAGTAAGGCTGAGTGTGGCAGTAAAAGAAAAGAAAAATTAAGAGAAAAAGAAAAGAGAGGAAGAAGTATGAAAAATCAAAAAAGAAAAGAATAAAAGACCACACCCAACCTGCATATGCAATAATGAATAAAAAGAACGAAATCAATGCGGAATAAAAGGAAATTGGCTAGTAAGTGAGACCCCAATTTTAGTGTAGTTCCAAGGAGGCCTAGTCACTTTCTATGTCCATATGTACCATACTAGCTCCCAAACCTACATAACAAGAAAAGAAAAGTCCTATAGTGATCATGATGTGTCGTGAAAATATGGCACTTTCGATGCTTAAAACTGTTAAATTATGTGGGTAGTTCAGTTGTTTTATTAGATATGATGAACTTTAGGGTTTATTACTGAAAAATAGGTCTATAGTAGAGTTAGGGTAAAAATAGAAGAAAAAGACATGGAAAAACCAATTCTAATCAAAATACGAGCTAAACATCTGAGACGTCAACACTCGATACGACTCATAGGAGGACTCGTATGGAAAAAAAAACTCAAAGCCAAACTGAGAAGTTAAGTATTGACAAGATATGACTGGAGCATCCTAGTTGTAAGCAAGAATACAAGTCGTATACAGAAATTATAAGCATGACAGAATCAAAAGCTATCATTCAAAGTTAAAGTCTTAGAAGTATGCGAGTAGAAAGTCTAAGTACGACTCGTATAGAGAAATAATAAGCAGACCACTGTTCAAAGCTTGGAAATATAGGTTCCAATTAGATACGAGTGAAGTACATGAGTCGTATTCTCGTGTATGACTTATGAGCTGAAGTCGTATCATGAATAGAAAGTTGAAGCCTTGGGAGATCAGATACTGGAATGGATATGAGAGGCACAAGTACGACTCGTATGATGCTGGTATGAGTTGAAGATCGAGTCGTACAGAGTGCCGACATAACTTTACCTTTCCCATTTTTATTATGATTTCTATGTTACTTTAAGATACTATAAATACCCTAGGGATTATCTTTTATTAGGTTACACATTCTTAGAAGAGGTTACTAACTTTTACATACTATACAATTATTCTTGAGATTTTTGGTTTTTATTCAATTAAATACTTTGGAGTTTATTCATCTTATTCTAGTGTAATTAATTACATATTTTCTTCATTGATAATCATGGATTCTCGCACGAATATGAGCGGATAATCTCCTTGACTAGGGTTTATACATGTATCTTAATATTTTTCATAATCATTATTCTCAGAGTTGCTGCAAAAGCTTTAAATATCCTATATTTCCAAATGTCCTCACAAGGGAGTTTATGATTAGGAAAAGAAGATTAAGATAGTAATTTGAGATTCACCTCCATCTTATAGTTCCTATTATCTCATCTAATCATTTGAACTTAAAATGGTACAGTGAACTGAGGTCGTAACAAGGAGCAATAAAATGGCACCCTGAGACTTAACAATTAAAGGGTAAGATTTATCATCACGTTCACAAGATGGTTGATAATACATATCTTGTAGACTTTACGTACAGAACAGTAGGATAGCTCAATTTACTATGAGAAATTTACGGAGTTAAGAATCCAGGGGTAACACAAGCTTAGTGTTCGTCTTCTATTGATTACAACTCAAAAGCACTCAAGATTCGGTTACTACATGCAATTGTTACTAAAATCCCCCTTTACATTCCTACACTGCTCGTGAATTACATCAAACCATACAACTATTCAACATCTTTCTTGTGGGTTCGAACCTAACCTAGTTGGGTTACTATATTTGGCATCGATTGGAACATACTTCTTTAGGAGGTTAGTTTTGGGAGAAATAAAAATTTTGCACCGTTGCCAGGAGGCTGGAGTTATTGTTGATAGAGTTTGGTGAAGTTTGTGAGCTTTATTTTCTGTCTTTGATTTTTCATGCATCGGTGTAGGTCAAATACTTGGAGAACAGAAAATGACTTACTCTCTTTCAATCAGAGCCAAAAAAAATTCTTCAAACACCATGAAGAAAGGAAAAACAAGTTTGTGATGGTGTTCCTACTAGGTGTCAAGTCCCTCCACCTGTTGATCCAAATAAGGCAATCCTTCTTAATCCACTTGATCCATGTAATATTAAAGATATATAGACGTAACAATTTCTAGTGAGAAAGAGTTGATAAGTTAAATAGGCTAGCTTAGCTAAAGAGGCTCAAAGAGCTTAGAATATAGAACTAGTCAGGTTGAGACAAGTGGGTGATAGAGTTTAGATAGGCAGTGTTCCAGTGATCCCTGCATATCAGCCTCTACAAAAATAAGAGGAAGATGATAACGACATGTGATATGTTGAACTAGTTGAGACAAGAGCAATCATTCCTCCACCTCAACCCCCCAATGTGAAGTTTGACATTACTAGTGCTATGATTCAGCTGTTGAACTTAAAGGGGTATGTTTTCAAAGGCAACAACTGATAATGCAAATCTGCATCTTGCTAATATTACTGGGATCTACACATCTTATATCATTATGAAGGTAGACCAAGAAGCTTTAAGGTTGAGTTTTTTCCTATTTTTTCTTGTTGGAGAATCATCACTATGGTTGGGGGAACTTCCGAGAGGATAAATCAATTTTTGGCATGAGTTGTGGAAATAGTTTCTTAGAAGTTTTTCCCCCTTGCAAAGATGTTATAGTTGAAAGATGAAATTTATATTTTCAGAAAGTTACCTACAGAATCCTTGTATAAGGCATGGTTTATATTTAAGAAAAAGCTGACCATGGTACCTAATCACTGAATCAGTGGGTCAAATTTGCTAGAAATCTTCTATATCTCACTAAATGTAAGTTCAAGAGAAATGGCAGATACTATTTTAGGAGGTGCATTTATGCAACTTATGTGGGATTATGTGCAAGAGATACTAGATGATATTTCAGTGACTAATAGAGGGTGGCATACGAGAGATACTGATCGTGGTGCAGTTGCATATGCTATTGGAGCATCTGGTGATTATGGCATAAAAAATGACTTGGTCGTACAAGAGGTTGCTAAACTTTGGATGGATATTGGGATTCCTACTAAGAAATTTACAACAATGGGTACTGAGAAAGTAAACAAAGTTGGAACTCAGGCATCTACTTTGAAAACTTTTGATATTAAATTTGAAGAGGAGGCAAAGTATCTTGTCGCAGATTTTTGAGCTCAAGGGAAAGGGAATAAAGGTTAGAACTATTATAGTTATAGATACAAAGATATAAATTAATATATAAAGATGGTTATTAGCATTGAGATGATGACTACAAAGAGAAGAGTGATATTTATGTTCCACATCCAGAATGTAGGAACTTTTGTCAAAATTAGTCAAAGGACGAAAAAGTCAAGAAATCTGTCTTAAGGATATTAAGGCAGATCTGTCAGGGCTAAATTAGAAAGTTAAATCACATGTAATATTAATCAAATAGTGTCAGGAATAATTCGGTTAGATGTCAACCATAGTGAATAGAGGCAGCCGGGCATTCTCCCTTTTAATACAGTTCAAAATCTGAAAAATGATGCTTATTGCCATGCCATTACCACTTGGAGTGGTAAAACCACCACATATAAACTTGTTCACACTGTAGTTGAGCACAAAAATTATGATCAACTTTTTGATGTAGAGATTAGTAGTAAAGAGGACAAAGAAAAAGACAAGGTTGAGAAGACTCTGTTGAAGCCTATTTTGAGATATCTTCATCCCTTTCCTCAAAGTATGAAAAAGAAATAAGAAG
Organism: Capsicum pubescens; assembly: GCA_030864215.1. NCBI lineage: Eukaryota > Viridiplantae > Streptophyta > Magnoliopsida > Solanales > Solanaceae > Capsicum > Capsicum pubescens. Next base: position 202,983,192 of record CM061546.1, on the reverse strand, counting down.
ATGGTAATTATAAGAAATTTTTGTCTATGTTAAAGGAATTATCAGTCCACATACCACTTGTAGAGGTATTGAAAAAAATTCTAAGATATAATAATTCATGAAAGATTTGATCACCAAGAAAAGGTAAGTGAGTTATGAGCTAGTCGACAATATTCATCATTGTTATGTTGTAGTTACTAGATCATTGGTAGATAAGAAGGAGGATCATAGAGATTTCACCATTCCTTGGACTATTTGATTTTTCAACTTCACTCGAGCATTATGTGATCTGGGTGCTAACTTCAACCTTATTCCCTTTGCAGTATTCAACGAATTGGGGTTGGGAGTTCCCAAACCTACTACCATGAGACTAGTGATAACGAATAGGATGGTGAAAACCAGTTGGTATTCTATATGATGTATTGGCGAAGGTAGCTTCTTTTATCTTTCCTGTTGATTTCATGATCTTGGACTGTGAAGTGGAATTTCAAGTCCCAATCATTTTGGGAATACCATCCTTGGATACAAGGCAGGACATTAATTAATTTGGAGAATGCATATCTGATGTTGAGACTCAATGATAAACAGGTGATATTCAATGTATGCAAACCTATGAAGCATCCTGATGAGTTGAGAGTGATATATATGATTGATGTGTTTGATGATAAGGTAGATTCATTACATGATATTGATGCAGTTACTCTTTGGGATGATGGTTCTATTGTTGTTGTTCCTATTGAACAAATGCTAGGTGTTGAAGCTCTTGCAGTTGTGATCATGAACTTTGACGGTGATAGAATTGAAGAGTATGATGAGATGGTGTGTGCTATTATTGGGAGTGGTTCCTATACTTATGCACCAAATAAACTTTATCCATATTAGAAGAATAGAACTAATTCACCTGCTCACCCATCTATTGAGGAGCCACCGGTCATAGAGTTGAAGGTCTTTCTTTCTTATTAGCGATATTTTCTTTTGGGGGACAATAACACTTTGCCTGTTATTGTTGCAGCTGATTTGATACAGGCTGAAGTGGAGGCATTATGGTCAGTATTGTAGATATTTAAGAGGGCCATAGGGTCGTCCATTACAGATATTATGGGTATTCCACAAGTTTTGTGTACTCATAAAATTCAACTTGATTCGGATTGTATTCCAAGTAAAAAGTATCAACATTGACCAAATCCTTCTATACAGGAGGTGGTGAATAAAAAGATAATTAAGTGGTTGGATACTGGTGTAGTGCATCCCATTGCTGATAGTAAGTGGGTCAATTGGTACAATATGTTCCACAAAAGGGAGGTATTATTGTTGTTCCTAATGAGAAGAATGAGTTTGTGCCAATAAGACCAGTCACATGATGGAGAGTATTCATGGATTACAAAAATTTAAATGCATGGACTCATAAGGACCATTTTCCCATGCCCTTCATGGACCAAATATTATATAGGTTAGTGGGTAGAGGATGGTACTATTTTATTGATGGGTATTTATGATATAACCAAATTTTTGTTGAACCTAAAGATCAAGAGAAGACTACCATGACATGTCCTTATGGGACCTACACATTCAGATGAATTCCATTTAGGTTATGTAATGATCCAGCCATATTTCAGAGATGGATGATGTCAATTTTCTCTGACATGGTAGAAGACACCATCAATGTATTTATGGATGATTTTTTAGTTGTTAGTGATTATTTTGATGACTTATTAGCTTACTTGGCTAATGCTCTTAGAAGGTGTGAAGAATCCAACTTGGTAGTTAATTGGGAAAAGATCCATTTTATGGTCAAAGAAGGTATAACGCTTGGGCACAAAATTTCAAAAAGGGGTATTGAGGTAAACAAAGAAAAGATTGAAGTGATTGAGAAATTACTTCCACCAATTTTGGTGAAGGGTGTTCGTAGCTTTTTGGGACATAACAGGTTTTATAGGCATTTCTCCAGGATTTCTCCAAGATAGCCAACCCTCTTTGTAGGCTTCTTGAGAAAAGGTGAAATTTGAGTTTACAAAAGAATGTTTCAAGTCTTTTGAATGTCTAAAAGAGAAGTTGATGATTGCTCCTATCATTGTATCTCAGACTGGTCTTTGCTTTATGAAATCATATGTGACGCAAGTGGTTTGGCCTTAGGGGACATACTAGGTCAATGGAGAAAAGATCCTTTATCCCATATAATGTTCTATCAAGGAACTAAATCCTGCTAAAAATAATTACACCATGACGGAACAAGAGTTGTTGGCAGTCATTTTTTCCTTTTAGAAGTTTAGGTCTTATTTTATTGGGACTAAGGTGATTGTGCACACTGATCATGCAGCATTGTGGTACTTAATGGTTAAAAGGGATACGAAGCCTAGACGTATTAGGTGTGTGCTATTGCTGCAAATTTTTTATTTCAAGGTCAAGGACAAAAAAGGCACTTAGAATAAGTTACGAGTCATTTGTATAGACTAGAGGAGGAAGCTATGTAGAATGTTGAAAATGGGATTGATAATGGTGAGAGGTTTCTAGATGAAAAGACATTATTAGCTTATGAAGATTTAATTCCATGGTTTTCCGACTGTGAAAATTATCTTGCAAGTGATATAATCCTAGAAGATCTTTCTTTTAAGGAGAGAAATAAATTTATGCATGAGGTAAGGAAATTTTTCTGGGATGAGCCTTATTTGTTCAGAATTTGTGCGGATGGGATTATTCATAGATGCATACGTTAGGTAGAGATGATGACCATAGTTAACACTTGTCATTCATCGTTAGTTGGGAGTCATCATGGTGGAACCCACATAGCCGACAATATCTTGCAATGTAGTTATTACTGGCCAACAATCTATAAAGATGAACATGATTTTGCTTCTACTTGTGATCAATGTCAATGTGAAGGTAACATCTATAGATACCATGAACTTGCTATGACTCTTATTTTAGAATTGGAATTATTTGATGTATGGGGTATAGATTTCATAGGAACTTTTGTGAGATCGTTTGGCAAGAAATATATACTAGTGGTTATGGATTATGTTTCAAGATGGGTGGAAGCAGTTACGCTTCCCAACAATAAAGCATGCAGTGTCACTGGATTTTTGAAAAAGAATACCTTTCCTCGATTTGGAAATCCCGTGCTATAATTAGTGATAGAGGGTCACATTTTTTTAATAGCCTATTCAGAGGTATGCTAGAGAAGTATGGAGTGAAACATAAGGTTGCAATGCCTTATCATCCGTAGGCAAGTGGACAGATAGAAGTGTTCAATCAAGAAATTAAGTCTATATTGGCAAAGACAGTAAATGCCAATAGGACAGATTGGTTAAGAAAATTAAATAATGCATTATAGGCATACCAAAACAACATTCAAGACTACAATAGGTGTTTTACATTATCAGCTGGTGTATGGAAAGTCTTGTCACTTTCCTATTAAGCTTGAAGATAAAGCACTATAGGCCTTGAATAAGTTGAATTTTGAGTGGCAAGATGCAACCAAGCCAAGGATGAAGAGTATGAATGAGTTGGATGAATTTTGACTCTGGGCATACGAAAGTTCTACACTTTACAAGGGAAAGATAAAGCTGCATCATGATCACAAAATTGTGAAAAAATATTTTAAAAAGGTGACAAGGTATTACTCTACAACTCAAGGCTTCGATTGTTTCTAGGTAAGTTGAGGTCTAGATGGTATGGTCCATTCAAGGTTAAAAAAGTTAACCCTATGGTGCCTTAGAAATTAAGAGGGATAGTGAAGCCTCGTTTAAAGTAAATGGGAAAATAGTAAAGAACTATATGGAAATTATGAAGAAATGAATAAGTTTTTTGAAATTGACCTTGTTGAAGACTGAGTAACCATGGCAATTACGTCATGCCACGAAGTTAAATCAAGCATTTAATGGGAGGAAACCTATGGGCTAGTTGGTGATATCTGAGTACCCAACTTTTCCATATCGTGTTGCAACGTTAAATCAAGAATTGTGTGGGAGGAAACTCATGTTTTTGTACTTATTTAGTTATATTCTAATATGTTTGTTCAGTGTGCAGGACTAAAAAGTGCAGAAAATACCCAAAAAAATTCATAATGTTTGGTTATATGGACTCTTTATGAGTCATATTTAGATGGTACCACTCGTAAGTAGGAGTCATATGGACCTGGGTGATTAAGTAGAATCAGGTAAAAATTTTTAGAGTGTATATGACTCTCAAAATAAGTCGTACCCTTAACATACGACTCATCAAATTGATTCATATAGGCTCCAGAACCCAGGTATGGTTCTAGGTCTATATGAGTTAAAGAAAAGACCGTAAACCTGTGTACGAGTCGTACACATGACTCGTACCCAAGCTTACCAGGTTAGGATCGCGGGTCAACCCGACCCAGAATTTTATTTAAATAAAAATAGGGCACCCATCGGGTACCTAATAACCAAAACACGCCCACAACTATTTTTGCTCAAATTCAAGCTTCCGAGACCATGAAATCATTTGAAAACAACTTAAATCAACTACCAATTTGCTCAGATTCTCCATCTTGCATGAATTTAATTGAGAATTTGGGGAAGAACAAGTGGACACTTGAGCAAACTACTTTTTCATCCATTTAAGTAGGTTTTGAACATAAATCCTTGTTATTTCAAGTTGGACTTTTAAATATGATGTGTCATGGAAACACACACTTTCAATGCTTAAAACCGCGATATCTACATAAACTTAGGGTGTTTTGTTAGATATGATGTACTTTGATGTATATTGCAGTTAAAATTTGTCTACAATAGTGTTTGAATGAAAATAGAAGAAAAAGACCTAAAAAAGACAAAAGCTAATCAAGATACGAGTCAGCCCATGTGTCGTATACTCAGTATACGACTCGTAGGAGGAATCATACCCATAATAAAAGAAAACACTAGGTAAAAATACCAAGTGAGGGTAATATACGACTAATTTATATGAGTTATAAGATGAGTATACGAGTTGTGTCAACCAATCGTTTATCCAGAATCAAAGACTCAAACAAAATATTAAGTGAAGAAAAGATACGACTCATCCAACTGAGTCGTACACTGAGGATACGAGATGTACAAAGAAGTTGTAAGCATAACATAACCTAACCTACTGTTCAAAGATTGAAGTTTCAGAAGTATATGAGTAGGAATTCTGAGTATGACTCGTATAGGGTTGTCGTATACAAACCAGTGTTCAAGACTAGGAAAGATAAAAGTCCTAGAAGGATATAGAAGGAGAACATGAGTTGTACATTCAGGTACGACTCATAATAAGAAGTTGTATGTTGAATTGAAAGTTGAATGTGCTGAACAGAAACTGGAACTGATACGACAAGGTAGGGTACGACTCATATGATGCCGATACGAGTGAATACCGAGTCATACCGACTGCCGACTTAACTTTATCTTTGCCATTTTTATTAGAATTTTAAGGTTATTTTAAGATACTATAAATACCTTAGGGTTTATATTTTATTAGGTTACGCTCTTTGATATTCTTTTAAATATTATTACGATACTTTCACAATTGTTCTTAAGATTTTAGGTTTATTCAATTAAAATTTTTGGAGTTTAATCATCTTGTTCTTGTGCAACTGATTTTATGTCTTCTTAATTAATAACCATGGTTTCTTTCTGAAGAGGAATATTGATCGCCCATTCAAGGTAAACGGACAAAGAGTAAAGTACTTCATGGGAAATATAAAAGAGGTGAATGAAGTATCAGAAATTGACCTTGATGAAGTCTTAGTAATCAAGGCAATTGCATCGTGACGTGACATTAAATCAAGAGTTGCATGGGAGGCAACCCACGAGGCTAGTTTGAAAAATCTAAGTACCCAACTTAGCCAAATCATGCCACAACGTTAAATCAAGTGTTACTTAGGAGGCAACCCATGTTATTGTACTTGTTTCATTTATAGGGTAATATGTTTGTTCAATGTGCAGGACTAAAGAATATAGACAAAATTAAGAAAAGGAGAGAAGAATTCATACAGAATCTTTACAAGACATAACTATATGGTACGACTCGGAGTAGGAGTCGTATTGACCTAGGAACAAAATCAAAATCAGGCAAATGATTTTAGAATGGATATGACTCCTAAAACAAGTCATACCCTCAAGGTACAATTCATCACCTTGAGTCATATCCACTTCAAAAACCTAGGTAAGTTCCAGGGCTATACAAGTTGAATACATAACCTGCAAGCCAATGTATGAGTCGTATACACAACTCGTACTCATGCTTACTAGGTCAAACAATCGGGTAAACACATCCCAATGCTTAAATAAAAAAGAAAAAAGAACACGATCAGGCATTCGATTGTAACTACTCGCACCCACTCCATTCCTCACCAAAATTTCAAGCTTCAATAAAAAATCCCTGTGTTTTAAACTTGATTTAGCTGCCAACAATTCCAAATCATTCAATTTGTGTGATTTAAAATTGAATTTGGGGAAATAGGATTCAAAATTGAAATCTGCTACTCATCACTCACCAAGTAAGTTCCTAAACCTTTTTTCGCTACTTTGTAAGTTGTAATGATTAGTGTTTTATATTGTAAACTTTGTTTGAGTAAGAATTATGAAATTATTGATATTGTTGATACCCAATCTATGTTATTTTTATGGAGAATAGGAATTTGGGGAAGAACTAGGGTTTGGAAATAGCTTTTGATGTGTTTGTGTAGGTTAAAATGATGAATATAGCTGAGAATTATAGTGGGTATTTTTGGAAATTGCAAAGGAGTCAAACATTTAAGTTGGACTTCTATGTTGTAGTGGATACGAGACCTATTACGACTCGTACCCACCGGTACGAAAGTTTTAATGATTACTCATACCCACTAACAACATAGAAGTCAAAGAAATTTAAGGTTCTAGAATGGATACAAATCGACCAATCGATTCATACCCAGACCATATGGCTCCAACTCAATTGGTCGTACCTACAAGGGATGATTTAATTTAGAATAAATGTTTCTGATCAGCTTACAATGGTTGGTAATGAGTCATACCCTGCTGGTACGACTGGTTAGAAGGAGTCGTATAGTTACCAGTAATCAAAGGTCATGCACTGTACATGATAGATTCGGTTATAAGATTCATCCTCGGTTTGTACGTCCAGTACCCACCACTCATACCCGAATAAAAATAAGGATATTGAACATTTGTTGTAAAATTTTCTTTTCTTTCTTTTGCTTAGTTAATAAGAATGTTGTATTTGTAGGAACCATGCCTCCAAAGAATGCTTCCTCATCCACGCAAGTTGTGAAGAAGGACACCAAGCAAGCAAAAGAGGCTAGAGCAGAATTCAGTAAATATGAGTATGAAATCGTATTCGAAAGCAGTAGGGAAGTTTCTAAAGGAACTTCTAAAAATAAAACTGTGCAAAAAGGGAAAGAGGCTGCAAAGGCTAAGGGGAAGCAGGTAGTTCCCAAAGATTCAGAATCACCTACCTCAAAGGGCCTACGAAGGAAGAATCCCTCTATATCTCCTATGCATATACCTCAAGCACATTCCAAAGATGATAATGCTGATGATGAAGATCATAATGATGATAAGGCTAAGTCTAGTTTGTAAGAGATAAATTATGAGCGTGCTGAAGATGCGGGAGATATGAATGATGTGCCACTGATAGCACGACATGACCTACTACTAGCACTCACCATTGCCTCGATGCCCATTGATAAATGATGAAGGTACCCCGTAATGCAGGATACGTTCAAAAATGGGTTATTCAGTCTTCCAGGTGGCAAGATAAAAAGTGTACTATATTCAGAGAGAAGAATGACCTCCACAAGGATGCCAGAATTGCCTGGATTTGAGTAGCGCTTCAGATTTTATAGGTTTTATTGGATGACACGGGCATAAGGAAAATATAGTAATGTACTGGTCCATGAATTTTATGCCGCATACAAATGAGAACTTCAGAGGAAATCTCCACAAGGTAAATTATGGAAGGGTGGTGATCCGATTGAGTCACTAACAATTTGAGGCTTTCGGGTAAACAAATCTCCCTGTACCATTGGGAGATTTTTATATGGACCAAAGTACCAGGCTTCGGTCAACACAGAAGTGATGGATTACTAGATGGCGGTGATGAGAAAAGTTACACAAAGGTTGTTGGGCTTGGAGGACAAGATGGTGATATTTATATGGATTGCAGAATGGATTGCCATACATGGAAAAAATATTGTCTTTGTAGTAGGAGGACCCAGGGTTTTCTCTTAGAATATTAAGTAGAGTACCCTTAACTTTGAGGGAAAAACATGGTGGACATTGGCTCGGCACAGGTTATGCCCTACTATAGGAGATGACGTATTGAACCCAGTTTGATCAGCCATGATAGTCGGTTTCATAGCCGGTTATGAGTTTGATGTTAGTGATTTTTTGTCTCAAGAACATCAAGATAGGGAAGTAGTGGATCAAAAGGCATTGCTAGCCTACCCTTATATGATTACTCAGACTTGTCTTTCTGGAGCAGTGTTAGAACTCCCTAGGATTAATGAGATAATTGAGGCACGGAGGACGTTTGATAGCGATTTGATTAGAGATACTGCCAACCCTTTGTCCTATTCCCACAAGATGATGAGACAGACTCCTCTACTACCGCTGAGGTTACTGAGGTTGGAGAGTATATAGAGGGCGCATAAGCAGAGGCAGCGGGTACTTCTATTTCCCCACCACTAGTCCGTTCAATGTCACCTAGGACACAAAGAATGCCTCCAGGTATTATGGTGATATACTAGGTTGCATGGATGGAGGTTGTGACCCAGTTAGCTATGCTTAACGCGAAGGTAAGTCATATGGAAATAGAAGTAAGAAATTAGCTTGATAAGAGGCTTGATAAGTACGATGGGCGAGATCAAGGGTGCCTAAATGCTTTTGAGTTAAGGATCACTCGATAGTTGAGCAGCAGGAAGACGCCCGATGTTGCCAAATCAGAACCGAGGTTGCAGAAATTAAGAAAATTATCTTGTATCTTTATGAGAGACCTATGATTGCTTAGCCCGTCATTGAGATAGTGATTCCTACTGTCTATATTCCTAATATTTAGGCAAACCCAATAGACGTTCAGGTTGAAGTGACCAAAGAAGAAAGAAGAGAAAGAAAGTGAAAGAGGAAAGAAGAGTAAGAAGATGAGAAGAAAGCTAGAGTGGATAGTATTTAGGATGAGCAGGATCGCGAGACAATGGTCTGTGGGATGACACTGGAGCTAGAGGATCGAGATCTCCAATTGTTGTTGCTTTAGGGGTTGATGTTGTTCCCCCATTTATAATTAATTCATTCCTGGTTGATGGGATGGTAGCTGATGGGAGTGGGACTCGATCGATGGGCCCACATATGACTGATGATGCACCGATGCATTTAGCGCCTATGTATGACCCGTTTCTGTACTTTATTTATATTTTTATAGCATTGGGGATAGTGTAATAAATTTTAGTTAGGGTGAGGGTTATCCAATTTTTTTTTGGATTAGATGAAAATATGTAGATAAGAAAATGGAAAGTCTATTATGACTTGCAGGATTGATGTAGGCAACTGAGATACGGAGTACATCAGCACGCCTATCGCAGCAAACTCTTTTTTATTTTGATTATTTTTTAAGATTTTGAAAAAAATAAATTTGGATTGTATTGAAAGATTTTGTTTTGATTTTTAATTCATGATTTTTGAAAAACTGCTAATTTGAAATACTATTATAGAAAGTTGTGTTTGATCCCCCCTTTGAATTTTTTGTAATAATTGCATGATTGGTATACGTGTGTATGATTGTTGTGAATCTAAAAATGGCATTATGATTAGGGATAGAGCGTGAGGAACAAAATAGTTTTATAGTTGGATAACATGAACTTAGTAATAAAACCTTTTATATTGGAAAAGATCATAGGCCATTTTTTATATTAGTCCACTTTTAGACAAATTGGCCTCCCATGCGTGAATGATATCCCCTTGATCCTAATTTTTAGCTTGTATGCCTATTTTTCTTATTACACCTATCACCTTGCTATTTGTACTACAATGAACCTATTTTGGCCCTGTTCCTCCTTGGACATTGTACACTTCAACTCAGGCTAATTGCCTAAGTTGAGGGTGGATGTCATAGGGGTACATGATATGAAATGGGTATGAAAAAGGGTAAAATATAAGAAAATAAAGTAAGGGTGTGTGTGGTAGAAAAAGAAAAGAAAAAGAATCTTTGTGAAAAAGAGAAAAAAATAAAGACTAGAAGATCACACCCAACATGAATATGATTTAAAATAAAAAGGGAGAAATAAGGATGGAAATAAATAAAGTGAAAAATTGGTTAAGTGTGGACCCCAAAAGTTAGTGTAGTTCCAAGGAGGTTTAGTCACTTAAAATGTCCATACATACCATACCATCCCCTAAGCCTAAATTACAAGACGAACAAAGTCCTATAGAGATACTATCATAACTGTCTGAAAACATAGGAAAAGAGCATAAGGGCAAGACTATGGCATTATGTATCCACCAGTGGTACTTCTTTATGAGTAAGAGATTCATTTTTTATATCCCTAAATATATTGATTTATCCTAACAGAAAGTGAATGGGATTACTTTAACTGTGAGTGCACATGGGTTATACTGCTAGGTTGCTAAAATATTTGATAAATGTAATATGTGTCAATGCTCAAGTGTCTATTGCTAATGTAAGTCCATCATCAGATTCCCTCATATTTCTATGTGTGCTAAATTGTTATACATAGTTGAGTTTTGAAAATTTGAATTAAAGAGGAGAACAACCAGATTGAAATTAAGTTCAAAGTAACTTCCATGCTTGAGAACTTCTTATTTAAGCATCATCTCAGTACTATAAAATATTTATTTGGTTTTGTTTGCCAGAGGAAATGCAAAAGTTTAAGCTGAGGGCGTTGATGTGGCGCGGAAACATGACACTTTCGATGCTTAAAACTATGATATCTGCATGAACTTTGGGTGTTTTGTAAGATATGATGCACTTTAGTGTATATTGCAGGTAAAATAGGTCTACAATAGTGTTAAAATTAAAAATGAAGAAAAAGTCCTGAAAAAGACAAAAACTGATCAAGATACGAGTCAGCTCACGAGTCGTATACTCAACATATGACTCGTAGGAGGAATCGTACCCATAATAGAAGAAAACACTAAGGACAAATACCAAGTATGGGTAAGATAAGACTAATGTATATGAGTTTTAAGATGAGTATATGAGTTGTTTCAATCTATCATATACATTAAAGAATCAAATACCCAAACAAAAGACCAACTGAAAAAAGATATGACTCATCCATATGAGCCGTACATTGAGGATACGAGACGTATGGAGAAGTCGTAAGCATAACATAAACTAAGCTACTGTTCAAAGATTCAAGTGTCAGATGTATATGAGTCAAAAGTATGAGTATGACTCGTATAAGGATATCGTATACAAATAAATGTTCAAGACTAGGAAGGATAAAAGTCCCAGATAGATATGGATATAGAACACGAGTCTTACACTCAGGTATGACTCAAAAGAAGAAGTCGTATGCTAAACCAAAAGTTGAAGTCATGGGCTGATAAGACATTAAAACAAATACCACAAGGTAGGGTACGACTCGTATGATACCAATACGAGTAAAGAATAAGTCGTATCGACTGCCGACTTAACTTTATCTTTTTCAATTTTATTATGATTGTAAGGTTATTTTTAGATAATATAAATACCTTAGGGTTTATCTTATTATGTTACAATCATTTATCTTTTTTTACATATTATTTCAATAGTTTCCTAATTGCTCTTGAGATTTTAGGGTTATTCAATTAAAGACTTTGGAGTTTAATCATCTTGTTCTTGTGTTATCTATTTTATGTGTTGTTTATTGATAAAAATGGATTCATGCATAAACATAAGTGGCTAATATCTTTGACTAGGGTAATGGGAACCCTAGCAGATTAGCTACGTAGAGGAAGTATGAGATTAAACTATTCTAGGGTTTCTGCATGTATCTTAATCTTCTTAATAATAATTAATCTCAAGTATCTGCAGTACCTTGAGATAGCCTGTATTCACATCCATCCCTACCAAGAATCTTCCAATTGGGAAAAAAGATTAGGACCATGAGTTAGGATTCATCTCCACCTTTTAGTTCCCGCCATCTCATCAAATCACTCGATCCTACCCAGATGAGTGAACTAAGGTCTTATCAAGGGGAAATAGGGAGACACCCTGAGATTTACCCAGTAATGGGTGAAATTCATCTTTTAGCTTACCTGGCAGTTGATAATACTTATCTTGTATACTTTCCCTGCAGAATAACAAAATCATTTTGTTGATCACGAGAAATTTATGGAGTTGAGAAGCCAGGGGGAACACAAACCTAGTGTTCATCTCTTATTACTTACAACTCAAAAGCACTCATATTTGATTACTACTTACAGTTGATGCTACAAATTCCACTATTTAATTTCCTATACTACTCGTGGATTACATCAAGCCAAGCAACTATTCACGTTTTCCCTGTGGGATCAACCCTAACCTAGTTGGATTATTATATTTGCAGTAGATTGCATTATACTTCTGAGAGTAGTGTTGTTTTAGGCGACACCAAAATGGGTGTGCTTTCTAACATTCTTTGAGTTACTATTGCTTGATTGTTAAATGTTTACTCCCTAGTTCTTATGTTTAGGTTGAAATTGGGAGATTTAGAGTACACTTGAATTGTGGTGTGTTATTGTATGTTGTTTTAATTGGAAATGAGTGATATTATTGCATAAATTAGTGGGTATTTTGGGAAATTTGATTTGGATTCAAACATTAAAGTTGGACTTCTATGTTGCAGTAGATACGAGACTCCTTATGACTCATACCCATTGACAACATGGAAATATAACAAATTTAAAGTTCTACAATGGATACGACTTGCGTAAATGGTCGTACCCATTCTATACGACTAATATGCTAAGATCATACTAACTTGGGAAGAATAGAGTCTTCTAAAATATTTTTGATCTTCTTACGACTGTTTGTAACAAGTTGTACCTTATTGGTACAATTAGTTAGGAGGAGTCGTAAGCAGATCAGTGAGAAATTATTCATGTGTTGTGTAGGATAAGACTCGTTCATACGAGTCTTACCCAGTCATACAACCTATACCCCATACTCATACCCTGAACAAAACATGTACACTAAAGTTTTGTTTCTAATTATATCTTTTTTTCTTTATTTAAATGCTAATTAATGTATACTTGAAGGTACCATGCCTCCAAAGAATAGATCAGCTACTAAGAAAGTGGCCATGAAGGGTAATAAGAAGGCACCTACTACTAGTTTGAAATTAAGTTGTTTTGAGTTTACTGTGTTATCCGACTGTAGCGGTGAGCTACACGAAAGCACTACAATAGGCTACCTAAAAAAGGTAAAAGACTAATAAGGGGAAGAAGGTTTCACCCTTGGAGGAAACATCTCCATGAGGTCTAAGAAGAAAGAATCCAACCATTTCTCCTTATACACCACCATATTCTGATTTTGATGCTGATGCTGAATCGAGTTTGGAGGAAGCCAATTCTAAAAATATCCACTGTACTGAAGAAATCGATGCCATCATGATTGATCGGTAGGATCCTCTACTTGCACTTACCACTGCTTCGATGCCCATCATTAAACAATGGGGGTACCCCAATATATAGGATACTTTTAGCAGTAGATTGAGCAGACCACGGGGTGATAAGATCAAATAGGTGTTATATCTAAAGAAGTAATTAACGACTACTGGGATGTCAGAGATCCCTAGGTTCAAGGAGCATTTTAGGTAATATGGGTTTGAATGGATGACGACAATACCCAAAAAATACAGAGAGGTATTGGTGTGAGAATTTTATGTGGCCTACAAGGATGTACTTCAAAGAAAATATCCATAAGGCCAATTGTTGAAGGGCGGTGAGCCTGTTTCTTATCTTACTACTCGGGGTGTATGGGTGGATATTTCACCCCATACTAATGGTCGGTTCTTATATGGACCGGAGTATCAGCCTCTAATTAACACTAAAGAGATGGACTATCATATGGATGAAATGAGAAAAATATCTCGAAGAGTTCTGAGGAGAAGATGGATTTTTTTAGATGGATTGCAGAGCGAATAACTTCGAACTGGAAAAACACTATATGGGTAATTAGAGGCCTGGGGTGGTTTCCTAGAAGATTGAGAAGAATACCCTCAACTTGGAGGGTAAGATATACTGGATATTTGCCTGACATAGACTATGTCCAACCACGAGAGATAGTATTCTGAAAACATTTTGAGCAATTATGATAGCCGAGTTCATAGACGGTTATGATTTTAATGTTGTTGAATCCTTAGATCGGGAATTGAGAGACCCATTTGTAGGAGGTGAGAAGTACCTATTGGCATATCCTTCCATGATCACAAACATATGCCTGGAGGCGGGAGTACAAGAACTCCTAGGTATCAATGAGATTTTGGAGGCCACAAACACCACTGACTTAGGCCTGATTTGAGATATAGCCACCCCTTTGGCCCAGTAGGCACGACAGATAGGTAATTTGATGGAAAATATATCCTGGTAGAGCGGTCAGGTTGTGACTTTTGAGGTACGCAAGATGGGTAAGTAGATGGAGACTATACAAAATGATATAGTGGGTACTTCTAGTGCTACTTCTCTAGTCAATTCTGTACCACCTAGGACACGAGGTATGCCTTCTAGACTTGTTATGATTTCACAAACAATGTGGATGGAAGTTATGACTAGGGTAGACATATTAGAAGTGAAGTTGGGTCACATGGAATGGGGCGTAAAGCCCTAACTTGATACACAGTTCATAAACCAGGACAGAAGGTTTTAAGGAAAACTTGATGCATTTGAGTCGAGGTTTACTCGAAAGTTGAGTGGTGGGCAGACGACTGATGTTACAGAGATAAATACTAAATTGGATAAAATAAAAAGGATGGTGCATGATCTCTATGATAGACCGATGATTCCGAGCCCGTGATTAAGACAGTGGTGCCCATTGTCCATGTTCCTAATATAAGGGTTAGTCTAGAGCTAAGAGTTTAGGAGAACCACTATGAAAAATAAGAGAGAGAAAAGAGAGTGTGAAGAGAAAGAGGCTGAGAAGAAGTCCAGGGCAAAAAACATACAAGATAAGCTTGACCGGGAGACAAGGGTTGGTGAGATGGCCGCTGGTATTGATGCTAAGGGGGACCGTGTTGTTCCCCTGACCATTGTTGTTGGTTTACTCCCAGTAGCTTATGGGATGATTGTTGATGATAGTGGGACCCGACCTAAGGGCCCATCTGCTGATATTATGGAGCTGGTGCCTTGAGCGACCAGGTATAACCTTTCATCCTTACTTTGCGTTTTTTAGCATTGGGGACAGTGGAAAGATTTTTAGTTCGGGGTGGGGGTATATCTGATTCAAAATTTCTAGGAGTATCTTAAAATTATAAGTAGCTTAAAGTTTGTTATGACTTGCAGGTTCAGTGCTGAGATAAGGAGAAGATTGGCACCTATGTTGATTTAGAAATTTGGGAACATTTGCGGATTTTAAATCATTATGTTGAATATTTGTGAGTAATGAAATTGTGTGAAAAGTTGAGGTACCTCCTAAAACGTTTGTACTGTGTGATGTTTATATATGTGAAACCGTTGTGACTCTAATAATGCCATTAGGATTATAGATAGAACAATTAGGGTAAGCAATTGCACAACTTAATAAGTAGTACCTAGCATTGCAACCCTATACAAGTGTGTGTGAGGTATTACTGAGTTCCCAGTGTGTTAGAATCTAGAACTTTCTCGGTTTCTTTTACCTAGGTCTAGGTGAGTCAACTAATAGATGCTCATAGGACCTTATTGTTGTAATTCCACTTGAGCGAAAATGTCTAACCAAATAAGTGTGGATCCCTTTGATCCAAATATTTGAGCCTTAAGTGACCAATTTTTTTAATACACTGATTTCACCTTCCTATTTCTATAATGAACCTGTTTGGCCCTAGTATTCCTTGGACACTATGCACCTCAACTCAGGAAAATTGTCTAAGTTGAGGGTGGATGTTATTGGGATATGTAGGAAGATCTAGAATGTAGAAAAAAGTATAGAAATAAAATAAAAGAGGACAGGTGTGGTAGGAAAATAAATATAAAACAAAATAAAAAGATAAGAGAAGTAAGCACAAAAGAGAAAGAAAAGAAAAAAAATAAAGCGAGAAAATCGTACCTAGCCTAAGTCTGAATGTGCTTTAACGGTAAACAAGGATAAATAAGGGAAAAAATAAAGTGAAAAATTGGGTAAGTGTGAACCCCAAAAGTTAACGCAGTGTCAAGGAGGCATATTCACTAAATAAATCCAAAAAATATATCCTACCAACCCTTATCCTACGTTACATGCCGAATAAAGTCCTTTAGTGATCCTATTTGGACTATCCAAAAACTTAGGAAGAGAGCATATGGGATTCTGTGTACAGATGTTATACTTCTTTGTGAGCGAGAGAGTTGTTTGCTATATCCATAAATTAATTGACTAATCTTAGATGAGTAATGGGATTTCTTTGACTGCGAGCGTGCAACGGTGGTTTTTTTGGGTTGCTAAGCTTTTTGGTTGATGTGGATTGTGTTGATGCTTGGTTTTCTGTAACTAATGTAATGCCATCACTGGATTCCCCTGTGTTTCATCATGTGGTGAATTGTTATACACAGTTTGATTTTTAAAAAGTGAAATTAGGAGAGGGAAATAATGTATGAGAAAATTGAATTCAAAATCACTGCCATGGGCAATTTATGATATTCTTGTTTAACCATTGTGTTAAATTACAGAGCATAACTATTTTTTTCCTGAGGACATGAAAAATTCTAAGTTGAGGGTGTTGATGTGTTCTGAAAACACAACACTTTAGAAGCTTAAAACCGTGAATTTATGTGGTTACTTAGCTTGTTTTAGTAGATATGATGCACTTTTGGGTTTATTGCTGGTAAAATAGTTCTACAATATATTTGGGGTAAAAATATAAGTAAAAGACCTAGAAATACCAATTCTGATCAAGATACGAGCTACCATATGAGTCATCAACACTTGATATGACCATAGGATGACTCATAAGCACAACAGAACCCAAAGACAAATTGAGAAGTTAAGTATAGACAAGATACGACTGGAGCATCTGAGTTGTAACCCAGTATATGAGTTATATATAGAAATTGTAAGTATGATAGAATCTAAAGCTACCATCCAAAGTTAAAATCTCAGAAGAATACAAGTTAGAAGTCTGAGTACAATTCGTATAAGGAAATCTTAAGCAGACCAGTGTTCAAAGCTTGGAAAGATAGAAGTCCCAGGTGGATACAAGTGAAGGACATAAGTCATATTCTCATGTACGAATTGTGAGAAAAAGTCATATGATGATCAGAAACTAGAAACCTTGGGAGATCAGATACGAGAATGGATACGAGAGGCCCAAGTATGAATTATATCAAGTTGATGACCGAGTCGTGCTGAGTGCTAACAAAACTTTACCTTCACCCTTTTTTCTAGATTTCTATGTTATTTTAAGATACTATAAATACCCTAGGGTTTATCCTTTATTAGGTTTCACATTATTACATGAGGTTACTTGCTTTTACATACTGTACAATTATTTATGAATTTTTTTGTTCTCATTCAATTCAATATTTTGGAGTTTATTCACCTTTTATAGTGCACTTAATTAAATATTTTCTTCATTTATAATCATGGATTCTTGCATGAACATGAGAGGCTAATCTCCGTGACTAAGGTTGAGGGAGCCCTAGCGGATTAGCTATGTAGAAGAAGTGTGGTATTCATCTATTCTAGTGTTTATGCATGTATATTAATTTATTTCACAATAATTAATCTCAGAGCTATTGCGGAAGCTAGAGATAACCTATATTTGCAAACATCCTCACAAGGGAGTTAGTGATTAGGAAAAGAAGATTAAGACAGTAATTTGAGATTCACCTCCATCTTATAGTTCCTGCCATCTCATCTAATCACATAAATCCAAATAGTGATAGGGAACTGAGGTCATCACAAGGAGCAACAAGGCGAAACCCTGAGACTAAACCGGTAAAGGGTGAGATTTATCATCACGTTCACAAGATAATTGATAATTCATATCTTGTAGACTTTACATGCAAAACAATAGGATAGCTCGGTCGATCATGAGAAATATACAGAGTTATGAAGACAGGGGAACTCAACCCTTGTGTTCATTTTCTATTGTTTACATTTCAAAATCACTCAAGATGTGGTTACTACTTGCGATTGATACTAAAATCCCCTTTTACTTTCCTGCACTGCTCGTAAATTACATCAAACGAATCATCTATTTAGCATATTTCCAGTGGGTTCGACCCCAACCTAGTGAGGTTACTATATTAGGCATTGACTGCAGCATATTTCTTTAGTAGGTTAATTTTTTGCGATATCAGATCCTAACTTGACTATCTAAAAGCTAAGGTAAGGAAAATAGGGGCAAGCCTATTGTATTTGACATGCATTGATTGGAATTTCTCTTCTGAGTGTGAGTGTCTCTTGACTGTCCCTGTATTGACATGAATTATTTCATATAAGTGAGTGGGATAACCTTGTTGTGAGAGAACTTGAGTCATATTTCTATCTATTTGCTTATTTCGGGTAGTGTAACTTGTATATATGAGTCGTTTTCTATTGCTAATATAATTGCTATACCTTGACCCCATTGTGTCACATTGTTATGCTTCATGTTCATACACAGTTGGTTTTGAAAAATAAGATTGGTGGGGGTGTTGAGTTCTGAGCATAAAGTGTTTACATACTACTTTGAATAACCTAGATTCTCCTAGCTAAGCATTATTATTTTTTTTATTGCTTGAGGACATGCAAATATTTTAAATTGAGGGTATTGATTTTCTATAGAAATATAACACTTTTGATGCTTAAAACAAGGAAAATATGCAAGTTTTTGAGGTTATTTTGTTCGATATGATGCATTTTGGGTATGTTTTGCAGGAAATCGTGTTTTGGATGCTAAGTTCGTGAAAAAGATGTAAAAAGTTGTTTTTGGCTACTTATTGGAGCAATTATGCATGTTTGGGACACTTTATGGCTTGATCATGATCAAAGAATGTTGGAGAGTTGAAGAATAGCTAAAAAGATGACTCTCGACACTTACTAAGTCAACATGTGGACCGCAAGTAGGATGTGTGGCCCGCAAATAGGCAAAGTAAGTGACAGAAGTCCAAAATTCCGAAAGTAGAACTGCAGTATTTTTGGGTCTTGGCACTTGTGCCCTGCACTTTCACCCACCCTGCAGGCCGTAAGTGTTACCTGTGCCTAGGGTCAGGGCGCAAGTATAGACCATAAGTGGCCACCGACCCTGTTCCCTCCTAATTTTCTTGGGCTTTGGTTTTAGGGTTTCCTCTTGTACTATAAATACCCTTTATGTATTTTTTGATAGGAGTTACGCACTTTTGATATACATAAACAAATTTTTATTCCAAGATTTGATTTTGATCTTGGGATTCTCTTATATTGACGTTGGTACATTAATTCGGTAACGTTTGTGGGTTTTTCTACTTATTATTATGATTTCATCTATTCTTTCAATTATGAATATTGTTATTTCTTCATAAGCATGAGCGACTAGAAACCCATAGCTAGGGTGGTGGAAACCCTAGAAGATTGATGAAGTAGGGGAAGAGCTAATGTTGTTCTTGACACAAACAAAATGGGCGCCTTATCGTAATGGGCATCCCAAGTCTAGACAAGACTAGGGACCACCACCGTTACCCGACCTAACATCCAAATACTCATACCCTGAGTCGGATGAATTCAAAACGCATACCCAGGAGCCTTTGAGATAATTTGAGAGAGTTTCTAAGTGTTTATGATTAGAATATTAGATTTAATGATATCCCAAGAGGGTTATAAGTCGTGGGGCCTTAAGAGGTTAAGAGGGGAAATGCCCATATTACCCCAAACTTAAAATGCATAAAAATCTCGTATGAGGGTATGACTCCACCATACCACCCGTACCTTATCATATGAGTGGTACCTTCAACTCATATCCTAGGAATCCCTTGGAACCTCAACACTGGACAACATACGACACATAGTCTTGACCAGTACCTTATGCAGAATCAAGAGGGGTTGACACTGTCAAACATATGAGTTGGACTAGACCAATAGTACCCTATCTCATGACTCATGGTGATCCACTCGTACTTAGATCCAAGTTAAGTTAATATGCTTCAGATTAAGTGAAGGAAAACCCAACCTACAACCCATCACCCACCATATTACTTGTACCCATGCAAGTCGTACCCCTTTCAGAAACTCAACCACCCAATAACACCAACATTAGAAAATATACGACTGGGTCACTTTACCTATACCCTCACCATTCGACTAGGATGGTGAGTCGTATGATGTTTAGAAAGTCCAAAACCCATAGTGTTTCACCCTCCAAGAATGAAAGACAAGGAAGTACAACCACGGGTTTCACCCCAACATAACCATTCTGGCCTTTAACTAAGTTAGAAAACAAAGTTGAGATCAAGAACACATACTTTCCACATGAATATTGGAGCATTTAACAAATGCATATATTTGGACTTTATGTACTCTTTCGCATCCCAAGTAGCTTCTTCTACGTTGTGGTTCTGCCATAAAACCTTAATCGAAGCTACATTTTTGGTCCACAACCGACGAAGGTGCCGATCCAAGATCTCAATCGGGACCTCTTCATAAGATAAGGAATCTGAGATACCCAATCCTTCCAAAGGAACAACTGATGAAGGTTCATCAGTACACTTTCTCAACATAGAGACATGTAATCCATATGAATGGAGCTCAAACTAGAAGGCAACTCTAATTCATACGCCATATTACCAACCCTCCACAAAACCACCTAACGACTAATGTACCGAGGACTTATTTTCCCCTTCTTCCCAAACCGCATTACTCCCTTCATGGGATACACCTTTAGGAACACCCTATGCCAGCCTCAAAATACAAGTCCCTACGCCTTATATCCACATAGGAGTTTTGGAGACTTTGGGCAGCCTTAAGTCTATCCTAAATCACCTTTACCTTCTCCATAGCCTTATAAACCAGATCTGAGCCAAACATATCTGCCTCGCCAAGCTTGAAATACCCAATAGGAGATCTACACCTTCTACCATATAATGCCTTAAAAAGAGTCATTCCAATGCTAAAATGATAGCTATTGTTGTAACCAAACTCTACAAGAGGTCGATGCTCAACCCAATTACCACCATAATCAATAACACATGCATGAAGCGTATCCTCTAATGTCTTAATAGTTCTTTCTTCTTACCCATCTGTCTGTGAGTGAAAAACAATACTCAGACTAACCTAAGTACCCAACCACTTCTGAAACGACCACCACAAGTGAGATGAATAATGCGTACCACGAGCAGAGATAATCAAAATAGGTACCCCATGCAACTTTATAATCTTACGAAGATACAACCTTCTATAATCCTCAGCCAAAAATTTAGTTCTCACTAGGAAAAAGTGAGCCCACTTTATCATCCTATCCACGATGACACAAACTGAATCAAATTGGTTCTTTGACCGATGGAGACCGGTAATAAAATCCATATTGATCACCTTCCATTTCCATTCCAAAAGTTCAATTTCCTGATATAATCCTCCAGGCCTTATGTACTCAACTTTCACTTCTTGACACATCAAATATTTGGCCAGAAAATCAGCCACGTCCTTCTTCATACCATTCCACCAATACATTACTTTGAGATCATGATACATTTTTGTCGAACTGGGATAAACAACATAGCGTGATTCATGCACCTTAGGAAATATCCTTTCCTACAAACCATCGATGTTAGGAACATATAATCTTCCTTGGTACCGCAAGGTACCATCACCATTGATCTCAAATACCATTACCTTTTGCCCACCTACATCACCCATGATTTTTATTAAGATTGGATGTAGCATTTGCTTCACCTTGATCTTTGCACCGAGAGATGATTAAACCACTTCTTGTACCAACACATCACCATTTTAAAAGTCCAAAAGGCAAACTCCAAGATTAGCCAAGCAGTGAATATCCTTCACCAACTCCTGCCTCTCTTTATAAACATGAGCTAAACGACCCATGGACAACCTACAAAGAGAATCAACAACAACATTAGCCTTACCTGGATGGTAGTGAAGACTTATTTCATAATCCTTGAGGCAATCAAACCATCTCCTCTGCCAGAGATTAAGCTCTTTTTGAGTGAATACATACTGTAGAATCTTATTATCAGAAAAATATCCACATGAACTACATACAAATAGTGCCGCTAGACTTTCAATGCAAAAACCACCAGCAAAAGATCTAAATCATGTGTTGGATAGTTCCTCTCATGTACCTTTAACTGCATAGAAGCATAGGCAATCACCTTGCCATGCTGTATCAAAATTCAACCAAGTCCCACTCAGGACTTATCACTGCACACCACAAACCCCTTATTTTCTTCAGGAAAAGTAAAAAATGGAGTCGATGCTAGCTTATCATTCAACTTCTCAAAACTACCTTCAGAAGCATCCAACCAAGAAAACTTTACTTTTTTCTGAGTCAACTTAGTCAATGGGCAGCTATTTTTGAAAAAAACTCTCTACAAAACTCTAATAATACCTAGCCAAACCTAAGAAGTTTTGAATATCGGTTAGAGCCATGGTTCAAGGCCACTTCTTAACCACCGTCACCTTTTGTGGATCAACTATGATCCTCTCACTAGAAATAATATGTCCTAAAAAACTGACAGCGCTCAACCAAAACGTACATTTTGAGAATTTGACATACAACTTCTACTCTTTCAAGGCTCGCAACACCAGATGGAGGTGATTGGCATGATAAACCTCACTCTTAGAATACACCAAAATGTCATCAATGAATACAATAAAAAATAGATCCAAAAACTGACTGAATACCCTATTATTCAAATCCATGAATCCCTCTAGGGCATTGGTCAAACCAAATGACATAACAAAGAACTCAAAGCGCCCATATCAAGTATGGAATGGGGTTTAAGGGATATCCACCTCCCTAATCTTAAGCTGATGATACCCAAACCAAAGATCTATCTTTGTAAAGAATTTAGCACCTTGCAACTAATCAAACAAGTCATCAATCCTTGGAAAAGGTTACTTGTTCTTCACCATCACCTTTTAAACTTTCAATAGTCAATACTCATTTGAAGAGAAACATCCTTATTACGAATGAATAACACCGGTGCACCCCACGGGGACACACTAGGGTGGATGAAACCCTTATCCCAAAGAACCTTAAGTTTATCCTTGAGTTCCCAAACTCAACTGGATCCATTCTATATGTTGTAATAGATATTAGAGGAGTGTCTGGAACCAAATCAATCCTAAACTCAATCTCTCTATCTGGAGAAACCCTAGGAAAATCATTCAAACAGACCTTAGGAAACTCATTCACTACTTGGACAGAATCTATAGAAGGAATTTCAGAGTTAGAGTCATTAACCCGGACAAAATGATAGAGACACCCTTTGGAGATTAACATTCGAGCTCTATGATATGATATGAATTTCCCCTTAGGAGCTAGGGAACCACCCACCCACCTAATAACTGGTTCACTATGAACCTAAAGATGACCTTACGAGTCTGAGAATCTAAGGACGCATAGAATGAGTGTAACTAATAATTCCCCAGAATGACATCAACATCCACCATATCTTATTCAAACAAATCCACCAAAGTCTTCTTACTACCAACAGATACCAAACCCCCTATAGTATCTCTTAGTAGCCACATAGTCACCTACTAGGGTAGAAACAAAAAAAGGATCTAAAATAACCTCGGTATCTAAAAAAATATATAGCCACAAATATGTTCACATAAGAGAGAGTGGACCCCAGATAAAGTAAAAAATACACGTCATGAGAAAAGAGTTGTAACATATTAGTCATAACATCAGGTGATGCCTCAGACTCCTATTGGGACACAATAGCATATAACCTATTTCGGCCTGTGCCGGTACAAAAAGAAGAAACAGATGCAGAAGCAGCACCCTTTGGTGCAGGAGAGATGAAGAGGAAACCGAAACCTTATTCTCTCTTAAAGAAACCTTACCAACTGGAAAATTTCTAAGCATATGGCTTGGATTACCATATTTAAAGCACTTGTACCTCCCCTATCACAAAAGCCCCGATGTAATCAACCACAGAACCAGCAAAGGGGATATGCTGAGGCCGACTGAGCCGCACTAGCCTGATATTGGGAACCTTCTGCCCTAAAGTTATTGCCACCCTGCGAACGATTCACCCAACTGCTTCAGTTAAGAAGCATTAGCTGTGGTGAAAGAACCAGAACTCCCCCACTTTTTTTTTTCCACTTAACACCATCCCGACCACTTTTCTATTGATCACCCTACTAAGAGAACCTAAACTTCTTACCCTAAATTTCCCCTCTATTAGCCTGCTTCCTTTTTTCCTCCTCCACATATTGAATATGAACAACTAACCTAGAGATATCCATGTCTTTGATTAGAAATGTAGTCTTGCTTTGAAGGATCAAATCTCGAGATAGTCCCGAAGGAAAATTTTTCATCGTCGCCCTCATATCATATACCAATTCCAGAGCATATCTAGATAACTGGTGAAATTTCAAGGCATATTCCTTGACCAAAATCTTCCCCTTTTTTAATAGATAAATTCCTTCTCTTTTGCTTCCCTCAGCTTCTGAGGAATGGTGCAATCCAAAAAAATTTTAGAGAAACTATCCCATAGAGAAGACTCATTAACCTCTCCCCTTATATTCTCTTATTCCTCGTACTTCTGGTACACCACATCTTTTAGCTGATTAGCAACAAAATTCACCCCTTCAACATTTATGGCCTACATGACCCTGGAGATCTTTTCTATTTCATCTAGAAAACCCTAAGAATCCTCCTCCACCCTAACACTTGTAAAGGTTGGAGGACTCAACCTCAGTAACTGTCCAACCCTTGTGTCCTCAGAAAGAGTAATAAGAGCACCATGCTCAGCCTGAGTAGCCACCAACTTAGCAATTATATGAATCGACTGATAAAACTCAGCATTTATTATGTCTGCTTGAGGAAGAGTAGAAGGAAATGGTAAAACTCTAGAAATATCAAGGACTCGACCCCTAGACTGAGTATGGATCCCCTGAGTAGAACGTGTCCCATCAGCATTGTCCTTAGTTGAAATAGAGGAGTTTCAGGTAGCTTTAGATCATCGAGGCATGATCTGAATGACAAGAAAATAGAATTAGAGGAGATTCTAGGAGTTATACTCCAAGATTGAAAGTATAACACAAAGAAGAGAAACAGTTACAAAATGCCTTATAACCTCTCTTTTATGAGTATGGCGCGCTACACACCTTTAAATGAGACTACTCAGTATTGATTTATGGATAACCAATTGATCATGAACCTAAAGCTCTAATAACTTTACACAACCCGAATTAGGGCTTTGTCGTAATGGGTATCCCCAATCTATCCAGGACCAGGGACCACCCCCGTTACCTGACCCAACCTCCAAATACGCTTACGTTAAGTATGATAAATTCTAAATATATAACAATATAGAATTAAATAAAATTCAAGACTCTGGGATTGGTATATGACAGTGACAAACCCAAACAAGTCCAACCATCTATTATCCAACCAATAATAAAAACCTAAACAAAATCGCAAACTAATCTATACATCCTATACCAAATGAGTTATAATATAAGTATATATAATCCAAACTTAATGGGTTGGAAAAATCATAAATACAGTCAAACGGTATCAACCCTAATACCAATGCCAATACTAAGGCTGATACCACTGCCGATAATGCCCATACCGACCCATAGTATTTCCACAAATCCTCTAACCAAAAATAATACAATATCTGATTAAGATATGCCCCAACCAATCATAAAAGCCAATGTCTATAAGAGACCAAAGTATGTAATAACATCCAGGACATGAAATGAAGCCTTTTGAAATATGGAAGCTTACCACTTCTATCCAACCAAGCTGATCTCGAATCAAATTTTTAAGTAGGAGGAGTAGAATAGTTGGTTCCTGCATCGCCTGGGAAAACAACTACTTGAAGATGGTTTTACGGGTGAATGCTAGGATTCACTCAAGATAAGGATAAAATAATTTAAAACTTTAAAACCAAGTAAACCAACTACATGCATACACAACCATATATATATATAACCCCGTTGGGAAAGGAAATCGAGTATAGCATAAATTTAAAACCATTAACCTGGGTATGTGTAGCTTAACCTTCCTAGATCCACCCACGGGCTATATGAGTCTAGTGTACCCCCTGAACGAGCCCCGATGCATGTAGCTGCACGAATGAAGATACAATTGGAGTAGGGGATTCTTGAGTAGCCTTCCCTCTCCTTGATACATATGTACAAGTGTACTTAGGGGATTTTCATGTACCCCATAAGTATCATATATGGTCTCCATAACCAATCCTATTGTTGGTAAACATGAGTTTCCACTGTCCGTCCATTGGACTCATACTTTTACGGTTAGCTATCACAACCCGCCATTATTGACCAATTAAAATCACTACCATACAACTAAACCACCATACCATTTATTATTAACTAAGGCTATAAGTAGTGCTATTTTCATACTGACTATAGCTTGCAAGAAATTTCCTTAGCCAACCTTTTTATATAAGAAGGGATTCCCATGTACTCATGGGTTACATTATTAAGTTGACCTGGGGGAATCCCATGTACCCTACAAGTGATCACTATTATGCTTTCTTGGGAGACTCTTTTGTACCCCCAAAGGCTTTCAATTAGACCAACCATAACTACTACGACCTTACCATTTAACCATTTAAACCTATTTAAACTATTTATACCATTAAGGATTCCATTACCAAGTTATACCATGCAATAGTTTAATTAAAGTCTAACGATTTAACCAAAAACATTCTCATAGGCATTTTATCAAACACCTTGGGGGCAGAGAATTTCCAAAGACAAAACGAAGTACCAATTAACCATTCCCATGTAACCAAATATTTAAAAAACCATAATAATGTGAAAACCATAAGTAAAAGACATGGAAAAATAATAACCAACCATGATAACGAAAACCCCCAACATGTATTTGAAAACCCAAAACCATACAATATTTATTCCATTAAAAAAATTCATAAAACATGCCTTTAGTTGGAAATAACAATGAGGGAGGAGTAACATATCCCAGATTAAGAAAAGGATGGAAAAAAATCACCCTTATATGCCCCAAATTGCTCTTATTGATGAAACCCTAGACTTCTTTGACCCAAGAGCCTTTGTGAGAATTTGCGAGAGTTTCTAAGTGTTTATGATTAGAATATAAGAGTAAATGATGTCCTAAAAGGGTTATAAGTCGTGAGTCCTTAAGAGGTTAAGAGGGAAAATGTCCAGGTTACCCCCAACTTAAACTGTATAAAAATTCCATAGGAGGGTATGACTCCACCATACCACTTGTACCATATCATACAATTGGTACTCACCACTTGTACCCTAGGCATCCCTTAGACCCTCAACACTATCTAAAATATAACCACCAAGCCCCAATCGTACCCAAGGATATGAAACATACCCTTAAACCGTACCTTAGGCAGAATCATGAGGGGTTGACACTGTCCAACATAGGATTTGGACTATACCACTCATACCCTATCTCATAAATAATGGTGAGGCAATCATTTTCAAATCCAAGTTAAGTTACTAAACATCAAACAAGTGTAGGAAAACCCGACCCAATGACCCATCGCCCACCATACGACTCGTACCAGCCCAAGTCATACCCATTCTAGAAACTCAACCACCCAACACCACCAACACTGGACAATATAAAACTAGGTCCCCTAACCCGCACCCTTACCATAAGACTAGAATGACGAGTCATATGATATCCATCAAGTTCAAAATAAGGAAATTTTCTAAGGACAAAAACCAAGGGTGTTTTAGTTATGAACCGATACCTATACTTATATTGCCTTATATTCATTATAATAATTTTATTAATATGATCACATGTTGGGATCCCATCCAGATTATTGCTACTTACTCCAAAAGAGGAGTAGTGACTAGGAAAAGATAAAGACAATAGTAATTGGGAGTTTAACTATCGATCCATGCTTCTAGGTTTTATCAAAGTAATATGGTTATATTTCATCTAATAACTAGAAACTTAAAAGGTAAGAGTTAATTAGGATCAACACAAAAATTAGTAAGGAAACATCCCGAGACTCAAAAGGTTAAGGGTGAAATCCTTCTACTTATCCAAAAGACTATAGAAGGTATATAACTTATCAATTCTTCACGCAAGATATTATGTTGGTTCAATAAAGCACGATAAGCCTATAGAGTTGAGAAGCCAGGTAAAACACAATCCTAGTGTTTTCCTATAATTGATTACGACTGAAGTAGATATAGTCACTTGCTCAAGATTACAACACAAATCCCCTAAAATACCCTTGGTTTTTGCCTTTAGAAATTTCTTAAGTTTGAGTATTTTGGACATCATACAACACATCGTACTAGTCGTATGATTTGGCTACAGTTAAGGGGGTCTTATTTGTATGATAATTAGTGTGATCTAGGTTGCATTCTATCCAAGGAACTAGTGGACATCATACTAGTTGTATGATGATTATATGAGATAGGTTATAGACTCGTATGATTCATAGTATGTCAATCCCTTAGTAGGATTTCTAAGGTATGATTTATGGCTACTAATCGTATGATTGGATATGAGTTGATACTTGTGGTCGTATACTGGATATTATTGGAATCCAATATTCTGTCAGGGGTATGAGTGGTGGGTAATAATATGTGGTGTGTATGATTTAGGGGGGAGAGTCGTACCCTCCTACACATATTTTTTAGTTTTTAAGATGAGGACATTTTAGACATTCCCCACCTCCAATATCCTTAACACCCCACATATTAAAACATAAAGTAGACTCTCATAACATACTTGGAAATATTAAAGTACTTTAAAATCTCTCTCAAGCCTCTTGGTTCAAGAAATGCTAGGGTTTTTTCTATACAATTAATTTCAGGCTTACAAGGGTTTTTTCTCTTTGTAAACTTTGGTATCTAAGGGATGTTACTCCTCCCTCATTATCAGTTCAAACTAAAAGAATATTTCTATGTATGGTTTTCATGGTATTATTGTTGTATGTTTTGTGTTTTGAAATTTATATTGGGAGTTTTAGTTACTAATGGTTGGATAATGTTTTTTTATTATGGTGTTTTATATTATAATGTTTATTTGATAATATGGATTAATGGGAATGGCCAATTGGTTCTTGGTTTATGTTTTAGAAACTATATGCCCTCAATATTTTTGTTAAAATACCTATAAGATTAGTTTTGTCACATTGTTTGACTTTTATTGAAACTATTGCATTGCATAATATGGTAATAGAACTTAAGTTGGTTTGATTGGTTTTAAATAATTTGGAAAGGCCTTGGTTGCCATGACTTTGGTTTAATTGATAATCATGTGGGGTAAATGGGAATCCCCCAAGTGTTGGATAATGATATTACTTGCAAGATATAGTTGGTATAATGATACCACTACATAATGCCTTGGTAATTGACATATGTAATTGGTGATTTGGTTGTATGCTAATAGTTTTAATTGGGCAATAATGGCAGGTTGTGATAGTTTACCATAAAGTGTGAGTCTAATGAAAAGACACTCGAAACTCATGTTTGCCGACATGAGGGTGGGTCATGGCGACCATGTACTTGTGGGGTACCTATGAATATATATCATTGAGGTTGAAGAGTACACGAGAATCCCGACCTTTGTGATATCTCCAGTCTTATAGATACATTCATTGGGGCTCGTTCAGGGGGTAACACTGGACCTATATAGCCCGTGGGTTGATTATGATGGTAAATCGACATAATCCTAGGTTAAAGGTTTAAATATATGCTAAACTCAATTCTTTTTCTTGGCATGGATTATATATATACATATATATGTGATTGCATATGGTTATTTACTTCGTTTTAAATATTGGCATTATTTTATCCTTACTCCTAAGTACATGATAACATTCACCATCTAACCCATCTTCAGGCGTTGTATCCCCATGCTATGCAGGAACCAACCATACTATTTATCCTGCTTAGTAACTTAGATTTGAGGACAACTTTGTGTAAGATTGAAGTAGTGAGCTTCCATACTCCGAAAGGCTCCATTTTATGTTATGGACTTCTCTACATACTTTTGTTATTTATTAGATTTTTGTTCTTACCTATGGTCGGGGGCATGCCCCGAACAGATATTATTTTAATTTTGGATAGAGGCTTTGTGAGACTACTTTAGGTTGGTATGGGCAGTGTCGGTATTGGTGTCAACCTTGGCATTAGTATTGGATTTGGGCTGACACTATTTTACTATATTTGATTTACGATTGTTCCATTTTGTAATGTTATATGATCAAAATTTATTCGACATTGGGTGTAGGGTATTTATGGTTGGGTATTGAAGGGGGTGTTCTCTGATTACAGTTGGGCTTGAGTCACCGACTCATTTAGGCACTCATTCGGGTCATGCTAGATTGGTATAAAAACCCTAGTTTCATGGTTACTTAGGAGTCCACAAATCCGTGTTGAGTAGAGTCTCTTTTAAGGTTGTGTAGCACGCCACTCTCATAAGGTAAAGGCTATAAGGCATTTAGGAATGTTTTTCTTTCTTGTGTTTTATTTTTAAGATGTGGAGTCTAAGTCCTGAATTCATCTCTAATTCCCATTTGTTTGCTTTTCTGATCATGCCTCGGTGATCTGATTCTCATGAAAACTCCTCTGTCCTAACTGGGGACAATGTGGATGGGATACACTCTACTCATAGGATCCATACCTATTCTAGGGGTTAAGTTTTGAATTATTTTAGAGTTCTATTGGTTCCCCCTGTTCCAACTCAAATTCCTTAGGTAGAAATGACAAACGCCGAGTTTAATCAATCCATTCATATATTTGCACATTTGGTTGCTACTTGGTCTTAATTTGTTATTCCTGATACTGCATCTTCTAATGCCATAAGGGTTTTCCTTTTCATGAGGCTGAAGCCTCTGACCTTTATGGGTGCTAAGGTGGAGGAGGATCCTCAAGGTTTTCTAGATGGAATAAAAAATATATTTCGAGTTATACATACCACAAATATGGAGGTCATGGATTTTTCCACCTACCAGCTGAAGGATGTGGTGTAACAATGGTACAAATAATGGGAAAAGTCAAGGGGTGATAATTTTGAGTAATCTTTGTTTGAAGATTTCTGTAATGCTTTTCTGGATCGCTTCTTTCCTCAGAAGTTAAGAGAAGAAAATGCTGAAGTATTTATTAATATGAAGTAGGGCAAGATGTCAGGCAAGGAGTATGCCTTGAAGTTTCATCAGTTATCGAGGTATTCTTTGGAGATATTTTCTAGAATGAGAGCCCAAATGAGGATGTTCGCTTTAAGACTACCTTGTGTGTTTTTCTAGGACAGTAAATTTGCCTTATTGATCAAGGACATGGATATCTCCAGGTTGGTTGTGTACATACAACAACTAGAGAAAGAAAATAAGAAATAGGCTAAGATAGGAAAGAGGTAGGGCAATAAGTTTAGGTTCTCTGAGCAGGATAGTGGCCAATAAAAGAGTGGTAGGGATGGTGGTAAGTGGACCAAGAAGAAATAGGGTAATTCTTGGTCTTACTCAATGGCTAGTTGTCCCTACCCAAAGCCATCGAGGGATAGGAATTTCAATAGTGGCAAAAACTTTAGGGCACAAGGTTCCCAATCTCATGCTAGTGAGGCTCAATCAGCTTCATCATATCTTTTTTACAGATTCTTTGGTCGCTTGCATTGAAGATTTTAGGATGAAGAAAGGGATAGGTTCTTTAACTATTGTTATCCAGGGCATATGCTTAGAAATATCCTGTTGGTAAGGTTAGTTCGGGGGAAAACAAGGTTTTTGTTTCCTCTTCTTTAGCTCGGGCTCTAAATCGTACACCATCTGGATCCGACACTAGTTGGAATCATCTTTATTCTCTCATAACTCGTCAGGAGTTAGAGGCATAACTTTATGTCGTGACTGGTATGTTGAAACTCTTTACTCATTATGTGTACTATTTACCTGATCTTGGATCCACTCTCTCTTATGTGATTCTATTTATGGCTGTGCATTTTGGTTTTGTTTTGTAGTATGTTTTGGACCCTTTATCTATTTCTACCCTATTAGGTGACATTTTGATTTTAAGAATAGTCTAGAAGGTGTGTGGTATCTGTTGGTAGTTTAGAAACTTTGGTGGATTTGTTTGAATTATATATGGTGGATTTTG
Source organism: Capsicum pubescens (assembly GCA_030864215.1). Classification (NCBI taxonomy): domain Eukaryota; kingdom Viridiplantae; phylum Streptophyta; class Magnoliopsida; order Solanales; family Solanaceae; genus Capsicum; species Capsicum pubescens. Next base: position 202,950,849 of record CM061546.1, on the reverse strand, counting down.
ATGTCATATTGGGTATGGATTGGTTGCACTCGTACTATGCATCTCTAAACTGTCAGACCTGTAAGGTTGCCTTTAATTTCCCTAATGAGTCAGTTATTATGTGGGAGGGTGGTTCCCTAGCTCCTAAGGGGAGGTTTATACCATATCTTAGAGCTCAGAGATAATCTCCAAGGATTCTCTATCATCTAGTTTATGTTAAATATTCTAACTTGGAGGGTCCTTCTTTGCATTCCATCTCGGTGGTAAATAAATTTCATAAGGTCTTCCCTGATGACTTTCGTAGTGTTCTTCGTGATAGGGAGATTGTGTTTGGGATTGATCTTATTCTTGCCACTCATCTGATTTCTATTCCTTCGTATAGAATTGCACCAGCTAAGTTGAATGAGAAATTAAAGGATCATTTTGATAAGGGGTTCATCTATCCTAGTTTGTCCCCATAGAGTACACCATTTGTGTGTAATAAGGATGGTTTCCTTCATATATGTATTGATTATCGACATTTGAATATGGTGACGATAAAGAATAAATATCTTCTTTCAATAATAGATGATTGATTTGATCAGTTGCAGGGTGATAAGTTTTTCTCAAAAATAATTCTTTGATCTAGGTATCATTAGTTAAATATTAGGGAAGTGGATATCCCTAAGACTGCCTTCCATACCCGGTATGGGCATTTTGAGTTTCTGGTTATGTTCTTTGGATTGACCAATGCCCCAACAACATTCATGTATTTGATGAATAGGTTCTTCCATTAGTTTCTAGACTTGTTGGTCATTGTGTTCATAGATAATATTCTGGTGTACTATAAGAGTGACGTGGATCATGTCAATCACCTCCATGTTTTATTATAGACATTGAAGGAGCAATTGTTGTATGCCAAATTTTTGAAATATGAATTCTAGTTGAACACTATCATTTTTTTGGGCCATATCATTTATAATGAAGGTATTATAGTAGACCCATAAAAGGTTGTAGTGGTTAAGAAGTGTCCTAGAACAACGACTCTAACTGATATTTAGAGATTTTTTGGCTGGATGGATACTATTGGAGGTTTGTGAAGAGTTTTTCTTCAACAGTTGCCACATTGATGAATTTGACTCAGACAATTTTAAAGTTCTTGTGATCTGATGCTTGTGAGGGAAGTTTTGAAAAGCTTAAGGATAAGATAACTTTGAGTCCAGTTTTGACTTTACCTGAAGACACTGATGGGTTTTTGGTCTAGTTCACTATGTACCATGTGGGGCTTGGTTATATTTTTATACAGCATGGTAAGGTAGCATATGCCTCTAGCAAGTTAAAGGTGCACAGGAGAAATTATCCAACTCATGATTTGGAATTGTTAGCTATGGTGTTTGCATTGAAAATCTGGCATCACTATTTGTGTGGAGTGCATATGGATATATTCTCCAATCATAAGAGCCTACAATATGTGTTTACTCAGAAAGAGCTTAACCTCATGATCTGATGTGGATTTATGTGTTTAGCGTGGTTATCCTAGCTTATTTAGACTTGTTTTGAGGACTTCTCATGTTCTTAAAGTGTCAATGATGATATAAGTAAGAATTTATGTGTTTAAGTATGTGATTAAAATGCTTATGGTGTCTTCTAAACAATTTTCCACATAATTTGGTTACTTGGAGTTCAAACGACAAAACTAGTTTTACTAGCTTGAGGTAGGTATTTGTCTAGTCGATCACGATTTATACTATTTTGTTTAATGAGTTACTAATGGTATTATTGTGTAATTATGTGTTTAAAAACTTTTTTATAATATTCAAGGGCCAATAGAATCAAGCCAAGAGTCAAAACAATAAGTTAAAGATCAGCGTGGGCAAGCCTAGTCTTAGCTCGAGTCTCTAGTTCACCGTTCTTGATATTATGCTGTTTTGATCTCTAATCTATGGTGTTTGATGTTATAGGATTCTTGGTTAGTTGATTATGATTATATTTAAATTATATACAATCTATAAATCATGTGAAAACAACACCACAAAGCTAGGAATGGATCAACGGAAGTACAAGACATGACTCGATGTAAAATGGACATATTTGATGTCACCAGTGCGTGTAGCACCTTGTCAAGGGTGGTGGGGTGCGTGCTATGCATAGGAATATTTATAAGGTTCCTAAAAAAGTGTCACCTATCGTTTATACCATGGATAGACCCCCATCTCAGTGAAATGAGCCACGCGACGCGTCCTTTGTTTCACTAACGACAAAAATCGTTGTCCTATAAATAGGACTCTTGTACTTTTTATACACCTCGAACGACTTTGAAACTTAGATAGGGGATGAAAAACAATTCAATTAGGATTTTTCTATCTTTAATTCATTTTGTGTATGGATTTTAACATGTTTTCCATGATTGTCATTACGGTTATGCCCATTAGCGGCTAAAAGCCCTCTTTCCCGGGTTAAGGCCAAGAATATGTTTACTATTGCTTTGAATTGATCTTTTTTTAATCATATTTGGTTGTTTTTTTATCCTTGTGATCACTATTTTAAGGATTTTTGACCTTAAGAATGCATATATTATCGACCATGTGAACTCGGGTGGGGGAATATAAAGATAGAATGTGGGGATGAATAGAGTAAGGTTCTTATTCTTTTATGAAATAAGGAATTTTAATTAGCATCTAGGATAGGGATATACCTAGAAACATTGTTTGTTTAACATTTAGGATGATATCTTCGTGAATCTTATTTGATTATTACATCCCTGCTCAATGATGTAGTTGTAATGTATATTTAGGTAGACGATTAGAGGTCGGGAGACCATGATCATGTGATAAACCCTATGAATCAACAACAAATATTAGTAATCTAACAAAAATAGTTCAATAGCATAGTATGATTGTTCATAGTGATTTAACCCTTGGTTTTCATCCATTGCTTGTCCAATGTCTTTACTTTTCTGCATTACTTTAGATTATAAATTTTCAAGACTCTTTTGCTTACATTGCACCACTTTAATGTCAATAGTTGAACTTGAATTAGGTATTTTTCAACACAAGTCCTTTTGGGATCGATACTTGGCTTCTAAAGGGCCACTTTAGCACTTGGTGAGACCACATACACTTGCGTATGCCCTTGGGTGCAACTAGTTCTTGGTACCATTACTAGGGACATAATATTAGGCAACTATCTTATTTTTAGTTTAGCTATATTGAATTGTACATAGTTTAGTAGTTTTTTCTTTTTATTTCCTTTTATTTTCTATTTTCACACTTCTTGAAATGGCAGTCTGGGATAGATGGTTTTAGAGGAATGATGATTCTTGTTGTTTTTGTGGAGGACTCCACCAAAAGTATTTTTGTGTAGATTTTGATGGAAGCCATTAGAGGGGACCTACTTGTTTCTGACCAATGGAGAAGACCACAAATTGGTGTGTTGTTTATGGCAATATCTATCAGTCTGCAGATATATATGGTGCTAATCCTGATTTAGTTATATGTTTGTGGGCAATGGTCAAAAGACAACTAAGGAGGTAGATGCAGAGTTGACTCCCCAACCGGTTGCAGACAAAGTTGCGGATAATTTGAGAAAGTTTGAGTACTCAAAAACTAAAGTTCTTGAGCAGGTTAAGGAGATACCACCACCACCTTGTCCACAAATGTTAAGAAAAATATGAGGAGGATACTAGCTAATTTTTGGTACAAACAAAAGAATTTCAGCCATTCATTTGTAATCTTTCTTTTGAGACTAAAATCGAGAAGGTGAAAAAAAGTGAGGGTGTTGTTGATAGTTTAAATTTTAAGGTGGTATTGGTTGGGCCTCATTTAAAGCATTTTTTGTACATTATGTTTAGATAATGTTTTGTCTGTAGAATCATCTGAAATAGTGGAAGAGGGTGAAGATAAGAAACAAGAATCCTATGTTCCTAATTTTGCAAAAGATAAGAAGCACAAAAACATACCTCACATTAAGGCTGAGTTGTTTACCATACACCACCCATTACTCGATTTTTTCATCTGTAACCACCACCCTAAGAGAGAAGCAAAGAGATAGATATGATGTTAGGGGTAAAATTCATATCCTTAAGCTGAAGGAAAAAGTTAATGTGGGTCGTGCCTCGACACTAAATCAGGCACTGCTTGGGAGGCAACCCAAGTTATGTTTTATTTTCAGTATTTTTAGTTTTTACTTCACTAGTTTTTGTTTTTGTTGAGTCATAGGTTGATGGGAAGTCTGAGTACCAGAAAAACTGAGCTAAGGAGAATGGCGAAGACTAAGTGTGGGGTCCTCGGACCATCTTGAGGTATAAAAGATGTAGCTAGGCCTAGAGGCCCCAGAGAGTATTTCTATCTCTACTTTTAAAGTATACTATGGATACAAAGTAGATTTTTATGTGTGGGGTAGGGGAAATTCTCATATTTAGGGTGATTTTAAATTTTTGTGTTAGGAATAAGTGGGATGTTCTTGTTACTACTTTATTTGATTACATGATGCAAGTGTTTTGGATGTAAAAGTATGTTGATTGTGTGATTTACTACTTTTGATACTCCCAGACTCATGATTGTGACTCTTATACTTGTTTGTTTAATTTGAATTCAAAAGATTGTTTAGTTAAGAGTCTATGATGATCCTACTTGAGTTGAGCATGTGCCATATGTGTAATACCCCGTACTTCTACCTAGCTTTGAATCGTCCCTAGAACATCAAAGATCTTGATTCATAGATGAATACCTTTTTATTAAATATGGTATTTTTAAGATTTTTACTTTTGATCATGTGGGAAATTGAATAAGCTTTCCATCGATACCAAATTTGCCCAAATCCAACACTCGAGAGAAGAGTTAGAGATATTTTAGTAAGACAGTGTACCACCTGGTACTTTAGCACGTTGCGGAGTCAGCCAAAATGGTAATCATCAAAATCCAGTAAGCTGGCATGATTTCACCGCGTCGCGCCAGTATGAGAAATTGGGATTTTAAGATTCCGTTATTTAATTTCAGGTGTTGTTTGGTAAATTCCTAAAACCCGAAATCAGCTTATACACGACATTAAACCCCTAAAATACCTATTATCTCAATGTTTACTCATATCTCTCAAGAAAAAACCGCTCTCTCTCAAAGATAGAAAACCCTAGCCCCTATGTTTCAAAAGCAATCTCAAGAATCCCTCCAAGAGACTTGAAGAAATTCAATAATCTAGATTTCCAGGTATGTTAGATGTTGATTTACGGGTCCCTTCCACCCATGAAGTTCAAGAATCCTTTTCTAAATTCAAAGATTATATTTTTATGAGTTTTCATGATTTATGTGAATTGAAATTCATGTTTATGTGATTGTTGGGTTTTAATTCAAGTTTAGATTATGAGTTTCAAAGATGGAACCTAATATATGATGAATTGCAGAATGTTCATGATAAACCCTTTAAGTTACAGGTTTATTAATACAACCATGATACTTAGATGTGGTAATTGTTGTATATCCAAAGCATGGTTCCCATATGTTTGATTAAATTCCAATATGAATGAAGCAGTGCCATTATAGAATGTAAACTTATAGTCCCCATGTATGTACAAGTTAATGCCTGCTAAGTGTTTGTTGAAAGGCTTCATTGAATAAATTATTAGACATTAGTATGTATTCCTATTCATGTGCAAGTGTATGACTTTCAAGTGCTTGAAGAGATGCTTCGTTGATGGTATTATGCATGAAATAAAGTTTTCATGTTGTTCAAGAATTACCATGTTTTATTCTTATTTATGCTATCGAGTCCAATGGATATATATACCCGACAATTTAGCAGATTGTCTAGAGCCAGTGTCAGTTTTTAAGATAATATCAGTCATTCCCCAATCAGTAGAACTCAGTCAGTTACAGAACTTAGGAAAACTCAGTAATCTTAGTATCAGTCCGGTCTAGCTCAATAAATTAATTCAGAACTTAGAAGTATTCAGTCAGTTAATAGAATTTCATAGTATTTTGTTAGTCAATGGAACTCGGTAACTCAGTTTAGTTCAGTTAAGCAGTACGATTAGTAACATCTCAGTCAACCCTAGTATGAAGTAGTAAAGTTTAGTGTCATTCATCTAGGAGTAGGACTCAACACCGAGCGAGCCGAGGGCTGGGGGCTCACCTGATATATAAGACTGAGATCCCTAGAAGCAATCCCTAAGTTCCAGAACTACTTACCCAATGTAGGTTATGAGATGTCACCCAATAGATAGGGATGGCATACTCAAGGATTACCCGCTAGTACAAGACTGATCTCAGGGGTCACCCGCTAGATTAGGACTGACTCCACAATAGTTGTCTTTACCTGTGGCACAGTATTGACACCCTTCCAGCTGGGGTTACAGGTTGGACCCCACTAGTTCTGATTCGGGGCATATCGGTTAGATGACTACTTACTACAGTCTCAGTTTTAGTCTCAGTCTTTAGAATAGAACTTTGATCAGTATTACGGAAATCATGACTGTCAGATACAGTAACTCAAATTAGTAAAGAACTTAGACAGTTCCATAGATCAAGAGATCACCCGCTAGATAGTACTGATCTCGTATTAAGTCAATCATTTTCATTATAAAAAGATTCAGAGATCACCTACTAGATAGGACTGATCTTAGCTTCAGTAAATCAGATATCAATATTAGTAGACTCAAACACCAGAAATCCTGTTACTAGGATTCAGTATTCAGTGTTACTAAAATTTTAGTTATAGTTTATGTACTCATGCATGTATCCTCATTCAGTAGTCTCATGATATTTAGTCAGTATTGTTCATGCATGAAAACCCTTGCATTCAGCCTTACCTCATCTAGCGTACCAATACATTCTCACATACTGACGCATACTTTTCTCTTGTGCTATGGTGTCTTATACTATAGGTTCATAAGCATGGGATCCAGAGCACCCTTAACAGTTCAAATTCAGCCAACAACAGTAGACTTAGTAGTGGGTCCTCATAATTTGAGAATGTTTCTTATTTTATTATTACCTTAGATTTAGCATTTCACTAGATGGAGTTAGTTAGGGGATTGTCCCATCAACTCCTTATTCAGATAATTTAGACGCTTTTTCAGACTAAAGTATTTTCAGATAGTTGTTTTAGTTTTGGTATTATTATACTTTATTTAGTTTTATTTAAGTATTAAACCTATGGCAAGTTTCCACCAGCTTTCTGGATTTTACAGTATATTATTCAGTGCCCAATTATAGAGATCAGTCATGGGTTAGCTTGTGGTCCTTTGGGGTCATAAGAACCGTTCAACATTCGGGTTTTAAAATTCGGGGAGTTATAATATGTGTGTGAGGTGTTTGTATATTCCATGTGCATTTGATACTAGAACTTATCTAGTGTGTGTGCAAAGAGAAATAAACAAAGTGGGTTTAGGAGATGATATAGGCATTTCTTTAATATCCATGTTTATACCCTCTTTGACCTACCCTTGTGCATGATCCTTATGAACCCCATTGATCCTTTAGCTTTTTCTTTAGCAGCCTCATATGTACCCTAACTCCTTCTTTAATTGACCTTAATTTGATCCAAAGCTCCAAAGCGCTTTAGTGTAAAATTAATTTAGTTAAGTAGTTGGAAATTTAAGAAGAAAATTTTGAAATTGATGCCCCAAGTAATGGCTATTGGTGTTCAAAAAAATGATATGTGTTGTGGTTTGAAGTTGAGTAATGAAAAGAATAAAAATTTGTCAAAGTGAATAATTTGGGCATAGAAAATACTTCCACCATAGTGTATGTGAGTGAGCTTAATGAGATCGGGCAAAACAAAATATAAGGGTAGATAAAAGTAGTAAGATGAGGTTGTCGAAGGTGAATTAGTTGTATAATGTGATGTATTAAAGTGCTTAGGGAAGATAGTCACTATTATTGTCCAGAATAGTTCCTACTCATCCCTTATCTGACATTACAACACATAAACACCTACACTAAGGGAATGCATATGGTTCATCTTGTGTAACTTGTGAATTCCTTGTGAGAGCGAGCGTGAATTCATTATTGTACCTATTCTGTTATAAATTGCATTTATGTGAGTGTTCATGGGTAACTCTCTTGTTGTGAAGGAACATGTTTGATGATAGTTCGGTTAATTGTATGATATCTTTTATTGAACAATATGTAAGTGTTTTCCAACTAGGTGAGTAAATTCTTGAGTCTAGGATGTCTTGCAATAGTATTCTTGAACTTTCAATTATTTTTATAACATTATTAGTGTTGAAGCTTACATTTTGTGGAGTCATTGTAGTACTAGCTTGAGTGTATTTCTTGTAGTAGAAGTGTAGAGTCACCTCATCTTATGATATTTAGAGTAAAGAGTTTTTTGAGGACAAATAAGGCTTTAAGTTTGGGGTTGTGATCTGAGGTGGATTTATGCGCCCTAGTGTGGTTATCCTAGCTTATTTAGCCTTGTTTGTAGGACTTCTCATTTTGTTAAGGTATTAATGATGATATAAGTGACCATTTATGTATTTAGGTATGTGATTAATGTTTTTATGGTGTCTTCCAAACAAGTTTGCACTTAATTTGGTTACTTAGAGTTCAACTGAGAAAACTAGTTTTACTAGCTTGAGCTAGGTGTTTGTCTAGTCGATTGCGATGGATTCTATTGTTTTTAATGAGTTACTAATGGTATTATTGTGTAATTATGTGTGTAATAACTTTATTATAATGTTCAAGGGTCAATACAATCAAACCAAGAGTTAAAACAATATGTTAAAGGTTGGTGAGTTGACTATGATTATTGTGTTTTTTTAGCTCTAATCCGTGATGTTTGATATTATAGGATGATTTGTGAGTTGATTATTATTATATATGAATGATATACAATCTTTAATTCTAGTTTAAATAACACCGCAAATCTAGGAATAGATCAACGGAAGCACAAGACTTGACTTGACGTAAAATTAACACGTTTGATATCATCAGTGCATTAGGACCTTGGCGAGGATGGTGGGCTCATTCTATTCATAGGTTTCTTTATAAGGGGTCTAAAATAGTATAATATCTTGGTGAGACCATGGCGTGATCCCCAAACTATTTAAATGACCCCTGCGACAAATCCTTTATTTCACCAACCACAAAAATCCTTGTCCTATAAATAGTTTTTTTATGGATTTATTTGTAATTTTATAAATATTTTAACTCAGTCCACAATGAATGGACCAACCCATCCAATAAAATACAACATCAGCAGAACATATATAAGCCCAACTACTTCGACCCGATTTGTCCAAGAAAGTAATAAAAGAGGGAGTAGGCTTTCTAAAATGAGCTAAGTGCAGCTCTACTCTAAGAAATCTTCCACCGCCTCCACCAGTCTTACCATGGTTGTTTTTGTTAATCAAATCTTTGAGCTGCTTGTTTTGTTGGTGATAAGCATTAAACCTTGAATGGATGAGCTCAGCTTCTTGTCTATCTTGCAAGAGTAAGTCCTCCTTTTTGTATGACTTAACCTTAAATCCTACATCATTGCTTACATTGATGCTCTTTCAACCATTTTAGTTGTGTTTCTCGGAGTAAGGAAGTACTCAATGATTTTTGGTGCTGCACATTTGGGTCTTGTCCACTGAGAGTTAATTTTGCATCCATGTGTCCTTCTTTAGCTACTAAGTTTAACTTTTTGACCTGACTTTACCACTAATTGTATCCATTTGGATTTGTAGTTATGAAAGTGATGGAGATTGAGAGATGCTCGGACCCACAGGTTATTGGATGTGACTAATTTCTTCAGCCGCATGCATTGAAGATCTGACCAAGTGACCCCCAAATCTACTGAGAAAGCTTTTATGTTGGCTGGTGTAAATAGGCAATATATTCTTTTTTTCTTTTTGTGTAGGTGTTCTTATTATAAATTAGTAGAATGAACACCCCATTTCATTAGCCTTACCAGTCTTCTTGACTACTGCAATCCTTATGTATAGACGTTGTTGTGTATCACTGTTTAGAATCCTTTTAGCTTCAGTTGGTAGTTGACCAAAACCTGTGAATGTGAACTGTTGCTCCGATGTAATATTAGCCAAATGATTTGCTAATTGATTGCCCTCTCTATCAATGTGTTGTATCTTCACCTGTTTTGTTACTAGTAGCTTCCATATATGTATGATCTTTTCTGCTATTTTCCATTCCTTTGTCAATAATTTTTTCATGAGTAATGAGTTAGTTTGAATGATTACCTTATTCTGCTGTGTGCTATTGTTGTGTCTTTGCTGCTTGTAGAATGGCCTCTGCCTCTATCTTCATAGAAATAGTGTACTCTATAGCTACTCCTTCTGCATATAACAGATTTCCATTTGTGTCTCTTCAACAGAATGCCCATGAACTTCTTCCTAGATTTTCTTTTGATACTCCATCAGTATTATATTTTACCCAATCCTTTATCGGTACCTCCCATAGAATTGGTATAGAGGAAATTTTAGGCTTCAATTGATAGAACTGCTTTAAGATATCAGGTCATTCATACAGAAACTCTAATGTTGGCTTTCTAACTTTAAGCAACATTCTTAGATGCCTAGTCACATTAAAAATAAATCTCTACAATGCAATTCCTTTGCCATTATGTTTAAGAGAATTTCTTCTTCTCCAGAACTCCCATATTATGATTCCTGGAATTGCTCTATTGTATGATTTTTACCTTTCCTTGATTGTAGCTTCCCACCAAGAAAAAATGGTATTTCTTAGGCTCATCCCTCTACTCCCCATCTTCTGATAGTATCATCTACTGTAATTTTACCTCTTCACAAGACAATCTTTTTTTCTACAGCTGCTATAAAAATCAATGGTGTTTTCCTTATGCCTCACATACTGCCAAGCTAATTTTACAGTAAACTTTCCTCTTGTCTCTATGTTTTATATTTCTTTATAATCTTGTCCTGTTCGCTGAGGTAGTTTCCCTTTTTTCTTTGTATGATCCACAATATCCTTTGTGAATAAATCTGCTAACACATCCCCATTCCACTGTCCATTAACTACCAAATCTTTGACTTGTTTGTACCTATCATCCCATTCTTTACTCTCTTGCATTACTGAGTACGAATCCCCTATGCCACTCCAATTATCATACCATATATGAGTATCCCCTCCTCCGAACCTCCAATTTATGATATAATCTATAAGATCCCTCACTTTCATCATCTTCTTCCAAACCTGGGAACCTCCTCTTATTTTCCAAACAATTTCCTTTGGATGATATTTCACATAATATTTGTTCATCATATAATCAGTTCAAACCTAGAACTCTTGTACTTGTTGTTATACACCTTGAATGACTTTGAAACCTAGATAGAGTATGAAAACTAATTTAATTAGGGTTTTTCTGTCCTTACTTTATTTTTTTAATAGATTTTAACATGTTTTCCATGATTGTGATTACGGTCATGTCCATTAGTGGCTAAAAGCCCTCTTTTTGGGTTTAAGGCCAAAAATATGTTTACTTTTTCTTTGGATTGATTTTTTTGATTTTTTATCATAATTGGTTGTTTGTTTATCCTTCTATCATTATTTTAAGGATTTGCAACCTTTAGAATACATATATTATTAACCTTGTGAACTCTAGAGGGGGAATAGGAAGATTGAACGTATGGATTAATAGAGTAAGGTTCTTATTAGGGATATACCTAGAAGCCTTGTTTTTTGTGCATGTAGGATGATAGCTTCTTGTATCTTATTTGATTATTACAACCCCGCTCTATGATGTAGTTGTAATGTCTAGTTAGGTAGACGATTAGAGGTCGGGAAACCATGATCATGTGATAAACCCTATGAATCAACAACCAAGATAACTAATCCAATTAATAAAGTTCAATAGCATAGTATGATTGTTCACAGTGCATTAACCCTAGGTTTTCATATTAACCCTGGGTTTTCGTCCATTGCTTGTCCAAAGTCTATACTTTTCCGCATTACTTTAGTCTACTTTTAGTTTACAAACTTTCAAGACTATTTTGGTTACATTGCACCACTTAAATCTCAATAGTTGAACTTGAATTAGGTATTTCTCAACACAAGTCCCTGTGGGATCGATACTTGGATTTTCAAGGGATACTTCTTTACTTGGTGAGACCACATACACTTGCATGTATGCTTGGGTACAACAACTTAGGGAAAGGATATAGATTAAGCTTCTTAACGATTATGACATGAGTCTTCACTCCCATCCAAGTAAAGCTTATCTAGTTGTTGATGCATTGAGAAGGTTATCCAATGGGAGTCTAGCTCATATGGATAAGGAGAAGTGAGAGTTGCTAAAGGATATTCACCATTTGGATAACCTTGAAGTTCACCTTTTAGACTCTAAGGATGGTGGTGTGTTCATTCAGAAAATAGCATAGTCATCTTTTGGTGCTGAAACTAAAGAGAAACAAGTGTTAGATTCTATGTTTATATGGATCAAGGGTTATGTTGGTAGGTAGAAGGTGATGGCCTTTAAGATTAGTGGTGATGGTACTTTTCTGTACCAAGGGAGTTTATGTGTTCCCAACATTGATGGTTTGCGAGAGAGGATCTTAGCTGAGGTACATGAATCGCGCTATGTTGTTCGCCCCGACCCTACGAAAATATATCATGAACTCAAGGAGATGTACTGGTGGAACAAATTAAAGAAGGATGTAGATAAATTTGTGGCTAAATACATGGTGTGTGAACAAGTAAAAGTTGAGCATATAAGGACCAAGAGTTTGTATCAAGAAACCTAGTTGACAGAGTGGTAGTGGGAAGTGATTAACATAGATTATGTTACCGGTTATCCGTGTTCTTAAACTTAATTTGATTCGGTATGGGCCATTGTGGATAGGATGACAAGGCTAACTCACTTCTTTGATGTGAGGACTAATTTCTCGGATGAGGATTATGCAAGGTTGTATCTTCATATGATTGTGAAGTTTCATGGGGTCCTATTTTATTCATCACAGATCGTGGTACGCAATTTACATCTTATTTTTAGTGGTCATTTTATAAAGGGTTGGGGACTAAGGTTAGTCTAAGTATTACTTTCCACCCACAGTCGGATGGGTAAGCAGAAAGGACTATTCAGACATTGGGGGACATGCTTCATGCTTATATGATTGACTATGATGGTAGTTAGTTTGAGCATTTACCTCTTGTGGAGTATTCTTATAACAACAACTACCACTCTAGAATTAGGATGGTTCTATTTAAGGCCTTGTATGGTACGAGGTGTAGAACTCCTATTGGGTGGTTCGTGGTCGGTGAGGTAGAGATGTTTGGCCCAAATTTGATTCACCGATCCATAGAAAAAGGTGAAGGTGATTCAAGATAGGATTAAGGCTGTCCAAAGCTGCTAAAAGTCATATACTGATGTAAGGTGAAGAGAGTTATATATTGAGGTTGGGGATAGGGTCTTTTTTATGGTATCTCCTATAAAGGAAGTAACCTGATTTGGTAAGAAGGGAAAGCTCAGTCCCCGGTATGTTGGTCCTTACTTTGTTTTACGAAGAGTGGGTAATGTTGCATATGAGTTAGAGCAGGCTTCTAGTTTGAGGTCCATTCACCCAGTGTTCAATGTATCTATGTTAAGGAAGTGTATGGGTGATTTATCTCAAATTGTTCCTATCAAGGATATTAGAAGTTTGGATTCTTTGTCTTATGAGGAGGTCTCAGTTGAGATCTTAGATCGACAGGTTCGTTGGTTGTTGACGAAGGATGTAGCTTCGATAAAGGTTCTTTGGAGGAACCACAAGGTTGAAGAAGTTACTTGGGATGCGGAAAAGGACATAAAGTCCAAGTATCCATTACTTTTTTCTTCTCCAAAAATTTGTGTGGAAGGTATATGTGCTTCATCACATCTTTATTCTCTAACTTAGTTCAAGGAAAGATTGATTTCCTTACATCTTCATTTCTAGCTTAGTTATTGGTTAGAGTTGAGGTGGAGGGGTTTAAATTATGCTTGTACTACTTTGTTCCATCCTTCGGGGATGAATGAACCAAGTGAGGGAGAATTTAGAAACCCTGGGGTTTAGCCCTTTGAATTTTCCTAAGTTTTAGCATTCTGGACATAAGACGACTTATCCTTACTAGTTGTATAATGTGGGTACAGTTTAGGGGATCTTGGTCATATGATAATACATGTGATGTAAGTTGCATTCTGTCCAAGGTATAAGTGAATATGATACTAGTCATATGATGATGGTACGAGATAGGTTATGGACTAATATGATTCTCAGTGTGTCAAGCCCTTGCTAGGATGCCTAGGGAATGATTTATGGCTACCAATCGTATGATTGGATATAAGTTGGTTCTTGTGGTCATATGTTGGATAGTATTGGCGTCCAATATTTTTTCTAGGGTATGAGTTTTAGGTAGCACTCATATGTTGTGCGAACGAGTTAGGGGAGGGGGATTCGTACCCTTCTACGCACATTTTTCAGCTTTTAAGTTGAGGACATTTTATACATTTCCCACGGCCAAAACCCTTAAGACCCTAAATCTTTAAAAACATAGTATCCTCTCATAATACATTTGGAAAGATCAAAACACTCTCAAATCTATCTCAAGGATCGTGGTTCAAGAAGTCTAGGGTTTCTTCCATACAATTAATTTGGGGCTTACAATTGTGCTTTCTCTTAGTACTCTTTGGTATCTAAGGAATATTACTCCTTCCTAATTGTTAGTTCAATCTAAAAGCATGTTTTCACGGATAGTTTTCATGGTATTATTCTTGTATGTTTTGAGTTTTGAAATATATGTTGGGGTTTTTTGCTACTAATGGTTGGATAATGCTTTCCCATGATTTTTTGATGGGTTTCATGTTGTAATGTTTGTTTGAACATGTAGTTTCATGGGAATGATCAATTGGTTGTTGGTTTTGGTTTTTGAAACTATATCCCCTCAACATGTTTGTTAAAATTCCTATAATAATGGTTTTGTCACATAGTTTGACTTTCTTTGAAACTATTACATTGCTTAATATGGTAATGGAACTTAAATTGGTTTGGTTAGTTTTAAATGATTTGGAAATGCCTGGGTTGCCATGGTATTTGTTTAATTGGTAATCATTTGGGGTACATGGAAATCCCTGAAGTGTGGGCTAATGACATTGCTTGCAATCTATAGTCGTTAGACGATACCACTACATAATTCCTTGGTAATTAACACAAGTAATTGGTGGTTTGGTTATGTGCTAATGGTTATTATTGGGCAATATGGCAAGTTATGATAGATTACCTAAATTTGTGAGTTCGATTGACGGATATTGTAAACTCATGTGTGCTAACATGATGGTGGGTCCTGGAGACCTTGTAATTGTGGGGCACATGGGAATCCCCTAAGTTTATACTTGTATATATGTATCATGAAGGGAGAAGGGTACACGGTAATCCCCGACCCCTCTGATATCTCCGATTCGTGTGGCTACACATATTGAGGCCCGTTCAGAGGGTAACATTTGACCCATATAGTCCATGGGTGGATTTTGATGGAAAAGTTGCACAAACCCAGGTTAAATTCTTTAAATGAATTCTAAATTCGGTTCTTTTTCTCGGCATGGATTAATATATATATATATATGTATATATATATATATAAGTATATATGTATGGATGAGATTGCATATCATTATTTAATTGGTTTTAAATGTTGGAATTATTTTATCCTTACTCCTGAGTACATGCTAGCGTTCACCCGCTAATCTGCCTTCAGGTGTTGTATCCCCACGCGATGCAGGAACTATCCATACTACTCCTCCAGCTCAGTAACTTGGATTCGAGGACAACTTTGTATCGGATTGAAGTGGTGAACTTCCATACTCTGGAAGGATCAATTTCATGTTATGGACTTCTATACATACTCTTGTTATTTCTTAGACTTTGGTTTTTAGATATGGTTGGGGGAATGTCCTGACCATATATTATATTGATTTTAGATATAGGCTTTGTGGGACTACTTTAGGTTGGCATAGGCGGTGTCGGCATTGGTGTCGACCTTGGCATTAGTGCAGGTATTGGGGATAACACTATTTGACTGTATTTGATTTATGATTATTCCATCTTGTTATGTTATATGATCGAAATTCATCCAACATTTGGTGTAGGGTAGTTATTGTTGGGTATTAGGGAGGGTCTCCGGTCCCGGTTGGGCTTGAGTCACCCGACACGTCTAAGCCCTGGTTTGGGTCGTGTTATCCCCCTATTTACTATTCCAATTCTACCTATTGAGTACAATAACTGAGAGCCTTGAATCCTTATATTCCCTTGGGATTTGACCCCAACCTTTGTTTTTCTACTATATTTGTCAACAAATCTATTATCTTCTGAGAGGGGATGTAGCTTGGATGTCACCAGGACACAACTGGTGCAACCACTTAAGTGGTCCTTGGTCTCTTAAGTGGCCAAGCTGGTTACCACCATGTTGCTTTAGCGGAGGCCTGACATCTTTAGTGGATGATGCTTAAGCAATGTGTTGTCTGCTAAAGAAGAGGTCATCCAGGCAGAAGTGTCGATTAAGTTACCTTTTGCAACTTTAGCGGCAACCAATTAAGTAGTTAAGTTACCAGTTTAGCAATAACCATAAGGGAATTTATATCAACCCTTACCCATTTTTATCTCATTTCTTTCAAGTTCTGTAATACCCCAAAAAAAATCCAAACCAATATTAGAGCCATGTACCAAGCTCATGCATAGTACATCATGGTTCTTTTATAGTTTTATGAGTTGGTTAGATGTATATTAAGGCTTCAAATATCTCCCATCTATCAGACGAATCAAAACATTCCTTACCAATTGAATTCTTGAGAAGGATATTCGTATAGTCAACTTCAAACGAGCATATCTCTCATTATACTAAGAATTTTTTAGCTCATGACCTATCAAATATAGATAATTGAATTATCTTTCCAACAATACCAATTTTTCCTAAATCCAATATCGGAGCAAAGAGTTATTCCTATTTTACTCCAGCATGTCAGGCTGGAAATAGTGTGACGACATTTGTGGTAGCTTACTACATTTGTGACGCCCTATTACGTAGGTCGTCAGCCTAAGGTAGAATCCATCTTTTGTTTGACGACATTCATGGTAGCTTACCACATTTGTGACGCGCTATCATGATGTTCGTCAGCCTTAGGCAGAATCTAGCTTCTGTGTGACGACATTCATGGTACCTTACCACATTTGTGACTCCCTATCACGAAGGTCGTCAGCCTTAGGCAGAAACTAGCTTCTGTGTGACGACATTCGTCAGCTATGATTTTCAGCAACTAGGAATTTATTTCATAAGGGTATTTTGGTCTTTTCCCTTCACTTCCCACTACTTATAACCCTCAAGGAATGTATTGTCTTCAATTCTCTTTAGTTAAAACATCTCAAAAAGCTCTCTCTTACACTATCAACCACAAGATTAGGGTTTCCATCAAACTCATCTCTCAAAAGCAAGATTCAAGCCTTTTTCCAAGATAATCAAGAATTAAGTTTCCCAATCCAAGAATAGTCCAGCAAATCATCAAGGTTTCCTTTCTAAGGTATGCGTAGTGTTCATCCATGGGTCCCTTTCATCCATGGAGCTCAAGAATCATGTTTTAAATTATAAATTGTGATTTCCTTGTTGTTTTATGACTATATTAATGTTAATGATTGTTGTTTGGATTCAAGGTTGTGTCTTAATATGTTTTTCATGAATCATGTGAATAGGTTAGTTGGAAACCCATGAATTTGGGTGGTTCAATATTTCTAAATTTGTTAAGTACACCTATGCTCAATATTATGCATGCAAGGTGTTTGATAAAATGCTTAGGATGCTAGAAATTCATATTTACATGGTTCCATGATATCTAAATGACAAGTCCATGTTAGCTATATACTTCAATATAAATTCCATTCTATTGATGTGTTGCTATTGTTGTGGTATGAAGCATGTATGATAATGGAGATATACTATATGTACATGAAATATATCCATGCAATCCTTATCATGCTTAAGATGTTGAAGAACTACATGAAGTATAATATCCCCTACTTATGACAATGTGAATTGTGGACTCCAATCTTATGATCAAGTCAGTCATGTTGTATCAGTTTCCTTCCATCGAGTCCTGGGGGTATTCGTACCCGAAAAATATAGTTGTGTGCCTAGAGCCATGTCATGTTTTCACGATACTCCCAGTCAAGCCATGATCTACAGAAATAAGTCAGTCATGTGACTCAGGAAAACTCAGTAATCTCAATAGTTCAGTATTCTCAGTAATCTCAGTGCTCAGTAACCGTAGTAATCACAATAAATCTCAGTAACTTCAGTACTCTTAATCATTCCTCATAACTCATTACATTCCATCCGTCATCAAAATCCAGTAAACTCAGTTTTATCTCCGCTAAACAATACCACTAGTATCAGTTCAGTTAATCAGAATCAGTTCAGCAAATCGGTTCAGTTAAGTTATTTAGTTCAACCCAGTTATTTAGTTCAGTGTCTTTGATATGGGAGTAGGATTCAGCACCAAGAGAACCTAGGGATGGGGGTTCACCCGCTAGATTAGGACTGAGATCCCTAGAAGCAATTCCTAAGTTCCAGAACTACGTTGCCAGCGTAGGTATGAGATGTTACCCGTTAGATAGGACTAACATACTCAGGGGTCAGTCATTAGCAAATTTATATGTATAGGACTAATCCTAGGAGTCACCCGTTAGATTAGGACTGACTCCATAATTGATGTCTTTATTGGTGGAGCTGTACTGACACCCTTCCAGTCAGGGCAGAGATTGGACCCCAGTCAGCTTAGCTTAGGGAATATCGGTTAGATGAACACATCTCACAGTTTCAGTTACAGATTAAGGACTGTCAGAAACAGTCAACTCAATTCAGTAGTACAGATTTAGTACTGTTAGAGATAATCAATGCTTATCATTATAAATAAACTTCAACATCACCCATTAGACAGCACTGTTCTCAACTATAGTTAAACAGTATCAGAATCATTAGATTTAAAGATCACCCACTAGATAGGACTGATCTCAAATTCAGTTACTCCATATAAAATAGAACTAAAATAGTTCCATCAAAACTTAGACTGTCAGATACATTCTCTCAGTATCAGTTATATCGATTAGGCCGATCATCACAGTTATATCAGTTTTCTGAACTCATGTATCAGTCATATCAGATATTAGAATTCATGATATCAGTATTCAGCTTCAGGACTGTCAAACACAGTCAACCAAACCAGTTCTTCATAATTCAAACTTTCAGAAATAGTCATTCATTTATTCAATAGCTCAGTATCAGTACACTCATGTTGTCAGTATTCAGACTCAGTAGTTAGTATCTCCACGAGTTCAGCTACAGTTATGTATGCATGTATGTATTCTCACATTCATATTAGTTAGCATTGTTCATCCATATAACCCTTTGCATTTAGCCTACCTCACTTGTATACTCAGTACATTCAGATATACTAACGCATTTGCACTTTGGTGTTTTCTCTTATGTTACACCATAGGTTCAGAGGCATGAGTTCCAGATCAACAGTATCATTCCAGTGTTTAGAGTTTGCAGTGAGTCCTTCTCATTCAAGGACGATATGATTATTGCTATATTTAATATTCAGTTACTAGATGGAGTTAGTTGGAGACATGTTCCTTCAGCTCCTTATTCAGTTCAGCTAGAGGATTTCAGACTAGATGTCAGATTAGATATTCAAATCTCATTATTTCTAGTATTTATGACTTTTTTTGGTATTTTTATACCTTTTTCAATTCAAACCTTATGGCCTTTCATCTTAATGTTTTTGCATTTTATGTATATTATGCAGTATACAGGTACAGATATCAGTCATGGATTAACTTATGGTACTTTAGGGTTATGAGCACCGTTTAGAATTCCGGTTCAGAAAAAATCGGGGTGTTACAAACTTGGTATCAGAGCCTAAGGTTCAATAGAGTCCTAGGAAGTCTAAAAGCCGCATCTAGTAGAGTCTTGTACATGCGTTTGTTGTTCACCACACTTATGTGCAGGAGGCTATGAGATGTTTTAGGAATAGTTTCCCTTCTTTCAGTATTCATGTCGTGCCAGTAAGCATAATCTCAGTCTAATCCACTTCTCCCTTTCTTCTACAGATATGCCTCCTAAAAGAAGAATGGAGATCAGTCAGCCCCTCAGCCCGAATAATCTTTGGGAGATCATGTTTCTCATGCAGAGTTCAGGGCCGCATTCACCACTCTTGATCAGTCAGTTGCTGCCCAGAACAAATGACCAGCTATCGTTCTGGCCAACCCAGTGTCTAATTAAGCAGCAGCTAGAATTCAGGACTTCGCCCGAATGAATCCTCCTTCCTTCACAGGGTCTAAGTTAGATGAGAACCCGCAGGAATTCCTAGATCAGGTTCAGAAGGTGACAGCTATTATGGGGGTTACTACTATTCAGAGTGCTGAGTTAGCTGCATACCAATTATAGGATGTCTCTCATACTTGGTATAAGAAGTGGAAGTCAGAAAGGTTAGATGATATAGGCCCTGGCCCAATAGAGTGGGAGGATTTTGCCTCTGGTTTCCTTGATAGATACTTTCCACTAGAGCTTAGAGAAGCTAAAGTGCTAGAGTTTATCAACCTCAAGCAGGGCAGTATGACAGTAAAGGAGTATTCTCTTAAGTTTACTCAATTAGCAAGATATGCCCCTCATGTGGTGGTAGACGGTAGAGATAAGATGAGTACGTTTGTGTCAAAGTTTGTGTCAAGTGTGAATGATAGTGTGGTAAATGAGAGTAGATCTACCATGTTGAATAATGATATGACTTTATCCAGACTTATGACAGATGCTCAGCAGATAGAGGAGTATAAGATTAGGATGAGAGAGACATAGAGTAAGAGAGCAAGGACAGGTAGTTTCAGCTTTGCTCAGCCTAAGTCTCAGGGTGGTAACCGTTCTCAGAATATTCAGAAATTTTTAGTCCCAGCTCTATCCTCGGCTAGTGTACCAGCACCTAATTCCAAAAATGACGGTTATGATGGAGCGCCAGGCTCTGAGGCCCAGGGTAGTGAAAATAGAGGTCTTACTTATCTGCTTTGCGAAGAGTGTGGTAAGAATCATCTAGGTGCATGTATAGAAGGAAGTGATGTATTTTTTGGGTGTGGAAATCTAGGCCATAGGATGCAAGAGTGCAGAGTTCTAGCACAGACGGGTAAGGAGTTGCATCAGCAAGGTACCAATAGTAGTCAGCGTCAGAATAGACTTTATGCACTCCAAACCCGTCCTAATCCAGAAAGTTTCCCTGACTTAAATTCAGGTATGTTACCAGTCTTTCATGTTCATATTATGCATTGTTAGATCTCTTTCTCTCATTAGAGCATATGTTTCAGTATGATTCAGCTAGTAAAGCCAGCAAGTCAGTTTAGCAATCGAGCAGTCAGAATTTTATAGCTTGTTTTCTCATCCTTGCATCTATTCATGCTATCCAAAATCTTAGAGAATGTAACAATTTCAAGGTAGAACCTCCTAGTAGTTGCAAGTTCAATTCATATCATCCATCATTCATTAGTTTTAGGCTCCCAAAGTTTAGTTATGATCTAGTTTGTAGATGCCCTGTGCATCACCCAGTATCTCCGTAAGGTAAGCATTCTTAGAGGGACATAACATCCCAAAGGGGAGATACCCCACTTTCTCTTAATGCTCTCATGCCTTAGATCCTTTAATTTCTCCTTGTATAATGAATTCAGTCTATAATAGAGGGTACTCATAAGTTGACTTTCAAGTTAGACCTAAGCTGTAAGTCAAGTATTCAGAGATTCAGTTCATTTTATGATGTTCAGTCCATATGTCACATAGCAGAATTAGTCATGTTCTCTTATTTCAGTTCAATCTTAGTGCCTTTACCATTTCATGTTCAGTCACATGTTCATAAGTCAGTTCAGTCATGTATTCACGCATCAGATATGCGTGGTCAGCTTATCAGTACTTTCAATCATGCATTCACGTATCACGTCAGTCAGATATTCATACATCAGATATGCATGGATTCATCTTATCAGTTATGCATCAGATATTCATTCTCATTTAAGAAACTCAGTTCATCAGAACACTCAGTCCTACATTCATAAATCAGCTACCCATGCATCAGATATGCATGTACAGTATGATATGCTCAGTTTTCAGTCATGTCATCCATGAAATCATGATCAGTCATTCATGATATATATACGTGTAAGTTGTCTTTTCTCTCATCTCATCCAGTATCATTCGATGATGAATGTTCCCAAGGGGGAGATATTGTAATACCCCAAAAAAAATCCAAACTAATATTAGAGCCATGTACCAAGATCATGCATAGTACATCATGTTTCTTTTATAGTTTTATGAGTAGTTTAGATGAATATTAAGGCTGGAAATAAATCCCAGCTATCAGACGAATCAAAACATTCCTTACCAATTGAATTCTTGAGAAGGATATTGGTATAGTCAACTTCAAACGAGCATATCTCTCATTATACTTAGAATTTTTTAGCTCATGACCTATCAAAGATAGATAATTGAATTGGATTTCCAACGATACCAATTTTTCCTAAATCTGATATCGGAGCAAAGAGTTATTCCTATTTTACTCCAGCATGTCAGGCTGGAAATAGTGTGATGACATTCGTGGTAGCTTACCACATTTGTGATGCCCTATCACGAAGGTCATCAGCCTTAGGAAGAATCCAGCTTCTGTGTGACGACATTCGTGGTAGCTTACCACATTTGTGATGCCCTATCACGAAGGTCATCAGTCTTATGCAAAATCCAGCATCTGTATGACGACATTCGTGGTATCTTACAACATTTATGACTCCTTATCACGAAGGGCATCATCCTTAAGAAGAAACCATCTTCTGTGTGACGACATTAGTGGTACCTTACCACATTTTTGATGCCTTGTCACAAATTTCGTCAGCTATGATTTTCAGCAACTGGGAATTTATTTCATAAGGATATTTTAGTCTTTTTCATTCACTTCCCATGACTTATAACCCTCAAGGAACGTATTATCTTCCATTCTCTTTAGTTAAAACATCTCAAAAAGCCCTCTCTTACACTCTCAACCACAAGATTAGGGTTTCCATAAAACTCATCTCTCAAAAGCAAGATTCAAGCCTTTTTCCAAGATAATCAAGAATTAAGTTTCCCAATCAAAGAACTCTCCAACAAATTATCAAGGTTTCCTTTCTAAGGTATGCATAGTATTCATCCATGGGTCCCTTTCATCCATGGAGCTCAAGAATTATGTTTTAAATTATAAATTGTGATTTCCATGTTGTTTTATGACTATATTCAAGTTAATGATTGTTGTTTGGATTCAAGGTTGTGTCTTGATGTGTTTTTCATGAATCATGTGAATAGGTTAGTTGGAAACCCATGAATTTAGGTGGTTCAAGATTTCTAAATTTGTTAAGTACACCTATGCTCTATATTATACATGCAAGGTATTTGATAAAATGCTTAGGATGCTAGAAATTCATGTTTGCATTGTTCCATGATATCTAAATGACAAGTCCATGTTATCTATATACTTCAATATAAATTCCATACTATTGATGTGTTTCTATTGTTGTGGTATGAAGTATGTATGATAATGGAGATATACTATATGTACATGAAATATATCCATGAAATCCCTACCATGCTTAAGATGTTGAAGAACTACATGAAGTATAATATCCCCTACTTATGACAATGTGAATTGTGGACTCCAATCTTATGATCAAGTCAGTCATGTTGTGTCAGTTTCCTTCCATCGAGTCCTGGGGGTATTCGTACCCAAAAAATATAGTTGTGTGCCTAGATCCATGTCATGTTTTCATGATACTCTCAGTCAAGTCAAGATCTATAGAAATTAGTCAGTCATGTGACTCAGGAAAACTCAGTAATCTTAGTAGTTCAGTATTCTCAGTAATCTCAGTGCTCAGTAACCTCAGTAATCAAAGTAAATCTCAGTAACTTCAGTACTCTTAATCAGTCCTCAGAACTCATTATATTCCATCCGTCATCAGAATCCAGTAAATTCAGTTTTATCTTCGTTAAATAATACCACTAGTATCAGTTCAGTTAATCAGTATCAGTTCAACAAATCTATTTAGTTAAGTTATTTAGTTCATCCCAGTTATTCAGTTTAGTGTCTTTCAGATCGGAGTAGGATTCAGCACCGAGCTAACCTAGGGATGGGGGCTCTCCCGCTATATTAGGACTGAGATCCCTAGAAGCAATCCCTAAGTTCCAGAACTACGTTGCCAGCGTAGGTATGAGATGTCACTCATTAGATAAGACTGACATACTCAGGGGTCACCCATTAGCACATTTATATGTATAGGACTTATCCCAGGAGTCACCCACTAGATTAGGACAGGCTCCATAATAGATGTCTTTACTGGTGGCACGGTACTAACACCCTTCCAGTCAGGGCAGAGATTGGACCCCAGTCATCTTAGCTTGGGGCATGTCGGTTAGATGAACACATCCCACTGTTTCAATTACAGATTCAGGAGTGTCAGAAAAAGTCAACTCAGTTTAGTAGTACAGATTCAGTACTGTTACAGATAATCAGTGCTTATTATTATAAATAGACTTCAAGATCACCCATTAGACAGGACTGATCTCAACTATATTTAAACAGTATCAGAATCATTAGATTTAAAGATCACCCGCTAGATAGGACTGATCTCAAATTCAGTTACTCCATATAAAATAGAACTCAGATAGTTCCTTCAGAACTTAGACTGTCAGATATAGTCTCTCAATATCAGTTACATCGGTTAGGCTAATCATCACAGTTATATCAGTTATATCAATTTTTTGAACTCATGTATCAGTCATATCAGTTATCAGAATTCATGATATCAGTATTCAGCTTCAGGACTGTCAAACACAGTCAACCAGACCAGTTCTTCAGAATTCAAACTTTCATAAATAGTCATTCATCTATTCAGTATCTCAGTATCATTACACTCATGTTGTCAGTATTCAGACATAGTAGTCAGTATCTCCACGAGTTCAGCTACAGTTATGTATGCATTTAAGTATTCTCACGTTCATATTAGTCAGCATTGTTCATGCATATAACCCTTTATATATAGCTTACCTCACTTGTATACTCAGTACATTCAAACGTACTGATGGATTTACGCTATGGTGCTTTCTCTTATGTTACACCATAGGTTCAGAGGCATGAGCTCCAGATCAGTAGTATCATTCTAGTGTTCAGAGTTTGCAGTGAGTCCTTCTCATTCGAGGATGATATGATTATTGCTAAATTTACTATTTAGTTGCTAGATGGAGTTAGTTGGAGCCATGTTCCTTCAATTCCTTATTCAGTTCAGTTAGAGGCTTTCAAACAAATGTCAGATTAGATACTCAGATCTCACTATTTCCAGTATTTATGACTTGTTTTGGTATTGTTATACCCTTTTCATACATTTTGTTATCAGACGTTTATTCAGTTCGAACCTTATGGAATTTCATGTTTATGTTTCTGAATTTTATATATATTATGCAGTATACAGGTACAAATATCATTCATGGGTTAACTTGTGGTCCTTCGGGGTCATGAGCACCGTGTAGAATTTCGGTTCAGAAAAAAATTAGGGTGTTACAAGTTCCAAGATCCCTAAGACACTAGAAATCCTAAAATATGGGATATTAATTCATAAGTAATCTTGGGATGTTGGTGAGCTTGAGAAAGTTATTTCCTCACTATAATTCTTTTATGTTATCGTCTAATTCTTGATTTAATGCTTTGATTTATTCATAAATATCTAGTTCCTTGATGGTTTTAATTGAGTGTCGTTTGATCTAAGATTTTACTTATTCTTAAGGGTAAATTATCCTTGAGCATAGGGGGACGTGTTGATGATTTTGAAAGTGTGATTTCGCAAGTGACTCCCTCATGGAATTTTTACTTAATTTTATAACCAAAGAATTAAAATACAATATAGGTATCATTAATCTTGTATTAATGTGTAGATCACTATTTTGATAGCGTTGTATCATGCGAAGACTTCTCAAAAGGGAAAATCTACAATTTAGCATACTATATTGGGCATTCTTTGGCCCCCAGGTAGTCTAGGATTATACTCCTCTTAGATTGAGTTTAATTATGGTATTGGTATGATATTATGCTAGTATTGGATTGGGAACTTTTGACTTGGATGTATATTTAGTGAAATTTGGATTATTTAGCTGGTTAAGAAGTCGTATTTAGGCAGATTTGATTTAACCACATGTTCTTCGAGTATAATTGACATATTATGACTTAATGAGACTTAAGTAGCATCTTATAGTGAGACTTTGGGACCTTTATTTAGTTTGGGGGTAGAAATTTCCTTAGAGTATGCTTTGGACGTTAGAAGTGGGTCCCTCTGACACACTTTATGTCAAATGATAATTAGTTCATTGTAGACTTAGGCAACCTTTTTTGGCATCCTATTTATATTCTTGATCCCAAGCAGGATGTCAAATTTTTTTAACTTTGACTACCCTAGGACCATGGGTTCATGTTAAGATCAATTTCAATTCAAAAATTATGATATGAAGACATGTTTGAGTAAAATATCCATGATGATACTCTTTCCGATTTGGGTCCAGTATTAATGATATTATTTTACGATTCAAGTTCGATATATGAGGCACTTTTTTCCGTTTGAGTCTGGCATTAAGGGATTACTTATCATGGTTATGGTATCGGTTCAAGTCTTGTGTTTATGGTATGAGAGGATTTACTATTGTAATTTAGAGGTTTGAATAGCTCATGAACATTACTGGTAATATGTTTTTCATGATTCCATCCACTGGACTTATGCGGGCGCGATTGGGTTATGTATTCTTGCTTTTATTTTATGGGCTTATAGTGGCCCAGTTAGGATATAGTTAGTCATGTTATTTTTGATATTATTTACTCGATTTTACTTTTGGTATTTGGAGCACTATTCCAGGTTTGCATTTTTTCCTAAATTTAGATTGTTATCTCGCATCTTATTGTACTTTTATTAGGAATTAGCTCAGTCAACCAATGATGCCTACTGGGTACCTATTGTTTTGGTACTTATACTACAATTTTCCATCTTTTCCTGGTGCAAAAATGAATACTAGCTACTGTCGTTGTTTTCTGTACTAGTGATGGTCATAGTTTGGAGATAAGGTGAGGTTTATGAGTCATAGATGACTTTCTC
Organism: Capsicum pubescens; assembly: GCA_030864215.1. NCBI lineage: Eukaryota > Viridiplantae > Streptophyta > Magnoliopsida > Solanales > Solanaceae > Capsicum > Capsicum pubescens. The sequence goes on along the minus strand of CM061546.1, from coordinate 202,923,758 downwards.
TCCTTCTATTTTAATGGTCTTTCTATTCGAGCCTATTGCACATTTGATACTCTTAGTACACTTATTATTTTTCTAGACGCTCTTGTAACAAGCTTACTAGGTCGAGGGATATTTCTTGTTTTTTCATTATTTATAATTAGTTGTGTTATCAACCTTGTATTTTATGGCTTGTTTTTGCGTAATTTTGATATTTATTCTATTTTTCACTAACTAGCTCATTACATGTCATTTTGGGCTATGGTTTGGCTTACCTACTAGCAGGTCAAAGTAGGTGATATCATAATGTCACGACCCAATTTATGAGTCACGATGGCACCTACTCCATCATACTAGTAGGTAAATCGAACAATAGCCCTAAACCAGATGTAGTGGGATACCTTTGTGGAAAATGGCCTAAAGCTAAAAATTAACAATTAAAAATTCAAATAACAATAATACAGTCATAAATGTCCTTTAAATAAATAGGAACCAACAAGCATCCCAAGAATCAGTAATGTCGTTACAAGAGCTACTACAAAATAATTATGAGGACTAGATAGTAAAATATAATCTTCCTCGAAGATGAAAGACTAGATATAGATAGAATAGAAAGAAAAAGGGTATCTCTGACTCCAAGAGCTCACCTAATGTTAAAAATCAACTCTACATAAACGTCAACTCAGTAGAAACAACTAGTATTCGAATATAAACCCAAAAGGTACAAAAATGTAGTATGAGTACCAAAAACATGGGTACTCAGTAGGCATCATCGGCTGACTGGGCAAAATCATGATATAAATATTATATGATACAAGTTAACATAAGGTAAATTAAGGGGAAAAGGGAAATCCTGAAAATAAGCTGCAACACCACTGTACGTACATAAATAAAGGCATATGAAAAGATAACATAAATATCATACCATAAGCAACAATGAAACACCCGAGAATGTGACGTTGCAAAATTTTTAGTTGGATGGCAATGACCATGATATGAGTGTTGTGTTGTATCCTTGTTGTGTGTTGTTTAAAACTTGTTTAAATATTTCTTAGGTGCATATTGGGGTGTTAAATTGTATCTATACTTACCTATATAAGTGTAAGAAAGTTGAAGCACATAGACTTGAACCCTTAAGGAAGATAACAACCTCTTTGATGTCTCTGGAGTGGATACGGTTGGGGGTACTTGAGTCATACCATAGGTCATGACTCGTACCCACCATGACATCTCCTTTAGTAACCTAGGGATTAAGTTAGGTTAATATACTATCGTCCATACGCCAAGGTCATTCCTTGGTCATAACCATGCATACAAATTGGGAAACAACTCAACCATATAGAGGAAACCTAACCTAAAAGTAGACTGTTTCGGTCATGAGTTAAGTTTACAGTGTGGTTGATCTCGTAAAAGTCTAGGGTACGAGTTAGGTTACAACTCGTACCTTAGGTTATGATTGCCAAGTGAACTGTGAGGGGGAGTCGTACCCCTGCACGTGTGTATTTTCCGTCTTTTAAATAAGGTTCTTTTGGTTATTTACCTTTCCTAAAACCCTAAGTCCTTAACCTATGTAAGTCTTGGAAGCCTCCCAAGTTTTCATTTGCAAGACTTAAACATCCTAAACACTCTAAAGGCTCTTGGAAACAAGATTGGAGGCTAGGGTTTGAAGGTGTTCATCTTGTGGCATGAAAGAAGAGTAAATATTATTGGTGACTCAAGTTGTTAAAGCATGTATCTCTTCCAATCTTTAAATATCTTAAACCCATGTATTTATCATTTGAATTAGTAAGTGTACATAGTGGTTTTGAATCAAAATGGTTTTTACACCTAGTAAAGAATGAAGATGTTGTTTTTATATACTTGTGTTGATACATGTATTTGATGGTAGATTTCATATGTGGGTAATTTTTGTATGTCGTTTAACATGAGTCTTGAATAACCCTAGTCTTGGTGATTTCTACCAAGAAAATAACCTTGTCATCAGTATGTACAGAAGGTGTTTATGAAAATGTTTAAGTGAATTGTCTAGTCAATTATTGATGGTGTGTTGAACTAGGGAAATGACCTAATGAGTATGAATGTTTGATAAATGTTGTGATAAGAGTATTTTTAGCCATGTAATATGTAATTGATGATCTTGTTGATCTAGTGGCTAATAAGAGGGTGAAGTCCCTTAATATAATATGATGATAAACTTAAATAGTATATTGAACTAAAATATGGCATGAGAATGCTACTAAAATGTAAATGTCTTGTGAAGGTCTTGAGGACGATAAAATTAATTCTGTGATGAATTTAATTAAGGGATTGGCTTATTGAAATAGTTGAGCAATGAGGACTCCATGATGACCATGAGGTCTTAAATAGTGTTGAAATTGGCAAATTGACTAAAGTCCCTGAATGTTGTATTGACTATGTGTCAATGCATAAAAAAAAGGGTAAAGTCCCAAATGTTAACAAATGATGGTTCATATATCTTGAGGGTAAAGTACCTTGCCCATGATATGTCTTGGAGTTAAAGTCCCTCCCCGATGAAAATACAAAGTAAAGTCTGTTGCTTAAAAAGATCTCTTGAGGTCAAAGCACCTCACCTCATGGAGAGACTCATGGTAAAGTCCACCTGACTCTGAGCTGATGATAGCCTGATATGTGGTCTATCTTAGAAAATTAACTAGCACCCTGAAGTTGGTCAAACAAGTCATCGATTCTGGGAAGTGGATACTTGTTCTTGACCTTGACTTTATTTAGCTAACGGTAGTCAATACAAATTCTGAGAGAATCGTCTTTCTTACGCACGAATTAAACTGGTGCGCCCCATAGGGATACACTGGGTCTGATGAATCACTTATCAAGGATATTCTTCAACTGTTCCTTTAAATATTTGAGTTCTGCTGGAGCCATTCTGTAGGGAAGAATAGATATGGGCTGATTATCTGGAAGAAGGTCTATTCTAAAGTCGATTTCCCTTTCAGGAGAAACTCCGAGAAGATCTTCAGGAAACACATTTTGGAATTCACATACTACCGATACTAACTCAAGAGTAGAGGTTTCTGTTATAGAGTCTTGGACTCAGACGAGATGGTAGACACATCCCTTAGATATTATTTTCCTTTCCCTAAGGTAGGAAATAAGATTACACTTGAGTGCTGAAGTACTACCCCTCCACTCTAGGAAGGGCTTATTCGGTAACTAAAATTGGACAATTCTATTTCTGTAGTTGACTAAGGCATAGCAGGAATGTATCCAATCCATATCGAGAATGACATCATAATTGGTCATCTCTAATTCGACTAAGTCTACTGAAGTGACTTTCTGAATTACCATAACTAGACAGTTCCTGTATACCCGCCGAGCTATGATATATTTACCCACTGGGGTTGAGACTAAGATAGTCTCCGCTAGGATTTCGGGAATGACTCCAAAGTCAACAAGTATATAAAGAGTAACGTAGGACAAAGAAGCTCCTGGGTCTAGCAAAGCATAAACATTCAAATGATAAACTTGTAATGTACTAGTGACCATATTAGGAGAACTTTCCTTATCCTGTCGGGACTGAAGTGCAAAGTGTCTATTTGGGTGTTGCCCACTTATGGCACTCGAAACAACACCCAGCTGATTTGGGCCACCGAACTGAGCTTAGGGACAGTTATGCTGACTCTACGAACCCACCTGAGGACACTGTCTGATTGTGTGTCCTGGATTGCCACATCTAAATCATGCATCCTTGCCAGCTCTATAGACACACTGATGGTTTCTGCCACACTTCTGGCAGAGAGGATTTGTTCGGGCACTACTAACACTATCCTGGGGTTTAGGGCCTGACACCCTATCTCTATTGCCATCTTTGAATTTCTGAATGGGAGCCCTGGCTGAGGACGGAGCTTTGACTAAGAATTTTGGGAAAACTGAGAACGATTCCCGCTCTCTAACTTAGGATGAGTGTAGTTGAAACTACCTATTCTCTCCTTCTTGTTCTCCCTCTCATTCTCCCTATTCTTAGCCTTCTCTATCTGCTGATAATGGACCATGAACCTGGATATATCCATCTCCTTAATCAATATTACAGTTCTATACTCCTTGACCATACTATTAGAAACACTAGACATAAACTTACTTATCTTATATCTACTATCTGCTACCACATGAGGTGTGTATCTAGCTAATTGAGTAAACTTGAGAGAATACTCTTGTACCATCATATTTCCCTGCTTCATTTTTATAAATTCCAAAACCTTCGCTTTCCTTAATTTAAGAGGGAAAAGCTATCCAGAAAAGCAATATCAAACTCCTCTATTCTATGGTCCATATATCTACGTCCCTCTCTGTTTTACACTATTTAAACCATGAGTGAGCCACATCCTGTAATTAATATGCAGCTAACTCGACACTCTCACTGGCTGTAACCTTCATAATATTTGTAACCTTCTGTATCTGATCAAGAAATTCATGTGACTCTTCATCTGACTTTGACCTGGTAAAAGATGGAGGGTTTATTCAATTAAAGTCTGGAATCCTGGATGCAACAGTATTGCCCACTAGATTGACTGAAACGACAACTGGGAATTCATTCTGGGCTGCCACAGAATGAGCTAGGGTCATGAAAGCTGCTTTGAATTCAGCATGAGAGACATGTTCATCTAGAGTATCTGCCTGAAAAACCTTAGGGAGTGTGGAAACTTGGGAGAAACATTAATTGGTGATTTTGGGGTGTTTGTGATCTTGAATTACTCATTTATTCTCCAAATTCTTGTTAAGTTTTCATTAATTTTGTGGTGAATTTCTCAATTATTTTCCAAAATCCCTTTGTTATTGGCGGGTTGAGTTTAGTACCATTTAAGCTCAGAATTTACCCATTCTTAAGGGTAAATATCCCTTGAGCATAGAGGGACGTGTTGACGATTTCAAAAGTGTGATTCTATAAGTAGGCCCTACATGGAATTCTTACATGATATTAGACCTGAAGCAAACAAATAAAATATGGATAGTGTTATTATTCTCGTATCAGAAGGGAAAATCACCAATTCAACATATTTTATCTGGCTTTCTTTGGCATCCAAGTAGGCTATGTTTACCTTTCTTTTAAATTAGTCTAAATTGTGGTATATTTACGATAGTGTTCAGGATATGTGTTTGAAATTAGGTTTTGGAGCTATAATTAGTATAAACTGGATTATTTAGCCTATTAAGGAATCATAAATTGGGCATAACTGACTTAGTTACTCATGCTTAAGGTCTAATTGCTATCTTATGACCAAATATGGCTTAATTAATGTATAATAGTAAAATTATCCACCTTATCCTAGTCTGAGTTTTATTTTTCTTTAGAATGGATTTTGATGATTAGAAGTGGGCCCCTCTGGCCCACCTTAAGTCACGACAGTCACTAGCTCTTTATAGATTTTATAGGCATGGTATAGCCTTTAAATTTTATATTTGGATGCTTCAAGAGGTTGGATACATGATAATTATGCTAGATTGGCACATGGGAGATGGTTCTAGTTTTGGGTCAAGTTTGGTAATTGATGATATGAGTTTTGTTTCAAGTCCAATAATTGATGATATGAGTATCGATTCAAGTTTGACTAAAGATAATGATATGCGTTTCGATTTAAATCCAACATTGAGAGGTTATTTATGATATATTTAAGGTTCGAAAGTATTCATGATTATGATTTTGAGCTATGATTACTTAGAATGATTTTTGGTTATTACTTCTCCTTCATTGCACTCTCTGGACTGATGGGGACCCGCTTTGGTTATTTACTTTTCAGCACTTACCGGATCATGGGGATCAGTAATATTATCATTTCAGTTATTCATTTGTAGTATTGGAGCATTATTCAAAGTTAGCCCTCTTGTCTTGACTTATCTTATTTATCTTGCATTTTTACTGTACTTATATTATTATTTACCTCAGTCGATCAATGATTCCTACTGAGTACCTGTGGCTTTGGCACTCATACTACACTTTTGTACCTTTTTGGTGTAGATTCTAGTACTAGTTGCCATCGTTGGCACTATGATCATGCTGATTAAAGTTTGGAGACAAGGTGAGCTCTCGATGCTGGAGTTGGCTTTTTGTCCTTCTTCTACTTTTGTTTAGTCTTTCATTATTCAAGACTAGTGTATAATTCACTATTACATTATTCATATTATTCTGTTAGTGGCTCTTTTACCGACACTACTAGTTCATGAGATATTTATATTTCTCTTATTTATCTTCTATATTATTATTATTATTATTCCTTGTTGTATTGCTTATAACATCTTACTTATATGTTTTCGACATTTATGCTATTTTTTTACAAAATTATCCTATTGATTTAAGCTTCGGGCTACGGTTTGGCTCGCCTACTAGGGAATAACGTAGGTTCCATCATGACTCAAAAATTAGGCTGGGACAGATTCATTATGTGAAGCTATGGAGAAATTTCAACTGATTAGAGAAAGGCTGAAATAGCTCAAAGTCATCAGAAGTCTTATACAGATGTGAGCAGAAGGAAACTTGAGTTTTCTATTGGTGACTTTATTTGTTTGAAAGTTTCACCCATGAAAAGGGTAAAGATATTTGTTAAAAAGAGAAATCTTTGTTCTTTCTATGTTGGCCTTTATAAGACTATGGGTCACTTTGGTAATGTAGCCTATGATTTAGAGTTGCCTATAAAGTTAGCATCAGTGCATCTGATCTTCCATGTTCCCTTGTTAAAGAAATGCATTAGTGATCCTACATCAATTTTGCCCTTAGAGAGTGTGAGGTCCCAGTTGAGATCCTTGATCTTTATGTCCATAAGTTGGGAAATAAGAAGGTCACTTTGGTTAAGGTTCTTTCGTGAAATCAATCAGTTGAGAGAGATACTTGGGAAACAGAGGCAGACATGATAACCAAGTGCCCCTATATTTTATTTTCAAACCTAGTTCAAGCATGAGGTAATAGTTTTTCCTTAATTACTTCTTTTTGTTTCAGTCACCTAGTTATTCTCATGTCATAGCATGAATTCATGAGTTCGGTTTAGTCTATATTTCTATTATTGACTTAGTTATCATGTCAGCATTCAACACTTATAAATGCAATGTTTAAATTGCAGCTCTTTGTCTAACATTTTAGCTTATTAGTTTTCATTCGTGGATGAATGACCCCAAGGGGGAGATATTGTATTAAATATTTTAGGACCAAGAAATGAACAATAGATTCTAACTGATTTAGGAATGTAGTTTCTAGCTTAGTAGTTTTGGTCGAATTAGAAGTGATTTAGGTCGAATTAAATTCCAAGTAAACATTAGAACCAAAATTCAAGTACATGTAAAATTTAGGAATGTATTAAGGCCACAAGTAACTCCTATCACATAGCCAAGTCAAAATATTTCTAACTGATTGATTTCATGTAAAGAATCTTTCTATAGTTAACTTCGTACATTCAAACCTCCTAAATTATAAATTATTTTTTATCTCAAGAAAAACTAAATGATATTCGAATTATCATTCAAACTCATCCAATTTTGCCTTAGTGAAACATTGTTCTGCAGTGAGAACCTATGAGCGTAGGTATGATATTAGTGAGATTGTACTACTGTGAAATGCTCTTTTCTGATCAAAATAGTACCAAGCATCTGAAAGTTGACATTTATACCTTCCAACCAAGAAAAGGGAACCACTACTATGGTTAAGGACTATGATCTTAGCTACGATCTTAGATTTTAAAGTTGATCCAGCTGGAACCTAAAACATACGAACATAGATACCATACTAGTGGGTCCCACAATCATACCAAGGCTCGTCTTGTGGATTTTAAAGACTAAATTAAGCCTCGAAACCACAAGCACAATCCACGATTATAGGTGGGTTCCATGATCATAGGATGGTCTATGCGACTTAATTCTGCACATTTTTCATTACATTTTATGAGGGGCTTTGCAGTCTATACCCACTATTTTAATATCAAAACTATATCATTTATGTCAATCCAAATATGATTATTAATATTAATAATACCATAATCCATCATAACTCAGAAAACACTCGACATCTAGCATCATAGAGAAACAAAGAGGGTATTTCTCCTCTTTAGGGAAACTAAGATTTATCTTCTTCAAACTTCCAATTTCAGAGGTTTCTTTAGGGTTGTCATCTCCAGCTATGTGGGGTTTCATCAATGAGTATCCCTTCAACCATTGAGTCTCAAAATTAACTCAATTTCTCAGTTTAGTTTCTTTCTCCGATCTTAGGGTTCATAAATGTTATGAATTTTTTGATATTTCAGTTCTTTGATCTCTTTGAATTATGTTTAATATGAATGATCAGTACCATTAGTTGTTAAAAATTATAAACCTTGATTATTTTATGAAATCCATAATTGTTGGACTTGAGATATTAAATTTCTTAATTCACTCCATTTATGGAATTGTCATAACAGGTGCATTCTTCATAAATAATGGGTTATGAACACCCGATGACCTAGGATTTCATATATATACTTATAAGGATTATATCCTCCAGTTTACATGTTTTGAATGCTCTCATATAATGCATTTATTTTTAGTAGTTAGAAAATTACAATTATTGAACATTTCAACTATCAGTGTCATTCAGTTGGGAGTAGTATTTAGCATTGAGCCGACTCACAAATGAAGGCTCACTCGTCAGTTAGGCTGGGACCTTTAGAAGAAGTCCCGAAGTACCATAACTATAATTCCATTGTAGGTTCTAAAGGTTCACTCTCTCGATTAGTCTTGACACCTTAAGCCTCATTTATTTGCACTTAATGGAGGTCTAAATCTGAATGGTTCATTCTTCAGACCATTAAGTGCATTTATTTTTTATTTTGATTTTAGATCTGAATAGGTCTTAATCATTTAGATCTGAAACCAAGTCTTAATATCATTAAGAGGTATTCTTGTGTTGGATAATATTCACCACCACTCTATCCACAATTACCAAACACCACCTCTACCACAACTACTATTTCAACCACTACATACCACTACCATAAACCACGACCACCACCAGTCACCACCATCAACCACCAGCACCGACCGTTTCCACTATCATAGCTACCATTGCGACCAACCACTATTGTCAGATGCTACAAAATCTACCACCTTTATTATTCTAATTATATACACCGCCATTACTACCACCAGTGCTAATACCAATTCAAATGCCACTACCATCATCAATCACTACTGGCTAACTTTTACCCTCGACCCACTCATATATCTATAACACCCCAATTTTCTGAATCAGAATTCTACACAGTGCTTATGACCCCAAAGAACCACAAGCTAACCCATGAATAATATCTGTACCTATATACTTCATAATATAACATAAAAATACGTAAACATATACTGAATGGCCATAAGGTTCAACTGAATAAACATCTGATAAGAACAATATCTAAAAATGGTATAACAATACCAAACCAAATCTGAAATAACTGTCTGACATGCTATAGTCTAAAAAACCTATAAACTGTCTGAATAAAGAGTTGATGGAACATGTTCCCAACTAACTCCAACTACTGAAATAAACTAAAAACCGAAGTAGTAATGAAATTATCGTGTACTCGAAATATGAGGACTTACTTCTAACTCAGACTGTTGATATTAGAATCTACTACTGATCTGGAGCTCGTGCCTCTGAACCTATGGTGTAACATAAGAGAAATCACAATAGCACAAATGCGTCAGTACGAATGAATGTGCTAAGTATACGAGTGAGGTAGGCTAAATGCAAAGGGTTATATGTATGAACGATCCTGACTGATATGAATGTAAGAATACGTACATACATGAGAAACTATAACTGAACTCGTGATGATACTAACTACTGAGTCTGAATACTGACATTATGAATTTACTGACACTGAGGTACTGCATAGATGAATGACTATTTTGACAGTTCGAATTATGAAGAACTGGTCTGTTTGACTGTGTCTAACAGTCCTGAAACTGAATATTGAGTATTTAAATCACTAATAAGTGAGAAACTGACACTGTATTACTAAATACTAAGGGACTAGTGCTATGTTACTGATACATGAATAACTATGTATGACAGTCCTGATTATGAAGGACTGGTCTGGTCGACTGTGTATGACAGTCTAATTATAAAGTATTAATCTGATTGATTGTATCTAGTAGCCATAAATATGAGGAACTAAAATGCTTAACCGTATCTGACAGTCATGAAGATGGATACTGGTAATATGAGTTCATAGAACTGGTAATAATGATAACATGAGTGACTGTATCTTAGAGTCCTGAATATGGTGGAACTAGATGAGTTTCGTATTGTATCTGAGTTGACTGTATATGGTAGCTATAAATATGAGGAACTAAAATGCTTGACTATATCTGACAGTCATAAAGATGGATACTGGTAATATGAGTTCAGAGAACTGGTAATAATAATAATATGAGTGACTGTATCTTACAATCCTAAATATGGTGGAACTAGATGAGTTCTGTATTTTATCTGAGTTGACTGTATCTGACAGTCCTAATATCTTGAAGAACTATCTGAGTTAATTACTAAAACTGAGACTGTGGGAGGTAATCATCTAACCGACATACCCCGGAACTGAACTGGTGGGGTCTAATTTTTTCCCTGATTGGAATGGCGTCAATACCGTGCCATGGGTAGAGACAACATGTGAGTAACCCTATTCTTGTTTTGGGAGCTCATTCTGCCTGCCCTACTATCAGGTAAACTCAAAAGAAATGCATTATCCCTATGGGTAGGGACATCTCAACCTACGCTGGCTACGTAGTTGTGGAATGCAAGGATTTCTTCTAGGAGTCTCTCCCTTTGACTGTTGTAGGTGAGTCCCCATCCTTGGGTTTACTTGATGTTGAATCCTACTCCCAACTAAAAGACACTAAACTAATTAGCTGAACTGAACTGATGTTAGTAGGATTTTTTAACAAAGCTAAACTGAGTTTACTAGATTCCGATTACTGAAAAAATGTACTGAGTTCTGAGGACTGATTGAGAGTATGGAAGTTACTGAGATTAATTGTGAATACTAAGGTTGCTGAGGTTTCTGAGTACTGAGATTACTGAGATTACTGGGTTACTGAGATTACTGGATTTTCCTGAGTCACATAACTGACTGATTTCTATAGATCATGGCTTGAATGAGAGTATCGTGAAAACATGACATGGATCTAGGCATACAACTATATTTTTCGGGTATAAGTACCCCTAGGACTCGATCGAAAGAAGCTAACACACATGATTAACTTGATCGTAAGAATAGAATCCACAATTTATAATATCATAAGTAAGGGAATTTCATACTACACATGGTTTTCATATTCTTGAACTTGAAAGATACTGCATATAACATGTACATACTTGCATGGTTCTAATTTCATGGGAATTTAATAGTAGAACAACAATACATGAAAATTTTCATGGAATTCATGTTGAGGCATAAGGGATAGAGCATGGGCTTGTCTTTTAAGTTCTATTTAGCTAAAATACATGATTTCTAGGATCTTAGGTATTTTATCAAACACCATGCATGCAACACATTGGTTATAGGTTTATTCATGAATTCAGTCACCCAAATCACCCAAAGTTCATATATTTCAACTAACATGCCATCCTAGTTTCATACAAACCCATAAAGATTCTGTCGTGACATCATTCAACACATAAACAAGATCAATAATCAAATCTAAACATAAAAATCATGGCATATAGTTTAAAATAGGGTTCTTGAACTTCATGGATGAAAGGAGTCCATGAATTAACACACGCATACCTTAGTTCTTGATATAGTGAAGATTGATTGAGAGATTCTTGGAATTTGATAGTAGAATTTGCTTGAACTTGAATCTTCTATGAAAAAACCTAATGTGTTCTTGAGAGGATTTTGATGAAAAATAGTATGTTTTGGTGAAATAATAGCTTAATTCCATGTTTATGGAATATATATAGGGGTGGGAAGATGACCCAAATGCCCCTCTAGATGCGTCTTTTAATTTCTGTGAAAATTTCCCAATTTGGACCCCCAGCGCAATGCAGAGACATCGCGTTGCCACATTTTTATGACCTGGAAACTCGCCGCTACGTGGTGGAATTGTGGAGAGACACTGGAAATTGGCAAACGTCATTTTGGCTTACGGCGCGACGCACCACTGACTGAAATGACACTGTTGAAACATTAAATCGCCATATCTTCTTCACCGGGTGTTTGTTTTAGGAAAATTTGGTATCGCCGGAAAGCTCATTCAATTATATAAAATTTGGAGGGTATAAATCTGCCAAAATACCACCTATAAAAGAATTTATTCTCGATCAAAGATGACCTATGTGAAATCACACATGAAAATTTAGTGGATTCAAAAGTTCTTAGCATGGCTTACTCTAAGTGACTCTTATGAACATGCTTAACACATCATAATCTCTAGTATCACTAGGATACTCATCCTAATTAATGTACTCAAATATGAATAACAAGATAGGAGGTTTCATGCGTAGGAACAATGGTTTATTTTCTAGCTTAGAAATATATGGGGTATTACAATATCTGCCCCTTGGGAACATTCGTTCTCTAATGAGACTAACTGAGAGGACAGAAAAGATAAACTGGAGTATGTATAAGACATACACTACTGAAACCTGGGTTCATGACTAACATGACTAAAAACTGAGCATATCATACTGAACATGCATATCTGATGCATGGGTAACTGATTCATAAATGAAAGGCTGAGTGTTCTGATGAACTAAGTTTCATAGAATGAGAATGAATATGTGATGCAAAAATTGATAAGATAAATCTATGCATATGTGATGTATGATTATATGGATGACATGATACATGAATGCATGACTGGAAGTATTGATAAGCTGATCACGCATATCTGATGCGTGAATACATGACGGAACTGACTCATGAACATGCAACAGAATATGCAATGATAAAGGTACCAAATTTGAACTGAAAACTAAGAATGGAACAGGATACCAAGTTTGGTACTGAAATTTAAACATGATAACGAGTAAGATCAAAAAAGATTGTTACCTTGAACCAAAAATAATGATGAGTCTGAAATTAATTACTCAATATGAATGAGCGGGAACATAAGAACATAACCGATCCTGGAATGTGATACATGAACTGAACTGAGACATTGAGTACATGGCTTATTGCTAAGTTTTGAAGTTAGAGGGTCGGCTCATAAGTAATAATTTCTCCAAGACAGATCCATAAAAAAAATGGCATGTTTAAATCATAAAAGTTTGGGGGTTGTAATGTATCTCCCCCTTGGGACACTATGTCCCTTGAAGGATGTTGGTCTGACCTTGATGAAATATTGAGCAAGTTGAGGCGATGCTTAAGGCATCTAGGAACGAAATTGTGACTGATTCTCTGAGATTTAAAATTGAAGTGTGATGCATGAATGAATAGACATACTAACTTATCTGATTAACTGAGTAACTGGTAACTGAATGTTGGGTATGGAAGACTGAATTGTACTTAATCTGAATAGTTGGGCTGAGGCCATAAAGTATTATGAATATGAGAAGGGACTGACTGAGTAACATGAGGTAACTGATCATGGATTTCATGATAGCTATATTGTTTATAAAATTTAGGACCAAGCATATTACATAATTTGGAAACATTCCATAGACTGAGGTATTGATATACCTACAATTGAGTAGCTGATAACTGTATGCTATGATAAAGCAAGTCTAAAAGTGAACTGAATTTATGAGCTGAATACTGATCTGAAGCTGACACTACTGTAACTGGGATCCATTCTGGAACTAAATGTTGGGTCCTGATAACTGAATACTGAAACTGAGGTTTAAACTGATACTGCAATGCTTAGTTTTGAGATTGAACACTAATTACTGAGTGTTGAGTACTGAAACTATAACTGAGATGGCAAATAAGTTATGATAGTCGTATAATGAAGGCTGACAAAAGTCAAGAATATGAATACTCATTCACACTCTGAACTTTCCAAATCTCTTATTACTACTTCTTGCTAGCCCTTTGTTTGCATACTAACAAGATATTCAAGCCTATCTTCGTATATACACCCTCACATAAAACATGCATGTAATAGTATGCCCTTAACATGGAACATTAACTCTCCCCTATCTAAGTGACTGCTCACCACTACACTGTTCCACAAGGAGAGCTTACTGAAGGATTAAATTAGGAGGACCTGAAGCATGAATGGATACAAGCTGAATTTGACACATGACTAAAACTTGAGGAATGGAATGTTTGTGGAATAAATTTACTAAAAAGGTCTGGACTGAGGATATACATAACATAGTCTGGAAATATCTAATTAGTGGGGGGCATAGTATGAGTCATGGAAGCTGAATATACTGGGGAGCATGATACGTGTACAGGAGTCATGAGCTGCATGACCTGGGTCTGGAATTTCTGAGTTCGTTGAACATGATTGGTAACATTGAGTGAGCTGGAAATGAACTTTCTATGTTGGGAACTAAAAGCACACATGATTCTATGGGAGAAGTGTGAACATAAGTTGTTTTCATTGAATCTGAGACATGAAGCATGCATAGGCATTATGCTGACTGAAGTACGAAGCTTTACGCTGCGATAAGGATGGGTCGGGAATCGTCCTCCCTAACTGTTGTTCTATGCATATTGATGCTACTACTGCAATCTGAGAGCCTAACTGAGTTACTTGATCTATCATCTTACCCTTAGCTTAAAGCCATCATCATAAGCCTGTGAACACTAAACTAATCTCTGAATTGAACCGTAATCTTAATCACATACTTACACTCTGTCAAACATATGCTTTCCTTACTAAGCCAATTATCCAGCTATGTTCCCTCGCATACTACTAATATCACATTCTCACCTCCATTCTTAATTTCAAGTCAATAAACTTAAATTTCTAACTCATACATGTCAAGCCTACTGATTCATTCTAGCACAACTATCCCCATGAATACATAATCCGATCAAACTGGATGATACTATCCCAACTCTACCACTGTTAACTCCTGAGTTCATGCTTAAAAATTCTAGTTTTATGCTATCTTAGAATTCTGAGAAGGGATCAGATGGAATATCTAAATCTGGGTTCTAGAACAAGTTCTCATGATCATGAATAAGATTCGTACAACTTTGGAATATAGTGGAACTGAGGGACACTGTCTAACAAAGCCCTATCTTTAGGACTTGAGCTTTACTATTTTCGTTACCTTGGAATTAAGCTAAAAATTGACATAAGGGGAGCATGCCGTTAATCTGCATGGGTTCCTTAGAGAACCTAGCTATAGCACGATCGGTGTTTATGACCCCGAAGGACCACAAGCTAATCAATGAATGAAATTTATACCTATATACTGCATAGTATAACATAAAAATATGGAAAAAAGTACTGAATGGCCATAACGTTTAACTGAAAAAATATTTGATAAGAACAATATCTGAAAATAGAATAACAATACAAAACCAAATCTGAAATAACAGTCTGACATGCTATAGTCTAGAATCCCTCTAAACTTTATGAATAAGGAGTTGATGGGATATGTCCCCAACTAACTCCAACTACTGAAATAAACTGAAAACTAAAGTAGTAATGAAATCATCGTGTCCTTAAAATCTGAGTCTATTACTGAAACTGAGACTGAGACTGAGACTGTGGGAGGTAATCATCTAACCGACATGCCCAGGAACAGAACTGGTGGGGTCTAATCTTTTCCCAAATTGGAAGGGTATCAATACCATGCCATGGGTAGAGACAACATGTGAGTAACCCTATTCTATTTTTGAGAGCTTATTCTGTTTTCCCTACTATCAAGTAAACACAAAAGAGATGCTTAACCCTATAGGTAGGGACATCTCAACCTACGTTGGCTACGTAGTTTTGGAACGCAAGGATTTTTTCTAGGAATCTCACCCTCTAACTATGGTAGGTGAGTCTCCATCCTTGGGTTCATTCATTGTTGAATCCTACTCCCAACTGAAAGACACTGAACTGATTAGATTAACTGAACTGATTAACTAAACTGAGTTTACTGGATTCTGATGACTGACGGAATGTACTGAGTTCTGAGGACTGATTGACAGTACTGAAGTTACTGAGATTAACTTTGAATACTGAGGTTGCTGAGGTTACTGAGCACTGAGATTACTGGGTTTTCCTAAGTCACACGACTCGCTAATTTCTATAGATCATGGCATGAATGAGAGTATCGTGAAAACATGACATGGTGTTAGGCATACAACTATTGTTTTCAAGTACAAGTACCCCCAGGACTCGATCGAAAGAAACTAACACACATGGCTGATTTGATCGTAAGAATAGAATCCACAATTTACAATATCATAAGTAGGGGATTTCATACTACACATGGTTATCATATTCTTGAACATGGAAGATGCTGCATATAATATGTACATAGTTGCATGGTTCTAATTTCATAAGCATTCCATAATACAACAACATTACATGACAATTTGCATGGAAGTTATGTTGAGTAATAAGGGATAGAGCATAGGCTTGTCTTTTAAGTTATATTTAGCTAAAATACATTATTTATATCCTCTTAGGTATTTTATCAAACACCATGAATGCACCACTTTGGTCATAGGTTTATTCATGAATTCAACCACCCAAATCACTCAAAGTTCATATATTTCAACTAACATGTCATCCTAGTTTCATACAAACCCATAAAGATTCTATCTTGACATCATTCAAAACATAAACAAGATCAATTATCCAATTAAAACATAAAAATCATGGCATATAGTTTAAAATAGGGTTATTGGACTTCATGGACGAAAGGAGTCCATGAATGAACAAATGCATACCTTAGTTCTTGATTTAGTGAAGATTGACGGAGAGATTTTTGGAATTTGATGGTAGAATTTTCTTGAACTTGAATCTTCTATGAAAAACCCTAATGTGTTATTGAGAGGATTTTGATGAAAAATAGTATGTTTTGGTGAAATAATTGCTTAATTAGGTGTTTATGGAATATATATAGGGGTGGGAAGATGACCCAAATGCTCATCTAGATACGTCTTTTAATTTTCGTGAAAATTTCCCCATTTGGGCCCACGGCGTAACGCGTAGACATTGCGTTGCCACCTTTTTATGACCCGGAAACTCACCGCGATGCGGTGGAATCGCAGAGATATACTGGAAATTGACAAACGTCTTTTTGGCTTACGGAGCGACGCGCCACTGACTGAAATTACACTGCTGAAACTTTAAATTGCCATAACTTCTACACCGGGTGTCAGTTTTAGGAGAATTTAGTATCGACGGAAAGCTTATTAAATTCTATTCAATTTGGAGGGTATAAATCTTCCAAAAATACCACCTATAAACCAAGTTATTCTCTTTTAAAGATGACCAATGTGAAATCTCACACGAAAATTTGGTGGATTCAAAAGTTCTTAGCTTGGTTTACTCTAAGTGACTCTTATAAACATGCTTAACACATAATAATCTCTATTATAACTAGTATACTCATCCTAATTCATGTACTCAAATATGAATCACAGGATAGGAGGTTTCATGTGTATGAATAATAGTTTATTTTCTAACTTAGAAATATACGGGGTATTATAATATCTCCCCCTTGGGAACATTCATCCTCGAGTGAGACTGGATGAGAAGGGAGAAAACTTTAATGGAGTACATACCAGACATACACTACTGAAACCTGGGTTCTTGACTAACATGACTAAAAACTGAGCACATTGTACTAAACATGCATATCTGATGCATAGGTAACTGATTCATGAATGAAGGACTGAGTGTTCTAATGAACTAAGTTTCTCAGAATGAGAATGCATATGTGATGCAAAAATTGATAAGCTGAATCTATGCATATCTGATGCATGATTATATGGCTGACATGATACCTTAATGCATGAATAGAAGTACTGATAAGTTGATCACGCATACTGATGTGTGAATATATGACAAAAATGAATTATGAACATGCAACTGAATATGCAATGGTAAAGGTACCAAGTTTGAACTCAAAACTGAAAATGGAATAGGATACTAAGTTTGGTAGTGAAATTGAACATGAGAACGAGTAAGCTCAAACAAGACTATTACCTTGAACTATAAATACTGATGAGTCTGAGATTAATTACTCAATATGCATGAGCGGGAACATAAGAACATAACCGATTCTGGAACGTGAAACATGAACTTAACTGAGATATTGAGTACATGGCTTAGTGCTGATCTTTGAAGTTAGAGGGTTGGCTCGTAAGTAATACTTCCTCCAAGATAGATTCATCGAAAAAAATGGTATGTTTAAATCATAAAAGTTCGGGGGTTGTAGTGTATCTCCCCCTTGGGACACTATGTCCCTTGAAGGATGATGGTCTGACCTTGCTGAGATATTAAGGAAGTTGAGGGGATGATCAAGGCACCGAGGAATGAAATCATGACTGATTATCTAAGATCTGAAACTGAAGAGTGATGCACGAATTCATAGACATACTAACTTATCTGATTAACTGAGTAACTTGTCACTGAATGCTGGGTATGTAAGACTGAATTGTACTTAATCTGAATAGTTGGACTTAGGACATAAAGTATTATGCATATGATAAGGGACTGACTGAGTAACATGAGGTAACTGATCATGGATTTCATGAAAGCTACACTATTTAAAAAAATTTAGGACCAAGCATATTGCATGATTTAGAAACATTCCATAGACTGAGGTATTGAAATACCTATAACTGAGTAGCTGATAACTGTACGATATGGTAAAGTAAGTCTAAAAGTGAACTGAATTTTTGAGCTGAATACTGATCTAAAGATGACACTATAACTTAAGACTGTAACTGGGATCTATACTGGAACTAAATGTTGGGTCCTGATAACTAAATACTGAAACTGAGGTATAAAATGATACGACAGTGCTTAATTTTGGGATTGAACACTAATTACTGAGTGTTGAGTACTGAAACTGTAACTGAGATGGAAAATGAGTTATGATAGTCACATAATGAAGGCTGACATAAGTCAAGGATCTGAATACTTATTAACACTCTGAACTTTCCCAATATCTAATTACTACCTCTTAATATCCCGTTGCTTATATTCTAACAAGATATTCAATCTTATCTTCGTATCTACACCCTCGTATAAAACATGCATGCAACAGTCTGCCCATAACATGGAACATTAACTCTCTCCCATCGAAGTGACTACTCACCACTACATTGTTCCACAAGGAGAGATTACTGAAGGAATAAATTAGGAGGACCTGAAGCATGAATGGATACTGATTAAATTTAACACATGACTGAAACTTGAGGAATGGAATGTCTGTGGCATAAATTTACCAAAAAGGTATGGACTGAGGGTATACATAACATAGTCTGGACTTATCTGATTAGTGAGGGGCGTAGTATGAGTCATGGAAGCTGAGTATACTGGGGAGCATGATACTTGAACATGAGTCATGAGCTGCATGACCTGAGTCTGGAATTTTTTAGTTCGTGGAACATAATTCATAACACTGAGCGAGCTGGAAATGAACTCCCTATGCTGGGAACTTAAAGCACACAATATTCTATTGGAGGCGTGAGAACATAAGATGTTTTCATGGAATCTAAGACATGAAGCATGCATAGGCATTATGCTGACTGAAGTACGAAGATTTACACTGAGATAAGGATGGGTCGGGAATCATCTTGCCTAACTGCTTTTTTGTACATACTGATGCTACTACTGGAATCTGAGAGCCTGACTGGGTTACTTGATCTATCATCTTTTCCTTAGCTTAAAGCCATCATCATAAGCCTGTGAACACTAAGATAATCTTTGAACTGAACTGTAATCTTAATCACATACTTACACTCTGTCAAACACATGCTTGCCTTACTAAGCCTATTATCTGACTCTGTTCCCTCACATACTACTAATATCACATTCACACCTTCATGATTAATTTCAAGACAATAAACTTAAATTTTTAACTCGCACAGTTCAAGCCTACTGATTCATTCTGACACAACTATCACCATGAATACATAATCTAATCAAATTGGATGATACTATCCCAACTCTACCACTGTTAACTCCTGAGTTCATGCTTAAAAATTCTAGGTTTATGCTGTCATCGGATTCTGAGAAGGGATCAAATGACATATCTAAATCTGAGTTCGAGAATAAGTTCTCATGATCATGAATAAGATACGTAGGGATATTGTCTGAGAAAGCCCTATCTTTAGGACTTGAGCTTCACTATTTCCGTTACCTTGGAAGTAAGGTATAGTTGACATGAGGACAGCATGATGTGAATCTGCATGGGTTCCTTAGAGAACCTTGCTATAGCATGATCTGAGACATGAAAGAAGGGAAACTGTTCCTAAAACATCTCATAGCCTCCTACACATAAGTGTGGTGCACAACACACGCATGTACAAGACTCTACTAGATATGGTTTTCAGACTTCCTAGGACGTTATTGAACCTTAGGATCTAATACCAAGTTTCTAACACCCCAATTTTCTAAACCGGAATGCTACACGGTGCTTATGACCCCAAAGGACCACAATCTAACCCATGACTTATATCTGTACCTATATACTTCATAATATAACATAAAAATGCGGAAATATATACTGAATGGCCATAAGGTTTAACTGAATAAACATCTGATAAGAACAATATCTAAAAATGGTATAACAATAACAAACCAAATCTAAAATAACTGTCTGACATGCTATAGTCTAAAAAGCCTCTAAACTATTTGAATAAGAAGTTGATGAGACATGTCCCCAACTAACTCCAACTACTGAAATAAACTGAAAACTGAAGTAGTAATGAAATCATCGTTTCCTCGAAATATGAGGACTTACTTCGAACTCTGACTACTAATACTGGAATATACTGCTGATCTGGAGATCGTGCCTCTGAACCTATGGTGTAACATAAGAGAAAGCACCATAGCACAAATGAGTTAGTACGACTGAATGTACTGAGTATACGAGTGAGGCAGACTAAATTCAAAGGGTTATATGCATAAACAATACTGACTGATATGAATGTGAGAATACATAAATACTTGAGAAACAATAACTGAACTCATGATCATACTGACTACTGAGAATGAATACTGACATCATGACTTTACGGACACTGAGGTACTGCATAGATGAATGACTATTTTGACAGTTTGAATTATGAAGAACTAGTCTGTTTGACTGTGTTTAACAGCCCTAAAAGTAAATACTGAGTATATAAATCACTAATAAGTGAGGAACTTACAGTGTATTTTTAAATACTGAGGGACTAGTGTTATGTTACTGATACATGAATAACTGTGTATGACAGTCCTGATTATGAAGGACTGGTCTGGTCGACTGTATCTGACAGTCTAATTATAAAGTATTAATCTAATAGACTGTATCTGATAGCCATGAATATGAGGAACTGAAATACTTGACCGTATCTGACAGTCATGAAGATGGATACTGGTAATATGAATTCAGAGAACTAGTAATAATGATAACATGAGTGACTGTATCTTAGAGTCCTGAATATGGTGGAACTAGCTGAGTTCCGTATTGTATCTGAGTTGACTGTATCTGACAGTCCTAATATTCTGAAGAACTATTTGAGTCTATTACTGAAATTGAGACTGAGACTAAAACTAAGACTGCGGGAGGTAATCATCTAACCGACATGCCCCAAAACTGAACTGGCGGGGTCTAATCTTTGCCCTGATTAGAAGGGTGTCAATACAGTGCCATGGGTAGAGACAATATGTGAGTAACCCTATTTTGTTTTTGGGATCTCATTCCATCTTCCCTACTATCAGGTAAAGTCAAAAGAGATGCATTAGCCCTATGGGTAGGGACATCTCAACCTACACTGGCTACGTAGTTCTGGAATGCAAGGATTTCTTCTAGGAATCTCACCCTCTGACTGTGGAAGGTGAGTCCCCATCCTTGGGTTCACTCGGTGCTGAATCCTGCTCACAACTGAAAGACACTGAACTCATTAGCTGAACTGAACTGATTAACTGAACTGATGTTAGTGGGAATGTTTAGCGGAGCTCAACTGAGTCTACTGGATTCTTATGACTGATGGAATGTACTGATTTATGAGGACTGATTGAGAGTACTGAAGTTACTGAGATTAACTATGAATACTGAGGTTACTGAAGCACTGAGATTACTGGGTTTTCCTTAGTGACATGACGAACTAATTTCTATAGATCATGGCTTGGATGAGAGTATCGTGAAAACATGACATGGCTCTAGGCATACAACTATATTTTTCGGGTACAAATACTCCCAGGACTCGATGGAAAGAAACTAACACACATGACTGACTTGATCGTAAGAAGAGAATCCACAATTTACAATATCATAAGTAGGGGATTTCATACTACACATGGTTATCATATTCTTGAACATGGAAGATACTGCATATAACATGTACATACTTGCATGGTTCTAATTTCATGAGCATTCCATAGTACAACAACAATACATGACAATTTGCATAGAATTCATGTTGTATCATAAGGGATAGAGCATGGGCTTGTACTTTAAGTTCTATTTAGCTAAAATACATGATTTTTAGGCTCTTAGGTATTTTATCAAACACCGTGCATGCACCACTTTGGGAATAGGTTTATTCATGAATTCAACCACCTAAATCACCCAAAGTTCATATATTTCAACTAACATTCCATCCTAGTTTCATACAAACCCATAAAGATTCTATCTTGACATCAGTCAACACATAAACAAGATCAACAATCAAATCAAAACAT
Organism: Capsicum pubescens; assembly: GCA_030864215.1. Taxonomy (NCBI): domain Eukaryota; kingdom Viridiplantae; phylum Streptophyta; class Magnoliopsida; order Solanales; family Solanaceae; genus Capsicum; species Capsicum pubescens. Next base: position 202,900,997 of record CM061546.1, on the reverse strand, counting down.
AAAAATCACGACATATAGTTTAAAATAGGGTTCTTGGACTTCATGGATGAAAGGAGTCCGTGAATGAACACACGCATACCTTAGTTCTTTATTTAGTGAAGATTGACGGAGAGATTTTTGGAATTTGATGGTAGAATTTGTTTGAAGTTGAATCTTCTATGAAAAACCGTAATGTGTTCTTGAGAGGATTTTGATGAAAAAGAGTATATTTTGGTGAAATAATGGCTTAATTATGTGTTTATGGAATATATATAGGGGTGGGAAGATGACCCAAATGCCCCTCTAGATGCGTCTTTTAATTTTCGTGAAAATTTCCCGATTTGGGCCCCCGGTGTGATGCGGAGACATCGCGTTGTCACTTGTTTATGACCTGGAAACTCACCGCGATGTAGTGGAATCGCAGTGAGGCACTGGAAATTGACAAACGTTATTTTGTCTTATGGCACGATGCGCCACTTACTTAATGACACTGTTGAAACTTTAAATCGTCATAACTTTTTCGCCGGGTGTCCGTTTTAGGAGAATTTGGTATCGACGAAAATCTTATTCAATTCTCTACAATTTGAAGATTATAAATCTGCCAAAATACCACCTATAAAACAAGTTATTCTTGTTCAAAGATGACCTATGTGAAATCACATACGAAAATTTGGTGGATTCAAAAGTTGTTAACTTGGCTTACTTTAAGTGACTCTTATGAACATGCTTAACACATCATAAGCTCTATAATCACTAGGATACTCATACTAATTCATGTACTCAAATATGAATCACAGGATAGGAGGTTTCATGCGCAGGAATAATGGTTCATTTTCTAGCTTAAAAATAATACGGGGTATTACAATATTACCACTAGCACCACCGCTAACAACCAGTAACACTCATAAACTCTATGAATTGTTAAACCACCACCACCATCATTGTCATAGGTATCACCACCTCTACCACCTTTTCAACCACTGCCATCAATACAATCTATCTCTGCTAACAACTATCTACACTATCACAACTAACAACATCTCCAACTACTACCAATACAATATCAAACATCATGTATTTATTTTTCATCCATCATAATCAACACCTCCAATAACTAACATTCACCAACTTCACATCAAAACTATCACCACCACTACTAATCACCACCATCATAACAGTCACTATAAACCAGCCATCTCTACCATAACAACTATCACCACTAATATTACTAGTCACTAACATCAATCATTACCACCACCACCACCAGTACAAACCATCTCCATTATCACTAACAAAAATAATTTTTTTCAATCAAATAATAATTTTGTTGTATTAAATTTAATATTTTTAATTTATAATTAAGTTTGAATTATAGTTTTACTATATATACACATAAATAATTTTTATTTGATATACAAACATTCTTAATCATTGAGTTTTTAGATCTATGGACAACATCTTAATCATTCAGATGTGTATTTAGATTTAGACATTATAATAAAAACAAATGCAGCCTTAGTCCTTTTGGACATCAGTTTAGTAGATCTACATTAGTCATTGGTCGTACCCTTGACAAGGTACAGGACACCCTTCTAGTTAGGGTTACAGGTTAGACCCCAGGCTTAAATTTGGCTATGTTGGTTATTAGTAGCTTCCATAGTCCACATTCCATAGCCTATAGTTCATAGTTCATGGTTTAGCTTCTTATACTTGTATGACCATGCATTCAGTTGTTTAGATCATCATATAGTACATGTTTATTTCTTAGTCTTGCATTAGTTTACCATGCCACATGCATCATCATCAGATGATATAACTTATTCCCTATCTCATAAACTCAGGACATTCAAAGTACTTATCACATACTTTCTGTTGTGCTATATTATCTCGTAATATAGGTTCTAGCGTTCAATATTCGAATTATGCATAGTATGATCTCCTACTACATCAGTTGTAGTACTTTAGTGAGTCTTCATCTTTCAAGTACTAGTATCAGTAGTTTATTTTATTTCATTACAAATTTGGATAGTTAGAGTTAGTTGGGGCTTGTCTTAGAAATTCATCTTTTTAATGGCTTTCAGACATACAGTTATATATTCAACCTTTGTGTTTGAAACCCAGATATTATTATTGGTTTATTTATTATTTTATCATTCTATTTAGCTTCTACATAGTGTTTTTACATTAGTTATTATAGTATCTATAGTGTTATGCTAGGCCATGGGTTATCTTGGGGTAACATGCGACTTTAAGCACCGTGTTATGACTAGGACGTAGTCTCAAGTCATGAAAACTCAGTCCTTAATTAAGATGATTTCTTCCTCGGCAACACTTCCCCTTTGTGCTTCTATTTCCTCAACCACATTGAGGGCCTGCCTGATTTCTCTGCCCAATCTGTGCATTACCCTTATCATTACCTCCTCTTTTTTTTCCCACTTATAAGAAACAAGAAGCCCCTTACCTCTTAATATTTTATGACTTAGAAGAAACCTTTGTTGGACCCATAATAAAAGCTGGAAATGCTAACTAAATAGGGAGAGCTACGTAGGCCTATTGACTAAGTCCCTTTGAGAAAAAATCATTGAAATTCCCAACATTGTTGGATTTCTCAGTGAACATCTTAGTCTGACCCGCTTGCATCACCCTTTCTGAATTCTTCACATAACTTGACACCTCCTTGAACCCCTTCCATTAAGAAGTCATATGCATTGAAAATACCTGAAAATCATAATCCAAACCTTTGACAAAGCATATAATCCTTTCCTCCTCATTATCAAAAATTGAGTAGCATAGCAAGACAAAGAATGGAACTTACCATTATAGGTCGCAACTTGCATATCACTCTGTTACAATGCCAAAAACTCATCCTTCTTACTATCTTGGAGGGCCCGTGGTATATACTTATATAAGAATAAAGTATGAAATTACTCCAAAGTCAATGAATGTAAAATCGATGATCAATATTCAACATGCACCCTCCAATATTTCTTAGCACCCTTCTCCAATAAAAAGATTACAAACTCAACTCTATGCTGCTAAATAATACTTATCTTGTGTAATCTTTCATAATAGTCAATTATGAACTCAAAAGTGTCCTTGGGATCAGTACCTTAGAATGTTGGAGGTTTCATTTAAAAAATTAATTAACAGCTCATGTTTCATACCCAGTTATCACCGAACCCAAATCGGACAAGGATAAACATTGGTCCCTAAAACCTCATCCACCTCATCCATTCTAAGAGATATAGAAACAACAGGATGAACACCTAAAGTTTGAAAAACTGTCATAGTAGGGGTAGCTCCATTACTCGCCTACCCACTAAAAAATGTTGACACCTATTGAACAACCATAGCGTACATAGGGGGTAAAGATGCAACCCCAATTAGTATCGCTACCTCATAATTCACTGCCTATTTTTCTACTACCTCTATCACTTTTAAATAATCCTTGGTTGGGGAAGGTGATACTAATCTTTCAACAGTCTGTCTAGCAGTTTCTTAAGCTCTACCCTGGCGGATATGGATCGTCCCCCTTCTTCCCTACTGCTCTTTCTCACCCATCCTCTCCTCCTTACAGTTGGCTCAACAGCTAGAGTGGTTGGTGCAAGTGTTGCTGGTTAGGTTTCACTTGACCTAGTAGTCACCATCTATGAATAAAAGAGTAAAGAAAAATTAGACAACAATTTAGATCGCCCGATACCAATTGAAATAAAGTTATAGATTGTTCATGATTTCTGTTTTTAGTAAACAAACTAACAAAATCAAAATTTTTAAGTACATGACTTTAATTTTATGATTTTCATAAAAAAGTTATTCTTTTGTCATTGTTTATAATAGGAAATCTCCAAGATCTAATGAATTAATTAGCTCAGATTCACATATTTTGCTAATGAATTTATCATTGGTAAGACTTAATTTACTTTAATTCAAGTTGAAAAGAATGTGTTTATTTATTTTATTATTAATTTATAAGGGTGTGATTCCCTTTTTGTTTAATGTGAAAGAATGTGATTCCTCTTCTTTATTATAAATTTATGGTTCTCGAATGTGCAAGAAGTATGAGTCTACTATTTTATTATGAATTTAGAATTTCTTATTTGAGAATGTGAAAAAGGTGTGATGACTCTATTTTATTATCAAATTGTAAGGGTGTGATTTATTTATTATTAATGTTAAATGGGTGTAATTACCTTATTTTTTAATGTAAAGGGGGTGTGATTCCTCTGATTTATTTGAATTTTCAAGGGTGTGAATCACTAATTTATTTGAATTATCAAGGGTGTGATTTCTTTATTTTTTAATGTGGAAAGGGTGTTAATCCCTATTTTATTTGAATTTATAAGTGATAAATTTGCTACTAGGTTGAATAGTATAATCCGTAAGAACATTTATCCTTGGACATCTAAATGAATAAATTCTTAACTAAGTCATATATTTAGCAATCAAGTTTTAATAGTGGTCCATCTGTATGTTCATATGTAGCTCCAAAAGTTCATAACATCTAGCTCTAGAAGTTCATAGAGAAACAATTCCACCCCCTCCTTCAAATGTTGATTGGGGAAGAGTTCTTGAATGGTTGTTTAATTTGTAAGATATTTGATACAGTAAGTAATTGTAGACAATAAAATTTGTGTCAAAAGATAATAATTTGAACAAGAAAAATATTAAAATAATCATTTTATTTAATTTTCGTATGTGAGTTTTACACTCTTTATGAATCCTGATACACCCAAATTACAACTATTTTACAAAAGTGTAAGTGGTCGTTGGCAAATATAGAACCCAACTAGGTTGGGTGTCGAATCCCATAGGGAATACTGTGTTCACTAAGTATTGTGGTTGTTATTAAACTGTTGATTGAAGGTTCCATAATAAAGGGGGGTTTGATTTAAGTACGAAGTAATGGTTTCAGGGTAACCGTGAAGTAATACGTGTAATAATATTTGAATTCAGAGAATAACAAGCTAGGGTTATGTCCACCATGTAGTTTTTAATATCTTCTAACTATGAGTGTTAAGAATTTTTACATGCATGCACTTATAGAGAAACGTATTCAAATTCTCAATCCAAGCATTTCTTAACCATCAAGGATTAATACACTTTAGTTCTCTCGACTCAAAAGTATTTACTCAATTATATGAAATCTCCAAGTTATTAATCCTATTAAGGAATTAACGTGTGAAATAGATGTTGGAAACCCTATTTTCTTATCTCTACTCTTTTTCCATACATTAACCTTTCTGTCGAACAAGTTATGTTTCAATGGCATATTCCCGATGTTTGGAACCACGAGAATTCAAGCATAACAAAGAGAGTATGATATAAGTAAATCAATGCATAATTAATTCAAAACCCATAGAAATAGATAATATGCTACATGGTTTGCATAACCCTAACCAATAATCTTAGCTACTCATGGACAAAACGAAAATCACCATAAGTATGTTCATCATACAAAAAACTAGAACACGATCTTAGTGTGTAGACAATGAACAAAGAGAAAAAACATTTTTCTCCCCACTCTAAGCCACCAGTCTTCTTTCAAAAATAATATAGAATCGAATAATCCTTAAATTTTTAGAATGAAGTCTTTTTGGTAATTTTTTCTCTGATAATTTCCTTCTAAGTCCCTAAACTAATTATAAATGAAAAATTAGTCTTGGACATAGTTTCTAGACGCCATATTTAAATCCAACAAGCTACTTTTCTCTTGTGTGATTTGTCATCCACAATTCGTAGTCCCATCATGTCTTTATCTACCTCATTAACACCTAAAATCATGCTAATTATGTAGGTTAGCTCAATTACATTAAAGTAGAGTAAAAACATAAGAAACTAGGCACTTTGTTCTCAAAACTTAGCTAAAATATGGGTAAGTTATGGTGCTTAGGCATGTAAATACACCAAAGATCACCACCCCACACTTAAAGCTTTGTTCGTCCTCGAACAACTTATCCATTTACTCATACACAAGATTTAACACCCACAAAGGAAAAACAAGATGCTCAAATAGTCTCACATAACGAATATGAAACAAGAAGTAGATTCATGAATCATTACTAAAGATGACTTAACCTCAAGAATAGACTCATCAAGTTGGAAAATTCATGCATACCATTTAAGCAAAGAAATCATATAAATTACCGAACTTTTCATCAAACATGTACCCTCACAACAAACAAGTTACCCATAATCACTCACAATAATTCAATTTCTAGAACAATAGGTATAAGAATCAAGTTGAGCTCACTCTCAAAAAGAATGGTCAAATTACAAATGATGACCATATGCTTGTCCTTAGTGTAGTGCTCCACTAATATCAGAATGTTAAGATTATGATCATATATATCTTTAGAGTTTGTAATGTAGGCTAAGGAATGGGTAGGAACTATTCTGGCTAGTAATAGTGACTATCATCCCTAAGTTCTAGAATACACTACATTAGATAATGAATACCAATCTCGAATAACCAATTTTAACCACTACTAACTTCATATATCATTTTCTTTCACCCCATTTCATAAAGCTCACTCACATAATATATGGTGGGAGTATTTTCCATGTTCACATCATATCATTTTGAACAAATTTTTATGCCTCTTTTCTCTTTTTTATATATATATCTCTCTCCCAACCAGTCATATCAGATTCACACAACAAAAACTATTATTTTGGGGCTTCATTTTCACCTTTTTCTCCTTATATTTACAACTCCTTACTAAATTTTTTTTTACTAAAGTGCTTAGGAGATTTGGATCAAGTTGTGGTTACTCAAGGAAGGATTAGGCTACACATGAGGTTACCAAAGAACAAGCTAAACGCTCAAAGAGGCTAGCTAAGATTATGCACAAAGGTTGTTCAAAAGAAGGTATGAAAATGGTTATCAAAGAAGTGCCTAAATCATCTTCTAAACTCACATTCTCTATTTCATTTTGCACACACACCAGGAAAGTTCTACCATCAATTGCAAAAAGGAATATGTGAATACCCTCACACACACATGGCACATGCTTAACTCTAATAGGATCATTATAGACTCTTAACCAAACAGTTATATGAATTTACTTTAACCCAACAATCACCACACGAGTCATAAACTAGAACAGAGGTGTCTCAACAGTATAGATTTATCACATGCTTATATTGTCGTGTGGCCCACTAGAACAAATTACATTCACTTGTTAGGTCCTACACATGACTGATTTTCTCTTAAGATGGTTGTCATCTATCCATCATAGAGAAAAACACCTAACTATGACTAAAAAGTAAACTAACATATACATAGAAGCAAAGCAAATACACTAAACTAACATATACAAAGAAGCAAAATAAATGCACTAAAGAGAAGAAAAAATATTAAGTAATCTAGAAGAACTTCTATCCATCCCACACTTAAAGTATAACACTGTTCCCAGTGCAATTACATAAACAAAAACCTGGCTAGTAGGACTCTTCCTCCATATCTGGGGTCTTTCCACCTGCATTAAAATTATCATCAGATCCTTCCTCACTAGATTCGGCCACTATGTCAGAATCTAACAGCCGGCAATCCTCATCCGTTGGTGCATCATCATTCAATGGATCCTCAAAACAAGTCCTCACTTCATACATAGCTCTAGCAGTCATAATCCAGCTGACGTAGCTCTGTATCAGTAGGCACACGGACTCCACTCATCATAGTGAGCTTCGTCATGCCATAAAGATGATGGAACAAACTCTCATCTCGTGCATGATGTTCAGCAGTGATAAGAATTGTGCCTTGGATGGCATCTGGATCCTTCACCTTTGTTACATCTACTCTTTGGGTTCTGAGGAAACTTGTGATCCGCTGGCTCTGCTTTTATATTTTTCTTTTTTAAAATGGCGGACAACAAGCTTCCAAAGCTGAATTGTGTCTTTTTGTGCATCATTGCTTTGCGTATAGAAGCGCGTATAACTGCACCAACATTTACAGGAACGTCAGTCATCAAATCATATACTAAACATACCTGATTAAGAGAGACTTTGGTGAAATTCTATCCTAGAATCAAGCTAGCGTTGACTATCCTTAGCCAGATACGAGCTTCTCTATTTAAAAAAGCATATGGGAAGGTTTTATGGTGGCCTTTGTCCTTGTGATGGAACCACCGAGCCATATACCTTAAACCACATAAAGTATGCCTGATGGCTCGATAGGGAGGCCTGCTGTATAATTTCTTTAACCTGGAGTGATCCACATTTGTAGTACCTAAGAAAGAGCTAAAAAAACTCAGCCGTCAGATAGAGGATTTTCCCTTAAATCTTCACTTCACTCCCACGGGTATTTGGGGACCAATTAGCATAAAATTCTCGAGTCCAATCTAGATTGCACTCACCCATGTCTTGGAAAATGAAGTCAATTTTTAGTTCTGTGATCCTAGCCAAACTACGAGGGCAGTGCCTCACCAAACTCTCCATTTGAATAAGCTCTAGTGGAACATATCTATTTACTTTGTTATCCTTGTACCACTCCTGACCATCCTCTAAGACCCATTTAATACCAAAAGTACGTCCAGGCCCTTGAAGAGAGGATAAGAAGATTTCTCCTTCCATGCTCTTTTCTGTCCCTTCTGAGATGTGGATGCTTTGTCTTTTCCCATGCTTCCTTTGGAAGCCATATCACCTGAGTGCATCATATAATCATGTTAGCCATACTTAAAAAAGCTCACTACAATTAAGAAGAGGGTAGTGAAATCATAACCCCACACTTAATTTATTAGCATAAACCAATTAAGTGGTGTTGTTGATTACTCAAACTTCACCGACATACACTCTGATCTTAAGTGCTAACATTTTTCACAACATTATTAACATACTTACAACTCACATGGTGATTTTTTTTTTTTTTCTATTCATTATTTCACTCCATAAACCCCTCACATTCCACAACAATATTGCAATTGAAATTAATACACAATTGTTGCACAAAATCAATTCCTTCACACCACCAATTTCCCTAATTTCAATTTAATAAAGCAATTGTTGAACAAAACAATCCTTTACAACTTCAATATATCACAATACACAAACATCATCATATTCCTACACTTTTATCAACATCATGTTCAACCAAATAATATTGCTTCAACACCTCAACACCCACAATACACCATGACTTGCATTAAACAACCAACAACATATTCACAGGTAAAATTAAGATCCACAACAATGATGGTTTCCAAAATAATGGTATTCATCTTCCCCAAGATTTTTAAAACTTTACTTTTATAAAGCTATAGTAAGAATTTAATCCATAATCCTCAAGAAATCAATTAACTATAACATAAGGTCACAATAACTAAGGATTAAGAAAGTAAAACTTACCTTGAAGAAGGAAGATTGAGGAAAAAAGGAGAAAAATTCTTTGGAATCATTGAGAAGAGTATGTTGAGACAACTGTTCGCATGGTTGAGAGGTTAAAATAGAGCGAATTTAGGAAATTAGGGCATAGATTCTATTTAAAGGATGAAATTTGGGTCGGGTTGACCCAATGTAAAATTGAATATTATGCTAAATTTGGAATGGTGTGTGGCGCATATGTTATCGTAAAGTGTTAAGTATGTGACGCATAAGGCTTCGCCTAATTAAGACAGTGACTTTGTGCGTTAGGGTGTGTGTCGCTTTGTGTATTTCATAAGTATAAGTTTGCGGTACCCAACTTTTCACCTAAATTAGCCTTTGCACCTCACAAGTTATCGCATACCTTAGGCAGTGGACGTATGCTTTATGTTAAGCGCCACCTAAGTTATCGCCTAATCATAAGTGTGTGTCGCACAACCAAATGCCTAAGTTAAAATGTGCGTCGCTCAACTAAACGCCTAATTAGACCAGTTAGCCTATGCGTTAAGGTATGCGCCGCATAAGGCATAGCCTAAAGTGAGATATGCGCTGCAAATCCTGTTTCTCGAGTTTAGTTAGGCACCACTCAACATAACAAATAAGTGAGTTAGTATGATTAGGCTATGTGTTAGGCGATGTACAATGCATAGCTTAGTTAACTTTGGGTACAACACAAGGGATAACATGACTTAGGAAATTTTGACGCCCGCTCTATCTCCTAATTTAGGTAGTGGGAAGAGTCGGATTAACATAATTCAAGTGACAACTCTAACATGAATCATAATTCGAGCCATAATATTTGACCACTGCAACTTACCTGTAATGTTTCCGTTACACCTAAACTTACCACCTTTGATATGGCTAACTTTCAAACCGAGTTTAGAACCTATCACTTCTTTAGTTCTTCGAACACCTACACTTAATCAAAAATAATTAAAAATGATTAGAAGGGTGGGCTGACTCCAACCAAGCATCGTAGTTTCGGTCGTGGCTCGACTCTAATTTTTGTATTTTTGTTTTACATATAAAAATCAAAGTAAAATCATGGGTTGCCTCCCATGTAGCACCTGATTTATTATCACATCATGACTCAGTTATCTCGATTACTCAGACTTCATCGAGATAGATAGTAGCAATACTCTTTATCAAGTCTTATGGACCGATATAAAGTTTGACTTATTGCCCATTAACTTTGAAGAAATTTCCATCTTCATTTTCAAGTTTGACTACTCCAGATGAGTAGACTTGACTTACATTAAACAAGCCTGACCACTTGGACTTAAGTTTACTTGGGAACAGTTTGAGTCTAGAGTTTAACAAAAGCACCAAGTCACCTTTCTGGAAATCTCGTTTGTCAATCCTCCGATCATGATACTTCTTCATCTTCTCCTTGTATAGGTCTACCCTTTCATAAGCCCTGAGACGGAATTCATCCAACTCATTCAGTTGCCCTAGTCTTAGCTTCGCTGCTTCCTTCAAATTCAAATTTAACCTTTTTAGTACCCATAAAGCCTTGAGATCCATCTCTATTGGTAAGTGACATGCTTTTCCATAGAATAACTGATATAGTGACATGCTGATAGGTGTCTTGAAAGCAGTCTGATATGCCCATAAGGCATCATCGAGCTTTCGAGACCAATCTTGCTTATTTGTGTTCACCATTTTAGCTTGGATATCTTTAATCTCTCAATTCAAAACCTCCACTTGCCCACTAGTTTGTGGGTGATATGGAGTTTCTACTCTATGTTGTTTCACCCTATATTTTGCCAAGGCATCTTAAAACACTTTGTTATAAAAATGAGATCCTACATCTCTTATAATAGTATGTGGTACTCCAAAGTGAGAGAAGATATTCTTTATGAGAAACTCAACAACCCGTTTTCCTTCATTATCAAACAAGGCAATGGCTTCGACCCATTTCAATACATAATCAACAACAATTAGAATGTACTTCATCCCATACGAGTTTAAAAAAGGGCTCATGAAATCGATGCCCCAGACGTCAAATAATTCTACTTCCAGCATGCTCGTCAAAGGTATCTCATGTTGTTTGGAGATTGACCCCTGCCTCTGACATTGGTCACAACTTAACACGAACTCATGAGCATCCTTGAATAAATTTTGCCAATAATAGCCACTCTGTAACATGTTTCTAGCAGTTCGATCACCTGTATGGTCACCTCCAACTAGAGAAGCATGACATGCTTACAATATACTCAATACATCTACTTCTGGCACACATCTCCTTATAATATTGTCAACATACCACCAAAACAGATACGGATCATCCCAGAAGTAATGTGTCACATCATGAAGGAATTTCTTTCTTTGATGAAAAGAAAGATTTTCCGGAATCAACTCGCTCACCATATAGTTTGCAAAATCAGCGTACCAAGGTCTCCATAACAGAAGCCAAGATCTCCTCATCCAGAAATGCAACATTGATCTCCATTTCATCTCTAACTACTTGCTCACCTTCTATCCTAGACATATGATCTGCAACTTGGTTTTCGCAACCCTTCCTATCTTTGACTTCAAAGTCAAATTCTTGGAGCAGTAGCACCCATATAATCAACCTTGGTTTTGCATCATTCTTTGCTATCAAATATCTTAAGGTTCCGTTGTCAGTGTGGACCATCACCTTTGTTCCTAGCAGATAAGCTCAGAATTTCTCAAAGCATAGACAACAAGAAGGAGTTCCTGGTCGGTGATGGTGTAGTTCTTTTAAGCTCAATTTCGGTCTTTGCTGGCATAATAGATTGGGTGAAACAATTTTTCCTTCTTTTTCCCTAACATATCTCCAAGGTCAACACCACTTGCATCACACAAGATCTCAAACGGTTTTGACCCATCCGGTGCAACAATGATAGGGGCCTCAACCAACTTCTTTTTAAGGAATTCGAATGCCTTCAAGCAATCTTCATCAACTGAGAACTTAGCTTCCTTCTCCAAAAGTTTGCAAAGTGGATTTACAATCTTTGAGAAGTCCATTATAAACCTCCGATAAAAACTAGAACGTCCAAGGAAACTACACACTCCCTTAACTTAAATAGGGGTTGGTAGATTCTCAATAACCTCTACCTTGGCTCAATCTACCTCTATCCCTTTGGCTGAGATTTTGTTCCCGAGAACAATGCCCTTCTTCACCATAAAGTGGAATTTCTCCTAATTAAGCACCAATTTGAATTCCACACATCGTTGCAAGGCCCTACTCAGGTTTTCTAAACACACCTCAAACGAATCTCCTACCACAACAAAATCATAACACCTATAAGGTATCCTCCACCATATCTGAGAAAATAGACATCATACACCTTTGGAACATAACTGGTGCATTACATAACCCAAACGATATCCACTTGAATGCAAAAGTGTTATACGGGCATGTGAATGTCATCTTCTCCTAATCTTTAGGAGCAATACAAATCTGATTGTAGCTAGAATAGCCATCCAAGAAATAATACCACCCCCTTCCTACCAATAGATCAAGCATTTAATCCATGAAGGGCATTGGGAAGTGATCGTTTAAGGTCCATGAGTTTAGTTTGCAATAGTCCATGCAGATCCTCTACCCAATCACAGGAATGAGAGGAATTAAATTATTCTTTTCATTTGCAAAAATAGTCATGCCACCTTTCTTAGGCACACATTGAACTGGGCTTACCCATTTACTGTCAGAAATAGGATAAACCACTTCTGCGTCCATCCACTTAATAATTTACTTCTTAACTACCTCTTTCATTGGTGGGTTAAGTTGGCATTGATGCTCGATGGTTGGAGTAGAGTTTTCCTCGAGTTGTATCTTATGAGTGCAGATGCCAGGAGAAATTCCAATAATATCAGCAATAGTCTAGCCTATTGCTCTTTTGTACCTCTAAAGCACCGAAATAAGTGCTTCCACCTGCTGCTTACCCAATTCAGCTACAACAATAATGGGTAGCGTATTTTCATTGCCTAAAAATGCGTAACTTAAATGTTTGGGTAGCTCTTTTAATTCTAACACCGACGGCTCTTCAATGGATAGCTTAGCCGGTGGTGTTGATCGATTCTTCAGATCAAGATCTAGGTTTTTAAGAGCATAAGAGTATGATCCCATTCTTGTCAAAGCACAAACATTCTCTTTATACTCCTCAATATCTTCCCGATCAAAATTCATCAGCACTGCAGCTAAGGGCTCGACAATAAATTTCACCTCTATAGGCACCTCCTACTCACCCTTATAATATACATCAACAATTGATAACACACTCATTTCTTTCTGCTGCTTCATTGATTGGCACACATCAAATCGTACCACTTTATCATTCAACCTAAATAAGAGCTCATTAGATCGCAAATTAATCAGAAGACTTTCGGTTGTGAGAAAAGGTTGACCTAAGATTATGGGCACTTCGAAGTCTACCTCAGAATCCAGAATGATGAAATCCATAGGAAATATGATGCTAGCAATCTTTACCAGCACATCATAAAAATACCAATAGGTCATTTTACCAACCTATCCACCATCACAAGTCGCATGTTAGTGGGTGTAGGGTTTTCCAAACCCAACTTTTTATAAATAGCTATCGGCATCAGATTGATGGTAGCTCCCAATTCGCATAGAGCTTTTGCAAAGTCAAGAGGCCAAATAGTGCATGGAATAGTAAATGCTCTCGGATCTATGTTTTGCTGCACCAGAGACCTTGTAAAGATAGCACCATAATTATGAAGACTATCCATCAGCTCAAAACTAACTAACTGCTTCTTCGTGATGAGATCTTTTATAAAATTTGCATAACCAAGCATTTTCTCCAATGCCTCCACCAATGGCATATTAATCATCTACTGCTTAAGCATAGCCATGAATTTGCCAAACTTTGTGTCGTCTACCTTCTTCTTCAACCGATGGGGAAATGGAGGAGGTGGTTTTGGAAGAGTGGTAACCACCACTTCATCCTCCTTTCCCTTATTTTAATCCAACTCATCAACCTATTAACTGTTGGATGGTGCATTATCAATAACCTCATCTGATTTCTCAGACTCCACCAGATGATCAATCTCTACTTCTTCAATATCATCTGCTACTATATCAACCACAGGATTGCCCACAAGAGGGACTTCCAATACCTTACCACTTCTAGTAGTGACTTCCATACATGACCCATCCTTCCTTGAGTTTTGCACTATGTCACTTGGGTGGATGCCAGCCTTCCTCTGGTTAAATACAGTAGAAAGTTTGTTCATTTGCTGCTCCAACTATTTTATCAAAGTAGAATGAGAGTCAACTAGCTGGTTCATTGAGGATAACTCGCTTTTTATCTCAGTCACCTCAATACTTATTGCTTAAACTCCCTTCAATAGCTTGGCCATCATGTCCTCTATGGACATCTTCCCCGAACTAGTTGTAGCGGCCTCACGATTTCCAGGAGGGACATACAACCCACTCCTATCACCCTTACTCTTCCAATTGCCTTGATCACGGTCCTTATATCCAAATTTGTCATAGTAGTTCCGACCTTGGTTTCCTTGGCCACCGTCTCGGAAACCCCCCTGATTGTTTAAGTAATTGGCTTCCTTCTCAAAATTGGAGTCAACATTTCCCTGTGATGCTAAAGCTTTAAGCTTCTCTATCTTTCTCGATAATAAATGCTTGGTGAGAAGATCTATCTGCATCTTTATATGAGCCATGTCCTGGTCACGCTCTTCTTCTCTTCGTCTATGTTCTGCAGTCATGCCTAAAGATACAGTAGAGCTTGCTACCTTGGAATCCCTGGTATGCCAAACTCTACTTTGTTTCATCATACGATCAAACATCTCAGTTGCATCAATGAATGTGAGGTCCATGAATGACCCACCTATCATATTGTCCACTACTCGCTTAGTCACAGAGTTCAAGGCCCAATATAATATCTCCATCAAGTGGACATTGGTCAACTGATGATTTGGCACTGCATAAGCTTCTTCTTGAACCTCTCCCAAGTATCATGGAGAGCTTCGGTCGAAAGTTTTCTGAAATTGCTTATTTTGTCTCTCAACTGTGCCCTCTTGGATGGCGGAAAAATTCTTTCTAGGAAAACATCTTTTAGTTGCCTCCAATTATTAATAGAGTCGGGTGTTATCCCATTCAACTATAAAGTTGCCTCTCAAAATAGAGACAACGGAAATATCCGCAACCAAATAATATTTGCCCAACCCCTGGGTTGTCAAATAACTTGCATGTTGAGATAAAACTAACCAAATGCATATTCGGGTCGTCACCCGTAAGTCCACCAAATAATATTTTGAGATGCAATAGATAGATCATAGTTCTTGTAATATTAAACTTAGCTCCGGGTGCTAAGGGCGGAGGAATAATAGCCCCTGTTGTATCGGCTCGATCCATGTCATCATCATCATCTTCCAAATTAAATTACACAGCTTGGCGATCAGGTTTTGCTTCGAAAGGACGATTTCTATTCACATTTTTGTTCACTGGTGCAGCTATATCCTCTGCACGCCTTCGATTAACTGGCCCCAACAAATCATCATCTCCCAGGTCCCATTCATCTGTATTAGGTACCCGACCTGGGTTATCAGCATTCTATTGATTTAATTGAGAATTAGCCAAAGTGGGTAATCTTTCAACTTCCTGTTGGTTAGCCATTCTTTCAATGAGAAGAGGTTCAGGATTGAAGGGTAATAATGGTTCTCCTGAACATCTGGTTCGTGGCATAAACAACAATGAAATTGTAGCAAATAAAAACAAAAAATAAACATAAAATTAAGAAACTTGACTAACAGTTAATTAACACACATAAACTTAATTGACAACCATATTTGTCACATCCATACACCTTAAGACAAACCAGTTTGGTGATTATACAATAATCAGCTTAAGGTGAAAGTGTGTAACTTTTTCTCCGTACACCTTAAGGAAGACCAACTTGGCTTCAATCTATGTGACTTTCACCGTACTTCTGCAATGGTCAGCCTAAAGTGGGAAAGTTAACTTTACCACCACCACCTTAAGACCTGACAAATTCGACTGCTTTGTATAACAAATCTATCAAAATATCTGCTTAAAGTGCAACGGAAAAATTACTGTCCACCTTAAGGCATGGAAATTTTGATATTTTTTAAGGATAACTTTGTGAAGAGACCAGCTTAAGGCGCAAAGGGACAACTCTTATCCACCTTAAGGCATGAAAATTTTGATATGTTATTAACGATAAACCCGAGAGGCCATCATTAGATGAAATGGGACATATTTTATCAACCTTGAGGTATGGAAATCTAGGAGGCTTTGATTTGAATACGTAAAGGTTTTGACAACTTCAACTTGCAAATTTATCAATTTTGGAAGTTTGGCTTTCAAATTTGATGGATTTGGAGATTTCAACTTGCAGACTTGGCAAATTTGATGACATCAACTTTAAGACTTTGCAAATTTAAGGACTTCACCTTAAAAACATAGAATATTTGACTTCAACTTCCAGATTTGATAAATTTTGACTTCAAACTCAGGTTTGGTAGATTTGTGCCCTAAAAGGTAGGCTAGGAAAACTTGAGCACTCTTAATCTCATTGAAGAATCCTTTTTTTTGAAGGGTTGACCCCATTGAGCCACTAATATTTGGAGTAAGTTCAAAATTTAATCAGTATATCTATAGAATTAACTTTCATGTGATGGATTAAGCGAGAACATGTATCTTTTCAACACTTATGTAACTGAACCCAAAATGAAATTTTAAGCACCTACGTACCTCAGTAATGAAGATCAATACCCAACATAGTTCTGGGTGAGATTTTTTTTGAATATATATTCTTTTGTGTCCTAAGTTTTTCCTAGGCCGCCTCTTTCGAGGTCATAAACCTAGCAGAATTTTTTTGTGCCATACACAGTTTATACTCCTATGGGCATAGATGAACATGCAGTTTATGCTTGCGCCTTAAAAACGTCATCTTTCTTCAAGGATAGTACTTCTTCAAGAACTTGGCATTAATAAGACCAATTTTTATGCCATCTGCATCATCCAGCTTATAAGATCTATTTGAATATTCCTTTTGTATGAAATATGGTCTATTCCAGTTCTAGGTGAATATGCCCCTAGAATTTTGAGAAGTGATAATGGGCATCCTTACCGAAAGGAATTGGTATCCAACCTGAAAGTTCCTCAAGTGAACTCTTTTGTTGAAAGAAGGAGATAAACGGGCTTGATAACGTTAGATATTTTGTTGAGCCTCTAGCCTCTTCCCATCAAGAGTTTCTAACTTCACAAGAGGCCACTTGAATTTTCTTCTTCAGTGAGCGCTTCTTGAATAGCAAGTTTTAAAAATGGTCTTTGACGCTCAAGTGGTAAGACTACATCAACTCCAAAAGCAAGTGAGTATGGTGTTGCTTGTGACAGTGTGCGGTAAGTCATCTTATATGCTCGCAAAGGTTTTTTTCATTTGTTCATGTTAGTCTCATTTGAATTTGGAGATGACTTTCTTCATAAGTTGCATAAAGTATGATTGAATGCTTCGAATATCCAAGCAGTGATGGTTGGGTGTAGTAATCTGGGAGGATGATGTATGAAATTCGTATGAAATTGGAAAGCCTTAGAACTTTTAGCGTAGCTCAGTAATCTTGTACCATCATTGAACAATAATATCCCATTCTTTTTATGTGAAAGTGGAGATTTATTCAAAACTGATTTAATCCATATACTTCCGAATGTGCTTTTTGCAGAGCTTGAATTATTTCTTCCTCTCCCAAACATCGCAAGAGAACTCCTTCAAATAATCATCTGTATAGCATGTCTTTGTAGTAAAGGAAGTGAGGTGCACTAAGAAGAATATCGGTCCTTATCCTTGGATCCTCTAGAAGTATCCCATAACACAGTATTCAATGACACGTTATCGTTAATCTTCTGTCATGACTCAAACCAGGGCCTTGCCCTGCCGGGTATCTCAAGTTCCACGTGGACCGTAGATCACTCCTGTACCTAACCAAACTAAACACGTCATACCCCAATGTAGGTTGAATTCCGAACATATAACAATATAGCGTACAATAGTCTTAGGAAGTTTTAAATATATGTCCAAAACCAACCACCGATAACTGGTCAAACGACCGGACGACACTTCCCAATAGCTACTGTAGTTCAAAAAAAGCCTTCTAAACTATGATCTAAAACTAAATATCACTAAAGTACTAGGACATGCCCCTGATAATTACCACAAACTAAATCCAAAAGAATAGTCAAAATGTAAAGGAAACCATAATCATGAAATGGGGTCTTCCGAAGTATTGAAGCTCACCACTTTAATCTGATTGCTAGCTAATCCCGAATCTAAGTCACTAAGGAGGAGGAGTAGAAGTATGAACAATTCCTGCATTGTGTGGGGATACAACATCCAAAGTAGGTTAGCAGGGTGAATGGTATCATGTAACTCGGGGATAAGGCTAGCATAATGACATGATCAACAGTTAAAAATCATTCAAAACCAATGCACTTAATCAAATGCATAAATATATATATACACATATATACATATATATATCACATGCTGGGATAGGAGAAAAGTCTTAACATGCATTTCAAAACTTTAGCCTGGATTGTGTAGCTCAACCATCATATAATAGTACCCACGGGCTATATGGGCCCCAACTCCCCCTAGTCTGGCCCCAAATCGTGTAGCCGCACGAATCGAAGAATAATCTCATATATATGCACATGGGGGACTCGAACCTCCCAACATATACCAAAGTGACTTAAGCACTCGATCATATAATAATTTACGTGGGACTCAAACCTCCTAAATCATGAATTAATAATAAGGAGGACTCGAACATCCTGGTCACTTTGACCCCCACATCGGCAAATGAGGTTTCCAGTATCGGTCACTCAGACCTCCACTTTCACGACACAGCTACACAACCCTTATTAGAGCCCAATTAAAAAAAGTATCACACACTTCCATTCATTTAACCATATTATGCATTAAGGCATACATTATTACATTATTGGTATCGTATACTAACTACACTTACAAGGTAACACATTATGCCAAAATAATTTCAATTAACTTGGAGAAAACAACTCCCTTTGTTCATTAATACACGGAGGGGG
Source organism: Capsicum pubescens (assembly GCA_030864215.1). Classification (NCBI taxonomy): domain Eukaryota; kingdom Viridiplantae; phylum Streptophyta; class Magnoliopsida; order Solanales; family Solanaceae; genus Capsicum; species Capsicum pubescens. The sequence goes on along the minus strand of CM061546.1, from coordinate 202,881,589 downwards.
TCACAGACTTTCTTTGTTCATTAAATCACACCATTGTATTTCAATTACCTCTTTATATCATAAATCAATTCAACTAGTTCAATTTTACAAAGTCCCAATGCTCTCATAATTAAAACCAATTTCACATTATGGGGTTGGGGACATAACAACTTCAAAATTCACAAGTTTGGGAAAATCACAATTCCCTAGTTCATTCACCATACCCGTGCACCCAACAATTTGAAACCATATTTAAAGTATGGAAATCTTATATAAACCATGAGAAACATTGTTCAATTCATAATCATTCAAAACCCCAACCCTTGTTTCAAAGTCATCACAATGATCTCATGAACAATACGTTAAAACACATGTTTTAACAAAATTAACTATGCAGGAAGAGTAACATGCCTTAATTAGTAAGATGTACGGAGAGAAATCACCCCTTGAAAGCCTTGACTAATTAACCACTTGAAAACCCTAAGTGTTCTTGACCTTGAGAATTTGGGAGTATTTGAGACATTATTTAGATTGTTTCTGAGAGATAATGACACCCTAAAGAGGTTATAAGATGTGGGATTCAAGTTAGGTAAGACGAGAAATATCCAGAATGCCCTCAACTTAACAGCTGAATATTATCACCTTTGATTACGAGTCAACTCCTTGATTCATAACCACACCTTACGACTCATCACCACAAGTCGTAACCAAGACAATGACTAGGACCCCCATACACTGTCGACCTTATGACTCGACCAACCCATTCATAATGAGACCCTACAACTCGTAGGGTATAGTTATAGTTAACACAGAAGCCAAATTGGGGTATGCACTGGACACCCTACGATTACACTTAACAACTCATAAAATATCCTTACAACTCTTAGTGAGCCAGTGTACTCAGAGCAGAGTCAAGACACCAACTTACTGATTTGGTTACGACTCATCCCAATGAGTCGTCAAGGTACCTTACGACTCTGGGGTCCAATCGTAACCAAGGCAGTGAGCTCAAGGCTCAAAAAATTTCCAAGGGCCAAAAATCTAGGGTGTTTTAATTCTTCCCTACTTGGATCATTCATCCTCGATTAATAGGACAAGGCAATTGCTATCATGATTTGACTTTATAACAAACTCAAAAAATAAAGATGCCAAGGAAATCACTCTTTTCATTAACAAAGTCAGAAAACAAAGAGGTTAAGAGTAACACATACCTTAAGAACAATGATCCTGAGCAGAAAACAAGAATGGATACATGGACTTTATGTCCTCTTTGGCTTCCCAAGTAGCCTCTTCAACCTTGTGGTTTCTTTATAGAACCTTTACTGAAGCTTCATCCTTTGTATGCAACAGATGAACTTATCGATCCAAAATTTCAATCGGGACTTTATCATACGATAAGGAATCCGAAATACCCACCTCTTCTAAAGAAAGAACCATCGAAGGATCACCTACGTACTTTCCCAAAATCAAAACATGAAACACTGGATGAATAGAGATCAAACTAGCAGGCAACACCAACTCATAAAAAATATAACCAAGACTCTTCAAAACCAAGTACGGGTCAACATACTGGGGATTGAGATTTCCCTTCTTTCCAAACCACATTACTCCCTTCATGGGAGATACCTTAAAAAACACCCAATCACCAACCATAAACTCTAACTCCCTACTTCTCACATCTACATAGGACTTTTGGCGACTTTGGGAAGCTTTGAGTCTATCCCAAATCACCTTCACCTTCTCCATTGCTTGGTGAACCAAATTCGGACCAAGTATCTCTGCTTCCCCAATTTTGAACCACCCAATAGGATATATACTCCTCATACCATACAATGCCTCAAAAGGATACATCCCAATACTAGAGTGGTAGCTATTATTACATGCAAACTCTATAAGAGGCAAATAATTAACCTAATTCCTACCATAGTCAATCAAGCATGCCCAAAGAATATTTTTCAACTTTAGAATAGTCCTTTCTTCTTGCCTATCCGACTGTGGGTGGAAAGTAGTACTAAGACTCACCTTAGTTCCCAAACCTCTCTAAAATAAATGCCAAACATGTGATGAGAACTGAGTACGACAATCTAAAATGATAGAAACAGGCACCCCATGCAATATCACAATCTCTTAGAGGAACAACCTCTCATAATCCTCTGTCTAATAATTTTTCCTCAATGGTAAGAAATGAGTAGACTTAGTTATCCTATCCACAATGACCCAAATCGAATCAAGCTAACTCTGGGACTGAGGAAGACCGATAATAAAATGAATATTAATTATCTCCCACTTCCATATAGGCAACTTAATCTCTTGAGTTAACCCACCGGGCCTTAAGTGTTCAACCTTTATTTATTGACACACTATTTATTTAGTCACTAAACTAGCCACATCTTGCTTTACATTGTTCCACCAATAAATCTCCTTAAGATAACGATACATCTTGGTCGAACCGGGATGAATAACATAACGTAACTCATAAGCCTCAGCTAAGAACCTTTCTTGCAACCCACCTACATCGGGAACACATAATCTACCTTGGTACCTCAAGATACCATCGCCACCAATCTCAAAAGCTACAATATTTTGTTGTCCTACATACCTCTTAATTTTCATTAAGATAGGATCCAGTACCTGCTTCTATTTTATTTTAGCAACAAGGGATGACTTTTCCACCTCTTGCACAAAGACACAACCATCTTCAGAGTCCAAAAAATGAACTCCAAGGTTAGCCAAATGGTGAATATATTTCTCCAACTCCCACTTATCCTCATAAACATGAGCTAGAATCCCTATGGATAACCTACTAAGAGCATTAGGAACCATATTAGCTTTACCTAGGTGATAGTGGAGACCCATGTCATAGTCTTTCAGCAACTCCAGTCACCTTTTCTGCCTGAGATTCAACTCCTTCTGGTTGAAGACATATTGCAAGATCTTATGATCAGAAAAAATATCTACATGGAATCCATAAAAATAGTGACGTCAAATCTTCAATGCGAACACTACAACAAACAACTCTAAGTTATAAGTCGGATAATTTCTCCCATGAACTTTCAATTGCCTAAAGAATAGGCCACCTCCCTACCATGCTACATCAACACATAACTAAGTCCCACACGAGATGCATCATAATAGACCACAAAATCATCAGTGCCTTTAGGTAGAGTCAAAACTGGAGCTAAATTCAACTTATCTTTCTGCTTATTAAAACTACCCTCACAAGCGTTAGACCATAAGAACTTTACCTTCGTCTGGGTAAACTTACTCAACGGGGTAGCTATAGTCGAGAAACTCTCTAAAAATCTCCTATAGTAGCCGACTAAACCCAAGAAACTCTGAAAAATGGTTGGAGTCATGAGCCTATGCCACTTCTTAACCACTGCAACTTTTTGTGGATCCACCATGTTCCCCTTACAAGAAATGACATGACCTAGATAAGTAACAACCTTCAACTAGAATTCGTACTTCAAAAGCTTAACATACAAATATTGATCTTCCAGGGTTTGCAACATGATACGGAGGTGATCAGCATGATCCACCTGACTCTTAGAATACACTAGAATATCATTCATAAGCACGATGACAAACAAATTTTGAAAATAATGGAAGACCCTATTCATCAAGTTCATGAATGTTGTCAGGGCATTAGTCAAACCAAAAGACATGAATCAGATCTCATAATGACCATACCGGGTTTGAAAAGAAGTCTTAGGGATACCCACCTCCCTAATCTTTAACTGATGATAACCCACCTAAGATCAGCCTTAGAGAAATATCTAGCACCCTGAAGTTGGTCAAAGAATCATCAATCTAGGGAAGTGGATACTTATTCATCACTGTAACCTTCTTCAATTATCGATAATCAATGTACATTTGAAGGGAACTATCCTTCTTACGCAAGAACAAAATAAGAGCACCCCATAGTGTAATATACCGCACAAAATTGCGTGTCAAATTCATCTCTTAATGATCCATGAAAGATCCCAAGACTTAGAAAAATTTTGCTAAGTGTTTAAGATTCAACACTTAGTCTTATTTTAGACCTTCAAACTTTGGGGATTTATTTGGCGACCTTCCCGACATCTATTTTTCAATTTTCAAGTTGAGTTACGATCGAGAAAGCTCGTAGTATATCCCGGGTGAGTTTAAGAATTTTTGGAGTAGCGTAAGGGAATGTTTGGGTGCCAAAAATATAAGCCCCGGGCAATTATACCGCGCCTCCTGCTAACTCCAGTGCTTGCCCAGTTTTTTTCCAGCATTTCAGGGTCAACTTCAAACGATCATAACTCTCTGTATATAATGAACTGTGAGAGATGTTATATATCAATGGAAATCTATTTGAGTCCTATTTCCAATTCAATTGGTTTCATCCATTTTGAACGTCGTATTAAGAAGTTATGATCAATTTACTTCAGCATATCAGACAGTCAACAGAGGGACAACTGCGTCTTTCTCTCTTTCTTTAGGGGCATTTTGGTCATCTTCCACCCCTATATATACCGCTTAACACTGAATTAAGCCTCATTTTCAGAAAAATATACTCATTTTCTCTAATTTCTCTCAATAACAATAAGAGGGGTTTCCAATTGAGGATCTAAATTTAAGAATTTTCTCCTTCAATCTTCGTAAAATCAAGAATTAAGGTATGCGTAGTGTTCATCCATGGATTTCTTTCATCCATAGAGCTATAGAATCAAGTTTTAAATTATATATTGTGAATATTTTGTTGTGGTATGATTATGTTCATGTTGATGGTTGTTGTATGGTTTCAAGTTGGGACTTTTTTGTATTTTCATGAAGCTATGTTAGTATGTAAGTTGAAATATATGAAATTAGTTGTTTATGATATCTATATTGTTGGATGTTGATAATCAAGTTGTTGATGTTGAATTATTCCCAAGTTGGAATCTTTATGTGTTATTATGAATCTATGACACCATGTGAGTTGAAAACATGTAAAACTTGGTTGTTTATGATGTAAAATCTTATGGTTTCACCTATGCCGAAATTATTCATGCAAGGTGTTCGATGAAATGCCTAGAATAATAATAAAAATGTTTTCATGACTTAAGAGTACCAAGTAACAAGTCCATGCTCTATGCTTTATGATTCTACATGAATTCCATGTTATTGATATATTGTGGTGGTTATATGTAGTGAACATGATGTTGAAGTTAAGAAAGTACCTCCATATTGAATGTATCCCCTCCCACGTATGAAATGTTGAGAACCATGTGTAGTATTGAATCCCCTACTTATGATATTGTGAATTGTGGACTCTATTCCTATGAACAAGTCAGTCATGTGTGTCAGTTTCTTTCCATCGAGTCCTGGGGGTACTTTTACCTGAAAAATATATTTGTATGCCTAGAGCCATATCATGTTGTCACGATATCCTCAGTCAAGCCATGCTTAGTAGAATTCAGTCAGTCATATGACTCAAGAAATCTCAGTAATCTCATGAACTCATTCAATTACCAGACATCAGTAGTAATTCTATCAGTCAATGGGAATTCAGCAAACTCAGTACCAGTCCTGTTCTATGCAGTACTCAGTAACTTCAGTTCTCTCAGTCAGTCCTCAGATCTTAGTAGTATTTCGTCAGTCAATGGAACTCATTAAATTTAGCTTAGCTCAGCTAAGCAACACTATCATTCCAGTTAATCAGTTCAGTTAATTAGTTCAGTTAGTCATGCTCAGTGTCTATTCAGATGGGATTAGAAGTTAGCACCGAGTGAACCCAAGGATGGGAACACACTGTCAGATGAGGGTGTGACTCTTAGAAATCATCATTGTGTTCCAGAACTATGTAGCCAACATAGGTTGAGACATCAACACTGCCAGCTTGAGGGTTGATGAGGCGTACACTCGCCGTTCTCTTTTGGGGACACTGCCATATTTGAGGGTCACTCATAGCTTGTCTTTACACGTGGCACGGTATTGACACCCTTCCAATTAGGGTAAGGATTGGACCCCAGTTTAGCTACATGAGCATACATGGGGCATGTCGGTTAAACTACTACCTCCCACAGTTTTAGTCATTCAGTCTCAGTAAAAGAACTCATATAGGTCTTCAGAATATCAGGACTTTTAGATATAGTCACCTCAGATATAGTACGAAACTCAGATAGTTCCATCAGATTTAGGGCTGTCAACTATAGTCACCCATGTTATTTGTATCCAGTATCAAGGCTATCAGATATAGTCACTCATGTTATCAGCTATATCAACTATCAAAAATCATTTGCCAGTCATATTAGATTTCAGTAATCTCATGCTATCAGTACTCAGTTTCAGGACTGTCTGATACAGTCAATTAGACCAGTCCTTCCTAATCAGGACTGCCAGAAACAATCATTCCTTTATCATTAATAAAGTATCAGTCTCCTAGTATTCAGTAATATAGTATCAACTCCTCACTTATTAGTATTCATAGATCAATATCAGTAAATGCAGTTATTTAGCATCTCGGAACCGGTAACTCATGTTGTCAGTATTCAGAATCAGTAGTCAATATCATCACGAGTTCAGTAGCAGTTACTTATGTATGTATGTGTTCTCACGTTCATATCAGCCAACATTTTTCATGCATACAAACCCTTTGCATTTAGCATACCTCACTCGTATACTCAGTACTCTCAGTTGTACTGACGCATTCGCGCTATGGTTCTTTCTTTTATGTTACACCATAGGTTAATATACACGATTTCCAGACTAGAAGTAGCAGTAGCATCTCAGCTATCAGAGTTCCAACAATGAGTCCTCGTCTCTCGAGGGCATGATCATTACTTATATTATGGTTTATTTCAGTTTAGTTTTTCTAGTTGGAGTTAGTTGGGGACATGTCCCATCAACTCCCTAGTCAGACTGTCATGTTAGAGGCTTTTCAGACTAGTATGTTCACACATCAGATAGTATTATAGTTGTTTTGGGTATTCTGTACTCCACTCTCATGTTATGATTATTCCATTTTGAACCTTATGGCTTTACAGTAGTACGTATTCCGCATTTATGTTCTATATTATGCAGTGTACAGGTACCGATATCAGCCATGGGTTAGCTTTTGGTCCTTCGGGGTCATGGGCACCGTGTAGCATTCCGGTTTAGCAAATCGGGGCGTTACACATAAACACACACTAGGACGAATAAAACCCCTTGTCAAGGAGGTCTTTCAACTTCTCCTTAAGCTCCTTGAACTCAGTCAAAGCCATTCTATATGCAGGGATAGAGATAGGATGAATATCCAGAACAAGGTCAATCTCAAAATCAATCTCCTATTCAGGAGGGGTACCATGAAGATCATCAAGAAAAACCTCAGGTTATTCAATAACAATGAGAATGGATATAATAAAGGAACCTCCGTATTAGAATACTTAACCCAGACCAAATGATTAAGACATCCCTTGGAAATCAACTTCTGGGCTCTAAGATATGATATGAATCTTTCCTTAGAACTAGAGAACCCCCTTCCCACTCAGTGACCGACTCATTAGGAAATTTAAACATGACCTTACGGGTTTGATAATCTAAGGAGTCATAGCATGAATGCAACCAGTCCATACTCAATATGACATCAAAAGGAACCATGTCTAATTTTATTAGATCTACCAGAGTTTATCTACCACCAATAGATACAACACAACGCGTATAAACTCTTTTACCGACCATAGAGTCACCCACCGATATAGAAATAGAAAAGGGGTCAGTGATACACTTGGGACCAAAACCAAAATGTACAGCCATAAATGGGTCACATAAGAAAGAGTTGACCCTAGATTAAGAAAGCAATACACATCATGAAAAAAGAGTCTTAACATACAAGTAACGACATTAGGGGCCGCCTCAAAGTCCTAAGGGTAGCAAGAGTATACAAGCAATTTTAGTTAGTGTCAGTACTAAAAGCAGAAGCAGCACCCTTTGGTGAAGGAGTTGATGAAGTGGAAGAAATAATCTTATTTTCCCCAGAAAGCAACCGTAGAAGGACAAATTTTGTGCAAGTGACCAATCTGACCATATTTAAAACACCTGTTCCTCTTTTCTTCACAGAACCCATGGTGCACCTACCCGCAGAATCTAGAATGCCTTTGTGTCCTCAGGAGATGGAGTAACAAAAGCTACATGCTCAGATTTATAAGCTACTAACTGAGCCAACATACAAATGGAATGATTAAATTTTGCATTCGACACATCAATCTGAGGAGCTCGAAGAGGACTAAAGAGGACTGATGGAACTTTAGAAGAGCAATCAGGAACTGGACCTCTAGACTTGGTCTGTACCCCATAAGTAGGGTGTGTCCCATCAGCATTGTCCTCAAGTGGGATAGAGGATTTTTCATGAACTTCAGCTTGTCTGGGAGGCATGATCTAAAAAAAGGAACAAATGAGAATTAGAGATACTTATGACCTTAGAATCTATATCTTGAAATAGAACAATAAGAAAGGGAAATTTTCCTAAATGTCTTGTAGCCTCTCCCTTACGTGTGGTTCTCTACACATTCATAAAAGAGATTCTAGGCGACACGACTTTGTTAGACACCCAGTGATACTTAACCTAGGCTCTGATACCATCTTTGTCCCGACCCAAACTTGGGCCTAGCCATGACGGTTATCTCAAGTCCAACATGGACCGAATATCACCCCTTGTACCTAACCAAACCAAACACACCATACACCAAGGTCGGCTGAATTCCAAACATATAACAAGGTAGCATACAATAGTATAAGGAAGGTTTAAATGCATCTCCATAACCAACGACTGACCGACATAGACCAATAACTATTGTAGTCCAAACAAATCCTTTTAAACTATGAACCAAAACTGAATATCACTAAAGTATTGGGATATGCCCCTGACAATAGCCAAAAACCAAATACAAAGGAATAGTCAAAATGTAAAGAAAACCATAATCATAACATGGGGTCTTCCGAAATATGAAATGTCACCAATTTCAATATGACTCACTAGTTGATCCCAAATCCAAGTCACTGAGCAGGAGGAGTAGAAGTATGACTAATTCCTGCATCACCTGGGGATACAACATTCGAAGACGTTTAGTGGGGTGAATGCTAGAATGTAATTGAGGGATAAAAACATAATGACATGATCAACAGTTAAAAATCATTCAAAACTAGTGTACATAATTATATGCATAAGCATATATATATATATCATATAATAGGATAGGGAATAAGGTTTAACAGGCATTTTAAAACATTATCCTGGATTATGTAGCTCAACTATTATAAAATATTACCAATGGTCTATATGGGCCTCATATTTCACCACCTGGTTAGGCCCCAGCGTGTGTAGTCACATGAACTACAGAATAATCTAATATATATGAACATGGGGGACTCGAACCTCCATACATATATCAAGGTGACTTAAGCACCTAATCATATAATGATTTATAGGGGACTCAAACGTCTCTAATCTTGAATTAATTATAAGGAGGACTCAAACCTCCTTGGTCATTTTGACCCCCGCATTAACAAATGCAATTTTCAGTATCTATCTCTCAGACCTCCACTTTTACAACTCAACTACACAACCCTTATTAGATTCCCATTAAAACAAGTGTCACACATTCCCATTTATTTAACCACATTCTTCATAAAGACATACATTCTTGGTATCTTCATACCAACTACACTTGCATGGCAACACATCATGCCAAAATAATTTCCATTAACTTAGAGAAAATAACTCCCTTTGTTCATTAATACACGGAGGGGGTCACAGACTCTATTTGTTCATTAAATTACACAATTGTATTTCAATTACCTCTCTATATCATGCATTAATTCAAGACTAGTTCAATTTTATAAATTCCCAAAATTCTCATAATTAAAACCAATTTCACATATAGGGTTGGGGACATTACCACTTCAAAAGTCACAAGTTTGGGAAAATCACAATTCCCTAGTTCATTCACCATACCCATGCACCAATAAATTCAAAACCATATTTAAAGCATAAAAATCATAGATAAACCATGAGAAACATTGTTCAATACATAATCATTCAAAACCCCAACACTTATTTTAAAACCATCAAAATAATCTCATGTACAATACTTTAAAACACATGATTTTACAAAATTAACTATGCGGGAAGAGTAACATGTCTTAATTAGTAAGATGTACAGAGAGAAATCACCCTTAAGATCCCTAATTGATCAACCTCAAAAAAACCCTAAGTGTTCTTGACTTTGAGAATTTGGGAGTATTTGAGACATTACATAGATTGTTTTTGAGAAACAATGACACCTTAAAGAGGTTATAATATGTTGATTTTAAGTTGGGTATGAGGGAAAATATCCAAAATGCCCTCAACTTAGAAATTTAAAAAGTGTCGCCTTTGATTACGAGTCAACCTCTTGACTAGTAACCAGACCTTATGACTCATCATCATGAGTTGTAACCAAGATAATGACTAGGACCCCCATACACTTTCGACCATAAAACTCAACCAACCCATTCGTAATGAGAACCTACGACTCGTAGAGTCTAATCGTCGTCTACACAGAAACAAAATTAAGTTACACACTGGACACCATATGATTGCACCTAATGACTCATAACATATCCTTATATCTACTTGTAAGACACTCATACTCAAAGAAAATTCAAGACACCAACTTAATGATTTGGTTACGACTCATCCCAAAGAGTAATCAAGATACCTTACAACTCTGAGGGTCCAGTCGTAACCTAATTAGTGAACTCAAGGCTTAGAAATTTTCAAACGCCAAAAATCTCGGGTGTTTCATCTTCATTCATGGATTTATACATAGGATAAGGTATTCAACATTGTTTTTTACACATTCATCCTTATTCTGTGGTCGTACTACCCATTTTTGGCGGATAATAACTCATGTATAATTTGAAAGATTTAGGGTTGAGGTTAAAGTAGCCAAGGCATCATCTTGTTTTTTCCTTTCCCTGGCATGTGCTAGACGGTCACTTCTCCAAGCCATCCCTTCAACTTCTAAGCATAAATATGCTACAGTTGTAGCTCATGTTTTTTGATTCATAGTTTTCTAAGAGCTTCTTGATCACCAATCGAAGTCATCAAGACTTGTAATTATAGTTTCTCCATGTCGACAACCATCTCAAATCTGCGTATTAATGATTGATATTCAATAATATTTTTGGAGAAACGGTTTTCCAGGGTAAAACCATATGGGATGAACTTTTCTTGTGGAGTGACAAACACCATTCCAGCACTAGCTCTACCTCGATATATGCATAATAAAAGTACATTTTCCATGGGTGTCTAACTTTAATAACCATTGCATATTTATAAGGAAGTTCAACAATCAATTCCCAATCATCATGTATCAGATGGTCTGCCATGAAGTTTGCCAATGTTTGTCCCTTTATGGCCAATTTGGGGATGTAAACAATCTTAAACTATTGAAATTTAAGGTACCACCTTTCAAGTTGGTCACTAAGGACTAGTTTTGACATCATAAACTTGATGGAATTTTCCCTAAGAATAAGAAGAATAACATAACCTTTAAAGTAGTGATTCATATTTTTAATTGAAAAGGCCAATACCAAACACATCTTTTGATTGGAAAATAATTTAGCTCTATTATGACCAAGTGCACACGCAAGTGTATGTGATCCCACCAACTAGTAAAGTGGCCTTTTACAAGCCAAGTATCGATCCCACAGAGTCTTTTGTTGGAAACTATATAATTCTAATTCACTATTAAGATTAAATTGTTGTGAAAGTAACCAAGGAGTTCAAGAGTTAAATTAAACGTAACCGTAAACAATAAGAAAAAGTAATGTGCTTGGACAATCAATGGAGATAAACCCAAGGTTAAGGCTCTGGAACAATCATACTATGCTATTGAACTTCATTAGTTATGTTACTTATCTTTGTTGTTGATTCACGGGGTTGATATTATGATCATGGTTTTTCGAGTCTCTAATCACCTGTCTAACTTAGACCCACAACTACATCATTGAGCGGGGATGTAAGAACTAAGTTAAATGTATTCATATTTCTTCCTGTAAGTGAACCAAATAGGTAACATAGGTATATTTTTAACCTAAATGCAAATTATAACTTCATTCTATAGCAGGTTACAATCCTATTTTATTTACCCCACATTTTATCCTCGTGTTCCTCTTTTTGGGCTCACAAGATGACAATAGATGTATTATAAGGGTTTTGAATCCTTAAAATAGTGATAAAAAGGATTAATAAACAATAAAATATGATAAATAATCAAAACAAAATTAATTCATGACCAGAGTAATCATGTTCTCGACATTAACCCCAGAAAAGGGTGTTTAGCCTCTCATGGATATAACCGTAATTGCAATGACATAATACATGTTAAAATATATAAAAAAAATAGATTAAAAGAATAAAAACCCTAATTTAATGTTTTTCCAGCATCAACCAAAGTTTCAAGGTCGTCCAGTGTGTGTAACATAATGTTTAAGGTCCTATTTATAGGAGGACACAAGTTGTTGATTTGAACTTAGGTGCGTGCCACGCTACCTATTGGGGTTCTTGGGTAATTAGAACTCCCTTATAGTGTATTAACACTGTAATTGTTCATTTATTATTCCCTAAATGGTGTGTAACAGACCCTAATGTGGTGGCTAAGGTTCGTGGCACACCAATGACCCCCAAAACGTCCATTTTTTGTCAAGTCTGGTCCCGTGCTTTTGTCCATCCATTCCAAGCCTTCTGGTGATGTTTTCACTTGTTTTACAGATTTTGTATCATTCATATATTATTATTATTATAAACTAACCAAGTATCATATAGAATCAAAACCACGAATTAGAGCTCAAAACCACATACAATCCAAGACGATGAACTAGAAACTTAAGCTAAGAATAATAGTTTTGTCCTTTTAATATTTAACTTAGTTTTGACTCTTAGATTGTTTCAATTGAATTTTAAACATTATAAACAAGTTATTAAACATATAATTAAAAAATTATACCCTTAGAAACTCATTACAGATACTAGAATCCATCGAGATCAACTAGAACAACACATAGCTCAAGCTAGTAACACTAGTTTTTTCGTCTAAACTCCAAGTGGCCAAATTGATTCCAATCTAGTTTGAAACACACCTTAAACATTGTAATAAATTTATTTAAAACTTAGATCTCAATTATATCATTAAAAACATATTAATCACATAAAAAGTTCTCAAAACAAGGCTAAACAAGCATAGATAATGACACTAAGTTGCATAAATTCACCTCAGATCAAGCTCATTTGGTGTCATCATTCTTTTCAGATTTTTCTTTGCATTAACTATTTTCTTGATTCAGTAATGCTCTAACTGACATCTTTTGTTCCACGATATAGAGTATCAATGGTTTTCTAGGTATAGGTGTTGCAAGAACTGGAGGCTTCATTAAGTATGATTTGATACTTTTAAAGGACTTACTACAAGCTTGGTCCCATTCGATAGGTGCATCCTTATTTATGAGATGTCTAAATCGTTGACATTTTTGGTCAAGTTTGAGATGAACCTCCTTAAATATGCTAGCCTTCCTTGAAGGCATTTTAACTCATGAATATTTCGAGGCTCGGACATCTTCAAACTTGTATCGACCTTGGATTGGTCAATTTCAATTCCATGGCGTCGTACAATAAAGCTAAGGAACTTTCCAGAAGTAACTCCAAAGTTACATTTCAATTGGTTTATCCTAAGTTGATACCTTTGGAGTAACTTAAATACCATTTTTAGATCTTTCGAGTGGTTGTTACTCTTTTTTCACTTCACCACTAATCATCAACATAGCACTCAATATTTTTATTGATTTAGTTTTCAAAGATGTTTTTCATAGCTATTTGATAAGTGGCACCAGTATTCTTCAAATCAATAGGCTTCACCTTGTAGCAATAAATACCTTTGGACAGTTTAAATACAGTGAGCTCTTCATCCTTTTGTGCCATGTGGATTTGGTTATAGCCGGATGAACAATCTATGAAGGAAATCACCTCATAACTAGTGATAGTATCAATCATCAACTTTGGTATGGGGATTGGAAAATTATCCTTAGTGTAGGCATTGTTGAGATCCTTAAAGTCGACGCAAACTCAAATTTGTCAATTTTTCTTTCTCACATTACTAATACTTGAAATTTATGGAGGGTCTTTAACTTTAGAAGTAAATCCAATTTTGATGAGTTTGTTAAACTCATTTTCAATCAATAGAACCAATTCTGGCCTAAAGTTTTTTCGTTCTTACTTAATAGGAAAAGCACCATTTTTGATCGCTAATAGAGGGACTTCCACTTTTGGATCTAAGCCATGTATATTCCAATAAATCTTAGAAAAAAAATCTTTATATTTTTTGAGTATGTCCATATAAGCGATTTTTTCAACCATTTCTAGAAAAGTGTTAGGTAAGTTTGTCTTGGGTCTTCATCAGTTTTAAGATGACTTCTCTCTAGGAATCTATTATGGTCTTCACTTCTTCTTTAAGATTTGATAGAGCATTGATAATTCTCAAATTACACTCTTGTATGGGTGTAAAAAATTACTGTCAATATAATAACCAAACTTAGGTTGAGGTCGAATCCACAAGAAGTGAAGACATAGAATTCAAAATGTAAGAGTATTGATAGTTAACTAGAATTTAACTCGTAATGTGAATACAACAACTATAAATGAAAAATGGGAGGGAGGGGGGGTTAAGTGAAATGTTTTTATAAAGACAATTTTCTTTCTTTTAGAACACTATTTTGAGATTGAAAGTGTAGGAGTATAATCAAGTAGAGAGAGACCTTGGGATTATACAATTCTAGGTGTGAGTTCATGCATGGATAATTGATATTTTATCCAAGTTTATCTAGGAGTAATGGGTAGGCTATATTAAAAGTATTGATGTCAATCTTTTAATTACAACACCAAATCTACAAAAATGGGTTCTTTCGAACACCTCGTTAGTGCACCAAATTTTACAAATCCAATGCCTCAATTAACATCCTTATGTCTAAGAAAAGTAATTAAATGAATTAAACAATGTTATTGGTTGAATTTACTCCTCACCTATATCCCCTCTTTCAAGGATGACATGGGTTCAAGGAAATTGGGGTTTGAAACCCCTAAATTATAATTAATTCATGGACTAAATGCAACACCTATCAAAAATAACTAATTAAATAAGCAAATAATTAATACACATGCACTAATCACACCCTATCCAAGCACAAACCAAAGATTTAAATTTAGCTACTCATTGACATAAAGAAGAAAGATATACCAAAATTAGCATTAGATTCAACCACGAAGAAAAATGAAAGGTATCTCCAATCTTTTAGTTTCAACAAATAGCTAAATTCTCACTTAGAAATCACTCAAAATATGTTGCTCACTACAAAGTAATTCAATAATATATTTTTAGTTCAGAAAAACTGGAAATTTGATGCTGGAAAACTTAAGGGTTGTCCCTTTTATGTTTTGAGATCGAGACACGTGAAATTCTATCATTTTTCTTAGGAATTGCCTGTCATCCATGATCGCAACTCTTTTTTTTCATGAATACAATTTTTGCTACTGTCTAGACTTGGTGTGATTAGGGTGTATCATTAACGATTGCAGTACCCTTACCTGTCTGGACCAGTCGCGATCGTAATGTATTTTCTCGCGATTGCATCATATTTTCCTGCCTTCAAATTATGATCGCAATCTAGTGAATCGAGATAGAAGCATCTCAGGGTCATACCCTAAGACACATCTTCAACCTTTTTATTTTTCTCAACTTGTTTTTCCTCCTTCCAACTTCGACTTAACTTTTCTTTCTCCAAATTTCCCTAAAAATCCACAAATACCAGAAATTAACGTATTTTATTAGGAAAGTAGTCTTATATCATTAATTCAGTCACAATAATGTGCTCAAAATAAGATATAAATGGGTGGCAAAATCGCCACTCATCAAGCATCTCCAAAATCTTACTCCTCTTAAGGATCATCATTATTGATAGATAAATGGTAACACTAGATGTCTTCTAGATCTTCATCAACTTTTATTTTAGATGAGTGGTCATTCTCACTTTGGTTTCTTCATATGATATAAAGAGCCTACACTTTCTTCATCTTTCCCGTGTTACTTTGTATAAACCACAGTATGAGCCTTTGTTTTTTTTACACCTCTTGCTTGAAACCACAAAATTTTTTTATTGCCTTATTATAGAAGGAACCAAGATTTGGAAGTTCATTTGGGATCCTAGTGGAAGAGTGCATTGTCGTTCTTTGATAACTTCTCTCACGCTTGCTGCTTTTCTTTTTATTTTGTGGACTGACCTCACAAAAACACAGAAGTTCTTGTGGTTGATTTTCCTAGTCGATCAAAGATGAAAGGCCTTTTGTTGGAAGTAGTGGACTCTTCTTACATGGTGATGTAGTTTCTAATTTCCCTACTTATGAAAATGCAAATTAGAGGTGGTGGCGTGTACCCTAAGCCTTCACGCATTTGTTTGGTATTACTTTCTGATGGGTGTTTGCCCAACCTTGGTGGCTTATTAGGATTGTATTCATCCTTTACAAAGTATTTAGATCAAATCCTACTTTAGTACTCTTTATAGGGAGTGTCATATCTTGTAGTGGATTTTGAGCCTAAAATTCTCCATGTAGCCTTGAGGACAAGTTTATTGCATCAATCAGCTTGATAGGTAGATTTAGTATCTAGTACATTATCTTAGGCATCGAATGAATGATCTTTCTATTTTTTTAACTTTGGTATGTAGTGGAACACAAGAGTTGTCTTCTTTCTCAAGGACAACATATTACTTTATTTGAAGTAGACGGAGGTTTCTTAGTGGTGAATTTTTCAACACCCACCTCGATCTTATTAGCTTCAAGCTCATCACCCTTTGTTATTGTGACATCATCAACCTTTTTCTTCATCACAAAAAGATTTTGTCAAGTTGAATTTTGCATCTGCGCAATGTGACTTAGCTTTAGTGAATGGCTTATCATCGGTATTTTTTTTCTTTGCGCTCCATCCTCAAAATACTTCAAGCAATGATAGTAGAAGGATGAGATATTTATTTTTGTGTACCCAAGGACTACCAAGCAATATGTTGTATGAAGTCTTAGAATCAATCACATGCATACATTTGATCGCAAATCGTCCATATAGATCTCTAACTTGATAGATCCTATGGCCCTCTAACTCCCTTGGTTGAATATTTGGATCACCAAATAGCTTTTAGTAAGTTCATCAATTACGATGCCAAGTTCATTCATCGTGTAAATAGGTAGGATTTTGATTTTTTATCTCTCGTCTATTAAGAATCTATTTATTTTTTTTCCTAGAACATGACCTACTATATACAAGGGATGGTAGTGTAGGGTTTCACCATATAGGAGATTATTATTTGTAAATATGACTTTTGTATCACATACATGTGCTTCTTTTCTAAGAGGTGTATCACATACATGTGATTCTAGGCTAAGAGGTATAGTAGATTTTTTAGAATATAAAGGAACTTTCATGGGTAGGTTTTCACCCTTTCCACCTTCTTTGCTTGTATTAAATCAAGATGGCTCAAGGTTGACTTGAGCAGTCTTTGTACTAAACTAACTCGACAATAATTCTTCCAAAGTCATAGGACATCGTGGTTTTTGATAGTGATGCTACACTATCCTCGCACTCTTTGAAAGATCAACTAGACTTTGTTTCCCTAGTTTCTTGACCAACCTCTTTCTTGTTGGCTGCTCGGATGATTTTTTTTCATACACTCATCTTCTTGCATCTCTACCTAGTCACCTGAGTCCAACCTTTATCAACTGGAAACTTGTAATGCTCCAATAGCTCCTCTTTATGCTCTTCTAAGCGTATTTAGGTTGAATTGAGAAAGCCAAATATGATAGAGATTTCATGAGAACTAGACTTATCATCATCAAAGAAGGTCTCCTTCTCGTTTGACAGTTGCATTATTTTGTCCTTGAAGAAAAAATATTTCTCCATATGGTGACCCACAAGGCTATGATACTTGGAATAGTTTGGATCATCAGTCCTTCCATCTTTTATGGGCTGCTTTATGTATGGTTGATCTATGAGCTTATGCTCAAGAAGTTGATAAATTTTTTTGTCAATATCAGAATCAAGGAAAGGGTATCCCTTTTCTTGAATCTTCTTTAAAGTCAGTTTTTGATTTGACGTGCTTCAAAAGTCGTTTTGATGCTTTGATTCTTACTCACTTTGGTGGTGAACTTCACAGGAAACACATCGATATTCATGGATTCTTAGCTCCATCTTCTAGGTTCTTTCTTATCCTTTTCCTTTTGAGGGTCATAGATAGGCTCTAATCTTTTTCTGGTAGAAGACATGCTTAACTCCATGTCATGAGCACGAGTAGCTAAATATTCAAAGGATTTTATCATAGTTCTTTTACAAATATAGAGAATCTCCTAGTGCTTTCTTTGGATCTCTATTGTAGAAGTTTTATTGAACCTGACTCATATTTTTTCATTGATTAATGAAGTCAATAATTGGCTTATCCTTTCTTTTATCAGTATTTATGGGCTCTATCATGCTCACTGTGCACATTGTGCTATAGAAATAATTTATAAACTCATGCTCCAGTTGCTCCCAAGTATCTATAGAATTAGGCTTAAGGTTTATGTAACAATCAAAGGTGTTTCTCTTTGGGTAATAGACAAATTTCTTGAAAAGATAGTCACAGTAGGTTCCAGCATTATTACATGTCTCAAAAAAGTGCACAACATGTTGCTTTGGGTTCCCTTTCCCTTAAATTGTTGAAATTTTGGGAGTCGATAGCCGGCGGAGATATTGAATCTATCAATCCTTGTTTTATAGTTCCTTTATGCACGTCAGGGAAGACATGCTAGAAATATCATACTTGTCTTTGAGGGTCCCTTCAAAGAAATTTTTCAATTGATCAATCAAAAGCATTCCCTTAGTAGGTGGTGTTTGTTTTATAGGATGTTCTATCTCATGAACTTTTGGAGCTTTCTCAAGTGCATGGCTAGATTCTACATTTATTAAGTCTTCCATCCTATATACAACCGTATCAATATGAGAGTGTTGATTTTGCACATATTTGGTTAGACCATCAATTGCCTTCACTAGGTTTGCAAGTTGCTCCTCCATAGATGAGGCATCAGTTACTATTACTTGCATAATCATTAGAGATGTTGGAGAGTAACATGGATTATTGTATAAGTTGATCTTTGAAGTGCTCATATTACACATTGTAAGTTGACATAATATGTTGGTTGAACAATCATTGTTCTTTGTGTCAGAGATTTTTTAACTAAAGAGCTCAAGTAGAGCTAGAGTCATCTTAATAGTCTCTACTAAATTAATTCTTTCTTCTGCAGAACTTGTATGGAACCTAATTCTTTTGGGGGGTAAAGATCTAAAAATTAGAGTTGGTGAGTATGACACTTGGTGTATTTATTGTCCTAATAGGTTGTTTTTTCTCCTTGTGATATCTCTAAATCATTCAAAAGTAACACAAAGGATGTTTTTTACTTCAGCAGATAATTTGAAATCAATAGCCTTGGAGGAAATCAATTAAGAATTGGCCTTCTTGAAAGTGTTTTCAGCATTCCTAGGCTTTGAAGTTGGAAAGTTTAGATGAGAGGAAGAGATATAATGACTCGAATCTGGTACCCGAAACGCAACATGGTGCCTATGACCCCGAAGGACTACAAGATAACCCATGACTGATATCTATAAACTAAGAACTGAATAATAGTAATAATATCGTAAATGCAAAAACATGAACTGAAAGGCCATAAGGTTCAATACTAGTACATAACTGAAAAATATGGTATATCAATACCAAAATAATTGAAATAACTATCTAACATGCCATAGTCTGAAAGCTTCTAAACTGTCTGAAAAAGGAGTTGATGGGATATGTCCCCAACTAACTCCAACTACTGAAATAAACTAAAAACTAAAATAGTAATGTGATCATCATGACCTCGAAGAATGAGGACTCACTGCTAATTCTGATCACTGAACTGGGATGCTACGGGTTCTCTGGAGCTCGTGCTTATAAACCTATGGTATAAGACACCATATTGCAAATGCGTCAGTACTTTGAATGTACTGGTATTCAAGTGAGGTAGTCTAAATGCAATAGGTTCATATGCATGAACAATACTAACTGACTAACTAACATGAATGTGATAATACATGGATGCATACATAACTGTAACTGAGATCATGATTGGACTGAATACTGAGTTTTGACTACTAAGTCTACTGACATTGACATCTAAGTCACTGATGAGTGAGAAACTGATACTTTATTACTAAATACTGAGGGACTGATACTCTATTACTAATACATGGATAACTGTGTCTGGCAGTTCTGATTATGAAGAACTGTCTGGTTGACTGTATCTGACAGTCCTGAAGCTGAATGCTAATAACATAAGTTCTGATAACGGATATAACTGCTAACATGAGTGACTGTATCTGACAGTCCTGAATTTGATGGAACTAGCTGAGTTTCGTACTGTATCTGAGTAACTGAATCTGAGATCATTCCTATGTAGCGGGTGATCTCTAAATCTGATGATACCGTTACTTATTAACCATATTTGAGATCAATCTTTTCTAGTAGGTGATCCCAGAGTCTATTTATACTAATAAGGATTGACTGTATCTGACAGTCCTAAATCTATACTACTAAGCTGAATTCACTGTATCTGACAGTCCTGATTCTGTAACTAAAATTATGGGATGTATTCATCTAACAGACATGCCCCATACTAAGATAACTGGGATCCAACCTATAACACCATCTAGAAGGGTGTCAGTACCATGCCACTGGTAAAAACAACTGCTGTGGAGTCAATCCTAATGTAGTGGGTGACCCCTGGGATCAGTACTATACATTTAAATGCACTAAAAGGTGATCCCTGAGTATGTTAGTCCTATCTAAGAGGTGATATCTCGTACCTATGATGGCTACATAGTTCGGTAACTTAGGGATTGCTTCTAGGGATCTCAGTCTTATCTAGCGGGTGAGTCCCCATCCCTAGGCTCGCTTGGTGCTGAATCCTACTCTCATCTGAAAGACACTGAACTTATTAACTGAACTGAACTGATTAATTGAACTGAGATGATTCTAATGGTATTGTTTAGTAGAGCTAAACTGAATTTATTGAGATCCATTGACTGACGGAATGTACTGAGTTCTGAGGACTGACTGAGAGTACTGAAGTTACTGAGATTACTTGGAATACTGTGGTTAAAGAGATTATTAAGTAGGACTGATCTGATGGATACTGAATTTACGGAGATTTCCTGAGTCATGAGACTGACTAAATTCTACTGATCGTGGCTTGACTGAGATTATCATGAAAACCTGACATATCTCTAGGCACACAACTAAATTGTCGAGTACAAGTACCCCCATGACTCGATGGAAAGAAAATGACATAGCATGACTTACATGAACACATGACTAATTACATAATTCATAATTCATATGTTGAAATACTCCATCAAACATGTGATATGCATAAACTTGTACATACATGGGGATTTCATGATATCATACTAGTTGGGCATTGTTCCTTCATTTAGGCATTTAATCATACACATGGTAGGCATAGCACATGTAGACAACATTATACAATAATTAATCATCATGATTCATCTCTAATTTCATCATCCTAGGGTTAATTTTTAGGTTCACATGAATATACAGCTATACAAATCAATTCCATATAAAATTGATCACCCAACAAGGATTTGAATTCAATTGATCATTCTCAACATAAACAAAACAAACCCAACATGAAATTCATAAAGAAATCTATAAACTTAAACTTAGAAAAGAGATTCTCGGGCTTCATGAATGAAAGGAGTCCATGAATGAACACTATGCATACCTTAGTTAGTGATTTCATGAAGATTGACGGTGAAACCTACTTGAATTTGAATCCCCAATAGAAACCCTAGCTTGTTCTTGAGAGAAACTTGAGAGAAACTAGTATATTTTGGGTGAAGAATGTCTAAATCACATGTTATTGGGTTTAAATAGGGGTAGTAAATTGACCCTTCCAACCCTTCGATGCGTCTTTAATTTCTGAGAAAATTTCCCGATTTTCATCCTTGGCACGACGCGCCACTATTGCGCCAAGTCATTGGAAAGTGAAAAATGGGAAATTGAATGGTGGCGCGACGGGGAGCTATCATGTTACCACCTTATCTGTGACCTGGAAATTTAGCGCGACACTCCACTATCATGGACCGACATTGGAAATTGACAATTGTCATTTGATATATCTCCGCTACTCGCTGAAGGCTTAGGTGATACACTGTCTCACTAAAAAGGCTCTAACTCTTCACCCGGGTGTCGGATTTGGGTGAATTTGGTATCAATGGAAAGCTTATTCGATTCCCCACATGATATAAAGTGAAAATATTGAAAATACCAAGTGTACAAAAGTGAATTCATCTTTCAAAGAAATCTTCTAACATTCTTGGGAACTTTTCATGCTAGGAAAAGTATGGGGTATTACAAGAGATTGTCCTACTAAGCATGTCAAGAGTTGCAGATAATAAAATTTTGAGTATAAAAAATAATAATTGGGATAAGAAAAATATTGGGATAATTGTTTTATTTGATTTTAATATGTGAGTGTTAAAATCTCTATGAATCCTCTAATTCGCCTTTACAAATATAAATTCAAGGACTTTGAGCTTGATCTTGAATGTTGCTGAACTAGATGGATTTGATCTTGACATGTACTTGAATTTAAGGGACTTTGAGGCTTTTTATGAATCTTGTGGTCTTGATCTTGAATCTTGATGAACAGGATCTTGAATGCTTGAATTTGTATAGAAATCTGCGTTGTTTGACCCACAAGCTCTCTCTTGCTTCTTATTAGAATTCCTGGTCCTCTTTTTGAATTATGAGACTCTATTTATAGTTGTGGAAAGAAAAGAGTCATGGTAAGTACAAACTCTTTCTGGCCAATCAGATACAAGTGAAAAAACCATATTTGATTGATTGAAACATGTCAACTTATACACATGGCGTGTTTTCATTGGCATTGGACTTAGTTGGGCATGTTGCATCATTTAGACATATGGTATGATCCTATTGGATCTTCACTTGACTTGGCATGCCATATCATTTGTCTCGTGACACCCAATTGGGCCTCTAGAATATAATGGTACCTTTGACTTAGAAAGGGAAATGACAGAAATGACACTTCAAATTAAACTATTTCCTTGAAAATGGCCATAGAATTTAAATTCCACTTTTTAGCCATTTCAATTCACTGGCTTGTTCTATACCGTTTCTACACACCTTCTATATAGTTTCTATACAAATCTTATAAATATAAATATTCCATATGAAAATTATACAATTTTGATACATAATTTATTCAATAACTATACATTTTTTTACACGTTTTATACAATAATTATATAATTTCCATACACTATTTATATAACTTTTTTGTATATTTTATACATATACATATTTGATAGAACAATACAATTTCAATACATATATCTTATGTAGATACATATTCTATTTAATAATTATATTATTTTTATATAATTTAATTATTATTTCTAAATAATAAAAAACAGAATATTTAATCAATTAAAAAATTTATAGTAAAAAAAATTTGAAATATTTTTAAAAGGGCCGAATTTCCCAAGTTGAATACTGGATCAGTATTGTATATAAACTGTATCAGTATTGTATATGGACTACATAGGTAAAAATGACTTAAATTAGGAAATGACTATAAAGCGGAAATAGTATATCCGACTGGCAACTTTTTGGAAAGTTTTCAAACTAGGGCTATTTGTTTAAAAAGTGTTATAGAGTGTCCTTTTCCCTTAGAAAAATAGGTTTATGATTTGTAGCTAACCCAGTAAGAATTGGTTTATTTAAATGAATATTTGTTGGACTTTAATAATTCATTCAATTATATTAATTCATAATATTTATTATGATTAATATATTTTGAACTTAATAAAATTTGAACTTCATACGATTTAAATTTCATAAAATTTTGTGGCACATAGTAATGATACTATTTTAGATCATTTTCAAAATATGAAGTATCTAGAGTATAATTGTTGACTTGTTATATTTTTTAAGATAATTGTTTTGCTCGCCAAGTTGTTGTCGTTATAAGATTTTAGATCTTATCGTTAATGCAATGGTTCACCCATTTTCATGAAATCCTGAATTTGCCTCTGTGCCTAAGAGGCCAGGATCTCTAACTCTCCCTGTGCAACAATAGTTGTTCATTGTTGACTAGACACACATGTTAAAAAATAATAAATAATAATATAGGTAATTTTACTATATCACCATTTTAGTATATTAAATTTTATACCTTGAAAAAATCATTGGGTGATGAATAGTATTTAATAATATGGGTAAAATTTGTAGAAATAAGTTAATTATCCATTGATTTTTCAAATTAAACAAATATTATTGAACAATTAAAAATAGTATAGTAGACAACTATTGATATACGGAAGAAATATCTATTTTCTCAGATTTTTGCCATTTGTTTCTTTATTTCACCACATAAAAATATCTTAAAAAAGTTCTTACTCAATTGTATGATTATTAAATGAGGAAGGAGGAGGAAATTCTTTGAATTAAATCATGTACTAATGCATCTTAAATAAGGGAGAGGATAGTATTAATTTTAATTTTGGTAATAATTGACCATTTACTCGGTTTCCAAGGAAATGCACTGATTTATGGGTCTTTTTTCCTTATTTCATTCTTAATTTTATTTAGAATTCCAATAAAAGACCCCGGTGCTTTCACAATACAATGCACCATCAGACTTTTCATGTTTGGAAAGGCCTTGTGTGACCTCGGGGCGAGTTTAAATTTAATGCCTTACACTATATTTCACAAGAACTGCAACCTACCACGATGGGATTGCTAATGGTCGATCGAACCATCAAGAAACCTATGGTAATACTTCATTATGTTCTATTTAATGTCAATAAGTTCATCTATCCAGCTGACTTTGTGGTCCTTGATTGTGCTTTGAACCATGAAATTTTTATTTTTCTCGAAAGGCCATTCTTAGCCACCGGGAGAGCATTAGTGGATATAGAGTATGACAAGATAAAGGTTCTCCTAAACGATGAAGAGGTTTTCTTCAATGTATGTAAGTTTCTATATGTAGTTTTGATGATTAGAAGCTAAACTATGAGGGACCAGGTCCCTGGAGGTGCAAAGTACATTACAGTTGGCACACGCGTTCTGCTCAATTTTGTCATCTTATGTAAAAAACCTACAAGTGCTATTTTGTGCTATTTTGTAATGATTTTGACAACTGGTCCAATGATCTTTAAAGCCCTAATCATTACCCTGTTATAAATGAAAATAGATTCTTCTTAAATATTTTTTTTGCAAATCCAAAGAGTGAAGAGGGGATGCAAAAACCCCATTTCAACACTGCTTAAGTTCTTAGCTTTATGAGTCCTTAAATTATAAAAGTTCTTGAGTGAGCAATGAATTATCACAGGACTACTTATCTTTAAAGAGTAGTGTTTTCTTGTTAAGAGAGAGATGCTAAGGTAAAGTTGCCTAAGAAATAAACTGATTAGAGCTAGTTAGTGTAGTAAGAGTCCTTGGTAAAGTTACCAGGATGAGCTGGTAGTAGGGTTGCTTCTATCACAAGGATCCTGGAGTTAGTCTGAAATCTAGACTATAATTATTAGGTTGATTATAGTGGATTTCATTAGTACTTCTGAGGGTAAGCCGTGGTTTTTCCCATTCTGGGTTTCCATATAAAAATCCTTATATCTTTTACTCTTTCTGCACTATGTTTAGTTTTTATGCTCTCTATTGTTTGATTCTAAGGGACCTGGTCTTTTACTATGCTGAGCAACTCTGGAGGGTTTCAAACAAGTCCATTAAGAAACCAATGGACTTACAAGTAATTTTGGAGATTGATGCCATTGATGGTGAGGTGACGAATTATATTAATATGAGTTTGGTAGATGATACATTGGTAGGGGTGTTGTGGAATTGTGAAAGAGAGGAAGTTGAAAGATTTGATAAAGTGGTTTCATCTTTAATAGGACTTGGATTTTATATCACAAACCCAGTAAAGATGGACCTTGATCTTAAAAACCGTGAGAGCCCACCCAGAAAGCCATCCATTCTTGAGACACCTAACATTAAATTGAAGACATTGCCACCCCACCTTAAATATATGTTCTTGGGAGATAGAGATATTTTACCTATCATCATTGCAAGTGATTTCAAGCCCTATCAAGTGGAAGCTTTGAAGTTAATGGTGAAAAAGTTTATTAGAACCATCAGATGGGCAATTACAGAGTTCATAGTAATAGTTATCACCATTTTTTACCACAATATCAATCTAGAACAAGATTATGTTCCAAGTGTGAAACATCAAAAGAGGCTAAATCAACCCATGCAAGAGGTGGTGAAGAAGTAAATTATAAAATATCTTAATGCGAGAGTCATCTATCTAATCTCCAATAGGAATTGGGTAAGCCCAGTGTAATATATTCCAAAGAAAGGTGGCATTATGGTAGTTATGAATTAAAAAAAACCTTGTTCCCATCTGACCGGTCACGGGGTAGAGGGTGTGTATGGACTACTACAAGTTGAATTCTTGGACCGAAAATGACCATTTTCCCATGCCCTTTATAGACCAAATGCTAGATAGGTTAGCCAGGCGGCGCTAGTATTACTTTCTAGATGGTTATTTGGGGTACCATATAATTTGTATTGCCCCAGAAAAGTAAGAGAAGACAACATTCACTTGCCCCTATGATACATTCTCATTTAAGCGGATGCCATTTGTTTTGTGCAATGTATAGGCAATATTCGAATGGTGTATGTTATCAATCTTTGGGGATATAGTTGAGGAGTTGATGGAAGTCTTTATGGATGATTTCTCGGTGGTGGGGAACTCATTCGATTCGTGCCTTGAGCACCTTAGAAAGGTACTTGAGAGATGTGTGGAAACCAACATTGTCATCAATTGGAAGAAATGTCATTTCATGGTTAAGGAGTGTATTGTTTTGTGTCACAAGATTTCGGGAAAGGGTATATATGTTGATCAAGACAAGGTAGAGGTAATTTCCACTTCCCCCCTTCCCCCTTCTGTAAAGGTTATTCAAAGTTTCCTTGGTTATGTCGGGTTCTATCAGCGATTTATTAGGGAATTCTCCAAAATAGCTCATCCAATGTGCAAGATCCTTGAAAAAAAGTCAAAATTCAATTTTTATGATTTATGCTTGAAGTCCTTTAATTGTCTCAAGGAGATGCTTATATCGGCTCCCATTAGTGTGGCTCTAGATTGGTTATCCCATTTTGAAGTTATGTGTGATGCAAGAAGAATTGTATTAGGAGAGGTATTGGGTCAATGCAAGAAAAAGCTATTTCATCATATATATTATGTTAGCAGGACCTTAAATGATGTTTAACGCAACTACACTATTGCCGAGCAAGAATTGTTAGTGGCATATGCTTTTGAGAAATTTCATACCTACTTTATAGGCATAAAAGTTGTAGTGCACATAAATCATGATGCCCTTAAATACCTCATAGAAAAGAAGTAAGCTACACCATGCCTAATTAGATGAATCTTTCTTTAGCAAGAATTTGATTTTGAGGTAAAGGATCAAAACTGTTGCAAAAACCAAGTGGCCGACCATCTTTCATGTCTAGAGAGTAATCACGAAAAGCATGGGGAGATTGATATTTATGATGATTTTTCCGTGAGCTATTCATGTCAATCTTGGGGAAAGTCACACCATGGTATGTCGACTATGCTAATTATATGGCGAGTGGTGTACTCCCCGAGGGGATTACCTATCATCAAAAGAAGTAGTTCTTGTTCGATGTAAAAAATTATTTTTGGGATTAACCCTTTCTATTTTGGGAGTGTGCGGATGGTGTGATTAGGCGTTCTGTTATTGAAGTCCAAATGAAGGATATCCTTGAAAAATGTCACTCCTCACCTTTCAGCGGTCACCATGGAGGGATCCGAACCGCTGCCAAAATTCATTAATATGGTTATTATTGGCCCACCATTCATAGATATACCATTGAGTAGGTAAAAGCATATCATCAATGTCAAATGCAAGGTGGAATCTCTAGAAGACATGAAAAGCCCCTTAAACCAAATCTTGAAGTTGAACTCTTTGACGTGTGGGGAATTGATTTTATCGGCTCTTTTGTGCGCTTCTTCGGTAACAAATATATATTGGTGGCGGTTGATTATATTTCTAAATGGGTAGAAGTTGTGGCACTTTTTAACAATGAGAGTAAAAGCGTCACTTTCTTCTTGAAGAAATACATTTTTAGATGGTTCAGAATGCCACGTGCCATCATTAGTGACAGAGGCTCTCACTTTTGTAATGGGGTATTTGGGGACCTTCTAGAAAAATATGGGGTAAATCACAAGGTTTCTACCCCATATCACCCCCCAATAAGTGGACAAGTTCAAGTTTTCAATCAAGAAATCAAAGTTATTCTCGAGAAGACCGTGAATGTAGGGCAAACTAACTGGGCAAGGTAGCTTGATGAGGCACTTTGGGCATATAAGACAGCCTACAAAACCCCAATTGGTATGTCCCCCTACTAATTGGTGTTCGGGAAGGCATGTCACTTGCCCCTCAAGATTCAGCATAAAGCCTTGTTGGCATTGAAGAGGTTGAACATGTATTGGGAAGAAGCTTCCGAGTCAAGGGTCACTAAACTCCATGAGTTGGAGGATTTTTTACTCAAAGCCTATGAAAGTTCCGCATTGTATATGGAGAAAATAAATAAATGACATGATGCTAAAATACTAAAGAGGGACTTTCATATAGGTGATAGTGTACTCCTTTACAACTCTTGTTTGAAGATTTTTACAGGAAAGCTTCGTTCTAAGTGGTAAGGCCCATTTGTGATTTCTAGTGTTTACCCTAGTGGTGCCATCGAATTAGAAGATCTTGAGAAAAAGAGGATTTTAGTAAATGGACAAAGGGTGAAACACTACAATGTGAGAGGTCCTAGGGTTGGCTAAGTGGAGTTGGTATGTTTCAAAGATCCTACATGTGATAAAGGAGAGTCCTGCCGCGACGTTAAATTAGGCGCTAGATGGGAGAAAACCCATCCTTTACACACTTATTGCATTTTTAATGTTCTATAGGTGTTTTTGAAACAAGTTAGAAGTCCCAAAAAATCAAGGGAATACAGAGTTTTAATTTGGCAGTTGTGCAGAAAAAATGGGGAAAAAAATAGAGGAAAACTGACATCGGTTACTGCAATTGCGATTTGAGGACTGCGATCTTAGTACATCCTATCACGATCGCAATAGTCTAATATATATAAATATATATATAATTGATGTTGATGATTAAGGGAGTCTTTTTTAACCCTTGTATTATTTTTACATGCTGGAGTTAGGGCACTTCAATGCTTGAAGTTGGGGGTGGAGTTACATTTGTGTTAGGGCACATTTGTGTTCACGCATCGTAATCTAAAAGTCTCACCCTAAAACATAAAGGTTGGTGTGTTTCTCTTGATTGATCTCGAATAAGACTTTCCCTATGATGGATTGAGTGATGATATTCTTAAAGAAAAATCGTCATGATTGGGTTTTATGCCATAGATGCAGGGGAAGTCTAAGTACCCGTAGAATGGGAGTTTTGGGATTACCCTTATACCGATGATGAATTCTGAGTAGAGATATGGTTTACCTGTATGAGAAATGAAATGTAAGATGGCGGATTGGATTGGTGCCACCAATAACAAATTTTGTGGGGTGTAAATACGAAGAAAACACCCCCTCCATCCATAAATGTTTTAAAACTAAGGGAATGGACGTGAACAATTTTTTAACAATACTTTACCTCTTTTTGTGATTCCAAAGTCTTTAGTTTATAGTATATGGTAAATACTTTCTTTTGTCCTTTGTAGGAAATGCAATTAAGTCTCCTTGAAAATTTTACATGCCATGTGTGGTGAGCGTAATTGTCTAACTCTCATGCATACTTGTATCATCTAGAACATGCCCCATTATTCGCTCAAGGATAATTGTGATTATACTTGGTTGGTGAAATGATATTAGGCCTTCTTTGTGAACATAGGAACCTACTTTAGCCTAAATAGCCAACCCTTACACAAAATAGTATCCTTAGTTACCCACTTCAAGCATTCAAGCCTTTCTTTGGTAACGACATTACAAGACTTAAACCATTTAAAGTTTATCCATCTTTTGAACCCTACCCACCTTGAACTTTAACAATTAAACTTGAGGCCAAATGCCTAAGTTGGGGGTGGTAAGTTTTTGAAGAAGTGACCTTGGGCCATGATATTGCAAGTGGAGGCCTACAAAACTAAGCAAAGAGAGAAACTGAAAAATAAAGTAAATCATCAAAAGAAGGAATATCATAGATTGCAAAAAAAGGGTCAAAAGAAAATGCTTTCAAAAAATTAGGTAAATGAAGGTAGCAAAAGTAGGTATGTGTGAATTTTGAAAACAAATGAAGTGGTCCATGGTCAAAAGTTGGGTTAAATAGTGTGATATAGATGTTTCCCAAATGATACCATACCCCTTCCCTAGCCTATGTTACAAGCATGAGAAATTCCTTCGAGATCTCCAACCAAGTGTATTCATTGTATTGGCAATTGAAAATAAGGGTAAGCATATAGTATAATACGTGTTAGCAATGAGAGAGTCTATGTGAGTGTGAGTGTTTTGCACTTAAATCCCTTGTTGTATAATAGATAATTTGGTGTGTGGGATTTCCTTCATATGAGAGGGCATGTAGACTAATTGAGGCGGGTGAAATTGTCATCTTCCGAAAATGAGGAAAAGGAGTATAATTGAGTTTCTATCGATAGAGAGTCACTCTTAGATATTTAGTGATTGTTGCATTGTTGTTCTTCAAAGTCTTTTGCATCCTTGATATTGTTTTTCATGTTGAGGGAAGGAACAAGAATAGTTTTACCCAAGTTTGAGAGCTACTTGTTGGTATTAACCAAGTCTGAAGTCATTGTGATTATTTGGTCGGCTAAATAGTCCTATAAATGAATAGTATCATTGAGTAAGAAGAAACGTTACTTGAGGACAAGAAAAGGTTTAACTTAGGGATGGTGATGAGTGGTAAATTTACTGCACTATTGTGATTTAAAGGTACGAATGAGACAATTTTGTCATTTGAATGCACTAATTCTCATATTTTGCAGGTATACAGATGATGAGATGAAAAGAAGTGAAGTGAAATAAAAAAGGATTAAAAAAGTAAAAGAAGTGCAAAAACTGGAAAATCAGGAGTTAGATTTGACCTCAGTTACCACGATAGGAGTTTGAGGATCGCGATCGCGGGCCGTCAAGATTAGTCAGAGCCAGTGATCGCGAAGGACTCACCGCAATTACTCAAGTCACGATCGCGGTCAATCTGGGGTAATCGTGGCAGCGCATGTTTATGCCAAGAGATAGGTTTGTAATTTCATAGAACCAACCCTAAATCCCTTAAAGAGAAAAAAAACCTTTCATTTTTAGGCGTCTTCCCTACTAGAATTGAACTTTCAACAATTTGAAACCCTACCAAATTGGGGAAATTTATTGTGGCTAATTTCTCAAGCAGTTTTGGTTGTAATTGAAGTTTGATATTGGATTACTCTAAATTTCACTTTCCATTGAAGCATTGAATGATTCTTTTGGTATATTCCTCTCCTTTAACTTCTTTAGTATCTAAACATTTATCTTGGGATTATGTTGAAACAGAGTGAAAATATGTGTGTGTTGTGATTTATTAGTGTAGATTCTTGGTTATTAGAGATGGGTTTCACTAATGCTTGTTAGTTTGAGTTGGGATTTGTGGGTGAAAACCCTAACTTCCCAAAATGGATTTGTGGGTGAAAACCCCAAATTTCCAAAATCTCACATCATCTTTGAAAGAGGACTGTTAGTATACTTTTTGATCCTACATCATCCCTTAAAGAGGGATATGGATGGCAAGGCATTAGTGAACAAAAGTTAGATGTAGCTTCTTCCCTTTCCATTATCATAGAAATAAGGGTGGATTGAGAATTAGCTAAGTCATGGGATGAGATGACCCGAACCAGTGTTTTGCTGTTATAGGGATCTCAAGCCCAACATAGTTCGGAGATCGCCCCGTAACCCAAATCAAACAACCAACATATACCCAATGTCCGATGAACTCCAAACTTATAGTAAGATAGAGAAATATACAACCCAAGGACTTTGGGATAGGTCTATGACCATGACCAACCCAAACAAGTCAAACCATCCCCAAACAATCTAACAAACACATCATAACAACTCAAGCCCTTTCTATAGCACAACATACCCAAGTCCACAGTTTGTCCATACAAAGCCTCTATAAGAGAATCCAAGAAATATCTAATCGGGACATGCCCCCGACCATAGACAAAACCAATATTCAAGTCTAAACCAATAAAGACAGAAGAGAAACAAAAAGGAAGAAATAGAGCATTCTGAAGTATGGAAGCTCACTACTTCAAGTCACCATAAGATGTTCCTGAGTCCAATCACTGAGTATGAGGTGTAGTATGACCAATAACTACATCGTGTAGGTATAAATAATCGAAGATGGTTAGAGGTTGGAGAGCTAGCATGTAACTCAAGGGTAAGAATAAAATAATGCCAACAGTTCAAGACCATTCAACCAATGCAATATATATATATATACATACATACCATGCTGGGATAGGGAACAACATTAGCATGAACTTTGAAATCATTAACCTGGTATGTGTAGCCTTGTCCTTCAGAATTCACCCATGGGCTATATGGGGTCAGTGCCACCTACTGAAAGGGCCCCGACGTGTATTTGCCGCACGAGCTGGAGAGAATATGAGATGACTAGTACATCTCCAAGAATATAAATGTGACATCATGAACACGGACAACATGACGAAACCTCACACCGACAATCGTTAGTTTCCATATTTGGTCCCCCCCGGGACCTCCGCCTTCCACGGCTTTTCTAATACATCCCTCTTTAAAACCCAAATTAAAACTATTCAGACACAACCAACTATTTAGTCAATTTCATACAAAAGGAACTTTATTGGTATCGTCATACCAACACTATTTGAAGGTATACACATGCCATTACCCATATCAATCAACCATTTATACGATTTTGGGGCTCTAACCCATCGTTCAATAAGGACACTCATTAATTCCAAGGTTTAGGGACTCGAAACCATTTTAAACAATTAAGCCACAAAGGTTTTCATTTAAACTATTTGATGTCCAACAAGGACTTTATAATACCATTTTAAAATCATTCATACTTATTAAGCCATTGCCTTAGTTCAAAACACCATTAACATGTGACTAGTAATTTCCATTAGACATTTTCACAAACACCTTGTGGGCATACCTTTAACAAGACCAAAACCAATGTAAAACCATTAAGGTTAGGGTTACCCATGACCCATGTATTAAACCACAATCAACAAGCACCAACATAAGCAACCATTACCAAAAATAGAAGAAAACATTATTTAAATCAAGAGTAAACAATACTCAACAATATGCATCAAAGCCATCAACATTGTATTTCAAAACCACCATTTGAGAATCAAAATCAATGTTCAAACACATGATATTTTCGAACTAACAATGAGGTAAGAGTTACATGCCTTATACATGATGATTCACAGAGAAATTATTGGTCCTCAAGTCTCTAGATGGCCTCTTTGATGAACCCTAGCCCCAATCTTGTTAGAGAAGTTCAGAAAGGATTCAGGAGTGTTTAGATATTGTCTATGACAACAATAAAAGGCCAAATAATGTTATAAGAAGTGGTCATATTGTTTAAGGGTGGGAAATGTCTAAAATATCCTTAGCTTAAAAGTTGAAAATTTGAACCTACGAGGGTACGCCCACTCTGAACTGTACCCTAGGGTACGAGTGGTACCCTAACTAATACCTTAAACGTTACCAAGGTCCCCCATACTGACCAACATATGACCATAAAGGGCCAAGTCGTACCCTAAGGTATGAGAATTACCCTTTGAGTCATACCTTGGTCAGAATCATCAAGATCAACCTCAAAACATCATACAACTTGGCATCGTATGACTTGTACCCTAACATACAACTCGAGAGACGCCAAACCATACCTTGGATAGAATGCTATCAACCTAAACTGACCATAATACGAGAGGTTGGGTACTAGTCGTACCCTAGCATACCAGTGGTATGCTTAATTCGTACCTTTCCCAGAATCTCAAATGTAGGAAATATTTTGAGGGTTCAAAGCCAAGGGGTTTTATTCTCCCCTACTTTGATCATTTATCCCTGAATGATGGGTAAGGCAAGTAAAAGCATGAGTTATCACATTAACATATATCAACTAACCTTTATCCAAGATAAAGAATAGAGATATACAACATAAATAAGAAGATCACACATACCTCAAGCACGAGTTTTTGGAACGAAGAACAAATGCGGATACTTGAACTTTATGTCCTCTTTCGCTTCCCAAGTGGCTTTCTCAGACTTTTGGTTCCTACATAGAACCTTCATTGAAGCCATCTCTTTCGTTTAAAACTAGTGAACTTATCGATCCATGATCCTTATTGAAATATTCTCATTGGACAAAGAGTCCAAAATACCAACATACTATAATGGAAAAACCAACGAAGGATCACCTATACATTTTCGCAACATGGACACATGGAATACCATATCGATGGAGCTTAAACTAGAGGGCAACTCTAACTCATAGACAACATTACCAACCTTCTTCAAAATCATATATGGACAAACATACTGGGGACTAAGATTTCGCTTCTTACAAAATCGTATCACTCCCTTCATGGGAGATACCTACAAGAATACTAAATCGCCATTATTAAACTCCAAATCCCTATGCCTTATATCCGCATAGGACTTTTGGTGACTTTGAGCAGCTTTTAACCTATCACCAATCACCTTCACCTTCTCCAAGGCATGGTGAACCGAAATAGGGCCAAACAACTTCTCTAACTGACTTCATATCACCCAATAGGAGAACGACATCTCCTACCATACTATACCTCAAAAGGAGCCATGCCAATGCTAGAATGGTAACTATTGTTTAGGAGAACTCAATAAAAGGAAAATGGTCATACCAATTACCACCATAATCGATCACACAAGCATGCAACATATCTTTCAATGTCTGAATGGACCTCTTCGCTTTTCCATCCGCATGCAGGTGGAACGTGTTACTAAGGCAAACCTTAGTTCCCAAACCCTTCTGAAATGACTTCCAAAAATGAGATGAGAATGGAGTACCACGATCAGAGATAATAGAAAATTAGAGCACCATGCAACTTCACAATCTTTGCAAAATACAACCTAGCAAAATCCTTACTAGCAAGAAGTGGGCGGACTTGGTCATTCTATACACAATTACCCAAATAGAATCACATTGATTCGAGATCGGGAAAGACTGGTGAAGAAATATATATTAATCACTTCCTACTTCTATTAGGGCAAATCTACTCTTGATACAAACCACCAGGTCTGAAGTGCTCAACTTTCACTTTTTGACACACCATACACTTAGCCACTTAACTAGCCAAATCTCGCTTCATATTACTCCACCAATTGAACTCCCTCAGATCATGATATATCTTCATAGAACCATGATGAATAGAATAACGAGATCCATGAGCTTTGGCAAAAATCCTTTTCCTCAATCCATCGACATTAGGAACACATAACCTACCTTGGTACCTCAAGATAACATCACCACCAATCACAAAATAAATAACCATTTGTTGACCCACATTACTTTTAATCTTTTTAAAATTAGGATCCAACTTATCCTTTTCCTTTATCTCTACAACAAGAGATGACTGTGATATCGGATGCATAAATACACCACCATCCTCTGAGTTTGTGACACGAACTCCAAGATTAGCCAAATGGTGGATGTACTTCACCAATGCTCACTTATCCTCATCCACATATGCTAAACTATCCATGGATAACCTTGTAAGTGTATTAACAACTACATTAGCTTTACCTAGATGATAATGGAGGCTCATATTATTGTCTTTCAGTAACTCAAGCCATCTCCTTTGTTTGAGATTCATCACCTTTTGAGTAAATCCATACTGTAGGCTCTTATGATTATAAAATATGTCAACATGAACCCCATAGAGGTAGTGACACCGAATATTCAATGCAAAAACCACGGCCAATAACTCCAAATCTTGAGTAGGGTAGTTCTTATCATGAATTTTCAAATGCCTAGAAGCATAGGCCACCACCTTACCATGTTGCATTTATACACAATCAACCCTAATACGAGAAGCATCACAACACACTATAAAGCTATATTATCTTCGGGAAAGGTTAAAGTTAGAGCCGAAGTCAATTTATCTTTCAACTTCTCAAAACTACACTAACACATGTCCTACCGTAATAACTTGACCTTTTTCTGGGTCAACTTAGTCGATGGAGCTTCTATCGTAATAAAAATTTCCTCAAATCTACTTTAGCAACCAGCTATACCTAAGAAGCATTGAATATGGATTGGAGTCGCAGGTCTAGGCCACTTCTTAACCACCGCAACCTTTTGTGGATCCACCTTGATCCCTTCACTATAGATAACATGACCATAAAAATTCACATCCGTCAACCAAAACTCACACTTAGAGAACTTGGCATACAAATAATGGTCCTACAAGATTTGCAACATAATACAGAGGTGATCGATAATATCCACCTCAAGCTTAGAGTAGACCAAGATGTCATCAATAAAGATAATGGAAAACAAGTCCAGGAATGGAAAGAAGACTCTATTCATCAAATCCATGAAAGTTGTTGGGGGCATTGGTCAACCCAAAAGACATAAGTAGAAACTCATACTGACCATACCGGGTCCTGATGGCAGTCTTAGGGATATCCTCTTCCCTAACATTAATCTAATGATAACTCAACCTAATATAAATCTTAAAGAAACACTTCACACCATGAAGATGATCAAATAAATCATCAATTCTAGGAAGAGGATACTTATTCTTTATGGTCACCTTGTTCAATTGATAATAATCAAAGAACATTCAAAGAAAACCATCCTTCTTACACACAAGCAACACTAGAGTACCCTAAGAAGACACACTAGGATGGATAAAACCTTTATCTAAGAGATCCTTCAATTGCTCCTTATGCTCCTTCAATTTTGCTGGAGCCATTCTATAGGGATGGATAGAAATTGGATGAGTTTTCGGAATAAGATCAATCCCAAATCAATTTTCTATCAGGAAAATTACCAGGAAGGTCATCAGGAGATACCTTGGGAAACTCTTTAACCATGGGAACAGATTCTAGAGAAAGACCTTCCGAGTCAGAATCTTTATCTCGAATGAGTTGGTACAAACACCCTTTAGAAATCAACTTTTGGTCTTTAAGATATGAGATGAACCTCCCCTTACACACTAAAGAACCCCCCTTCCCATACAATGACCGGTTCATTAGGGAATTAAAATGTTAACCTATGGGTCCAACAATTTAAGAAAGCATAGAACGAGTGCAACAAATCCAACCCCATAATAATATCAAAATCGATCATGTCCAACTCTATCAAGTCTAGAAGAGTTTTTTTACTACCCATAACTACCATACCTTTAATTTACTCTTTTAACAACCACAGAGTCTCCTATCAGGGTAGAACATAAAAGGAACAGATGGATAATCAGGAAAAAAAAGTAATAAACTTCCACAAATGGGGTGACATAGAACAGCGTGGACCTTGGATCAAGTAAATAATACACATCAAAGGAGAAAAGTTTCAACGTTCCCATTACAACTTTGAGAACTGCCTGAAAATCTTGGAGAGATAAAAAAGAATATAATCGAGCAGAGCCAGTCATCGTGAAGGACTCACCGTGATTACTTGATTTGCAATAGCAATAAATCTGGGGTGATCGCGACAGCATGGGTTTATGCCAAGAGACAGAATTGTAATTTCATAGAACCGACCCTAAATCCCTTAAAGAGAAAAAAACCGTTCATTTTTGGGCATCTTCCCAACTAGAATCGAACTGTGAATA
Source organism: Capsicum pubescens (assembly GCA_030864215.1). NCBI lineage: Eukaryota > Viridiplantae > Streptophyta > Magnoliopsida > Solanales > Solanaceae > Capsicum > Capsicum pubescens. The sequence continues at coordinate 202,843,546 of CM061546.1, read as the reverse complement.
ATTTGAAACCCTACCAAATTAGGGAAATTTATTATGGATAATTTCTCATATATTTTTAGTTGCAATTGAAGTTGGATATTGGATTACTATTACTTTCACTTTCCATGTTGAATGATCTTTTTGGTATATTCCTTTCCTTTAATTTCTTGAGTAGCTAAATATTTATCGTGGGATTATGTTGAAATAGGGTGCAAATATATGTGTGTTGTGATTTATAAGTGTAGATTCTTAGTTATTAATGATGGGTTTCACTAATGTTTTCTTAATTGAGTTGGGATTTGTGGGTGAAAATCCTAAATTCCCAAAATGGATTTGTAGGTGAAAACCCCAAATTTCCAAAATCTCAGATCATCTTTGAAAAAGGAATATGAGTATACTTTTGGATCATACATCATCCCTTAAAGAGGGATATGGGTGACAAGGTATTAGTGGACAAAAGTTAGATATAGCTTATTCCCTTTTTATTATCTAAGAAATAAGGGTGTATTGAGAATTTCCTAGGTCATGGGCTGACACAACCCAAACCATGGTCTTATCGTAATGGGCATCTCAATCCCAATAAGGACCGGAGATCGCCCCGCAAGCCAAACTAAACAACCAACATATAGCCAATGTAAGAAGAACACCAAACTTATAGTAAGATAGAGCAATATACAACCCAAGGACTTTGGCATAGGTCTATGACCAAGACCAAACCAAACAAGTCAAACCATCCCCAAACAATCTAACAAACATATCATAACAACCAAATCCCTTTCACTAGCACAACATACCCAAGTTCACAATTTGTCCATACAAATCCTCCAAAAGAGAATCCAAGAAATATCTGGTCAGGATATGCCCCCGACCATAGATAAAATTGATATTCAAGTCTAAGCGAATTAAGACAGAAGAGAAACTCAAAGGAAGAAATGGAGCCTTCTAAAGTATGGAAACTCACCGCTTCAAGTCACCTCAAGTTGTTCTCGAGTCCAATCACCGAGTATAAGGTGTAGTATGACCAACACCTGCATCAAAGATTGTTAGCGGTTGGAGGGCTAGAATGTAATTCAAGGGTAAGGATTAAATTATGCAAATAGTTCAAGACCATTCAACCAATGCAATACATATATATATATATACATACATACCAGGCCGGGATAGAAACAAGATTAGCATGAACTTTTAAATCATTAACCTGGGATGTGTAGCCTTGTCCTTTCGAATTCACCCAAGGGCTATATGGGGTTAGCACCACTTGCTAAAATGGCCCTGATGTGTGTTTGTCGCATGAGCTAAAGAGAATATGAGATGACTAGTACATCTCCATGAATTTAAGTGTGACATCATGAACATAGACATCATGACCAAACCTCACACTGATAATCGTGAGTTTGCACTTGGGTCCCCCCCGGTACCTCCACCTTCCACGACTTTGCTAATATATCCCGCTTTAAAACCCAAATGAAAAGCATTCATACACAACCAACCATTTATTCAATTTCTTACCAGATGAACTTCATTGGTATCATCATACCAACACTACTTGCAAGTATACACATGCCATTACCCTTATCAATCAACCATTTATAATATTTTTTCTCTAACCCATCATCCAACAAGGACATTCATTAATTCCAAGGTTTAGGGACTCAAAACCATTTTGTTCAATTAAACCTCAAAGGTTTCCGTCAAAACCATTTGATGGAAAACAAGGCCTTTACAATACCATTTGCAAATAATGCATACTCATTAAGCCATTTCCTTTGTTCAAAACACTATTAACATGTGACTAGTAATTTCTTTTAAACATTTTCACAAACACCTTGTGGGAAAAACTTTAACAAGACCAAAACAAATTTAAAACCATGAAGGTTAGGGTTACCCATAACCCATGTATTAAACCACAATCAACAAGCATCCATATATGCAAACCATTACGAAAAACATATGAAAATATTATTTAAATCAAGAGTAAACAATACTCAACAATATGCATCAAAACCCTCAACATTGGATTTCAAAACTACCATTTGAGAATCAAAATCAATTTTCAAACACATTATATTTTTGAAATAACAATGAGGGAAGAGTTATATGCCTTATAAAAGATGATTAACGGAGAAATTATTAGTCCTCAAGTCTCTAGATGGACTCTTTGATGAAACCTAGCCCTAATTTTGTTAAAGAAGTTTAGAGAGGATTCAGGAGTGTTTAGACCTTGTCTATGACAAGTATGAAAGGCCAAATAATGTTATATATAGTAGGTCATATAGGTTTACGGGTGGGAAATGTCTAAAATGTCCTCAGCTTAAAAGCTGAAAATTTGAACCTATAAGGGTACGACCACCATGAACCGTACCTTAGGGTAAGAGCAGTACCCTAACTCATACCCTAAACCTCACCAAGGACCCCCATACTGATAAACATACGACCATACAGGGCCAAGCCATACCCTAAGGTATGAGAAGTACACTTGTAGTCGTACCTTGGTCAAAATCATCAAGATCATCCTTAAAACATCATATGACTTGTCAACATATGACTGGTACCCTAACATACAACTAGGGAGAGGCCAAACCATACCTTGTATAGAATGTTATCAACCTAGACTGACCATCATATGAGAGGGTGGGTTCTAGTCGTACCCTAGCATATGAGTGATATGCTTAAACCGTATCTTGCCCAGAATGTCAAACATAAGAAATTTTCTATGGGTTCAAAGCCTAGGTGTTTAAATTACCCCCTCCCCCTTGGATCATTCCTCCTTGAATCATCGGTAAGGAAAGCACAATCACGAGTTACCACATTAACACACATCAACTAACCCTTAGTCAAGATAAATAACAGAGATATACAACAAAAATAAGAAAATCATACATACCTTAAGTACGAGTTTCCACAATGAATAAAAAATGCAGATACTTGCTCAACTTTCACTTGTTGACATACCATACACTTAGCCACATAAGTTTCCAAATCTCTCTAGATATTATTGCACCAATTGAACTCACTAAGATCATGATACATCTTCATAGAATCGGGAGGAATATCATAACGAGATCCATGAGCTTTGGTCAAAATCCTTTCCCTCAATCCATCGACATCAGTAACACATAACCTACCTTGGTACCTCAAGATAGCATCACCACCAATCGTAAAATCAATAACCATTTGTTGACCCATTACTGTTAATCTTCATCAAATTAGGATCAAACTTGTGCTTTTCCTTTATCTCTACAATAAGAGATGAATGCAATACCGGATGCACAAATACACCAACATCCTCAGAGTCTGTGAGATAAACTCAAAGATTATCCAAATGGTGGATGTCCTTCACTAATTCTCGCTTATCCTTATCATCCAATGATAACCTGTTAAGCACATCAACAACTACATTAGCTTTATGTGGATGGTAATGGTGGCTAATATCATAGTCCTTCAGTAACTCAAGTCATCTCCTTTGTCTGAAAATCAAAACCTTTTGAGTAAACACATGTTGTAGGCTCTTATAATTAGAAAATATGTCAACATGAACCCCATAGAGGTAGTGACGCCAAATCTTCAATGCAAAAACTACGGCCAATAACTCCAAATCATGAGTAGGGTAGTTCTTCTCGTGAATTTTCAATTGCCTAGAAGCATAGGCCACCACCTTACAATGTTTCATCAATACACAATCAATCCCAATACGAGAAGCATCATAATAAACTATAAAACCATCATTACCCTCGGGAAAGGTAAAAACTAGAGTCGAAGACAATTTATCTTTCAACTTCTCAAAACTATCCTAACAAATATCCAACCACAATAACTTGACCTTCTTCTGGGTCAATTTAGTCGATGGATCTTCTATCATCACAAAACTTTTCTCAAATCTCCTATAATAACCAGCTAGACCCAAGAAGCATTGAGTATCGATTGTACTCTCAGGTCTAGTCAACTTCTTAACCTATGAAACCTTTTGTGGATCCACCATGATCCCTTCACTATAGATAAAAATTCACATCCTTCAACGAAAACTCACTCTTAGAGAACTTGGCATACAAACAATGATCCTTTAAGGTTTTCAACATAGAATGGAGGTGATCAATAGTATCCACCTCACGCTTAGAGTAAACCAAGATGTCATCAATGAAGAGAATGGCGAAAAAGTCTAGGTACAGACAAAAGACTCTATTCATCAAATCCATGAATGTTTTTGGTCATTGGTCAATCAAAAAGACATAACATGGAACTCATAGTGACCATACCAGGTCCTGATAACTGTCTTAGGGATATCCATTTCCCAATAATAATCTGATGATAACTCGACCCAAGATCAATCTTAGAGAAACACTTCACGCCCTAAAGCTGATAAAAAAATCATCGATCCTAGGAAGAGGATACTTATTCTTTATGGTCACCTTTTTCAACTGACGATAATCAATGAACATCCGAAGGAAACCATCCTTCTTACACACAAACAACACCAGAGCACCCTAATAAGACACACTAGGTCGGATAAAACCTTTATATAAGAGATCCATCAATTGCTCCTTAAGCTCCTTCAATTCCACCGGAGCCATTCTATAGGGAGGGATAGAAATTGGAAGAGGTTCCAGAATAATATCAATCCCAAAATAAATTTTTCTATCGGGAGGAATACCAAGAAGGTCATCTAGAAAGACCTCAGGAAACTCATTAACCACAGGAATAGATTTTAGAGAAGGACCCTTCGAGTTAGAATCTTCAACTCAAACCAAATGATACAAACACCCTTTAGAAATCAACTTACAGGTTCTAAGTTATAAGATGAACCTCTGCTTAGGCACTACAAAACCCCATTCCCATAGAATGACTGGCTCAATAGGGAATGTAAATGTGACCCTACGGGTCTAACAATCTAAGGAATCATAGAACGAGTGCAACCAATCAATCCCCATAATAACATCAAAATTGATCATGTCCAACTCTATCAAATCTTGCAGAGTTTCTTTACTACCAACAACTACCACACCCCCAATAGACTCTTTTAACAACTACAAAGTCTCTTATCGGCGTAGAAATAAAAAAGAAACCGACAGACACTCAGGAACAAAACAAAAATAAACTACAACAAATGGGGTCATAAGGACAGAGGGGACCATAGATCAAGTAAACAATACACATCATGGGAGAAAACTTTCAACCTACCCATACCAATATCGGGAGATGCCTCAAAATCTTGGCAATATACAAGAGAATATAATCAATTATGGCCAGTGCTAGTACCAGAATCAGAAGAAGACACAAAACCCTTCGGTGCAGGAGCAGATGAAAAGCCAATAAGGACCCTGTTAGCCCCAGAAGCCATCCTAGAAGGACAATCATGCTGCATGTGACATCTCTGACCACAACACAAATGCATGTCCTTTGATTTCGCATAAAATCCATGGTGAAACCTTCCACAAAATCTATAATGAGGGCAGACTGAGCGCCACTAGCCTGATATTAGGCACCCTATACCCAAAATACACCATAAAATTGAGATCGATCATCACTCGATAGCTTTAGGTAAGGAGCACTAGATGATAAGAATGAACCCAAAATCCCCCACTTCTTCCTTGGCCACTGACCACCATCTCTACTGCTTTGCTCAGAAGGCCTAAATTTTTTTTGTTGCCTTTAACTAAACTCAACCAGTATCTTTATCTCTTCCTCCACTTATTACATATACACGACCAACTGAGAGATGACCATTTATTTTACCAACAAAACTGCCTTTCTTTCAAGGTCCAATTCACGGGATAATCTCAAAGAAAAAATATGCATTCTAGCCATCATGCTAAAAACCATCTCAGGAGCATACCTAGACAACTGATGAAATTTCAAGGCACACTCTTTAACAGATATCCCACCTTACCTCAAATTCTCAAACTCTTCAGCTTTTTCCTCCCTCAACTCTTGAGGAAAAAATCTATCCAAGCAGGCACTAGAGAAATTCTCTTACATGGCAGCACCAGCATCCCTATCTCTTAACTGTTCCCACTCTTTGTACCATTGGTAGGACATATATTTCAATTGGTAGAAAGTAAACTCAACACCTTCAACCTCCGAAGTATGCATAATCTAGAAGATCTTCTCCATTTCATCAATGAAACTATGAGGATCCTCCTCAACCTTGGTATTGGTAAACATAGGAGGATGCAACCTCATTAACTGGACAACCCTTGCAGCCTCAGAAGATGAAGCGACCGAAGCACCACGCTAAAGTTGTAAAGCCACCAACAGTGTCAACAGAGTAATAGAACAAAGGAACTCAACATTGGTAGTATCCCCTTGAGGATACTGAAGAGGAGGACTAGATGGAATCGGTGTCACTCTAGGACAATTAGGAATAGAATCCCTATACCGGGTATGGACTCCATAAGTAGAGAATGTTCCATCAACATTATCCCCAGTTTCAACTGATGGGTTTGCAGAAACTTTACATCTTGGAGGCATGATAAAAAAGATGAGCAAATGGAAGTCAGAAGAATTAAGGATACTCATTAATTCTAAGGTTTAGGGACTCGAACCTATTTTAATTAATTAAACCACAATGGTTTCTATTTAAACCATATCATAGCCAACAATCCCTTTACAATACCATTTGCAAATCATTCATACATATAAATCCATTACCTTAGTTCAAAACACCATCAATATGTTACTAAAAATTTATTTTTGACATTTTCACAAACACCTTGTGGTCAAACCTTTAATAAGACCAAAACCAAGGTAAAACCATTATGGTTAGGGCTACCCATGAACCATGTATTAAACCAAAATCAACAAGAACCCACTTATGCAAACCATTACCAAAAACATGTGAAAACATTATTTAAATATTGAGTAAACAATACTCAATAATATGCATCAAAACCCTCAACATCAAATTTCAAAACCACCATTTGAGAATAAAAATCAATGTTCAAACACATGATATTTTAGAACTAACAATGAGGAAAGAGTTACATGCCCTATACAAGATGACTAACAGAGAGATTCTTGGTTCTCAAGTCTCTAGATGGACTCTTTGATGAACCCTAGCTCCAATCATGTTAGAGAAGTTTAGAGAAGATTCAAGAGTGTTGAAATCTTGTCTAAGTCAAGAATGAAGGGCCAAATAATGTTATAAGTCATGGGTCATATGGGTTTAGGGGTCATCAGACTTTTGGTTACTCCATAGAACCTTCACTGAATCCACCTCTTCTATTCGCAACCGGCGAACTTGTTGATCCAAGATCTTCACCGAGACCTCTTCAAAGGATAAAGAGTTTGAAATACGAACGTTCTCTAAGAAAACAACCAACGAAGGATCACCTATACATTTCTTCAAAATAGACACATGGAATACTAGATAGATGGTGCTTAAACTTGTGGGCGACTCCAACTCATAGGCAATATTACTAACCCTCTTCAAAATCAAATATGGACCAACATACTGGGGAATAAGCTTTCCTTCTTACCAAACTACATCACTCATTTCATGGCAGATACCTTCAAGAAAACCCAATCGCTAACATTAAACTCCAAATACCTATTCCTCATATCTGCATAGGATTTTTTGCTAGTTTAAGCGGCTTTCAACCTATCACGAATCATCTTCACCTTCTCCAAGTCTTGGTGAACCAATTCAGGGCCAAACAAATGATCATCACCTACTTCGTACCATCCAATAGGGGAATGACATCTCTTACCATACAACGCCTCAGAAAAAGCCATGACAATGGTAGAATGGTATCTATTGTTATCAGAGAACTCAATCAAAGGCAAATAGTCATAATAATTACCACCACAATCGATCACACAAGTATGCAACATATATTTCAATGTCTGAATGGTCCTTTCCACTTGTCCATCCATTTTCAGGTAGAAAGTGGTACTAAGTCACACCTTAGTTCCCAAACCCTTCTGAAATGACTTTAGAAAATGTGATGAGAATGTAGTACCACAATTTTAGATGATAGAAACTAGAGCACCATGCAACTTCACAATCTTTGTAAGATATAACTTAGCTTAATCCTCCACTGAATAACTACTCCTTATCGATAAGAAGTGAGTGCACTCGGTCATTCTATCCATAGTGACCTAAATAGAATTACTTTGATTTCGACATCAGGGAAGATCAATGATGAAATCCGTACTAATCATTTCCTACTCTTATTCGGGCAAATCTATCTCTTAATACAAACCATTGGGTCTCAAGTGCATAACATACACTTGTTGACACACCATAGACTTAGCCACATAACTAGCCACATATTGCTTCATATAATTCCACTAATAAAACTCCTTAATATCATGATACATCTTCTTAGAACTAGGATGAATAGCACAATGAGATCCATGAGCTTTTTCCAAATTCGTTTCCATCAATCCATCAACATCGGAAACACATAACCTTCCTTGTTACCTCAAGATACTATCACCACTAATCAAAAAATGAACAACCTTTTATTGAGCCATATTACTCTTAATCTTTGTCAAATCAGAATCCAACATTTCCTTTTCCTTTATCTCTACAACAAGAGATAACTACGATACCATATACAAAAATATACCACCATCCTCAAAGTCTGTGACAAAAACTCAAAGATTAGCCAAACGGTGGATGTCCTTCACCAATTCTCACTTATCCTCATCCAAATAAGCTAAACTCCCCATGGATAACCTGCTAAGAGCATTATAAACTATGTTAGATTTACATGAATGGTAATGAAGGCTTAAATCATAGTCCTTTAGTAACTCAAGACATCTCCTTTGAATGAGATTCAACTCCTTCTGAGTAATCATATATTGTAGGCGCTTATGATCAGAAAATATGTTAACATGAACCCTATAGAGGTAGTGACATAAAATCATAATAGCAAAAACCACAGCCAATAACACTAAATCATGAGTAGGGTAGTTCTTATCATGAATTTTCAATTGCCTAGAAGCATAGGCCTCTACATTACCATGTTGTATCAATACACAACCAAGACCAATACAAGAAGCATCACAATACACTGCAAAACCATCATTACCCTCGGGCAAGGTCAAAACTGGAGCCAAAGTCAATTTATTATTCAAGTTCTCAAAACTACCCTCACATGTATCCAACTATAAGAACTTGACCTTCTTCTGGGTTAACTTAGTCAATGGAGCAGCTATCATCGAAAAACTTTTCATAAATTTACTATAGTAACCGGCTAGACTCAAGAATCTCCAAATATCGGTTGGATTCAAAGATCTAGGATACTTCTTAACTGCCACAACCATTTGTGGATCCACTATGATCCCTTCTTAGAGTTAATACGACCAAGAAACGTCAAAGACTTTAACCAAAACTCACACTTAGAGAACTTGGCATATAAACGATAGTCCTTCAAGGTTTGCAACACAGCATGGAGGTGATCAATATAATCCACCTCACTCTTAGAGTAGACCAAGATGTCAACAATGAAGACAGTGACAAACAAGTCCAGGAATAGACGAAAGACCATATTCATCAAATCCTTGAATATTTTCTGGGCATTGGTCAACCCAAAAGACATAAATAGGAACTCATAGTGACCATACCGAGTCCTGAAGACAGTATTAGGGATATCCACTTCCCTAATCTTAAGCTGATGATAACCTAACCTATGATCAATCTTAGAGAAATACTTTGCACCCTTAAGATGATCAAATAAATAATCTATCCTAGAAAGAGGATACTTATTCTTTATGGGCCACATGATCTCTAGTAAGGGTATACAAGTTGATCCACCCAAGGTCCAGGTAATTGACAAGTTAACCCCCTTCCCCACTTTCGTAAAGTTTGATCGTAATTTTCTTGGACAGGTTAGTTCTATTGGTGATTTATTTGGGATTTCTCTAAATTATCTTATCCAATGTGCAAGCTCTTTGAAAAGGAGGCAAAATTCAATTTTGATGATGTATTCTTGAAGTCTTTTAATTGTCTCAAGGAGTTGCCTATATCAACTATCATTATTGTGGCTCCAGATTGATCATGCCAATTTGAGGTGATGTGTGATGCAAGAAAAATTGAATTAGGAGAAGTATTGGGTCAACACAAGGAAAAGTTATTTCATCCTATCTATTATGTGAGAAAGACCTTGAATGATGCTTAATGTAACTACACCAGTACCAAGCAAGAATTGTATGCAGTTCTGTGTGCATTTGAGAAATTTTATGCCTACTTGTTAGGAAAGAAATTAGGGGTGCACATGGATTATACTGCCCTTAAATACCTCATGGAAAAAAATAAAGCTAAGCCTCGCCTAATTTGATGAATCTTCCTTTTGCAAGAATTTTATTTTGGGGTAAAGGATCAAAATGGTTGCGAAAACCAAGTGGCTAACCATCTTTCACGTCTTAAGAGTAATCATAAAAAGAATGGGGAGATTGAGATTGGTGATGCTTTTCCCAATGAGTTATTCATGTCAATCTCGAGGAAAGTCGCATCATGGTATGCTGACTATGCTAATTATGTGGCGAGTGGGGTACTCCCCGAGGGGCTTACCTATCATCAAAATAAGTGATCCTTGTTCGATGTAAAAAAAGTATTTTTGGGATTAAACGAATTTTGAAATGCCCCTTAAACTGAATCTTAAAGTTGAACTCTTTGATGTGTGGGGGAATGATTTTATAGGCCCTTTTGTGAGCTCTTTTGGTAACAAATATAGATTGGTGGAAGTTGATTATCTTTCATAATGGGTAGAATCTGTGTCAAATCCAAACAATGAGAGCAAATACATCACATTCTTCTTGAAGAAATACATTTTTACACGGTTCAGAATGCCACGTGCCATCATCAGTGACAGAGGGTCACACTTTTGTAATTGGGTATTTAGGGACCTTCTTGTAAAATACGGGGTGAAGCACAAGATTAGTACCCAATATCACCACCTAACTATTGGCCAAGTTATAGTTTTCAATTAAGAAATAAAAGTTATTCTCAAGAAGACCATGAATGAAGGTCGAACTAATTGGGCAAGGCAGCTTAATGAGGCACTTTGGGCATATAAGGTAGCCTACGAAACCCCAATTGGTATGTCCCCCTACCAATTGGTATTTGGGAAGGCATATCACTAGCCCGTCGAGATTTAGAATAAAGCCATTTGGGCATTGTAGAGGATGAAAATGTATTGGGAAGAAGTTTTCGAGTCAAGGGTCACAAAACTCTATTAGTTGGAGGATTTTCGACATAGCCCTATAAAACATCCATATTGTATAAGGATAAAATAAAGTAATGATATGATGCTAAATACAGAGGTGGGAAGTTTATGTAGGCGTTAATGTACTCCTTTTTGAAGCTTTTTGAAGGAAAGCTTAGTTCTAAGTGGTCAGTCCCCCTTGTGATTTCTAGCGTTTACCCTAGTGATTCCATCGAATTAAAAGATCATGAGAAAAAGAGGTTTGTAGTAAATGGCTGATGGGTGAAACACTATAATATGGGAGGTCCCAGTGTGGATAAGGTGATGTAGGTACATTTCAAAGATCTTACATATGAAAAGGAAGAGTCATGTCGTGATGTTAAATTAGGCGCTTGATTGAAGGCAACCCATCCTTTATACACATATTGCATTTTTGATGTCTTGGAGGTGTTTTGACACAATTTGGAAGTCCAAAAAAAGCAAGGGAAAACATAGTTGGAAAGTGGGAGTTGTATAGATAACATAGAGAAAAAATTGGGGAAAATTAGAGTCGATTACAACAATTGTGGTATGAGGCATTCGATCGCATTCCATCGTATCGCAATCATGATAGTTTCTCTTTTTATATATATATGTATATATATAATTGATGTTGATGCATAAGGGAATCCTTTTTAACCCTTGTATTTATAATACATACTGCAGTGAGGGCACTTTAACTCTTTAAGTTGTAGGTGGAGTTACATTTGTGTTTGGGCATTGTAATCTAAAAATCTCACCCCAAATCATAGAGATTGGTGTGTTTCTCGTGATTGATCTTGAATTATCCTTTACCTATTATTGATTTAGTGATGATATTGTTAAGGAAAAATCATCATGATTGGGTTTTTGGCCATAGATGCAAGAGAAATCTAAGTACCCGTAGCATTGGAGTTTTTGGTTGCCCTTATACCTATGGCGATGTCTGAGTAGCAATATGGTTTTCCCGCATTAGAGAAAAAATATGAGATGATGGCTTGGATTGGTACCATCAATAGAAAATTTTGTGTGTTGTAAATGCGAAGCAAACACCCCCTCCGTCCATAAATTTATGAAAAGTAAGGGCATGGATGTGAACAACATTGTAGCAATAATTTACCTCTTTTGTGACTCCAAAGTCTTTAGTTTGTAGTATATGGACAATACTTACTTTTTTCCTTAGAAGGAAATTCATTTGAACCTCCTTGAAAAGGTTGCATACCATGTGTGGTAAGCAAAATTGTCTAACTCTCAGGCATACTTGTATTATCTTGAACTTTCCCCGTTAGTCACTCATGGCTAATTGTGATTATATTTGGTTCATGAAATGATCTTAGGCCTTCTTTGTGAACATAGGAACCCTCTTTTGCCTAAATAGTCTACCCATAAATAGAATAGTATCCTTAGTTACCCATTTTGAGCCTTCAAACCTTTCTTTGGCAATTACATTTCAAGCCTTAAACCATTTAAAGTTTATCCCTGTTTTGAAACCCACCCTCTTTGATCTTTGAAAGTGAAACATGAGGCCAAATGCCTAAGTTAGGGGTGGTAAGTTTTTGAATAAGTGACCTTGGGCCATGATATTGTAAATCGATGCCAACAAAACTAAGCAAAGAGAGAAAGTCAAAAATAAAGGAAGAAACAAAAGAAGGAATATCATGGATTGCAAAAAGAAATAGACAAAAATAAAATTCTTTTAAAAATTGGGTAAATCAAGTTAGCAAAACTAGTTATGTGTGAATTTTGAAAACAGATAAAGTGGTCCGTGGTCAAAAGTTAGGTTAAATAGTGTGATGTAGATGTTAAAGGAGGGTCTGGTCACTTTGTACCCAAATGATATCATACCTTTTGTCAAACCTACATTAAAAGCTTCTGAAAGTCCGTCAAAATCTCTAACCAAGTATATTCATAGTAGTGGTGATTGAAAATAAGGGAAAGCATATGGTATGATACGTGTTAGCATTGAGAGAGTATTTGTGAGAGTGAGTGTTTTTCACTTAAATCCCTTGTTGCATAATAAATAATTTGGAGAGTAGGACTTCCTTCTTATGAGGGAGCATGTAGACTAATTGAGTCGGGTGAAATTGTCATCTTCCAAAAATGAGGAAAAGGAGTATAATTGAGTTGCTATCGATAGAGAATCACTCTTAGAGAGTTAGTGATTGTTGCATTGTTGTTCTTTAAAGTTTTTTTCATCCTTGAAATTTTATTTCATGTTGAGGGGAGGCTTGAGAATAGCTTTTCCCATGTTTGAGAGCTACTTCTTGGTATTAACCAAGTCCAAAGTCATTATTATCATTTGGTCGGTTAAATGGGCCTACAAATGCATAGTCTAATTGAGTAAGAAGTAGTGTTGCTTGAGCACAAAAAAGGTTTAAGTTAGAGATGTTGATGAGTGGTAAAATTATGACTTATTGACGCCCAAATTTGTGTACATTACTATGATTTAACGGTATGAGTGAGATAATTTTGTCATTTGAATGCACTAAATCCCATATTTTGCAATTTTACATGTGATGAGATGAAAAGAAGTGAAGTGAGCTAAAAAGAGATCAAAATGGAAAAAATAAGTACAAAAGTTGGAAAAGCAGGAATCGGATCTGACCTCAGTCACTGAGAATGTGGTCTAAGGGCCGCAATCACGGCCAATCAAGATTAGTAAGAGCCGACAATCGTGAAGGACTCACCGTAATTGTAGGAGTTGAAATCGCGATCAAGATGGGGTGATCGTGGTATCGCGGGCTTATACTAAGAGATAGATTTGTAATTTCATAGAACCGACCCCAAATCCCTTTAAGAGAAAAAAACCTTTCATTTTTGGGCATATTCCCAACTAGAATTGAACTTTGAACAATTTGAAACCATACCAAATTAAGGAAATTTATTGTGGCTAATTTCTCAAGTAATTTTTGTTGTAATTTAAGTTGGATATTGGATTACTCTTACTTTAACTTTCCATGGAAGCATTGAGTTATCCTTTTTGTATATTCCTTTTCTTTAACTTCATGAGTAGCTTAATATTTATCTTGGGATTATGTATTAATATGGTGAAAATATGTGTGGATTGTGATTTATTAATGTAGATTCTTGGTTATTGATGATGGGTTTAATTAATGCTTGCTTGATTGAGTTGGGATTTGTGGGTGAAAATTCAAAATTCTCAAAATGGATTTGTGGGTAAAACCCCCAAATTTCCAAAATCTCACATCATCCTTCAAAGAATAATGTGAGTATACTTTTGGATCCTACATCATACCTTGTAGAGGGATATGGGTGATAAGGCATTAGTGAACAAAAGTTAGATGCATCTTATTCTATTTTTATTATCTAAGAAATAATGGTTGGTTGATAATTATCTAGGTCATGGGCTGACACGACCTAAAACAGGGCCTTGTTGTAATGGGCATCTCAAGACTAAAAAAGACCAGAGATCGCCCCTCAACCCAAACCAAACCACAAACATATAACCAATCTCGGATGAACTCCAAACTTATAGTAAGATATATCAATATACAACCCAAGGACTTTGGGATAGGTCTATGACTATGAACAACCCGAACAAGTCAACCACACCCAAAAAAACTAACAAACACATCATATCAAACCCTTTCCATAGCACAACATACCCAAGTTCACAGTTTTTCCTAACAATGCCTGTAAAAGATAATCCATGATATATCCGGTAGGGAAATGACCCCAACCATAGCTAAAACCTAATATTAAAGTCTAAGCCAATAAAGAAGGAAGAGAAACTCAACGTAAGAAATGGAGCCTTTCGAAGTATGGAAGCTCACCACTTCAAGTCACCACAAGTTGTTCCCGAGTCCAATCACTTAGTAAGAGGTGTAGTATTACCAACACCAGCATCGCGTGGGGATACAATGTCGAAGATAGTTAGCAGTTGGAGTGCTAGCATGTAATTCAAGGGTAAGGATGAAATAATTCCAACAGTTCAAGACCATTCAACCAATGCATATAAAAAATGCAATACACATATATATACACATACTATGCCGGGATAGAGAACAAGATTAGAATGAACTTTGAAATCATTAACCTGGGATGTGTAGCCTTGCCGTTAAGAATTCACCCATGGTCTATTAGGGTCAACGTCACCTGCTGAAAGGGCCCCAACGTGTGATTATCGTATGAGATGGAGAGAATTGAGATGACTAGTACATCTCAAAGAATATAAGTGTGACATCATGCACACGACCATCATGACCAAACCTAACACTGGCAATTGAGAGTTTCCAGCTTTGCACCCCCGGGACCTCCGACTTCCATGGCTTGGGTAATACATCTGATTTTAAAGCCCAAATTAAAACCATTCACACACAACCAACCATTTAGTCAATTTTATACCAACGGCACTTTGTTGGTATCATCTTAGCAACACTACTTGTAAGTATAAACATGCCATTACCCTTATTAATCAACCATTTATATTATTTTGGGGCTCTAACCTATTATTCAACAAGGACACTCATTAACTCCAAGGTTCAGGGACTCAAACCCATTTTAATTAATTAAACCACTAAGCTTTCCGACTAAACATATCATGTCCAACAAGGCCTTTACAATACCATTTGTAAATAATTCATACTCATTAAACCATTGCCTTAGTTCAAAACAACATTAACATGTGACTTGTAATTTCTTTTAGACATTTTCACAAACACATTGTGGGCAGACCTTTAACAAGACCAAAACCAAGGTAAAACCATTAGGGTTAGGGTTACCCGTGACCCATGTAGTAAAAACAATCAACAAGCACTCACATATGCAAACCATCACCAAAATCATGTGAAAACATTATCTAAATCATGAGTAAACAATACTCAACAATAAGCATCAAAACCCTCAACATTGGATTTCAAAACCACCTATTGAGAATCAAAATCAAAGTTCAAACAAATAATATTTTTGAACTAACAATGAGGGAAGAGTTACATGCCTTATACAAAATAATTCACCGAGAGATTCTTAGTCCTCAAGTTTCTAGATGGCCTCTTTGATGAACCCTAGCCCCAAACTTGTAAAAGAAGTTTACAAAGAATTCAAGAGTGTTTAGATCTATTCTAAATCAAGAACGAATGGACAAATAATGTTATGTCATAGGTCATAAGAGTTTTAGTATGGGAAATGTCTAAAATGTCCTCATCTTAAAAGATGAAAATTTGAACCTTAGAGGGTACGATCACCCTACATGAACCGTATACTAGGATACAAGTGGTA
This sequence comes from Capsicum pubescens, assembly GCA_030864215.1. Classification (NCBI taxonomy): domain Eukaryota; kingdom Viridiplantae; phylum Streptophyta; class Magnoliopsida; order Solanales; family Solanaceae; genus Capsicum; species Capsicum pubescens. The sequence goes on along the minus strand of CM061546.1, from coordinate 202,827,164 downwards.
ACCTAACTCGTACCCTAAACCTCAACAACAACCCCATACTGACCAATATATGACCATACAAAGCCAAGTCGTACCCTAAGCTATGAGAAGTACCCTTGGCGTCATACCTTGGTCAGAATCATCAAGATCATCCTCAAAACATCATGCGACTTAGGAACATATGACTGGTACCCGAACATACGACTAGGGAGAGGCCAAACCATACCTTGGACAGAATGCTATCAACCTATACTGACCATCATATTAAAGGGTGGGTACTAGTCGTACCCTAGCATACAAGTGGTATGCTTAAATCGTACCTTGCCCAGAATCTCAAACTTAGGAAATTTTCTGAGAGTTCAAAGCCAAGGTGTTTCAATTCCCCCCCACTTGGATCATTCATCCTCGAATAATGGGTAAGGTAAGAACAAGCATGAGTTACCACATTAACACACATCAATAAACCCTTAACCAAGATAGAGAACAGAGACATATAATAAAAATAAGAAGATCACACATACCTCAAGCACGAGTTTTTGTAACAAAGAACAAATGTGGATACTTGGACTTCATGTCCTCTTCAACTTCCCAAGTGCATTCCTTGAACCTTTTTCCTCTATAGAACCTTTACTAAAGCCACCTTTTCATTCATAACCGGCGAACTTGTCAATCCCAGATCCTCACCGGGATCTCCTCATAGGACATAGAGTCTTAAATACCAACATCCTCCAAGGGAACAACCAATGAAGGATCAGCTATACATTTCCGTAACATAGACACATGGAATAAAGGATGGATGGAGCTCAAACTAGAGGGCAACTTCAACTAATTTACAACATTACCAACCATCTTCAAAATCAAATATGTTCCAACATACCGGGGAATAAAATTCCCCATCTTACCGAAATGCATCACTTGTTTTATGGGAGATACCTTCAAGAATACCCAATTACCAATATTAAACTCCAAATCCCTATGCCTTACTTCCATGTAGGACTTTTGGTGACTTTGAACGGCTTTCAACTTATCATGAATCACCTTCACTTTATCCAAGGCTTGGTGAACCAAATCAGGGCCAAACAACTTACCCTCACGAACTTTATACTACCCAATAGAAGAACAACATCACCTACCATACATAGCCTCAAAATAAGAAATTCCAATTCTAGAATGCTAGCTAATGTTATAGGCAAACACAATAAAAGGTAAATGGTTGTTCCAATTACCACCATAATCGATCGCACAAGCACGCAACATATCTTTCAATGTCTGAATGGTCCTCTCTACTCATCCATCCATCTGCGGGTAGAAAGCGGTACTAAGGCACACCTTAGGTCCCATACTCTTCTTAAACGACTTCTAAAAGTGATATGAGAATGGAGTACCATAATCTGAGATGATATAAACTAGAGTACCATACAACTACACCATCTACGTAAGGTAGAACTATAACGCCCCGATTTTCTAAACCAGAATGCTACACGGTGCTCATGACCCCGAGGGACCACAAGATAACCCATGAATGATATATGTACCTATATACTGCAAATCATGACATAATAATGCAAAATATGTAAAACTGTAAGGCCATAAGGTTCAACTGAATAAAACTATGTCTAAAAATCATGACGTCCATGTGGGTGAAAATACCCAAAACAACTCAATCTGAAAGCTAAGTCTGAACGTAAATCTGAACATAAATCTGAACATAAATCTGAAAGCCTCTAAACTATCTGAATAAGGAGTTGAAGGAACATGTCTCCATCTAACTCCGTAAAACTGAACTGAAGAAATAAATAAATGTGTCAAATCATATTATCCACGAATAAATGAGGACTCATTGTGTCTCTGTGATTGGTATACTACCACTACTGCTGGGCTGGAGCTCTTGTCTCGGAACCTATGGTGTAACATAAAAAGAAAGCACCATAGCGCAAATACGTCAATATAACTGGAGTACTAAGTATACATGGAAGGTAGGCTGAACATAAAGGGTTTCATGCATGAACAATAATGACTGACTAATATGAATATGGGAGTGCAAACATACATATATAGAAACTGAGACTGTGAATGCGTGATAGCATGACCAGTTAGCTAATACATGGTTTACTGATAACTGTCATGACTGATACTACAAGATGATAACATGGATGACTATATCTGACAGTCCTATATATACCTAAATCTGAAGAACATAACAATTGTATCTGACAGTCCTGTATATACTGAAATCTGAAGAACGCCCTGAGTTCTTTGATGGAGACTGATACGGAAACTATGGGAGATAGTGTTTAACCGACATGCCCCATGTATGCCGTTATGGCTAAGCTATGGTCCAATCTCTACCCCGACTGAAGGGGTGTCAATACCGTGCCACGGGTAAGGACAACTTGTGAGTAACCCTTATCTGGCAGGTACTTAATGAGAACAGTGGGAACCCTAAACTGACAAGTTTAAACCACCTCATCAACCCTAATCTGACAGGTTAAGATGTCTCAACCTACGCTGGCTACGTAGTTCTGGAACACAAGGACTTCTTCTAAGAATCACACCCTGACCTGGCGGGTGAATTCCCATCCTTGGGTCCACTCGGTGCTAACCTCTACTCCCATCTGAAGGGACTGGATCAGAATAACTGACTATACATGACTTAATCTTACTGAATTCCATTGACTGGTGGAATGTTACTGATATCTGACAACTGACTAAGATCATAAGGTTTTCCTGAGTCACATGACTGACAGAAGTTTATGGAATCATAGCTTTAGTTCGGATATCGTGAAACATGACATGGCTCTAGGCACAACGCTATAGTTTTCATGTGCGAATACCCCCAGGACTCAATAGGAGGAAACTTACACACATGACATGAATTGATCACAAGATTTGAGTCTACAATTCACAATATTATAAGCAGGGGATAGTATACTTCATGTATTTATTCAACATTTCGAACATGATAGGAAAAATATGGATATATTTTGTGTACATAATTTATATCCCCATTATCATACATTATTTATACCACAACAATAACAACACATAATTTGCATGGAAATTCATATTGGAGTGTATGGCTAATATGAACTTGTTATTTAGATATCATGAAATTATGTAAATATGAAGTTCTAACATACTAGGCATTTTATCAAGCACCTTGCATGCATTCTTTAAGGTATAGGTGGACTTTATACTTTCATTCTATCAATCATCCTAAAGATCATGTTTTTCAACTAACAACATAACTTTCATGAGATGTACAATCACGATACTATTATATAGCAAAACAAACAAGCATCAACATAGGTATAATCATATCACCACAACCAAAAAAGCTTTTGTATTTTAAAGATTGATTCTTGAACTCCACGGATGAAAAGAATCTGTGGATGAACACTACGCATACTTTGGAAGGGAGGTTCTTGATGACTGACGGGGTAATTTCCTTGAAATTTAAGCTTCAAGCTTGATTGTGCAACCCTAGTTGTTTTTCTCCTAGGGTGCTCTTGGATAATGAGCTTTGAGATGTTAATAGGGTTGTAATATGTTTAGAAGCTATAAATTTCATGAGTTTAGGTTTAGAGACATGTAAGGAGTGGTAAAAGACTTAACTACCCTCAAAATAACTCGAAAACTAAGTGTTTTCGTGGCTGAAATCATACATAGGCACCGCATATGATATCGCCTATATCTACATAGGCGCCGTATATGATATCGCCTATTCTTTACATAGGCGCCGCATATGATATCGTCTATGCTTTACATAGGCTCCGCATATTATATCGCCTATGCTTTCCAGTGGCCATGTGCGATTGGTTAGGAGACGCATTCTACTTTGAAAGGTCATAACTCCTTGCTCGGGTGTCGGATTTTGATGAAATTGGTATCGTTGGAAAGCTAATTAGAATATGTATAATTTGGTGGGTCTAAATCTTCCAAAATTTCATATATCAATCCTGTTATTCTTTTTCAAATATGACCCTTGCAAAATCAAACACTAAGACTTAATGGATTCAGAAACTCTTAGCTTGAATCACTCTAAGCGACATATATGAGCATACTTAAGTCATCGCAAACTATCCTATTGCTAGGATATTAATTGTAAGGAATGCACTAAAATGATACTCATAGGATAGGAGGTTTCATACGTAGGAAAACTTATTCACTTCCTAGCTTAGAAACATGCGGAGTATTACAATATCTCCTACTTGGGAACATTCGTCCTCAAATGAGAATTGACTAAGAGGGGATACAAGACAACAGAACCTAAACTGAACATGAAGAACTAAAACTTGATCTCATGACTGACATGCTAAACATACTGAACTCGTGTATATCTGATGCACGGACAACTGATACATGAATGCATGACTGAGTATGCAATGGTTAATAGGTACCAAGTTTATACTGGAAACATGAACATGAAACTGAATAAGATTAAGGAAAACTATTACCTTGAGCTTGATCTGAATTGGCGGGGAAGAGGTGAGGATACTTGGTACGCATATCTGCTTCTTCTTCCCAAGTAGCTTCCTCATGAGACTAATTTCGCCAAAGAACCTTGACTAGAGGGACTTCTTTGTTCCTCAATCTACGAGTCTGATAATCTAAGATTTTGACTGGAATCTCTTCATAAGAGAGGTTGTTCTGAATGTCGATGCTCTGAATAGAGAAAACAACTGTTGGGTCACCTATGCACTTCTTGAGCAAAGATACATGGAAGACGGGATGGACTGAGGCTAGATCTGAAGGCAACTCAAGCTCATAAGCTACCTTGCCGAAGCAACAGAGAATTCTGAAGGGACCGACATATCGGGGACTGAGTTTCCCTTTCTTGCCGAACCTCTTCACTCCCTTCATGGGAGAGATCTTAAGATTGACATCGTCATTGACCTCAAACTCGAGATCTTTTCTACAAACATCTGCATAGGACTTTTGTCGTCTTTGAGAAGCCCGAAGTCTCTCTCTGATCAACTGAACTTTCTCTAAGGCATCGAATACTAAGTCAGGACCTATGACTGAGGCCTCACTAACTTCGAACAAACCAATCGGAGATCTACATCTCCTACCATAGAGACCTTCGAATGGAGCCATCTGAATACTAGAATGATAGCTATTGTTGTATACAAACTCAATCAAAGAAAAGTGGTCATCCCAACTTCCCTTGAAGTCAATTTCATATACCCTTAGAATATATTCAAGAGTCTGAATGGTCCTCTCGGCTTGAGCATCTGTCTGAGGATGAAACGTTGTGCTGAGATGGACTTGGGTACCGAGACCCTTTTGGAATGCTTTCCAAAAGTGAGAGGTGAACTGGGTACCTTTGTCTGAGATGATAGATAGTGGAACACCGTGTAACCTAACTAACTCCCTGATATAGAGTTTGGAATAATCCTCGGTGGAATAAGAAGTACGAACAGAAAGGAAATGAGCTGACTTGGTTATTCTATCTATAATGGCCCAGACTGAATCATACTGATGACGAGTTCTAGGAAAACCCATCACGAAGTCTATGTTTACTTCTTCCCATTTCTAAGTAGGAATAGGGAACTCTTGCATGGAACCACTAGGTTTCTGATGCTCTATCTTAACCTGCTGACATATAGAGCACTTAGCCACAAACTCTGCAACATCTCTCATCATCCCACTCCACCAATAGATCTCTCGCATATCGCGGTACATCTTAGTGTCCCTTGGATGAATAGAGTATCGCGCACCATACGCTTCTTCAATAATTTGTTGCCTCAATTCATCTACACCTAGAACACATAGACGACCCTGACAATGAAGAACACCATCTCCCCCTTGGGAGAAAACCTCAACTTTCTTATTCTGAACTGGCTCTTTAAGCTTGACAAGGCTAGGATACCTGTCTTGCTTCTCTTTTACCTCAAAAACTAGAGATGACTCTGAACTACTGTGAACACATACACCACCCTCTGAAGAATCGACTAAGCGAACGCCTAGTCTGGCAAGCTGATGGATCTCCTGAGCCATCTTTTTCTTGCTACCCTCAATGTGAGAAATACTACCCATAAAGATTCTACTAAGAATGTCGTCCACAATATTGGCCTTGCCCAGATGATAAAGAACACTCATGTCGCAATCGTTCAAGAGCTCTAACCACCTTCTCTGATGAAGATTGAGATCTTTCTGGGAAAAGACATACTAGAGGCTTTTATGGTCTGTGAAGACATCTACATGAACTCAATAGAGATAATGCCTCCAAATATTCAAGGCAAAAACTACCTCTGCTAACTCAAGATCATGAGTAGGATAATTCTTCTCATGTGGCTTTAACTGTCTGGAGGTGTATGATATGACCTTACCATGCTGCATGAGGACACAACGTTTACCCACTCTGTATGCATCAAAATAGACTACAAAACTATTTGAACCATCTGGAAGAGCTAGACCTGGAGTTGAGGTGAGTCGAGTCTTCAATTCCTGAAAGCTCTTCTCGTATGAATCTGACCACTGAAACTTAATCTTCTTCTGAGTCAATTTGGAAATGGGAGATTCAATAGAAGAAAATCCCTTGACAAACCATCTGTAATATCTAGCCAAACCCAAGAAACTCCTGATATCTGATGGAGATACGGGTCTGGCCCAGTTTCTTACTGCCTCGATTTTCTGAGGATCTACTCTAATGCCATCACCGGAAATAATATAGCCAAAGAATGCTACTGATCTTAGCCAAAATTCGCACTTGCTGAACTTAGCGAATAACTGGTGATCCCTAAGAGTCTGAAGAACAATCCTAAGATGGTCTGCATCATCACGCTCTGTGCGAGAATAGAAAAAAATATCATCTATAAAGACTATGACAAACATATCTAAGTACTACTTGAATACACGGTTCTTCAAATCCATGAAAGATGCAAGGGCATTGTTAAGACCAAATGACATGACTAAAAATTCGAAGTGACCATACTAAGTACGAAAAGCTATCTTCGGAATGTCACATTCTCTAACTCTGAGCTGATGATAGCCTAATTTAAGGTCTATCTTTGAGAAGTAACTGGCACCCTAAAGTTGGTCGAATAGATCATCAATCCTGGGAAGAGGATATCTGTTCTTGATTGTGACCTTGTTGATTTGACGGTAATCAATACACATCCTGAGAAAACCATTTTTCTTGCGCACGAATAATACCGGCGCACCCCATGGGGAAATGCTGGGTCTGATGAATCCCTTATCTAAGATATCCTTCAACTGATCTTTCAGTTCCTTGAGTTCTGCTGGTGCCATTCTGTATGGAGGAATAGAAATAGGTTGAGTATCCGAAAGAAGGTCTATGCCAAAGTCTATATCCCTTTCGGGAGGAATGCCTGGAAGATCTTCGGGAAAGACATCTGAGTATTCATTAACAACTGGGACTGTTTCGAGACTGGGAGATTTAGAACTGGAATCTTTAACATGCACGAGATGATACACACACCCCTTAGAAATCATTTTTCTTGCCCGAAGTTAGGAAACAAGTTGACCCCTGAACGCTGAAATGCTACCCTTCCACTCAAGGATGGGCTCATTCGGGAACTATAACTGAACTATCCTATTTTTGCAGTCGACTGTGGCATAGAAGGAATGAAGCCAATCCATGCCGAGAATTACATCAAAATCAGTCATCTCTAACTCAACTAAATCTTTTGACGTGGATATCTGAGATATCATAATCAGGCAATTTTTGTATACCCGCAGGGCTCTGATGGTTTTACACACTAGTGTACAGACTGAAAAGGGTTCAGTTAGAATTTTGAGACTGATTCTGAAATCGCCTTCTATGTATAGAGTAACAAAAGGCAAGGATGCACCTGGGTCTAGCAAAGCATAAACATGGACATGGAAAATCTGTAATGTACCAGTAACGACATTAGGAGAATTTTCTTGATCCTACCGAGACTGAAGAGCATAGAGTTTGTTTGGACGTTGCCCACTAGTAGCACTGGAAACGGCACCCTGCTAGTTCGGGCGACCGAATTGAGCTAAAGAATAATTTTGCTAACCCTGAAGACTTGACTGCGGACACTCCCTAATCCTATGGCCTTGCTTGCCATAACAAAAATAGACATCACTACCGTCTCTACAAATGCACTTGTGGTTCTTACCACAAGTCTGACAAAGGGGATTCGTTCGAGCACTGCTAACACTGCCCTGAGATTTAGAGCCTGGCGCTTTGTATTTATTGCCGTCTCTGAACTTTGGCACTGGAGCGTTGGCAGAGGAAGGGGATGGAACGACTGACTTGGAGCAAAACTGTGAACGGTTTCTTCCATCTGACTTGGGGTGAGGAAAGTTGAAGTTACCTGACCTTGCTCTCTTGTTCTGCCTCTCCCTAGTCTAAACCTTCTGCTCTTCTACTTGCTGGTCATGGGTCATGAGTTTGGCTAAGGTCATATCATCGATCAGCATCGCAGACCTAAACTTATTTACCACTCTATCGTTGACCCCTAACACGAACTTGCTCATCTTAGCCCTATTATTTGTAACCACATGAGGAGCATACCTGGCTAGCTGAGTAAATCTGAGAGAATACTCCCTAACCGTCATATTCCCCTACCTGAGGTTGATGAACTCAAGAACTTTGGCTTCCCTCAGCTCTTGGGGAAATAATCTATCTAAAAAGGCCGTGCCAAGTTTCTCCTACTCTATAGGGCCTGCATTATCTAACCTCTTAGACTTCCACTGTTTGTACCAATCATGAGCAACATCCTGTAACTAGTAGGCGTCTAACTCGACACTCTCAATAGAAGTAACACCCATGATGTCAATGACCTTCTGGACTTGGTCAATGAACTCCTGAGGGTCCTCATCAGACTTAGACCCACGGAAAGATGGAGGGTTCATCCGGGTGAAGTCCCAAACCCTGGCTGCTATGGGATTGGCCGGAATGACTGATGGTCATTCATTCTGTGCATCCACGGACTGATCAAGTGTGGTAAATGCGTCTCTAAAATCCGCATGGGAAACATGTTCTCCCAAAGGATCTTCGGGCTGAGGAGAAGGATGGTTTCTTCTCTTTGGGGCCATGGTCTAGAATAAGAGAACAATGGATTTGACTGAGAGTTTAACTTGTGATTATGCTCACTAGCATGACATGAATACTGAAGAAAGGGGACTGTTCCTAAAACATCTTATAGCCTCCTGCACATAAATGGGCGCGCAATACACCCATGTACAAGACTCGACTAGATGCGGCTTTCAGACTTCCTAGGACTCTATTAAACCTTAGGCTCTGATACTAAGTTTGTAACGCCCCGATTTGCAGAAACGGAACGCTACATGGTGCTCATGACCCCAAGGGACCACAAGCTAGCCCATGACTGATATCTCTACCTGTATACTGCAAATCATAACCTAATAATGTGGAATACATAAAACTGTAAGGACATAAGGTTCAACTGAATAAAACCATGTCTAAAAATTATAACGTCCATATGGGTGAAAATACCCAAAATAACTCAATCTAAAAGCTAAGTCTGAACGTAAATCTGAACATAAATCTGAAAGCCTCTAAACTATCTGAATAAGGAGTTGAAGGAACATGTCTCCAACTAACTCCGTAAAACTGAACTGAAGAAATAAATAAATGTATCAAATCATATTGTCCTTGAATCAATGAGGACTCACTGTGTCTCTGCGACTGGAATGCTACCGCTACTGCTGGGCTGGAGCTCGTGTCTCGGAACCTATGGTGTAACATGAAAAGAAAGAACCATAATGCAAATGCGTCAGTACAATTGGAGTACTGAGTATACGAGGAAGGTAGGCTGAACATAAAGGGTTTCATGCATGAACAACACTGACTGACTAATATGAACGTGGGAGTGCAAACACACATATATAGAAACTGGGACCATAAATACGTGATAGCATGACCTATAATCTAATACATTGTTTAAGGATAACTGTCATGACTGATACTACAAGCTGATAACATGGATGACTGTATCTGACAGTCTTGTATATACTGAAATCTCAAGAACATAACGACTGTATCTGACAGTCCTGTATATACTGAAATCTAAAGAATGCCCTGAGTTCTTTTACTAAGACTGATACTGAAATTGTGGGAGGTAGTGTTTAACCGACATGCCCAATGTATGCCGTTATGGCTAAGCTGGGGTCCAATCTCTGCCCCGACTGGAGGGGTGTAAATACCATGCCACGGGTAAGGACAACTTGTGAGTGACCCTTATCTGGCAGGTACTCAATGAGAACGGTGGGAACCCTAAACTGACAGGTTTATACCACCTCATCAACCCTAATCTTATAGGTTAAGATGTCTCAACCTACACTGGCTATGTAGTTCTGGAACACAAGGACTTCTTCTAAGAATCACACCCAGAACTGGCGGGTGAGTTACCATTCTTGGGTTCACTCGGTGCTAACCTCTACTCCCATCTGGAGGTACTGGACCTGAATAACGTACTATACAGGACTTAATCTTACTGAATTCCGTTGACTGGCAGAATGTTACTGATATCTGACAATTGACTGAGATCATGAGGTTTTCCTGAGTCACATGACTGACTGAAGTCTATGGAATCATAGCTTGAGTTCGGATATCGTGAAACATGACATGGCTCTAGGCACACAGCTATAGTTTTTGGGTATGAATACCCCCAAGACTCGATAGGAGGAAACTGACACACATTACATGACTTGATCACAAGATTTGAGTCCACAATTCACAATATCATAAGCAGGGGATAGTATACTTCATGTATTTATTCAACAATTCGAACATGATAGGAAAAGCATGGATATATTTTCTGTACATAATTTATATCTCCATTATCATACATTGTTTATACCACAACAATAACAACACATAATTTGCATGGAAATTCATATTGGAGTGTATAGCTAACATGAACTTGTTATTTAGATATCATGAAATAATGTAAATATGAAGTTCTAACATACTAGGCATTTTATCGAACACCTTACATGCATTCTTTAAGGCATAGGTGGATTTCATACTTTCATTCTATCAATCAACCTAAAGATCATATTTTTCAACTAACAACATAACTTTCATGAGATGTACAATCACGATACTGTTATATAGCAAAACAAACAAGCATCAACATGGGTATGATCATATCACCACAACCAACCAAGCTTTTGTATTTTCAAGCTTGATTCTTGAACTCCACAGATGAAAGGAATCCGTGGCTGAACACTACGCATACCTTGCAAGGGAGGTTCTTGATGATTGACGGAGGAATTTCCTTGAAATTTGATCTTCAAGCTTGATTGTGCAACCCTAGTTATTATTCTCCTATGGTGCTCTTGGATAATGAGCTTTGAGATGTTAATAGGGTTGAAATATGTTTAGAAGATATAAATTTCATGAGTTTAGGATTAGGGACATGTAAGGAGTGTTAAAGGACTTAACTACCCTCAAAATAACTCAAAAACTAAGTGTTTTCATGGCTGAAATCATACATAGGCGCCAGATATGATATTGCCTATATCTACATAGGCGCCGCATATGATATCGCCTATGCTTTACATAGGCGCCACATATGATATCGCCTATGCTTTCCAGTGGCCATGTGCGATTGGTTAGGTGACACATTCTACTTTGAAAGGCCATAACTCCTTGCTCGGGTGTCGAATTTTGATGAAATTGATATCGTTGGAAAGCTAATTCGATTCTCTACAATTTGGTGGGTCTAAATCTGCCAAAATGTCACATATCAATCACGTTATTCTTGTTCAAATATGACCCTTGCCAAATCAAACACTAAGACTTGATGGATTCAAAAACTCTTAGCTTGCATCACACTAAGCGACTCATACGAGCATGTTTATGACATCGTAAGCTATCCTATCGCTAGGATATTCTTTGTAAGTCATGCACTAAAATGCTACTCACAGGATAAGAGGTTTCATACGTAGGAAAACTTATTCACTTCCTAGCTTAGAAACATGCGGGGTATTACAAGAACATACCAGAATCCTCCACCGAATAACTAGTCCTTACGACAAGAAGTGAGAGGACTTGATCTTTCTATCCACACTAACCCAAATAGAATCACACTGATTTTGAGATCGGGGAAGACCGGTGATGAAATCCTTATTAATCACTTCCTACTTCCCTTTGGGCAACTCTATTTATTGATACAAACCACATGGTCTCAAGTGCTCAACATTGACTAGTTGACACACAATACAGTTAGCCACATAACAAGTCACATCTCGTTTCATATGATTCTAATAATAGAACTCCCTAAGGTTATGATACATCTTTGTAAATGAATAGCATACCGAGATCCATGAGCTTTGTCCAAAATGCTTTCCCACAATTAATCGATATCGGGAACACATAACCTACCTTTGTACCTCAAGATACCATCACCACCAATCGCAAAATCAACAATATTTTGTTGACCCACATTACTCTTAATCTTCGTCAAATTGAGATCCAACATTTTTTCCTTTATCTCTACAATAAGAGACGACTGCGATACCGGATGCATAAATACACCACCAATGTCAGAGTCTGTGAGATGAGCTGCAACATTAGCCAAATGGTGGATGTCCTTTACCAATTTCGCTTATCCTCATCCACATAAGCTAAACACCCCATGGATAAACTACTATGAGCATCACCAACTACGTTATCTTTACCTGGATGGTAATCAAGGCTCATATTGTAGTCCTTCAGTAACTCAAGACATCTCCTTTGTCCGAGATTCAACACCTTCTGAGTAAACACATATTGTAGGCTTTATGATCAAAGAATATGTCAACATAAACCCCATAGAGGTAGTGATGCGAATCTTGAATGCAAAAACCACGACCAATAACTCTAAATCATGAGTAGGGTAGTTCTTTTAATGAAATTTTAATTGCCTAGAAGAACAGGCCACAACCTTACTATGATGAATTATTACATAACCAAACCCAATATAAGAAGCATCACAATACACTAAAAACCATCATTACCCTCGGGTAAGTTAAAAACTAGAGTTGAAGTCAATTTATCTTTCAACTTCTCAAAATTACTCTCACACATATCCGACCATAAGAACTTAACCTTCTTTTGAGTCAACTTAGTCAATAGAGTAGCTATCATTGAAAAAATTTCCACAAATCTCTTATAGTAATCAGCTAGACCTAAGAATCTCTTAAATCAGTTGGAGTCGCGAGTCTAGGCCACTTCTTAACTGCCGCAACCTTTTGTGAATCTACCATTATCCCTTCACTAGAGATAACATGACCAAGAAAAGTCACAGCCTTCAACCAAAACTAACACTTAGAGAACTTGGCATACAAACGATGGTCCTTCAAGTTTTGCAACACAGCACTAAGGTGGCCTACATGATCCATATCACTCTTTGAGTAGACCATAATGTCATCAATGAAGGCAATGAAAAACAAGTCCAGGAATGGACGAAAAACCATATTTATCAAATCCATGAATGTTTTCGGGGCATTGTTCAACCCAAAAGACATAACTAGGAATTCAAAGTGACCATATCGGGTCCTGAAAATAGTGTTAGCCATATCCACTTCCCTAATCTTAAGTTGATAATAACTCAACCTAAGATCAATCTAAGAGAAACACTTCACAACTTGAAGCTGATCAAACAAATCGATTCTAGGAAGAGGATACTTATTTTTATGGTCACCTTGTTCAACTGACGATATCAATGCACATCAAAAGGAAACCATCCTTCTTGCACACAAACAACACCGGATCACCCTAAGAAGACACACTAGGATAGATAAAACCATTATATAAGAGATCATTCAATCTCTCCTTAATCTCTTTTAATTCCGCCGGAGCCATTCTATAGATAGGGATAGAAATTGAATGAGAGTCCAAAATAAGATCACTCTTAAAATCAATATCCTTATCAGGAGGAGTACCAGAAAGTTCATCAGGAAAGACCTCGGGAAACTCATTAACCACGGGAACAAATTCTAGAGAAGGACCTTCTGAGTTAGAATCTTTAATTCAGACCAAATGATACAAACGCCCTTTAGAAATAAACTTTTAGGCTCTAAGATATAAGATGAACCTCCCCTTAGGAACTAAAGAACCCCCTTCCCATACAATTTCTGGTTCATTAGGGAATTTAAATATGATCATATGGGTCCTACAATCTAAGGAAGCATAGCACGAGTGCAACCAATCCATCCCGAGAATAATATCAAAATCTATCATGTCCAACTCTATCAAGTCTACCATAGTTTCTTTACTACCAACAACTACCACACCCCCTATAGACTTTTTTAAAATCCACAGAGTCTCATACTGGGTAGAAACAGAAAAAGAAAATGATAGATACTCAGGATAAAAATTGAAATGAATAGCCACAAATGGTGTCACATAAGACAAAGTGGACCCTGGATCAAGTAAACAATACACATCACGGGAGAAAAGTTTCAATGTACCCATAACAACATCGGGAGATGCCTCAAAATATTAGCGAGATACAAGAATATATAATTGATTCCGGCCAATGCCGATACCAGATATAGAAGTAGAAGTAGCACCCTTCGGTATAGGAGCAGATGAAGAGCCAATAGGGACCTTATTAGCCCCGAAAGACATCCTAGCAAGACAGTATGACAAGTATGACAACAAGAAAAACACTTGTTCTTCCCTTCCGCATAGAATCCATGATGCAACTTTCCACAAAATCTATAAGGAGGGCGGGGTGGAGCCGACTGAGCCCCACTAGTTTGATATTAGGCACTCTATCCCCAAAATCCATCATCAAACTTAGATCGACGATGACCCGACGGCTTTGGGTAAGAAACACTAGCCGAGTAGAAAGAATCTGAACTCTCCCACTTCTTTCTTGGCTACTTACTACCATCTCTACCGCTTTGCTCTGAAGGATTAATTTTTTTTTCCTGTCTTTCACTAAACTCAACATGCCTCATTTTTTCTTCCTTCACTTATTGCATATACACGACCAATTGAGAGATGTCTATGTCTTTGATCAACAAAGTTTTCTTGCTCTCATGGACCAACTTACAGGATAATCCCAAAGCAAACGCATTCTAGTCCATTTGCTAGAAACCATCTCAGGATCATACCTAGACAACTAATGAAATTTCAAGGCATACTCCTTAACAGACATTCTACCTTTATTCATATTCACAAGCTTTTCCGTTTTTTCTTTCCTTAACTCTTGAGAAAAAAAGAGGTCCAAGAAGGAACTAGAGAAATCCTCTCACACGCCAGCACTAGCATCCTCAGCTCTTCACTGTTCTCACTCTTAGTCCCATTGGTACACCGCATCTTTCAATTGGCAGGAAGGAAACTTAACACCTTTAACCTTCAAAGAATGCATAATCTAGAAGTTCTTATCTATTTCATCAATGAAACTGTGAAGATCCTTCTCAACTCTGGTACCGATAAATATAGGAAGATGTAACCACATAAACTGGCCAACCCTTGTTGCCTCAGAAGATGGAGAAATAGGAGAACCTCGCTCAAGCTGTGAAGCCACCAACTGTGTCAACAGAGTAATGGAATAACGTAACTCTGCATTGGTAGAATCCCCTTAAGGTGACATAGGAGGAAGACTAGAGGGAAATGGTGGAACTCCAAGACAATTAGGAATTGGACCCCAAGATTGGGTCTAGACTCCATAAGTAGAGTGTGTCCCTTCATCATAGTCCCCATTCGAGATGGAAGGGTTTGAACGAACTTTAGATCTTCTTGCAGGCATGATCTGAAGGAAGAGCAAATGGAAGTAAGAAAAATCCCAGACCTTAGACTCTATAGCTCAAAAAAAGACAGAAAAAAATGAAACATTCCTAAATACCTTGTAGCCCTTCTCTTATAAGTGTGGCGCGCTATACATCCATAAAAGAAACTCTACTCAACACGGATTTATAGACACCCAACTAACCATGAACCTAGGCTCTGATACAAACTTAACATGACCCAAACCAGGGCGTTGTGTTAATAGGAATCTCAAACCCAACGACCAGAGATCGCCTCGTAACCTAAAACAAACCACCAATATATACTCATTATCGGATGAACTCTGAACTTATAGTAAGATAGAGAAATATACAACACAAGGACCTTGGGAGAGTTCAATGACCATGAACAACCCGAACAAGCCAAAGTATTCCTAAATAAAATATTAAACAAATCATAACCAAATCCCTTTTCATAGCACAACATACCCAAGTACAGAGTTTGTCCATATAAAGCCTCTAAAAGAGAAACCAACAAATATCTGGTCGATATATGCCCCCAACCACAGACAACACCAATATTCAAATCTAAGCTAATAAAGAAAGAGGAGAAACTCAAAGTAAGAAATAAAGTCTTCCGAAGTATGGAAGCTCACCATTTCAAGTCACCACAAGCTGCTCCCGAGTCCAATCACTGAGTAGAAGGTGTAGTATGACCAAAACCTGCATCGCGTGGGGATACAAAGTTTAATATGATTAGCGGTTGGAGTTCTAGCATGTAACTCAAGGGTAAAGATAAAATAATGCCAATATTTCAAGACCATTCAACTAATGCAATACATATATATATATACCATGCCGGGATAAGAAATAAGATTAGCATAAACTTTGAAATCATTAACATGGGATGTCTAGAATTACCATTAAGAATTCACCCATGGGCTATATGGGGTCAGTGCCACCTGCTGAAAAGGCCCTTATGTGTGTTTGTTGTATGATCCAGAGAGAATATGAGATGACTAGTACATCTCAAAGAATATAAGTGTGACATCATACGCACAACCATTATGACCAAACCTCACATCGACAATTGTGAGTTTCCATCTTTGTTTCCCCCGGGACCTCCTCCTTCCATGGCTTGGTTAATAAATCCTGCTTTAACGACCAAATAAAACCATTCACACACAACCAACCATTTAGTCTATTTATTACGAAAGGCACTTTGTTGTTATCATTATACTAGCACTACTTTCACGTATATACATTCTATTACACTTATTGATCAACCATTTAAATAATTTAGGTATCTAACCCATCGTCCAACAAGGACATTTTTTAACTCCAAGGTTTAGGGACTCAAACCTATTTAAATCAACTAAACCACCAAGGTTTATATTTAAACCATTTCATGTCCAACAAGGCATTAAAAATATCATTTGTAGATCATTCATACACATTCAACCATTTCCTTAGTTCAAAATACCATTAACACGAGACTAGTAATTTCTTTTAGACATTTTCACAAAAACCTTGTGTGCACACCTTTAACAAGATCAAAACCAAGGTAAAACCATTAAGGTTAGGTCTACCCATGACCCATGTATTAAACCATAATCAAAAAGCACCCATATATGTAAACCATCACCAAAAATATTTGAAAACATTATTTAAACAAAGAGTAAACAATACTCAACGGTATGCATCAAAACCCTCAACATTGGATTTCAAAACCACCATTTGAGAATCAGAATCAATGTTCAAACACATGATATTTTTGACAAAATAATGAGGGAAGAGTTACATGCCTTATCCAAGATAATTCACGGAGCGATACTTGATCCTCAAGTCTCTGGATGGTCTATTTGATGAACCCTAGACCTAATCTTGTTAGAGAAGTTTAGATATGGTTAAAGAGTATTTAGATCTTGTATAAGTCAAGAATAAAAGTACAAATAATGTTATAAGTTGTGGGTCATAAGGATTTAGGGGGTGGGAAATGTCTAAAATATCCTTTTCTTAAAAGCTAAAAATTTGAACCCTGGCGTGTACGACCACCCTACATGAACCGCACCCAAGGGTATGAGTGTTACCCTAACTCGTACCCTAAACCTCACCAAGGACTCTCATACTGACCAACATACGACCATACAGGGCTAAGTCATACCCTATGGTATGAGAAATACCCTTGGACTTGTACCTTGGTCAAAATAATCAAGATCATCTCCAAGACATCATACGATTTGGTAATATATGACTGGTACCCTAACATACAACTAGGGAGCGGCCAAATCATACCTTAGATAGAATGCTATTAACTTAGACTGATCATGGTGTGTACTAGTCATACCTTAGAATATGAGTGGTATGCTTAAACCGTACCTTGCCCAGAATCTCAAACTTAGGAAATTTTCTGAGGGTTCAAAGCCAAGGTGTTTAAATTCCCCCCACACTTGGATCATTCATCCTCGAATGAAGGGTAAGTCAACCACAAGAACGAGTTACCATATTAACATACATCAACAAACCCTTAACCAAGATAGAGAACAGAGACATAAAACAAAAATAGGAAGATCACACATACCTCTAGCACGAGTTTCTGGAACAGAGAACAAATGTGGAAACTTGGACTCCATGTCCTCTTTAGCTTCACAAGTGGCATTATTAGACTTTTGGTTACTCCATTGAACCTTCACCGAAGCCACCTTTTTCATTCGTAATTGGCAAATTTATTGATCCAAGATCCTAATCTGTACCTCCTTATTAGAAAAAGAGTCTTAAATACCAATGTCCTCCAAAGGAACAACCAACGAAGGATCACCTATACATTTCTGCAATATTGACACATGGAATATCAAATGGATGGAGATCAAACTAGAGGGAACTTTAACTCATTTACAACTTTCCCAACCCTCTTCAAAATCAAAAATGGACAAACATACTAGGGACTAAGCTTTGTCATCTTACCAAACCGCATCACTCCATCTATGGGAGATACCTTCAAGAATACCCAATTGCCAACATTAAACTCCAAATGCCTATGCCTCACATTCGCATAGGACTTATGGAAACTTTGAATGGATTTCAACCTATCAAGAATCACCTTTACCTTCTCCAAGGCTTGGTGAACCAAATCAAGGCCAAACAACTTACCCTCACAAACTTCATACCACCCAATAGGAGAACGACATCACCTACCATACATAGCCTCAAAAGGAGCCATTCTAATGCTACAATGGTAACTAATGTTAGAGGAAAACTTAATCAAAGATAAATGGTCATTCTAATTACCACTATAATCGATCACAAAAAGATGCAACAAATCTTCCAATGTATGAATGGTCCTTTCCGCTCGTCCATTCATTTGTGGGTGGAAAGCGATGCTAAGGCACAACTTAGTTCCCAAACCCTTCTAAAATGACTTCTAAAAGTGAGATAAGAATGGAGTACCATGATCTGAGATGATATAAACTAGAGCACTATCAAAATTCACAATCTTCGTAAGATACAACATAGAAGAATCCTCCACCGAATAACTAGTCCTTACGGCAAAAAATGAGCGAACTTGGTCATTTTATCCACATTAACACAAATAAAATTACACTTATTTCGAGATTGGGGAAGACCTTTGATGAAATCTATATTAATCATTTCCCACGTCCATTCGGGAAAATCTATCTCTTGATACAAACCACAGGGTCTCAAATACTCAACTTTGACTTATTAACAGACCATAAACTTAGCCACATAACAAGACACATCTCACTTCATATTATTCCAATAATAGAACTCCCTAAGATCATGATACATCTTTGTAGAACTGGGATAAATAGCATAATGAGATTGATGAGCTTCGTCCGAAATCCTTTCCCATAATTCATCAATATAGAGAACACATAACCTACCTTGGTACCTCAGCAACTACGTTAGATTTACATAGATGGTAATAGAGGCACATATAATAGTCCTTCAGTAACTCAAGCCATTTCTTTTGTATAAGATTCAATTCCTTATGAGTAAACCCATGTTGTAGGATCTCATGATTAGAAAATATGTCAACCTGAACCCCATAGAGATAGTGATGCCAAATCTTAAATGCAAAATCCACGGCCAATAACTCCAAATCATGAGTAGGCTAGTTCTTGTCATGAATTTTCAATTGCCTTGATGCATAGGCCACCACCTTTCCATGTTGCATTAATACATAACAAAGTCCAATACGAGAAGCATCAAAATATACTGCAAAACCATTATTACCCTAGGGCAATATCAAAACTTAAGCCTAAGTTAATTTATCTTTCAACTTTTCAAAACTACCTTTACACGAATCCGGCCATAAGAACTTGACTTTCTTCTGGGTTAACTTAGTCAATGGAGTATCTCTCATCAAAGAACTTTCCATAAATCTCCTATATTAATTAGATTAACCAAAAAAACTTTGAATATCAACTGGAGTCATAGGTCTAGGTCACTTCTTAACTGCCACAACCTTTCGTGGGTTGACCATGATCCCTTTACTAGAGATACCATAACAAAGAAAAGTAATAGCCTTCAACCAAAACTCACACTTAGAGAACTTGGCATACAAACAATGGTTTTTCAAGGTTTATAACATAAAAAAAAGGTGATCGACATGATCCACCTCACTCTTAGAGTAGAACAAGATGTCATCAATGAAGACAATGACAAAAAAGTCTTGGAACGGACAACAAACCCTATTCATCAAATCCATGAAAGCCACCAGGGCATTGGTAAAACTAAAAAGACAAAACTAGGAACTCATAGTGACTATACCAGGTCCTAAAGGTAGTCTTAGGGATATCCATTTCCCTAATCTTAAGCTGATGATAACCCAACCTAAGATTAATCTTAGAGAAACACTTTCCACTCTGAAGTTGATCAAACAAATCATCAATCCTACAAAGAGGAAAATTATTCATTATGGGCCACAAGATCTTATGAAAGGATATATAAGTTGATCAAACCAAGGTTGAGGTAATTGCCAAGTTGCACCCCCACACTTCTGTAAAGGTTGTTCCGAGTTTCCTTGGGAATGCCAGGTTCTATTGGTGATTTATAAGGGATTTCTATAAAATAGCTCATCCAATGTGCAAGCTCTTTGAAAAGAAGGAAAAATTCAATTTTAATGATTCTTGCTTAAAGTCCTTTAATTGTCTCAAGGAGTTGCTTATATCGGCTCCCATTATTGTGGCTCCAGATTGGTTATCCCTATTTGAAGTGATGTGTGATGCAAGCGAAATTGCATTAGGAGCTTTTATCAAGCAAGAATTATTTGTGGTGGTATATGTTTTACTTGTTAAGCATGAAAGTGGTGTTGCACATGGATTATGCCTCCCTTATATACCTCATGGAAAAGAAGAAAGCTAAACCACACCTAATTATGTGAATCTTGATTTTGCAATAATTTGATTTTGAGTCAAAAGATCGAAACTGTTGCGAAAACCAAGTGGCCAACCATCTTTCACGTATTGAGAGTAATCATAAAAAGCATGGGGAGATTGAGATTGCCGATGATATTTCTGATGAGTTAGTCATGTCAATTTTGGATAAAGTCGCACCATGGTATGCCAACTATGTTAATTATGTAGAGCGTGGTGTACTCTCCGAGAGGCTTACCTATCATTAAAGGAAGCGGTTCTTGTTCGATGTACAAAAATATTTTTGGGATGAACTCTTCAAATTTTGGGAGTGCGCGAATGGTGTGATTAGGAATTGATTTATGGAAGTAGAAATGATGGATATCCTTAAAGAATGTCACTCCTCACCTTTCGGTGGTCACCATGGAATTTTCTAAACCGCTGCCAAAATTCTTCAATGAGGTTATTATTGGCCCAACAATCATTGGGATGCAATTGAGTGGGTAAAATCATGTCATCAATGTCAAATGCAAGGTGGCATCTCTAGAAGACATGAAATACCCCTTAATAGAATCTTGAAGTTGAACTCTTTGACGTGTGTGGAATTGATTTTATGGGCCCTTTTGTGAGCTCCTTTGGTAACAAATATATATTAGTGATGGTTGATTATATTTCTAAATGGGTAGAAGTTGTGGTACATCCGAACAATGAGAGCAAAAGCGTTAATTTCTACTTGAAGAAATATATTTTTACACGATTTGGAATGCCACGTGCCATCATTAGTGATGGAGGCTCACACTTTTATAATCGGGTATTTAGGGCCCCTCTTGACAAATATAGGATGAAGCACAAGGTTGTTACCCCATATCACCCCCAAACAAGTGGCCAATTTAAAGTTTTCAATTGAGAAATCATTGTTATTCTCAAAAAGACTGTGAATGTAGGTCGAACTAATTGGGTAAGGAAACTTGATGAGGCATTTTGGGCATATAGGACAACCTCCAAAACACCAATTGGTATGTCCCCCTACCAATTGGTGTTTGGGAAAGGATATCACTTGCCCGTCGAGATTGAGCATAAAGCCTTGTAGGTATTAAAGAGGTTGAACATGAGTTGGGAAAAAGCTTCTAAGTCAAGGGCCACTAAACTCCATGAGTTGAAGGATTTTTGACTCAAGGCCTAAGAAAGTTCCGTATAGTATAAGGATAAAAGGAAGAAATGACATGATTCTAAAATACTAATGCGAAAATTTCATAGAGGCAATTGTAACGACCCAAAATCGTCTTCCGCGACGTCACACGGTGCTTAAGGTTACAAGCAGCCCCAAGCTAACCCTTTGAGCCTTTTTCTACTAATAACACTCATTTTAAGATGAAATCATTCAAACACTAGCATAGTCATTTCATATGAATGGAAATACGGAGAAAATGCTCGGTCCAAACGACCAAGCAATACCAAAAACCTCAACACAACTATAATCTAATAACTAGTCTGACAAAGCCTCTTCTAATCCATGAACTAGAGAGCCGTTGGAAAAGGTCCCCAACTGACTCGAAATGAACTGGAAATAACAACATAATCTCTCAACATATGGAAATGTTTGAATATAGGTCCTCGAACCATGAGGACTCACCACTGTAGGAATGTAGATAGAGGTACTAAGAAGTCACTAATAAGGTTGGGACTGTGCACCTGAATCTACATTATAAGACAATGTAGCACATAGACGTATATGTGGATCAGCACTTGGGAATGCACTGAGTATGTGAGGGTGCATGTATTTATATACAACAACATCAATACTCTTTAATCAAATTATTCATGTAATAAGTAATGAATCACGTGGCTTGAATAAATATAAAATGTGAAGCTCATGAATCATGTAAAATGGAACATGTAACACAATCTCGTGAGTCATTATACTTTCAAAATTGAAATTTGTACTCTTCTCTTATTCTCATTACTCAAGGCTAAAGGAAACTATAAGCAATAATTTGAACTCATGCATATGTATCATGGAGAGTAAAACTTCTTCAATGCTCAAGAACTCATAACTCTTTTGAACTCAAATACTTGGAATTCGAAATCATATAACTTTGAAACATACTTAAAGGCATTTCATTCACATTAGGAAAATATCTCATTTCCAGCTTTAGGGAAAAATATTCTATCTCAAAGGAAAATACATTATTTTAGGGAGTTTCTCTTAATGAACATAATTCATGCGAGCTACATGGAGTCCAATGTTTTGTCCTCCTAAGGAAGAGACCTCACATTGGGGAGAGGCGTCATACTCTCGCTAGGGAGTATAACCTAGGTCCAGTGATCACTAAACAAACTCGACCTCCGGCCCAATATCAACTTGGTCTTAGGACCAATGATATTCATAAACTCAGCCTCAGGCCCAACCTATGGTGACACATAGTTTTAGGATAAGAAACCGTAGTAACTTACCCGCTCAGTGCTAAATACTACTCCCTTTAGATTATCTGTGCTCATCTCATAAAAATCCACTTTTAAAAATAATCTCATGGTTCACCACGAACCTAATAATCAAACTTGTACTCTCATGCAGGAAAGTGGATTCAAAGCTCAATGACCATTAGGTCAAAACATTTCTCAACAATCTCACAATACTCAAATCATGGGTGCTTATAGCACTATAGTTCATAAAATCTCAAGTCTCAAGTAGGTCTTAATAACCCATAATTCAATATCAAGTTAAAACTCATCAAAATCATAATAGATAGCATATAGACTCATAACTCATGTAGAAATCTGGAAATTGCAGCAATTTATCTCAAAATCTCAACATACTCATTTACTTCAATGTTTCAAACATTTCAACTATTAACTTCTCAAGGATTAAAATCATGGGGTACAGACCCAGCTGTAATTTCTTAAGAAAACATGTAAAAATCATGCCATTAGACTCTCAATTCAAGGGAAATATCAAAAGATTGCAACCAATAACAATGGGTGAAAAACCCAATTCAATTTCATGTAAAATCTCCTAAATTGCAGAGAATTGTAGTTTAAATATGCTTTTGGGCACAAGGGTGAAAGGATTACCCTTGTTCAAAACCCCACATACCTTGAATTAGAATCTTTGGATGAACTCTCACTTTTGGGACTCTATTCGTACTCATGAATGAGGGTTCTTGAAGACCTTGGCTTGGGAACATTGAATCTTGACTCAATTAAGAAAATCTATGGTGGATTCTTGAGATTCTTGGAAGAGGTTTTGGATACTTAGGGTTTTTGTTGAGAGAAAAGTTGAGAGATACTTCATAGAATGCTTGTAAATGACCTAGATTTGGTGTTTGCACGGTTTAAGAGGCTTGGAAAAGTCCAAAGTGTCCTTTTTAACTTCTGTACGAAGCTAAAAAAAATAAACTGGGAACCTGATTTCATGGGCCACCGCGACGCCCCACTATCGCGAAGGTTCACTGGAAATTGACAAGTGTGAAATTGGTAGTCACCGCGACGTGGAGCCATCGCGTTGTCCCACTAGTTGGGACCTAGAACTTCAGTGCAATGCATCACAATCGTGCAAGGCCACTGGAAATTGACTAATTGGAAATTGGGGTCCTCCGCGATGCGCCACTATCGCAGAGTTCCACTAGAAATTGACAATTGTCAAATAGACCCTCTCCGCGACGCACCAAGCACAAAAATGATGTTGTTTTATGACTTGGACTTAAATTAGCCATAACTTCTTACCCGGGTATCGGATTTGGGTGACTTTTATATCAACAGAAATCTTATCAAATTTCCCATGTGATAAAAAGTCAAAATTGGGGAAATTCTATATTGTTAACACAATACTAACTTATGAAGTCACTTCTCAATCTTTTAGGGCTAGAATTACACCTCACTTGACATGCCCTAAGGTTTATTCTATGAGAGAATTTTGTGGGGTCTTACAATATCTCTCTCTTGGAAGAATTCATCCTTGAATATCACTGGTTAGACTAGGAACACAGGAAAAATAGAGTACACATAGCTGAAGAAATTTTTGTTAAACAGCTCAAAATCTCTCTAAACTCTTGAATGCCTCGGAAATTGCAAGAACTCATGTAAGAATAGATACATAACTGAACTTTAGATTACAAGGGCTGAGTTAAGGTTGAATAAAACCTTTGGATCGAACTGAACTCGTGGAAAAGAGGTGAAGATACTTGGATCGCATGTCTACTTTTGCCTCCTAAGTAGCGCCCTCAACTGAATGGTTCCACCACAACACTTTGACCAAGGGAACCTCTGTGTTCCTCAGTCTACAGATCTGAAAATCTAGGATCTCAAGGGGAATCTCATCGAATGAAAGACTGTTCTGAATATCACCACTTTCTGAAGGATCTACTACAAAAGAATCAGCAATATGCTTTTTAAGCATAGAGACATGAAAAACAGGATGAACAACTGACAACTCTGCGGGAAACTCAACCTCATAGGCTATTTTCCTAACATGGCCCTTTTTACCTAACCTCTTCACCCTTTTCATGGGTGAAATCTTCAAGTACACCAAATCAGCCACTTTAAACTTAAGATCTCTTCTCGTCACATCAGCATATGACTTTTGATGACTCTGAGCTATCTTTAACCTCTCTCTAATCAACTTAACTTTCTCCATAGTTTCAAACACTGAATCAGGCCCAATCACAGAAGCTTCATCCATTTCAAACCAAACTATGGGTGATCTACATCTCCTACCATATAAGGCCTCAAATGGTGCCATCTTGATGCTAGTATGGTAACTGTTATTACAGGCAAACTCTATCAATGGCAATTACTTATCCCAACTACCCTTGAATTCAAGAGCAAACGCCCTCAACATATCTTCTAGGGTCTGAATGGTCCTCTTAGCCTAACCATCTATCTACAGATGAAAAGCGAAACTCAAAAGAACTTGGGTACCAAGACCCTACTGAAATGCCCTCTAAAATTGAGAAATAAATTGAGTGCCCTTATCCAAAATGATAGATGAGGGAACTCCATGCAGCCTGACTAACTCCCAAATATATATTCTAGCATAATCCTTAGATGAATAAGATGTGAGTACGAGCAAGAAATGAGTGGACTTAGTCAGCCTATCCACAACAACCTAAATTGAAGCATGATGACGACGCGAAAGAGGCAACCCGATCACGAAGTTCATATTCGCCACCTCCCACTTCCAAGTGGGTATACCAAACTCTTGAATCACACCACCAGGTTTTTGGTGCTCAACCTTAACTTATTGGCACGTTGCATACTTTGCTACGAACTCGGCTATATCTTTCTACATAACATTCCACCAATAGATTTCCAGCAAGTCGTGGTACATCTTGGCAGTACTGGGATAAATAGAATACCGTGCGCCATGTGCTTCATCCATAATCCTCTGCCTCAGATCATCAACACATGAAATACACAATCTATCTTGCACTCTCAACACGCCATCTCCCCCTTGGGAGAAAACCTCTACATTTTGGTCCTGAACTGACTCCTTCAGTCTGACCAAACTAGGATCCTTGTCTTGCTTCTCCTTTACTTCCAAAACTAAAGAGGATTCAGAACTACTTTGCACCAAAGTAATTCCCTCAGCTGAATCAAGAAACCTAATACCCAATCTATCCAGAAAATGCACATCACGAGCTAACTCCTTCTTACCTTTCTCTACATGAGCAACACTACCTATAGACAATCTGTTAATGGCATCCGCCACTATATTGGCCTTGCCCGGTGATACAACACACTTATATCATAGTCTTTTAACAACTCTAACCACCTATTCTACCTAAGATTTAACTCCCTCTAAGTAAACACATATTACAGGCTCTTATGATTAGTAAACATATCAACATGAACACCATAAAGATAGTGTCTCTAGATTTTCAAAGCAAAGACCACAATAGCTAACTCAAGATCATGGGTTGGGTAATTCTTCTCATGCGGATTCAATTGTCTAGAGGAGTAGTTTATATCCTTACCTTTTTGCATCAAGACATAACCAAAACCAATTCTAGAGGCATCATAATACACCAAAAAACCATCTGTACCATCAGGCAAAGTCAACACAGGGACTGAAGTAAGACGAGTTTTCAACTCCTGAAAACTCTTCTCATAGGAATATGACCACTGGAACTTAACTTATTTTTGGGTCAACCGATTCATGGGAGACGCAATAAAAGAGAAACTCTCAACAAAACGACGATAGTAGACCACTAGACCCAAGAAACTTCTAATGTCAGATGGAGAGATAGGTCTAGGCCAATTTCTTATAGTTTCTGTCTTTTGGGGATCAAATCTAATACCCTCGGCTGAAACGATATGACCCAGAAAGGCTACAGACCTTAGCCAAAATTTGCACTTTCTGAATTTGGTGAACAACTGGTGATCTTTGAGGGTTTGCAAGACAATTCTAAGATGATTCGCATGGTCATTCTCATTACAGGAGTACACAAAGATATCATCTATGAAAAAAAATGACAAACATATCGAGATATTGCTTGAACACTCGATTCATGAGGTCCATGAAGGCGACTGGGGCTTTGGTTAGCCCGAAGGACATGACTAGAAACTCAAAGTGACCATAGCGGGTTTGGAAAGCGGTCTTTGGAATATCACATCCCCTCACTTTAAGTTGATGATAGCCGGATCTAAGGTCTATCTTGGAGAAATAACTTGCACCTTGCAACTGATCAAATAGGTCATTAGTTCTTCAAAGAGAATACTAATTTTTTATTGTGACCTTGTTAAGCTGACGATAGTTAATGCACATACGCAATGAACCATCTTTCTTTTGTACAAATAATACAGGTGCGCCCCAAGAAGAAATACTGGACCTTATGAAACCTTTGTCTAAAATATCTTTGAGTTGATATTTCAACACCTTATGCTCAGTTGGTTCCATACGATATGGTAGAATGATGTGTGAGCCGATGCTAACACATTCGAAGCTTTTAACTCTGAATAATTGTAAAGTCTAAAGCAACTTTTGTTATTTTTGATCATTTTTGTTTGTTAATGCAGATACAATTGATCAGAGAGAAAACCAAAGGAAAGAAGAATAAGACAGTTGAAATCTGGTGGAAATAAGCTGAAATGTATCTGATGATCATTTTGAAGCACCGTCATTCATGGGACAGGCTGTTAAAGTCACCGTCAAGATTAAGCAAAACCTGAGAAGATTAGATAAATTGTGACGATGATTTGGAAGGGCCATCAAATAATTGCATTCTCATCTAAATCGCCGTCAACCAGAGGGCAGAGTATGCTGATTTCCAGTGAAGTGTGACGCCAGTTTGCAAGAGTCGTCAAGATCTTTGACACGCCGTCAGGATTACCATCTAAAGATTCAGAAGATAACAATTCACTGGAACCTTTGAAGATATTTTACACACGTCGTCAGGTTTCTGACACGCCGTCAAAAGCATGGTCATCTAATCTAAAGAAAAAACTGAAACTTTAATTTCATTTCCTTAATTAGGGTTGACTATTTAAAGACTTGTTTTAGGGTTTTGAGAGGAGGATCGATCATTAATTATCAGCCAAGAACTTCTGAAGAGAAGCACGTAACATTGCTTCATCTTTACCATCAAATATTTTTCTTATTTCTTATCAACTATTTTTTATCTTCCACCTTGTGATTAAATTGAAGGAACTACTTGTTGTTTTTTTTACCCATTCGTAAGTTGATCCTTATCATCATGAATTCAATTTGTTATTTTGTTCATCAAATCATGAGCGGCTAATTCCATTAGCCGGATTTATGGAATCCATGTATTAGGGTTTGATATGATGCTAGGTGTTTAACGAATTCAAAGAGTAGTAGAACGTCTTGAGATTTTGTTGTTTTAACTGAAATCTAGTGGTTGCAAACATTAGATTATGCCTTAGGTTTTATTTGCATCTAACGGAGAAATAGACTAGAGGTCGTGAATTATCAATAGGGACTTGGAAGCTACCAACCTTCTGTTTAATGATTGATGTCGTAACTGGATTAATCTACTGGAGATAACATCCTATTGGAAATAGATAAGTTATCTAATTTTGAGAGAATTAGATAATAAATATTTTGGTGAGGTCAAGAGATAAGTCAGAAAGTATCATAGTCAAGGATATTCTGCTGTTTCTACTTACTATAAGAATCCCAAGCATTACCTAGTATTTGTTTAACTCCCAATACCCATGGTGAACATAACTCTAGTTTCTCATTTATATTGATTACAAACACTGAAGTATTGAAAGTGACATTTGGATTTCTGTGAAACTTAAACCCCCATCTTTCGGAAATAGTAAACTATCAGTAAAGCATTTCGTAAACAAATTGAAGTTCAGACCCTATTCCCTGTGGTATTTGACCCCAACCTAGTTGGGTTTTATATTGACAATGACCTCTTACACCCATTCAAGAGTGTAATTTGAGCGTTATCAAAAATGGCGTCGTTGCCGAGGAATACGGTTGTAGACTAAAAGTTTGTACGCGAAAATTTACTGATAGTTAAGTTTCCTTGATTTATGTTTATTTGTTGTTTTTTTTACTATAGGTACTGTGTTGTTTATACCAAACATAAGAAGTTCTGAATAACCACTATTACCAATCAATCCAGAACCTCAGTTGATAGAAAGAATTACTGAACAACAGGAAGCAGAAAGACTAAATGCTATGGCCAGGGCTCAGGTGAATGTGCAAAATTTGGATCAACAAGAATGTCACCAGAACCCTGATGATGAAGACTTGGGTGATGATGAATTTTTGAATCCTCAAAACCCAAGGCGAGTTGAGCAAGTTGTGGCACCAGTGCAACAAAACGTCAATAGAAATCGTCCAGTCTGAGGATGATATGGGCAACAACCTATGCAATATGAGGCTGATGAAGATGATGAAGGAATGGACAGAGCTGGTGCAACAGGTGCTATCATTACTCCTCCGTTGGTACCAAGAGCAAAATTCAGCATAACAAGTACCATGATCCAACTCCAGAATCTGAAGAGGTTATTTGGAGGCTTGCCTGGTCATGATCCTAACATGTATTTGGTGAACTTCACCACCATTTGCAAATACTTTAACAATTCGGGAGTGACCAGAATGCGATTAGGTTGAGATTGTTTCCTTTGTCTCTATCTGGAGAGGCACCAATGTGGTTGAATGAGTTAGAGCCCGATTCTATAACCAACTGGAGAGAGTTGAAAGATGCATTCCTAGAATGGTTCTTTCCATCCTCCAGAAGGGTACAGTTGAGGGACGAAATTAGCAACTTCAGACAGCTTTCGACTGAAGTACTGCACGAAACCTGGGAAAGATTTATGTAGAAATTTTCACAATGTCCGAACCATAATATGATGGACCTGTACTTGATGGAGACTTTGTATAGAGCTTGTAACTCTGTGACAAAGCCTATTGTTGGAAATGATGTAGGTGGTTCGTTCATTGACCTCTCTTTTCTAGATTCTTCTGACATGCTGAATAGAATGACCAAGCAGAGTCGGGCTTGGCACACTAGCGATTCTGTAGTGGCTAGACCGACTGTTGCTGGTGGTATTACTGTGGAACAGCATAGAAGGGATGAGGAATAAGATCAGGACATGGCCCACTTGAAGATACAGATGGACTTGATGGCCAAGCACTTGCTATCCGACAAGACTTAAATGGTTAAGGATGTGGAATCTCAGGGTATTGTGTCTATAGGTGCTGATGCTGAGGCAAACTATATGAAGAATCAGGGGTTTCCGAGGCAATAGCCAAGGGAACCGAGGTCGGACTTTCTATGACAAGCATGATTATAAAGATAGGGAGTAGGGACATTGGAGAAATAATAATGACAGGAGTGGTTTGTATATTCCTCCTGGAAGTCAGGATGCTGCAACGACTAATTCTGGCAAGATGTCCATGGAGGACATGATGGAAAAGATGTTGAAGGGAGATAAAGCTACCAACTCAGGGGTAACTACTATGAAAAGAAAATTTTCTACCCTCAGTTGGTTAGCTCACACTCTGTTTCTATTAAATAGTTGGAACAACAGATGAGCCAACTGTCGGCTACTCTGAACCAGAGAAAAACTGGTACTTTACCAAGTGATATGGTTCAGAACCCGTGGAATAATGTCTCTTTTTTGGATATTAACACTTGGAGTAGAAAGATATTATCTGGACCTTCTATGGGCAAAGCCGCAGAGAAGAAAGTAAATATTGATGAATCAGAAGAAAGCAATCCAGTGGAGTCTGAGAAGATGGATAGTTTTATTAATATTTCATAGAAAGAAGATGAAAAGAAAGGGGAAGTGGTATTGAAAGAAATGCCAACACCACCACCTCCCTTTTCTAAGAGATTGAAGAAGAAAGCAGACAACGAAAAATTTAGCAAGTTCATGGCAATAATGAAACAACTGACAGTTAATGTGCCATTTATAGAGGCACTTGAGCAAATTCCAAACTATGCTAAATTTATGAAGAAATTGCTAACAAAGAAGCAGAAGAAAAGATATGAGCCAGTGAACAACATCCACCACTGTAGTTCTATTTCTTCACAATCCTTAGTGCATAAAAAGCCTGAACCTAGAGCATTTACCATACCGTGCACAGTTAGGTCCATGAAGTTTATCAAAGCTTTTTTTTGACTTAGGAGAAAGTATTAATCTGATGCCACTTGATATCTATAAGAATCTTGGATTGGGGGAACCTACCCCCACAACGATGCATCTTGTGATGGCAGACAGATCGGTGAAACGACCAGTTGGTATATTGCATGATGTGCCGGTAAAGGTGGATGACTTTATTCTTCCTGCAGATTTTGTGCTATTGGATTGTGATGTTGATTTTGAGGTACCCATCATTTTGGTAGACCACTATTAGCCATGGGAAGAGTATTGGTTAATATGGATCTCAATGAGCTAAAGTTCAGGTAAGGAAAAGGGGAAGCCAGATTCAAAATGCACCCTCCTATGAAGCAGTTGGAGGAGATAAATATCTTCTCAGTTGTGGATGTATTCCAAGAAAATCATAATGAGGTATCGACACGGTATCTTGATGAAGTCTGAGTAGTCAAGATAATAAAGTCATGCTGCGACATTAAATCAGGCGTTGTTTGGGAGGCAACCCAATGTTTTAATTTTATTGCACTTATGTTTTTAATATTTGTAGCCAAGAGTCGTACAAAGGAGGTGAATTGGTTTCAGTTAACTTAAGGAGGATTGACGTCATTATTGACGGGATGTCACAAGTATGACAAGCCGTGAGAAATAGCGTCAAAATACTTAAGTTAAATCCCTATTTTGTTATGGCTGAGGAAAATTTTAAAGCTCTATCAGGGATCTGACGCGCTGTGAAAAATGTCAGCAAAGGAGTTGAGCGCAGCTTAAAAAATTCGGGCGAACCCAGCCCAGCCACAGCTGTTCACATTCCCACATACCATAGGTATTTTCCTATTAGTTTTAATTTTCTTTCCTTAGAGAGTTATTTCCCTTTCTTTTTCAAATTTAGTCCTTTCTAAGGTAAAATTTTAAGACTTTCCTTGTTGAAGCCTGAGAGTTAAGTTAAGAAATCTTCTTCCTCTCTTATCTCATTCTTCTCTCACTCACAAGTCTAGGTGCCCAGAGTACATCAGCTAAGTGTCCATATCCAGGTATGAGAAAAACTTCAACTTCATCTTTCTTTGGATCAATTGTGAACTACAAGAAACCTTGGTTTCGAAGGAGTGGGATGAATCCATTGACATTCTTCAAGCTCCGTCAAAAACTAGGGTTTGTAGGAGAATGCGGTATAATTTCTTGGAAATCTCAGTAAAGAACATGACCTAAGTTGAAATTGAGAATATTGGTAGAAGAAAAATTAAGTAAAAAGAAGTTAGAAGTTATAATAATGTATAACGGCAATGTTCACGACCTTGAACCTGTGTGACGGCCATTCAAAAATGCCATCAAAAGATGAGAAAATTTTACAGATTCTGGAAAATGTTGACGACGCTTTTGAAGCATCAAAAAGGTTGTCAAACCTGGGAACTAAAAATATTGTTGATGTTAAACTGAGGTGATCCTTTTTCTTTTCTTGTTTGATTATGAGTACTAATTGAGGATTTAAACGTTATACAAAACTAAGCATAGCACCCAAGAGGAAGAATCTAACCACACCAAAGAAAGCAGCTAAAGAAAGTGTACCTCGACAACTTGTCAATAAGGACTCTGATTATGAAGATGTGGATCCTTTGCTTAGATGGAAAAGAAGGAGGACTAGTCCAAAGACCCCGCCTCCACCTAAGCCTATTGAGGTGGAGGATACTGATGATACTGAGGTGACAACCTCATCTGAGAAAGCTTTCGAGGAACAAGAATCAGAACACTCTAAGCAAGATTTTGAGAGCACTGAACAAGAAGGTGAAACTGAAGATTCTGAGAGGCCTGAAGCTGAAGAAACTGAGTCTGAATCACCATATTTGGAGAAGAAAGGTGATAAGGATTCTCCAGTATGGGGAACTTTGGTGAAATGAAAAATCCTCGAGGTTAGGAACAATGTAAGATGGCAAATCCCTGGGGCTGAAACAATCTATTTGGATAGACTTCGCAGAACAGATCGATGAAGTTCTAGAAGACCAATTGTAGAGGAGAAGAATATTATCACTACAGGGTTGATCAGATGCCCTGAGGTGATGCAAAAACTCAAGGAGTATGGTCTGGAATGGACTACTAGGGAAAGCAGTATTTACTGTCCTTTATTGGTCTGGGAGTTCTACGCGAACTACTAGGCTACGGTGGAAAATATGTGCAAAAAAGGGGATAGAAATTCAGATAAGCCTCTTCTGACCAAAGTTGCAGTACGTGGAGTGAGGGTGGATGTATCAGATGCCACAATAAATAGGTTTCTTTATTGTCCAGCCTTCGTCCCACGAGCCACCTCACCTACATTCTATGCCCGGTTGAAGCATCGGGAAAATCAGTGCAAGATGATAGCGACTCTCATAGAAGATGGGGAACCAGAGTGGTTTAATAATCTGGCAGAAAAGATTACCAAACCGTCTCTAAATTCAGAGGGAAGATTTTGGTTGGGTTGAATAAGAATTCATCTGATACCAACCGAAGGAGACAAAATATTAGGGGATGATCGAGCAATATTGGTTGCAAGCTTGATAGATAGAACCCCCTTGGATTTCAGAGAAATTATAGCGGAAGAGATTAAGATTCGACTCGCAAGACCCAATGCTGCATATCCATTCCCATGTCTGATTACTAGGTTGTGTGAAGCAGCTTATGTACCTGAGATTTTAGGTATTGATGATGAGATACATGACAAGAAGACTCACAACCCTGTCAGCAAAAATGAAATTCGGCTGGGCTTGCGACTTGATTAAGATGCAGTTGGTGCAGCAGATCCTCCAGTCACAGAGACTATTTCAGCACCAGATGTGGGGGTGTAAAGTACCAAAACTGTACCACCACCACCACCAGAACATTCATCTCAGGAAGGTTCAGTACCTCAATGTGTGCCGACTGCTTCAGTTCCTCTAAAAGCAACAAGGTTGGCATTTCAGCCGATTGATATCAGGAAGGTGGCTAGGAAAGCAAATTGGTATGAGGTGCAACTACAGGCCTTCGCCAAACAGTTTCCTACCGCTATGGACAAAAGAATCAAAGTTGCACTCAAAACTTTCATGACTTTTCCTGAGCGGGTGGCAGATCTTAAGAACAAATTTGATGCTCGGGAAAGAGAGATGAAAGATGCTGATCTCGCTACTTTCAAGGTTGCATTGGATAAGGTGAAAGCTGAGGTTGGGATGATTCAGTAGCACTAAATCATGGTGCCAATAAATTCATCAATGCAAGATGTAGAGAAAGACATTCCTATACGTGATCCTACTGCGGATTCCCCGAAGAAAAAAAAGTAAAGGGGGAAAAAAAGGCAAAAGCAAAAGAGATGAGCCTGATAATGAAGAAGAGAGAAAGACTAAAAAGAAAGCAAAGAAAAAGGAAGAGAAGGATAACTTGAAAAGGGCAAGACTGGAGTCTCTGGATGACACAGAGAAATAAGAAGCAACCATCAAATCTAGGGCTGCAGGTGCTTCATCGAGCCAGGCTCCAGCCACTGCAAAGACAGATGCTACGAGTGGGGAAAAGACAGTAGATGATGCTGTAGCAGGGTCGTAGACCCAGGATCCATAAGATTGACTGTCTTCAGGTATATCCTAACCTTAGTGCATTTTAATTTTTATTTTAATTTAAGGGTATAGGAAAATTGTTGTTGTAACATATTCTGTAAATAATTACGAATACTACAAGTACTTGAGGCAGTTAGCTTGTTTTGTAATTTTTGAGTACCTCTCTAGTGGTCTAATCTATCATGAATTGTGTGAATTACATCTAGTGTGACCACTGTGTATCTGTTTGTGGCATTAGTGTGGCAAATAAATAACCTGTAGAAAAAAATGCATGAAACAGATGAGTAGTGATGTGCTATATACTTGTGTGCTATGCGCGTGTAAGGTCTTACTCAGTTCCCATTATGCATAGAATCTAGAAATTTCCCAGTTAGTCATACCATAGTCATAGAATAGGCGTTAGGAAAAGATCATAGGCCGTTTTTGCATGTTAACCCATTTTAGCTTAAATGACCGTCCAAATGTGAAAAATATCCCTTGATCCCTTTTTGTGCCTAAATAGCTCAGTTTTTTCTTATACATATTTCACCTTCCCATTACATCACAATGAACCTATTTTGTCCCTGGTCCTCCTTGGACACTGTGTACCTCGACTTAGGAAAATAACCTAAGTTGGGGGTGGCTACTATAGGGGTGTATGATGCATTATGAGTATGAAGAGAGGTAAAATAAGGAAAATGAATAACAAGTTAGGTGTAGTGAAAAAGAAAATAGAAAAGAGAAAACTGAAAAAGTTAAACTAATGCTTGAACAGACAACACCCATCTTGAGTATACTTGACAAATAAAAGAGGGAAGAAAAAAAGGTCAAAAGTTGAAACCTCGTGAGTTAATGTAGTGCCAAGGAGGTGTAGTCACTATGAAATATCCTTGAATGTCATACCAGCCCCTAGCCTACGTTACAAGATTAGAAAATCCCTATAGTGATCCTAACTGACTTATCTGAAGAATTTGGTACTGGCTATAAGGGCGAGCCTATGGAATTTAATGCGCAATATTGGAACTTCATTCTGATAGTGAGTCTTACGTTCATCCCTATGTCTATACATGTGAATCATAATGAGAAAGGGATTTCTTTGTTGTGAGGGCACAACAAGTATGTTCTATTAACTACTTTGTTCAGAGAATGTAATTTGGGTATGTGCTAGGTTGTTATTGCTGACATTTTTGCCATATCTAGATGCTTGTGAGTTACATGGTTGTTTTAAAATATTAGACACAATTGATTTTATTCTTATTGATCATGGAGATGGTGCATGTATTCTAAACTGATAAGTGTAGTTAGCTGTCGAATTGTACTTTGTTTACTCCTAGTTATGTTTTGGTTGCTTGAGGACAAGCAATTGCTTAAGTTGAGGGTGTTGATGTGTGAGACAAAGATAACACATTTGAAGCTTTTAACTCTAAATAATTGCAAAGTCTTAAGCAACTTTTGTTGTTTTTGATCATTTTTGTGTGTTAATGCAGATACAAGTGATCGGGGAGGAAACTAAAGAAAAGAAGAATAAAACAATTGAAATCTGGTGGAAATAAGTTGAAATGTATCTGACGATAATTTTGAAGCACCGTCATACATGGGACAGGCTGTCAAAGTCACCGTCAAGATTAGATAGAACCTGACAAGATTAGATGAACTATGACAATGATTCGGAAGGGCCATCAAATATTTGACATCTCATCAAAATCGCCGTCAACCAAAGGACAGAGTATGCTCATTTCCAATGAAGTGTGACGCCAGTTTATAAGCGCCATCAAGATCTTTGACACGCCATCAGGATTACCATTTGAAGAGTCATAAGATAACAATTCACTAAAACCTTTGACGATATTTCGTACACGTCATCAGGTGTTTGACGCGCCATCAAAAGCATCATCGTCTAATCCTAAGAGAAAACTGAAACTTTAATTTCATTTCCTTAATTAGGGTTGAATATTTAAAGACTTGTTTTAGGGTTTTGAGATGAGGATCGATCATTAATTATCAGACAAGAACTTCTGAAGAGAAGCACGTAACATTGCTTCATCTTTACTATCAAATATTTTTCTTGTTTCTTATCAACTCTTTTTTATCTTTCACCTTGTGATTAAATTGAAGGAACTAACTGTTATTTTTTTTATCCATTCATAAGTTGATCCTTATCATCATGAATTCAACTTGTTATTTTGTTCATCAAATCATGAGCGGCTAATTCTATTAGCCGAAGTTATGGGATCCATGGATTAGGGTTTGATATGATGCTAGGTGTTTAACGGATTCAAAGAGTAGTAGAACGTCTTGAAATTCTATTGTTTTAACTGAAATCTAGTGGTTGCAAACATTAGATTATGCCTTAGGTTTTATTTTCTTCTAACAAAGAAATAGACTAGAGGTCGTGAATTATCAACAGGGACTCGGAAGCTACCAACCTTCTGTTTAATGATTGATGTTGTAAATGGATTAATCTACCTGATATAACATCCTATTGGAAATAGATAAGTTATCTAAATTTAAGAGAATTAGATAATACATTGTCTGGTGAGGTCAAGAGATAAGTCAGAAAGTATCATAGTCAAGGATATTCTGTTGTTTCTACTTACTTCAAGAATCTTAAGCATTACCTAGTATTTGTTAACTCCCAATACCCATGGTGAACATAACTCTGGTTTCTCATTTATATTGATTACAAACACTGAAGTATTGAAAGTGACATTTGGCTTTTTGTGAAACTTAAATCCCCATTTTTAGGAAACAGTAAACTATCAGTAAAGCGTTTCGTAAACAAATCGAAGTTCACACCCCATTCCCTGTGGGATTCAACCCCAACCTATTTGGGTTTTATATTGACAACAAACGCTTACACCTATTCAAGAGTGTAATTTTAGCGTTGTCATGGAATAGAAATAGGACGAGTATCAGGAAGAAGGTCAATCCCAAATTCTATCTCTCTATCGGGAGGTACCCCTAGGAGATCTTCGAGAAAAACATCTGGAAACTCATTTACAATATCGACTGACTGAATAGTTGGAGCCTCAGACTTAGTGTCTTTAACTCTAACTAGGTGATACATGGAATCTTTGGATATTATCTTTCTGGCTTTGAGATAGGAGATAAAATGACTCTTGGGAGATACCAAACTCCCGAACCACTCAAAAACTGGTTCATCAAGAAATTAAAATTTGACCACATGGGTACGACATTCTATAGACGCATAACAAGAATGAATCCAATCCATACCCAGAATAAGGTCAAAAGATACCATGTCTAAATTTATCAAATTAGCAAGTATGATACTATGAAGAACAGTAACTAAACAATCTTTATACACTTGTTTATCAACAACTGACTCCCCGACGGGTGTAGAAACTAGGAAAGACTTAGGAATCTTTTATGTACTCATTTTGAAATTCATAGTTACAAGTGGGATAACATAAGAGAGACTTGAACTGGGGTCCAACAACACATAAACATCAAGACAAAAGACACGGAGCATACCAGTAACATCATTGGGAGAGGCCTCCTGCTCCTGACTAGATGGTAAGGCATAGAATCTGTTCTGGCACTGGTCACCAGCAGTGCTAGATGAACCACCTTGAGCAGGGGCGGGATGGAGTATAGGAGATGGTTCACTAGTAGCCTATGCCTGATGTCGGGCATCTCTGTTCCCCTATCTATTATGAGGAAAATCTCTAAGTTTGTGGTCCTACTTCCCATAACCAAACCAAACCCTCAGATTTACGAAACAGTCATCGGGATGACTTTAACCACACTTATCACAAGGAGGATAGTGGGTCCTGTTACCAATACTGTTTTGCAAGTTAGACATAAAATATCTACCCCATTGATCCTACCTGCTTCTAGACACAGGAGCAATAGCTGATAAAGGCGCTGGCATAGACGGACGCCTCTAAAACTGAGGATGGATTTCTTTATGGAACCTAGGCTATCTAAACTTGTGTTGCTCAGATCTATCCCTCTTGTTACCCCTCACTCGATCTCTCTCCTTAATCTTATCCGCCTTTATCTATTGGGCATGCGTCATCAACCTAGACTGATCCATATCCCTATGCAGCATCGCAGTCCTACATTCCTTCAGTACTAACCCAGAAACATCTGTAACAAACTTTCTCATACTAGCCTGCGTGTCAGAAATTAAATTAGGAGCATACTTGTACAACTGATTGAACTTCAAGCAGTACTCCTTAACAATCATGGAGCCCTGCTTCAAGTTTGGAACATCTGCCAAGTCATAGGAGCAGCATTTTCACCTCTACCTATCCTCCACGATACAACCCAATCATAAGAAATGTCCTTCAGCCTGTAGGATTCCAACTCAACACTTTCTTCCTCATAAACATACATCACCTGCATGATCTTTCTCACCTCCTCAAGGTATAACTGTGAGTCCTCATCTTCCTTAGACCCATAAAACTTTGGCGGATTCATCTGCAGGAAATCGTGGATCCTATCCACAACTACATCACCTCCCTGATGATTAGCAACTGCGGCCTGGTTATTGGCCCGAACATTGACGGTGACTGCTTGGGCTAAAGCCTGACAGGCTTCTTGAAACTCGACATGAGACACAGTCTCATTCAGAGTATCAATAGGTGGGGGTTTCTCATTATCATTCCTGTGGGTATTTGCTCTTTGGAGAGGCATTTTTTCAAATAGAAGAGCATAAATTATTAGATGAGGGGGACAACTATAGGCACGATAGAATCCAAAAGAAAGAAATAACTTTTCCAAAAACGTCTTGTAGCCTCTTGCTCATAGATGTGGCACGCTACAAACCAATGATCAAGACTCTAAGCTAAACCATAGGCTTTGATACCAAGTTTGTAACGACCCAAAATTGCCTCCCGGGATGTCACACGGTGCTTAAGGATACAAGTATCCCCAAGCTAACCCTTTGAGCCTGTTTATACTAATAACACTCATTTCAAGATGAAATAATTCAAACACTAACATAGTCATATCATATGAAAGGAAATACGGAGAAAATGCTCCGTCCAAATGACAAAGAAATACCGGAAACCTCAACACAACCATACTCTGATAACTAGTCTGACAAAGCCTCTACTAATCCATGAACTAGAGAGAAATTAGGATAGGTCCCCAACTGACTCAAAATGAATTGGAAATAACAACATACTCTCTCAAAATATTGAAATAACTGAATATAGGTCCTCGAACCATGAGGACTCACCACTGTAGAAATGTAGTTAGAGGTACACAGAAGTCACTGATAAGGTTAGGACTGATAACCTAAACCTACATAATAAAACAATGTAGCACATAGACGTATATGTGGATCAACACTTGGGAATGTACTGAGTATGTGGAGGGTGCATGTATTTATCTAAAAAAAATCAATAGTCTTTAATCAAATCATGCATGTAATAAGTAATGACTCACATGACTTGAATAAGTATAAAATGTGAAGCTCATGAATCATGTAAAATGGAACATGTAACACAATCTTGTGAGTCATTATACTTTCAGCTTTGAAATTTGTACTCTTCTCTTATTCTCATTACTCAAGGCTAAAGGAAAATTTAAGAAATACTTTCAACTCATGCATATGTCTCATGGAGAATAAAAATTCTTCAATGCTCAAGAACTCATAACTCTTTTGAACTCACATACTTGGAATTCCAAATCATATAACTTTGGAACATACTTAAAGGCATTTCATTCACGTTAGGAAAATATCTCATTTCAAACTTTAGGGAAAAATATTCTATCTCAATGGAAAATATTTTATTTTAGGGAGTTTCTCTTAACTGACATAAACCATGTGAGCTACATGGAGTCCAACGTTTTGTCCTCCTAAGAAAGAGACCTCACGTTTAGGAGAGGCATCATACTATTGCCAGGGAGTATAACATAGGTCCAGTGATCACTAAACAAAATCGACCTCAAGCCCAATATCAACTCGGTATTAGGCCCAATGATAATCATAAACGCAACCTCAGGTACAACCTACGGTGGCACGTAATTTTGGGGTAAGAAACCGTAGTAACTTACCCGTTAGGTGGAAAATACTACTCCCTTTAGATTATTTACGCTCATCTCATAAAAATCAACTTTTAGAAAAAATCTTATGGTTCACCATGAACCCAATAATCAAATTTGTACTCTCATGCAGGAAAGTGGATTTTAAAGCACAATGACCATTAGGTCAAAACATTTCTCTACAATCTCAGAATACTCAAATCATGGGTGCTTATAGAACAATAGTTCATAAAATCTCAAGTCTCAAGTAGGGCGTAATAACCCATAATTCAATCTTGTGTTAAAACTCATCAAAAGCATAATAGATAGCATATAGACTCATAACTCATGTAGAAATTTAGAAATAGTAGCAATTTATCACAAAATCTCAACATAGTCATATACTTCAATGTTTCAAACATTTCAACTATTAACTTCTCGAGGATTAAAATCATGGGGTATAGACCCAGCTTCAATTTCTCAAGAAAACATGTCAAAATCATGTCATTAGACTCTCAATTAAAGAGAAACATCAAAAGCTTGCAACCAATAACAATGGGTGAAAAACCCCAATTCAATTTCTTGTAAAATCTCATAAATTGTAGAGAATTGTAGTTTAAATAAGCTTTTGGGTACAAGGGTGAAAGGATTACCCTTGTTCAAAACCCCACATACCTTGAATTAGAAGATTTGGATGAAATCTCGCTTTTGGGATTCTATTCGTACTCTTGAATGAGGGTTCTTTAAGCCCTTGACTTGGGAACCTAGAATCTTGACTCAATTAAGAAAATCTATAATGGATTCTTAAGATTCTTGGAATTTTTGGAAGAAGTTTTGGATACTTAGGGTTTATTTAAGAGAAAACTTGAGAGAGACTCCATAGAATGCTTGTAAATTACCTTGATTTGGTGTTTGCATGGTTTAAGAGGCTTGGAAAAAGTCCAAAGTGCCCTTTTTAACTTCTGTAGAAAGATGGAAAAAAATATGAACAGGGAACCTGATTTCATAGGCCACCACGATGCGCCACTATCATGGAGGCTCACTAGAAATTGACAAATGGGAAATTGGTAGTCACCATGATTCGGAGCCATCGCATTGTCCCACTAGTTAGGACCTAGAACTTCAACGCGATGTGTCACAATCGCGCCAGGCCACTGGAAATTGAATATTGGGAAATTGGGGTCCTCTGCGATGCACCACTATTGCGGAGTTTCACTGGAAATTAAAAACTCTCAAATAGACCCTCTCCGCGACACGCCAAGCACAAAAATGACATTGTTTTACGACTAGGACTTAAATTAGCCATAACTTCTTCCCCGGGTATCAAATTTGGGTGAATCTTATATCGATGGAAAGCTTATCAAATTTCCCATGTGATTAAACATCGAAATTATGGAAATTCTATATGGTTACCATAATACTCACTTAGGAAGTCACTTTTCAATCTGTTAGAGTCGAAAATACATCTCACTTGACACACCCTAAGGTTCATTCTATGAGAGAATTTTGTGGGATCTTACAATGATAGTGTACTCTTTTACAACTTTTGTTTAAAGCTTTTTGCAGGAAATCTTCATTCTAAGTGGTTAGACCCCTTTTTGAGTTCTAGTGTTTACCCTAGTGGTCCTATCAAATTCAAAGATCTTGAGAAAAAGAATTTTGTAGTAAATGTCCAAAGGGTGAAACAATACAATATGAGAGTTCCCAAGGTGGCCAAGGTGGAGTTGGTACATTTCAAAAATCCTACATGTGATAAAAGAGAGTCGTGTTGTGACGTTAAATTAGGCGCTTGGTGGGAGGCAACCCATACTTTACACACTTATTGCAGTTTTGATGTTTTGTAGGTATTTTGACACAAGTTGGAAGTCCAAAAAAGTAGGGGGGAAATAGAGTTCGAAAGTGGCAGTTATGCAGAAAAAATAGAGCAAAAATATGGAAAAATCAGCCTCGATTACTGCAATTGCCGTCTGAGGGTCACGATCATGGTACATCCTATCACTATTGCAATAGTCTAAATATATATATATATATGATTCATGTTGATTCTTAGGGGAGTCCTTTTTAACCCTTGTATTTCTTTTAGATGCTGCAGTGAAGGCACTACAACTCTTTAAGTTGGGGGTGGAGTTACATTTGTGTCCAGGAATCATAATCTAAAATCTCACCCAAAAGAATAAATATTGTTGTGTTTATATTGATTGATCTCGGATGAGACTTTCATTATGCGGATTGAGGGAAGTTATTCTTAATGGAAGTGAAGTAATCTAAAAAGGATTAGAAAGGGAAAAGAAGTGCAAAAGCTGGAAAAGCAGGAGTAGGATCTAACCTCAGTTACTGTGATCGTGGTCTGAGGTCCACGATCACGACCAGTCAAGACTAGTCAGAGCCATTGATCACAAAGGACTCACCGCGATAGCGGGAGTCTTGATTGCAATCATCTAGGGCGATCGTAGCAGCACGAGCTTATGTCATGGGGATGATTTTTAATTTCATGAAACCAACCCCAAATCCCTTAAATAGAAAAAAAACTTTCATTTTTGGGCATCTTCCCAACTAGAATTGAACTTTGAACAATTTAAACACATACCAAATTGGGGAAATTTATTGTGGATAATTTCTCAAGTAGTTTTGGTTGTAATTGAAGTCTGATATTGGATTACTCTTACTTTCACTTCCCATGGAAGAATTGAATGATACTTTTGGTATATTTCTTTCTTTTAACTTCATGAGTAGCTTAATATTTATCTTGGTATTATGTCGAAATAGGATGCAAATATATGTGGGTTGTGATTTATTAATGTAGATTCTTAGTTGTTGATAATGGGTTTCACTAATGTTTTCTTGATTGAGTTGGAATTTGTGGGTGAAAACCTCAAATTCCTAAAATAGATTTGTGGCTAAAAACCTGAAATTTCTAAAATCTCACATCATCTTTGAAAGAGGAATGTGAGTATACTTTTGGATCCTACATCATCCCTTAAAGAGGAATATTGGTAAGAAGGCATTAGTGAACAAAAGTTAGATATATCTTATTCCCCTTCCATTATCATAGAAATAATGGTGGATTAAGAATTAGCTAGGTCATAGGCATCTTCTTAGAAATAGGGATGCCCTATTGAGATATTGGGTGGATTTGCTTGCCACATCCATGAGGTACCAAAATGGTCCATGAGTGATAATCTTGAGGTTTGGTTGATAAACTATAATAAAGAACCCCTAACCTAGACTACCCTTGTAGTCATTAACTAGAATTTGTATTTGATTGTCATGAACCCATATATTATTTGCCTCTATGAAGACATAATCCCAAGACTTTTTCTCATATTGAAATCTTAGCCATATGTGTTTCCTTAAATTGGTAGTTTGATTAGATTTGGTAAAATAACTTTCTAAACCAATCCTTCCTTTCCAATTCATGTATTTTATTTTATTTACACTATTGGTATATACTTAGACGCTCTCAAAACCCATAGGACTTGAATGCTAGATTTTCTACTCGGGGATTCAACCCCAACTCACGTTGAGTTAACAAACTTGACAACGATTTCCTTACCTATTTTTTATGGAGTAAGTTAAGCTTGATCAATTGTAAATTATGATAATTCCTCTAGAGAGTAATTGTCTAACGGTATTATGTCTTCATCGTATGTGATGATTTTTTTGTTATATACTATGCTCCTTATCCTACCATTGTAGTTTGACTATC
The DNA here is from genome assembly GCA_030864215.1 of Capsicum pubescens. Classification (NCBI taxonomy): domain Eukaryota; kingdom Viridiplantae; phylum Streptophyta; class Magnoliopsida; order Solanales; family Solanaceae; genus Capsicum; species Capsicum pubescens. The sequence continues at coordinate 202,782,318 of CM061546.1, read as the reverse complement.
ACAATGCATGCAGACAAGTGTCAATGATTTGGGCTAAAAAGGAATATCTTCTAAGAAATTTGAAATCCATTCATCTTCTTCACCAGTCTTATCTAAAGCAATAAATTCAGATTTCATTATAGAGTGAGTGATACATATTTGTTTGGATAATTTCCAAGAGACTTCTCCTCCACCAAGAGTAAATACATAACCACTTGTGGATTTGAATTCATTTGATCCGATGATCCAATTTACATCACTATATCCTTCAATTTCTATTGGATATTTGTTATAATGTAAACCATAGTTTTGAGTATGTTTTAGATACCTCAAAACTCTTTTCAATGTCATTCAATGAGTTTGACTGGGATTACCTCTGAACTAACTTAGCTTACTAATTCCACATGCTATATCTGATCATGTACAATTTATAATATACATCAAACTTCCCAATAGTCTTCTATTATCCAGTTATGAGTTATTTCATCTTCATTCTTTTGAAGTGCAAAATCTTAGTGTCTTGACAATATTTAGAATCTAAATACTTGAACTTGTCAAGTACCATTTTCAATGTAATAAGACTATGACAAAGCTAAACCTTGTGGAGTTCTATGAATTCTCCCTAAGATCACAACAACAACTCAAAGATCTTTGATATCAATTATGATATCTAGTATATTCTTAGTGCATTTATGTTAGAAATGTTTCAACTGATTATCAATATGTCATTAACATAAAAAAATAATGACGTTATGATTTGGAGTGACACAATGCAAATAAATTTGTCACACTCATTAATCTTAAATCTATTTGTCAATATAGTTTGCTCAAACTTTGCATCTCACTATTGGGTGCTTATTTTAGTCCATAAAGTGATTTGATAAATTTGCATACCTTCCTTTCTTTACCAAGAACTACAAACTCTTTGAGTTGTTCCATATAATTTTCTTTCTCCAATTCCCCATTTAAGAAACTTATTTTACATTCATTTGATGAATTTCAAGACTATATACCGCCACCTAGTGGAACCAACATTTGAATGGATGTAATCTTTGTTACTGGTGAGTATGTACTGTACTAATTAAATCCATCTTTTTCATCTAAATCCTTGAATGACAACTTTTGCATTATATATTTCAATATTTCCATCATCTTTCATTTTCTTTCAAAGATCCATTATATACCTAAAGTTTTATTTTCTTGAGGAAGATCAACAAACTTCCAAGTATAATTGTTCCAGACTAAATCAATCTTAGCATTGGCATCCTCTTTCCAAAGGGATAAATCCACAGAAGATATGACTTCTTTGAACGTTTGAGGCTCATTCAAGAAGAAAATTTTAAAATCTAATATGAAGGAAGCTTTGACATTTACTATGGCTTGGATTCTCCTTATTAAGTACATTTTCCTTTGTTTCTTTCTGGGGGTGTTTAGACTCTCACTAGAACTCACATCTATTTTTACATGGATAAATGTGTTCAAACAACTCAGTGTTGTCTTATTCAATTACCATATTATCATGAATACCTAGGTGTTTGAATTTATGCACCAAAAATCAACATGCATTGTTATTTTTAGAATATTTAATAAAAATAGAGTCCATAGTATTTGGTCCTATCTTGATCCTTTTAGGTGTGGGAACTTGGACTTTAGCTAGACACCACCATACATTGAAATATTTCAAGTTGGATTTCTTTGCTTTCTATTTCTTAAATGAAATATATTATCTTACTATGGAGAATTTTATTGAGTATTCAGTTTGCTGTAAGGATAGCTTCCCCCCATCCCCCAAAAGTTTTGCAGTAAACCTAAAAATATAACTATGGCATTTATCATTTTTTTCAATGTTTGGTTTATTCTTTTCACAATTCCATTTGACTGAGGTGTGTAGGGTAGTAGTTTGATGACATTTCCATTTTTCCAGCATATATCTGTATAAGGAGATTCATGTTTTCTACCTTATCACTTCTTATCATTTTAATATTTTTATATAACTAATTCTCAACTTCAATTTACACTGCGGAAATGCTTCAATTGCTTCATCCTTACCTCTCAATAAATAAACATATCAATATCTAGTGCAACCATTGTAAAATTTAAGAAATGTTTTTCCTACTGCGAGATAGTGTTGACTTGAGATCACAAATATCTATGTCAATTAATTCTTAAAGATTGGAATTTCTTTCAAGAGATTCATAAGGATGCATAGAAGACTTAAGTTCAACACATATACACCATTATGACTTATTTTCCTTAAAGTAAGGATATACTTCTAAACTAATTTGTTTTTACAAGATTTTTAATTGACATATCCTAAATGCCCATGCCACAAATCATTTCACTCAAGCAAGTAAGAAGAAGTCTTAGCTATATTTATTTTAATAGTCATTACCTACATATATTTCATTCTTACTTATTAAAATTTTCTCCAATACACATATACTTAAAACCACTTTTAACTAGAAATGTTGTAGAAACCAAGTTCTTCCTAGTATTAGGAATATGGAGAACATTATGGACAGTCAATACCTTGTCAGAAGTTTTTTTATGGAATATCTTCCTGATTTCTTCAACGTTGGTTGTTGCAGTATTTATCATTAATATCACTTTTTTCGGAGACCAATGGTATAATAGAAAGAAAAAACTTTTTTGACCACACAAATATGTTAGGTGGCTTGTAAAGCACACCTCTATTCATTTGAGTTTCCAACTAAACTACATTTAGTGAGCATAGCATACAAATTTTCAATCTCTTCAGTTACTTCTCAAGGTTTATCCGATTCTTTTTCTTGTTCTTCTTTATAACTTGACAATTTGGAGCTTTGTGGACAACTTTACTATACTTGTAGCAATTGCCTTTGATCCTTTTCTTGTTTTGCTCTTTCTCTTCTCTATATGGCTTCTTCACCCTTTTATTATTAGGATAATTATCCATAACAAGATTTGTACCCATTATTATTGATTTCTTATGTAACTTATTGTCATATTCTATGTTGAGATGAATGACAAGATATTTCATATCAGAAAATTAATTTTCAAGCATTCTTTCTTCAGGAACATAGGAATCTCTACTTGTTAACCTTTGCATTTCAAGAGTGTTTAGTCAAAAGAGCATCATTTGTTGCCAACATTAAAACTTCACCCGAGAAAGTTTATTTGATTTCTTTACTGATACCATTGCCGAAATGCAATACTGGTTGTCATTTGGACAATAACATTCAGAATTGAACTAATCTGATGTTCAGTTTCACTCATCAATCTTTGATTCATAATTTAGTATTTTTAAAATATTAACAATAAAGACTTCATCTTTATACAACTTGTTTCTAGTCAACAATAAAGTTTTTATGTTCTTCAAATTACTAAACGAATGAACTTTAAATCTTGATAAAGTTTTAATATTATTTTAATCAAAATAATATTCATAGAAAATAAAAAATCATGGGTTTTAAAATCAAGAAATCAATAAAGAGAGTTTAATGAATTGGTGATGTTTTTATTTTCTTCACACTGAATTTCCAATCTTACATTTAGATCAAATTTGTATACTCTTCCAACTGATGAGTAGAAAATCAAAATATTTTTTTCTCCAAAAACCATACTCAATACCGATCAAACAAGTAGTTATAATTTCCTTAAGATTGTTATTTTCATTAAGTAAAATCAGTATTCAATATTTTGAACTTCAATAATAAGTTCATACTAAATTATGAACATCCTAACAAAGTTCTATCTATGTATTCACAAATATGAACTTCAATAATAAATTCAAACCAACTTATGATCAACAAAATGAAGTTCAAACTATTTTAGAAAAAATAGTAAATAAATAAAGATAAAGATGAATAGTAATCACCCTCCAGGTTATTTCTTAGTACCTATGGAATTTTAGTAATTCATGCCTTCCCATAGTGGCTACAGGTCATTTAGGACTGGCCAAAACTGTTGGTTCAATTTTGAATAGCTTATTTTGATATTAGGCTCATTTTCTTATTTTAAAGCTTTCACTATTAAAGAATTTGTCTCATATCAAAACTGATACTAAATGGTGTCGAGTGAGAATTCCAATTGGGCCGTTATCTTTGAAATATTTATTTTAGTCTAGGTGACCCTTGGTTTGAGTTTTGAGACTTTCAAACTCATTTTAGGCTATTGGGTGAAAATAGGTTAAAATAGAACTATAGGTCTGGGGCTCATATTCAATCGAAATAGCTTTGGATGAAAATTTTGATGGCTTTTTTGAGTCTAGAATATTGTATTTGGTCAGTTAGTATAGTTCATTTCCATGCACCGTGTTCCAAATAAATTTTGAGAACCCAAGAGAAGTCCATAAAAACTTAGCTCTTTGCTGGTTTAACAGTATTTGGAGCAACCAAGTTTTGGCCTTTGCATTTGTGGGGCTTAGCTACATTCATGAAGGTCAAGGAATCTTGACCTTTTCATTATTGATATAGCTTTTGCATTTGCAAGGAGTAAGACAGCCTAGATGGCTCAGTTTTTTTATTCACACTCGCAATAGACCGAACACATTCGTGAAGGCCTAGTCTGGGTTGTATCACATTCACAACGCATGCGCTACATTTGTGAAGGGCATTGCTATAGTAGTACAAACTCATCCTTCCCAATCCCTTTCATTATTTTAAGCCTCATTTCACCATTTATGGAGCTTGGTGTGTGAAAAATTATGGGAAATCATCCATTGAGGCTAAGGTAAGCTAATCTAAAACGTTTTGATCATTTTCCATTATTTTACCACATAAAATTCTACCCCTCTTCTTCTAAATCCCTAGATTATTTCTTTGAATTCCTCAACCTTAGGGGCTGAGCTGAGCCTAGATTTATGCTCCATTTGTGTTCAGTTTTTGATCATACAGTCTTTATCATTTGAGTGATCTCATGATGGATTCAATTTTGAGATTCCATGGGCACCAATTTTTTATCAAATTCTTGTTTCAAAATTTTATATTATAATATAAGCATCATTTTACTCATACTAATGCATAGATTATGATTTTGATAGTGTTAAGATGTTTTGGTATTATGGAGAAAAGATGATCTTGAGAATGCAATTTGGCATTGAGGTAGGCTTCAATCTACTTTTGTCTATTAGGTTGTGTATTTATAGATTGCATTCCAGGTAGGTATTATTGGCTACATTTCTATGTAGTAATATCATGACTTGATCTATGTAGGGATTTAGAATAGAATTGTGATCCAAAGTTTAGCCTGGATCACTCACTACCGTTGTAGGGCCCTATTACTTGGATTATAAACTTGATGACCATAGATTGACACGAAGGACACCCTTTAGTATTAGAATTACCATATTACTTAGTGAACTGGATGGTATTCCCTGATTAGATACTTTTAGTATCTTTATGCCCGTGTGTATCTTAGCTTTTGAATAACGATGTTGGCATATATTTATTTATATATATTGTTTGTACCTAGGTTGTGGTTATGATATTAGTTCCATACCAGGTTAGTATTTTATCCTTATAAAGGATGTGGTTATAATTATGGATATGTAGACACTTAAAGTTATATTATGTAAATACTGGTGATAGCATGTATAATTTAGACGCATTTAGGCTATTTAGTGGAAAGGTTCCAGTTAAAACCTTGGTTTTACTATCATTATCTAAAAAGGATTTATTCCCATTTTTTCTTAGCTTCAGTATTGATTCTTTAAAAATGGAAGTCAATTTCCCTTTATTATGAAATTCTGACATTTTAAACAAAATGTATTACTTTTGAATTTAGATTGAGGTTGATTCTGATCCATACTTTGTACACTCATTTTATTACTACTTATTCACTTTGGTTGAGGGGTATTTTGATCATTCTATATTACCATACTATTTTAGTCTCAGACTTAATCTCGGGAAATATATTTACAAATATAAACTTATTCAGTTCTAGTTCTAGTCTAACCTTTCTTATTATACTTTATATAGCTTATCCATACTATATGGGGTATATTTTTTTATCTTGGTTATTAAAATTCTTAGTTCAATAACAGGTAGTGTATACGGATATCTCAAATCCCTTATGGCCCCTTCATCTTCTGAGCCACAGTACTGGAGAAGGATGGTAGTCATAGGTCCTGTCTTTGGGAGTTACTGAGCTAGAGAAGGTGTATATACTTGGTATATTATGTTACTTATGTTAGATAGACTACTTGATTCATTTTACATCGCTTGGTTCTCTTTATGAATATCATTCGTTCATATGCATTGCCTATCCCCAGTATAGATATTTTACGTTTGTATCAATCATCCTTGTGGCATTTGTATTGATATAAGTTATGGTTGTTACTTGTTGATCTATTTTTTGTGCTTCTCCGGGATTATGGGGGCTGATTAGGGTTTTTGGTTATTCGGGCTAGCCAGTTAAATTATTATTGTACATTATTGTATAGCTCATGATAAGATGGTTATTGGCCGGTACCCGAAATTAACAATACATTTCTGGTACCTTTTCTCTATTATGGTAATATATATTATTGTTAAGTTTACTCATTATTAGTCACACCTTTGGTTAGAGGCTTTGACTATGCTAGTACTAGCTTCCCTAATTTGGCTATGATCCTCATGATGTTAGGTTGACTCCCTCTAGCTAGCAATTTCAGTTTGGTTATGTATCTGTATATATATATATATATATATATATATATATATATATATATATATACATACATATATATATACTAGATATTGGATCACGTGCCAGCACGGGCCCAATATGTTATTTTTCGGATACTATATATTTTTTTGTTCTAATTTATGTGACACTGATGAAATATTTGATAAAGTCAATAAAATTTGTTATATATAGTTTAAGATATTTTAAGTTGTTAATTATATTATGATTTATACGACTTTCTACGTAATTTTCACGTAATATTCTTCTATCCCAATTAATTTGACATCGACAAAATTTGAAAAGTTAGGCATATTTTTATACATCTTTCAAATATTTTAGATTGATAATTATTGTGATTTATATTATATTTCATGAAATTTTCAAATAATGTATCCTAGTTAATGTTGCATTATTGTGATTTATATTACTTTTCACAAAAATTTTAAATCATATATCTCAATTTATGTTGCACTAATAAAATTTTGAGTCAACCATAACTTTGTATGTGTCTCCAAATAATTTAAATTAATAATTATTATAATTTCTAATATATATTATACATTTTTCAAATATGTAATAAGTTAAAAGTAAAAATAAAATAATTACATTAAAATGTCCGAAGGGTGAAACCATACAATGTGAGAGTTCCCAAGGTGGCCAAGTTGGAGTTGGTGCATTTCAAAAACCCTACATGTGATAAAGGAGAGTCGCGCCATGACGTTAAAATTAGGCTTTTGGTGGGAGGCAACCCATACTTTACATACTTATTGCATTTTTGATGTTTTACAGGTGTTTTGACACAAGTTGGAAGTCCAAAAAAGTAAGAGGAAAATAGAGTTGGAAGGTGGCAGTTGTACAGAAAAAATAGAGTAAAAATAGGGAAAAATCAGCCTTGATTACTGTGATTTCCGACTGAAGGCCGCGATCGTGGTACATCCTATCACTATTGCAATAGTTTAGATATATATATATATATATGATTAATGTTGATGCTTAAGAAAGTCCTTTTTAACCCTTGTATTTCTTTTACATGCTGCAGTGAAGGCACTACAACTCTTTAAGTTGGGGGTGGAGTTACATTTGTGTTCGGGAATCGTAATCTAAAATCTCACCCTAAAGCATAGAGATTGTTGTGTTTATCTTGATTGATCTTGGATGAGCCTTTCATTATGTGGATTTGAGTGACGTTATTCTTAATGGAAGTGAAGTGGGGTAAAAAGGATCAAAAAGGGAAAAGAAGTGCAAAAGCTGGAAAAGCAGGAGTAGGATCTAGCATCAGTTACCACAATCGTGGTCTGAGGTCCACGATCACGACCAATCAAGACTAGTTGGATCCAGCGATCGCAAAGGACTCACCGCGATTGCGGGAGTCTCGATTACAATCAAGCTGGGGCGATCGCCGCAGCACGGGTTTATGCCAAGGGGATGATTTGTAATTTCATGAAACCAACACCAAATCCCCTAAATAGAAAAAAAAACCTTTAATTTTTGGGCATCTTCCTAACTAAAATTGAACTTTGAACAATTTAAACCCATACCAAATTGGGGAAATTTCTTGTGGATAATTTCTCAAGTAGTTTTGATTGTAATTGAAGTATGATATTGGATTACTCTTAATTTCACTTTCCATGGAAGCATTGAATGATCCTTTTGGTATATTTCTTTCTTTTAAATTCATGAGTAGCTTAATATTTATCTTGGAATTATGTCCAAACAGGATACAAATATATGAGGTTTGTGATTTATTAATGTAGATTCTTAGTTATTAATGATGGGTTTCACTAATGCTTTCTTGATTGAGTTGGGATTTGTGGGTGAAAACCTCAAATTCCTAAAATGAATTTGTGGGTAAAAACCCCAAAATTTCTAAAATCTCACATCATCTTTGAAAGAGGAATGTGAGTATACTTTTGGATCCTACATCATCCCTTAAAGAGGGATATGGGTGACAAGGCATTAGTGAACAAAAGTTAGATATACTTATTCCCCTTCCATTATCATAGAAATAAGGGTGGATTAAGAATTTGCTAGGTAATGGGCATCTTCCTAGAAATAGCGATGCCCAATTCAGGTATTGGGTGGATTTTCTTGCCACATCCATGAGGTATCCAAAATGGTCTACCGGTGATAATCTTGAGGTTTGGTTTATAAACTATAATCAAGAACCCCTAACCTAGCTTACCCATATAGTCATTAACTAGAATTTGCATTCGATTGTCATGAACCCATGCATTATTTTCCTCTATGAAGACATAATCCCAAGACTTTGTCTCATATTGAAATCTTAGACATATTTGTTGCCTTAAATTGGTAGTTTTATTAGATTTGGTAAAATAACTTTCTAAACAAATCCTTCCTTTTCAATTCATGTATTTTATGTTGTTTACACTATGGGTATATACTTAGACTCTCTCAACACCCATAGGATTTGAATGCTAGATTCTCTCCTCAGGAATTCAACCCCAACTCATGTTGGGTTAATAAATTGACAATCATTTCCTTACCCATTTGTTATGGAGTACATTAATCGTGATCAATAGTCAATTATGATAATTCCTCTAGAGAGTAATTGTCTAACGGTATTATGTCTTCATCGTATGTGATGATTTTTTTGTTATATATTGTGCTCCTTATCCTACTTATAGCGGTTTAACAATCATAATGCATGCAAACAGGTGTTAATGATTTGGGCTAAAAAGAAATATCTTCTAAGAAATTTAAAATCCATTCATCTTCTTCACCAGTTTTATCTAAAGAAATAAATTCAGATTTCATTATAGAGTGAGTGATACATGTTTGTTTGGATAATTTCCAAGAGACTGCTCCTCCACCAAGAGTAAATACGTAACCACTATATCCTTCAATTACTATTGAATATTTGTTATAATGTAAACCATAGTTTTGAGTATGTTTTAGATGCCTCAAAACTCTTTTCAATGTCATTCAATGAGTTTAACTGGATTACTTGTGAACTAACCTAGCTTATAATTTGCACATGCTATATCTGATCATGTACAATTTATAATATACATCAAACTTCCAAATAGTCTTTTATTGTCCAGTTGTGAGTTATTTCGTCTTCATTCTTTTAAAGTGCAAAACCTTGGTATCTTTACAATATTTAGAATCTATATACTTGAACTTGTCAAGTACCTTTTTCAATGTAATAAGACTGTGACAAAGCTAAACCTTGTGGAGTTCTATGAATTCTCCCTAAGATCACAACAACAACTGCAAGATCTTTGATATCTAGTATATACTTACTGCATTTATGTCAGAAATGTCTCAAATGATTATCAATATGTCATTAACATAAAAAAATAATGACGTTATGATTTGGAGTGACGCTAAAGAAAAAAAAATTATCACACTCATTAATCTTAAATCTATTTGCCAATATAGTTTGCTCAAACTTTGCATCTCACTGTTGGGTGCTTATTTTAGTGCATAAAGTGATTTAACAAGTTTGCATACCTTTCATTCTTTACCAAGAGCTACAAACTCTTCGAGTTGTTCCATACAATATTTTTTCTCCAATTCTCCATTTAAGAAAGTTATTTTGACATACATTTGATGAATTTCAAGACCATATACCGCCACCTAGTGCAACCAACATTTGAATGGATGTAATCTTTGTTACTAGTGTGTATGTACTGTATTAATTGAAGCCATCTTTTTTGTCTAAAGACTTATTGACAACTTTTTCCTTATATATGTCAATATTTCCATCATCTTTCATTTTCTTTCGAAGATCTATTATATACCTAAAGTTTTATTTTCTGGAGGAAGATCAACCAATTTCCAAGTATGATTGTTCCATACTGAATCAATCTTAGTATTGTCATCCTCTTTCCAAATGAATAAATCCGCAGAAGATATGACTTCTTTAAGCGTTTGAGGCTCATTCAAGAAGAAAGTTTTAAAATTTAATATGAAGGAAGCTTTGACATTTACTACGCCTTGGATTCTCTTTATTAAGTACATTCTCCTTTGTTTCTTTCTGGGGGTGTTTAGCCTCCCACTAGAAACTCATATCTAGTTTTACATGGATAAATGTGTTCAAACAACTCAGTGTTGTCTGGTTCAATTACCGTATTATCATGAATACCTAGGTGTTTTAATTTATTCACCAAAAATCAACATGCTTTGTTGTTTTTTAGAATATTCAATAAAAATAGAGTCCATAGTATTTGGTCCTATCTTGATTCTTTTGGGTGTGGGAACTTGGACTTTAGCTATACTCCACCATACATTGAAATATTTTAAGTTGGCCTTCTTTCCTTTCTATTTCTTAAATGAAATAGATTATCTTATTATGGAGAATTTTATTGAGTATTCAGTTTACTGTAAGGATAGCTTCCCCCCATCCCCCAAAAGTTTTGCAGTAAACCTAAAGATATAATTATGGCATTTATCATTTTTTTTCAATGTTTGGTTTATTCTTTTCACAATTCCATTTGACTGAGGTGAGTAGGTGTAGCAGTTTGATGACAGTTCCATTTTTCAAACATATATCTGTATATGAAGATTCATGCTTTCCACCTTATCACTTCTTATCATTTTAATCTTTTTATATAACTAATTCTCAAATTCAACTTACACTGCGTAAATGCTTCAATTGCTTCATTCTTTCCTCTCAACAAATAAACATATCAATATCTAGTGCAACCATAGTAAAATTTAAGAAATGTTTTTCCTACTATGAGATGGTGTTGACTTGAGATCACAAATATCTATGTCAATTAATTCTTAAAGATTAGAATTTCTTTCCAGAGATTCATAAGGATGCATAGCAGACTTAGGTTCAACACAAATACACCATTATGACTTATTGTCTTCAAAGTAAGGCAATTCTTCTAGACTAATCAGTTTTTACAAGATTTTTAATTGACATAACCTAAATGCCCATGCCACAAATCATTTCACTCAAGAAAGTAAGAAGAAGTCTTAGATTTATTTATTTCAATAGTCATTACCTACATATATTTCATTCTTACTTATTAAAACTTTCTCCAATACACATATACTTAAAACCACTTTTAACCAGAAGTGTTGTAGAAACCAAGTTCTTCCTAGTATTTGGAATATGGAGAACATTATTGACAACCAATTCCTTGTCAGAAGTTTTTTTAAGGAATATCTTCCTGATTTCTTCAACTTTGGTTGTTGTAGTATTTACCATGAAGATCATTTTTTTCGGAAACCAATGGTATAATAGAAAGCAAAAACTTTTTTGACCACACAAACATGTTAGGTGGCTTGTAAAGCACACCTCTATTCATTTGAGTTTCCAACTAGACTACATTTAGTCAGCATAGCATACAAATTTTCAATATCTTCAGTTACTTCTAAATGTTTATCCGATTCTTTTTCTTGTTCTTCTTTATAACTTGATAATTTGGAGCTTTGTGGACAACTTTACTATACTTGTAGCAATTACCTTTGAACGTTTACTTGTTTTGCTCTTTCTCCTCTCTAGATGACTTCTTCACCCTCTTATTATTTAGAGAATTATCAATAACAAGATTTGCACCCATCATTATTGATTTCTCATGTAACTTTTTGTCCTCTTCTATGTTGAGATGAATAACAAGATCTTCCAAATAAAAAAATTAATTTTAAGGCATTCTTTCTTTAGGAACATAGGAATCTCTACTTTTTTACCTTTGTATTTCAAGAGTGTTTAGTCAAAAAAGCATCATTTGTTTCCAATATTAAAACTTCACCCCAACAAATTTATCTAATTTCTTTACTGATGCCATTGCCGGAATGCAATACTCGTTGTCATTTGGACAATAATATTTAGAATTGAACTAATTTGTTGTTTAGTTTCACTCATCATTGTTCTATCAATCTTTTATACATAATTTAGTATTTATAAAATAGTAACAATAAAGACTTCGTTTTTATACAACTTGTTTCTAGTCAACAATGAAGTTTTTATGTTCTTCAAATTACTAACCGAATGAACTTTAAATCTTGATGAAGTTTTAATATTATTTTAATCAAAATAATAGTCAAACAAAGTAAAAAATCATAGGTTTTAATATCAAGAAATCAATATAGAGAGTTTAGTGAATTGGTGAAGTTTTTATTTTCTTCACACTGAATTTCCAATCTTACTTCTAGATAAAATTTGTATACTCTTCCAATTGATGAGTAGAAAATCAAAATATTTTATTCTCTAAGAACCATACTTAATACCGATCAAACAAGTTGTTATAATTTCCTTAAGATTGTTATTTTCGTTAAGTAAAATCAGTATTCAATATTGTGAACTTCAATAATAAGTTAATACTAAATTATGAAAATCCAAACAAAGTTCTATCTATGTTTTCGCAAATATGAACTTCAATAATAAGTTCAAACCAACTTATGATCAACAAAATAAAGTTCAAACTATTTTAGAAAAAATAGTAAATAAATAAAGATAGAGATGAATAGCAATCACCCTCCAGGTTATTTCTCAATACCTATGTATTTTCAGTATTTAATTCCTTTCAATAGTGGCTGCAGGTCATTTAGGACTGGTCAAAGCTGGTGGTTCAATTTTAAATAGCTCATTTTGATATTAGGCTTATTTCCCTATTTTGAAAATTTCATTGTTAAAGAATTTGTCTCATACAAAACTTATACTAAATGGTGTCGAGTGAGAATTCCAATTGTGTCGTTAGCTTTGAAATATTTATTCTAGGCTAGGGTACCCTTGGTTTGGTTTTTGATACTTCCAAACTCATTTTAGGCTATTGGGTGGAAATAGGTTAAAATACAACTATAGGTCTGGGGCCCATATTTAATCGAAATGGCCTTGGATGAAAATTTTGATGGCTTTGTTGAGTATAGAATATTGCATTTGGTCAGGTAGTATAGTTCATTTCCATGCACCATGTCCGAATGAATCCCGAGCACCCAAGAGAAGTCCATAAGGACTTAGGTCTTTGATGGATTAATAGTATTTGGTGTAACCAAGTTTTTATCCTTTGCATTTGTGGGTGTTACATACATTCATGAGGGTCAAGTAATCTTGACCTTTGCATTCTTGATATATCCTTTGCATTTGCAAGGAGTAAGACGTCCTAGCCGGCTCAGTTTATTTATTCACACTCACGATAGACCGACCACATTCATGAAGGCCTATTCTGGGATGTAACACATTCACAATGCATGCCACACATTTGTAAAGGGCATTGCTATGGTAGTACAAACTCATCCTTCCCAATCCTTTTCTTTATTTTAAGCCTTATTTCACCATTTATGGAGCTTGGTGTGTGAAAAATTATGGGAAATCAGCCAATGAGGCTAAGGTAAGCTAATCTAACACTTTTTGATCATTTTCCATTATTTTACCCCATCAAATTCTACCTCTTTTCTTCCAAATCCCTAGATTATTTCTTTGAATTCCTCATCCTTAGGGGCTGAGCTGAGCCTAGATTTATGCTCCATTTGTGTTCAGTTTTTGATCATATAGTCATTATCATTTGAGTGATCTCGTGATGGATTCAATTTTGAGATTCCATGGGCACAAATTTTTTATCAATTTTTTGGTTCAAAATTTTATATTTTAATATAAGCATCATTTTACTCATACTAATGCATAGATTATGATTTTGATACAATCTTGATTGAGGTAGAATTTGGCATTGAGGTAGGCTTTGGTCTATTTTTCTCTACGAGGTTGTGTATTTATAGATTGTATGCTAGGTAGGGATTATTGGATACATTTCTATGTGGTAATATCATGACTTGATCTATGTAGGGATTTAGAATAGAATTGTGATCCAAAGTTTAGCCTGGATCACTCACTACCGTTGTAGGGCCCTATTACTTGGATTATAAACTTGATGACCATAGATTCACACGAAGGACACCCTTTAGTATTAGAATTACCATATTACTTAGTGAACTGGATGGTATTCCCTGATTAGATACTTTTAGTAGCTTTATGCCCGTGTGTATCTTAGCTTTTGAATAACGATGTTGGCATATATTTATTTATATATATTGCTTGTACCTAGGTTGTGGTTATGATATTAGTTCCATACCAGGTTAGTATTTTATCCTTATAAAGGATGTGGTTATAATTATGGATATGTAGACACTTAAAGTTATATTATGTAAATACTGGTGATAGCATGTATAATTTAGACGCATTTAGGCTATTTATTCCCATTTTTTCTTAGCTTCAGTATTGATTCTTTAAAAATGGAAATCAATTTCCCTTTATTATGAAATTCTGACATTTTAAACAAAATGTATTACTTTTGAATTTAGATTAAGGTTGATTCTGATCCATCATTTGTACACTCATTTTACTACTACTTATTCACTTTGGTTGAGGGGTATTTTGATCATTCTATATTACCATACTATTTTAGTCTCAGATTTAATCTCGGGAAATATATTTACAAATATAAACTTATTCAGTTCCAGTTCTTGTCTAACCTTTCTTATTATACTTTATATAGCTTATCCATACTATATGGGGTATATTTTTTATCATGGTTATTAAAATTCTTAGTTTAATAACAGGTAGTGTATAAGGATATCTCAAATCCCTTATGGCCCCTTCATCTTATGAGCCACAGTACTGGAGAAGGATGGTAGTCATAGGTCCTGTCTTTGGGAGTTACTGAGCAAGATAAGGTTTATATACTTGGTATATTATGTTACTTATGTTAGATTGTCTACTTGATTCATTTTGCATCGCTTGGTTCTTTTTATGAATATCATTCGTTCATATGCATTGCCTATCCCCAGTATAGATATTTTACGTTTGTATAAATCATCCTTGTGGCATTTGTATTGATATAAGTTATGGTTGTTACTTGTTGATCTATTTTTTGTGCTTCTCCGGGATTATGGGGGCTGATTAGGGTTTTTGGTTATTCGGGCTAGCCAGTTAAATTATTATTGTACATTAATGTATAGCTCATGATAAGATGGTTATTGGCCGGTAACCAAAATTAACAATACATTTCTGGTACCTTTTTTCTATTATGGTAAGATACATTATTGTTAAGTTTACTCATTATTAGTCACACCTTTGGTTAGAGGCTTTGACTATGATAGTACTAGCTTCCCTAATTTGGCTATGATCCTCATGATGTTAGGTTTCCTCCCTCTGGCTAGCAATTTTAGTTCAGTTATGTATGTGTATATAAAATATATATATATATCTATATACATACTTATATATATACTAGATATTGGATCACGTGCCAGCACGGACCCAATATTATTTTTTGGATACTATATGTTTTTTTTGTTCCAATTTATGTGACACTGATGAAATATTTGATAAAGTCAATCAAATTTGTTATATATAGTTTAAGATATTTTAAGTTGTTAATTATATTATGATTTATACGACTTTCTACGTAATTTTCACGTAATATTCTTCTATCCCAATAAATATGACATCAACAAAATTTTAAAAGTTAGGCATATTTTTATAAATCTTTCAAATATTTTAGATTGATAATTATTTATTTTATATTATTTTTCATGAGATTTTCAATTAATGTATCCCAAATAATGTTTCATTATTGTGATTTGTATTACTTTTCACAAAAAATTTAAATCATATATCTCAATTTATGTTGCACTAATTAAATTTTGAGACAACCATAACTTTGTATGTGTCTCCAAATAATTTAAATTAATAATTATTATAATTTATAATATTTTTATACAGTTTCTAAATATATAATAAGTTAAAAGTAAAAATAAAATAATTACATTAAAATTTAGACAATCAATTATATTTTTAATATATTTTTAGATTTTCTAATTTGTTAGCTATTGTAAATTATAATACTTTTTTAGCATTGTAATTTAATATTTTAAGATTTTAGCTATTATAATTTATAATACTCTCCTTATTCAAACTTTTGTGTCATCGATAGTTATTTATATTTTTAAAATAGTTTAAGTTTTTAATTGTTGTGATTTACAATACTTTTTCTTCTATTCCAATTTAAGCGACACAAATATAATTTTGAGAGTCAACCAAATATCACTATTAAATTAGTGATGCAGATATGTATTAAATGACTGATAATAACTAATTAGAAATGATATAGTAAAATTGCTACAAAATACTTGTAAAATTTAAGTGGGTCTCATATAAGAAACAAAATTAATTAGGATCCATGTATATATTGAAACAATAATTGAAAAATAAATAAATTGGAAACTATTAATGAAAAGGCCCCAAAAATAAGTGGGACCTACCTACTAGAAAGCTGAAATACAGTTTTTTTTAATAAGCTAACCTACCCTTGGGTTTATGGTCCAAAACAAAAGAAGCACATTCATATAGCATCTAAGTAAACCAACTTCAAAGAACAATAAAATGGAAAATACCTAAAATACCCTTAAACAATCTACCAATCCCAACAAACAAACAAAACAACCATGTGTTGTTTGCTAACTCATACTTATATATAGTAAGAATATGTACATATATATATGGCAGTGTCGTATATTCGTCTCATTCATTATCTATTCTTACTATATACATATAAATATATATATATATATATATCTTTGGCCTCAAACTACTACTGTATACCCTTTTTCTACTCTTTATTTATATATGGACTAATGATATATGGTATAGCATTTTATTCCCCGATTACTAGTAAAGTAGTTTATCCTTATTATTTAATTGGTGTTATTATGTTTTATTTGTTAGATAGTTTCTTGCACTTTATATTCTTGTTTTACATGTTACTTATATTTGCATTTTCTTTGGAGTTCAGTAGGTCGATGCCGACTGAGTACCACGTGTTGTTACTCATACTACACTTCAGTAACCTAAAAATTCTAGCATGGGTTCTCACAAGTGATGTATGCATCGTACAGAGAATACATGGATCAAAATTTGAGGTAAGCTCCTAATGTTTAAAGTATTCCTAATGTCCCGTTTAATGTTAGATTGATCTCTATTTGGTATTTTAGAGAAGACTTTGTAGTTATTTATTTTGTATTTTACTTTGTATTCTTGTTGTATTAGAAGCTTTTGTACTGATTCACCAGCTTATGGAGATATATGTACTTTATTCTCGTCTTCTTCTCATATTATTACTCTTAACACCTACCTTTCTTATAAGTCTATTACCAGCTATTTCAAACTATGGGTTGGCTTACCTACTGGTGGATTATGGTTAGTGCCATCATGACCCGAGAAATTATGTTGTAACAAATTGGTATCAGAGCCTAGTTTTCCCGATGTTATTGTACAAGAGTTAAGTGCCTAGTAGAGTACTATAGATTGGTACAAAGACATTTATCCTATCTTTGAGAGGCTATGGGGCATTCTTAGAAAATTTTATTCTTTATTCCTCAGTATGTATTCGTACTTCTATGAATCTCTAGTATTTATTTTGACTCCACTCTTTTCTAGATGGATATCATGCGGTTATCAATAGATGTGGATTGAACTTCTATGCATGCGACTGGATTTTTAGCTCAGAGTCAAACTAGGGAATTAGAGTTTGATGTTGACGATCTTCATCATCAGCCAAATGGTTTGGGGGTAGCCCAGGATCAGACACAGTATGGGCAACCTCAATTTTTTAAGGTATCATGTTAGGGATTCTGAGCCTCTTTATGGATACTTCACAATTTGTGGTAGCATTCAGTACATTGAGTGACTCCCACGCCAGAGTTAGTTTAGTTGGTGTTTAGTAGGGCTCTTTATCAATTTCAGAGTATGAGATTTGGTTTCTTGGGTGGGCCATACTTGATCCTATGTTATTTACTACAGAGCATAAGATGGTGTATAGATTTATTCAAAGATTTACTCTACTAATATACTTGACATAAGAGAGCTTGACAACAACTTGGTCTAATTCTATTTAGGTTATTGATCATACATGGGCTACAGAGAAGGTATGCGTTGAGTCATATGGAGGTAGAAGTAAGAGGCCATGTCCACAATATAGTATTAGTGGTATTTTGTTTAGAAATAAGGATACTTTTTGTAGAGATCAACATCATATTTGACCTATTAGGTCTATACAAGTATCCCTTCAGTTTATAGGTAGCTATCAAATAAGTCGTGGTGGTCACTGTGGACAGAGTTCTTGTCAGACATTACAGAGTATTTGACTTTGGTTTTTAGGTTGTGGCACCCATTCTAGGTTAGTAGGTACAAGGCAACAAATATTTTTAGGGGCATGTTTTAATTGTCTTGAGATTGGTCATTGGTCTAGAGAGTGCCCAGGCATCAGTTGATTAGCTAGTTATGGTCGGCTCATGTTTTTTCTCTAGATTAGAACATTAGGGGTTTGTTATGACTATAGAGAGATTGGTCATTGGTCCAGAGAGTGTCCCTGGCATGAGGTTATTATTAGTCTGTCAGAACATTTAGATTAGTCTCTTAAAGATAGGGTACCTTCCCTTGAAGCAATGAACTTAGTGTTTTAGTTGGTTATTCAGACTCTCGATTTAGGTTTAGATACTTTCATATGTGTACTTCTTCAAGCATTCAAGGACCATAACATTGAATTCCATTATTATAAGTGAACTTTTGGTTTTTATATCTTATCTTATATTTGAATTATGTTAGGGTTACCATACCCATCGGTGGTTACATGACTTGATACTACTATATTGATTATTGTATACCTTTGTATAGATTTATGCGTACTTGACTACCCTCGTAGATGATTTATTTTAGCCGTAGATTGGTATGTCAATTTCCTTGGGGTGTCGCATTTGGGTAAAGTCCCTTTTTGTTGGCATATTGTCCTTGGTGTGATGTTTAAGTGTCATTGGTTGTGCTTTTCAGTTTCTTGTGCCACATGTACATTATAATGTTATGGTTAAAGTTATTTTTCTTTTGACTTGGATTGATTCTTTATTGATAGATTACTATACTAGCATTATCTACTAAGTTTTCCTTTCCTTACAATTCTCTCCCATTGGCTTAGAAAACTACCTTTGTTGGTTGGTTTTCCTCCCTATTAGTGAGGTGAGGTTAGTTTTTGAGTGGGTTATGAAAGTGAAGGTAGTTCTGGCCTTCCATGGTTCGATTGTGATTCTAGCATTAGCATTTAATTTCTATGGCCCATTCTTGAAGTTTATCGATTTGAGGTTTGTCCTTTCAATTTGGTAGGTTATTTCCTGGTAGTAGTCTTAATCTTGGTGTTAGTGTTGAGTTGGGTACTCCATTCTTTCTTGATTTCATTTGTAGTTCAGTTGAGCTGAGGCATTTTAAAAAGGTGAATTTATAAATATTCTCACATTTGTATTTGTTCGGTCTATTATGGCTTTATGGAAAATTTTAGTGTCACGACTCGAATCTGGACCTAGTCGTGATGGGTATCTCAAGCCCATCATGAGCCAAAGACCACCCTCTTAGCCTAACATCCAGAACATAATAAAAGAATAAAGCAAAAGACAACCAAAGATGATAATAAGAAGAATATATAAACAAATGACAACTAAGAGTCAAAACAAACAAACAATCCACTCTTATCTACACTTATCCACAAAACCCTCTACAACCAGAATACCAAACAAGGTTGTGACATGCCCCCGACCATGACAAAATAAAACTCACAATTCCAAAAATATGAAAAAAAAAATCATAAAATGGTAGGGCTTTCCGAAAGATGGAGGCTCACCACTTCATAGTAACTCAACCAACATACCACACCACCAATGCAACACAAGAGTAACAGAAAATCCCTTGAACCCAGAAATAATAAAGCATCCAGGGACGATAAATGGGGAAAATACTAGCATGTAACTTAGGAAAAGTGATAAGATAATGTCATTGACAAAATACAATCAAAAACACATGCACAAAAATTATGTATACATATATACGATATCGGGATAGGGACAAGGGTAATGAACATGAAATTTTAAACTATTAAGATAAACTATGTGGCTTGCTCTGGCATAAAGGCACCCGTGGGCTATATCGATTAGCTCGCCTGTTGAAAAGGTTGCAGTGTATGTTAGCCCCACAAACTGAGGAAACTAAGGAAAGACTAAAGGCACTAAGGTGATAGCCATTCCAAAATATAATGTATGCACTAAGAACACGATCATATAGACCCCCCACACTGGCAAATATAGTTTCAAATGTTGGTCCTCCCGGGACTACGCCTTCACAGTGAGTTACACAATTCTTTTTCAGCCTAAACTAAAGCTATTTTACACATAAACCCAACCATTAACCTAGGATTCATCCATTTAGGCATATACCAACTTGGTATCATCATACCAATGTGCTTGCAAGCTTATATAATTATGCCAAACCATTCCATGTAACCATTAGACTCCCAAGTTCCATTTAAAATTCTAATCATTGCCACAAAGTTTATTCCAAAATAACTTTCATTATTCATTATCCTTTAATGCAATGCAATGTTCAAAAAGTAAGTTAAATTATGCAAATTTCATATTCAAAACCAAAGTTGTAAAGGTGGGTTGAGGTCAATGTCATTACCAAGCCAAAAATTCATCAATTTAGGGAAACCCATGTTCTCCATTCTAATCCCCATAATAGTGCACTCACTCATCCCCAAAAACCACTAATCAAAGCATGAATAACATATTTAAATCATGGGAAAATAATTTAAGTAGAAACCAATCAAAAGCCCTCAACCCAATTTCAAACCCAATAATTAAATTACGTGAAAGTTGAATCAATTTATGTCATAATGTAAAATAAAAATTTAGGGATGAGAGGCATGCCTGAAATGCGTAAGAAATTTAAAACGATTCAAAGTTTGGAGCTTGACTAATTGATTTCCTTGTAAAACCCTAATGTTTCTTGCCTCGGGAGTTAAAGATAAAGAGATAAAATTTTTATTTTGATAAATGAAGTTAGAGGGGTCATTAGAGTGTTTTTAAGTTGTGGGAATAGTGAAAAAGGTGGAAAAGATCAAAAAGACCCCAATTAAAATGTGCAGAAAAATTAGGGAACAGTTGTCACGACTTGGGGTAACGATACATGAGGCATCACCATGATTCGTGTCCTGGAGTCATTACCTGAGGATTAGAAATATGTTCCCTCACTATTATGACAATGAGTCATTCATAACGACTTGTTATCGGCCATTACAAATCATGACGAAGACTCATGGTCAGGGGATGAATTCTTGGGTAACCTTCTGTTGAGACAATGTTTCACTCCTAACGACTTATTACATCTCATAACGAGTCATACCCAAGACTCATTGTCAAGGGACCAAAACCTAGGCAAACCTATCTTAACAAGTCGTACCATAGACTATTATCACTGGCAGTTTTAACATCACTTTAACCGCTTGGCTAATTAAATTACTCGACTCTTGGAGGGTCACGAACCTGGGGTGTCACATTTATCTTGGAGATATAAGGTCTATATCAATTGTTGATTACCATTACTTTGGGTGTGAGTATTTATTTCCATCGACCTAGTATTGGTTTGACTAGATTTAGTTTATGTTCATACTTTTCTAAGTTGATTAAGATTTGGATGCCATTAGTGTTTTGTATCCTCGGTGAGTTCTTTGTTATTCCATGATATGTTAATCCCTCAGCAGATGTGGATTTGACTACCCATTCCATCAATTAGTAGTTTTTCTCCATTGTGAATATGTCTGCAGTGACATTTCAGTTTTAGCCCTTGCAAGAACTACCGCATATATGTTTAGTCTCTGAAGTGAGATTGATTTTGGTATTTGATATTCTTGAAGATATATTGACTCTAGTTGTGATTTTTGATTCGTGTGAATAACATCTTGAGAGTTGTGATGGATTTTGATAGATGGATGCTTGCTCACCAAACAAATTGGTTTGACTAGTTAAGATTGAGTAATTCAGCTTTGTTGTTAATATTATTGCTATGGATTGCATAACTTGGTTGCAACCTCGATTTAAGGATTTAAATCAGTGGGGCATTTGTTGAAAGGGTTAATTGGCCTACTTGTTACCTAGAGGCTAGTTTTCTTAAGTTCAAAAGGGTTATATTTAATAGATGCTAGAAAGATGGGTTGTAGGCACATGGTGTTGGTTTCTACTAATTTTACCTTAGTGCTCAATTTTTGTTAGACTTATTAAAGCTTTCTCAGCAGAAGATGTGTACCCAATCTTAGTTTATCATGGTTACAACCATAATCAGTAGAGCATTCTAGATCAGATCATTTAATTATAAGATATTTTCTATGGACTCATGATGTAATGCCCAGAATCTGGTACTCGGAATGATACACGGTGCTCATGACCCCAAAGGACCACAAGCTAACCCATGACTGATATCTGTACCTAAACACTTCATAATATATTGTATAAATTCAGAAATCATAGGCTAAAATATGCCATAAGGTTCAAAATTGATAAATATCTGATAAAACCATATCTGAATAATGTGGTACAACAATACCAAAACTGAAACAATGTCTGAAAACATCTAGTCTAAAAACACTATAGTCTGAAATCCTCTAAACTTTCTGAATAAGGAGTTGATGAGACATATCCCAACTAACTCGAACTACTGAAATAAACTAATTAATAAAGAAATAAAGTAATGATCATGTCCTCGAAGGATGAGAAATCACTACTAACTCTGACGGTTGAAATTGGAATGCTATTAATTCTCTGGAGCTCGTGCTTCTGAACCCATGGTATAAAAACACCATAGCGCAAATGCGTCAGTACGTTTGAATGTACTGGTATAAAAGTGAGTTAGGCTGAATGCAAAGGGTTTAAATACATGAACAATGCTAACTGACTAAATAACATGAACGTGAGAATACATGCATGAATAAGTAACTATGACTAAATTCGTGATGGTACCGACTACTAAGACTGATTACTAATAACATGAATCACTGATAACTGATATAACTGATACTGAGCGACTATATCTAACAGTCTAGGTTCTGATGGAACTAACTGAGTTTTGTACTATTCTGAGTGGACTGTATCTGGCAGTCCTGAAATTCTGAAGAACTATTTGAGTTCTATTACTGAGATTGAGTATGAAACAGTAACTATGCGAAGTAGTCATCTAACTGACATACGCCTAATATACCATTATGGATGAGTTGGGGTACAATCTTTAGCCCCAATTGGAAGGGTTTCAATACCGCCCTACTGGTAAGGACACACTATGAGTTACCCTCATCAGGCAGCGTCCCCAAATAAGAACGGTGGAACCCTCATCTGACAATGTTTATCTACCTTATCAACCCTTATCTGTAAGTTTGGTGTCTCAACCTATGATGGACACATAGTTCTAGAATGCAAGGATTGCTTCTAAGGATCACACCCTCAACTGTCAGTGTGTGTGTCCTCATCCTTGGGATCACTCGGTGCTAAATCCTACTCCCATCTGAATAAACACTGAACATGATTAACTGAACTGAACTGGACTGAGTTTATTAAGTTCCGTTGACTGACGAAATACGAATGATATTACTGAAGTACTGAGTTTTCAGAGATTACTAGGATTACTAAGTTTACTGAGTTTTCCTGAGTCACATGACTAACTGAATTCTACTGAACATGGCTTGACTGAGGATATCGTGAAAACATGACACTGGCTCTAGGAACACATATAAATTGTCGGGTACAAGTACCCCCAGGACTCGATACCATGAAACTGACAAGACGTGATATCCTTTAATACATGACCAATATCAACAATCCATAATACAATAAGTTAGGGATTTCGTGAAGTACATAGTTATCACAGACTTATAAATGAATAGGATTGCATGTAAACATGGTATAATTTCATTAGGATAATTCATGAGCAATCCAACAAACATTTACAAGACATATTTATAGCATGGGAGTTCTTTGAACATAATGGTAAAACATGAATCCCTCACTTAAGTCACAATTGAACTATATTATATAATTTCTAGTCTACTAGGCATTTTATCAAACACCTTATATGCACCACTTAAGGCATGGGTATAATCATCAATTACACATCATAAACCACTCAATTCATGGATTTAAACTCATATACTAACTTATTTTCATAAAAACACATTGAGATTCAAACTTGGGGAGCATACAACAACAATCACATAAACATAACTAACCCACAACATAATATTCATAATAAATGATTTAAATATTGATTCTTGGGCTTCATGGATGAAAGGAATCCATGAATGAACACTATGCATACCTTGATTGTAAGTTTCTTGAAGTTCTTGGAGAGATTCTCGGAATTGGCTTTGATTTCTTGAAAGCTAGGATTTTATTTTTTGGGAGAGAATGTTCTTGATTTGGGGAAATAGTGAGTAAATAATGATTTGAAATGTTTCTAGGGATTAAATCCCGCACCTGGACGTGTTAAAACCTTGGGAAAAGACCAATTTATCCCTAGATGAAATATTTATTTTTCGTCAAAATTTCCCAATTTGGCAGGCTGGTGCGACGAGGTGCTATCGCGTCGTGTCTCTAGAATTTGACAACTGGGAAATTGGGAGATGGCGGGACACGGAGCTATCGCGTTGCTAATTTTTTTGCAACCTGGAAGTTTGGCGCGACGTGGTGTTATCAGGAGTCTTACTGGAAACTGACAAACGTCATTTTGGCTTATGGCATGACGTGCCACTGGCTAAAATGATGGTGTTTTATGACTGAAACTTTAAATCACCATAACTTCTTAGCCGATTATCGGATTTAGGCAAATTTGGTATCGATGGAAAGATTATTCAATTTCCCACACAAAAAAGTGAAAATCTTGAAAATTCAACATATATAAAAAGTGTATTCATCTTTAAATCATGTCTTTAAATTCTTTGGGATGAATTTAAGTTAGGTTGAAGTGCGGGGTATTACAATATCTCCCCCTTGGGAACATTCATCCTCGAATGAAACTGACTAAGATGAGAGAAATTATAGACCGAAGTACATGATAAGCATGAACAATTGAAACATGATTTCATGACTGATACAACTGATAAGCTGAATGTATTATGATGAATATGCATATCTGATACATGAATAACGGATTTATGGATGCATAACTGAATATCTGATAAGATGAGTTTCTCATCAAACTAAACTTGAATATCTGATGCATGAATACATGACTGAACTGACACATGAAAGCATGACTGACTATGCAATGGTAATTGACTCCAAGTTTATAATGGAATTCTGAACATAAACTAGACACCAAGTTGTAACTGAAATCTAAACATGAAACTAAAATGCTTAAGGAAAGTTGTTACCTTGGGATGAGCATGAATTAGCGGATAAGAGGTGAAGATACTGGGTACGCATGTCTGCATTTTCTTCCCAAGTATCTCCCACAAAGGACTGATTCCATCAAAGGACTTTGACTAGAGGGAGTCCTTTATTCCTCAGTCTTTGAGTCTGATAGTCAAGAATTTTTACCGGAATCTCTTCGAAAGAGAGGTTGTTCTGAATATCTATGCTCTGAATAAGGACTACAACTGCTGGGTCACCAATGCACTTCTTGAGCAAAGAGACATGAAGAGTGGATGAACTGAAGCTAGATCTGAATGCAATTCGAGCTCATAAGTTACTTTGCCAAAGTGACAAAGAATTTTGAAGGAACCGACATATCCGGGATTGAGCTTTCCCTTCTTGTCGAATTTCTTCACACCCTTTATGGGAGAGATCTTTAGATAAACATGATCACCAATCTCGAACTCGAGATCCTTCCTACACATATTTACGTAAGACATCTGTCGGCTCTGAGCAGCCCAAAGTCTTTCTCTGATCAACTGGACTTTTTCTAAGGCATCAAATACCAAGTCAGGCCCTATAACTGAGGCCTTACTAACTTTGAACCAACCGACTAGAGATCTGCATCTCCTACTATAGAGAGCATCGAATGAAGCAATCTTAATACTGGAATGATAGCTATAATTGTATGCAAACTCAATCAAAGGCAAATGGCCATCCCAACTACACTTGAAATCAATTCCACACGCTCACAGAATATCTTCTAAAGTTTGAATGGTCCTTTCTGCTTGGCGATCTGTCTGAGGATGGAAGGCTATACTGAGATAAACTTGGGTACCAAGACCCTTTTGGAATGCTTTCCAGAAATAAGAGGTAAACTGGGTACCTCTGTCTATGATAATAGATAACGCAATACTGTGCAATATGACCAACTCTCTGATATAGAGTTTGGCATAATCCTCGGCTATATAAGAGGTATGGACTGGAAAGAAATGAGATGATTTGGTCATCCTGTCTACAATGACCCAAACCAAATTATGCTGATGACGAGTACGAGGCAAACCCGTCATGAAGTCCATGTTCACTTCTTCCCACTTCCAAGTAGTAATATTGAACTCTTGCATGGACCCACTAGGCTTCTGATTCTCTATCTTAACCTGCGGACATATAGAGAACTTAGCCACAAACTCTACCATATCTCTCTTTATCCCACTCCACCAATAGATATCCCACAAGTTGCGGTACATATTTGTGTCCCCTAGATGAATATAGTAGTGCGCACCATGCACTTCTGCAAGAATTCTCTGCCTCAAGTCATCTACACCTGGAACACACAGACGACCCTGACACCATAATACACCATCTCCCCCTTGGGAGAAAACCTCAACCTTCTGATCCTTGACTGAGTCTTTCAACTTGACTAGACTAGGATCTCCATCTTGCTTTTCTTTCACCTTGGAAACTAGAAATGATTCTGAACTACTCTGAGCCCATACATCAGCATCCTCTGTATCGACTAAGTGAAAACCTCGTCTTGTAAGTTGATGGACTTCCTGAGCTAACTTCTTCTTACTATCCTCGATATAAGCAACACTACCCTTAGACAGTCTACTGAGAGTATCAGCCGCTACGTTGGCCTTGCCCGAATAATAAAGGACGCACATGTCATAATCTTTCAAGAGCTCTAACCACCTTCTCTGACGAAGATTAAGATCTTTCTGAGAAAACACATACTGAAGGCTCTAATGATCTGTGAACACATCTACATGAACTCCATATAAGTAATGCCTCTAAATCTTTAAGGCAAAAACTACGGCTGCTAACTCAAGATCATGAGTAGGATAATTCTTCTTATGGAATTTAAGTTGTCTGGAGACGTAGGTTATGACCTTACCATGCTGCATGAGGACATAACCAAAACCAACTCTGGATGCATCACAGTATACCACAAACCCATCTGAACAATCTGGAAGAGCCAAAACTAGAGTTGAGGTGAGTCGAGTCTTCAACTCCTAAAAACTCTTCTAACAAGGATCTGACCACTGAAACTTGACTTTCTTCTGAGTCAATATGGACATAGGGGATGCAATAGAAGAAAATCCCTCAACAAACCATCTGTAATAGCCAACCAAACCTAAGAAATTCCTGATATCTGATGGAGAGATAGGTCTGGGCCAGTTTTTTACTGCTTCGGTCTTTTGAGGATCTACTCTAATGCCATCACCAGAAATAATATAACCAAGTAATGCTACTGACCTTAGCCTAAATTTTCACTTACTAAATTTGGAGAATAGTTGATGATCTCTGAGAGTCTGAAGTATGATAACGCCCAAACTACAGCTCTAGTAAGAGTGTAAGCGGTCGCTGTCAAATATAGAACCCAACTGGGTTGGGTGTCGAATCCCACAGGGAATACTTGGTCACTAAGTGTTGCAACTATTAGTAGACTGTTGGTCGAAAATTCCACGGAAAAGGGGGGATTGGATTGTGGCGTGAATTAATGCTATGGAAGTAACAACAGAATGCTTTGTTTAGTAAGATTTAATCACAGAGAAAAATAAGTTAGGGTTATGTCCACCTTATGAGTTCTACGTATCTATTAACTATGAGTAATGCAGGATTCAGACATGCATGCACTTATAGAGATTCGTATTCTACTGGTAAATCCTAGTGTCTCTCGACCATCAAGGATTATCTCACTTTAACTCTCTCGAGCTTAAAGCGTATAACTAATGGTACGAACTCTCCAAGAGTTAATCTAGTTACGGCACTAACGTGTAAATAGGGGTTTGTAGCCCTATTTCCTTGTCACACTCTCTTTTCCAAACATATAACTTTTCTCTCGAACAAGTTAATGCTATAATGGCGTATTCTATATGTTTGCAACCACAAGAATGTAATTAAGATGAAGAGAGTAATGATATAAGTAGCATAAGTATCAAGAATTCACAAACTCATAGTAATAGATAGTATATCATAAGGCTTCCATAACCCTAACAGAGAAGTTTAGCTACTCATGATTACAACGGAGATCACAATAAACATCATCATCGTACCAAAGCTCAAAGAATCTCCCGTTGAAGATGGGTGTGGCGTCAAACTAGGTTGACATTTTTTCCCTCTAGACGTTTCCCCCAAGTTAGAGTTTTTTTCTCTCTGTCTAAACTTACAGAATCTGTAAACTGAATAATACTAGAAAGTCGAATGAATAATGAAAGTATTTGTCAATTCGTGAATAATGAAAACCAAGAATCCCTCGAATGAATGCTGAAAAATTCAGCAAATAGGGTTTTTATAACATCCTTGTCCTAGTCCTATTAAGTTACTGTTGATCCCCCAAGTCTTTAGAAATACTATTTTTGCCGGGACAAGTTCTCCATGCATCACTTTCAGTCCATAAGTTTCCAAAAGCTGTCTTCCCTCTTATGTGAAGTTTCCCTTTCTAACAAAAGGTCCACAAAGTGCTGAAATCTTCATCATTAATACCTGAAAACATTCTAATCACGTTGGTTAGCTCACTTACAGGAAAATGGACTAAAACTGCAGGAATTATATATTTTGTCCTTAAAACTTAGCTAAAATATGGGTAAATTATGGTGCTTTAGGCGTGTAAATACGCCTATCATCAACACCCCACACTTAAAGCTTTGTTCGTCCTCGAACAAAATATTACGTTCATGCAATCATCTACTTAGAATGTCACAGCAACAACATAAAATGTTCAACAAGACAGGCACGACAATTATTAACAAAGAGTAGTTTTCCTGTTCACTACTAGAAACAATTCAACCTCCAACATAGACTTGTGATGATGGTTAATTCGTATCCACAAGTTAAGTCACAAAGAATCATATAACACTACCCAACACTCATCAACCATGTGTGTCTCACACAAGATATCACCCATAATCACTCATAAGTTTTGCATTTTTCGAAACATGGGTACAAGATTCTCCTTGCTCTCACTCTCACAAAGAATTCATATGTTGCAACTGATGACCATAGGCTTTCCCTTAGTGTAATGCTCCACTAATATTAGAATGCTAAGCTTAGGATCAAGTAGGTCTTTACAGGTTGTAATGTAGGCTAAGGGACAGGTAGGACTATTTTGGCCAGAAATAGTGACTATGTTACCTAAGAGCTTTAATACACTACGTTATGTCATTAACACTCTCTTTTAAACAACCCTTCTACCTTTCTTTTCATCTAACACCCCTTTTCACTTATTTTGTTATTCAATTATAAACACAAAGATGAGAATATACAACTTATTTTTTTTTTATTTTTCTATTTCTGTTTTTTTTTTCTTTTTTTCTTTTTTTTTATAAAACACCTCTATGATAGCCACTCCTTTTCACAATAATTTCAAGTACCAATACACTCTGAGGCATCACTCTCACCCAATTTCCTCTTATTTTGTCACATGACTCTACAATTTAAAGCGCTTAGGAATTTGGATCAAATAATGGTCTTGAAAAAAAAATGGATTAGGCTACATATGAGGCTGTCAAAGAAAATAGCTAAAGGCTCAAAGGTGGTTAACTAGGATAATGTCCACGGGTAGGTAAAAAGAAGGTAAACAATCACAGGCTGCCAAAGAAATGCCTAAATCATCTCCTAAACTCACACTCTTTATTTTGCTTTACACACACACCATGCAAGTTCTAGTATCAGTCACAACACAGAATATACTATAACCTCACACACACAAGGCACATGGTCAACTTTATTGGGAGCAGTATAGACTCTTGACCCAACAGATGAATGAATTAAACCACACACTTATCACACAGTGAGTCACACTTAGAGCCTAAACATCTCAATAGTAATGATGATTTTGGCACAAACTCTTATCATAATACCATGCCGCCTATCAGAACAATTTCATGCAAAATCTAAAAAATCTAAAATTAAACTAACTAATTACGACTAATTAAAACAAACAAGAACTAGAATAAATGCAAATGCAGACAAAGAAGTGTAGCATACAAATACCAGCACCCCACACTTAGACGGGACACACTGCCCTCAGTGGAAAATAAATAAGAAAAACCTGATTAGTCGAACTCCTCCTCTATGTCTGGGGTCATACCCCCCGCATCGGAATCATCATCAGAGTCGTCGTCATCAGAGTTCTCCTCCACGTATGAGTCTAGCATTCGGCGATCGTCATCGGTTGGCACGTCATCATCAAGAGGTTCCTCGAAATATACACTTACTCCGCACATAGCCCTCGCATGGTCATTCATTGGGTAGTCATAATCCAACTGTTGGAGCTCTGCAGCAGTTGGAACACAACCCCCGCTCATCATGGTGAACCTCGTCATGCCATATAAATGGCGGAAGAAGCTTTCGTCGCGAGCATGTATTTCTGCAGTGGTCAGGTTGACGCCATGCATAGATTCAGCATCTTTCACCTTTGTGAGGTCAACTTCCTTTTGGTTGTGTGGAAGCTTATGATCTGCAGGTTCCTCTTCGATGTCCTCCTTCCTCAATATCGCAGTCAACAGATTGCCAAAGCTGAAGTGGGACCTCTTGTGCAGCCTAGCCTTACACATTGAAGATCGAATAATCGCCCCAATGTTGATGGGGATGTTCGTCATCAAAGCGTACACCAAGAACACTCTATCACGTCTGATGTTTGTGTACTGTGTTCCTGGAGTCAAGCAAGAGTTGACTATCCACAACCATATCCGAGCTTCTCTATTCAAAGAAGCATATGGGAAGGTATTGTGCCAACCGGTATCCTTGTGACGACTCCAATGTGCCATTGATCTTGTTCCGCACAGTGTGTGTCTGATTGCCCTATACGGAGGTCTGTTATAAAGCTCCTTGAGCGGTGATGGATCTACAGATGGCAAACCCAGAAAAGAGTTGAAGAACTCTGCATTTAGTTGCAAGACTTGTCCCCGAATCTTTACTTCACTCCCTGTAGTCTTTGGGGACCAGTTGGCATAGAATTCTCGCGTTAGATCAAGATTTCACTCTCCCATAACTCGGAAAATGAAATCAAGATGTAGCGCCATTATTTTATCCAAAATGCGAGGTTCTTTCTTTGCTAGGCTCTCTTTTTGTATTAACTCCATGTGAACATATTTTTTCACTTTTTTGTTCTTGTAGCACTCCTTTCCTTCCTCCTCTAGGACCCATTTTATCCCGAACATGCGGCGAGGTATTTGCAGCGAGGAGGATTCAGCTTGCTCTTTTCTTCCCCTTTTTTGACCTTTCTGTGAGATGGACACTTTGTCTTTTCCTGGTCGACTTTTTGGTGCCATTGTGCCTGAGATTAAAATAAAGTCATGTTAGCTCCATCTCGGTAGATACAATTGACAAACAAATAGTAGTGGCACCACCCCACACTTAATTTGTGGTGACAAACTAATTAAGTGAACGATGTCGATTACTCAGACTTCATCGCCATACATTTAGGTGTTATGTTCCAACAATATATTCAGCGAATTCATACTTTTCATGTCATCTTCACTATCCTTTTCAACTCTATTTCATATAAACTTGACCATACTGTATGGTTTGGATTAATGCACTTTTGGAACAAGACTACTACGTAAAGATCGAATCAAGTTTATGGCATAGAAATAATCACAACATCTCATGCTTGTATTCAATCATGATCTTTATCTCGATGAACGAGCCTTTCAAAACATTCCAACGTTCGACTTACACGCTTATGTGATTAGCTTTACCATTTAAATTCCGCAAAAAGATGACAATGTATAACAATCAAAATATAAATCGGAAAAAAGTTTAGAACACCCATACGTATTCTTTCACTCAACTAGATGTATCAATACGAACCAACTACATTCAAATCACCAACACTACTTCAAGATTTAACAAATCATTATAGGCGTAGTATTGTAATAACTACAGAATATAAAAGAAGTACTTACTTGGTGATGGCCTCGGAAGATGATCTTGCAAGGTTAGAAGAGAAAAAAGAAAATTTTTGAGAGATTTGGAGAGTAAAGGCGGCGCCTAGGTTGAGAAAATAAGTGTGTTTTGTTCTAATGTTGAAGTTTTATTTATAGGAAAAGGCTTGGGTCAGGTTTGACCCATTTAAAATTGGATTAGGAGACCAAAAAGTAAGCATAGGCGGCGCCTAATGCTTTGCCTATGCTTAGCATAGGCGGCGCCTTTTGCAAAGCCTAGTTGAGCATAGGCGGTGCCTATGCTATGGCATTGTTAGGCATAGGCGGCGCCTATGCTATGGCATTGTAGATTCAGAGAGCAAAGGCAATGGCATAGGCGGCGCCTATGCTATGGCATTGTTAGGCATAGGCGGCGCTTATGCTATGGCATTATAGATTCAGAGAGCAAAGGCAATGGCATAGGCGGCGCCTATGCTATGGCATTGTTGGGCTTAGGCGGCGCCTATGCTATGGCATTGTAGATTCAGAGAGCTTAGTCCATAGCATAGGTCTTGCCTTGTTCGTTGCCTAGATTTACATAGGCCTTGCCTTGTTCGTTGCCTATATTTGCATAGGCAATGCCTAACCAATAGCCTTTGTTTCTTCATTCCAAACTTACCACCTTCAACATGACACAATTCCAAATTAAAATTTGTGCTAGATCTCCTCCTTTATATGTCTTACACCTACATTTACTCAAAAACAACAAAAACAATTAGAACGATGGGTTGCCTCCCACCAAGCTCCTTAGTTTTGGTCGTGGCTCGACTCTTCTTTTTGGATTTTTATTTAACAAAAACAAACTCTTAGTAAAACAAAACGATTAAAAATGATGGGTTGCCTCCCATCTAGCGCTTGATTTATTGTCGCGGCACGACATAGTTATCTCAATTACTTAGACTTCGTCGAGATAGATGGTGCATTGTTTTCTGAATGGATTCAGACAACGCTGATGCTTACTTGTAGGCATGCAATCTTCTTCGAGATGACTCTTGTGCATACATATCCCAGGAGGGATACCAATTATATCATCAATAGTCCAACCCATAGCTCTCTTGTACCTCTTCAGAGCAGAGATGAGAGCCTCTACGTGTTGTTCACCTAAATCAGCCGCAACACTCACCGGAAGTGTATTTCCACTTCCCAAGAATGCATACCTTAGGTGACTGGGGAGCTCTTTCGATTCTAGCACTGGTGGCTCTTCAATGGAAGTCTTCGCTGTTGGTGAAGGTCGATTCCTAAGATCAAGGTCCAGCTTCTTAGTAGCATGAGAATAGGACTTTATTCTTGTTAGAGCACAATCAGTTTCTTCATATTCTTCAACATCCTCATGCTCAAAATTCAACAGCACAGCAGACAATGGCTCAACAGTAAGCTGTTTCTCTATAGATAATCCTTTCTCATCCTCATAATAAACATCATCTACAGAGAACACATCCATATCTCTAGGCTGCTTCATCGATTTGCATACATCAAAATGGACTACTTCGTCATTCAGCCAAAATAAAAGCTCATTAGCTCTTAAATCAATCAGCACACTTCCAGTTGCAAGGAAAGGACGCCCCAAGATTATGGGAACTTCATAATCCACCTCGCAATCCAAAATAACAAAGTCTGCAGGAAAGATGAAGGTGGAAACCTTCACTAACACATCATATAAGATACCAACATGCCGTTTTACCGACCTATCTGCCATCACGAGCCGCATATTGGTTGGTGTAGGATCGCCCAACCCCAACTTTCTGTAAATAGATAACGGTATCAAATTGATGCTAGCCCCCAAATCGCACAACGCCTTAGCAAAATCCAACGATCCAATCGTGCAAGGAATAGTGAAAGCACCAGGATCTTCCTTTTTCTGTACTAAAGACCTCGTGGCAATTGCACTGCAATGATGAACATTATCTTCCAGCTCATAACTTGCTGCCCGCTTCTTTGTCAACAGGTCCTTCATGAATTTAGCATACCCAGGCATCTGTTCCAGCGCCTCCACCAACGGAACATTAATAGTTAGCTGCTTCAAAATGGTCATGAATTTACTGAACCTAGTGTCATCAGCTTTCTTCTTCTGTCTCTGCGGAAAAGGTGGTGGTGGAAGGGAAATCATTGTCTCCACCACTTCCTCTTTATCTTGCTTCCGATTATCAACCTTTTCAGGAGTGTCATCAGCCTTCTTCTTCAGTCTCTGAGGAAAAGGTGGTGGTGGAAGAGGAATCATTTTCTCCACCACTTTCTTTTTATCTTGCTTCCGATTATCACTCTTTTCAGGCTGGTGACGTCTAGGTGTAACATCATGAGAACTCACTTCAGCTTCTACAGCATCTTCAAACTCTTCTTCATCAACATTCTCTGCTATATCATCAACCACCTGCTTGTCCCTTGATGGATTTTCCAACACTTTACCACTCTGGGTAGTAATAGCCATACATGATCCGTCGTTCCTTGGGTTTTGCACAGTGTCACTAGGTAACGTTCCAGTTTTTCTTTTGTTGAATGCCGCTGATAGTTGACTCAATTGTTGCTCCAGCTATTTTATTGCAGTAGAATACGATTCAACCAATTGGTTTATTGAAGACAAATCATTCTTCACCTCGGTTACACCCATGTTGGTTGCCTCCACTCCTTTCAACAGCTTAGCCATCATATCTTCCATGGACATCTTCCTAGAGCCAAATGCCACAGCCTCACAATTTCCAGGAGGAACCTACAAACCACTCCTGTCGGTCTTATTCTTCCAACCACCTTGATCGCGGTCCTTGTATCCAGATTTATCATAATAGTTCTGACCTTGGTTTCCTTGGGCATTGCCTCGGAAACCCCCCTGATTATTCAAGTAGTTCGCTTCTTCCTCATAGTCGGATTCATCTCTTCTCTATGATACAACGGCCTTAACCTTTTCGGTCTTCCCTGATAATAAGTGCTTGGTAAGAAGATCCATCTGCATTTTCATGTGAGCCATATCTTGGTCACGTTCCTCTTGTCTACGCCTCTGCTCTGCAGTCAAGCCAATAGATACGGTAGAGCTTGCTACCTCAGAATCCCTGGTATGCCAAGTTCTACTCTGCTTTGTCATACGATCTAGCATATCACTTGCCTCAAGAAAAGTAAGGTCAATGAATGACCCACCTGCAGCATTATCAACCACTGGCTTAGTCACTGAGTTCAAAGCCCTGTATAATATCTCCATCAAGTGGATGTTGGTCATCTGATGATTTGGGCATCGCATAAGCTTCTTCTTGAACCTCTCCCATGTTTTGTGGAGAGATTCAATTGGAAGCTGTCGGAAATTGCTGATCTCATCTCTCAATTGTGCTCTCTTGGATGGCGGAAAGAATCTTTCTAGGAAAGCGTCTTTCAGTTGCCTCCAATTAGTAATAGAATCAGGAGTTAGCCCGTTCAGCCATAGAGTTTCCTCCCCAGACAGAGACAATGGAAATAAGCGCAGCCGAATTACATTCTGCCCAACTCCTGGATTGTCAAACGACTTGCATGTTGAAATAAAATTGACCAGATGCATATTCGGTTCATCGCCTGCAATTCCACCAAATAAACCTTTGAGCTGCAATAGATGAATCATGGTGCTAGTGATATTGAACTTGGCTTCAGGTGCCAAGGGCGGAGGAATAATAGCCCCTGTGGCACCATCTCCATCAAGATCGTCATCATCATCATCAAAAGGAGCCTGCACAGCTCGGCGATCAGGTCTCATTCTAGCTTGACGATCTCTCCTGTGCATAGGTGCCGCCACCTCATCAGTACGCCTAGAATTCAGTAATTCATCATCACCAAGGTCCTCATCATCAGGAGTTATTGCTCGACCTGGGTTATTAATATTCTGTTGATGCACTTGAGCAGCTGCCAACGCAGCTAATCTAGCCTGCTCCTGTTGAGCAGCCCTTCTTTCAATGTCACGTTGTGCATCCATTCTGCCAATAAGTTGTGGTTCAGGATTGATAGGTAATAACAGTTGACCTGAACTTCGAGTGTTTGGCATGCACTCAAACAAACCTGAATAAAACAAAAACAACAACTAAAAGTAAAATCTGAGAATTTTTTACCAAAGGGTCTAGTAACTATCACAAACTTAGTTGACAACCGTATTCCCCAGCAGCGGCGCCAAAATTTGACAACGCCTAAACTACAGATCTCGTAAGAGTATAAGCGGTCGCTGTCAAATATAGAACCCAACTGGGTTGGGTGTCGAATCCCACAGGGAATACTTGGTCACTAAGTGTTGCAACTATTAGTAGACTGTTGGTCAAAAATTCCATGGAAAAGGGGGATTGGATTGTGGCCTGAATTAATGCTATGGAAGTAACAACAGAATGCTTTTTTTCGTAAGATTTAATCACAGAGAAAAATAAGTTAGGGTTATGTCCACCTTATGAGTTCTGCGTATCTATTAACTATAAGTAATGCAGGATTCAGACATGTATGCACTTATAGAGATTCGTATTCTACTGGTAAATCCTAGTGTCTCTCGACCATCAAGGATTATCTCACTTTAACTCTCTCGAGCTTAAAGCGTATAACTAATGGTACGAACTCTCTAAGAGTTAATCCAGTTACGGCACTAACGTGTAAATAGGGGTTGGTAGCCCTATTTCCTTGTCACACTCTCTTTTCCAAACATGTAACTTTTCTCTCGAACAAGTTAATGCTATAATGGCGTATTCTATATGTTTGAAACCACAAGAATGTAATTAAGATGAAGAGAGTAATGATATAAGTAGAATAAGTATCAAGAATTAACAAACTCATAGTAATAGATAGTATATCATAAGGCTTCCATAACCCTAACAGAGAAGTTTAGCTACTCATGATTACAACGGAGATCAAAATAAACATCATCATCGTACCAAAGCTCAAAGAATCTCCCATTGAAGATGGGTGTGGCATCAAACTAGGTTGACGTTTTTTCCCTCTAGACGTTTCCCCCAAGTTAACATTTTTTTTTCTCTGTCTAAACTTACAGAATCTGTAAACTGAATAATGCTAGAAAGTCGAATGAATAATGAAAGTATCTGTCAATTCGTGAATAATGAAAAGCATGAATCCCACGAGTTAATGCTGAAAAATTCAGCAAATAGGGTTTTTATAACATCCTTTTCCTAGTCCTATTAAGTTATTGCTGATCCCACAAGTCTTTAGAAATACTATTTTTGCCCGGGACAAGTTCTCCATGCATCACTTTCAGTCCATAAGTTTCCAAAAGCTGCCTTCCCTCTTATGTGAAGTTACCCTTGCTACCAAAAGGTCCACAAAGTACTGAAATCTTCATCATTAATACCTGAAAACATGCTAATCACGTTGGTTAGCTCACTTACAGGAAAATGGACTAAAACTACAGAAATTATATATTTTGTCCTTAAAACTTAGCTAAAATATGGGTAAATTATGGTGCTTTAGGCATGTAAATACGCCTATCATCAAAGTACAATTCTAATATGGTCTGCATAATCATGTTCACTGCAAGAATAGACAAGAATATCATCTATGAAGACTAGGACGAACATGTCCAAGTACTGCTTGAACACATGGTTCATCAAGTCCGTGAAAGTTACAAGGGTATTGGTAAGACCAAAGGACATGACTAGGAATTTGAAGTGATCATACCAAGTTCGGAAAGCTATTTTTGGAATGTCACATTCTCTGAATCTGAGCTGATGATAGCCTGATCTGAGGTCTATCTTAGAGAAATAACTGGCACCCTGAAGTTTGTCAAACAAGTCATCCATTCTAGGAAGTGGATACTTGTTCTTAACCGTGACTTCATTGAGTTGACGGTAATCAATACATATTCTGAGAGAAGCATCTTTCTTGTGCACGACTAAGACTGGTGTGCCCCACGGGGACATATTGGGTCTGATGAATCCCTTATCTAAGAGATCCTTCAACTTATCTTTTAGTTCTTGTAGTTCTTTTGGTGCCATTATGTATGGAGAAATAGATATAGGCTGAGTATCTAGAAGAAGATCAATGTCAAAGTCTATTTCCATTTTGGGAGGACTTCATGGAAGATCTTCGAGAAAGATATCTGAATATTCACTCATGACTAGGACTGATTCAAGACTGGGAGTTTCAGAAATAGTGTCCTTAACTCGAACAAGATGATAGACATATCCTTTAGATATCATTTTCCTTGACCAAAGGTAGGATACAAGCTGACATCTGAAAGCTGAAGTACTACCCCTCCACTCTAGGACAGGTTCATTCAGAAACTGGAACTGTACTATTCTATTTCTACAATCGATTATGGCATAGAAGGAATGAATCCAATCCATGCTGAGATTAACATCAAAATTAGTCATCTCTAATTTGACTAAGTCTGCTGAGGTGACTTTCTGAAATATCATAATTGGGTAGTTCCTTTATACCCACCGGGCTATGATGGTGTTACCTACTGGGGTAGATACTGAGAAGGGCTCTGCTAGAATTTTGGGATTGACTCCAAAATCAACTGCTATATAAGGAGTAACAAAAGACAAAGAAGCTCTTAGATCTAGCAAAGCGTAAACATGGAAGTGAAAGATCTATAACTTACTAGTAACTACATCAGGAGAATTTTCCTGATCTTACTGGTACTGGAGAGCATAAAGTCTTTTTGGGCGTTGCCTATTAGTAGCACTGGAAGTGGCACCCTGCTGATTTGGGCAACTTGACTGGGCTGAGGAATCATTTTTCTGACCATGATAACCTGACTGGGGACAATCTCTGACTTTGTGGCCTGGCTTGCAACATCCAAAATAGACATCACTACCATCTCTGCAAGTACCCTTGTGGTTCTTACCACAAGTACGACAAAGAGGATTGGTTCGGGCACTGTTATTATTGCCATGATATTTAGAGCCTTGCGCCCTATCTTTGTTACCCTTCCTAAATTTAGGAACGAAAGCACTGGATGAGGAAGGAGATGGAATGGATGACTTTGGGTGGAGTTGAGAACGGTTTTCTCCCTCTGACTTAGGCTGAGAAAAGTTGAAACTACCTTTCCTTGCTCTGTTATTCTTCCTCTCTCATTTTATTCTTTTGCTCTTCTATCTGTTGAGCATGGGTTACAAGCCTGGATATGTTCATATCACTATTCAACATTGCACACCTGCACTCATTGACCATACTATTATTCACCCCAAAAATAAACTTACTCATCTTGGCCCTGCTATCTAAAACCACATGAGGAACATATCTGGCTAATTGAGTAGACTTAAGAATATACTCTTTCACCATCATGTTGCCCTGACTGAGGTTGATAAATTCTAACACCTTAGCTTCCCTCACCTCTTGGGGAAAGAATCTATCTAAGAATGTTGTGGTTAACTCTTCTCACTCAATAGGCCCTGCATCATCTGACCTCTCTGAATTTTACTATTTGAACCAAGTGAGAGAAACATCCTAAAACTCATATGAAGCTAGCTCAGCACTCTTACTAGAATTAACCCCCATGATGTCCGTAACTTTTTGAACTTGGTCTAGGAACTTTTGAGGATCCTCTTTTGACTTAAACTCGAAAAAGGATGGAGGATTCATTCGGGTGAAGTCCCAAGTCTTGGCTGCAGCTGAATTGGCCACTAGGTTGGCCGGAACGACAGTTGGTGATTCATTGTGAGAAGCAACTTAATTAATAAGAGTGGTGAATGCAACTCTGAAGTCTACATGAGAAACGGGTTCGTTCAAGGGATCTGCTTGGACGGGCTGACTAATTTCCGTTTCTTCTTTTAGGAGGCATGTTTTGTGGAAGAAAAGGAAAAAAAAAATAGACTGAGATTTAAATATGAGCTCACGCTCACTGGCATGACATGAATAATGAAAGAAGGGAAACTATTCCTAAAACATCTCATAGCCTCTTGAACATAAATGTGGTGCGCAACACACCCATGTACAAGACTCTACTAGATGCGACTTTCAGACTTCCTAGGACTCTATTGAACCTTAGGCTCTGATACTAAGTTTGTTACGCCCTGAATTTGGTACCCAGAATGCTACACGGTGCTCATGACCCAGAAGGACCACAAGCTAACCATGATTGATATTTGTACCTGAACACTGCATAATATACAATATAAATGCAGAAATAGTAGGCTGAAACATGCCATAAGGTTCAAAATTGATAAATATCTTATAAAACCATATCAGAATAATATGGTACGACAATACCAAAACTGAAAAAATGTCTGAAAACATCTAATTTGAAAACACTATAGTTTAAAAGCTGCTAAACTATCTTATGAAGGAGTTGATGGGACATGTCCCCATCTAACTCCAACTATTGAAATAAACTTATTAATGAAGAAATAAAGTAATGATCATGTCCTCGAAGGATGAGGACTCGCTGCTAACTCTCACTGCTAAAACTGGAATGCTACTAATGCTCTAGAGCTCGTGCTTCTGAATCTATGGTATAAAAACACCATAGAACAAATTCATCAGTAAGTTTGAATGTACTGGTATACAAGTGGGGTAGGCTGAATGCAAAGGGTTCAAATATATAAACAATGATAATTGACTGAATATTATGAACATGAGAATACATGCATGAATAAGTGACTGTGACTGAATTCATGATGGTATCGACAACTGAGTCTTATTACTGATAACATGAGTCACTAATAACTTATATAACTAATACTGAGT
Organism: Capsicum pubescens; assembly: GCA_030864215.1. Classification (NCBI taxonomy): domain Eukaryota; kingdom Viridiplantae; phylum Streptophyta; class Magnoliopsida; order Solanales; family Solanaceae; genus Capsicum; species Capsicum pubescens. The sequence goes on along the minus strand of CM061546.1, from coordinate 202,740,952 downwards.
GATTGTATCTAATAGTCTAGGTTTTGAAAGAACTAACTGAGTTTTGTACTATTCTAAGTGGACTGTATCTGACAGTCCTAAAATTCTGAAGAAATATCTGAGTTCTATTACTAAGACTGAGTCTGAAACTGTAACTATAGGAAGTATCTATCTAATAGACATTCCCCTAATATTCCATAATAAATGAGTTGGGGACCAATCTGTAACCCCCATTAGAAGGGTGTTAATACTGCGCATGTGGTAAGGACAATCTATGAGTGACCCTCATCTAGCAGTGTCCCCTAAAGAGAATGGTGGAACCCTTATTTGAAAGAGTTTATCCACCTCATCAACCCTCAACTATAAGTTTGGTGTCGCAACCTATGTTGGATACATAGTTCTAGAACGCAAGGATAGCTTCTAAGGATCACACCCTCAACTGTATGTGTGTGTACTCATCCTTGGGTTTACTCGGTGCAAAATCCTACTCCCATCTGAATAGACACTGCACATGATTAACTGAACTGAACTGGACTGAAATCATTAAGTTCCTTTTATTGATGGAATACTAATGAGATTACTAAAGTACTGAGCTTTCTGAGATTACTGGGATTACTGAGTTTACTGAGTTTTCCTAAATCACATGACTGGCTGAATTATACTTAACATGGCTTGACTGAGGATATCTTGAAAATATGACACTGGATCTAGGCACACATCTAAATTGTCGGGTGGATGTACCCCCAGTACTCGATAGCGTGAAACTGACAAGACATGATATCCTTTAATACATGACCAACATCAATAATCCATAATACAATAAGTTAGGGATTTCATGAAGTACATGGTTATCACAGACTTATACATGAATAGGATTGCATGTAAACATGGTATAATTTCATAAGGATAATTCATGAGCAATCCAACAAACATTTACAAGGCAAATTTATACCATGGGAGTTCTTTGAACATAAGGGTAAAACATAAATCCCTCACTTACGTCACAATTGAACTATATTACATAATTTCTAGTCTTCTCGGCATTTTATCAAACACCTTATATGTACCACTTAGGGCATGGGTATAATCATCAATTATGCATCATAAACCACCCAATTCATGGATTTAAACTCATATACTAACGTATTTTCATAAAACACTTTGTGATACCAACTTGGGAACCGCACAACAACAATCACATAAACATAATCAACCCATAACATAATATTCATAATACATGATTTAAAACTTGATTCTTGGTCTTCATGGATAAAAGGAATCCATGAATGAACACTATGCATACCTTGATTGTAAGTTTCTTGAAGTTCTTAGAGAGATTCTCGAAATTGGCTTTGATTTCTTGAAAGCTAGGGTTTAGTTTCTTGGGAGAGAATGTTCTTGATTTGGGGAAAAAGTGAGTAAATAATGATTTGAAATGTTTTAGGGATTAAATCCTGCACCTGGACGTGTTAAAACCTTGGGAAAAGACCAATTTATCCCTGGACAAAATATTTATTTTTCATCAAAATTTCTCGATTTCGTAGGCTGGCGCGATGCGGCTCTATCGCACCGTGTCTTTGGAATTTAACAACTGGGAAATTGGTAGATGGCGTGATGCAGAGCTATCATATTGCCACTTTGTTTGCGACCTAAAAGTTTGGCGCGACACGGTGTAATCACAGAGTCTTACTGGAAACTGACAAACGTCATTTAATATTCGACATCTTTGGGACTAATCTTGAAAATTGTAATTTCCACATATATAAAAAGTGTATTCATCTTTAAAGAATGTCTTTGACATCTTTGGGATGAATTTAAGCTAGGTATAAGTGCGGGGTATTATACATGGACATTGGTTTCGAGTGACATCTAAACCAGTTAGTGGCTTGGCAAATATCACAGACATTGGTCATCACCATTTGAATATACAGGTTGACATTATTGGGCATTTTTCCTATGCTAGCCATATGGATTTTGATGGGTCAGCTTTGGTCTTTCAAGATTATTATGGTGTGATTGCGTAGATAGGGCTCAGGTGTTGTTTGTGTGGTTTGTAGTATATAGCAGGTTTGAAAAGACAAAGAAATGCTAAATTTGGAATTGGAGTTGGTTGAATGGTATGTGTTTGGGATTTCCTTTAACTTGGTTGAGTTTTTGCATGGTTATTCTTGAATTAGTGGGATGTCAGAATGGTGTGGCTTGGGTTTTCATGCTTAAACCGTGCTCAGTTCAGTTGGAGGACAGTTGGTTGTTAAGGATGGGTTTTTGGTTATTTAGAAAGTGAAATAAGGATGTGAATAAAAAAATGAATGTCTTTAGCGAAATCTCTTGGAAGTATTATTTAGACTAAGAGGCTACTTCGGGAGTCTTGCTTGGGGCATGCGGACCCAGTACCTCGTCCTTTTGAGCTTTTAGACTTTTTATATCCATTAACTTTTGACAACAAAAGTCCTTTTAGTAGTGTATTGTCCCAACCCGAACAAGGGCTTGGTCGTGACGGGTATCTCAAGCCCACCATAGACCGAAGACCACCCTCATCGCCTAACCACATAAGAACAAAAATAATAATATAAACAATGTGGAAGACAAGTAAATAGAGATAAGAAGATGAATAAATAATTTAAAGAATACTAAGAGTCAAACAACAACAAACCAACCTATATCTGTCCAACAAAGCCTTTAAATCGGGATAACATCTAAGTCGGGACATACCTCCGACTATGACCAAAAGGAATCCAAAAGTTCTGAGTCGATAAAGAAAGAAAAATGAAATGATAATGCCTTCCAAAGGATGGAGGCTTACCACATCACACAAATCAACAGATGTGCTAATCCAACTAATCTTACGCAGGAGAAATAGAAAAATATTCGGACCCTACATTATGAAATGATGTAGCATCCTAGGACAGTCAGTGTGATAAGCACTTGTATGTAACTTGGAAAAAGTGATAAAATAATGCCATGTACAAAATCGGTCAAAACCACATGCATACATTCATATATACATATATAATATGCCTGGAAAGGGTAAGGTTCATAAACATGAGAGTTTTAAATCATTAACCTGGATGGTGTAGCTCGATCCGTCCCAAATGAATCCATGGGTTATAAGGGTTCAGCTACCCCTACTAAAAGGGCCCCAGTACGTGTTAGTTGCATAAACCAATGGAAAACTAAAGCTACCATGGTAAATAGACATCCCAAATATATATATATATATCAAGTGTGTATCAAGCACATAGTAATATAGACCCCCAACGCTAGCAAACGTGGTTTTCAGTGTTCATCACCCCAGAGCTTACACCTTCACGAAGAGATACACAACCCCTATTAAGCCTAATTTAATATAATTCCAACCATTAACCTGGGAGTCATTCATTAAGTCATTTACCACTTGGTATCATCATACCAATATGCTTGCAAGTTAAAATAAACATGCCAAACCAATCCACATAACCACATTGACTCCCAAGTTTCATTTAAATATCCAAAACATGGCCACCAAGTCTATCCAAATCCATTTTTATATCCATCTATCCATTAATGCAATGCATTAGGTTCAAAAACAAGTTAAACCATGCAATTTTTTATTATAAAAATCAAATTTACAAAGTGGGTTGAAGTTCATGAAATTTGAAGCCAAAATTCATCCAATTTGGGGAAACCCATATCCCCAATTCCAACCATTTAAATAATATACCAATTCAGTCCCAAAAACATCAATTTAAAGCATGAATAATCAATTCAAAACATTAGACAAGTAATTCAATCAGTACCAACCAAAACCCCTTAACCCAATTTCTAAACCCACAATTTAAATCACATGAAAATCTCTTCAATTTATGCCACAGAGTAAAATTAAAGTTTAGGGAAGATAAATAAGCCTGAAACACATAAGAAATTGAAGTCAATTTGAATTTTGGGGCCAGGAGTAGTGATTTCTTGGAAAACCCGTGAGTTTTATTGGGTGGAGAGTTAAATATGAATAGAGTAGAGTTTGATCATTGAAAGCTGAAGGAAGAGGATCCCTTTTATGTTTTTAAGTCGTACAAGGGGTAAAAAGACCAAAAGACCCTCACCCCAAGTGAAAAAAAAACAAAACTAGATGAAATTTGTACCTCATCTAGCATGGCCTTAACACAAAGGTTATCCTCTGTGCCTCGTTGCTATCGCGGAGGGTAACCTCTATGACACGGGGATATCACAGAGGCACACTGCCTAGAGGTCCCAAAATGACTCCAAACCCCTTCTAAGAATTCTAAAACTTTCCCAAACACCCTTTTAACACCCTTAAACACAATTCAAGTCAAAAATTAATGTTATGTATGCAGGAGGGTCAAAATTAAATGATCAAAATTTTAAGGGGTCTTACATTATCCCCACCTTAGGATCATTTGTCCCCGAATGATGAGTTAGGAACCCTTTAGCACGAGAATAGAAAGAACACACCAAAATTAAATGACAAACTCAGAAAGTTTCAAAGGAAAATAAAACTCATACCTTAAGAAGTTTCATCCAACCCGAGGAACAACTATGGGTATTTGGCCTTTATGTCTTCCTCAGCTTCCCAGGTAGCCTCTTCAACCTTTTGGTTCCTCCAAAGAACCTTCACCAAAGCTACATACTTAGTATTTAATGTACATACTTACCTATCTAATAGTTCAATTGGGACTTCCTTATAAGACAAGGAATTTGTAACACCAACATCCTCAACAGGCATCATCAAGGAAGAATAATCCAAACATTTTTTTAGCATAGACACATATAACACGGGATGCATATAGCCCAAACTCGCAGGCAAATCTAACTCATAAGCAACATCCCTATTTCTACTCAAAATATCATATAGACTAATGTAACGGTGACTGAGCCTCCCCTACTTACCGAACCTCATGACTCTTTTCGTAAAAGACACCTTTAAGTATACCCAATCATTTACTTCAAACTCGAATTCTCTTCGTGTCACATACACATAAGACTTTTGGGGACTCTGATCAGTATTAAGTCTTTCTCTAATCACTTTCACCTTCTCCATGGCTTGGTGAACCAAATCAGGACCAAACAACCCATTCTCACCAACCTCAAACCATCCAATAGGAGACCTACACCTCCTACCATAAAGAGCCTCAAAAGGATCCATATAAATACTCAAATGGTAACTATTATTATACGCAAACTCAATAAGAGAAAAATGGTCAACCTAACTACTCTTAAAATCTATCACACAAGCCCTTAGCATATTCTCCAAAGTATAAATAGTACGTCACGTTTTTCCATCCATTTTAGAGTTCTAAGGTTCACTTGTGTACCCAAACCTATATGAAGTATATATTGGAAGCTAGAACAAAACTACGTACCTTGGTCTAAAATAATGAACACTAGTGCACAATGCAACTTTACAATCTCCTAAATGAACAACTTAGCATAATCTTCTCCTAAGTAGTTAGTCCTCACAAACAAAAAGTGATCAAAGTTGATCATCTTATCCACAACGACCCAAATAGAATCAAATTGGTTGTAAGATCACGGAAGAACTATAATGAAAAATCTATTAATCATCTCCCACTTCTACAAGGGTTACTCAATTTCTTGAGACATACCACTAGGCCTCATGTGCTAAACCTTAACTTAATAATAAACCATGCACTTAGCCACAAAGTGTGCTACATACCTTTTCATATTATTCCACCAGTAGATTTCCTTCTAGTCATGATACATCTTAGTTGAACTGGGATGCATTGTATACTTGGAATCATGATCCTTAGTTAAAATCCTTTCCCATACCCCATCTACATCAGGAAGACATCATCTTCCTTGATACCTCAGAATGCTATCTCCCCCAATTTTGAAAGCCATGACCTTTTATTTACCCACATCATCCTTAATCTGCATAACTATGGGATCCAAATCCCACTTCTCCTTTACCTAAGCAATAAGAGATGATTTTACCACTTCCTAAAAACTAACTCCCCTATCCTCAGTCCAAAAGATAAACTCCCAAGTTAGTCAATCTATGAATGTCCTCCACCAACCCTTTTTTCTCTTCATCCACTTAAGATAAGATTCCTATAGATAGCCTACTAAGAGCATAAACAACAACATTATCTTTACCTAGATATTAATGCAAGATCGTGTTATAATCCTTAAGATATTCAAGTTACTGCCTCTTGCAGAGATTCAAATTCTTTTGAGTAAACACATACGTCGAGATTTTATAATCTAAATAGATATCAATATGCATCCCTAACAGATAATGGCTCCGAAAACTACAAGCTTCATCTCTAGATCATGGTTCAGATAATTTCTCTAATGAACCTTAAGCTGCTTATAAGCATCGGAGACAACCCTACCATGCTGCATTAAAACACCACTCAGTACCACATGGGATACATCTTAAAATACTACACAACCAATAGTAACCTCGGGCAGGGTAAAAATTAGGACAGAAGTTAGCTTATTCTTCACTTTACAAAGCTACCCGCAGAAGCACCGAACCATAAGAAATTAACCTTTTTCTGAGTCAACCTTGTCAATAGAGTAGCAATAATAGAGAAACTTTTGACAAACCTCCTATAATACCCAACTAAACCCAAGAAGCTCCTAATGTTTGTTGGAGTTGTGCGTGTAGGACATCTCTTAACTGCCTCAACCTTCTGTGGATCTACCTTGATCCCCTTACTAGAAATAACATGCCCTAGAAAAGTCACAGCACCTAGACAAAATTCACACTTAGAAAATTTAGCATACAACTTTTTGTCCTTAAGGGTATGCAACACAATTTGAAGGTTATTAACATGATCCTTCTCACTTTTAGAATACACAAAGATGTCATCAGTAAAAATTATAACAAATAAATCTAGAAACTGCTTGAAAACCCAACTCATAATATCTATGAATGCAGCGGAAGCATTATTCTACCCGAAAGACATCACCAAAAATTCATGATGACCATACCGGGTTCGAAAAGTAGTTTTAGGAATATCAACTTCCCTAATTTTCAACTGATGATAGCCCAAACGAAGATCAATCTTAGAGAATCATCTAGCACCCTGAAGCTCATCAAAAAGTTCATCAATCTTAGGAAAAAGGTACTTATTTTTCACTGTAATCTTAATCAGTTGATGATAGTATATACACATCCGAAGGGACCCATCCTTCTTTCACATAAAAAGCACACGAGCATCCCACGGAAAAAACTAGGACAAATGAACCCTTTATCAAGAAGATATTTCAGTTGCTCCTTTAGATCCCTTAATTCACACGGAGAAATGAAAATAGGATAAGTATCCAATAGAAAATCAATCCTAAATTCGATTTTTCTATTAGGAGGAATTCCGATAAAATCATTGGGAAATACTTCAAGTAATTCATTAACCACAGGAATGGATTGCAATGAAAGACTTTTAGAGTCTGAATCCTTAACCCAAACTAGATGATATAGACACCTTTTAGTGATCGATTTCTGAGCTCTAAGATAATAAATAAACCTCTCTTTAGGCACTAAGAGCCCTCCCACTCTAATATCAGCTTATTAGGAAAGTGAATATTAACCTTTTGAGTCCTATAATCTAAAGAAGCATAAAACTAATAAATCCAATCCATCCCTAATATAACATCAAAATCCACCATATCCAACTCTATTGAATCCCTCAATGTCTCCCTCGGGAAGATGGACACCACATAACTCCTATAGATTTTTCTACCAACTATAGAATCACCCAATGGTGTAGACACAAAAAAGTGGTTAGAAATACTTTTAGGATCAAAACCAAAATGAACAACCACATAAGGGGTCATATAAGAAATGGTAGAGATTGGATCAAACAAGCAATAAACATCATGGGAAAAAGAGTTGTAACATACCAACATTAGGGGATGCCTCTGTAAAATACCTTAAATTTTATTCCTTAAAAATTACTTAACATTAGAGCTTATTTCCCAGACTATGACTATCTATATGAGTCATAAGGTATCATTATGAGTCATAGGACCCTAATCATAGCCTGACTTATTTATTTGGCCAACTATCTGTGTTGATCACGAATGGTACCTAATGAGTCTTTAAGACATATTATGAGTCATAATGTATTATTACGATTTATATGGTATGAATCGTAGTGAGACCAATGTTGGTGCAGATATTGCCCAACCTATGTCTAAATGTTACGATTCATAGGGTGACCCTATGATTCGTAAGGTTACCCGTAGTGACTAGGCACTATTTTTAGTCTTTTGATTAAGGATATTTTGGATATTTTTATCTTTCCCTAAACATAACCCATAAACTTAATCAATATTGGGACCCCATTCTCATTCATAACACATTAAATATATTTTCTCAAACTCTCTCAAAATCTCTGAAGCAAGAGCATTAGGGTTTCTAAGGGTTTGGTTGTCTAGAGCTGGCAAAGGAAAATTCCCTCCATAATTGTGATACTTTAAGTCTTGTGACTCTACCCTTAAACTTTTTTTACATTAAAGCCTAAATTTATATGGTTATTTATCCATAGGTTTGACATGCGTTGAGGGCTTTGGCATGGTTGATTTTTAAATTGTTTTCTCATGTTTTATTATGCATAATTTTTTCTTTATTAATGGTTTAAAAATTATGGGGTGCATGGGTATGGTGAATAAACTAAGGGGTCATGGTTTTTCCCAATTTGATGATTTTGGCTTGACATATGGTTTTGTAAATTATGTTCCCTCAACCCATTTGTAAAATTAATATTGAAATATGATTTTATCACATGGTTTGACTTGCTTACTTATACTATTACATGGCTTAAAAGGCTAATAACCACGAATTGATTTTATTGAACTTCGAGAATTATGTATTCCCTGTATGAATGAATAATTGAACCTAGGTGGTCATAAATTCCTCCATGTGATGGATATAGATATGGAATAATAATGTTAACTTGCAAGTGAAGTTGGTATGAAAATACCAATGGTATGCCTTAATGAATGAATTGGTTTAATGAATGGGAATGTATGAAAAGTTCTTTAAATTGTGCTTAAAGGGGTTTGTGTAGATGGTTGTGAAAGTGGAGGTCCCGAGAGACCAATACAAGAAACCATAATTGCCGGTGTGGGGGTCTAAATGACTGTGGTTTGAGTCCCCCTTATTATGTGATTGGGAGGTTCCAGTCACCCATAGTAAATGACTGGGTGCTTAAGTCACCCTTTATTATATCACTAGGAGCTTCGAGTACATATAATTATTCTCTAGTTTGTGAAACTACATGCACTAGGGCCCTTTCAACTATGGGAAACCTGAGCTTATATAGCTCATGGCTGCCTTCTTATGATAATTGATCTAAATAGTCCAGGTTAATATTTTAATGTTTATGTTAAGCCTCATTCCCTACCCCGATCTGTGATATATATATATATTAATGTATTTGTATATGGTCGTGTACATCAATTTCATATGATTTTTGAACTTTTTATCCTCACATTATTTTACCCCTTATTCTTTAGTTATATACTAGCACTCAACCCACTAACCATCTCAAAACATTATATCCCCAAATAATGTAGGGCCTAAAGGCATTTCTATCTTTCCTGCACAATAATAGGATTTCAAATTCTCAGTAGTCAGCTTGAAGTGGTGAGCCTCCTTCTTTCGAAAGGTCGCTACTTCTTAGTTTATCTATTATCACAGAGATTTCTTTGAACTTATTTTGGCTATCATTGGGGGAATGTTCCGACATTGGTTTGATTTGATTTTGTCATAGAGGCTTTGTAGATTTTTGTGCACTGGTATTGGTTGTTGATATTCTTAGATTCTTCTAAGCTTATACATTTGTATCTTGTTATATTTTCAGAATTCATCCGTATCTAGGTGTGTTGTGTTCTATTGTACTAGGCAATGGGGGTGGTCTCCGATCCTCAATGGACTTGAGATACCTATCACGGCTAGGCCCTGGTTTGAGTCATGACAAAGTTGGAATCAGAGCCTAAGTTCATGGTCAATTGGGTTTCCATAAAATCGTGTTAAGTAGAGTCTCTTTTATGGGTATATAGTGCACCATATTTATAAGGGAGGTACTACCCGGCATTTAGGAATGATTCTTTTTCTTATGTTCTATTTTCTGGATGTAGAGTCTAGGATGTTAAAATCTTCTCTAATTTCATTTGTTCATATTTTAGATCATTCCTCTCCAAAGATCTGATGCTCGTGAAAACTCCTCTCTCCCACCTAAAGATAACATGGACAAAACTTATCCAACTTAGGGGTATAGACCCGATCCAGGGTCCCTACTTTTGATTTCCTCATTAAGTTTGACCGATCCATACTAGTCTTCTTTGGACTCCTCGAGCTAATAATGTTCATGCCTCACCTCCCTAAAGAGATATTTCTAATGTTAGGTTTCATCATTCTATTCACTTGTTGACCTAGTTGGTGACATCTTAGTCATGTCAATTGGGTCCTATTGGTGCTGTTGTGAGTTCTTTTGAGGTTACTCGAGTTTGGCAGTTTGTAAGGCTCAATTCTTTAACCTTTACTAACTCTAAGGTTGGGGAGAATCCTTAATAGTTCATAGATGAGATGGAGAAGATTTTTCATATGATGCATATTTCTACCTCCGAGGGGGTAGAGTTTACTGCATACCAACTGAAGGATGTAGTGTATCAGTGGTATGAAGAGTGGTATCCATCTAGGGGTGATGATGTATTGTTGGCATTATGGGATAATTTCTCTGGTTCTTTTCTTAATTTCTTCTTTCCTCAAGAGTTGAGGGAGGTGAAAGTAGAGAAGTTGATAAATTTGAAGCAAAGTAGGATAACGGTGAAGAAATATGGTTTGAAGTTCCATCTGTTGTCTTGCTATGCTCCTGAGTTAGTGTCTATCATGAGGGATAGGATGAAGAAGTTTGCTTCTAGGTTGTCTCATAATTTGGTGTTTGAGTTCAAGGCCACCTTGTTGAACAAGGATATAGATATCTCTAGACTTGTAGTGTATATGCGCAACTGGAGGGGGAGAACAAAAGGCAAGGAGAGATGGAAGAAAGACAAAGTAAGAAGTTTAGATATTTAGATTAGGGTGGAGGCCAGCAGTAGATGGTAGAGGTGGTAAGTAGTAGTCGAAGAAGAATTGGGGAAAGTTCTAACTCTTACTCGATGGCTAGTGTTTCTTATCCAAAGGCGCCTGGTGACCGTCATTTCTAGAATGACCTGGATTCAAGGCACAAGGTGCTCTAACTCAGGCTAGTGGATCCTAGTCAGTTCCATCATATCCTATTTTCTAGTTTTATGGTTAGTTACATCGTGGTTAGTAAGATAAGGTGATGAATTTATTGTTTTAGTTATGGCCAGATCGATCACCTACAACGAAATTATCCTTTTAGGGTTACTTCTGGGTGTAATAAGGTCTTGGTTGCTACTTTATCAGCTCCTACACCAAAGGGTATTGTTTTTGGCTTCGAAACTGGTTGAAACTATCTCTATGCTCTTTCCACCCACTAGGAATCTAAGGAATCTTCTGATATTATTAATTTTATGCTAAAAAAAATTCTCATTATATGCATTGTGTGCTTTATCCCGGGTTTACCTTTTCTTATGTGACCCCATATGTGGATATTTATTTTGGTTTTAGCCTTGTGTATATTCCTGGTCCATTTATTGTGGCTAGGAGATTCTGTAGTGGTTGTGTGGTATCTATCTGCAATAGAAAGATATTGGTAGATTTGATATAGTTTGAGATGTTAGATTTTGATGTTATCTTTGGGATAGAGTGGCTCTATTCGTGATATGTGTCTCTTGATTGTAGGAACCGAAGGGCCAATTTCCAATTCTCAAATCAACCGGTGATTAAGTGGGAAGGGAGTTCTTTTGTGCCTAAGGGAATGTTCATTTCTTATCTTAGAGACCAAAAATTAATTTCCAAGGCGTGTCTATATCTTTCCTAATAATCTTCCTGGTATTTCTCTCTATAGGGAAATTGATTTTGGGATCCATCTTCTTTTGGACACTCATCCTATCTCTTTTTCTCCCTATAGAATGGCTCTGGCTGATCTGAAATAACTTAAGAAGAAGTTGAAAGATCTTCTTGATAAGTGTTTTATTTTCCCTATGTTTCCCCGTGGGGTGGTCCAGTGCTCTTTGTATGTAAGAAGGATGGGTCCCTTCAAATATGTGTAGACTACCGCTAATAAAATAAGGTGACAGTAAAGAATAAGTTTCTGCTTCCTAGAATAGATAATCTTTTTGACCAACTTTAGGGTGCTAAATACTTTTCTAAGATTGACCTTCGGTCAGGTTACCACCAGTTGAATATTAGGGAGGTGGATATCCCTAAGACTGCTTTTCATACTCGATATGGTCAGTTTGAATTTTTGGTGATGTCCTTTAGTTTGACTAATACCCCAATGGCATTCATCCATCTTATGGATCGGGTATTCATTCAGTTTCTGGACTTATTTTCCATTATGTTTATTGATGACATCTTCATATATTCAAAAAGTGAGGAGGATCATGCCAATCACCTCTATATAGTATTGCATACCCTTAAGAAGCAGCGTATGTATGCTAAGTTTTTAAGTATGTATTCCGGTTGAATGTTATTACTTTTATAGGTTATGTTGTTTCTGCTGGGGGGATGATGGTGGAGCCACAGAAAGTTGTGGTGGTTAAGAAGTGGCCTAGACCCCAGACTCCATCTAATATTCTGAGCTTCTTGACTTTAGTCGATTATTATAGAAGGTTTGTGGAAAGTTCTCTTCTATCTCTACCCCGTTGACTAGACTGACTTAGAAAAAGGTGAAGTTTTTATGGTTGGATTTTTGTGAGAGGTAGCTTTGAGAAGTTGAAGTATAAGTTGACTTCAACTCTGGCTCTAACCCTACCCGAGGGTAATGATGGATTTGTCATTTATTGTGACCCATCCCCTGTGGGACTGGGTTGTATGTTGATGCAGCATGGCAAAGTGATTGGGTATGATTCTAGGAAGTTCAAGTGCATGAAAATAATTATCCGACTATGATTTAGAGTTATTAGCCGTGGGTTTTTCCCTACAGATTTGGCATCATTATTTGTATGGGGTTCATGTTCACAGCTTCTCAGATTATAAGAGCCTATAGTCCTCGTTCACCTAGAATGAGTAGAATCTCAGGAAAAAGAGATGGCTTGAGTTGCTCAAGTACTATGATATGAGTCTTTATTATAACCCAGGTAAAGCTAATATGGATGATGATTCTCTTAGAAGGTTTTCAATAGGGAGCTTGGCTCTTGTGCATGAGGAGAAATAGGGTTTTATGAAAGATATTCATTAGTTGACTAATTTTAGAGTCCGTCTCTTGGACTCTGATGATGGTGGTGTGATTGGTCAAGATATGGTGATGTCATCTCTTGGTGCTAAGGTGAAGGAGAAATAGGTTTTTGACCCTATTTCAATACAGAGCAAGGATGATGTGGGTCACCAGAAGATGATGTCTTTTGAGATTGGTGGTAATGGTATCTTGAGGTACTAAGGTAGATTGTGTGTTCCCGATATTGATGGGATACGAGAAAGGATCTTGGTTGAGGCTCATGAGTTGAGGTACGATATTTATCTTAGTTTAACGAAGATGTACCATGACTTGAAGGAGATTTATTAATGGAGTAACATTAAGAGAGATGTAGCTAATTTTGTTGCCAAGTGTATGGTTTGTCAGCAAGTGAAGGCGGAGTACTTGAGGCCTGGTGGTTTGTCTCAAGATTTTGAGTTGCCCGTGTAGAAATGGGAAGTGATTAATATGGATTTTGTAATCGTTCTTCCGTGGTCTCACCATCAGTTTGGTTTAATTAAGGTCATTCTGGAAAGAATGACCAAGTCTGCTCATTTCTTCCTAGTAAAGACTTATTGTTCTACTGAAGATTATGCTAAGATCTTCATTCAGGAGATCGTCAAGTTAAATGGTGCTCCTGTCTCTATTATATTTGATCGTTCTACTAAGTTCTCATATCAGTTTTGTCACTCAATTCATAGAGGTTTGGGGACTAATGGGAACCTTAGCACTATATTTCATCCTCAAACGGATGGTCAGGAGGAGAGAATGGTTCAAAATTTGGAAGATATGCTAAGGTCTTGTGTTCTTGATTTTGGTGGTAGCTGGGTTGATCAATTTTCTCTCATTGAGTTTGAGTATAGTAATAGCTTCCACTCTAGTATTAGGATGGCTCCTTTTTAGGCTCTTTATGGTAGGATGTGTAGGTCTCCTATTGGGTCATTCAGAGTTGGCGAACAAGGTTATTTGGTCCCGTCTTTATTTACCAAGCCATGGATAAGGTGAAGGTGATTTGGGATAGATTTAAGATTGCCAAAAGTCGCCAAAAGTCCTATGAGGATATGAGGCAAAGGGACTTAAAGTTTGATGTGGATGATTTGGTATTCTTGAAGGTGTCTCCCATAAAGGGAATGATGTATTTTTGAAAGAAGGAGAAGCTCAGGGTCCGTAATGTTGGTCTATATCATATTTTAAGGAGAGTGGGCAGTGTGGCATATGAATTGGATTTGCCTCCTAGTTTGGGTTCCATTCATCCAGTGTTTCAAGTTTCGATGTTAAAGAAGTATGTGGGTGATCCTTCCTTGATTTTTTCCTTAGAGAGTGTTGGTGTTTCAAATTTCTTATCTTATGAGAAAGTCTCGGTTGAGATTTTGGATAGGCAAGTCCATTTTATAAGGACTAAAGATGTGGCTTTGATGAAGGTTCTATGGAGGAATCATAATATTGAAGAAGCTACTTGAGAATCCGAAGAGGACATGAAGTCCAATTGTCCATTCTTTTTTCCCGTTATGGATAATCGTGCTTGAGGTATGTGTATTCCTTAATATCTGTATTTCTATATTTTTAAAAGGAAAGTGTACTTTTGTTCTGAGTTAAATCATGTTAATGGATGCCTTGACTTATAATTTGAGGATGACTAATCCTAAGGGGGGAGAACGAAACACCCTAGAATTTGGTCCTTGAAAATTTTTTGACCTGTGAGCTTACTGGCCAGACTATGAGTCATAGGGTGTCAATACGGGTCGTAGAACCCTAATCATAGACTGACCAGTGCGTTTGGCCAAGTTTTTTTGTCGATCATGAATGACACCCAACAGGTCGTTAAGACTCATTACGAGTCATATTGTCTGAGTACGAGTCTATGGTACGACTCTTAGTCAGGACAGTGTTGGTTCCCATGGGTACTGTCAAGCCTATGACTAAATACCATGAATGGTAAGGTGATCCTCGAGTCATAAGGTCACCCGTAAAGACTGGGCGCCTTTTTCAGTCTTTTGATCAAGGGCAGTTTAGATATTTCACCCTTTTCCTAAACATAACCCACGGCCTTAAATCAATATTGGGTCCCCATTCTTATTCATAACACATCAAATACACTCTCTCAAAATCTCTCAAACAAGAGCATAAGGGTTTCTAAGGGTTTGGTTTTCTTGAGCTTTCAAGGGAAAATTCCCTCCATAATAGTGATACTTTCAGGTATATGACTCTACCCTTAAACTTTTTTTACATTAAAGCATGAATATAAATGGTTATTTTTCTATTGATGTTGGGCGTATTTATACGTCTAAGCACCATAACTTACCCATGTTTTAGCTAAGTTTTGAGGATAAAATACATAATTCCTGCACTTTTAGTCTACTTTCATTAATTGAGCTGACCTATGTGATTAGCATGCTTTTCAGGTACTAATGCGGAAGATTTCAGCACTTTGGGGACCTGTGGACAGCAAAGGAAAACTTCACATAAAAGGGAAGGCAGCTTTTGGACTAAATGTGATGCATGGGAACTTTTTCCCTGGCAAACTCAACATTTTTAAATAGTTAAGGATGCAGTAGCAACTTAGTAGAGAAGGTTGTTATTAAAAACCTTATTGCTGAATTTTCAGCCATAATTCACATTATTCACAAAATTCAGATTCTGTAATATTTTTGGAGAGTAGAAAACGGCTTAGCTTGAGCAATAGAGAGAGAGAAACACGATCCTCTCTTATTGTCGCTAGTCATCTCCATCGCCGAGATTGTTCTAAGTTTCGGTATGATGATTATGTCTATTTTGATTTCTGTTGTATTCATGAGTAGCTAAACTTATCTGTTAGGGTTATGGAAACCTTGTAGTATACTCTCTATTTCTATGGGTTTGTGAGTTTATGATGTGTAATGCACTTATATCATTACTCTCTTCATTATAATTGAATTCTCGTGGTTGCAAACATAGGGAATACGCCATTATAGCAATAACTTGTTCGATAGAATAGTTGTTGTTTGGAAAAGAGAGTGTGACAAGAAATTAGGGTTTCCAACCTCTAGTTTACACGTTAATGCCCTAGCAGGATTAACTACTTGGAGAGTTTGTATAAGTTGTTGTACACTTTAGGTTCGAGAGAACTAAGGTGAATAAATCCTTGATGGTTGAAAAACACTTGGATTTAGAATTAGAATACGTCTCTCTATAAGTGCATGCATGTATAAAATTCATATTACCCATAGTTAATATAGAAGTAGAAGCCACAAGGTGGACATAACCCTAACTTATCATCCTCTGTGATCAAATCTTATTACTTATATCGTCTCATTCGTTACACTAATAGTATTATTGTGCACTTAAACCAAAACCCCCTTATCTTGGAATCTTCGACCAACAGTCTAATAATAATCGCAATACTTAGTGATCATAGTATTCCCTGTGGGATTCGACACCCAACCCAGTTGGGTTCTATATTTGACAGCGACCGCTTACACTTTCTAACGAGAGTTGTAATTTGTGCGTATCATCTATGGGCTTTGACAAGAGTTGAGGGCTTTGTCATGGTTGATTTTTAAACTTTTTTCTTATTATTTATTATGTATTGTTTTTGCTTTATTAATGGTTTAGAACTTGTGGGTGCAAGGGTATGGTGAATAAACTAAGGGGTCATGGTTTTCCCCAATTTGATGATTTTGGCATGACATATGATTTTGGAAATTGTGTTCCCTCAACCCATTTATGAAATTTATATTAAAATAATATTTTTTCACATAGTTTGACTTTCTTACTTATATTATTGCATGGCATAAAAAGGCTAATGAATCACAGGTTGATTTTATTGAACTTTGGGAATTATGTATTCCCCGTATAAATGAATAAAAGAAACTAGGGGGCCAAGAATTCCTCTTTGTGATAGATATAGATATGACATAATGATGTCAACTAGAAACTGAAGTTGGTATGACGATACCAATGGTATTCCTTAATGAGTGAATTGGTTCAACGAATGGGAATGCGTGAAAAGTTTTTTAAATTGGGCTTAAAGGGAGTTTTGTAGCTGGGTCATGAAAGTGGAGGTCCCGAGGGACCAATAATGAAAACCTTGTTTGCTGATGCGGGGATCTAAATGGCCGGGTGATTTGAGTCCCCATTGTTATATGATTGGGAGGTTTGAGTCCTCCATGTTAAATGATTGGGTTCTTAAGTCACCCTTTATTATATACTAGGAGGTTCGAGTCCCCCATGATACATATGTACATATGATTATTCTTTGGTTTATGCAGCTATACACACTGGGGCCCTTTCAGCTGGGGGTGAGTTGAACCCATATGGCTCGTGGGTGCCTTCTCATGACGATTGAGCTACACAGTCCAGCTTAAGATTTTAAAGTTCATGCTAAGCCTAGTTCTCTACCTTGGAAGGTGATATATATATGTTTATGTATTTGCATATGGTCATGTGCATCGATTTCATATGATTTTTGAATTATTGATCATAATATTATTTTACCCCTTATCCCTGAGTTACATGCTAGTGCTCAACCCACTAATTATATCCGGACTCTTTATCCCTACGTGATGTAGGGTTCAAAGGCACTTCTACCTTTCCTAAGCAGTGATAGGATTTTTGAATTATGAGCAGTCAACTTGAAGTGGTGAGCCTTCTTCTTCCAAAAGGACATTACTTCTTGGTTTATCTATTATCACATGCTTTTCTTTGAACTTATTTTGGATATCATCGGGGGCATATCCTGACATAGGTTTGATTTGATTTTGTCATATAGGTTTTTTGGATTACTGTGGACTGGGTATTGGTTGCTGATATTCTCAGATTCTTTTGAGCATATAATCTCCTATCTTGTTATATATTTGGAATTCATCCGCTGCTAGGTGTGTTGTGTTTTGTTTGACTAGTCAATACGGTATTGTTTAGTCCTCGATGGACTTGAGATACCCATCATGGCCAGGAGGACTTGAGATACCCATCATGACCAGGACCTGGTTTGGACGTGACACTCTAATTCCTAATGAGTAGCTCATTAATAGAGGTGATTCCATCCAGTGTCGGTACCAGAAGTACCACCTTTTGGCATCGGATCTAAAAAAGTGGAAATGGGAACTTTATTAGCCCTAGTGGAAGCCTTGGTTTAAGGACAATAGTGTTGCATATGACCCAGTTGACCACAATTATAGTATCGATTTCTCCCCTCCTCATAATAACCATGGTTAAGTTGTCCATAAAAACAACAAGAGGGATAAGGTGGGGCTGAATAAGATCCACTAGCCTGATACTGGGCACCATGTTCCTTAGAACCACTGCTAGCTGGAAAATAATGATTACCCAAAGTCTTAAGATAGTGAGCACTAGCAGACGAATGTGAACTACCCCAGTTCTTCTTCTTAGTCCATTTTCTACCATATTTCTCACTATTCTGCTGACCCCACCCTACTTTGAATACCTGAACTTATTGTTCTACCTCTTGCATATTTCTACCTGTCTTTTCTTTTAATACTCTACCTGCTGCATATAAACCACAAGTCTGGAGATATCCATATCATTGTTCAACATTGCATCCTTACACTCCAATACCAAGTAACGAAACAACCCAGAAGCAAAATTTCTCATTTTGGATGTCATTTAGATGCTAACTCTGGAGCATAATGAGCCAACTACTGAAATTTCAATGGATACTCCTAAATACTCATCTTCCCTAGCTTCAAAATAACAAACCCCTTAGCTTATCTACCCTTAACTCCTAAGGAAAGAAGTGATCAAGAAAGGCACCTAAAAATTCATCCCTCACTGCTCGTAACACTGGTAAGCAATATCCTTCAACTGATACGCAGCAAACTCCACACCCTCTACATCAGTAGAATGCATCACCCTAAAGATCTTCTCCATCTCATCAATGTACCCCTGATGATCCTACTCAACCTTAGAGCCTTTAAAGGTTGGAGGAATCAACCTCATAAACTAGCCAACTCGAGTGACCTCAGATGAATGAGCAACAAAACCAACATGGTCAGACTGACAAGACTACTAACCCACTAATTGAGTACACAGGTTAATAGACCGGTGGACTTTGCATTAGAAATGTCCCCCTAAGGCATCAAATCATAAGTATCACCTTTTTGACAAGCCTGAGGTGGACTAATGGGGACAGGTAAAACTCTGTGTTGGGTGGCATAGCCAAAAGAAGGGACCCTAGACATGGTCTGCACTCCATACATAGAGCGAGTCCCCTCCACATTCTCCTCAGGTAGAGCAGAGTTCCCAGTAGAGTTTCTACAGATGTCATATCTTTAGAGAGGGATGATCTGAAACACGAGGAATTTAAAAGTTTGAGAAGTTTCATAACACTAGACTCTATAGCCTAAAATAGAACACAAGAAAGGGAAACATTCCTAAATGCCTTTAACCACCTCCTTATAAGTGTGGAGTGCTACACACCCATAAAAAGGACTCTACTCGACACATCTTTGTGGACACCCAATGACCTTAAATTGTGCTCTGATACCAAACTTGTCATGTCCTGACCCCGGGCCTAGCCGTGACGGGTATCTCAAACCTACCATGGACCAGAGACTACCCCCTTAGCCTAACCTCAAGAGCATAATAATAATTCTAATACGAAATCTAATTAAACAGTAATAAAAAGATGAATAGATAACCCAAAAGAAGAGTAAGAGTTAAAACAACAACCAACCTACATCTGTCCATGAAATCATTAAAAACCAGAAAAACATCTAAGTCAGTATATGCCACCAACTATGACAAAAAAGATTCCTAAAGTACTGAGTCAATAAAGAAAGAAAAATAAAATGATAATATCTTCCAAAAGATAGAGGCTCAACAATTCACAGCAACTCAATAGACGTTCTAATCCACCTAATGCTGCATAGGAGCGACAGAAAAGTCTTTAGAACCCACATCATGAAATGATAAAGCATCCTAGGATTATCAGTACGATAAGTACTGGCATATAACTCGGGAAAGTGATAAAATAATGCCATGTCAAAAACCAGTCAAAAGAACATGCACACATTCATATATACATATATAAGATGGCAAGATAGGTTAGGGGTCATGAAAATGAGATTTTAAAATCATTAACCTAGAGTGTGTAGCTCCATCCATCCTAAAGGCACCCATAGGCTATATGGGTTTAGCTCTCCCTAAAAAAAATGCCCCAATGCATGTTAGACATACGAATTGAGGAAAAACCTAGGTAAAACTAAATCCACCATGGGAAATAGTCATCCCACATATATATATATATATATATATATATATATATATATATATATATCAAATATGTACCAAGAACACAATCATATTAACCCCCAACACCGATAAATGTAGTTTCCAATGTTCGTCCCCCAGGACTTACACCTTCACGATGAGCTATACAACTTCTCTTTAAGCCGAAATTAAAATCACTTTGCACATAATTTGAACCATTAATCTACGAGTCATTTAATAAGTCATTTACCACTTTGTGTCATCATACCAATATGCTTGCAAGCTAAATTAAATATGTCAAGCCAATTCACATAACCACATTGACTCCCAAGTTCATTTAAAGGTACAAACCATGGCCATCAAGGTCGTCCAAATCTATTTTTATATCCATTAATCCAATGCTTTGGGTTGAAAAGTAAGTTAAATCAGACAATTTTCCATAATAAAAATTAAATTTACAAAGTGGGTTGAGGTTCATGCAATTCTAAATCAATATTCATCAAATTTAGGGAAACCCATGTCCCTCATTCCAACAATTTAAATAGTATAACAATTTAGTCACAAAAATAGTAATTTAAAGCATGAATAATCAATTCAAAACATGGGACAAGTAATTCAATCTGTAACAACCAAAACCTCTCGATCCAATTTCAAAATCCACAATTTAAATCATATAAAAATTCATTCAATTTATCCCACAATGTAAAATTAAAGTTTATGGAAGAGAAACATGCCTCAAACACATAAGAAATTGAAGTCAATTTGAAGTATGGAGTTCAAAGTATTGATTTCTTGAATAAACCTTGAGTTTTCTTGGATGGAGGGTTAACGATACATAAAGTAGATTTCGATCTTTGAAACTGAAGGAAAAAAGTCCCTTTTTATTTTTTTAAGTCGTACAAGAGGTAAAAAGATTGTAAGCCCCTTACCCCAAGTGAAAAAAAAACCAAAACTAGAAAAAGTTAACCCAGTAGTGTAGCATAGCATTATCGCAGAGGATAGCCTCCATTCCACGCCTATATCGCTGAGGCTAACTTCCATGGCCTACTAACATCATCGACCCTGACTATCACAGGGTCCCAAAATGACCCCGAACTCCTTCCAAAAATTCAAAAACTTTCCCCAAGCACCCCTTTAACATACCTAAACTCAATTTAAGTTAAAAATTAACATTATGCATGCGATAGGATCAATAATAAAATGATCAAAATTCTAAGGTGTCTTACATGCATATTGTAATGAACCTTTAGGTTATTTCCTTAATTTTTGTGCATTTTTTATATTGTCTCTTTTTATAGTGGCTACAGATCATTTATAAATTATCAAAACTTTTGGTTTGGTTTTCTAATCATTTATTTTGGTTTTAGGATCGTTCCCCTATTTTAAAGCATTTGTTGTTAAGTAAATGGTCTCAAACTAAAACTTATCGAAAATAGGCTCAAATGAGAATTCTAACAGTGTTGTTAGCTTCGTAATGATGATTTTAGGCTAGAGGGGCCCTTGGTTTGGATTTTGAGGCTTCAAACTCATTTTGAGCTATTGGGGTGGAAATTGGTTAAAACAAACTATAGGTTTGGGGCCCATATTTAATAAAAATGACCTTGGAAGGAAAATTGAATGATTTCATTAAGTTTGGAATGTAAAATTTGGTATGGTATCATAGTTTATTTCTATACACAGGATTTTGAGTGAATCTCGAGCACCCGATCAAAGTCCATAAGGACTTTGCTCTTTGTTGGTTTACCAGCATTTGGGTCCAGCCAAATTTTGGCATTTGTGTTTGTGAGGATTGGTCACTTTCTCGAGGGTCAAGAAATCTTGGCCATGGCGTTCGCAAGATAGCCTTCAAGTTTGTGAGGAGTAAGCTATCCTGGCAAGCTCATCATTTCTCATTACACTAGAGTGAACCGACCACATTTACAAAGGCCTACAGGTCTGAGCTACCATCAGTTTTATGACTCATGTGCCACATTCACGAAGGGCATACCATAGAAGTATAAACTCAGCCTCATGACCCTTTTCTTTATTTTTAAGCCCTATTTCACCATTTATGGAGCTTAAGTGTGAGAAAGTGTGGGAAATCGTCCATCCAGGCTAAGGTAAGCTAATATGGAAATCATTTATTGAGGCTAAGGAAAGCTAATATAACACCTCTTGATCATGTCCAACTGTTTTCAACCTATCAAATTTTGACCTATTTATTTTAAATCCATAGTGTTAATTCATTAAATTCCTCAAGTTTAGGGGCTGATTTGAGCCTCGATTTATGCTCCATTTGTGTGATACCTTTAAAAATACTTTCTCCCCCTTCTCAAAATTTCTATCTCTTAACTACTTATCAACATACTCTTTCTATTATCTTTGAGCCACTATGAGCTTCTCCTGTATAAATCTCACTTTTTCCATAGAGTACTTAATCAGATCAAGTCCTCAAGGCCTTGCCTCAAATGCGTCAAACCACCCAATTAGGGACCTACATTATCTACCATATAAGGCCTTAAAAGGAGTTAGGAAATACCAGTGTTATAAATGTCGTTGTGGGAAAACTCATACAATGGTAGGTAGTCATCCCATTGACCCTCAAATTCCATAAAACAATCCCGGAGCATATCATCAAGCACTTGGATAATCCACACAGACTGAACGTCCAAATATATGTGAAAACTTATGCTTAGGTCCACTCTAGAGCCCGAATCATGTGTCTCCATGGGTTACTTCCATGTTTTTCATGCGCAAGAAGGATGGTTCCCTTCGTATGTGCATATATTATCGTCAATTAAACAAAGTGACCATAAAGAATAAATATACTCTTCCTAGGATCGATGATTTATTTGATCAACTTCAGGGTGCGAAGTGTTTCTCTAAGATTGATCTTAGATCGGACTATCATCAACTTAAAATTAGGGATGTGGATATCCCTAAGACTTTCTTTAGAACCCGGTATAGTCACTATGAGTTTTTTGTCATTTATTCTAGGTTGACCAATGCCCCAGTGGTATTCATGGACTTGATGAATAGGGTCTTCCATCCATTCTTTGACATTTTTTTCATTGTATTCATTGATGATATTTTAGTGTATACTAAGAGTGAGGTAGATAATGTAGATCACCTCTGTGCCATGTTGCAAACTTTGAAAGATTATCATTTGTATGCCAAGTTCTCCATGTGTGAGGTTTGGTTGAAAGACGTGGCTTTTCTTGGTCTTGTTATCTCTAGTGAAGGGATCATGGTGGATTCCCAAAAGGTGGTAGCAATTAAGAAGTGGCCTAAAACTGCGACTCTGATCGACATTTGGAGCTTCTTGGGTCTAGCCGATCATCATAGAAAGTTTGTCGAGAGTTTCTCTACAATAGTTGCCCCGTTGAATAAGTTGACCTAAAAAAGGTCAAGTTCTTATGGCCTGATATGTGTGAGGGTAGTTTTGAGAAGTTGAAAGATAACTTGACTTTGGCTCCAGTTTTGACCATCCCTGAGGGTAGTGAGGGTTTTATGGGTTATTATGATGATTCCCGAGTCGGTATTAGTTTCGTATTGATGTAACATGGTCGGGTGGTAGCCTATGCTTCTAGACAATTGAAAGTTAATAAGGAGAGTTACCCTACTCATGATTTAGAGTTTTTAGCCATGGTCTTTGAATTAAAGATTTGGAGACATTATCTTTATGTTGTTCATGTCAACATCTTTTCCAATCAAAAAAGCCTTCAATATGTATATACTTAAAAGGATTTCAATCTCTAGCAAAGAATGTGGCTTGAGCTATTAAAAGACTGTGATATGAGTCTTCATTACCATCCCGGTAAGAAGAATGTACCTGCCGATGTATTAGTTGAATGTCTATAGAATGTTTGGCCCATATAGATAAGGATAAGTGGGAATTGGTGAGGGATATTCGCTGCTTAGAAAATCTTGGAGTTTGAATTGCAGACTTTGAGGATGGTGGTGTATTTGTGTATACGGTATCTGAATTGTCTCTTATTGTTGAAATAAAGAAAAAGAAAGTCTTGGACCCCAATTTGGTAAAGATCAAGAGCAATGTGGGTCAACACAAGGTTATAGAATTTGTGATTGGTAGTGATGGTATCTTGAGATACCAAGGTAGGCTATGTGTTCCCGATGTTGATGAATTGAGGGAAAGGATCATGGCTGAGGCTTATGAATCTCAGTATGCTATTCATCTCGGTTCCACCAAGATGTCTCATAACCTTAGAGAGTTATATTGGTGGAGTGGTATGAAGCGTGATTTTTCCAGCCATATGGCAAAGTGTGTGGTGTGTAACAAGTGAAAGTTAAACACAAGAGGCCCGGTGGTTTGTCCTAAGAGATTTCCATTCCCAAGAGAAAGTAAGAGGTAATTAATTTCAATTTTGTTATCAATCTTCCTATATCTCGGTATCAATGTGATTTTATTTGGGTCATTATTGATAGAATGACCAAGTCCGCTTATTTGTTTGCAATGAGGACTAATTTCTCAGTGGAAGATTACACTAAGTTGTATCTTGCGGAGATCATAAAGTTGCATGGTGCTTGTGTCTATTATATCAGATCATGGTCCTCTATTTTCATCCCACTTTTGGAAATCGTTCCAAAAGGTTGTGGGTACTAGAGTGTGCCTTAGTACTGCTTTCCACCCACAAATGGATGGACAAGCGATGAAAACTATCCAAACCTTATAAGATATGTTGCGGGCTTGTGTAATTAATTATGGTGGTAGTTGGTATGACCACTTTCCTTTGATTGAGTTCACCTATAATAATAGCCACCACTCTAGTATTGGCATGATACCTTTTGAGGCATTGTATGGCAGGAGATGTCGATCTCTTATTGGGTGGTATGAGGTTAGCGAGGGTAAGTTGCTTGACCTCAATCTAGTTTACTAAGCCTTGGAGAAAGTAAAGATGATTCTTGATAGGTTTAAAACCTCTCAAAGTTTCCAAAAGTCCTTTACGGATATGAGGCATAGGGACTTAGAGTTTAGTGCTGGCGATTAGGTATTCGTGAAAGTGTCTCCCATTAAGAGGATGATTTGGTTTGGTAAAAAGGGGAGGCTTAGTCCTCGGTATGTTGGTCCCTACTTAATTGTGAAGAGGTTTGACAATGTTGCCTATGAGTTAGATTTTCTTCTAGTATGAACTCCATTCACCCGGTTTTCCACATCTCTTAGTTGCATAAATGTGTGGGTGATCCTTCGTTGGTTTTCCCTTTGGAAAATATCAATGCTTTGGACACCGAGTCCTATGGTAAGGTCACGATGAGGATCTTAGATCATCAAGTTTGATGGTTGCGAATAAAATAAGTGGCTTCAGTGAAGATTCTATGAAGGAACCAAATGTTTAAGGAGGCTACTTGGGAGGCGGAGGAGGACATGAAGTCCAAGTATCCGTATTTGTTTTCCATCTCAAAACCTTGTGATTGAGGTATATGTTAGTTTTCTTTATTTGACTTGTATCTTTAGTTGATAATGGGTTCGAGTCCCTAAACTTTGAAGGAGCCATGTGGTATCAATAAAAGAGGGGTTTGAATCCCCTAGTGAATGAGTGATTGAATAATCATGATATATGTTTTCTTGCATTCTTTTTATTTTGTGCTTGTTTTAACTTATTGAAAGTCTCTTTAATATGTGATAATAGTTAACACATGTCTATGCTTGCCTTAACCCTTATTCGCGGATGAATGATCCAAGTAGGGGAGAATTGAAACACCTAGACTTTGCACCATTGAAAATTAACTTCATTTTTGTGTCTCTGAGTTTGGTACGACTAGAGACTTGAGTCATACACTTGGTCACGACGCGTACCCACGTTGTCCACCCCTCTTGTATCTTAGGTAGTGTGGTAAGGGTCACTCACTGTCCTTGTTATGAGGGAGAAAGTAACCCCTCCTCAATCGTACCCTATATATATGAGTCATATATAGAGAAATCATATAGAGTGAGACTAGAGCTCAAGGTAAACTGTCTTGCATACGATTGAAGCTTATGACTAGGGGGTGAGTTATATCCTTGGGATACGACTCATAGGTTTGATTTTGTACCCTTAATAGTGTGTGTATCCTAGTATAAGCCTAGGGTATGAGTTAGGGTACCACTTATACCCTAGGGTACGATCACTAAGGGAATCATATGTGGGAGTCGTACCCCTGCATGATCTCACTTTTTATCTTTAAACAAAGGACCTTTTACTTATTTCCCTTGACTAAGATCCTAATCTCTCTCACTATATAAGGTATTGTAGCCTTCTAAGTCTTTATTCTACAAGACTCAAACACTCCTAAATACTCTAAAGGCTTCTTGAAGCAAGATTGGAGGCTGGGGTTTGGAGAGTGATCATCTAGTGGCAAGAGGGAGTCAACATTCTTGGTAATTCAAGTTGTTTAAGGCATGTATATCTTCCCCTTTCTAACTAACTCTAAACCCATGTATTTCACACTTGGATTAGTAAGTGTACATGGTGGTTTTGAAAGTAAATGAAAAGGGTTTTGTTGCTAAATAATGAATAATGATGATTCTTAATCTTGTGCTTATTCATGTTATTGATGATGAATTGCATATATGGTGCTTATTGTATATGATCTAACATGTGGTTTCTGAGTAACCCAAATCTTGATGATTTTCATCATGAAAATGGCTTTGTAAATGGTAAGTACATAAGATGTTTGTGAAAATGTTAAAGTGAATTGCCAAGTAAAATTGTTGGTGATGCATTGAACTAAGGCAACGGTCCAATAGTTATGAATTATTGTTAAATGTTATTTTGAAGGAATTACGAGCCATGTATTGTGAATTTGATAACCTTATTGGTTGATGACTAATGAAAGGGTAAGCCCCTAGACATAGAGATGAACTTGAATTATGTATTGAACCAAGTATGGTGAAAATATGATATATTATGGCTAATGAAATATAAATAGTTGTGTGGGTCTTGAGGAACACAAATTGTATGGTATGATGAATTTAATAAAGGCATTGGACTATTGATCTGGTTGAGCAATAAAGGATCCCACGAGGACCTTGTGGTCATATATAATGTTGAATTGGCTAAATGAGCCAAAGCCCTTAAATGTGATATAAATTGTATCAGTGTAAATGCATGAACTAATGGTTCAATTGTTCAAATGGAGACTAATAACGATGGGTGATTCGAGTTCCTCGCCTAATGATATGACTAGTCCCATGAAATAATGGGAGATTAAAGTTCCTTTTCTAATGATACGGCTAGTGATTCAAGTTTCTAGATCGGTGATATGACTAGAGATTCGAGTTCTTATTCCAAGAAGATCTATTGAGGTTAGAATACCTCGTCAAATGACATGACAAGTGATTTGAGTTCCTAGACTGTGATATGACTAGCAATTTGAGTTCCTAGTCTCATGAAATGATGGGTGATTTGTGTTCCTCATCATATAAAATTGGTAGTGATTCGAGTTCCTAGACCCTTAAAATGACAAGTAATTTGAGTTCCTAGTCTAATGAAATGGCAATGAGATTGGTCAAATGTGATAACTTGGTTTAAAGTTCTTCCCTCCACATCCCATGAATGAATGATTTGAGAATGAATGCTAAGTTATCTTCCCTTGTGGCATAATATGATCATATTGTGTATATCCATGTATATGAGTATATGTTCAAGAATAATGTTGAGCCTTGGTCTCTTGACTAGCTTGTGAAAGGCCTTTGTGCAAGGATAAGTATATAAATATGAATGATTATAATATATTGACTTATTGTTAAATGATGATGTTATTTAATACTTACCCTTGAGTTACATGCTAGCATTCCAACTACTATCATCTCTGCACGCTATGTCCTCACATGACATAGGGGCCTGAGCATCATCTTTTTTTCCTGCCCATTGATTAGAATATCAAAGTAGTTCGTGCATTGACTTTAGAGTGGTGAACTTCCTTACTTCAAAATACATTCATCCTTGGTCTCCTATCTTTAGACTTAGTTTATTTTGACTTGGTTTGGCTATCGTCAGGAGCTTGTCTTGACATATATATTTCTAAACTTTGGTTTATATAGAGGTGTTATGGATGACTGTGGACTTGGGCATAATGGGCTAGTTTGTTGATAATTCTAAAATGGTTGGACTTGTTAAGCCTTGACACATAGTCAGATTTTTACTATCATTTTATTATGGTTGGATTGTATTCGACCCTTGTGGATTATTATTGTTGGATAGGTTGGCTTACAGGGTGGCCTCCGGTAGATGTGTGCTTGAGGTTCCCATATTTCATGGTCCGGTTTTGGGTCGTGTGAATGATCATGGTAGTAGATATTTCTTTCAGCATTAGTTGGCTAGCCATTTGGACTTAATTTGTTTCTCTCACATGGTTAGAGATTTAGGAGTTTGCTATGACTGTAGAAATATCATTCATTGGTCAAGAGAGTGTCCCTAGTATGGGATTACTAGTAATTTAGATCCTTCATATTAGCCTCATGATGTTGTGGCACCTTTAGTTAAAGATAGTTTTCTCGGCGCCTCAGTTGATGATTCAATCAATAGGCCCAAGTTTGTACTCATTCAAATTTATTCTCCCGTAGACCCTTCAATCATGTGATTGTGGATTTAACCATGATAGGTTTTCTTTTATTTCCCATATTTAACTTTTTTATTTATGTATATTGGGTTTTTGTATGCATTGATGATTATATGACATGATGAGTTCATATTAGTCATTGTGTGCCTTGTTATTGAATTAATGATTATATGACTACCCCGCAGATGATTTCATTTAGTACTGAAAGGAGTAGATCTGCATTGATATTTTCTCCTATAGGTGTAGCATTTGGGTTCGAGTTTAATTTACCTTGGCATGTTGGCCTTATTGTGGGCCTTGAGTGGTACTTTCTATTGATTTCTATTTTTGTACCGTCTACTCATTATCATAATGATTATATTATTATTTTTATTTGTGATGTTATTGATCCTCTCTTGGTATTTCTTTAGACTAGTGTTATATAGTTAGAATTCCATCCCTTACGGTTCTTATTCGTTGGCTCGAGCAGCTATAGCTCGATTGAATGATTTTTTTTCTATAGCAAGGTGAAGTTTCTTGTTTTTCTCTTTTATTTGCTATGCTAGATTGATTGTGTAGTGGACTATGGTATTAAAGGTAAGTTGATCGTCTGTGGTTCTATTATAATTCTAGAGTTGGCAAGTTAATTATATCATATGTTCTCGAGTTTAGGGTTTTTTGACTTGCCTCGTGGATTGCAAGGCTTTCATTTTGGTTACTTCTCTCTATGTAGCCTATTTTATAGATTGGCCAGTTTAGGGTCCATTCTTCACTTGTGGCTATTTAAATGCCTGAAGTGGTTTTGATATTAATATCAAGATGTTTTGGATTTATCTTAAAGATTTGTTGGATTCAACTCCTTGTGATGGTTTTCTCTTATACTAGTATGGAGATTTGACACTCCTTTCTTGTCGTTATGTGGTACTTATCTAAAGTGGAGTTAGAGAGTTAGAGGCAAATGGTCTTTTCTGTGACTGCTTCTTGAGTTGTTAGTTCATTTTCCAATAGTGGTCTTGACCTTAACAAAGGTGTCAGGCTTGGTACGTCCTTCCTCAGCGATGTGATTCATGGTTTATTTGAGTTATGATTTTCCTATTTAAGGGATTCAAGAAATCCCTAATGCAAAATTTCTTTGGTCTAATGAGACTTAGGAGTGCTTCTCCTTGGGGATATATTACTATGGCTATTATTTGTTAAAATAGAGCATTGGATTGATTAGCTTTTAGCAAAAGTTGCATTTCTCCGAGTTGTTAAAGGTTTTGCTATTACTAGTATGTTTTCAGTCGGCGATTTATCCTCTGTTGCGATTTTGTTCTTCAACTATGTTTTGATTTTGGCTCGGTATGATCTATCTTGGATATGTTAGAATTTTGATACTAAGGTCGATTTGAGTAGTTGACATTAATATAGACTTATTCGCTCAGTTTCGAGTTGATGCCTTAAAATGGAGATTTAAAAATTATGACAGATTTGAAGTATGAATGCCTACCCATCTTTAGATTTGGCTTGCGAATTTGAGATAAAGAGATTCAACCTTGGTGTTGTGATTTCATCTTGGAGTTGTAGAGCTTGAGTGTAGCCTTAATTTTAGATTTGTCTCAGTTTGGATATCATCTATAGTCTAGTAGAGCCTACTCCGTGTTACCTATTTGGTTTTCTTGACTTTGGATAGATTATAGTTGATAAGTGTTATGACGATAGCCCATGGAACCAATATTGTTTCTTTCAGCTTTGACCGTGAGTCTTTAGTTTTGATGAGATTCTTAGATGATATACTTTTTGGGGGTAGTATACTTAAGTTGGATTTTGCTTGGCTTCATTCTCTGTTGATGGGATATCCTGAAACGGATCATTTAGTGGTAAGTAGTTGTACCTTGTGCTTTAGATTTTATTTTTGAGGATTTTTCAGATCATAAAGAGATACTTGGGCTCACACCCTTAATTATTTATGGTGTGAGCCCAAGTATCTCTTTATGGGCTTATTCTCATATTTTCCATATGGACTTTCAGCAGATTGGTTTTGGTTCTTTGAGTTCCCATTATGAGATTGTGCGGGCGGGTCTCAAGTGATTTTCCTCCTGGTTTGGGGTGGATAACAGGTGTAGAGTGGTAAAGAAAGGTTATATTTGGATTGGAGTTGGTTGTATGTCTCATTCCTTGGTTTGCTTTTGGCTTTGATGAGACTTTGTAGAATTATGTAGGTATTGAGATGGGATCAGGGTGTCATGGTTTGGATTTGCGTGCCTCAGCCTCCTTTAGTTTGGATGGAGACTAGTTTGTAGTGAAAACTAAGTTTTAGCCATTTGGAAGTAATATGAGAGAGCTGGTTGAAAAGGGATACAAGTTGAAAAATCCCATGGAAATGTTCACTCATCTTAGAGGTTATTGGGGAAGTAGTGCTCAGAGCATGTGGGGCCAGTATCTCACCCTTTTGAGATTTTGAGATCTTTCTATCCATTGACTTTTGTGGACGAAAGTCCTTTTAGTAGAGGATATTATAATGGCCCACCAAGTCATTTCCTCAATTTGCACGCATTTTTAGCATTTCGAGACTTTTTGCAGTGGCTACAAGTAATTTATGACTTGCTGGAAATGTCAATTCCATGATCGGAAAGTTCATTTGGATTTTACGCTTATTTTACTATTTTGGAGCTTCCACTTGTTAGGATTTGGTATCAAACCAAAACTCCTAGTAGATGACTTTGATGAAAATTCTGACAGTTCCAACAACTCCAGAATGTTGATTTTAGGCTGAGTAGATCCTTAGTTTAGGTCCCGAGGCTTTCAAACTAGTTTTGGGCTATTGGGCGGATTATGTGAAAAAAAAAACTATAGGTATGGGCCCACATTTAGTTGAAATGACATCAGATGAAAGGTTTGATGGTTCCATTGAGTCCGAACTTTGAATTTGGTGTGGTTAAATAGTTCATTTGTGTATATGGGATTTCAGATGAATCCCAAGGGCTTGGTGGAGACTTGGAAATTTTTTTGTAGAGTAATATGGACTTTTTTATTAAGCAATAAGTCAAATGCTTTCACAATTATCAAATCTTTCATCTCTATTGTTGAAAGACAATTTCAAACCAAAGTCAAAATAGTAAGGTGTAACGCCTCGAAATCTGATCCGGAGACATCACACGGTGCTCAAGACTATGAGTAGCCTTAAGCTAACCTTGTTTGCCTATTACTAACTCTGAATCACATATTAAAGGAAATAGAGACATAGAAGTCTTACTAAATACGGAAAACTGTCTGAATATAATATCTAGAATAATGTCTGAAATCTCAATACTGCATAAGCTGGATCAAAACTAGCAGTCTAACAAGCCTCTACTACTAATAACTAGAGAGTCATTGGGACAAACCCCCAGCTAACTCAAACTATCTGAAAAGAATACTAAATCATATAAACTGATATGCTGCAAAATTTGAAAGAATAAGTCCCCGAACTATGAGGACTCACCAACTATCGGATGTAGATGGAGATGCTCGAACTACTCACGCTGCTGATACTGACCACCTGAACCTACATTATGAGATAATGTAGCACATAGACATATATGTGTATTAGGACTTTGAGGATGTACTTAGTATATGGGAGTGAAATGCATAAGTAAAACATTATCTAATCATCATAATTTGTAAAACAATACATGCTAAATGTAAATGACCCATATAAGATGGAATATCGGAAATACTGAAATCTATAATCGTAAATAATAAATCATACTTTGTAAATCTAGTGAGCCATAATATTTAGTTCTAAAAGTTGTACTAGTACTCTGTCTTTAAATCATGCTGTCAAAGTGTAGAAAGGACTCACTTCTATGTTTAAAATCTGAAAGGTGAAATCTGTAACTCTTGTCTTTCTGTAAAGCATAATCTGAATAAAATTGTTAGACTTTACACTTAGTTTTCTTCAAAGCTTTTCTGTTAATATTTTACTTTAAAAATTAGGGAGGTTCTTCTAACCGACATAAACTATGTGAGCAAACATGGAGTCCAACGACTCGTCTTCTTAAGGAGAAAACTTCATGTTGGGGAGAGGTGTCATACTCTTGCTAGGGAGTATAAGCTACTGCCCATATGATCGCTCACAAGCTAAGTCTGTCATCCATATTGGAATGGGAATAATCTGATAATCTATACATATGTTGGCTACGTAGTTCTGTGGAAGATACAGCACACTAATCCCACACTTCCCGCTCGGTACGAAATACTACTCCTTTTAAATATGTATGCTCATTCTGTTGGAAATCCACTTTAAAAACTAGCATAAGGGTTTATCTGAAACCAATTATGCATTTATATGATTAATTCTATAAATAAAGGTGATCCAAATTCTGTAATCTATAACAATTTTGTAAAGTGGATTGCATAACTAAACCGAGGATCAAAAGATCAAAGCTTTGATATAAATTTGAAATAAATCTGATCATAAGATGCTTAAAGCATCATCTCTCTTGAAATAGTAATACTCAATCTTGGGATAGTAATCCATACATCAATATCATATCAAAACATCATAATAATCATGCTTGGTAATGAAAACAATGATAACTCAACTCAAAATCTAAAATTTACTACAATAGGTATGAAATTATGAAAAGACATGCAATTCACCTTCTAAAAACACATGAAATCTCATAATCTTGCAAATAACAATATTGGGTATGAACCCTAATTCAAAACTCATGTATAATCATTCAAAAATCATATGAATTTATAATTAAAACTTTTTTTGGGGCACAAGGATGGAAAAAAATCCTTGTTCATAAACCCCGCATACCTTGGTTGATGATTAGATGAACAAATCTTGAATTATTGATTCCTATTTGAGTTCTTAAAGATGAGTTCTTGATTATCTTGACTTGAGAATCCTCAATTAATGGTGGAATTGATTTCTTAGAGAAGAAGCTTTTGAGTTCTAGGGTTTTTGTTTGAGAGAAAATTGATGAATAATGAGCATAATAGGCTTAGAATGGGTTTAATCTCATGTTTTTGACGGATTGGGGCTTGGGAATTGACCAAAATACCCCCTTTAAACTTCTAAACGAAACTGAAAAAGAGAACTAAAATCTCAATTTAATAGGCCGCCATGACGCGCCACTATCGTGGTGTCTCACTGGATAAGGGACAATTGGGAACTGGAAACTCTCCACGACGCGGAGCTATCGCGGTGTCCCTTTGGAATGCCATTTTGACCATCGTCATGATGCGGTGAAATCACGTAGGCTTACTGGAAATTGAAAAATGGAAAATTGAACCTCTCCGTGACATGCCAATATCACGAAGGTCCACTGAAAAATAACAATTATGAAATTATCCTTCACCGCAATGTAGTGACTGCCCAGTTGGCACACTACTTACTAAAAACTCCCTAACTTCTTCACCGAGTGTCGTATTTGGGCGAATTTAGTATCGATGGAAAGTTTATTAACTTTCCCACACCATGGATGGTCTAAGTCTGGAAAATTCCATATGAAATAAAAAGGTATTCATTTTAGAAGCTAATCCTTGACATTCTAGGGACGAAATTAACCTAGGAAAAGTATGGGGTATTACAATATCTCCCCCTTGGGAACTTTCGTCCTCGAATATGGATAGTTAATCTGAAAATACTAAGGAATCTGAGGCTATAAGCTATCATACACAACTGACTTAAACTAAATGAATGAATCTAAAGCATACTGAACTTCTGAACTGATCTGTGAGTGCATTAGGTGACATAAAAATAACTATATAGCTGAATCTGAGACTGGGAAAGAACTGAAAGAAGGAAGACTATTACCTTAAGATGAATTTGATTTTGTGGAGAAGAGATAAGGATACTTGGCACACATGTCTCCTTCTGATTCCCAAGTAGCACCCTCAACAGACTGATTACGCCACAGAACTTTGACCAAGG
The DNA here is from genome assembly GCA_030864215.1 of Capsicum pubescens. NCBI lineage: Eukaryota > Viridiplantae > Streptophyta > Magnoliopsida > Solanales > Solanaceae > Capsicum > Capsicum pubescens. Next base: position 202,706,074 of record CM061546.1, on the reverse strand, counting down.
GAACTTATTTGTTCCTTGGTCTACGGATCTGTTGATTAAGAATCTCTACTAGAACTTCTTCATAAGAAAGCCTATTATGAATATCTGTAGTTTCTAGAGGAACTATAACGTCTGAATCATCCATGCACTTCTTCAACAAGGACACATAAAATAATGGATGAACTAAGGATAAATCTGCGAGTAGCTCAAGCTCATACACTACCTTCCCAACATGGCTCAACATCCAAAAGGGATCTAAATATCGAGGACAAAGATTCCCCTTCTTGCAAAATCTCTTCACCCCCTTCATGGGTGAAACTTTCAAGTACACAAGATTATTAACCTCAAACTCAAGATCTCTTCTTCTTATGTCTGTATAAGATATCTGAAAACTCTGAGCTATTTTCAATCTCTCTCTAATTAGCTGAAATTTCTCCATGGCCTCAAACACCATTTCTGGCCCAATAATAGAGGCCTTACCTACTTTGAACCAACCAACTAACGATCTACATCTTCGCTCATAAAGAGCTTCAAACATAGCCTTCTCAATACTAGCATGGTAACTCTTATTACAGGCGAACTCAATCAATGGAAAATGTTCATCCCAACTACCTTTGAAATCAAGAACACACACCCTCAACATATTATCTAGTGTCTGAATGGTCTTTTATGCTTGACCATCTGTCTACTGATGAAAATCTGAACTTGGGTACGAAGACCCTTCTGAAAGGCTTTCAAAAACTAAGAGGCAAATTGAGTACCCCTATCTGAGATGATAAGCAAAGGAACTCCATACAATCTAATGAACTCTCTGATATATACAACTTGGCATAATCTTCAGCTGTGTAAGACGTGTGAACTGGCAAGAAATGCACTGACTTAGTCAAGCTATCTACTATCACCCAAATCAAATTATGCTGACGATCCAAATAGGGTAAACCAGTCACAAAATCCATATTCACCTCTTCCCACCTCCAAGTGCAGATACCAAACTCTTGCAATTTACTATCAGGTCATTGGTGCTCAACCTTAACGTGTTGACAAGTTTCACACTTAGCTACAAACTCTGTAAATCTCTTTTCATACTACCTCACCAATAGATTTCTCGCAAGTCACGGTACATCATGGTGGCACCGAAATGAATGGAATAAGGTGCACCATGCACTTCCACCATAATCAGCTATCTCAAATCATCAACACATGTCACACACAATCTACTCTGGTATCTCAACCCACCATCTCCTCCTTTGGAGAAAACCTCTGTCTTTTGGTCTTTAACTGACTCCTTCAGTTTGACCAAACTAGAATCTTCATCCTGCTTCTGTTTCACTTCTGAAACTAGAGAACATTCGGAATTACTCATAACCCAAACATTCCCTTCAGCTGAATAAACCAATCTCAAGTCCAATCTAGCTAACCGGTGAACTTCCCAAAATAAATCCTTCTTATCATTCTCCACATGAGCAACACTACCCGTAGACAATCTACTCAGGGCGTCTGCCACTATATTGTCCTTGCTCAAATGATACAACACACTCATATCATAATATTTCAACAATTCTAACCATCTTCTTTGACGAAGATTCAACTCCCTCTGAGTAAACACATACTGCAAGCTTTTGTGATCCGTAAACACATCAACATGTACCCCATACAAATAATGTCTCCAGCTTTTCAAAGAAAAAACAACTACAGCTAACTCAAGATCATGGGTCGGGTAATTATTTTCATGAGGCTTAAGTTGTCAAGAGGCATAAGCTATGACCTTACCTCTGTGCATCAAAACACAACTCAAACCAACTCTAGAGGCATCACAATACACCAAAAAAACATATGTACCATCAGGTAATGTTAAAACCTGGGTTGAAGTGAGTCAAGTCTTCAACTCCTGAAAACTCTTCTCATAGAAATCTGACAACTAAAACTTATCTTTCTTCTGGGTCAATCTAGATATAGGAGATGCAATAGACTAGAAACCCTCAATAAAACATTTGTAATAACTAGCTAGACCCAAGAAACTTCTAATGTCTGATGGAGAGATAGGCCTAGGCCAATTTCTTATGGCTTCTATTTTTTGGGGATCAACTCTAATACCCTCACTGGAAATAATATGACCCAGAAAAGATACTGACATTAGCAAAAATTCATATTTGTTGAATTTCGCAAACAATTGGTGATCTCAAAGAGTCTGTAACACAATTCTAAGATGGTCTACATGATCATCCTCACTACGAGAGTAGATAAAAATATCATTGATAAAGACTATGACAAACATGTCCAAATACTATTTGAACACTCTGTTCATTAAGTTCATGAAGGCTGGTGGGGCATTTGTTAGCCCAAAGGACATAACTAGAAACTCAAAATGACCATAACGGGTTCTGAAAGCTGTCTTTGGAATATCACATTCCCTTATTCTAAGCTAATGATAGCCGAATCTAAGGTCTATCTTTGAGAAATAAGTTGCACCTTGGAGTTGGTCAAATAAGTCATCAATTCTAGGAAGAGGATATTTGTTTTTTACTATAACTTTATTCAGCTGGCGATAGTCAATACACATACACAAAGAACCATCTTTCTTTCGCACGAATAGGATGGGAGCGCCCCATGGAGAAACACTAGGCCTTATAAAACCTTGTCTAAAAGATCTTTGAGTTTATCTTTCAACTCGTTAAGCTCGGCGGGAGCATATGACATGGGGGAATAGAAATAGGCTGAGTATCTGGTAGAAGGGTCAATACCGAATTCTATTTCCCTATCGAGAGGTACCCCTGGCAAATCTTTAGGAAAAATATCAGGAAACTTATTAACTACACTGACTGACTGAACTATTGGCGTCTCAGACTTAGTGTCATTGACTCGAACTAGATGATAGGTACACCTTTTGTAGATCAACTTTCTTGATTTAAGATAGGATATAAAATGACACTTGGGAGATATTGAATTACCTTTCCACTCAAATACTGGCTCATCTGGGAGCTGGAAATTCACCACTCAAGTGAGACAATCTATGGAGGCATAACAATAATAGAGCCAATTCATACCAAGAATAAGATCAAAGCCAGCCATATCTAATTCTATTAAGTCTGCTAACATGATTTTATGAAGGACAGTGATAGGACACTTTCTATAGATTTGTTTGGCAACAACTGACTCATCCACTAGGGTAGAAACCAAGAAAGGCTCAAGGATCTTTTCAGGACTTATTTCAAAATTCACGACAACTAATGGGGTCACATAAGATAAACTCGCCCCGGGGTCCAACAACACACAAATATCTAGATAAAAGACACGAAGTATACCAGTAACAACATCTGGTGAATTTTCCTGGTTCTGACAAGATGGTAAAGCATACAACCAATTCTGGTGTTAAATGCCACCGGTACTAGATGATGTGCCCTGAGAAAGGACTGGGCGACCTAAAGTAGTTGGTGCACTAGTATCCTGAGACTGTGGACGACCATCTATGTTTCCTAACTTAGCATGTGGACAATCTATAATTCCATGACCCAACTTACCATAACCATAACAACCTTTCTGTCCATCTAAATACTAACCAGGATGACTTTTACCACACCTAGCACAAGGAGGATAACTAGTCCTACCACTCATACTATTCTGTGATCTGGACATAGAAGGCTTACCCCACTGCTCCTGCCTATCTCTAGGAGTGGGAGAACTAGATAAAGATGGTGTTGGCACAAATGAATGATTCTAAAACTGTGAATGATTTCCCTCTTGATACCTAGCCTGGCCATACTCAAACTATCCTGTTCTAGTCTTCTGGTTTTCTCTCTCTCTTCCCTTTAACTTCTTTGCTTCACTCTACTAAGCATGAATTATCAATCTAGTATGATCCATGTCTCAAATAAGCAAGGTATTCCTACACTCATTGACAACCAATCTAGACACTACAAGGACAAACTTACTCATACTTTCCCTAGGATCACCCATCGTATCAGGGGCATACTTAGACAACTGATAAGACAATACTCATTCACTGTTATCGAGCCCTGCCTCAAGTTCACAAACTTGTCTATCTTAGCTTCCCTCATCTCGCATAGGAAGAACCTATCTAGAAAATCATCCTGAAATACCTACCAACTCATAAGAGCAGCATTCTTGCCTTTACCATTCTTCCACATCACTACCCAATCATACGTTATATCTTTCAATTTATAGGATGCTAACTCTACATTCTCCTCTTCAAAAACATGCATAATCTGGGTAATCTTCTTCACTTCATTTAAATAAAGTTGTGGGTCCTCACCTACTTTCAACCCAAAGAACTCTGGCGGATTCATTCTCAAGAAATCTCTAATTTTAGCTACTGCTAAATCTTCATTCTACTGAAGTAGGACTGCAATCTGATGGTAGCCCTAAACATTAGCAGTCACAACTTTGGCCAAAGCCTAAAATCTAGCCTGAAACTCAGCATGGGATAAATTTTCATTAAAAAGATCTACGGGTTGGGGTGGCTGGTTACTATTTTTGTGGGCATTAGCTCGATGATGAGGCATTTTAAACAAACACGTAAGAGCACGAGTTAAAAGCATATAGAGACACTATAAGCACGATAGATCATGAAAGAAAGAGATGATTTTCTAAGAATGTCCCGTAGCCTCTTGCTAAAAAATATGGCATGCTTCACACCCATAATCAAGACTATACGTAACGCAACTTGTTTGACTTTCTAACACTCTTATAAACCTTAGGCTCTAATAACAAGTTTATAATTCCCCAAAATCTAATCCCGAGATGTCACACAATGCTCAATACTATGAATAGCCTTAAGCTAACTCTATCTGCCTATTACTAAATCTAAATCTCATAATAAAGAAAATATAGACATAGAAGTCTTAATAAATGTGAAAAATTATCTGAATATAATACCACAAAAAATGTCTGAAATCTCAATACTGAATAAGATGAATCAAAACTAGCAGTCTGACAGGCCTCTACTACTAATAACTAGAGAGTCACTGGGACAAAGCCCCAGTTAACTCGAACTGTCTAAAAAGAATACTAAATCATATAAACTGATAAGCTGCTAAATATGAATGAATAAGACCCCAAAATATAAGGACTCACCAACTATCGAATATAGATGGAGATGCTTGAACTACTCACGCTACTGATACTGAGCACCTAAACCAACATTATGAGATAATGTAGCACATAGACATATATGTGGATCAGTACTTTGAGGATGTACTGACTATATGAGGGTGAAGTGCATAAGTAAAATATTATCTCATCATCATAATTTGTAAAATACTGCATACTAAATGTAAATGACCCACATAATCTGGAATATCTGAAATACTGAAATCTGTAATCATGAATAACAAATCATACTTTGTAAATCTAGTGAGCCAAAGTATTTAGTTCTAAAAGTTGTACTAGTACTATGTTTTTAAATAATACAGTCTAAGTGTAGAAAGGACTCACTTCTAAGTCTGAAATCTGAAAGCTAAAATCAGTAACTCTTATCTTTCTGTAAAGCATAATCTAAATAAAATTGTGAGCCTTTACACTTAGTTTTCTTAAAAGCTTTTCTGTTAATGTTTTACTTTAACTAGAAGGGAGGTTCTTCTAACTGACATAAACTATGTGAGCTAACATGGATTCCAACGTCTCTTCCTCCTAAGGAGAAAACCTCACATTGGGGAGAGATGTCATACTCTTGCCAGGGAGTATAACCTACTGCCTATGTTATCGATCACAAGTTAAGTCTTTCAGCCATATTGGAATGGGAATAATCTAATAATCTATACCTATGTTTGCTACGTAGTTCTATGAAAGATAGGGCACACTAATCCCACACTTCCCACTCAGTTCTAAATACTACTCTGTTTAAATCTATTTGCTCATTCTGTTGGAAATCCACTTTAAAAACTAGCATAAGGGTTTATCTGAAACCAATTATCCATTTATCTAATTAAATCTGTAAATAATGCTGACCTAAATTCTATAATATGTAACAAATATGTAAAGTGGATTCCTTAACTAAATTGAGGATCAAAAGATCTAAGCTTAGCTACTAATCTGAAATAAATATGATCATAAGATACTTAAAGCATCATCTCTCTTGAAATAGTAAACTCAATCTTAGGATAGTAAACCATGCATCAATTTCATATCAAAATATCATAATAATCATGCTTGGTAATAAAAACAATGATAATTCAACTAAAAATCTGAAATTTACTGAAATAGGCATGAAATTATGAAAATGGACATGCAATTCACCTTCGAAAAACACTTGAAATCTCATAATCTAGCAAATAACAATATTGAGCATGAACCCTAATTCAAAACTCATGTATAATCATTCAAAAATCATATGAATTTGTAATTAAAACTTGGTTTTAGGCATAAGGATGGAATAAAATCCTTGTTCATAAACCCCACATACCTTGGTAGATGATTAGATGAAGAAATCTTGAATTATTGATTCCTATTTGAGTTCTTGAAGATGAGTTCTTGATTATCTTGTCTTGGGAATCCTCAATTTTGAGCTTTCTTAGAGAAAAAATGATGGAATTAATTTCTTGGAGACGAAGCTTTTGAGTTCTACGATTTTTGTTTGAGGAAAAATTGATGAATAATGAGCATAATAGGCTAAGAATGGGTTTAATCTCATGTTTTGTATGGATTGGGACTTGGGAATTGACCATTATACCCCTTTTAAACTTCTAAATGAAACTAGAAAATAGAACCCAAATCCCGATTTAAAAGGCCACCGCGATGCGCCACTATTGCAGTGGCTCACTGGATAAGGGACAATTGAGAACTGGAAACTCTCTGCATGCGAAGCTATCGCGGTGTCCCTTTGTAATTTCATTTTGATCATCGTCGCGATGCGGTAAAATAGACTAATTGGCACACTGCTTACTAAAATTGCCCTAACTTCTTCACCGAGTGTTGGATTTGGGCGACTTTGGTATCTATGGAAAGCTTATTTAATTTCCTACATATTTAATTTCCCACACCATGGAAGGTATAAATATGGAAAATTCCATGTGAAATAAAATGGTATTCTTTTTAAAATCTAATCCTTGACATTCTAAGGACAAAATTAAGCTAGGAAAAGTATGGGGTATTACATATGGCCTGACAATGTTCTTGAATTGGGAAGTGGCTCAACACACTTAGATTACTTTATTTCAAAAGGAATTCAACACCAAACTTTATATGTATCTACTCCACAAAAAAATGATGTGGTAGAAAGAAAACATAGGCATTTGCTAGAAACATCTAGGGCTCTTTTGTACCAGTCACATCTTCCCATTCAATATTGGGGTAAATGTCTTTTTGTTACAACTTATCTAATCAGTAGATTTCATTCAAAAATCCATAAAATTAAAACACCCTTTGACGTCTTTTTCAAGACTACTCTTAACTATTCTAATCTCGAATGTTTTGGATGCTTATGTTTTTTCTCCACTTTATCCTCTCAAAGGTAGAAGTTGGCACCAAGGGCCACTGCATGTGTCTTTTTAGGATATCCACATGGAAAGAAAGGCTACAAAGTTTTAGTTCTTGATACGAAGAAAATCATTATTTCTAGAGATGTTGTGTTTCATGAAAATATCTTTCCTATTGCTTCTTGTAAATCAAATGATTCCTACTTTGATGTCCATACATGAATCCTAACTACTAATTCTGGTGATAATGCTGACACTAATCAAAGAATCCCATCTCCCTCATCTATCACTTCTACTTTGCCTCATGTATCCACTTCTGTGGACCAAGTTCAACCTTAATTTACTCTAATTGTCAAGAATCGGGTACAATCTCATGTTCCTCCTATTTTCATAGACCAGGTACATCCTCCTATTCCTTCCACAGATATTATTTCGTCACTTACGATATCAACTCGAGAACATAAGATTCGTATTCATCTAGAAGACTATATTTGTAATTTTATGCACTTAGATAATGTAAGATCTTCTTGTTTCTTATCTCCTATCTCCCTAGTCTCTCTTTCAGTCATAAATCTATCTTCCAAGAATCAACATATGTTGAATTCTTTATCTAATATTCAAGAATTTGCAAATTTCCAAGTCTCAGATGTATCTAATATTTCAATTTCATTGCGATTGGGATAAATATAGCCGCGATCGTGACTCCTTAAGGAGGGTAACAAGTTCCACAATTATGACACTTTTGGTCACAAACGTGACTCATTTACATATTCGGAAGACCGCGATCGCAATGGGGAAATATCATAATAGTAACTTTTAACCCTGTTGCCATGTATGGGGATTGCAAACATCGAGTACCGATAGAAATACCGGAGAACCTGGTATTGGTATAATTACCCCTTTCTTAGCCCCTTTTTTCCATTTTATCATCCATTTCCAAGAGAACTAAACTCTAGAAGTTGAGAGTGCTTTAGATTGAAGCTTGTAGATTATTGGGGGAACTTGGTTATCGATTATTCCATATTTTACTTTTGAATTCATGGTAAGATTCCTTCGATTTCTTGATAAATTCTTAGAAATTAGGGCTTTGAATTCCTAAACTTTAAGGGTTGACTTGAGACCCGATTTGTGCTCTGTTTGTGCTCAACTTTTGAACACAACTTCTTTGTCCTTTGAGGGACCTCATAATGGGTTCAATTTTGGATTCAGTTTACAGGACCCGCCGGCATGTTCTTCACCCAAAATATGATTTGACCCATTATATTGCAATAGATGTCTTATGTGACTCCTAATTATGCGTAGTTACGATTATGATAGCATGGTGGAATTTCAAGATTGTGGAGTAATTATAGAAATTTTGTAGATGATTCAAGGATTTGTGGTTCGACTTTGAGGTAATCTTTTGTCTACTCTTCTCCATATGATGATGTGTTGAATATACTGCATGTAAATAAGAATGTTAAGATTGATTGTACGTAAAACGTCATGACTTAGCACAGAATATAGAAGTTTGGGGATTAGATGGGTGAATTGACCCATAAGGTGAAATACCAATTATGCTTCTAGGATCTTATTACCCTAGGTTGATAGCATTTAGGCATTGTTGAGATTAATGAACCTTAGAATAAGGTTACTACGTACTTAGTGGATTATGATAAGGATTCCCAGATCTTGAGGTTATGGTTATGTCGTGACCCAAACTAGAGCCTAGTCAAGATGGGTATCTCAAGCCCACCATGAGCCAGAGACCACCCCCTTAACATAACTTCCTAAACACAATAAAGAAAAGTAGTAGAAGACAACCATAGATAGAATAAATGTAGATAAGACAAAGAAAGTCTAAGAATCAAAATGTACATCCAACCCACACTTGTCCACAAAAGCCTCTAAATACCAAAGTACCAAACTAGGTTGGGATATGCCCCCGACCATGACAGAGAATTCAAAATTCCCAAAGCTGAAAAGAAACCTAATGAAATGGTAAAACTTTCCGAATGATGGAGGCTCACCACTTCACAACAACTCAACCAATATTTGTACCACATAAAGATGAATAGGAATAACATAAAAACCATAGGACCCAACATCATGAAATGATGTAGCGTCCATAGATGGCCAGTGGGATAACACAGGCATGTAACTCAGGAAAAATGATGAAATAATGTCATGTCCAAAAACAGTCAAAACCACATGTACATATTCATATATACATATATAGGATGCCTAGATAAGGTAAAGGGTCATGAGCATAAGAGTTTAAAAACATTAACCTAGACTATGTAGCTCAATCTATCCTAAGGGCACCCATGGTCCATATGGATTTAGCTTTCCCTGCCAAAAGGGCCCTAGTATGTGTTAGCCACACGAACCTAGGAAATCCAAACGAGGCCCATAGACACCAAGGATCTATCCATCCCAAAAATATAATGTGTGAACCAAGAACATGGTCATATAGACCCCTACGCTGGCAAACGTGGTTTCTAGTGTTGGTCCCCCTGAGACCTCCACCTTCACGACGAGCTACACAACCCCCTTTAAGCCCAAATTAAAACATTTGCACATAATCCCAACCATTAAACCAAGAATCATTTATTAAGGAATTTACCACTTGGTATCATCATACCAATCATGCTAGCAAGGTAATCCAATTATGTCGTTCAGTCAGATTAACCAATTTGACTCCCAACTTTCATTTTAAAATCCAAAATCATGGCCACCATGGCCTTTCAAATCCATTTTTACCCATTTATCCATTAATGTAATGGAATAGTTTCAAAAGTAGGTTAAACCACGCAAGTTACATATTTAAAACAAAAGTTATGAAAAGTGGGTTGAGGTTAATACCAATTTCCAAGCCAAAATTCATTGATTTGGGGAAACCCATGTTCCCTATTTAAATTACTATAAAAGTGCACCTATTCCATATTAAAACCATTTATCAAGCATAAATGACATATTCGAAGCATGGGAAAACAATTCAACAACAAACAACCCAAAACCCTCTACCCAATTTCAAACCCACAATTATATCCCATGAACAATGATTAGAACATATGCCATAGTACAAATATCAAGTTAGGGATGAGCGACATTCCTGAGATAAACAAGAATGTTTAAGAAACACAAAGTTTGAAGTTTGAATATTAAATTTCTTGTAAACCCTAGTTTTCTCTTGACTTGGGATTTAGAGAGGAGAGAGTAATGTTTGATTATTATAATTGATGAAAGGGTCCTTTAAATGTTTTTAACTCGTGGGGAATAGTGTATAGGTAGGAAAAGACCAAAGAGCCCCCAATTAAAACATGTAAGAAAAATTAGCCCTAGACATCACAGGTCAAGTAACGACTCATGAGGTCAGACCATGAGTCGTTACCTACACTCATTACCTGGGATCAAATTTCTGACCCCTTACTGCTATGGTCACGAGTCACTCACCACAACTCCTGACCTGACTGAACGACCCATGATTAAGAGTTGTGATCAAAGTAGAAACCTTGGGTAAACTTACTATTGTGGCAATTAGTCCCACCCTAAGAATCGTGATGAGTGATAATGACTCTTCACCTAGGTCGTAGTCATGGCAGTGTTGTCAGCACTCCAACAATTTTAGAGTCCGAAACTTGGGGTATTACATTATCCCCCTCGGGATCATTCATCCCCGAATGAGAAGCTAGGGTTGCCATTAGCACGATAACATAGGGAATGCAGCCGAGAACTATGACCAAATTCAAACAGCGATAAGAAAGAACGAAACTCATACCTTAAACATTTTTGTCCAACCCAAAAAATAAGACTGAGTATTTGGCCGTCATGTCTTCTTCAGCTTCCAATATGGATTCTTCCACCTTTTAGTTTCTCCAAAGCATTTTTATCAACGATACATCCTTATTCCTTAATGTACGAACTTGCCTATCCAATATCTCCACTGGGACTTCCTCATAAGACAAAGAATCTAAGACACCAATATTCTCCACAAGAACAATCATAGAAGGATCACCCTATACTTTTTAAGAATTGGCACATGGAAAATGGGATGAAGAGAATCCAAAATCGTGGGCAACTCGAACTCATAAGCAACATTCCCAATTCTCCTCAAATCTGGTAAGGGCCAACATAACGAGGACAGAGCTTCCTTTTTTCCCAAACCTCATGACTCCTTTTATAGGAGAGACTTTAAAGAACACCAAATCACTAACCTCGAAATCCAACTTCCTCCGCTTCACATATGCATAGGACTTTTGGAAATTCTAGGCAGTCTTAAGCCTTTCTCTAATCACCCTCACCTTCTCCATGGATTATTAAACAAAGTAAGGACCAAACAACCTAGTCTTACCAACCTTAAAATATAAAATAGGAGACCTACACCTCCTACCATATAGAGCCTCGAAAGTAGCCATCTAAATAGTTGAATGGTAACTACTATTGTATGCAAACTCAATAAGAGGTAAATGATCAACCCAACTACCTCCAAAATCAATCACGTAGGCCCTTAGAATATCCTCCAAAGATTGAATAGTTTGTTCCACTTGTCCATCCATCTGAGGGTGTAAAGAGGTGTTAAGGTTCACCTTAGTACCCAAACCTTTCTAGAACGAATGCCAAAAGTAAGAAGAAAATTGCGTACCTCGGTCTGAAATGATTGACACAAGTGTTCCATGCAACTTGACAATCTCTTGAATAAACAACTTAGCATAATATTCTCCAGCATAGTTAGTCCTCATAGGCAAGAAGTGAGCAGACTTAGTCATCCTATCTATAATGACCCATATTGAATAATACTGGTTCCGAGACTACGGCAAACCTAGAATGAAATCCATATTGAACATCTTTCACTTCCACATGGGAAACTCTATCTCTTGAGACATGCCACCTGGCCTCATGTGTTCAACTTTGATTTATGGACAAACCATACACTTAGCCACAAAATTTTCGATATGCCTCTTCATATTGTTCCACTAATTGATCTCCTTCAAGTCGTGTTACATATTAGTTGAACCCATATAAACTATATATCTGGACTCATGAACCTCAGTCAAAATCTTTTCCCGTAGCCTAACAATATCAGGAACATACAATCTCTTTAGATACCTTAAAATGCCATCTCCCCCAATCTAAAATGCATAACCTTTTGCAGACCCGTATATTCCTTAATCTATATAAGTATGGGATCCAATGCCTGCTTCTTCTTTACTTTGGCACTAAGAGATGTTTTAACCACTTCTTAAACAATCACTACCCCATCCTCAGAGTCAAAAGATGCTCCTAAGTTAGCCAACCTGTGAATGTCCTTCACCAATCCTCTTTTCTCCACATCAACATGAAATAAGCTCCCTATTGACAAACTGCTAAGAGTATCAGCAACTACATTAGCTTTACCTAGAGGGAGTGAAGACTTATGTCATAATCCTTAAGTAATACGACCCATCGTATCTACCTGAGATTCAATTCCTTCTGCATAAACACATACTGTAATCTCTTATGGTACAAATAAATATCCACATACACCCTATACTAATAATGACACCAAAACTTCAAAGTAAAAACCATAACTGCCAACTCTATATCGGGAGTTAGGTAATTCCCTTAATGAACCTTAAGTTATTTAAAAGCATAGGCCACTACCTTACCATGCTGCATTAACACACAACCCAGTGCCATATGGTATATATCAGAATACATAATAAAACTGTTAGTACCCTTGAGTAGGGTAAAAATAGGAGTAAAATACAACTTAGCCTTCAACTTATCAAAACTACCTTCACAAGCATCGGACCATAAAAACTTAACCTTTTTCTGAGTCAACCTTGTCAATGGAGCAACAATATAAGAGAAACGTCCTACAATGACCTGCCAAGACCAAGAAGATCCAAATATCAGTTGGAGTCATGGGTCTATTCCAATTCTTAACTACTTAAACTTTCTCTGGATCCACCTTGATCCCTTTACTAGAAACAACATGCCTATGAAAAGTCACAACATTCATCCAAAGTTCATATTTAGAAAATTTCCCATACAACTTCTGATCCTTAAGAGTCTACAACCCAATTCAGAGGTGATTGGCATGATCCTTCTCACGTTTGGAGTACACCAACATGTCATCCATGAAGATAATAACATACAAATCTAGGAACTTTCTAAACACCCGATTCATAAGATTTATAAAAGTAGCTGGAGTATTAGTCAACCCAAATAACATTACCAAGAAATCATAATGGCCATATTGGGTTCAGAAAGCATCTTAAAAATATCAACCTACCTAATTTTTAGCTAATAATAGACCGAACAGAGATCAACCTTAGAAAAACATCTAGCACCCTGAAGTTGATAGAAAAGATCATCAATCCTATAAAGTGAGTACTTGTTCTTAACCGTCAGCTTATTCAACTGGCGATAGTCTTTACACATCCAAAGAGACCCATATTTCTTTTGCACGAAAAGTACAGGAGCACCCTATGGAGAGACACTAGGGAAAATGAAACTCTTATCAAGAAGATCCTTTAATTGCTCCTTTAGATCCTTTAGTTTAGTTGGATCCATTATATAAGGAGGAATAGAAATAAGATGGGTATCCAATAAAAGATCAATCCAAAAATCTATCTCCCTATCGAGAGTAATCTTGGGTAGATCATCAGAAAATACTTTAAGAAATTCATTAACCACAGAGATAGATAGAAAAGAGGGATTGTCAGGGTTAGAATGCTTAACCCAAACTATATTATATAGACACCCTTTGAAAATAATTTTCTGAGCACTAAGATAGGGAATAAACCTCTCTTTGGGCACTAAGGAACTCCCCTCCCATTCTAATATTAAATGGAAACTGACCTATGTGTCCTACAATCCAAAGATGAATAACAAGAATGAAGCCAATCCTTCTCTAAGATTAAATCAAAATCCATCATATCAAGCTCTATCAAATCTACCAAAGTCTCTATATGAAAGATAAACACCACACAACCCCTATAGATTTTTTTAGCAACTATAGTATAACCCACTGGATTAGACACAGAAAAGAAGATGAAAATATTTTTAGGATCAAACCAAAGCGTATAGACACATAAGGAGTCACATAGGATATGGTAGAACCCAGATCAACTAAATAATAAACATCATAAGAGAAGAATTGTAACAAACCCGTAACAACATTGAGGAATGCCTCTAATTCTTGGTGATTAGTAAGTGTATGAAGATGATTAAGGCTAGAGTTGGTACCTGAAGTGGATCCCTTAGGTGCCAGAGCCAAAGAATTGGAAACTAGGACTGTATTGGCTCTAGTGGCAACTTTGGTTAAGGGACAATCTTGCTGCATATTTCCAAGTTAACCATAAATAAATCACCAATTTCTCCCATCCTAACAATAACCATAGTGAAGCTGTCTACAAAAATGGCAAGAAGGATAAGGTGGGGATGACTAAGCTCCACTATCAAGAGACTAGGCACCCTGTTCCTTAGGACCACCACTAGCTTGAAAATGATAATTACCAGATGGCTTAGGATATGGATCACTATCTATAAAATATGAATTAGAACTTCCACTATCTACCATCTCTCTCAATGTTCTATTGACCTACACTGTACTCTAAATATCTAACCTTCTTATTATTCCTTTTTTCATTTTTACCTATCTTTTTTTCTCAGCTTGCACTTGCTATATATGAAACACAAGTTTTGAGATGCCAGTATCCTTGATCAACATTGTAGCCTTACACTCTCGTACTAAGTCACAATATAAACCACTTCATCTTGGATCTCATGTTATACACCAACTCTAGGGCATAACAAGACAGCTACTAAAATTTTGGGGCATACTTTTTCACACTTACCTTGCCCTACTTCTGGTTCACAAACTCCTTAGATTTTTTTCCTTCACTCTTTGAGTAAGGAAATGATTAAGAGAAGCACCGAAAAAGTCATCCCATACTGCCAACTCAGCATCATCAACTCTCAACTTCTCTCACTCCTCATACCACTGACAAGCTATATCTTTTAATTAATATGCAACACTTTAAATCATTAAAATTAGTAGCATGCATCACCCTAAAGATCTTTTCCATCTCATCAATGAACCCTAGAGGATCTTCCTCAACCTTAGTGACTATAAAGATTGAGGGATTCAAATTCTTAAATTGTCCAACCTGAGTGACCTCATATGAAAGAACAACAGAACTAACACAATCAAACTGGTGAGACTATGAGTCCACTAGTTGGGTAAGCATATGAATAGACTGGCGAAACTTTGCATTAGAGATATCTCCCTTGGGCATCAATTCATGAGTATCTATAGACATTGAATCTTGAAGAGGAATAGTGGAGACTGGTAGAACCTTATGTAGAGCAGTACAATCGGGAGAAGGGACCTTAGACCAGGTGAGAACTTTATAAGCAGGGTGAGTTCCCTCCACATTGTCTTCAGGTAGGATAGAGAGACCATAAGAGTTTATACAAATATCAGATCTGTAGGGAGGCATGATCTGAAATATGAGTAAACCAATAGAAGAATTCATGACACCTGCCTCTATAGCCCAAAATAGAACACAAGAAAGGGAAACATTCCTAAATGCATTATACCCTACCCCTATAAGTGTGGTGTACTGCACACCTATAAAATGTACTCTACTCAACACAACTTTGTGGATACCCAAAGACCCTGAACCTAGCTCTAATACCAAGCTTATCACGACTCAAACCAGGTCCTAATTATGATGGGTATCTAATGTGTTGTCCTTTTGTTAGCACATTTAAGACTTTTAACATTGAATAATTATAAGTTCTTAAGTAACTATCGTTGTTTTTTGTGGTATTTCTTGTGATTTTGTAGGAAAGTCAAGATGCATGAACATATAGGAAAGCTACATTGAGAAGGATGATATTTGATAATAGGTGCTAAGTTCTGAAGATTTCATCTGATGACTTGGTCTGATAATCTATCATATCTGTGATAAGCTATCAGAATATGTCGTCACACATAGGCACAGAATAAAAAAGATGAAGCATTTTTTATGACATTTTCTGATAAGTCGACAACTTCTTGATAAGTCATCAACTTCTTGATAAGTCGTCAGGACTTATCGTCAGCCGAAGGAAGAAAACATGGAATTTAAAGAGGAGTTGACGATATTTTCTAATAAGTCATCAATTTCCTGATAAGCTGTCAGGACTTGTCGTCAGCCGAAGGCAGCAAACATAGAAGTTGAAGAGGAGTTGACGACATTTTCTGATAAGTCGTTAGACTCATGATAAGTCATCACACATGTCATCACACATGTCATCAGATTTGTGATAAGTCGTCATAAATGTCGTCAGCTAAAGGAGCAAAAATCTAAATTTTTAGTTTCGAATTTCCTTTAAGTTACAGATATAAATAGCAGCTTTTAGGGTTTCATTCAGCATCTGGAACTTATTCCAAAGGCGAAGTCAGCTCTTTTTGGGCCTCTTAACTCAGAATTCAATTTTCAACTCTATGATTGGGTTTTGGTAACTTTTTCTTAAACTTGAAAGAGAATCAACCTCAGACTTTATCTTTTGTAAGTTTAATTTCTATAAATAAGGAATACAATTGTTGTTATCTCTCTTTCTCATGTGGAACGAAACCCATAACTAGGGTTATGGGATCTATAATTATTCCTTCATGGATTTAATAGTTGGCTAAGGTTTGAGTGATTGTGGGAACATCTTGATAATTCCTTTGTAATGATTGTTTTCTATTGGTTGCAAACATTAGATCTAGCCTTATGTTTGCTTGCTCGAACTGAGAAATAAACAAAATGTAGTGAATTATCAATGAGGATTTGGGATGGTTAATTTTCCATCTAATGATTAATATTGTAACAAGATTAATCAACTTGAGATAAAATCAGTGTGAATAGAAGGTTTTCTAAGTTTGAGAGAATTAGGGAGAACAACATCTAGGTAGGTTGAGAAATACTTAGATGGACAGTCAAATTGATAATTTAGTGTTTCCCACAAGTCACGAGAACCCAGTACTACAACAATTATTCAGTGAGGGGTTAGTAATCATAGTGATCATAACCCTAGTTTCTCTCTATCATTGATTTGAACCATTGAAATTTTAGATTGGAGTTCTAAAGAAAGTCAAAACTTTAATCATCGTTTGACTGATAAAAACCCCAATTAAAGGAAACCATTATCTATCAGTCATTTTAGTCACAAATAGACTTGATTGACACATTATTCCCTTTGGGATTCGACCCCAACCTAGTTGGGTTATATATTTGATGACCACTTACTCTCTCATAACAGAGGTGTAATTTGGGCTTATCAGTATTTCCCGCACAACATGAGCCAAAGATGACCCTCTTAGCCTAACATCAAAAACATAATAAATATAAACAACAAAAGATAACCATAGATAAAATTGAATGTAGATAAGACAAAGACAGTCTAAGAATCAGAATGAACATCCAACCCACACTTGTCCACAAAAGCCTCTAAATAGAAAATTACCAAACCTGGTTGGGACATGTTCCCGACCATGACAAACAGAGTTCACAATTCCCAAGATTTGAAAAAAAAAACTAATAAAATGGTAAAGTTTTCTAGGTGATAGATGCTCCCCACTTTACACCAACTCAATCAATATATGCACCACCTAATATTGCACAAGAATAATAGAAAAACCCAAGGATCCTACATCATAAAATGATGCAGTGTCCAGGGAAGGTCAGTGGGATAAACACTAGCATGTAACTTACGAAAAGTGATAAAATAATGACATGTCTAAAATTATTCAAAACCACCTTGGACTGTGTATCTCTATCTATCTTAAGGGCACCCATAGGTGATATGGGCTCAGCTTCCTTTATAGAAAGGGCCTCAGCAAGTGTTAGTCGAACGAACCAAGGAAATCCGAAGGAGGTCCAGAGACAACAAGTCTCCATCCATCCCAATAATATAATATGTGAACCAATCATACAATCATCTATATCCCTTCGCCAGCAAATGTGGTTTCCAGTATTGGTCCACTCGGGACCACCACATTTACAACGATCTACACAACCTCATTTAAGCTCAAATTAAAACATTTACAAATAATCCTAACCATTAATCCAGGATTCATTTACTAAGGCATTCAGCACTTTGTATCTTCATACCAATTAAGCTAGAATGCTAATCCAATTATGTCATTCTAGTTCGATTAACCAATTTGACTCCCAAGTTCTATTTTAAAATCCAAAACCATGGCTACCAAGGCCGTTCAAATCCATTTTAATCAATATTTCCATTAATGTTATGCAACATTTTCAAAAATGGGTTCATGTAACACCCCGTACTTTTACCTAGCTTAAATTCATCCCAAAAATGTCAAAGACTTGCTTTAAAGATGAATACACTTTTATACATGTGGAATTTTTAAGATTTTGACTTTTTATTATGTGTGAATTGAATAAAATTTCTACCGATACCAAATTCGCCCAAATCCAAAATGCGGGCGAAGAGTTAGAGCCATTTTAGTAAGACATTGTACCACCTGGTACTCTATCCCATCGCAGAGCAGTCCAAATGGCATTTGTTATTTTTTAATGAGATAACATGATACCACCACATCGTGCCACTAGCCTTTTTCCCAATTATCACTTTCCAGTATGACTCTGCGATCATGGTACATCGCGCTAAAAGGAAAATTTGCAACTAGTGAGGCACCGCGATGGTGCCGCATCACGCCATCAGCCTAGTTCCCAATTGTCCACTTTCTAGTAGCGTGTTGTGCTAGGTGCCATGTTCAGAAAATTTTCACTAAAAATTAAAAGGACGCCTAGGGTTAAAATAGTCCTTTCCCATGATTTTATTATGCCCAGATATGGGATTTAATCCCTAAAAACGTCCTTAGTTACTCATTATTCAATTCATCCCCAAATTAAACAACATTCTATCTAAAAGAGGCAAAAACCCCAGTTCAAGAAATCAAGAACAAGTCTAAGGATTTCTTTCAAGAATCTTCCAAGGTATGTTAGGTGTTCATCTATGGGTTCCTTTCACCAGTAGATTTCAAGAATCCCTTTTTAAATATACAAGATCTCAGGTTTATGATTTCCATGTTAGAATTAGATTAAATTCATATTCATAAAGTTGTTTGAGTTTTAATCCATGATTTAGATACAAGTTCCAAGAATTGATTCTAGTATGTGTTGAATTACATGATATTCATGATAAACCCTTCAATTTGCAAGTTGATTGTTGTAGCCATGTTAACCCTAAGTGTTTATAATTTAATGAACCAAGTATGATTTTTATGTGTTTGATAAATTGTCTATGATAATGAAATAATGCAATTAAGCATGCTAATATGTATTCCCAATAAATTAATACCCGATAATTTAGCTGTTTACCCAGAGCCACTGTCAGTGACAAGATAGTGTCAGTCATGTCACGATTAGTAGTACTCTCAATCAGTTACAGAACTCAGAAGAACTCAGTCAATTATAGAACTTAGGAAAACTCAGTAAACTCTATATCAATTCAATCCAGTTTAATATGATCAGATCAATGTCTTTCGGTTGGGAGTAGGATTCAGCACTGAGCAAGCCTAGGGATGAGGTCTCACCCGTTAGCTAGGAGTGGGTACCCAGAAGCAATCCCTAAGTTCCAAAACTACCTAGCCAGCGTAGGTTAAGATATGTCACTCATTAGATAGGATGGACATACTCAAGGATCACCCGCTAGTTTAGCACTGATCTCAGGGGTCACCCATTAGTCAGGACTAACTCCACAGTAGTTGTTAGTACCCATGGTACGGTGCTAACACTCTTTCAATTGGAGTTACAGATTGGACCCCAACTCAGTTATCTTATCTTATTTGGGGCAAGTCGATTAGATGATTACCTCTCACAGTATCAGTTTTAATCTTCAGTTTAAAACTCTGTTTAGTTTTACAGAATCAGGAATATCAGACACAGTCAATTAGTATCAGTAAATCAATTATTAGTAACTTCAGATATCAGTTACTCATTTATCATAAATCAGCACTTAGATTTAGAAAAGCTCAATTATAGTATACATATATACACAGTTTTACATACTCAGCATTTACAGTAGTTTCTGTTATCCATGTACCCTTATATTTAGTTACTCTATATCATTCAGTCAGTTATTGTTCATGCATATGAACCCTTGCATTCAGTCATACCTCATCTAGCATACTATTACATTCCCATGTACTGACGCATAATTTCCTATGCTATGATGTTTCATATCATAGGTTCGGACGCTCAAGTTCCCGACCACACATAATAGATTCAGATACAGCCAGCAGGAGTAGATTTAGCAGTGAGTCCTCATCATTCGAAGATATTTTATTATTTCATATTTTAGTAGATATAGTAATTCAATGGATAGAGTTAGTTAGGGGATTGTCCCATCAACTCCATTTTCAGACAGATTTAGTTGGAGGCTTTTCAGACTAGATTTTCATATAGTATTTAGTTTTACAGATGTTATATTTTATCAGTATTTTAGATGTTTTGAACCTTATGGCATTTCAGTCTATTTTTCTGCATTAATTACAGTACTATTATTCAGTGCTCATAACAGATATCATTCATGGGTTAGTTTGTGGTCTTTCGGGGTCGTAAGCACCGTGTGATGACTAGGATGTAGTATCAGGTCGTTATAGTTCAACCATGAAAGTTCTATATTTAAAACCAAAGTTATAAAAGATGGGTTAAAGTTAATACCAATTTCTTGGCCAAAATCCATCAATTTGGGGAAACCCATGTTCCTTATTTCAATTACAAATAAAGTGCACCCATTCCCTCCCAAAACTATTTATCAAGAATGAATGATATATTCAAAGAATGGGAAAACAATTTCAATAGTAAACCACCAAAAACCCTCAATCCAATTTCAAACCCATAATTAAATCATATGAACAATGATTAAAATATGTGTTATTGTACAAAACTCAAGTTAGGGAAGAGGGATATTCCTGAAACATACAAAAATAAGAAATCTAGAGTTTGAAGCTTAAACATAAAATTCCTTATAAACCCTAGTTTTCTCTTAACTAGGGATTTAAAAAGGAGAGAGTAGTGTTTGATTTTGATAAATGATGTTAAAATGGTCCTTTAGATGTTTTTAAGGTATGGGGAATAGTATTTTTGTATGTAAAGACCAAAGATCCCCTAATTAAAATATGCAGCATAATGTGGGCCCAATCATCACACTCGTAAGGTCAAACCAAGATTTGTTACCTAGACTCATTACCTGGGGGGTCAAATTTTTGACCCCTTACTACTATGGTCACGAGTCATTCACCATGACTCATGACCTTACTTAACGACTCATGATGAAGAGTCATAATCAAGGTAGAAACCTTGGCCAACCTTACTATTGTGACAATGTGTCCCACCCTATGAATTGTGATGACCGATAATGACTTGTCACTTGGGTCATAGCCATGGCAGTGTTGTCAACACTTCAAAAATTTCAGAGTCCAAAACAAAGGGTATTACAAGTTATGTCAAATATGTACCTGTTATTGGACCGAAGGCCGAGTTATGATATTTGTTGGATTTTGGAAAGTGTCTATCCTTGTAAAGGATGTGGCCATAATTTATAGACATGATGTTTATGACATCATTGTATGAATAATTGTGATGGCGTACATAGATTTGGTACATTCATTATCACTAAGATGGTAAATAGAACAATTTTGACTAAATTACAGTTTTACTACTGTTTTCCAAAAAAGGGATTAAATCCCACTTTTCACCCTTTCTTAAAACAGATTTATTCATAACAGGAATATTAACATCTTAATAGATACTTATGTGCCTTTGAGACTAAAAATAATGATTTAGAGATTTGATCAAGGTATATTCTAGTCCATAATTGTGTCATTATTA
Organism: Capsicum pubescens; assembly: GCA_030864215.1. Classification (NCBI taxonomy): domain Eukaryota; kingdom Viridiplantae; phylum Streptophyta; class Magnoliopsida; order Solanales; family Solanaceae; genus Capsicum; species Capsicum pubescens. The sequence goes on along the minus strand of CM061546.1, from coordinate 202,683,804 downwards.
TTTACCTCAATCGAGAGATATTCCAACCCTTTTACACTTTTGTAATAATTAAGTTATGATGGATACCCTGGTCAATGGATTAATGAATTACACTCTTTTTTATCCATAGTTCAGAGTTTGTGCATTCATTATGCACACATAGATATATTTACCAATTATATTTACCAATTTAAATCTGGCTATTGATTATATTTACCGGTTTGAGTCCAGCTATTGATTATATTTACCTATTTGAGTCTGGAAATTGATTATATATTTACCATTTTAAGTCTGGATATTGGTTATATATTTATTGATTCAAGTCTGGATATTGATTATGATATTGATGATGTGAGGTTATACACTTGGTTACTTATGGTATTTTGATTAGTTGTTGTATTATAGATTAGATATGGACATTCATTCTTGCATGCCCATTGCCTATCACCGGTATGAGCCTATATATATCATCCTTATGAGGGGTTGCATAGGTATGGGTGATGATTATGGCTTGTGGTGTGTTGTATGTTGATTGAACCTTTTGAGCCTAGAACGGTGGGGGTTAGTGAAAGGCTTGGCTAGGTATTATTGGTCTGGACTAGCCAGTTACTCGCGTTGTCATTGATATTGTTATTAGTATTGTTATGGATAGCTTTTGGCATCTTTGTTAACAATCCGGTATTGAAATTTAAGGTACGATTCTGGCGCTTTCATCTTACAATTATATTATTATGCATGATTAACTGATAACTAGACGTATGGATTAGAAATCTTGAGTATTCTAGTTCTAGTTCCTGCTATGATTATGAAGTCTTAAGATGCTACTCTGCTGACTTAAGTTATACCTTGAATTGAACTTGTTTATACATATATGTATATCTATTTATATGTATCTATGGTAATACCAAGTATCCCTCTCTTCCTTAATTTATTCAGATTGTATTCATTCCTTGGCCTTGTATATTGTTTTATATCCTTCTTTTTCCCTTTATTCATATATTGGCCGTGATATACAGTGTAGTGTTGAGATTTCTGACTATGGCTGGTATAGGATATTTTTTATTTAACACTTAACCTTATTAGGTTAGTTTCCTAGATTTGAGTAGGATAGTTTACCCTTACTATCTCACTAGCTTTATTAAGTGGTTGTTGGACATTTGGGTTTAGACTTTATTCATGTTTATATGTTGTATATATATGCATTATTTTTGGAGCTCAGTTAGCATTTGCCTACTGAGTACCATGTTTGGTACTCATACTAAACTTCTCAGCGTGCTGATCATATATGGTTATTGCCAGTGTTTTACACGTCATGCAAAGCAGCCATGGTTCGGAGATACGGAGTGAGCTCTCGACATTTGAAGTATTACTTTCCTCCCTCTTATGTATTAGACTAGTCTCTATGTTATATCCGGAGATGATTTTTATCAGTGTAATTTCCTTGGTACTTCATTTTGTATTCTTATTATACTAGAAACTCTTGTACTGATTTCACCATGTTTGGGAATTGTTTATGTATGTTAATCTTTTATTACATCAGTTCGGCATCACCACAAGATGAAAAATTACCAATTCAATTCAAGAGAACACAATTTCCCATTCAATTATGTTTTTCTATGAAGTAGTCTGTTACTAGTAGTTTTGTACTATGGGGTTGGCTTGCCTACTGTTGGGTTATATCAAGTGCCATCATGACCTAATAAATTGGGTCGTGACACCCTGACAGGATGCTCACCCTTGAATCATGTTTGGATCACTATCTAGAGCTGAGGTTGCACGTAAACAGCTGGAATATGTTCTACCCTCACCAAAAAGAGAAGTACAGGAGCATTTGTACATAAACAAGTACTGGTATAGCTCGGCTAACTTAACGATGTACAAGCAAGCAAATCAAACAAATTCATATGTGATCATAATAAGATTCATAACCAATTATATCAGTCAAAGAAAACATCATATACTTAAACATTTTCATCAAATATTTGTTATTACATATATTTATCAAATGGCACTCATTGCAAGTAAATAAGTGCATGTATTATAGATGTGCGCGCTAGTTCTTACCTTTTTTATCCTCTTCATTAAATCATAACATACCGGTGTGGTACCCAACCCATTATCATGACATATCATATTATATCGATGTGGCAACTGATCCATCACCTCAATAACTCTCACAAAGCAATGAAAATGAAGTGAAGATATCAAAATACAAACCATGCTACAAGGCAATTATAAATGTTCAAATCACAAAAAAGCACAAAACCAAGAAAGTCTAAGTACTACATAAGACCATAACCTACCTCAACTCATTTGTTAAAAATCACATGTATGCCAACCTTCTCCTTTTCATTCTCTTCCAATCTATTCTTTATCTATACAAATACCAAATATAAACATGTTTTAATAATTCACATTTTTTAAACAATTACGGACAAAAAATCAATGATTTTTATAATAAATTACCCTATTTCATTATCTTAGGATTTCCTTAGCATATTAACTTCATGAATACCACTCAATTTAGTGAATTGAGTCATAATTCTAATACTTTTAGATTTTTGTAACACCATAGGATCGCTATATACCAAATTCATAAGAATTCACCGTATTTACATCAATATCTATAAACTAGGTTTAAACCCCCAAACTCACAAATAATCCATTTTCTTATAATTTTTTAAGGTTAAAAAAAGTGATTTCAAGTCCAGAATGTAATTACTTACTTCCAAAGATAAACAACCTCGAATTTTCTCTGAAAAATTACCAATCCCTAGTGTCCTATCATGTTTTTTAAAAAATGGAAAATGAAAACAATTTTTGGGTTTAAAAAATGATCTTTTACTATGTGTTACCATTGCAGTGTATTATTACCAATACAGTGAGCGGTTCAAGCCTATTTTATTAGAGGCCACCATTGTCGTTTCTTTGACCACTGTCGCAGTACCGCTACAGTGGTAAATTTTTATGCTACAGCAGTTTGAGACAAAAACTCAAGACCCCTTCTCAATTATCCTTATTTTAAATCACACTACGAATCTCGATAATGCGAACCAACCCCTCCATGATAAATATTACAACTGGCATTATTTAGCTCTATTTCAAGTGTCAGAAGTTTCTATGGATTCCAATATTCTTTGGTGTCACAACCGGATTTACGAGTTATGACGGCACCTACTCTATCCCTCCAGTAGGTAAGGCAAACTGTAACCCAAAGTTAAACACAATGGGTTAACTAGGTGGAAAATTCCCAACATAGGCTAAAATCAACAACACACTTATAATTACACGTATTTGATATAGATAAAGATAGTTAACATAGGTACCATCCTACGACCTGGTAGAGCCAGTACAAAAGCATCTAGTAATAATAATACAACCCAAATATCTAGAATAGTCAATAATATCTGTCAAACAAAAGACTAGACATAGAACGATAGAAGGAAATAGGTGACTCTAACCCAAAGAGATCACCCTATCTCTAGGTATCAACATAACACGAACATCAATCAACGGTGATAACTAGTACTCGAACCTGCACCAAAAAAGGTACAGAAGTGTAGTATGAGTAACATAAGCATTGGCACTCAGTAGGCATCATTGGTTAACTGAGCTAGATGATGATATAAATATGATAAAATGCAAGATAACATAAATAAGTCAAGGTATAAACAACACAGAAGGAACTCCAACATCATCGTGCATAAATAAGTAAATAAATTGGAATCATAACATAACGTAACATAAATAATCAATATATACAATCATAACTAAAAAATTGACTCCCCTACGCCAATTGGTGTGGAAAAGTAAACAACCCATCACAAGCCCCGATAAGCCTGGAAGGTACAAATAATAGAGTAACCCACCACCGTCATTTATCAACTCTCATAATATATTTGGAATTCATCCAAGTCATGTCACATTATAACCATTGATTGTCAATATTCATCATTTTTCAATTAATCGACACTTATCAACTAAGCATCATGTAACAACTAATCCTCAAGTATCAATAAGTCATCCTTTATCAACTAAACATCACTTATTAACTAATATTCATATAGAAGGTAATCATCACTTCTCAACTAGTCATTATTTACCAATTAACTAACATTTATAAACTAATCATTATTACACTAAAATCCATGTATATCATACCACATTATAACCATTTTCTCATTTTTGACTTTGCAAGATTGTCAATCTCACACTCTAAAGTCATCATAACATAATAAGTATATCATCACTGGAGAATATGTATAAACTTGAACCAGTATAGGTATTCATCAATATCCTCTTAAATATCATCACAATCATCTTTCATTCTTATCGGGCATGTATATCGTCATAATCATCCTTCAGCCTTGTCGGACATGTATGTATCATCATAGTCATCTAAAGGTCTTATTGAGCATATATATATCATAATAATCATCCTTCATCTTTTTCAGGCATAGAAGTATCATCATAATCATCTTCTGGTCTTACCGGGAGTATATATCATCATAATCATCCTCCAACCTTGTCGAACATATGTATATCATCATGATAATACTCCTATCTTGTCATGCATATATATAATCAATATCATCATCAATATGTCCAATAGAATAATCAATAAAGTACTTAATAGCATAACCATGAACACAAAATATTAACATGATCATAATCAAAATCAAAATCGTGAGTTCTAGCATACCAATAGCATGATTTCCAATATAGTTAATAAGCACAATATTTGGCATAATCAATAGCATAATCTCTAATATAATCAATGCGCATGCTATTTAGCATAATCCATAACATATTCACCAATATAGTTATTAAACATGACCTCTAACATAATCAATGGCAATAACTTATCAATACCCTTATTAATGGCTTATCATTAGCATAATAGATAGTTAATCATTTGTATAATCGATAGATTACCAATAGCTTGATCAATAGCTAACACATGGAATAATATATAGCTTATTCATAGAATAATCAATAACTTAATCACCAATGAGGTCATTAAGTATGACCTCTATCATGAATAGCAATGTAAATGCTAATATATCGACAAACATGATTAATAGTATAGTTAATAGTTCATTGGATGACTAATTCAAGATCATAATTTATGGATTAGCCAATATTATAATCAACGGATTATTCAATAGTATATTTTGTAGCCCAATCAATAACCAAAACAACAGCATATTCAATAGCTCATCAATAACATATGTTTAATCAATAACTTGTTTATAGCATACTCATTAAGCATTACTTTTGATGTCAACCTTCATAATCAATAAATACTAAGTTGTTTAAATATCACCAAAATAACCGTCTCCATAGATGTACACTAGCGTATCAAAAGGTCATCAATAACTATTACAAGTCTTGACCTAAGGTGGGTCGAAGAACCCACTTCTAAATCCTCGAAATTATTTACCAAGAAAATCCTACCCTGGACTAGGCTAAGGTATCTTTATCTACTATTAGATGTTAAAAAAGCCACAACTAGACCTAGGATAGAAATTCCTCCTAATATAGAGCAACAAAGTTCATTCCACATAAGGTATTGACAATTTGGATAAGTTTCATCCTTAACTCAAGTAACCAAGGAAACATTCTCATTAGTTTAGTAACTAAAGTATTTTCGACCGAAGAATAAGTCTACAAGGACAATTTCACCTAAGGTATTATTAACTAGGCAAATTATGCCCAAAATAGTATTCAAACTAGCCTAATCAGTCCAACTAACCAAAGTATTCCAATATAAAAAACCAACACCTAAAACTCATCCCAAATCTAACATAATGTCATAAAAATACTATAAAGTAGCTCAACCTAACAAGGGGTAAAATCTAGCCTACCTAGATGCCAAAGAAAGTTCACAAGATCCGCTAAATCACCATTTTTTCCTTCTAAGAAGATTCCATAAGATGCCAAGCTATCAAAATCACAGTATACTCGTCAATACAAGAATAACAATACCCATATTGTACTATTATGCTTCGATTCCAAAAATCCTATGTGGGTCCTATTTACTGAAAATCACATTTCCAAGATGAACACAACGTTCCTACATGCTCAAAAAATTATTACACTTAAAAATTGGTAAATTCTGAGTTAATTTGGGGGTAAGATTAAGCCCCCAAGATTTGGGGATTTATGAATTAAAAATGGAAATTTCTACCATGAAAAGGGTGAAATATTACTGCAAATTGGAAGATAATCACGTAAAAAAGTGTTAGACAAACTCCCATATCACCCACAAGATCTAATTTTAATCTCTCTCTAAGTAGGGTTTTAGCTCTTTTTGAATGGATGAAGAATGGGAAAACTTATTTAAAGAGGGTTCATTTATACCCATACAAGATGCTCGAGTCTTCCTATCGTGACCCAATGATCACGATCATGGTATATGGCATTAGGGGTAGAAGTCACTATCGTCACATTCCACAATCATTTTCGCGGAACTGGTGGTCTGCCTAAGGAGTTGAATTTGTGACTAAAAGTATCACGATTGTGGTACTTGCTGGTGCTGCTAGATTTCTATCACAATCCATGGCCTGTGATCTCGGGTGCACCAGTTACAGATAAAGCCCTCAAGATTCATCTAGAATCCCATATACAAGATAAACTATGTAACCACACCAAATTTAATATTTTGAACTCAATAGCACAATTAAAATTTCCTTCTAAGGTAATTTTGATGAAATATGGGTCCCACACCTAATTTCTAATTTCTTAACTTTCTGGCCAATAGGTCTAAATGAGACCAGATTCCTCGAGACCCAAACCAAAGGTCCACTAGTCCTATAATAAAAATTTTGAAGTTGCTGGACTAGTAAGAATTTGCATTCAAGGTCGTTTGACTGAATTTTTCATGTAGCGTCCATTTTGAACCACATCAAAGAGTTCAAAATAGGGAATTATCTTTAAAAACCAAAAAGACTGCCCGATAACCGTACTGTCAGTTCCAGTAAGTCATAAATGACTTCGTGTGGCAATAGAAAAGCTCTAATGTTAAAAATAAGTAGAAATATGGAAAATGACCTGAAGGTTCATTATAGTTGGATATCCGACCATTATATTAAAACCCATTATTACTTTTAGTACAAAATTTCATTCAACTACCACACTCTCAATTTTGAGCCAAATCTAAACTAGCCCTGAATTCCTCAAAATTTAGCTAAGGGGAGTCTAGAATCACATGATGGTCCTAAGTTTCTAAACAATTTTTACTTTCACTCGATAATTTGGAGAATGCCTCAAGAACTCAAGTTGGAATTTATATGAAATAGGTAACTTTTCTACCCCAAACTTGAATATAATTATAGAATACATGTTTGGGATGTTTTATAATGTGGTAATCACCATTTGAATTGAATGTCATACTAGTTCTCAAAATGGGTCTTGTTAATTAGGATTCTTGAATAAGGGAAAAAGATGAAATTGTTATAAAAGTGAGGTTTTTGGGTAATTTCATAAACGAGGCAGAGTTGATATTGAACTTTGTAAGTTGGAAAATTAGGAACTCCCTCCAAATTATAATTAAAGAGTTTATTAATTTTCAGCATAAGTGAAGAATATGTGTATGAATTGATAAATGAACCTATGGGTTATTGATAGACGTGTGCATTTTGGTAGTAAACTTATTGCTAATCAGATGGTGAAAGATAGTGCTTAGCTATATAAAGGAGACAATCACATGGGTTTTATGTTTGAGACTTGTGGTACTATGGTAGCTAGTAAATCTTCCAAGATATGTAAAGTTAAACCCTCTTTTATTGCTAAGGCACAACATATTATCACTTATTTCTCTAAAAATAGTCAATATAGCCTACTTGAATATGTGATTAGAGCCTTCACTTTCTATATGTCTCTTCATTTTCTATATTTATAACACACGAATACAATCCTAACACGGCCACAATATCTACATGTATGTTCCATTTGAAATTACTTGCCTTCACACTTCATGCATCTATTTATTGAAGTCACAATATTCGTATTTTTATAGTTAAGTCAAGTATTAATACAGTTATGCATGATCTTTTTCATATTCATTAGAAAGTCGTAGAAGTCTGACATAACCTGAACCAGGGCCTGGCCATGTCTGATATCTCAAGTCCAACCAGGACCATAGACCACCCTCAATACCCAAACCCTTGACCACCTTACACCCCATGTCGGATGAATTTTGAACATATAACAAGATAAGAGATTATCAATTTAAGAACATTATGATAAATCTATAGACAAACCAATAACAAATAACCAATACACCAACCAATACCACCCATGTCCACAGTAGTCCGACAAAGCCTCTAATGGAAACCAAAGCACATGTACACATCCATGAATATCCATGTATATACATATATATAATGCTAGCATAGGGAATGGGTTTAGCATGAACTTTTAAAACCTTAACCTGAGTTTGTGTAGCTTTACCATCACAATTCTACCCACGGGCTTTATGGGTCTAGTGTTACCCCCTGAACGGGCCCCAGTACATGTTAGTTGCATGAATTGGAGATATCATAGATGACTAGGATTCCCTTGTACCCTTCACCCTTTAAGATATATATATACGTATGTGCACTTGGGGGATTCCCATGTAGCCCACAAGTACATGGTCATCAAGACCAGCCCTCATGTTGGCAAATATGAGTTTCAAGTATCACACAACTCCCATTATTGCCCAATTAAATCATTTAACTCATAATACAACCACCAATTTCAAGAGTCAAATATTAAATCATTATTAAGTGGTATCTTCATACCGACCATATCTTGCAAATGATTTCACTAGCCCATACCTAGAGGATTATTAAGTACCCCTTAGAACCCGTTATAAAAATCACTTGGGGGATTCCTGTGTACGCCCAAGTTTTTCATAATCATTACCTAACCATTTAACCATTTATACCATGCATTAGTTTCAAGAAACAATCCAAGCCAAGTGATAATCCATAAACCAAAATCAATTTTACAAGTGGGTTGAGGTTATTATCGATTTCCATACCAAACAATCAATTTGGGGATTCCTTTGTACCCCTATTTCTATCCACCATTACCATGCACTCTAATGCATTTACCAACAATCAATTTAAGCACAATAGTTTCATAAACATCATGCAAAAAGCATTTAAGCAATTTATATTTAAAACCCTCAACCCATAGTTAAAAACCAAACGTCAATATCTCATGAACAATACTTTAAATCACATGCTTTTAGAAAATTGACAATGAGGGAAGAGTAACATTCCTAAAATACCAAGAAATTTAGAAGAGATAGCACCCTTAAAACCCTAGATGACCACTTCCTTTAAAACTCTAACCTTAACATGAACGGAGAGTTTGAGAGAGAATTTTGGGGGTGTTTTATTGGGAATGATATGATAGTGAAGTCCCGAAAAAGGATTTAAGTCGTAGGGTCCAAGGGGTTTAAGTGGAAAATGTCCAGAGTGCCCTCAACTTAAAAACTGAAAAAGTGTTGCCTTTGACAATGAGTAAACCATCGACTTGTAACCACACCCTACGACTCATTACCACGAGTCGTAACCAAGATAATGACTAGAACCCCCATACACTTTTGACCTTACAACTCAGCCAACCCATTCATAATAAGACCCTAAGACTTATAGGGTCCAGTCGTAGTCAACACAGAACACAAATTAGGGTACACACTGGACACTCTACGATTGCACATAATGACTCTTGAGATATTCTTACTGCTCTTAGTGATCCACTCATACTCAGAGTAGAGTCAAACCACCAACTTACTTATTTGGCTATGACTCATCCCAATAAGTCATCAAGACACTTTATGACTCTAGGGGTCAAGTCATAACCAAGGAAGTGATCTCTAGGCTCAAGAAATTTTCAAGGGAAAAATTCCAAGGTGCTTTAATTCTCCCCCTGTAAGACCCCATAAATATTCCAAGCTTAACTCAGTCCTTTATAGTATTAAAAGAGGTCCCAAACTTAGATAATTTCAAGCTAAGTATTGTCACTTAGTCTTATTTTGGCCTGGATATTTCTATGAACTTATTTTTGAGCCTTACAATCTTAAAGTGTCGATTTTTTGATTGATTCATGATCAAGAATGTCAGTAGGTGTTTTTGAACGAGTTTTGGATTTTTTGAACATCGTTTGAGGCACGTTTGGGAGTCCAAAATAGTAGATCGACATGATGTCAATGCTTTACATCACCTATCGCATTGATAGTTATTTTTCCCCAGCTCCCAGTGCAAATTCCAGTAAGCCAACATGATCTTGATGCATCTCGTCGACCCCATCGACATGGTGCATCAATTTGTGCATCGCTGGGCACGTTTTCAGAAATTAAAAGTCCATATCCAGAGGAGTATTTAGGTCATTTTCCTACTTCTCTTCAGCCGTAAACACGAGATAAATAATTCCTAAGGACAAAAATTACTCACTTTCTCTTAAATTCTCTTAAATTTCTCTCAAAGGCAAACCTAGGGCATTCAACTTCAAGTTCAAGCTTCAAGAACACACCACCAATTTTTACGAATTTTATTATCAAGGTATGTTAGGTGTTCATTCATGGGTTCCTTTCACCCATGAAGTCCAAGAACTCTTTTTAAAACTACAAGCTTATTAATTCATGATTTATATGTTTGAACTAAAAATTGTATTCACGTCTATGATGTTGCTTGGTTTAACTCCATGATAAATTATGAGTTTCATGAAATTTAGATAGTATGTGGGCTGATTTATGTAATCTTTATGTTAAACCCTTAAATTACAAGTTGGGTTTTGTATTCATGATGCTTATTTGTTTACTATTATCATGTGCATTGATTATGCTCCCCAAGTGTTTGATAAAATGCTCAACTGAATTGGATAGTGAATTCATGACATGCTATTATGTTATCCCATTCATGTGCACGTTCATGTATATTAAGTGTTTGGCAAAAGTCTAAACAGATGTATTGTGAATAAGAAGCTAGTGTTATGTTTTAATGATTGTGTCACCTTTACTTTTAATGCTATCGTGTCTCGGGGGTATTCAATATTCAAAAATCTAGTTGTTTACCAAGAATTACAGTAACTTCAACATAGTCTCAGTAATGTCACGAACAGTAGTACTCAGTCAGTCATAGAACTCTATAAAATCAGTCCAATTCAGTTAGTTAATACGATCAGTAATTGTTCAGTCCATCCTAATATAGTCTAGTGATCAGTTTAGTGTCTATTCAGTTGGGAGTAGGATTCAGCACCGAGTGAACCCATGGATGGGGGCTCACCTTCCAGTTGAGGGTGTGATCCTTAGCAGCAGTCCTTGAATTCTAGAACTACGTAGCCAGCGTAGGTTGTGTTATCAAGCTGCCAGTTGAGGGTTGATAAGGTGTTTCACCTTCCAGTTGAGGGTACCATCGTTCTCACTCAGGGCACCTGCCAGATGAGAACGACTCTTCAACTTGTGTGTACCTGTGGCACGGTACTAATATCCTTCTAGCTGGGGTTATAGGTTGGACTCCAATCAGTTTAAAGAGGGCCATGTCGGTTAGATGATTACCTCCCATAATTTCAATTTTAGTATTCAACTTAGTATAGAACTCAGTTTAGTTCTACAGAAGCAGAACTATCAAACACAGAAACCTAGCTCAGTATAAAACTCTCTTCAGTACTACAAAATTAGGACTGTCAGAAATAGTCATCGATTATCAGTAATACAGTTATCATTAATCTCAGATATCAGTATCTCAATTATAAAAACTCAGATTCAGTTTCAGTAATAATCTGAGATACAGTATATATGTATATATGCAACATCACATACTCAATAGTTACAACAGTTTCAACTATACATATACTCTCTTCCAGTTGCATTCATACTATTTAGTCAGTTATTGTTCATTCATATGAACCCATGCATATCATCCTACCTCAATTAGCATACAAATACATTCAAAGTACTGACACATACTCTTTCTTTGCACTATGATGTCTAATATCATAGGTTCATACGCATGGGCTCCTGATCTTACTTAGCACCTCGAACTATCAACAGCTTACTTAGTGGTTATTCCTCATAGTTCTAGGATAGAGTTATTATTTCAGTATCTTAGTTTATTTTAGTAGTCGGAGTTAGTTGGGGTCTTATCCCATCAACTCCCTATTCAGACAGTTAGAGGCTTTCAGATTGACTACTTCAGACAGGTGTTCAGTTTTAATAGTTATTTATCAGTATTTGATTTCAGTTATAAACCTTATGGTAGTTTTAGTCTAATTTCATCAGTATTACAGTGTTATTATTCAGTCATTGCAGCAGGTACAAGTCATCGGTTAGCTTGTGGTCCTTCGTGATCGTAAGCACCGTATGACATTCGAGGTACATACTCGGGCATTACAAACTTAGAATTAGATCCTAAGGTTCAATAGAGTCCTAGGGAGTCTGAAAGCCGCATCTAGTGGAGTCTTGTGCATGGGTGTGTAGAGCACCTCACTTATGGACAAGAGGCTATGAGGAATCATTAGGAAAAGTTTCCCTTCTTTCAGTATTCATATCGTACGAGTGAGCATAATCTCAAGTTAAACTCTCTATCAAATTCAAGATTCCCTTCCATTTACAGAATATGCCTCCCAAAAAGACTAATGGAAGAAGAACGGGAAACCATCCAGCACATCTTCTCGTCCATCCAAATCCCTTGGATGAACATGTTTCTCATGCGAAATTTAGAGCAGCTTTTAACACTTTAGCTCATTTTGTGGCATTCCGAAAGAAACGTTCTGCTGCTTTCTAGGCCAACCTAGTGGCCAATACTACTACTGCTAGAATTTGGGACTTCACCCGAATGAATCCCCCTTTATTTACAAGGTGTAAGTATGATTAGGACCTATAGGAATTCCTAGATTAGGTATAGAAAGTCTTAGATATTATGCGGGTAACTGCTAGTAAGGGTGCTGAGTTGGCTGTATATCAGTTTCAAGATGTGGCTCACTCATGGTTTAAATAGTGGAAGGAAGAGAGGGTCGCAAATGTAGGACCCATAGAATGGGACGAGTTTTCCACTACTTTTCTAGATAGTTTCTTCCCACTGGAGTTGAGGGAAGTGAAGGTTTTGGAGTTACTTAATTTGAATCAAGGCAACATAATAGTGAAGGAGTATTCTCTCAAGTTTACTTAGTTACTTATATACGATCCTCATGTGGTAAAAGATAGTAGGTCTAAGATGAGTAAGTTTGTGTCTGGCGTGTCTAACATTGTGGTCAAAGAGTGTAGGACTGCAATGCTGATTAAGAAGATGGACATAACTAGGCTCATGGTCTATGCCCAATAGATAGAAGATGCTAAGACCAAGGAGAAGGAGAGGGAGAATAAGATAGCTAGAATAGGTAGCTTTAACTTCACTCAGACTAAGTCAAAAGGTGGTAATGGTTCTCAGTTTTGCCCAAAATCTTTAGTTCCAGCTCTATCCTCAGCCAATGCTCTAGTGCCAAAATTCAGAAATGGTAATAAAGATAGGGCACCAACCCTAAACCTCAGGGTAGTGTTAGCATTGGCCAAACAAATTCTCTTTGCCAGAAGTGTGGCAGAAACTCTTAGGATGTCTGCAGAGCTAGCAGCGATGTATGTTTAGGGTGCAGCAAGCCAGGTCATAGAATCAAAGATTGTCCTCAGTCGGGTTTACAGGGTCAGTTCAGTCATCCCCCAGCTCAATTTGGTCACCCAAATCAGCAGGGTGCCACTTCCAATTACACCAGTGGGAAGCACCAAAATAGAATCTATGCACTCCAGTCCCGACAGGATCAAGAAAGTTCTCTAAAGAGGTCAATAGTACTTTACAAGTTTATTATTTGAATATTTATGCCTTGCTAGATCTAGGAGATTCTTTGTCCTTTGTAACTCCGTATATAACTGTTGACTTTGGAGTCAGTCCTAAAATCCTAGCAGAGCCCTTCTTAGACTCTACCCAGTAGGTAAATCTATCATAGCCCGGCGGGTATACAGAAACTGTCTGGTTATGAAATCTCAGAAAGTTACTTCAACAGACTTAGTAGAATTAGAGATGATAGATTTTGATGTCACTCTCGACATGGAATAGCTTCATTCATGCTATGTTTCATTGGACTTTAAAAACAGAGATGTCCACTTTCAGTTCCTGAATGAACCTGCCATAGAATGGAGGGGTAGTACTTCAGTACTTAGGGGTCAGCTTGTTTCCTACCTTAGAGTGAGGAAAATTATAACCAAGATGTGTGTCTATCATCTCGTTCGAGTTCAAGACTCTAGTTCAGAGACCCCCAATTTGGATTCAGTATCAGTAGCATGTGAATTTCCAGATAAGTTTCCCGAAGATCTTCTATGAGTTCCTCACAAAAGGGAAATTAACTTCGAAATTAACCTTCTTCCAAACAATCAACCTATCTATATTACTCTATATATAATGGCTCCAGTAGAACTCAAAGAATTAAAAGAATAGCTAAAAAATATCCAAGATAATGGGTTCATCAGACCCAGTGTTTCCCCATGGGTAGCACCAGTTCTATTCGTTCATAAGAAAGACGGTTCTTTTAGAATGTGTATAGACTATTGTCAGCTTAATAAAGTCACAATCAATAACAAGTACCCACTTCCTAGAATCGATGACTTATTTGACCATTTTCAGGGTGCCAGTTACTTTTCTAAGATAAACCTCAGATCACGGTATCATTAGCTTAGAGTCAGAGAATGTGACATTCTAAAAATAGTTTTCAGAACTCGGTATGGCCACTTCGAATTCCTAGTCATGTCATTTGGTCTTACCAATGCTCCAGTAGACTTCATGGACTTGATGAACTGAGTGTTCAAACAGTACATGGACATGTTCGTCATTGTCTTCATTGATGACATTCTTGTCTACTACCGCAGTGAAAGTGATCATGTAGACCATCTCAGAATAGTATTACAAACTCTAAAAGCCTATCAGTTGTTCGCCAAATTCAGTATGTGCAAATTTTGGCTAAGGTAAGTATCTTGCCTTGGTCATATAGTTTTCAGTGATGGAATTAGAGTTGATCCTCAAAATATTAAAGTAGTGAGAAACTGGCCCAGACCCATCTCTCCATCAGATATTAGGATTTTCTTGGGCTTTGCTGGCTATTACCAATGATTTGTTGAAGGATTTTAATCTATTGCATCCCCTATATCCAGATTGACTCAGAAAAAAGTCAAATTTTATTGTTCAGATTCATGTGAAAAGAGTTTTCAGGATTTGAAGAATCAACTCACTACAGCCACAGTTTTGATCTTACCAGATGGTTTAGATGGATTTGTTGTGTATTGTGATGCTTCCAGAGTTGGTTTGGGGTGTGTTTTGATGCATAGAGGTAAGGTCATATCCTATACCTCTAGACAGCTTAAGCTTTATGAAAAGAATTAACCTACCCATGATCTTGAGTTAGCGGCTGTAGTGTTTGCCTTAAAGATTTGGAGGCACTATTTGTATGGGGTACTTGTTTATGTGTTCACGGACAATAAAATCCTACAGTATGTATTTTCTTAGAAATATTTGAACCTGCGTTAGTGGAGGTGGCTAGATTTATTAAAAAAATATAACATGAGTGTTCTGTATCATCCAGGCAAGGCCAATGTAGTGGATGATGCTCTAAGCAGATTGTCTATGGGAAGTGTTGCTCACGTGGAGGATGGTAAGAAGAAGTTAATTCAGGAAGTTCCCCAGCTTTCCAGGTTGGGTATTCATTTGGTTGATTCAACTGAGGGTAGTGTGTGGGTGCACAATAGCTCAGAATAATCTTTGGTTTCTGAGGTAAAAGAAAAGTAGGATAGAGATCCCAGTTTAGTTAAGTTAAAAGATTCAATCAGAGATCAAAAGGTAGAGGTTTTCTCCCAAGGGAAGATAGTGTGTTACATTTCCATGGTACACTGTGTATGCCATGTATGGATGGCGTGAGATAGAGGATTCTTGCAGAGGTACATGGAGCGCGTTACTCGATTCACCAAGGGGATACTAAGATGTACTGTGATTTGCGAGAGGCTTATTGGTGGAGTGTGATAAAGAGAGACATTACAGAGTTTGTGGCTAAGTGCTATACATATCAGCAGGTCAAGATTGAGCATCATAAGCCCAATAGGTCTATGCTGGAATTCAGTAGTTCCACGTGGAAGTGGGACAGAGTGAACATGGATTTTATAGTGGGTTTGCCCCAAACTCGTCGCCAGCATTATTTGATTTGGGACATTATGGATAGAATGACCAAGTCACCCCATTTATTACCAATTCATATCTCTTATTCAGACAAGTATTATGCCAAGCTCTATGTTAGAGAGTTAGTAAGATTGTACGGAGTTCCGTTGACCACCATCTCAACTAGAGGTACGCAATTCACCTCACACTTTTTCAAAGTCATCCAAAAGGGTCTTGGTACCCAAGTTCACCCCAATACAGCCTTCCACCCTCAGACAGATGGTCATGCAGAAAGGACCATTCAGACTTTTTGGAAGACATATTAAGGGCGTGTGTTGTCAACTTTAGGGATAGTTGGGATGACCACTTGTATTTGATTGAGTTTGCATATAATAACAGCTATCATTCCAGTATTCAGATGGCCCCATTTAAAGCTCTTTATTGGAGGAGATATAGATATCCCATTGGTTGGTTCAAAGTGGGTGAAGCCACAATGGTAGGGCCTAACTTGGTGATTGATGCCTTAGAAAAAGTTCAATTAATCTGGGAACGGCTTAAAAGAGCTCAAAGCCAAAAAAAATTGTATGTAGATGTGAGAAGAAAAGATCTCAAGCTTGAGATTGTAGATTTTTTGTATTTAAAAATCTCTCCCAAAAAGGGAGTGAAGAGGTTTGGAAAAAAGGTGAAGTTCATTCCACGATATGTTGGTCCTTACAAAATTCTCAGTCATTTTGGAAAGGTAGCGTACGAGCTTGAGTTGCCTTCAGACTTAGCTTTAGTACATCCAGTGTTTCATGTCTCCTTGTTAAAGAAATGCATTGGCGACCCAACATTTGTAGTCCCTATAGAGGACATAGATGTTCAGAATAGTCTCTCTTATAAGGAAGTTCTAGTAAAAATTCTTGATCATCAGGTTCATAGACTGAGGAACAAAGAAGTTCCTCTAGTCAAAGTTCTTTGGCGGAATCAGTCCATTGAGGGAGCTACTTGGGAAGCAGAATTAGATATGCGGACAGGTATCCTCACCTCTTCTCCGCCAACTCAGAAGTAGATATGCGGACAAGTATCCTCACCTCTTCTCCGCCAACTCAGACTCAGCGCAAGGTAATAGTTTTCCTTAAAATTACTCAGTTCCATGCTCAGATTTCCTTTACCAACTTGGTAATAGATCTAGCTACATAGAATTCCCAAGTCATGCATACCTTCATGAAAACAGTTCAGTCATGTGTCATGTCTTTAGAATTTAGTCATGCTTCAGTTATGCATGTTCAGTATGAAAACTCAACATATCAATAGTTTCAGTCATGTAATCACGCTTCAGTTGTACACGTTCAGTATGTAAAATTAGTCTATCAGAATTCTCATCTTAGCCAATCTTATTCGAGGATGAATGTTCTCACGGTTGAGATATTGTAAGACCCCGTAAAAATTCCAAGCCTAACTCAGTCCTTTAAGGCATGAAAAGAGATCCCAAACTTAGAAAGTTTTAAGCTAAGTATTAACACTTAGTCTTATTTTGGCCTCGATATTTCCAAAAACTTATTTTCGACCCTTACTACCTTAAAGTGTCATTTTTTTGGTTGATTCATGATCAAGAATGTTAGTAGGTATTCTCGATTAAGTTTTGAATTTTTTGAACATCGTTTGAGGCACGTTTGGGAGTCCAAAATAATGAATCGATGCGATGTAGACGCATCGCCTATCGCATCGATAAAAAATTTTCCCCGGCTATCAGTGCAAATTCTAGTAAGTTGATATGATCTCGACACATCGCGTCAGCCATCGCGTCGACCGCATCAATGCAGCACATCGATTTGCGCATCGCTAGGCACATTTTTAGAAATTAAAAGTCCGCATCCAGAGGGCTATTTGGGTCATTTCCCACTTTTGTTCAGCCCTAAAACACGAGATTAATCATTTCTAAGGGAAAAAATCACTCACTTTCTCTCAATTTCTTAAATTTCTCTCAAGAACAAACCCTAGGGCATTCAACTTCAAGTTCAAGCATCAAGAACACATCACCAATTTTCACGATTTTAATTATGAAGGTGTGCTAGGCGTTCATTCATGGGTTCCTTTCACCCATGAAGTACAAGAACTCATTTTAAAACTACAAGCTTATTGATTCATGACTTACATATTTAAACAAAAAGTTATATTTACGTCTATGATGTTTCTTGGGTTTAATTCAATGATAAATTGCGAGTTTCATGAAATTTCGATAGTATGTGGGTTGATTTATGTGATCTTCATGTTAAACCCTTGAATTACAAATTAGATGTTGTATTCATGATGCTTATGTATTTACTATTATGACATGATATAGTGTTATGCTTTCATGATTGTGACATGTTTACTTTTAATGCTATCTAGTCCTGGGGGTATTCAATATCCGAGAATCTAGTTGTTTACCTAAAATTACAGTAACTTTAGTATAGTCTCAATAATGTCACGAACAGTAGTACTCAGTCACTCATAGAACTCAGTAAACTCAGTCTAGTTTAGTTAGTTAATATGATCAGTAATAGTTCAATCCAGCATAGTATAGTCTAGTGATCAGTTCAGTGTCTATTCAGTTGGGAGTAGAATTCAACATCGAGTTAACCTAAGGATGGGGGCTCACCTTCCATTTGAGGGTGTGATACTTAGCAGTAGTCCTTGTGTTCCAAAACTATGTAGCCAGCGTAGGTTGAGATATCAACCTGCAAGTTGAGGGTTGATAAGGTGTTTCACCTGCCAGTTGCGGGTACCACCATTCTCACTCAGGGCACCTGCCAGATGAGGGTGACTCTTCAGCTTGTCTGTACTCATGGCACGGTACTAACACCCTTCTAACTGGGATTACAGGTTGGGCCCCAGTAAGTTCAGAGAGGGGCATGTCGGTTAGATGATTACCTTCCATAGTTTCAGTTTGTGTTTGACTCAGTATAGAACTCAGTTGAGATCTACAGAAACAGGACTGTCAGAAACAGTTACCATTTATCAGTAATACAGTTATTATTAATCTCAGCTATCAGTAACTCAGTTATTAGAACTCAGAATCAGTTTCAGTAATAATCTTAGATAGAGTATACATGTATATGTACAGTATTACATTCTCAGTAGTGACAACAGTTTCAGTTATACATGTACTCTCTTCCAGTTGCATTCATACTATTGAGTCAGTTATTGTTCATGCATATGAACCCATTAATATCAGTCTACCTCACTTAGCATACCAGTACATTCAAAGTAATTATGTATACTCTTTATTTGCCCTATGATGTCTCATATCATAGGTTCAGATGAACGGGCTCTTGATAGTACTTAGCAACTCGAACTATTAGCAACTTACTTAGTGGTGAGACCTCATAGTTTGAGGACGGAATTATTATTTCAGTATCTTAGTTTATTTTAGTAGTCAGAGTTATTTGGGGGCTTGTCCCATCAACTCCCTATTCAGATAGTTAGAGGCTTTCAAATTAGACTATTTCAGACAAATGTTCAGTTTCAGTATTTATTTATCAGTATTTGATTTCAGTTATGAACTTTATGGTAGTTTCAGTCTAATTTCCACAATATTATAGTGATACTATTCAATGATTCTAGCAGGTACCAATCATGAGTTAGCTTGTGGTACTTCGGAATCCTCGACATCGTGTGACATCCGGGTTACAGACTCGGGGCGTTACACCCCCACTTAGATCATTCGTCCTCAAATGATTGTACAAGGCATTTACTAGCACATTTATCCGTCAAACCTTACTACTCTTATCTTTAAGACAGAAAACAAAACACTAAAAAATTTACTATCTTGCATTAAAAAAGATGGAAAATAAAGATGTTAGGAACAACACACACCTTAAGAACGATTTTCCAGTATAGGGAATAGGAACGGATGCTTGAACTTCATGTCATGATATGCTTCCCAAGTAGATTCTTCTAACTTTTTTTTCCACCATAGAACCTTTACTGAAGCCACATCCTTCTTTTGCAATCGATAGACTTGCTGATCCAAGATACTCATCGGGACCTCCTCATAGGATAGGGAATCTGATACACCAATGCTCTCTAATAGAACAACCAATGAAGGATCACCCACATATTTTCGAAACATGGACATATGAAACACCGGGTGAATGGAACCCATACTAGTGGGAAAATCCAATTCATATGCAACATTACCCAACCTCCTCAGTTTCAAATATATTCCAACATATCAGGGACTAAGCTTTCCCTTATTGCCAAACCATATTTCCAAGTCCCTTCGCCTCACGTCCGCATAAGAATTTTGGCAACATTGAGCCATCTTAAGACTATCTCGAATTGTATTCACCTTTTCTATAGCTTAGTGAACCGAATTCGGGCCAAACATCTCAGCCTCATCAACTTCGAACAACCCAATAAAGGATCTATACCTCCTACCATACAACACCTCAAATGGGGCCATACCAATGTCAGAATGGTAACTATTGTTATAAAAAAATTCATTGAGAGGTAAGTAGTCGACCCATCTACTACCAAAATTGATCACACAAGCACGGAGCATGTCTTCCAATGTCTAAATGGTTATTTTCGTGTGCCGATCCGACTGCATATGGAAAGAAGTACTAAATCTCACCTTAGTTCCAAACCTCTCTGAAATGAATGCCAAAAGTGTTACAAGAACTAAGTACCATGATCCAAAATAATAGAAACAGGTGCACTATGCAGCGTCACAATCTCTTAGAGGAACAGACTCGCATAATCCTCAGCAGATTAATCAGTCCTCACCAACAATCAGTGACCTGGCTTGGTTATCCTATCCCCAATGACCCGGATGGAATCAAACTGGTTTCACGATCGTGGAAGAACGGTAATGAATTCCATATTTATTACTTCCCATTTCCACACTGGTAACACAATTTCTTGAAATAACCCACCGAGCCTCATATGTTCTACCTTCACTTGCGGACACACCATACACTTAGCCACAAAGTTGGCTACATGCCACTTCATGTTATTCCACCAATATATTTCCTTAAGATCATGATACATTTTTATGGAACCAAAATGAACTGTATACTGCAACTCAAGGGTCTCGGCTAAGATCTTACTTCGCAAACCATCAACATTGGGAACACAAAACCTCCCTTAGTATCTCAAGATACCATAACCACCAATCTCAAAAGCTATCAATTTCTGCATTCCTGCATTATTCTTGATTTGCATCAAGATAGGATCCAACACTTGTTTCTTCTTTACTTTCATACCAAGAAATGACTGCGCCATCTATTACACAAACACACCACAATTTTTAGAGTCCAAGAGATGAACTCCAAGGTTTGATAGATGATGAATGTCCTTCACCATGTTCATCTTCTTCTCATCTACATGCGACAAGCTACCCATATACTATCTGCTAAGGGCATCAGCAACCATGTTAGCTTTACCAGGGTGGTAGTGAAGACACATGTCATAGTCCTTCAGCAACCCAAGCAACTTCTTTTGCCAGAGACTAAGATATTTCTAAGTAAACACATATTGCCGGCGTTTGTAATCAAAAATGATATCCACATGAACCCCATATAAATAGTGACGCTAGATCTTTAATGCAAATACCACAGCTAGAAATTCCAAATCGCAAGTCAGATAATTCTTCTCATGAACCTTTAACTGCCAAGAAGCATATGCAACCACATTATCATGTTGCATCAAAACACAACCTAGTCCCACTCAGGATGCATCACAATAGACCATGAAATCATCAGTGCCTTTAAGTAGAGTAAAGATCAGAGGTGAGGTCAACTTATCCTTCAGTTTCTCAAAACTATCTTCACAA
The DNA here is from genome assembly GCA_030864215.1 of Capsicum pubescens. NCBI lineage: Eukaryota > Viridiplantae > Streptophyta > Magnoliopsida > Solanales > Solanaceae > Capsicum > Capsicum pubescens. Next base: position 202,661,862 of record CM061546.1, on the reverse strand, counting down.
GTGTCATACCACAAGAACCTCACCTTCTTCTGAGTCAACTTAGTCAATGGTGCAATGATAGAAGAGAAGCTTTCCACAAACCTTCTATAATAATTGTCTAAACCCAAGAAGATCGAAATATCGATTGGAGTCGGTAGAGGTGATCGGTATGATCCACCTCGATATTAGAGTAAACAAAAATATCATTAATAAAAACAATGATGAACAAATATAAACACTGATAAAAGACTATCCATGAGATCCATAAATGCCGCCGGGGCATTAGTCAAAACAAAAGACATCACAAAAAATTCAAAGTGACCATACTGGGGTTGAAAGACAGTCTTAAGGATATCTGCTACCCAAATCTTAAACTGATGGTACTCAAACCAAAGATCTATCTTAGAAAATAACTTAGCACCCAGTAACTGAGAGAAGATATCATTAATCCTCGGAAGTGGATACTTATTCTATATGGTCACATTATTCAATTACCAATAATCGATACACATTCAAAGAAAACCATATTTCTTATGAACGAACAAAATAGGTGCACCCTATAGAGACACACTAGGATGGATAAAACCTTTATGTAGAAGATTCTTTAACTGATCCTTAAGCTTCTTTAACTCTGTTGGAGCTATACTATACGGTGGAATAGAGATTGGATGAGTGTCTGGAACAAGATCAATCCCAAAATCATTCTTACTATAAGGAGGAATATCGAAAGACCAGTAGGGAAAACCTCTGGGAATTCATTTACCATAGGGACAGAATGTAAGGAAGAACCCTCTGAGTTAGAATCTTTTACCCAGACCAAATGATAGCGAAACCCCTTGGAAATTAGTTTCTAAGCCATAAAATACATAATAAACTTTTACAGAGGTACTAGGAAACTCCACTCCCATTAGATAATTAGATCATTAGGGAATTTTTAAATGACCTTACAGGTCCGACAGTCTAAAGAAACATAGCATGAGTGCAACTAATCCATTCCTAATATGATATCAAAATCAACCATGACTAACTCTGTCAGATCTACAAGAGTTTCTCTACCACCAACAGACACCACACAACCCCTATAGACTCTTCTAGAAACCAACGAGTCGCCATTAAGGTAGAAATAGAGAAGGGTTACGAAATACACTCAGGACAAAAACTAAAATACATAGCCACAAATGGGGGTCACATAAAAAAGAGTGGACCCCAGATCAAGTAAATAGTACACATCATGGGAAAAGAGTTTCAACATACTAGTAATGACACTTGGAGATACCTCGGGCTCCTGACGGGTAGTGAGAGCATAAAGATGATTCCGACCAGTGTCGAATCTAAAAAGGGCACCTTTTGGTGTAGGAGCTGATGAAAAGGCAATAGGAACCTTTTTTGCCCCAGAAGTAACCTTACCAATGGGACGGTTTCTAAGCATATTCCCTGGATGACAACACATGAAGAACTTGTCCCTCCCTTCATCAGAGAATCCATGATATAACCAACCATAAAACCTACAAAGAGGATATGATAGAGCTGATTGAGCTTCACTAGCCTATGATTGGGCAACTTGTACCCTAGTACCATCACCAACCTGAAAATATCGATCCCCATATGGATTTGGATAAGGAGAAATTGCCATCAAATAGGACCCAGAATTGCCCCACGTTTTCTTAGACCACCTTTCACCTTCTCTACCACATTGTCGAGAACCTCTACCCTTGTTCGAATAGAAAAATTTCTTACTTTGCCTCTACCCAAATTCATCCTGCTTTTTTTTCTCAACTTCAACTTGCTGCATTTAAACTACTAGCAAAACATATCTATATCCTAGTTTAACAAGGTAGACTTACTCTCCAGAATCAAGTCTCGAGACAACCAAGAAGCAAACTTCCTCATTCTAGCCCACATGCTAGACACTAACTCAAGAGCATACCAATATAACTGGTGAAAATTCAATAAATATTCCTTGAATAACATCTTGCCCTGCTCTAAATTAACAAACTGTTTCTCTTTTCAAATCTTCAGGAAAGAAGCAGTCTAGAAAAGCACTAGAAAAATCATCCCATAAAGCGGACTCAGCATCATCTCCCCTTGACTAATACTATTCCTTGTACCATTGGTACGCCACATCTTTCAATAGGTAAGCAGCAAACTCTACACCCTCCATATCAGTGGCATGAATCACACAGAAGTTTTTTTCCATCTCATTAATGAAATATTAAGGATCTTCCTCAACCTGAAAACTAGTGAAAGTAGAAGGACTCAATCTGATATTTTGGCCAACTCTAGTGGCCTTGGTTAATGGAGTAACTTAAGCAACATGCTCAGTCTTAGAAGCTACCAACGGGGTAAGCAAGTGAATCGACAGGAGAAACTAAGCATTAGATACCCTACTATGGAGTACCTGAGGAGAGATAGGAGGAACTGGTGGAGCTCCTTCAGGACAATCAGAAGCAGTGACCCTAGATCGGGTTTGAACTCCTAGGGTAGGACGAGCTCCGTCTATATTATCCTCTGATGGGACAGAAGAGTTTCCACAGTTATCAGACCTTCTCGTAGGTATGATCTGAAATATAAACAAATAAGAATTAGAAGAATTCAAGATCTTAGACTCTAAAGCTTGAAATAGAATAACAAGAATGGGAAATGGACATAAATACCTCATAGCCTCTCCATTATAAGTGTGGCGCACTACATACCCATAAAAGAGACTCTACTTGACAGGGATTTATGGACACCCAATTGACCATGAACTTACCGCTCTGATACCAATCTGATATAATCCAAACCAAGGCATGGTCGTGTTGGGTATATCCGGTCCAATACCTAAACCCTTAACCACCTTAAACCCCATGTCGAATGAATTCTTAACATATAACAAGATAAGAGATTATAAATTTTAAGACATTATGATAAGTTTATAGCCAAACAACCACCATTAACCAATCCACCAACCAATACTACCGATGTCTACAGTAATCCGATAGAGCCTCTAATCAAAACTATGGAATATCAAATCGGGACATGCCCCCAACCATAGCCAAAACCAAAAAAAAAAGGAATTGTAAAGAAATAAAAAAATCCATAGAATAAAATAAGGTTTTTCGAAGTATGAAAGTTCACCACTTTAGTTTGACTCACGAGATGATCCCAAATCCTAGTCAGTGTGCAGGAGAAGTAGAAGTAAGGTTAGTTCCTCCATTGCATGGGGATACAACATCCAAAGATGGTTAGTGGGGTGAACATTAGCATGTAACTCAGGGATCAGGATAAAATAATGCCATTAATTAAAAAACAAGTCAAACCAAAGCACATGTACACATCCATGCATATCCACGTATATACATATATATATATAATACTGGGATAGGGAACGGGCTTAGCAAGAACTTTTAAAACCATAAGCTGAGTTTGTGCAGCTTTATTGTAACAACTCAACCCACAGGATATATGGGTCCAGTGTTACCCCCTAAACAGGCCCAGTGCGTATTAGCCACATGGACCAGAGATATCATAGATGATAGGGCATTCCCCTATAAACTTCACCCTCTATGATACATATATACATATATGCACTTGGGGGATTCCCTTTTACCTTACAAGTACATGGTCCTCAAGACCAACCCTCAAGTCGGCAAACATGAGTTTCCAATATTAGTCCTTCGGACTTTCACCATCACGATTAGCTAACACAACTCTCATTATTGCCTAATTAAAACATTTGAAAGATAATCCAACCACCAATTTTAGGATTCAAATATTAAGGCATTATTAAGAGGTATAATCATACCAACCATAGCTTGTAAGCAATTTTATTAGCCCAGAATAAGGGGATTTTATAGTACGTCGTAGACTCTATTATTAAAATTACTTGAGGGATTCCTGTGTACCCCACAATGTTTTCATAATCATTACCTTACCATATATACAATGAATTTGTTTCAAGAAACAAGCCAAGCTAAGAGATAATGCATAAACCAAAATTTATTATACAAGTGGGTTGAGGTTATTATCGATTTCCATACCAAACAATCAATTTGGGGATTTTTGTACCCCTATTTCTATCCACCATTCGTATGCACTCCAATGCCTTTACCAACCATAAATTTAAGCACAATAGCTTTATAAATATCATGGAAAAAGCATTTAAGTAATTTATGTTATAATCCCTCAACCGATAGTTCAAAACCCAACATCAATATCTCATGAAAAATATTTTAAATCACATGCTTTTACAAAATTTAAAATGAGGTAAGAGTAACAATCCTGAAATACCAAGAAATTTGGAAGAGATAGCACTCTTAGAACATTAAATGGCCACTTTCTTTGAAACTCTAGCCTTAACTTGAACAGAGAGTTTGAGAGAGATTTTTGGGAGTGTTTTATCGGGAATGAAGTGATAATGAAGTCCCAAAGAAGATTATAAGTCATGGGGTCCAAGGAGTTAAAGTGGGAAATGTCCAGAGTGCCCTTAACTTAAAAACTTAAAAAGTATCGCCTTTGACTATGAGTCAACTGTCGATTTGTAACCACACTTTATGACTCATCACCATGAGTAGTAAATAAGAAACTGACTAGGACCCTCATACATTATTGACCTTATGACTCGGAAACCCATTTGTAATAAGACAATACGACTCATAGGGTCTTGTCATAGTCAACCAAGAACCCATATTGGGGTATACACTAGACACCATATGATTTTACCTAATGACTCATAATATATCCTTACAACCCTTAGTGAGCCAGTCATACTCAAAGAAGTGTCAAGCCACCAACTTATTTATTTGGTTATGAATCATCCCTATGAGTCGTCAAGACAACTTACGGATCTGGATGTCTAGTCGTAATCAAGGAAGTGAGCTCAAGGATCAAGAAATTTTCAAGGGCCAAAATCTGGTGTTTCAAAGCACCATGTATATATCTAATTAGTGCAATAAATTAGAGTAAATTTCCATAGTAATATTATATAGCAACGTATTATAAGTTTGTACGATCAAATAACTAGCCTTAAAATAAATGGATTCCATAAAATAAGTTAGTTGTATATGGAAAGTTCTACCTGAGTAGCTAAATAATCATCATTATAATTTACCTGTAGAGGCCTATAAGGTGTTATATGATAAAAAATTTCCATTATCAAGGGAAGGTATTAGGTTTTACTTACCACACATGCATGATAAAATTTTGTGCATAGGATTGGGACCTGACCATTATAGTGAGCTCAAACATTGTGACACACCTGCTCTTGTGGCATCATTTGTATTTGGAGTTGTCTAGGATACCATTTACTATTTCCCCTAACTCAATCCAATATATAGCACATATGGCTTATGGATATACCCTCATAGTGAGCCCATGAAAATGTACCCTATATCAAACTACGATTAAAGTTATATGTATATAGTCATAAATGAGTATTAGAACAACATATTTCATATATTTGAAATAGACCTTCTTTGGTAAGATATCTTATAATTATTTGTATTTTATATAGGCACAGGATATCATCTAGAAAAATTTCTAGGTATCTCATTATAAAGAATAGTTTTAGAACACATATGTAAGCTAAGAAGGATATTTATATAATTCATACTAGAGTGTTATTAATCTCTATCCATAGTTTCTCTTTCTTAATGCTTGAGGTATGATTTTCCGCTAAGACTAGTGAATAGGTCACTATTTCATATTATAAATCTGTTACTTGTATGCCCACAAGTCCTCCATCTTGATATCTGATTCACATGAGCATCTACACTTGCTCATTTGTTATTTTCTTGCTTTACATACCAGTAAGTGTTTTAAATATAGTGACATTCCTTCATTCAGGGTCGTATTTTGTACATATAGGATTAGGTTTGATTAGAAAACTTCTATTAGACACTCGTACCAAGCATTTGTTTTAAGAAACAAGCCAATCCAAGAGATAATGAATAAACCAAAATCAATTATACAAGTGGGTTGAGGTTATTAATGATTTCCATACCAAATAATCAATTTGGGGTTATTTTGTACACTTATTTCCATCCATCATTCACATGCACTCCAACGCATTTACCAACCATAAATTTAATCACAATAGTTTCATAAACATTATGGAAAAATATTTAAGTAATTTATATTAAAATCCCTCAAACCATAGTTCAAAACCCAACATCAATATCTCATGAACAATATTTTAAATCACATGCTTTTAAAAAATTAACAATGAGGGAAGAGTATCTTACCTAAAATTCTAAGAAATTTGGAATAGATAGCACTCTTAGAACCCTAGATGACCATTATCTTTGAACTCTAGCCTTAACTAGAACTGAGAGTTTGAGAGAGAACTTTGGGAGTATTTTATTGGGAATGATGTGATAATGAAGTCCCAAAGAAGGTTATAAGTGATGGGGTCCAAGGAGTTAAAGTTGGAAATGTCCAAAGTTCCCTCTACTTAAAAACTTAAAAAGTGTCGCCTTTGAATATGAGTCAAATATCGACTTGTAACCATACCTTACGACTCGTCACCACGAGTCGTAACTAAGACACTAAATAGGACCCCCATACATTATTGACCCTATGACTCGGCCAACCCATTTGTAATAAGATAATACGACTCATAGGGTCCAGTCGTAGTAAACCCAGAACCTAAATTGAGGTATACACTAGACACCATATGATTGCACCTAACGACTCATAATATATCCTTACAACTCTTAGTGAGTCATTCGTACTCAGAGCAGTGTCAAGCCACCAACTTACTGATTTATATATGAAACATCTCTATGAGTCATCAAGATAACTTACGAATCTGGTGTCTAGTCGTAACCAAGGCATTGAGCTCAAGGCTCAAGAAATTTTCAAGGGCCGAAATCTAGGGTGTTTCAAAGTACTATGTATATATCTATCTCGTGCTATAAATCAGAGTAAATGTACATAGTAATATTATATAGCAACCTATTATAAGTTGGTACAATCACAGACCTATCCTTAAATTAAATGGATTCCATAAAATAAGTTAGTTGTCTATGGAAAGTAATACCTGAGTAGCTAAATAATCATCATTATAATTTACTTGTAGAGGCCTACAAGGTGTTATATGATAAAAATTTACCATTATCAAAGGACGGTATTAGATTTTACTTACCACACCTGCACGATAAAATTTTATGCATAGGATTGGGACCTAACCTTTATAGTGAGCCCAAACATTGTGGCACACCTACTCTTATGGCTTTATTTGTATTTGGCATTGGCTGGGATTCCAATTACCATTTCCCCTAACTAGAGCCAATATATGGCACATATGGATTACGGATAGACCCTCATAGTGAGCCCATGGGGATGTACCCTATATCAAACTACGATTAAAGTTATATGTATATTTTCATAGCAATGAGTATTCAAACAACATATTTCATATATTTGAAATACACCTCCTTCGGTAGGATATCTTATGATCATTTGTATTTTATATAGGCATAGGATATCATCTAGACAAATTTCTAGGTATCTCGTTATAAAGAATAGTTTTAGAACACATATGTATGCTAAGAAGGATATTTATATAATTCATACTAGAGTATTAGTAATCTTTGTCCATAGTTTCTCATACTTAACGCTTGAGGTATGATATGCCACTAAGACTAGTGAATAGGTCACTATTTCATATTATAGATTTGTTACTCGTATGCCCAAGAGTCCTCCATCTTGATATCTGATTCACATGAGATCTACAATTGCTCATTTGTTATTTTTTTTCTTTACATACCAATACGTGTTTTAAATATAGTGACATTCATTCATTCAAGGTCATATTTTGTACATGTACGATTAGGTATGATTAGAAAACTTCTATTAGACACTTATCCCATATCAATAAAGAAATAGGTGATCTCCGCTCTCATTTGGTGCTAAAATATGTCTAATACTCTTTAGTTGTAGTTATACTTATGATTTGTGTATGTTGAGGCCTTTTCTCGACCATCTACCATTTTTTAATTACATATTCTTTTAAAGGCTTCGTAGACAATGTAAATTATTATATGAAATTATATTTCCAGCTATTTATGTATAGTTCTTTAATATTGCCTTAAAAATAAGGGTTCTCTCGCTTAATTTATTTCAGTTGTATAGAATTTTTTACGGTTCATGTCTACCTCATCTAGGCTTGGGGTGAGACACAGGTCATGAATAGTGAGCATTTATAAGACCCATACCTTGTGTGTACATAGTATTGGTGATTTTAACATTTCCATGAGTAGAATAGGTTATATTACTTTTGTTATTTAGATCCATCAGTGGTTCAGGCTATTGATATACTTGTATTGAGTAATTATTTATTGAAGTTCTGTGAACAAAAAATTATGCTGAGGTCGATGTTAAATGTATGAGTCATGGTATTAACCTAGTTCATTAACTATACTTATTTTATGGTTCCCTATCTTACTTAATTTGATTGTGAGAATATAGTTGCAGTTCGGTACTATAAGCTTATGATGTTATTTTATCCATAATTGAGTATTAATATGTTTATAATTATTAATACATGTGTTGTCCCTATTTTTTTTGGGAGGGGGGTATTCCCATTGGTATGATTATGAGTAAGTTGTAATTGACTAGTTACTAGTGGCTTGGAAATTCATAGTGATACGTGTTATTGGAGTCTTGAATTAAGTAAGTGGTAAATTCATAGCTAGAAGTAACAAGAAGTGTTGATGGGTAATGCATTAGAGTTGAATGCTTTTTACTGGTTCACTTGTGGGTTAGACTTATTCAAGGAAAGTAAGGATCCAATAAATAAAGTATAAACTAGAAAGGGTGGTGGGTGAATGCATGAGAAGTCAATTTGACTTAATTTATTTAATAAGTGCCTGTCTTATTTCAAATATATTTATATTGTCCTTACCTGATTTAATTTGGGTCCATCGATGATGTTAACCAGTAAGTGTGGTTATATTGATTTTACTGTTGTTATATTATTTTAAGGGTATAGCTTGTTCATGATCAGTTCAGGTTTCATTGTTTGACGACGATAGGGATCTTTAACTACTTCTGTCTTTTCCCTCCTAACGTGGAAGATGAGTCTTGTTTAAAACTCCTTTGTTTTAGTAGCTTTTATACTTGTCTAGACTAGATCTTTGGGGTAGAGTATTGCTTATGTATCTAAAGAATTGTAACAAGTTTTAGAATAATTGAAATGTGTAATAATTTTCTTTTATGACTTCCGCATATTTCTCATTGGGTAGTAAGATTCTCCTATCTAAGTGTACTAGAGTAGGTGTCACACGATCTAATTAGTTGGGTCATGACACTTTCCATCCATAAATTATTACTTTTCTTTATTTTCTAACATCATGTCAAGACCCACAATCGATAGGTCATGATGGTACTTGTCGCAGCGAACCTTGACAAGTAAGACTATCATACAAACCGATACATGAATGGTAAAAATATAGAAATAACTCCAAGGCAAGGATTTTCGTATGAAGATGAACCATACAAGTATAATAAATGCGGAAAAAAACACAATAATGCAGCCATAACTCCCAAAATCAGGTATCACAGGTATAAGAACGTATCTAGTACAACTCAAATCCAAGAAATACATAAGATATCCTAATAGAAGAGAGAAACTCTATCTTTGACATGAAACCAAATACATAGTCTATAAATAAAGGTTGGAAAAGACATACGAACGCCTGAAAATCATCAAATACCTTGAAAGATCTAATAATCACCCGAGTCAAGCAACGAGGGTGCACCCGAACCTAAATCTGCACAAAAAAATATAGTAGTAGTGAGTACGTTTCACTTGTACTCAGTAGGTATCATAGGCCGACCAAGCAAAGTAGAAAATATGGTACGCAAAATATACACTAAGGTCACATCACCTGCAATCAGAAAATGTCCCATAATGGTAGCCCACACTCCTTGCACTAACAATTCTATTATATATCATAAATACAATAATAATATAGCACGTATAACACAAGTATGCACTATATCAAGTGCAAGTATAAACAGAGAATAACATGTATATATAGGATGGTCAAGTATAAGTAATAGGATATAGAGAAAGTGGACATATAACAAGTCAATATGGAAATTCAATCACAACAAAAACACAATAAAGCAAAGGCAATGTATAAAATAATAATGCTGATGATGATGCCCGAGGTTGCCACATAGCCTGGAGGTTGACACACAGTCATCGAGGTTGGCACACATTCATCGAGGTTGACACACAGTCATCAAGTCTTATCTAGCATAATCCTTTGAAGAAGGTCCATAATATCCTATATCTGATACCAATATTCAGTATTTCCTAGTGTTTTCTATCATTTCAGTATTTCCAAAGAACATACATAGCACAAAACATAAACCAAGAAACATACATGACAACAAGCATATATTAAAAGCAATAAAACAAATAAGTTAAATGATGCATATGATTATATCAAAATGATGATGCAATGTTCACAACCATTCAAAAGAAATATTTCCACAACCAATCCACAATGTTTCCATACCACAACCACGTGAGAGAATATCCACTCATTATTTCCACTATCCATGAATTTTCTACATGATTCATGTGCCCACACAGTATCAATATAAATCACAATACACTTAGGTCACCACAATAGGAATTTCTAACAACACAATACATTTATTCACATGCATTCTAGGCTATAAACATCACATAAGACCCCGCATGGTCATACATATCACAGGATATCTCATATTTAACAATTGTATCACATTAATAACCCACGCGAGCACAACATATATATGCACATATTTCATGTTGGTTCCTACCCTTAACATACATTTTGGTATACAAATTAACTACCCAACCCAGTCTGAATAGTTGAGCGATAACCTACCTCGAATGTCGAAATTGGTCTGCTACACTTTGATCACCTAGTCGTACTCCTCACAAAAGATCTCCAAATCAACTATAACCAAGAAGTATAAAATATATGTATCAAAACAAAACTAACGACACCTATATTGCTTAGTTTTGGTTTAAGATCTAAATGAAATCCCAGAATGAGTTTTCGAAAAAAGGGAAAAATTATAACCTTACTTTAAAAAAGATGATCCCTATACTTTTAGGAGCCTACTTCCGAAAATCTAAGTCAAGTCGAGTCAAAAATGAGGTTCAAATTAAAGAAAAATCATTTTTAAGTTTTACTAGGTAAAATTTTTGAAATTCCTGTTAAAATCAAGAATCAAGTTTTTTTTAAGGTTAAATTGATGAAAACTAGTAATTATAGGATTAGAAATATTATTCAAGTTAAAAAGAGTGAAATTGGGGCTTAAAATCAAACCCTCAAATTTTTGGGTTTTGAGAGATTAATCATGAAATTTACTAGAAAAAGAGTGAATTATTACCATAAATCCATAAGAGAATCAAGAAATAGATGTTAACCCAACTTCCCAAACACCCACAAGCTTCACTTTTAAGCTCTCGCTATTTTAGGATTTAACTCTCAAGAGACAAGGTTAAAGAATAAGAAAAATCGGGCAAAATGGGTTATTTATACTATACTCAGGTTACCAGGTATTCAAATCATAAATCGTCCTCCTCAAATGAGTTTTACCCTTTGTGCTCCAGGTGGTGCATCTAGGTGCACCAGATTTTCTAGGTCCAATATGAACTTTGATGGTGTGTCTGAGATTCGGTCGGAGTTTGATATACGCAAACGTACTATGTAACCACACTAAATTCGATGTTCTAGACTCAATAGCAATATCAAAATTTTAAAAAAATATTGGTTTCACAAAGTTGACCCCTGAAATCTGAAATTATAATTTTTCAAATCGAAGGTCGAAATGAGATTTAAAAGCCACAAAATAACAAAAAATATGTTACCACCCTAAAATTGACGTTTCGGATCTACTGGCATAGTCCATTTAGCCATCCATTGCACGGATCAAAATAATCATAGAAATACCATAATGTAACTATGAAAAGGAAAAAATAGTTAAATTACACAAAACCATATATTTCTTATATTTCATCAAATTTTTAGGCCGTAACACATCAATAGCCTCTCTTATCTCCACATAATCATCTGATTCTTTTAGTTACTTCTCTCTCCATTCCTTTTTTATTTTCATAATTTTCTTTTTAATAATCAAACGATATAATATTTGACAAACAATTTAAAATGTAGCTTTTCATCATTTTAAGAAATATTATATTTTATAGTACTTTTTGTATAGATTTAGAATCTTCAAATTTTAATTTTAAACTATCAAATTAATCTAATTTAATTTATGTTTCAAAATTAGTGAAATTAACTCTTTAAAAGCAAAATGTGACAACTGAAAATGCATGAAAAGTAAATATATAGACATGAAATTGGTCAAAAAAAAAATTCATGTTATTGCTTTCCAAATTTTGTAATCTTACACTACCTTGTATTCATATTACTACTCAACTACTTTGTAATCTAGTTTTTCCTCTCAACCTTATGTAAACAAAAAAAAATTGACAGATAAGGCATGCACTCCTTTGCTCCTTGTCAGTAGGGAATTTATTCTCAGCTAGATGTGCTTGTTAGTATGGAGAAGGGCTAGCGCGTGTGAGAGTCTTTTCCTTGCAAGGCGTGTTGATAGCCACACCTTATTGTAGGTGACTGTCGGTCATTACCCTTTTTTTATAAGGCATGGTCTCTTTCATGTCTTTGCCATTTTGTAAATTTTTTACTTTTTACCATCCCTGTGAAATATAGATGAAAAATGTTGTCCTTTAAACCCTAGACTCTCATACAGGCATGTCAATCTACAAGGTTAGAATAATTTTCAGGAGGTAGATAAGGAAGATAAGTTGGATGTATGTTTTGATAATGCAGCTATGGCGGCACATATATCTCCTACGTGATGAAGATAGTGAAAAATAAAAAATAAAACCTCATGATAGAAGAAAAGCTAGGATGATAAGTACTTGAGGAATTTCTCTCAAGGCGATAACAAATGTTTGACAAAGCAGAAGGTAAAATGTCAATAACATGAAGAGTCAATTTCTCATATTATCACTCAACTTAGGGAAATGTTCAAGATTTTAGGCATTTTCTCTCATCATTTATGTTAGTTTTAGCAATTATTAGTTTGTAAGAAAAATGTACAAACTTGGATTACTTTGTTGGAACAAAGAAAACATAAATCACTTTACTAGGATATTTTTGAAAGTTGAGTGAAAATATGACGAATTGACTCTAAATTCAACAAATTAAAAGAATTAGATATGATGAAGTATCAAAATATTTTGGATAAATTTGAAGAATAATATGATCAACTACAAGTTACACTAGAGGGACCATTATGCACTATTAGTCTATACATTTTTAGAAGAAAGTTTGTCGTAAAGAAAGTTTGATATTGAAAACTCAACCTTCCTCTTAATTTTTATATTAATTCTATATTTTGGCATTATTATTTATTATATCATTATAGAAATTTTTATATTAATTCTTTATTTTTTCATTATTGTTTATTATATCATCATAGAATGTATTATAAATTATATGATTGTCACGGCCTATCGGATCAAATCGTGCGGACACCTACTCTAATCCACCTAGATAGGAGAACCCTTAACACCCAATCAAAAAAAATGCGGAAATTATAAACAATATTAATAAAGACTTCAAAATCTTATAAATATTCAACCATTTTCAATTACAAAGAATAATAAAATACTTGTCACAAATACCAACTCTAGATAGGCACAAGAGCTATTATAAGACAGGGAGGAATAACCAAGACCAACCTTCATCGTAGAAATGAGAAGATGGAAGCTGCTAAGATCTCTACCACATCAAGCAAGAAATTTCAATTGATCCTGCAATTAGACTATACCTCAAAAAGTATTTAGCAAGTATAGCATCAATACAAATAACATGTATCGGTCAGCATCATCGGCCAATCCAAATTATATTACATAAACACCACATAAATATCCAAAAGAAAACACGCACTTAAATAATTTTATTTGTCAAACACCTTACTTCCACGAGTTATTTAACTCCCTAGTTTTACACACTCTTGTAGCCAATTTCACCAAATCACCAGTCAATCACCACAACATATTCAACTTTAAGCATCACTTCTATGTGTTTTTGACACCTGTAGATATGTATTTAGCACCCACTTAATTACGAACTCAAAGACAATGACAATGAATAATTTCATCTCTTAATACCCATTTAATGACCTCAACAAGTATCATATTTCTCAGAAACACCTACTTATAGAGATGTCCATGCATCATAGGAACACATAACCAACTAATAACAAGTCAACAACACCTTTACATAATTTTTTTCATCAATATTAGTAATTCAAAAAATACAATTTAACATAGAAATTAACCAAGACAATACCATAATTATGACAACAACTAATAAATAGGCAAATATAAGATTGGACAAGCAATTCATCAAGTCAAGGTCATGACCAACAAAAATAGACCAAGTCAATTGCGATGACTTCATTTGTGAAATCTTTTTTTAATGTGTTTTGACCATTTTTTGCTTTCCTATAGTTGTTACATATAGATTTAGAGGTGTGGTTGACACTATTTTCAAACGATCGAGAATGATTTGGGTGTGTTTCTTAGAGGCATTAAAAGCCATATACTTAAATTCTGTCAACATTTATTTTTTTGAGTGTTGGATGACAATTTAGACAGTTCTACTAGGTTTGAAATATCGAATTTGAGTTACTAGCAGAGTTGGTTCAAGTTTGGAGCCTTTAGTTGGCATTTTGACACTCTATTTGAAAAACTAACAATTTCAGTCATAAAAGGGTTTTGTAGGTTAATTTATTGAAAATAATCTTCTTTAAAAAAATTGATGTCTTCATTGAGTTTGAAACATAGAAAATAGCCTAGTATCATATATGGGTTGTTCCAGTGAGGTCTCAAATTATTTGAAAATTTGTGTTGGTATAGTTTGGTGTATTAGGCCCTTCATCACGATTGTGTAGCCATGTGTTGAAATAATTGGCCTCGACTACATCATTCATCATGATCGTGTAGTGATGGTACCATGACAATAATGGAATTTAGTTGACCAGGTCGGGTTGACTCATCGGGATCGCGAGGCCCAGCTATAAGACCACAATGACCAGCTTGATAGTCGATGAACACTGACCCTCACAATCAGAAAGTACGGTGGTCAACAATCGTGAGGCACAATTCACAGAATAATATAAAATCCTCAATTTAGAAAATTTCACATTATTTTGGACCTCCAAGCTTCGTGAAACACAATTTTTGAGAGTTACTCCATCATGTTTAATCTAGGTAACCTCTAAGCTATCCACATTATTTCCCATTGATTTAATCTTTGGAAACACTATCTAATCATGATTTTGAAATAGAATTTTGAGGTTTTTATCCGTAAAGCATTAAAATTGTTTTTCTTCATTTTAGATCTCATTTTTAATCCTTCTTTATGTGGATTTTTAGCTATAGACTCCTACAACCCTAGGGAATGTATTTATAAATTAAAATTTTTGTTTTACCCCTTTATTTTTTAACTCATTTAGACCCAGCTAAACTATGGATAATGTGGGTATCATCGGCTTCTTTTAACATGTAGATGCTATATTTGACTATTGTAGTTAATTTTGAGGCTGTTTCAAAGGGAAAACCTTCATATTGAAGCACTTTAGGCTTGGGTTTCATTATTTTGAGGTAGTTTATGGTTTAAATTCTTCTAAACTTTATTGGCTAGTTAATAAATAAGTAAGGCATGCTAAGGGTTGGGAAAAATAATTATGGAGTTTATATTTTGACTAATTAGGACTGTTATGTGGCCATGTAAGGGCTTATATTCTGTTGTTATTCAACAACAATAACAACAACAAACCCAGTGTATTCCCACATAGTTAGGTTTGGGGAGGGTAAGATGTACGCAATCCATACCACTACCTCCAGAGAAGTAGCAAGGTTATTTCTGATTATATTCTGTTGTTATTGACTTACGATATATGACATTGTGTGTTGCTCGTGCGAGGCTTTATTTGATATTATTTTCCTAATTTTTTAATTTAAATGCCTTTATTATAAATATAATGCTCATGCAGGGACTTGAATTATTAGTATAGACCTTACTGAAAATTGGTTTCCTTTATCATGATAGAAATTCCCGAGTTAAGGATTGATATAATATTAATGATGTCTTTCATGCATATTTATTCTAATGGTGCCTAGTTAGGGCTGTTAAATCATGAGTTGTGGATATATTGAGTTAGTTTCTAGGCTAACTTATATCTATGTATTGGATGGATTAGATATCTTCATATTAATTAATTATGAGCATTACATCCTTATTTAATACATAAACATTCATGAGATACCGATATTACTGGAGAATATTTTTTTAAAAGAAAATAAGATATTTTTATGAAAACCCTCTCTATGACCAAGAGCCAGAGAAGTGGGTTGAGATTGAGATAGGAGTTGTAGTGTATGGGTTGTGAAACCCCGATGGGTATTATGTTTGTAACTATAAGCTCAATAGGTGTACATAGAAAGTTATTGTAATGCCCCGAATCTGGTATCCGGAATGCCACACGGTGCTCATGACCCTGAAGGACCATAAGCTAACCCATGACTAATATCTGTACCTATACACTGCTTAACATACTGTATAAATGCAGAAATAAAGGCTGAAAGTCGATAAGGTTCAAAGATCTAATAAAACATAACATCTGGAGATATGGTATATCAATACCAAAATAACTGAAATAACTGTCTGAACATGCTAGTCTGAAAGCCTTTAAACTGTCTGAATAAGGAGTTGATGGTATATGTCCACAACTAACTCCAACTACTGAAATAAATTAATTAATGAAATAATAAAGTAATGGTCATGTCCTGGAAGGATGAGGACTCACTGCTAACTCTGACTACTGAGACTGGAATGCTACTGATGCTCTGGAGCTCGTGCTTCTGAACCTATAGTATAAAACACCATAGCACAAATATGTCAGTAAAATTAGATCTACTGGTATGCAAGTGAAGTAGGCTGAATGCAAGGGGTTTATATGCATGAACAATACTAACTAACTTAATAACATGAACGTGAGAATATAGATATGGCTACATGAACTGCAACTGAGATCATGGCATTACTGAATTTGTATACTTATGACATAAGTGTTGATAACTTATTCTAAGCGACTGTATCTAATAGTCTAGGTTCTAATGGAACTAGCTGAGTCCCATAATATTTCTGAGTTGACTGTATCTAACAGTTCTAAATTCTGTAGAACTATCTGAGTTCTATTACTGAGGCTGAGACTGAAACTGTAACTGTGGGAAGTAGACATCTAACCGACATGCCCCAAATAAAGCATTATAGCTGAGTTGGGGTCCAATTTATAACCCCAATTGGAAGGGTGTCAATACCGCTTACTGGGAAGGACAAGCTGTGAGTGATCCCTCTTCTAATAGGTACTCTAAAGAGAACACTGGGACCCTCATCTAACAGGTTAATCTACCTCATCAACCCTCATCTAACAGGTTAGATGTCTCAACCTACACTGGCTACGTAGTTCTAGATCACAAGGATTGCTTCTAAGAATCACACCCTCTACTCGCAGGTGAGTTCCCATCCTTAGGCTCACTCGATGCTGAATCCTACTCCCATCTGATTGAATACTGAATTAATTATACTGAACTAACTAGACTGAGTTTACTGAGTTCCTTTGACTGAAGGAATATTACTGAGATCTGATAACTAGCTGAGATTACTGAGATTACTAAGATTACTGAGTTTTTCCTGAGTCATGAGATTGACTGAATTCTACTAAACATGGCTTGACTGAGAGTATCTTAAAAACATGACACTGGCTCTAAGCAGATAACTAAATTGATGGGTACAAGTACCCCCAGTACTCGATAGCATGAAACTGATAAGACATGACACTTCTTGACACATTACTATAGTCAACAATCCATAATACAATCATTGGGGAATTTTATGAGGCACTTGATTATCATAGTTTGGTACATGAATAGGAAAGCATATAAACATGTCATAATTTCATAGTCTAATCTCATGAACAATCCATCAAACAATTTCAATGCACAAAAATAACATGGAAGTCATTTTAATCATAAGGGTAAAATGTGGATTCATCAATTTGGTCCGAATTGAGTCCTAAAGCATAATTCTTGTTATTTGGGCATTTTATCAAACACATTGCATGCATAACCTTAGGCTTTGGCATATACACTAGTTCATACATCATGGTTACTTTAATCAACTCAATTTATAAGTTTCCAACCCACATACTAGCATAATTTCATGAAAAAGTACATGAAGACTCCAACTTGGGATTCAAAAGTACATGAAGACTCCAACTTGGGATTCAAAAGTACATGAAGACTCCAACTTGGGATTCATACAACCACATCAACATAATTAAAATCAACCCACCACATGGAAATAATAATTCATGAGTTTGAAATTTGGATTCTTGAGCTTCATGGGTGAAAGAACCCATGAATCAACACTTGACATACTTAGGTGGACGATTTCTTAAAGATTGGTGAAGGAAAACTTGAAATTTTGACTTGAGATTAAGCACCTAGGGTTTTTTGTTCTTGGGGATTGATTTTTGAGAGAAACCCTAATTGGATGTTGTGAATGAATAATGAAGTTATGAGCTATGGTTTGGTATAATTAGGGGTTAAAATGAGTGTAAAAAGACCCAAATACCCTTTTAAAAATGACTTTAAATTGCTGAAAAAGATCTGTGATGGCTCATGTGACGGTCCATTGTTGGCTCAATAGTCCATTTTTCTAACCGTCGCACGTGGACCAGGAGACGGCTTGGGCGACGATTCGTCGCAAGCTCTACAGTTTGTCAACCTGTCCGTCTCACCTTAGCTAAAAGATTGACTTACTGACTTAGCTGCGATGGTTTAGGCGATGGTCCATCACTACATCGACAGTCCATCAACCTTCCTGTCGCACTTGGGTGGTTCTGACAGCTCTCAGTAAAACGTCTATAACTATTTACCCAATACTGAATTTGGATGAAATTGGTAACGTTGGAAAGCTAATTCAATTTCCCATAAGATAAAAATTCAAAATTGGGGAAATTCTATCTAATTTAAATATTAATCATTTAGAAAGTCATCACCAACTCTTATGGAGACTTGATTTGACTTAAAGAAAGTTCGGGGTATTACAATATATCCCCCTTGGGAATATTCGTCCTCGAATGGGGCTGACTGATAGTGGAGAAATAAAAGACTGAAACACATCCTGAACATAAATGACTAAAACATGACTCCATGACTAACATGACTGGTAAACTGAATATATATCATATTGAGCATGCATATCTGATGCAAGAGTACATGACTGAACTGACACATGAATGAATGAATGACTATGCAATGGTACTTAATACCAAGTTTATAATGGAATTTTGAATATGAAATGGATACCAAGCTTGTCACTAAAATTTGAACATGAAACAGAAAAACTTAAGGAGAACTGTTACCTTGAGCTAGATCTGAGTTTCTGGGGAAGAGGTGAGGATACTTGGTCCGTATGTATGCTTTTTCTTTCCAAGTAGCTCCCTTAATGAACTAATTTTGCCAAAGAACTTTGACTAGAGGGACTTCTTTGTTCCTCAGTCTACGAGTCTGGTAGTTAAGAATTTCAACTAGAATCTCTTCATAAGAGAGGCTATTCTAAATATCTATGCTCTGAATAGGGGCTACAACAGCTGGGTAACCTATGCACTTCTTTATAAAAGAGGCATGGAAGACTGGTTGAACTGAGGCTAGATCTGAAGGAAATTCGAGCTCATAAGCTACCTTGCCGAAGAGACTGAGAATTTTAAAGGGACCGATATATTGGGGGATGAGCTTTCCCTTCTTGCCGAATCTCTTCACTCCCTTCATGGGAGAGATATTTTGATAGACATAATCACCAATCTCGAACTCAAGATCCTTTCTGCGCATATCTGCATAAGACTTCTGTCGGCTTTGAGCAGCCTAGAGTCTTTCTCTGATCAATTGGACTTTCTCTAAAGCGTCGAATACTAAGTCAGGCCTTATGGCCTCACTAACTTCAAACTAATCGATTGGAGATTTGAATCTCCTACCATAGAGAGATTCAAATGGAGCCATTCGAATACTGGAATGATAGTTGTTGTTGTATGCAAACTCAATCAAAGGCAAGTCGTCATCCCAACTACCCTTGAAATCAATTGCACACGCCCTTAGCATATCTTCTAAAGTATGAATGGTCCTTTCTGCTTGACCATTAGTCTGAGGGTGGAAGGTTGTACTGAGATAAACTTGGGTACCAAGAACAGTTGGAATGCTTTCCCGAATTAAGAGGTGAACTGGGTACCTCTGTCTGAGATAATAGATAACGAAATACCATGAAATCTAACCAACTCTCTGATATAGAGTTTGGCATAATCCTCGGTTGAATAAGAGGTGTGGACTGGAATGAAATGAGCTGACTTGGAAATTTTATCTACAATGACCCAGACTGATCATGCTGCCAATGAGTACGAGGAAAACCTGTCACAAAGTCCATGTTTACTTCTTCCCACTTCCAAGTAGGAATACTGAACTCCTGCATGGAACCACTAGGATTTTGATACTCTATCTTATCCTTCTGATATGTAGAGCAGTTAGCCACAAACTCTACAACATCTCTTTTCATCCCACTCCACCAATAGATCTCCCGTAAGTCGTGGTACATCTTAGTGGCCCCTGGATAAATCGAGTAGCGCGCACCATGCACTTCTACAAGAATTGGTTACCTCAAGTTTGCTACACCTGGAACACACAGACGACCCTGAAAACACAGAACACCATATCCCCCTTAGAAAAAAACCTCTACTTTCTGATCCTTGACTGACTCTTTCAACTTGATTAGACTGGGATCTCTATCTTACTTTTCTTTAACCTCAAAAACTAGAGATGATTCTGAACTACTCTGAACCCATATGTCACCCTCTTCTATATCGACTAAGTTAACACTTAGTCTGGCAAGCTGATGGACTTCCTGAACTAGCTTCTTCTTACTATCCTCAACATGAGAAACACTACCCATAGATAGTCTACTGAGAGCATCGGCCACTATGTTGGCCTTTCCCGGATGATAAAGGACACTCACATCATAATCTTTCAAGAGGTCTAACCACCTTCTCTAATAAAGATTGAGATCTTTTTGAGAAAAGGCATACTGAAGGCTCTTATGATCTGTGAACACATCCATATGAACTCCGTATAGATAATGCCTCCAAATCTTTAAGGCAAAAATACTATGGCTGCTAACTCAAGATCATGAGTCGGGTAATTCTTCTCATGGGGTTTAAGTTGCCAGGAGGTGTAGGCTATGACCTTATCATGCTGCATGAGGACACAACCCAAACCTACTCTAGATGCATCACAATACACTATGAACCCATCTGGACTATCTAAAAGAGCTAAGACTGGAGCTGAGGTGAGTCGAGTCTTCAACTCCTGAAAACTCTTCTCGCAAGGATCTGACCACTGAAACTTGACTTTCTTCTGAGTTAATCTGGACATAGGGGATGCAATAGAGAAAATCCCTCAACAAACCGTCTGTAATAGCTAGCCAAACCCAAGAAACTCCTGATATCTGATGGAGAGACAAGTCTGGGCTAGTTTCATACTACTTCAGTCTTTTGAGGATCAACCCTAATGTCATCACTGAAAAAAATAAGACCAAGGAATGCCACTAACCTTAGACAAAATTTGCACTTACTAAATTTGGCGAATAGATGATGATATCTGAGGGTCAGAAGTACAATTCTGAGATGGTTAGCATGATCTTGCTCACTGCGGGAGTAAACAAGGATATCATCTATGAAGAATATATCGAACATGATCAAGTACTACTTGAACACACGGTTCATCATGTCCATGAAAGCTGCTGAGGTATCTGTAAGACCAAAGGACATGACCAAGAATTCAAAGTTACCATACTGAGTACGGAAGGCTACTTTTGAAATGTCATGTTCTCTGACTCTGAGCTGATGATATCCGGATCTGAGGTCTATCTTAGAGAAATAACTGGCACCCTGAAGTTAGTCAAAAAATTCATCAATTCTGGGAAGTGGATACTTGTTCTTGACCATGACTTTATTAAGCTGACGGTAGTCTATACATATTCTAAGAGAACTATCTTTCTTTCGCACGAATAAGACTGGTGCACCCCACGGGGACACACTGGGTCTGATGAATCCCTTATCTAAGAGATCCTTTAACTGCTCTTTTAATTCTCTGAGTTATCCTGGTACCATTCTTTATGGCGGAATAGATATAGGCTAAGTATGTAGAAGAAGATTGATATTGAAGTATATTTCCCTTTTGGGAGGAATTCCTGGAAGATCTTTGGGAAAGACATCTGAATATTCATTCACGACTGGGACTGATTCAAGATTGGAAGTTTCAGAACTAGTGTTCATAACTCGAACAAGATGATAGACACATCCTCTAGATACCATTTTCTTTTCCCGAAGGTCGGAAACATGCTGACCTCTAAAAGCTAAAGTGATACCCCTCCACTCTAGGACATGTTCATTCGGAAACTAAAACTGGACAACTCTATTTCTATAGTTGATTGTGGAATAGCGGGAATGAAGCTAATCCATGCTGAGAATGACATCAAAATCAGTCATCTTTAACTCGACTAAGTCTGCTGAGGTGACTTTCTAAGATGCCATAATCGGACAGTTCCTGAATACCCATCGGTCTATGATGGTTTTACCCACTGGGGTAGAGACTGAGAAGGGATCTACTAGAATTTTAGGACTGACTCTGAAACCAACTGCTATATAGGGAGTAACAAAAGACAAATAAGCTCCTGGATCTAGAAAAGCATAAACATGTAAGTGAAAGATCTGTAATGTACCGGTAACCATATCAGGAGAATTTTCCTGATCCTTTTGGGACTGGAGAGAATAAAGTCTATTTGGGCATTGCCCACTAGTAGAACTGGAAGTGGCACCTGCTGATTTAGGCAATCGGACTGAGCTGGGGAACGGTTACGCTGACCTTGATATCCTGGATAGGTATAATATTTAACTCTGTTTCCTAGCTTGCCATATCTGAAGCAAACATCACTACCATCTTTGCAAGTACCCTGATGGTGCTTACCACATGTCTGATAAAAAGGAAAGGTACGGGCACTGTTAACACTACCCTGAGACTTAGAGCCTGGCGGCCTATCTCTATTACCAACCTTGAACTTAGGAGATGGAGCACTAGCTGAGTAAGGAGCTGGAACGGATGACTTAGGACAAAACTGAGAACGGTTTCCTCCTTCTAACTTAGGATGAGCAAAATTAAAACTACCTATTCTTGCTCTTTTATTATGCTTCTCCTTCACCTTTATTTTTTCCTCCTCTATCTGCTGCGCATGAGTCATAAGCCTGGCTATGTTCATGTCACTTTTCAACATCGCGCACCTGCACTTATTGACCACACTATCATTCACCCCAAAAAAATCTTACTCATCTTAGCCCTGCTATCTGCAACCACATGAGGAGCATATCTGGCTAATTGAGTAAACTTAAGAGAATACTCTTTCACCTTTATGTTTCCCTGCCTGAGGTTGATAAATTCTAACACCTTAGCTTCTCTCAGCTCTAGATGAAATAACCTCTCTAATAAGGCGGTGACAAACTCCTCCCACTCTATGGATCCTGCATTTACTGACCTCTATAACTTCCACTGTTTGAACCAAGTGTGAGCAATATCCTGCAACTAATATACAGCTAGATCCGCACTCTCACTAGGAGTAACCCCATAATATTAGTAACCTTTTGAACCTGATCGATAAATTCCTGAGGGTCATCATCTTACTTAGACCCAAAAAAGGATGGAGGATTCATTTGGGTGAAGTCCCAAATCCTGGCTGTAGCTGAATTGGCCACTGGGTTAGTCGGAACGACAACTGGTCGTTCATTCTGAGCAGCAACTGACAAAGCAAGAGTAGTGAATATAGTTGTGAACTCTGCATAAAAGACGTGTTCTCCCAAAGGATCTTCGGGCTGAGGTGTTGGCTGATTCCACAATCTGCCTCTTTCTTTTGTTTTGCCCCATCTCTTTTAAGCATTTTCACAAACACATGGTGGACGTATTTTTCATTACCATATGAATCATTTTTTCTCTTTTTTCACAACCATGGCAATATTTATAGCATAAATTATATCACACCCATCCACCATACATCAATTATCTACACCAATAACTATTACCTTAGGGCATCAATTTCACCATTTTCTTCTTTAATTCCTCAAACTTCTAACTTAATCAATTTTTTATTAAAGCACTTAAGAGCTTTTTGGATAAAATTATGGTACATCAAAGAAGGGGATTAGGCTACATATGAGGCTACCAAAGAAAATAAGTTAAAGTCTCAATGGGGTTAACTGGGATTATGCACAAAGGGTAGGTTAAATAGAAGGTAAAAACAAGGCTATCAAAGAAATGCCTATATCATCTCCTAAACCCACATTCTTTATTTTGTTTTTCATACACACCGGGCAAGTTCTATACATCACATGCAACAAGGAACATACAAAAATATCACACTCACATGGAACATGCTCAACTCAATAGGATCATCATAGTCTCCCAACCAAACAATAACATGAATTCAAATTTTAAGCCACAAGTACAAGAGTCACAAACATGAGCCTAGGAGTCTCAAAAGTAGCAATTCACTCATTCAACATGCTTTTAGAAACAAACCCACTTGCATTATGCAATCAAAAATAGCACCAACAAGAATATCTCACTTATTGCTAACCTAAAAAAAATTAAATTGAGCTAAAAATTGGGAATTTCCCCACCCCACATTTAAAAATCTATTTTTCCCTAAAGTGAACTTTAAAGTAAGAGATATAAATACTCCTGGAGGACTCTAGGCCTCTCTAGTAGCATTTTTTGTATTTATGGGATTTGCGGAACCCCACACTCAGTCTTTTTCATGCTCCTTAGCTCTGGTTTCTAGTACTCAGACTTCCCAATAACCTGTGACTCAATCCAAAACCAAAAAAACTACGTGAAATAAAAACTAAAAACTGAAAAATAAGACATACCTACTTAACTTGGGTTACCTCCCAAGCAGCGCCTGATTTAGTATCACAGCACGACCCAACTAATGACTTAGTTGTTCTCTTTCCTTATCTTTCTCGTGCTTGGTCTCTATTTTTTTATTCTCTTCACCCCTCTTGGGTGTGAATTTTCGAAACCAGCAGATTCCTTAACCCTAGCTTTTTTAGGCTTATTAAATAGCATCAAATAAGGCTTAGTCTATAGAAGCTTCGGCTGCTCAATCAGGTAGTGCAAAGAGATCTTTGGTGGATTAACCACCCCACACATGTCCCTTTCAATCACATTGATCATACATAAATCTTTATAGTAGGATGTTATTATGGGGGCTTTGTATACATCAAATATCACATCTTCATTCTCTACCCTCATTTTGAGCGTGCCTTCTCTAACATCAATCAAAGCTCCTCCAGTTGCTAAGAATGGATGCCCCAAGATAAATTGTACATGTTCCTCTGCCTTAAAATCAAGAAAAATAAAGTCAGCAGGAATAATGAATTTACCAAACTTTATGAGGACATCCTCAATTATTTCTTCCGAATATGTAAATAACCCGTCTGCCAGCTGTAGAACCAAGGTGGTCAATTTAGGCTTTCCCAAGATCAATTTTTCAAATAGGGATAGGGGCATCAGATTTATGCTAGCCCCTAAGTCACTCAATGCATAGACAACTTTACTCATAATTTGTATAGAGAGAGTAAACTTCCCCATATCTCTTAATTTCTTGGGGATTTTCTATGTCATTACTATGCTACACTCTTCAGTGAGTGTTATCTCCCCCACATCCTACAATTTCACCTTATTAGCAACCATATCCCTTAAGTACCTTACATACTTGGGCATACCCTACAAAACTTAACAAAGATAAGTTAATGTGAAGCTCTTTGAATGTTTCAAAGAACTTCTTAAACATTACATCCTCCTTTGCTTTCATATGCTTTTGAGAAAAGGGTAGTGGCGGCACTTGCTTCTTTTCTGGTTTAGCAACAACTATCTCCTTCAAGTACTAAGACTTCCTTGAGTTATCATCAGTTTTTTCAGAAAACTGTTGGGAAGTCAAATCTTTATCTACCTCCTTTATCACCTTGGGAGGTTCTTCTTAAAGCACTTTACCGCTTCTCAAGGTGATTGTCATAACCTGCTTTGGATTTTCTATATCTGCTGGCAAACCACCTTGTGTCCTAGTATTTAATTCTTGTTGTATCTGTCCCACTTGAATATCTATGCTTCTTTGAGCAGCTAGTGAATTTTTCTTATCTGTAGCCAATTGTGTCTGACTAGATAGGAGCTCCTTCAACATTTCTTCCATGTTTATAGTTGACTGATTCCCTTATGACTGTGGTTACTGAATTTACGGTTGCTGGGAATTCTATGGCTGAGTCTTTCACTTTATGTTATAGGCATTACCATAATTTTTCCTTCGATCATTACCTAAATACATCACTGATTCCGGATTTGAAGCACACATATACGCTAAGTAAGAACTATTACCACATACTTCATACCAACCTGCAGCTTATAGGATGCAATTGACTGTGGTGGCAGGTTGTGTAGCTCCCACTTTTAGGCTACTGAACTGATTGTCTATCATATTTTGCAATGTTGCAACCTGAGCTGATAAGGCAGTAAACTAGTCTACCTCCAATACACCCACAATACTTTTTGTGGCACTTCTAGAATATGAACTCCATTTTGGATTTCCTTGTGTTGTATGATTCAACAATGTGTACAGCTCATCATAAGTCAATTCCAACACTTGACCACCTACTGCTGAATCTAGCAAATCTTCGTGTTGTGATCAAGTACTTCTATAAAAGTATGAAAAAGTACCTCATTGGATTGTTGGTGGTGTGGACAATCCCAAAGAAGGGCCTTAAAGCGTTCCCAAGAATGATATAGATTTTCATCAGGCTTCTGTTTGAAGCTCACTATCTCACTGTAAAGTCTCGCAGTCTTGCCTGATGGAAAGAATTTGATGACGAACTTTTGGGTTAAGTCATCCCAAGATGTGATTGAATTGGCCGGCTTCGTATTCAACCACCTTTAAGCTTTCCCCAATAGTGAATGGGGGAAAAAGTATCATCCTCACATAATTTATACTCATCCCAGTTGAAATAAATATGTCAGTAAGCTCAATGAAAGTCTACAAGTGGACTTATGGATCCTCATGTGAAAGCCCTACAAACTGTCAACTACTGATCAGAAGTTGAACCATGTTGTGCTTTAACTTGAAATTCCCCCCAGCAGCCGATCTTTGAATTGGGGAAGTCAAGTTTGGAAGTGGGACTACCACTTCCCTTACTATCCTGCGGGCTGCTTATTCTTCAGCCATTGAAGCATGAACTACTTGGTCTTCTCCTATTTGTGGAAATTGGTTCAACCAAATACCTATCCCTTGCCAGCTTTCTAACCTTAAAACCTGTTTCCAGCAATCACTAAACCAATACCAAGCGTAAAAACACCAAAGAAATCTAAAGAGGAAAACAAAAATAAAACAGTTGCCTATTGCAAGTCCCCGACAATGGCACCAAAAACTTAACAGTACCCAAGCACATACACAAGTGTACGTGGTCTTATCAATTAGTAAAGTGGCCTAATAAAAGTCAAGTATTAATCCCATAAGGACTTGGTTAAACAATGATTTGATTATAGTTCACAATATAGAGTCAACTGGTGAAAAAGTAACCAAAATAGATATTTGAGTTTGTAAATTGCAAGTAAATTAAATAGTGCATAAAGTAAAGATCTGGGACAATCAATAGGAGTAAAACTCAGGGTTGAAATACTATGAACAATCGGACTATGTTATTGACTTTAATTTATCAATACACTTATCTTGGTTGTCGATTCGTAGGGTTATTCGCATTATCATGGTCTCCCGACCTCTAACCAATTACCTAATATGGACATTATAACTACATCATTGAGTGGGGATTTAATAATCCAATTAAATTCATTAAGCTATCATCCTACGCTTGAATCAAGTAAGTCATCTAAGTACATCCCTGTCTTAGACACTAATCCTTATTCCTTATTTCATGAAATATTATGAACCATACTTTGTTCAATCCTATATTCTATATTTCTATTTCTTCTCCCGAGTTCACAAGGTTAACAATGGGTGTATTCTAAGGGTGATCAAGCCTCAAAATTGTTAAAATAAGATTAAACACACAACCAACAATGATAAGCAAATCAAAGAACTAATAACAAAACCGTGGTACTCATGTATTTGGCTTCAACCCCAGAAAGGGGTTCTTAGACACTCCTAGTCATAATCATGTCCAATAGGTTGAAATCATGTTATGATCTAATGGAATGTTAAATAAACAAAGTAAAAACCTAAGTTATGAAGTTAAAGAATCCTCCTTGATGTTCCAAGATGTCAAAAGATGATTAATAATATGTACAAAGATGTATTTATAGTAGACAACAATACCCAAGCCGCATAGGATTCAAAGTGCACTCTTTGGCCGTGTTTGAGGTGGGATCGCGATGCGATGCTTGCTTGAGTTGACTACGGATCATGACGCACTAGATGGTTGGTTCAAGTAGGGGTCGTGATGCTAGGCTGGCTTGAGTAAAATGGGGGTCACGATGTGAGGCTGTCTTGAGTAAAATGGGGGTCGCGACACCACTCTGGAATTTGCTTCTCAAAAACTTGTCAAGTGTTGGACATTTCTCCATTGATCCTTAACTTTGTGGTGTCTTTACGTTAGTTTTACAGCCTTCAATTCATCTATATATGATCATAAATAGATTATAAAAGATCCTTAAAGAAAACACTACACATATTATAGGTTCAAACAACACAACATCCATCACAACGAATCGAAAACAATAGCTTAGACAAGGTTGATCTCCATGATCTTCCACTTCATGTTTCGACTCTAAACTTGACTCACTTGAACTTTGTACACTACCCAAAATTTGTTCCATATATATAATGACACCATTAAAACCATTTAGAACATCTTAAACACCATATAATCCAACAAAATAGACTAAACAAGCTCCTAGATCAAGCTAGTAACACTAGTTTCATCGATTCAACTCTAAGTGGTTCAATTAAACCCAAACTTGTTTGGAATACAATTTTCACATTGTAATCACACACTTTATCACTTAGATGCTTATTTATATCTATATCAGCACCTTAAACACTCAATTTGTCCTAAAAACAAGGCAAAATAAAGTAGAATAATAACACTAGAGTGCATAAATACACCCAACATCAGTTTCCTTCCAACCTTTTATGGATTTTATTTGAGTTTTTTATGAGTTCATGGATTTTTTATATAGATTTCTTGGTATACCTCTAGATTAGAATATTGATTTTGCTATTAATGTGTTGCTAGGTACCAAGCCCAACTCCATCCCCCATTATAAGATGGCCCCAACTGAGTTGGAAGAGTTAAATAAGTAGTTTTTGGATTTTTTGAGTAAGGGGTTCATTAGACCTAGTATATTTTCTTAGGGTACTCATATCTTGTTCATGAACAAAAAGGTTGGTTTTATACGTATTTATATTGATTATAGGCTGAAGAACAAAGTAATGGCTAAGAAAAAGTATTCTCATTTATGCATTGATGATCTTGGTTACCAGCTTTAGGGTGCTTAAGTGTTTTACAAGATTAATTTGAGATCTAGGTAGCATCAATGAAAGATTAGAACTTTTGATGTTCTAAGAATGGCTTTTTGAACTTATTATGGTCGTTATGAGCTCTTGGTCATGTGTTTTGTTGACAAATTCCCCTTAAAGTTCATGGAGTTGATAAACCAAGCATTTTTACCGTATCTTGACTCCTTTGTGATTGTATTTATAGATGATATCTTTGATTATTCCAAGAGTATGGCCAAACATGTGGATCATTTGAGGATTGTACTAGGAGGTTGCATGATGAAAAATTGGACACTAAGTTTTCCAAGTGTGAGTCTTTGTTGGATTATATCTCTTTCTTGGGTCATATAGTGACCAGCGATAGTATTATGGTTAATCCATCTAATATAAAAATGATTCGTGATTTGGATAGACTTACTTCTCTTATCGAGATTCAGAGTTTCATTAGTTTGGCGGGTTATTAATAGTATTTTGTAAAGGTTTTCTACTATATTATGGCTTCTTTGACTAAGTTGACTCCAAAAATATGGTATTTTGGTGGTTGGATGCGTGTGAGAAGATCTTTTAAAAGCTCAAAGAAATATTGACTTCGGCTCCTATTTTTACCTTGCCCAGATAGGGTGTGGGTTTTATTGTGTTTTATGATACTTTGGGTGTTGGTTTTGGGAGCAGTGTTGATGTAGCGGGTAAGGTAATTTCTTATTCCTTTCATCAGTTGAAGCCTCATGAGAGAAATTACCCAACCCATGATTTAGAGTTGGCAGCCGTAATATTTGTGTTGAAGTTGTGGCGTTATTACTTGATTGAGTTCCTTGTAAGATTTTTTTGTACCATCATAGCCTTATGTATTTCTTCAGCCAGCGAGATCTTAATATGAGGCAGTGTGGGTTGAGTTGTTTAATTATTATAACCTCGCAGTTCTATATTATACGAGCTAGGCCAATGCAGTTGCAGATGCCTTGAACATAAGTTGACTAATATGGGGAGTTTAGCTCACCTCTTGACCTAAGAGTGGCCTTAAGACATAGAGGTTTTGTCTTTAGCTAACCATATGGTTAGGCTTAATATTTTGACATTCAAACATGTTTTAGCCTTTCTTAATGCTAGATCTTCTTTGATGGAGCAGGATGGAACTCAATAGTTTGAGGATGATTTGAGATAAGTGTTGAATGGTAAGGCTAAGGTGGCATCATTTTAGTTTGATGGTATTTTAAGGATGGAAAGTCGAGTTTATGTGTTGGTGAAGGGGTGAGATTGATTTTGAAGAAGGAACATTGTTCCAGATATTATATCCCTCCATGGGTGACCAAAATATATCGTGATTTGAAGCATCTTTATTGGTGGGGTGGTATGAATAAGTCTATGGAAGACCTTATAGCTCATTACTTGAGTAGGCAGCTAGTGAAGGCCAAGCATTAGAGACCGTCGGCTTACTTTAGAGATTCACCTATTGAAGCAGGACGCAAGTCGACATACCTTCTTGGATATTTTCTTTATTTTAATTTATTCCTATCCTTGAGTGGAAGGGGCAGAAGATCACTATAGAATCTATGAGTGGGTACCTGGTACTTCTTGCGGTTCTGACAAATTTGGGTTATTGTGGATCGGTCTTCTAAATCATCCTATTTTGTACCTATTTAGTTTTCTTTTTGTGATGAGAGGTTGGTTGATAGTTCATCTTCATGGGTTACCCGTGTCTATTATTTTTGAAAGAGGCTTAATGTTCACTTCTACCTTCTAGCAGACTTTTCAAGAGAAATTTAGTACTCGAGTTGACCTTAGCACAGTGTTCTACCCCCAGTCTGATGGTCAGTAGGAGCAGACTATTCAGGTTTTGGAGGATATTCTCCACGCATATGTTATGGACTTTAGAGATCAATAGAAGCAGCATTTGGCCTTAGTAGAGTTTGCTTGTAATAATAGCTACCACTTGAATATTGAGATAGGACCTTTTGAGGCATGGTATGGTAGGCATTGTCGATCTCCTATTGGTTGGTTTGAGATACCAGATCTTAGACCTCATGGTACCGACTTGCTTAACTATTTTTTGGCCAGGATTTGAATGATTTAGGATGGGCTCCATGCTTTGAAGTTTGGGATTAGAGATCAAGTCTTCCTTTGTATGCCACACATAAAGGGTGTGATACGGTTTTAGAAGAAAGGAAATCTTAGCTCGAGATACATTAGTCCAATTGAGATTCTTTAAACCATTAGAGAGGTTTCTTATGAGTTGGACTTACCTCCAGACTTTTTAGTCATTCATTCCATTTTTCATGTATCTATTCTTTGGTTCTATATATCAAATGAGTCTCACGTGATTTGCTAGGACTCGATTCACTTGGAAGAGAGATTGACCTTTGTAGAGGGGCGAGTGTCCATTTTAACCACAGATGTTAGACAGTTGCACTCTAGAGATATTCATGTGGTTATGGTTCAGTGTAGACACCATATTGCAAAGGATGATATTTAGGAGGTCGAGACTGACATGCATAGTAATTACCCCTAGGCTATTTATCAATTTAGGTATATTGTCCTTTTAGTTCGAGGACAAACTAGAGTCTTAGTGGTGGATGTTTTAATGGCCTAATTTTTTAAATCTTGCTTTTATGTATTTTGACCATTTTTCTCTTCTTTGTAGTTGCAACATGTTGATTTTGAGGTGTGGGGATGGTTGGCATGGCTTTTGATGTGATCGCAACTAATTTGGGCGAGTTGTTGGTGTTTAGAGGCTTTAAAATCCATATGGTTGACTTTGGTCATTGTTTTTAGTTTTTATTATCCGATGGCAATTTGGAAAGTTCCATTAGGTCTAGAATGTCAAATTCAAACTAGTAGCAAGGTTGGTTAAGGTTTAGATCCTTTGGTTTTCATTTCGATCCTGTATTTGAAAAATAAGTGAATTAAGCCTTATTAGTGTCCAGGGGATTAATTTGTTGAACATGATCTTTTAGCAAAAATCCAATATTGCCATTAAGTTCGGAACGACAAAAATAGCCTGGTAGCAAATACGGATTGTTCAGTGGGGTCCCGAAAAAATTTTGAAGGTCAGTTCGGAAACTTTCTAGTACAGCATGTTCTGGTTCATCAGGCCCTTCATCGTGATTATGAGTTTCGATAACATCATTCCTTGGATTCTATGGTAGTGGTATCGTAATCACGATGGGTTTTGGGAAGATCAGGTCCAATTGTCTCAGTATGATTGCAACGTCGAGCTATCTGATCGTGATGGTCAGCTAAATTGTTGGTTAATGTTGACCCTCACAATTATGAGGTAGGGTCTGTAATCATGAAGCATTATTCATTGAACAGTTTAAACGCCTCAAATTTATGATTTTACTCTGTGTTTGGATATCCAAGCTTTGTGAAAGGTAATTTTTGAGGTTTTCTTCATCGTGTTTGTGTGGGTAACCTCTAAATGCCTTCCCCATTATTTCCCATTGATTTCATCTTTGGAAACACCTTTTAATCATGATTTTGAAATAAGATTTTGAGGTTTTTAGTGGGAAAGGTTAAAAATAGTTTTTCTTCATTTTGGACCTCAGTTTTAATCCATTTTGTATGGGTTTTCAAATGGAGACTCCTATAACCTTAGGGAATGTGTTTCTAAAACAAAATTTTAGTTTTACCCTTTTCATTTCCATACTGTTTTTTTGAATATTTTTTTGACCCGATCCAAATATGAACAATATGTGTATCAATAGCTTTCTTTTAACGCGTAGATGTTATATTTGACTATGGTAGTTCATTTCAAGGTCGTGTAAAAAGGGGAAAGCTTTCTGTTGAAGCACTTTAGGCTTGGCTTTCATAGTATCTGACATGATCCAAACTCGGTCCTGGCCGTGTCGGGTATCTCAAGTCCAACTAGGATCGAAGACCACCCCCAACACCCAAACCATTGACCCCCTTACACCCCATATCGGATGAATTTCAAACATATAACAAGATAAGAGAATATCAATTTTAAAACATTTTAGCAAGTCTATAACAAAAACCATCCATTGACAACCAAAAATCTAACCAATACCAATATCAATGTCAATGCCAACACCGATACCGACACCACCCGTTCCCACAGTTGTCTCCTCTAATCAAAACCAAAGAATATCCCATCGAGACAAGCCCTCGACCATAGCCAAAACAAAGACCAAAGGAATAATAAAGAAATAAGGGAATCTATAGCATGAAATGTGGTTTTTCCGAAGTATAAAAGCTCACCACTTTAGTCTGGCTTTAAAGTTGTCCCTGAATCACCTAGTCACTGAGCAAGAGGAATAGAAGTATGACCGGTTATTGCATCACATGGAGACACAGCAGTCGAAGATGGTTAGCGGGGTGAACACTAGCATGTAACTTGGGGATAAAGATAAAGTAATGACATCAATCCAAAATCAAGTTATACCAATACACATAACCATATGCAAATACATATATACATATATACCATGCCGGGATAGGGAACAAGCTTTACCAGGCATTTAAAATCCTTAACCTAGGCTGTGTAGCTTTACCGTCATAAGTCCACCCACGGGCTATATAGATCCAGTGTTACCCCTTTAATGGGCTCTAGTAACTGTTAGCTGCACGAACCAAGATATCATCAATGGAGAGAGATTGCCTTATAACCTTTTCCCTCCATGATACATATACTAATGTATAGACTTGGGGTATTCCCTTGTACCCCACAAGCATACAGTCATCAATACCAACCCTCATGTCGGCAAACATGAGTTTCAAGTCTTTGTCCTTCGGACTCACACCTTCACGGCTAGCTATTACAACCCCCGTTATTACCCAATTAGAAAATTCAACACATAACCAAACCACCAATTCCAAGAGTTAATTATTAAGGCATTATTAAGTGGTATCGTCATACCAACTATAGCTTGCAAGCAATATCATTAGACTAAGACTTAGGAGATTCCTGTGTACCCCGCAGACTCCATTATTAAAATCACTTGGGGGATTCCCGTGTAACCCACAAGGTTTTGATAAATCATTTACTTAGGGGATTCCATTGTACCCCCATAAGGGTTTTAAAACCATCCTTAACCATTTAACCATTTATACCATGAATTAGTTTCAAGAAAACAAGCCAAGCCAAATGGTAATGAATAAATCAAAATCAATTATCCAAGTGGGTTGAGTTTATTACCAATTTCCATACCAAAATAATCAATTTGGGGATTCCATAGTACCTCTATTTCCATCCATTATTCCCATGCACCCCAATTTATTTACCAACCATCAATTTAAACACAATAGTTTCATAAATTTCTTAGAAGAAGTATTTAAACAATTTATATTAAAAACCCTCAACCCATAGTTCAAATCCCAACATCAATATTCCATGAATAGTTCTTTAAATCACATGCTTTTATAAAATTGACAATCAGGGAAAAGTAACATGCCTTAAAGACCACGTAGTATGGAGAGAAATCACCCTCAGAAGCCTCAATTGATTAATCTCTTGAAAACCCTAAGTGTTCCTGACCTTGAGGATTTGAGAGTGTTTGAGAGTCTATTTGATGTTTTTATGAGGGCCAAGGATAACCAAAACAAGTTATAAGACGTGGGTTTCAAGTTGGCAAAAAGGAAATGTCTAGAATGCCCTTAACTTAAAAGCTGGAAAAATATCTCCTTTGACTACGTGTCAACCATTGACTCGTAACCACTCCTAACGACTCATCACCATCAGTCGTAACCTGGATAGTCTTACCAAGTACACAAGTTTCTATACTTACGACTCAACCAACATACCCATAATGAGACCCTACAACTCGTAAGGTCCATTCGTAGTCAACACAGAACTCAGATGGGCTAAACCCTGGACTTTCTACAATTTCATCCCACAACTCGTAGCATATCCCTATGGCTCTTAGTGAGCCACTCATACTTAAAGAAGAATCAAGCTACAGACTTATATAATTTGGTTATAGTTCATCATGAGTCTTTACGACTCGTGCCCTTAAATCGTCCCCAAGATAGAAACTCATCACCATACACTGGTCATTTTATGACAAGGGTCTCCTAACTTTTCAAGTACCCTACGACTCATGGGGTCAAATCGTAACCAAGATAGTGAGCTCAAAGCTCATGAAATTTTTAAGGTCCAAAATCCGAGGTGTTTCAATTCTCCCCTACTTGGATCATTTATCCTCGAATGACGGGAAAAGGTATTTACCGGTATGATTTGACCCCAAACATCACTACTCTTACCTTTAAGACAGAAAACTAGAATACCAAGGAATTTACAATTTCCCTTTAACAAAAACAGAAAACAAAGATATTAAGATCAACACATACCTTAAGCACAATTTTCTGGAACATGAAATAGGAATGGATACTTAGACATCACGTCCTCTTCGACTTCCCAAGTAGCATCTTCAATCTTATGGTTCCTCTATAAAACCTTTACCGAAGCTACATCGTTTGTCTGCAACGAACGAATTTGCCGATTCAAAATTTCAACTGGGACTTTCTCATAAGACAAGGAATCCGAAATACCAATATCCTTAATAGGCACAATTAGGGATGGATCACCCACACACATCCTCAACATTGACAAATGGAACGCAAAGTGAACAGAGCTCAAACTAGAGAGTAACTCCAATTCATATGCTACATTACCAACCCTTTTCAAGATAAAGTGCAGGCCGACATACCGGGGACTGAGCTTCTCCTTCTTCCTAAACCGCATCACTCCCTACATGGGAGATACCTTTAAGAACGCCCAATTACTAAACTCAAATGCTAACTTCCTATGCCTCACATCCGCATAGTACTTTTGGCAATTTTGGAGGCTTTAAGTCTATCCTGAATCACCTTCTCCTTGACTTGGTGAACCTAATTCGGGCCAAACATCTCTGCCTCACCAACCTCAAACCACCCAATGGGAGACCTACACCTCCTACTATACAAGACCTCAAATGGAGCCATCCCAATACTAGAGTGGTAGCTATTATTATATGAAAACTCTATAAAAGGAAAATGATCAACCTAGCTACCACCATAGTCAATCGCGCAAGCTCGAAGCATATCTTTCAATGTCCGAATAGCCTTTTCCGCTTGCCCATCCAACAAGAGGTTGAAAGCAGTACTAAGGCTTACATTGGTCCCCAAACCTCTCTTAAATGAGTGCCAAAACTGCGATAAGAACTTAGTACCACAATCATACATGATATACACAGGCGCCCCATGCAACTTCAGAATTTCCTCAATGGAAATTTTGCATAATCCTCCAGTCAAAAGTTAGTCCTCATTGGCAAAAAGTGAGCAGACTTAGTAATCCTATCCATGATAACCTAAATCAAATCAAAATAATTCCAAGACTAAGGAAGACCGGTAATAAAATCCATATTAATCACCTCCCACATCCACACGGGCAACTCAATTTCTTGATACAACCCTCCGGACAACAAATGTTCAAACTTCACTTGATGGCACACCATGCATTTAGCCATAAAATTAGGCACATCTCCCTTCATATTGTTCCACTAATATATCTCCTTAAGATCACAATACATCTTCATCAAACCAGGATGAATGGCATAACGCGACTCATAAGCTTTGGTCAAGATCCTCTCTTGCAACATATCAACATCGGGAACACACAACCTCTCTTGGTACCGCAAGGTACCATCACTACTAACCTAGAAGGCCATCAATTTCAGCACACCTACATCCCCCTTGATTTGCATTCAAGATAGGATCTAACACTTGCATCTCTTTTACCTCAGCATCTAGAGAGAACTTTGCCACCTCTTGAACAAACACACCACCATCCTTAGAGTTCAAGAGGAAAACTCCATAGTTAGCCAAATTATAAACATTATTTACTAACTCCCACTTATCCAGATCTACATGAGCTAGACTTCCCATGGATAACCTGCTAAAAGCATTAGCAACAACATTAAATTTACTTGGATGGTAGTGAAGACTCATGTAGTAATTCTTGAGTAGCTCAAGCCACCTTCTTTGCCTAAGATTTAGCTCTTTCTAAGTGAACACATATTGCAGGCTATTATGATCAAAAAAGACATCCACATGCACTATATAAAAGTAGCAACACCAGATTTTCAATGTGTACACCACAGCCAAAAACTCCAAGTCATGAGTCAGATAATTCTTCTCATGCACCTTCAACTATCTAAGGGCATAAGCTACCACCTTTCAATGTTTTATCAAAAATGTAACCAAGCCCCACATGGGACACATCACAATAGACCACAAAACCATTAGAGCCTTTAGGCAAAGTCAAGACCAGAGTCGAAGTCAGCTTATCCTTTAGCTTCTCGAAACGACCCTTACAAGCATCAAACTACAAGAACTTCACCTTTTTCTTAGTTAACTTAGTCATCGAGGCATTTTTAGAAGAAAAACTTTCCATAAATCTCCTGTAGTAACCGGCTAAACCCAAAAAGATCCAGATATCGATTGGAGGCATGGGTCTAGGCTATTTCTTAACAACTGAAACCTTCTGTGGATCCACCATGATCCCCAAACTTGATATAATAAAACCCAGAAAAGTAATTACGTTCAACCAGAGCTCACACTTAAAGAACTTACCATACATATGATGGTATTTCAAGGTATACAACATAATACGGAGGTAATCGGCATGATCCACCTAACTCTTAGAGTACACCAAAATATCATAAATAAATACAATAATGAACAAATCCAAAAACTGACAAAAGACCCTATTCATCAAGTCCATGAATGTCATTAGGATATTAGTCAAACCAAATCACATGACTAAGAACTTGAAATTTCCATATCGGGTACGAAAGGTTAAGGATATCCACATCAAGAACTTGAAATTTCCATATCGGGTACGAAAGGTTAAGGATATCCACATCCATAAACTTTAACTGATGATACCTGGATTGAAGATCGATCTTAGAGAAAAACTTATCACCTGAACCTAATCAAAAAAACCATCTATCCTTGTAAGAGGATACTTATTCTTTACCATCACTTTATTCAATTGTCGGTAATCAATACATATCTGAAGGGAACCATCCTTTTTATACACGAACAATACTGGTGTACCCCACGAGGACACACCAGGACGGATGAAACCCTTATCTAAAAGATCCTTTAATTACTTCTTAAGCTCTTTCAACTCTCCTGGAGCCATTCTATATAGGTTAATAGAGATAGGACGAGTGTCATCAATCCCAAAATTAATCTCTCTATCAGGAGGGACATTGGAAAGATCACAGGAAAAACCTTAGGGAATTCATTTACCACAAGCATTAAATTTAAAGAAGGTCCCACTGAGTTAGAAGCTTTAACCCAGACCAAATGATAGAGACACCTCTTGGAAATCAAGTTCTGGGCTCTAAGATACGTTATGAACCTTCCGTTAAGCACTAGAGATCCTTCTTCCAAATTAATAACCGGCTCAGTAGGGAGTTTAAAATGACCTTACGGGTCAAACAATCAAAAGAGTCATAGTATGAGTGCAACTAGTCCATCCCTAATATGACATCAAAATCAACCATGTCTAATTCAAAAAGATCCAACAAAGTCTCCCTACCACCTACAGATACCACACAACCCCTTTAAACTATTCTAGCTACCACCGAGTCACCCACCAGGGTAGAACTAGAAAAAAGGTCTGAAATACATTCGGGATCAAAACCAAAATACATAACCACAAAAGGGGTCACATAAAAAAGAGTGGAGCCCATATCAATTAAATAGTACACATTATGAGAAAAGAGTTTTAATATACCAATAACGACTTCTGGAGATGGCTTAGACTCCTGGCGAGTAGTGAGAGAATAGAGACGATTCCGACTAGTGTCTGAGCCAGATGGTGCACCTTTTTGTTCATGAGCTGATGAAGAGGCAACCAGAGTCGTGTTTACCCCAGAAGCAACCTTACCGATAGGACAGTTTCTAAGCATATGCCCTGGATGACCATATTTGAAACACTTGTCCCTTCTCTTATCACAGAAACCCCAATATAATCGGTCACAAAATCTGCAAGCAGGATATGATGGAGCTGATTGGGCCACACTAGCCTGAGATTGGTCACCCTATTCCCTAGAACTATTGACACCCTAAAAGCATTAATCACCATACGACTTTAGGTAAGGAGCAATAGTTGTCGAGTACGAACCAGAATTGCCCCATTTCTTTTTGGGCCACTTTCCAGCATCCCTGCCACTTTGTTGCTGACCTCCACTTTGATCAAAAAATCTAAACTTCTTATTATGCCTATCCCCTGTCTCTACCTTCTTCTTTTTCTCTACCTTAACCTGATACATATACACAACCAGTCAGGAAATATCCATAACCTTGTTCAACAAGGCAGTCTTACTTTCTATAATCAAATCACGGGATAACCCAGAAGCAAATTTTCTCATTCTAGCCCTCATGCTAGGCACCAACTCAGGAGCATACCGGGACAATTGATGAAACTTCAGGGCATATGACTTAACTATCATCCCTCCTTACCTCAAATTCATGAATTCTTCAGCCTTTGTCTCTCTTAACTCCTGAGGAAAGAAGTGATTGAGGAAAACTCTAGAAAATTCCTCCCATAAGGTGGATAAGGTGGACTCAACATCCAAGCCCCTGAGCTGCTCCTACTCTTCATACCACTGATGCGCTATATCTTTCAACTAATAGGCTACAGACTCCACACCTTCTACATCAGTAACATGTACCATATAAAAAATCTTTTCTATTATATCTATAAAATATTGAGGATCTTTCTCAACTTTTATACCAGTTAAAATAGGAGGGTTCAACCTCATAAATTGGCCAACTCTTGTGGCCTCAGATGATAGAGAAATAGAATCCACATGCTCAGTCTGAGAGGTAACCAACTGAGTGAGCAAATAGATCGATTGGTGAAACTCAGTAATAGACACTTTAGTTTGAGGTATCTGAAGAAGGATAGTAGGAACCGATGGAGCTTTATTAGTAATATCAGATGCAGTGACCTTAGACCTAGTCTAAACCCGTGGAGTAAGACGAGCCCTTTTTTCATTGTCCTCAGATAGGACAAAAGGGTTCCCACGACATCAGATCTTCTTAGAGGGTATGATATGAAAAGCGAACAAAAAGAAATTAGAGAGATCCAAGACCTTATACTCTATAGCCCAAAAACAAAATGCAATAAAGAGAAACATTTCTAAATGCCTCGTAGCCTCTCCCTTATCAGTGTGGCATGCTACACACCTATAAAATAGATTTTACTTGACAAGGATTCATGGACACCCAATCGACCATGAACGTAGGCTCTGAAACCAATCTAACATAAGCTAAACCCAGGCCTAGTCATGTCGGGTATCTCAAGTCCAACCAGGATAGAAAACCACCCCCAATACCCAAACCATTGACCCCCTTACACCCTGTGTTGGATGACTTCCGAACATATAATAAGATAAGAGATTATTAATTTTAAAATATTATATCAAGTATATAACCAAAACCATCCATTCACAACCAAAAATCCAACCAATACCAATACCAATGCCAATGTCAACACTGATATTAACATCACCCGTGCCCACAGTAGTCTGACAAAGCCTCTAATTAAAATCAAAGATTATCCAATTAGTCATTCCCTCGACCATAGAAAAAACCAAGACCAAATGAATAGTAAATACATAAATAAATTAATAGTATGAAATGGGATCTTCCAAAGTATAGAAGCTCACTACTTTAGTCTGACTCAAAAGTTATCCCCGAATTACCTAGTAACTGAGTAAGAGGAGTGGAAGTATGGTTGATTTCTTAATCGCAAGGGGCTACAGGGTCTGAAGACGGTTAGTGGGGTGTACTCTATCATGTAAATTATGGATAAATATAAAGTAATTCCATCAATCCAAAACCAAGTCAAACCAATACACATAACCATATACGAATACATATATACACATATATGATATCGGGATAGGGAATAAGGTTTAGCATGCATTTTAAATCCTTAACCTGGACTGTGTATATTTACAGTTATAGGTCCACCCATAGATTAGATGGGTCCAGTGTTACCCTTGAATAGGTTCCAGTGTGTGTTAGCCGCAGGAACCAAAGATATCATAAATGGTTGAGGATTTCTTTGAACCCTTCGCCCTCCATGATACATATATATGTGTATTGAATCTGGGTATTACCTTGTACCCCTACAAATACACGGTCATCAACACCAACCCTCATGTTGACAAACATGAGTTTTCAGTGTTTATCTTTTGAACTCACGCCTTCACAGCTAGCTATAACAACCCCCGTTATTGCCCAATTAAAACATTTAATGCATAACCAAACCACTAATTCCAGGAGTCAATTATTAAGGAATTATTAAATGGTATCATCATACCAACTATAGCTTGCAAGCAATATCATTAAGCCAAGACTTAGGGGATTCCCATGTACCCTGTAGACTCTATAAAATCACTTGAGGGATTTCCGTGTACCCACAAGGTTTTCATAAATCATTAATTTAGGGGATCCCATTGTACCCTATAAGGTTTTTAAAACCATCATTAACCATTTAACCATTTACAGCATGCATTAGTTTCAAGAAAACAAGCCAAGCCAAGTGGTAATACATAAATCAAAATCAATTATGCAAGTGGCTTGAGTTTATTACCAATTTGCATTCCAAAACAATCAATTTGGGGATTCCATTGTACCCCTATTTCCATCCACCATTCCCATGCACCCCACTGCATTTACCAACCATCATTTTAAACACAAAAGTTTCATAAATTTTATGGAAGAAGCATTTCACTAATTTATAGTAAAAATCCTCAACCCATAGCTCAAAACCTAATATAAATATTCCATGAATAATACTTTAAATAACATAATTTTATAAAATTGATAATGAGGGAAGAGTAACATGCCTTAAGCACCAAGTAGTATGGAGAAAAATCACCCTTGGAAGCCTCAATTGATTATTCTCTTGGAAACACTAAGTGTTTCTGACCTTGTGGATTTGAGAGTGATTGAGAGTATATTTGATTTGTTTATAAGGTCCAATGATAACCTAAAGAGCTTATAATATGTGGGTTTCAAGTTGAGCAAAAAGGAAATATAAAGAATGACCTTAACTTAAAAGCTAGAAAAATATCGCCTTTGACTACGAGTCAACCATAGAATCATAACCACTCTTTATAAATTCTCACCATAATTCATAAACTAAACAGTTTTACCAATAACAC
Source organism: Capsicum pubescens (assembly GCA_030864215.1). NCBI lineage: Eukaryota > Viridiplantae > Streptophyta > Magnoliopsida > Solanales > Solanaceae > Capsicum > Capsicum pubescens. Next base: position 202,618,955 of record CM061546.1, on the reverse strand, counting down.
AAGATTATATACTTACGACTTAACTAACCAACCCGTAATGAGACCTTACGACTCGTAAGGTCTAATCGTAGTAAGCACAGAACTCAAATGGCTAAACTATAGACATTCTATGATTTCATCCAAATCGTAATATATCCTTATGGATCTTAGTGAGTCACTCATACTTAAAGAATAATCAAGCCACAAATTTACCTGATTTGGTTTTGATTCCTCCATATGACTCATCACAAGTCTTTATGACTCGTGCCCTCAAATTATTCCCAGGATAAAAACTCAACACCACAGACTAGTCACCTTATGAATAGGGTTACTTGACCCATCAAGACACCCTATGACTCATGGGATCAAATAATAAACAAGACAGTAAGCTCAAAGCTCAAGTAATTTTCAAGGGCCAAAATCTGGGGTGTTTTAGTTTCGCGGTAGGTTATGGACTAACTTCTTTTCAATTGAGATGGGTGATAATAAATAAGAAAAGCATGTTATTGGTTGAGGAAAATAACTATAGGGTTTGTATTTAGAGATTATTATTACTTTTGTGTGCCCGAGTGGAGACTTATATTTTATTATTGTTGACTTATGATATCTTATATTGTGTGTTGCCTATGTGGGGGATTCATTTGACATCTTTAGCCTTATTTTTATTTTTAAATATATTTACTCTATATATAATGCTCGTGTGAGGGCTTGAATTATTAGTATAGGCCTTTTTGAGCATTGGTTGCCTCATCATGATAGGAATGCCTGAGCTAGGGGATGATATGATATTAATAATGTCCGGCGTGTATATTTATTCCAATGATGCCTAATTAGAGTTGATAAATCATGAATAGTAGACATATGAGTTGGTTTTGGGGCTCACTTATATATACTTGTTGGATGAATCAAATATCTTTATACTGATTGATTGTGAGAATTACTTCCTCATTTCATACATACACTTCATTAGATATCGATACCATTGAGGAATACTATTTTTGAAAAAAAAATAATATGTTTTTATAAAAACACTCTTCGTGAACACGAGCCAAAGAGGTTGATTGATATTTGAGATATGAGTTATAGTATATGGATTGCGAACTCATATAGAGCCTATCCTGGAAGTTGTGAGCTTGGTAGGTTTACAAAGAAAGTGATGACTTTCACCATTCATTCTATCATCATTTCATTGTGTTTCCTATACATATTTTATGATTCTTTAATTTCCCTTTACTTATATTTAGTTTCCATAAATTCGTCGTGTATATTTGTGTTATTTGCATTTCTATATTTATATTAGAACTGTTAGAGGAGATGGTGTAAGCTACTATTTGGAAACCTTTTTATTTGAAAGTGACATGATCATAGCTTTCCTTACTAATATTATTCTCTACTATGCTCAATCAGCATATGATAACTACTATGTACAAGTGGACGATACTCACTCTTATTTACCCTTTCAGTGCAGATCCTAGTTCTTGTACCACCCATAGTGATTGATATTGGTGTGGAGTTTTAGATTCTTTGAGGTGCTGATGTGCTCCAGAGTTCACGGATAATTCAGACCTTATCCACTTTTAGTTGTATTTATTTCTTTAAGAGAGAGACTTTATCTTTTAAATTTGGTTATATCTTTAGATGCTCTTAGACTTCTAACATCAGATTTTGGGGTGGTTTTGTTTGTTAAGACTTTTGTATTCATAAATGATATGTCTAACTTCATTCAATAGTTTTGCCTTGTTTTATGCTTATGGTTAGTTTTTTATCTTTCTTTATCATTTGGCTAATTAGATTACTTATCAAGGATAGGCCGCGATAAGTGTCATCATAACCACGTTTTGGGTCCTGACATCAACAAATCATGATTAGCAACAATAAGTCTACATTGCCTCAGTTCCTCCTTAAATAGACATCAATAGAAATTATACCTTTTAATTATGGCAAAATCCTGATGGACCACACAAAGATCCAATATAACAACAACAATATCCACTTATTCGTTCAAGGAACTAATTAAAGATCAAGCCATAACAAATTCGATCCACTCAAGGAATCGTTAAACTCACCACAACCTTGTACGCACATTCAAATGGGTCTTATGGTTGCCTACTGATCATGACATGCAAGGGACGAGGTTATCCCATGTACCAAATATCCCATACACCTAATTTTTGCCACCTTTATCCTAAACTAATGATGATTCCACCCTTATTACAACATCCCCTTAAACTTTCTAGATTTGACTAATCCTGCGATGACGATTTTACCAGTTCATCTTATAAAAAAATTGATGTCACAATAAGTACAATCACAGTAAGAATGCCCAATCACATATATACAATCCAACAAGCCTTTAATATAACCTCTTTATATGTGATTAGACACTTAGGATATTATTCAATAATTACACATCTTAAGAATGCAGTGTAACAAGTACACAAAGAGACATTTCATATCCACATATAAATCAAAATTAAGTTTTTGACTACATTTAACCGTCACCTACTAGGTCACAAATCATACCAATATATCATATAACATTTGAGAGCTTATCCAGGACTTTCAATATCTAAACACATCCAAACATTTGGTTCACACTTTAATGCATCCAACTTCCATCTTAATCCTACGTTATCCCTATGTATACGTCTCCACCTAGCCATCTCATTTAACTTACTTTATGCTACCAATAATCTCTAAATCAACATTTGTTAGTGATTAACAATAATTTGGAGCTTACCAATATTACAATTACCCATAATTTAATTTAAGCATTAACTACAATACACACCAGCTTACATCACCAATACATATTGCACACAACCACAAATCAAATTTAAGAAATTCTAGAGCTACTATTTTTTTTACATCTAAAGACCATGTCTACAGACCTAAACATGGAATCTCCCATTAATCTATATCATGAATATGAAATGTAACGCCCCAAAAATCTATCCCGAGATGTCACACGGTGCTTAGAACCACAAGTGACCCCAAGCTAACCTTCTACTGGCATAACTCATAAGAAACTAAATGATATGCATAAAACGACTGAGTTTACTATGTGGAAACATAATAATGATAGAATATGGGAAAAATACAATATCAATATAACTTTTACATTCTGATAAAGTCTGAAAGAGGGACTAAAAATACATAACTGACTCTAACTGACATCTGTGAAGCCTCTACTATACTGACTATAGATAGCTGGGACGCGAATCCAACTATCACTAATCAATACAAATGAATAATAAAATAAAGTACATCAATAACATCTAACTAAAGTCCCTGAAGTAGGAGGACTCATCATCTATTGGCTGGAATCTGCAAACTGTCTGAATATAGTATACGAGCTACAACTGAGATGATACCTACATTATGAGACAATGTAGCACATATACATATATGTGGATCAGTACTTTGAGGATGTACTGAGTATATAAGGGTGAAATGCATAAGTAAAAACATCATCTCATCATCATAATTTGCAAAACAATGCATGCTAAATGTAAATTACTCACATAAGCTGGAATATCTGAAATGCTGAAAATAATAATTAGGGGAAGCAAATCATGCTTTATAAATCTAGTGAGTAATAACATTTAGGTGTAAAAGTTTTACTTGTATTATTCTTTTAAACCATTCTGTCTAAGTGTAGAAGGACTCACTCTAAATTTGAAATCTGAAAGCTGAAAACTGTAGTTAATATCTTTATATAAAGCATAATCTGAGTAAAACTTGTGAGCCTTAGCACTTAGTTTTGCTGAAAGTTTTTCTATTACTCTTTCTATTCTAGAATATATAGTCTGTAAGCTTTAAAACTTTAGGAAAAATACTTTATCCGAAGGGAGATACTTTAAAACTATTCTGAAAAGCTTATTATAGGGAAAAACTGTTCTGCAAGGGAGGTTCCCTTAATTGACATAAATCATGCGAGCTACATGGAGTCTAACGTCTTGCCCTCCTAAGGAAGGAACCTCACGTGGGGGAGAGGTGTCATACTCTTTTCATGGAGTATAACCTCAGCTTAGGTGATCATAACTCTGCCCACTATGGGCACTTAATCTCAATCCTACGGTGGCACATAGTTCTGGGGCATGAGACCTTGGAATCATACCCAACTCGGAGCTAAATACTACTTCCTTTAATTTGCTACACTCATCTCATGGAGATCCACTTTAAAACTCGCATAAGGGTTTATTATGAAACCAGTTATGCATTTATCTGAATAAATCTATAACTTAAGCTATTTTGCTTTCTGTAATCTGTAGTAAATCGGTAAAGTGGATTACAAAACTTATTTGAGGATCAAAAGATCAAAAATTTATAGAAAATCTGAAATAATCATCTCATAGAATGCTTAAAGCATCATCATTCTCAAAATCTCAACATATAAACTTGGGGCTTAACACACATATATCAAACTCATGTAAAAGCATCATAATAATCATGCTTGATAATGAAAACAATGAAAATTCATCTCGAAATCTGAAAATTACTGCAATAAGCATGTAAATATGAAAATAGACATGCAATTCAACTTATAATTCTCTTGACATCTCATAATCTTATAAATGGCAACATTTGAGTATGAACCCTAATTTTAAATCCATAGAAAATCAAATAAAATCAAATAACCTTGTAATTTAAAATAAGTTTTAGGCACAAGGATGAAAAGAGTATCCTTGTTCATAACCCCACATATCTTGATTGAAGATTAGATGAATAAACTTTATCTATTGATTCCTATTTAAGTTCTTGAAGATGGATTCTTGATTATCTTGCCTTGGGAATCCTCAATCTTAAGCTTTCTTGGAGAAACCATGGTGGAATTGATTTCTTGGAAAAGGAGCTTTGAACTCTAGAGTTTTTGTTTGAGAGAAAATTGATGAATATAAGCCTAATATTCATAGAATAAGCTTAAATCTTATGTTTGGAGAAATTGGGGGGCTTGGGAATTTACCAAAATACCCTCTTTAAACTTTTGGATGGAACTGAAAATGTAGCATTTTTTTAATTTAGGTGGCCACCGCGATGCGCCACAATTGCGGTGGCTTACTGAAAAAGGATGAGTGGGAACTAGGTTTTCTTCGTGATGTGGAGCTATAGCGGTGCCCTAAAGTTTTGCCATTTTGGCCACTGGCGCGACGCGCCACTATCTCGTAGGCGTGCTAAAATTGACAAATGTGAAATGGGACTCCTCCGAATGCGCTAGAATCAGGAAGTCTCACTGGAATTTGACAACTGCCAATTTTCTTAGCTCCGCGATGCGCAGAGAGTCCAGGTGAAACACTATCAATTTAAAAATGCCATAGCTCCTTCACCGAGTGTCGAATTTAGGCAAATTTGGTATCGATGGAAAGATTATTCAATTTCCCACAAAATAAAAAGTTGAAATGTTAAAAATTCAACCTAGAATAAATATTATTCATTTTGGAACCTATTCCTTAACATTCTAGGAATGAATTTAAGCTAAAAAAAATATGGTGTATTACAATATATCCCCCTTTGGAATATTCATCATCAAATATGGCTAATTAGGTTGAGATTACAGAGGAATCTGAGGCTGTAAGCTATTATGCACAACTGAAGTAAACTGTATGACTGAATTCTAACGTAGTGGGCTACTTAACTGGTCTACGAGTGCATGAACTTTCATGGGAATAGCTATATGTCTGAGATCGAAACGAGAGCGTCAACTCATGACCAACTATTACTTTAGGTTAGATCTAATTTCATGAGGAAAGAATGAGAGGTTTATGATATGAAAAGTCGGGGTATTACATGTTATCTAACTAAGATCAATGTTACTCGGTTAAACCTGGCCTACTAGAACACCAATAGCTGCTATGGAGGCATGGATATGAACTTTGACTCAGTTCTAATGATTTCTGGAGTGGAATCATTGAGAACATGATGGATTTTATTCCGTTCACAGATACCCATTTCTCTCTATTGCTCTAAAGTTATGAGAAAACCTGAGGAAGGTTTTTAGAAGTAAACCTCATCCTATTTTCAAATAAAGAGGAGAAAGAAAAATAATTAAAATAGGGGACTACTTCTGGTCCTCGGCGTCCCGCTTTAGCAGTCGGTAGGCTGCTTCCACCTTGCTGCTATAGCGGAAACATTCCCGCTATAGCAAAATGACGTCCCTAAAATTTAAGTTTTGAAAATTTTCAACTAACTCTTTTACGAAATAATTTGAGGATACATTATGAAAATTTCAGCACCCCATGACCTTGGATAATGTGCCTTTAGTAAAGATGGAACGGATCGTTAAAGTGATGATCATAGAGTTTTAGTGAATTAAATCGCAACTAAATTAAGTTCACACCTTATTCCCTGTGGGATTCGGCCCCAAACTAGTTGGGTTTTATAGTGACGACGATCGCTTACACCCATTCAAGAGTGTAGTTTGAGCGTTATCAAAAATGGCATCATTGCCGGGGAATACGGTTGTAAACTGAAAGTTTGCGTATGCTAATTAACTGTTAGTTAGGTTTCCTAGATTTAAGTTTATTTGTTGTTTTTGTTTATTTCAGGTTCCTTGTTGTTTATGCCAAAAACAAGAAGTTCCAGAGAACCGTTATTACCAATTAATCAGGAAGCTCAACTGATCGGGAGAATGGTAGAACAACAAGAGACTGACAGACTGGAAGCCTTGTCCAGGGATCAGGTGAATGTATAGAACCAGGTTCAATAAGTACGTCACCCGAACCATGATGATGAAGACTTGGGTGATGAAGAATTGCTGAATCCTCAAAACCCAAGGCGAGCTGAGCAAATTGCTGCACCAGTGCAGTGAAATTTCAACAGAAACCGATCAGTTAGAGGAAGGTACGGTCAACATCCTGTCCATTACGAGGTTGATGACGATAATGAAGGAATGGTCGGAGTAGGTGCAACGGGGGCAATCATTCCTCCACCGTTGGCACCCGGTGCAAAATTCAGCATAACAAGTACTATGATTCAACTCCTGAATATGAAGGGGTTGTTTGTACGCCTTCCTGGTGATGATCCGAATATGCACTTAGCGAACTTTATCACAATTTTCAAATCTTTTGATAATCCGAGAGTGATCCAGAATGCGATCCGGTTGAGATTGTTTCCATTGTGTCTGTCTGGAGAGGCAATAATGTGGTTAAATAAGCTAGATCCCGATTCTATAACCAACTGGAGACAGTTGAAAGAGGATTTCCTAGAATGTATATTTCTACCCTCCAGGAGGGTACAGTTGAGGGATGAAATTAGTAACTTCAAGTAGGTCCTGACTGAAGCATTGCATGAAAATTAGGAGAGATTCAAAAATAAGATGGCACAATATTTGAACCACAGCATGATGGACTTGTACTTGATGGAGACTTTTTACAGAACTTTTAACTCTGTGACAAAGACAATTGTAGATAATGTTGCAGGTGGTTCATTCATTAACCTATCTTTTCAAGATGCTTCAGACATACTGAATAGAGTGACCAAACAGAGTCGGGCTTGGCATACCAGGGATTCTGTGGTAGCTAGCCCGACTATTTCTAGTGGAATGACTGCAGAGCTGTGTAGAAGGGATAAAGAGCGAGACCAATACATGGCCCACTTAAAGACTCAGATGGACCTGCTGACCAAGCACTTGCTGTCAGGCAAAACTATAAAGGTTAAGGCTGTAGAGTCTCAGTGAACTGTTGCTACTAATACAAATGAGGAGGCAAACTATGTGAGTAATTAGGGGGGTTTCCGAGGTAATAGCCAAGGGAATCAAGGACAGAACTTTTATGACAAGCCTGATTATAAAGACAGGAAGCAAGGACACTGGAGAAACAATAATGACAGGAGTGGTTTGTATGTTACTCCTGGACGTTGGGACGCTGCACCAACTAGCTCTAGTAAGATGTCCATGGAGGACATGATGGAAAAATTATTGAAAGAATTTGAGGCTACCAACTCGGGGGTAACTAATATGAAGAGTGAATTCTCTACCCTGAGTTAGTTGGTTAGTTCACACTCCACTTCTATCAAGTAGTTGGAGCAGCAGATGAGCCAACTTTCCATAACACTAAACCAAAAAAAAGTGGTACTTTACCTAATGATACGGTTCAGAATCCATGGAATGATGGATCATGTATGGCGATTACCACTAAGAGTGGTAAGATCTTACCTGGCCCTTCTATGGGAAAATCTATAGATGGTGAGGTAATTGTTGATGAATCCAAAGAAATCAAACCAGTGGAGTTTGAGAAGCTGGATAGTTCTTTTGATGATTCGGAGAAAGAAAAAAGAAAAGGAAGAGGAAGTTGTGTTGAAATCTATCTCGAGAACACCACCTCTCTTTCCTCAATGATTGAACAAAAAGGCTGATAATGCCAAATTCAGCAAATTCATGGCAATGCTCAAGCAATTAAAAATAAATGTCCCCCTGGTTGAAGCACTTGAGCAAATGCCAGGATACGCGGAATTCATAAAAGACCTTGTGACTCAGAAATGAGCGGTGAGCTGTGAATTAGAGAAATATCTCCACCTTTGTAGTGCTATTTCTACAAGGACCCTAGTACAGAAGAAGCCAGACCCAGGTACAATCACTATTCCCTACACAATTAGGATAATAGAATTCACCAAAGCACTATATGATCTGGGAGAAAGCGTTAATTTGATGCCACTGACTATTTATAGAAGGTTGGGTCTGGGAAATCCCACACCCACCAACATGAGACTCGTGATGGCGGATAGGTCAATAAAGTGACTTGTTGGCATTCTGTATGATGTGTTCGTGAAGGTATCCAAATTTATATTCCCTGTAGACTTTATCATTTTGGACTGCAAGGTGGACTTAGAGGTGCCCATAATCTTAGGTCGACCTTTCCTCGTAACAGGAAGTGTGTTGATTGATTTGAGAGCGAATAAGATCTTATTCAGGATAAACGATGAAGTAGTACAATTTGATGTTGGTAAATCAATGAATCAGCATGAAGATATGAGTGTGTTCTCAGTAGTTGATATGTATTATGAGGACGAAAAAGAGGTGCCCATAGCTGAGCAACTTGTTATTGAACCTTTAGCCGTGGTCATGATGAATTATGATAGTGAAGGCATTGGGGAGTATGAAGAGACCGTTATTTCCTTGATAGGCATCGTTTCATATCCTTATACTCATAAAAAGTTAGACCTTGACCTGGCTAATTGACCAACACCACTAGCCAAGCCATCTATTGAGGAGCCTCCAGTGTTGGAATTGAAGGAATTGCCTGGGCACCTACGTTACGTGTTTTTAGGCAATGGGAACACGCTACCTGTTATTATTGCAGCTGAGTTAGGGGAACAACAGGTGAATTCACTTATCTCAGTACTTTAGAGGCACAAGTGAGCTATAGGGTGGACCATTACAGATATTATTGGTATTCCCCCGGGAATCTGCACGCATAAATTTCAGCTTGAGGAGGATTGTATTCCAACCATAGATCATCAGCGCCGTCTTAATCCACTAATGCAAGATATGGTTAAGAAGGAGATTATTAAGTGGTTGGATGTAGGAGTGGTTTACCCTATTTCTGACAGCAAGTGGATGAGCCCAGTTCAATAAGTACCTAAAAAGGGAGTATGACGGTGGTTGCTAATGAAAAGAATGTGTTGATTCCGCTCAGGCCTATAACTGGGTGGAGAGTTTGCATGGAATACCGCAAGATAAATTCTTGGACTCTGAAAGACCACATTCTGATGCCCTTTATGGACCAAATGCTTGATTGATTAGCTGGCAGGGGGTGGTATTGCTTCTTGGATGGTTATTCTGGATACAACCAAATATGTATTTCTCCTGAAGATCAGGAGAAGATGACGTTCGCATACCCATATGGAACCTTTTTATTTAAAAAGATGCCATTTGTGCTATGTAATACACCCTCCACTTTTCAACGGTGAATGATTTCTATCTTCTCTGACATGGTGGAGGACACCATAGAGGTATTCATGGATGATTTCTCTATGGTGGGTGATTCATTTGAGATGTGTTTGGCAAATCTGAATGTAGCCTTGCAAAAAGGTGTTGTTTTTAATTTGGTGCTTAACTGGGAAAAATGCCATTTCATGGTCAAGGGGGGCATCGTTCTCGGCCACAAAATTTCTGAAAAGGGGATAGAAGTTGATCAAGAAAAGGTGGAAGTTATTGAGAAACTACCACCTCCCATTTCAGTGAAAGGAGTGCGCAGTTTTCTTGGACATGCTGGCTTTTATCGGAGATTTATAAAAGACTTCTCAAATATTGCAAATCCACTTTGCAAACTCTTAGAGAAATAGGTGAAATTTTCCTTCAATGACGAGTGCTTGAAGGCATTTGCATGCCTTAAAAAAAGCTGATTGAGGCCCCTATTGTTATTTCACCTGACTGGGCAAAACCATTTGAGATCATGTTTGATACAAGTGGTGTGGCCCTTGGAGCTGTATTGGGGAAAAAGAGGGACAAACTGTTCCATCCGATATATTACGCCAGCAAAGCACTTAATGGAGCGCAAAAGAATTACACCATCACTGAACAGGAACTTCTGGATGTAGTGTATACTTTCGAGAAGTTTAGAGCTTATCTGCTTGGGACCAAAGTAGTGTCCACACCGACCATGCTGCCTTGAGGTATTTAATGGCTAAGAAGGATGCTAAACCAAGGCTAATCAGATGGGAATTGTTGTTGCAAGAATTTGACTTTGAGGTCAAGGATAGGAAAGGTTGTGAAAACTAGGTTGTAAATTATCTATCTAGAATAGAATGTGAACAGGAAAGTAGTAATGAAATGAAAATAAATAATGCATTCCCTGATAAGGAGATTCTGGTTGCCGCTATGGAAAAATTGCCTTGATATGCGGACTATGCAAATTATGTTGTGAGTGAGGTCATCCCAGAATTCATTCCATCAAAGGAAGAAGTTCCTGCATGATGTGATGCATTACTTATGGGATGAGCCGAATCTTTTTCGGCGATGTGCAGACAATATTATAAGGAGATGTGTGCCGGAAGTGGATGTATTGTGCATATTGGAAGCATGTCATGCTTACCCAGTCGGGGGTCACCACGCAGGTAACTAAATAGCTAGGAAGGTGTTGTAGAGTGGTTATTATTGTCCAATATTGTTCAAGGATGCCCACTAGTTTGTGTTGAAATGTGACCAATGCTAGAGGCAGGGGTCAATCTCTAGAAGACATGAGCTGCCCTTGACTAAGATGCTTGAAGTGGAATTATTTGATGTCTGGGGCATTGATTTCATGTGTCCTTTTGTGAGATCATACGGGATGAAGTATATTTTAGTTGCTATTGACTACGTCTCAAAATGGGTCGAAGCTATAGCCTTGTTTGATAATAAAGGGAAGAGGGTTGTTTCTTTTCTCATGAAGAACATCTTCTCTTGCTTTGGAGTACCACGTACTATCATAAGTGATGGAGGATCTCATTTTTGCAACAAAATGTTTTGAGCAGCTTTGGCAAAATATAGGGTAAAACAGCACAGAGTGGCTACTCCATACCACCCACAAACCAGTAGACAAGTGGAGGTATCAAATCATGAAATTAAAGCCATCCTAGCCAAAATGGTGAATGCTAGCCGGAAAGATTGGTCTCAAAAGCTCGATGAAGCATTGTGGGCATATCGGACTTCTTTCAAGACACCTATTGGCATATCACTATTTCATATGGTCTATAGAAAAGCTTGCCACCAACTAATAGAGCAGGATCACAAGGCCTTATGGGCACTCAAAAGGTTAAATCTGACTTGGAAGGAAGCAGCAAAGCTGAGACTGGGGTAATTGAATGAGATGGATAAATTCCATCTCAGGTCCTATGAACGAGCAGATTTGTATAAAGAAAAGATGAAAAATACCATAATTGGAGAATAGAGAAATGAGAATTCCAAAAAGGTGACTTAGTGTTTCTGTTCAATTCCAGACTCAAATTGTTCCCAGGTAATCTTAAATCTAAGTGGTTAGGCCCTTTTAAAGTTGGTCAAGTCCACTCATCTGGAGCAGTGGAACGTGAAAACAAAGATGGCAGTACCTTCAAGGTAAATGGGCAACGCGTCAAGCTTTACATTGGCCCGAAAGAATAAGTGAAAAGTATCACCATTATCTGTCTCAATGAAGTCTGAAGTAATCGAGATACCTGAGTCGTACCACTACGTTAAATCAGGCGCTGCATAGGAGACAACCCATGACACCCGAGATTGATCTATTCCAGGTATACTCTAACCCTTAGTTTAATTTTACTTTGATTTTGAGTTGAGGGTGTAGGGTAGTCTGTTCTTGTAACATATTTTATGGTAACTAGGAGAAATACAAGTACAGAAAGCAGTTGACATGTTTTTTATTGATTTTTAAATACCTCTCCAATGTTTTGTTGGCAAAGACTGTGTGAATTATATTTACTTGTGACCATTTTGAATCTTGTTGTGGCATTAGTTCTAGCTGCGTGATGATCAATGCTGAACTATTGCATGAACTAGATAAGTGGTAGCCTATGATATAAATGTGTGCCATATGTGTGTGACCAACTACTTAATTCCCTCTGTATGTTAAAGCCAGAACTTACCTAGTAAGTCTTTCCATGGTTAAAGGATAGGGGTTAGGAAACAATTATAGGTCGTTTTGTTAATTAACCTACTTTTAGCCTAAATAGCCTACCCTATGTGCATTATATCCCTTGATCCCTGTTTTGAGCCTAACTAGTCTATTTCTTCCTTATGACACCTTTCACGTTCCCATTTATACCATAATGAACCTGTTTGGCACTGGTCCTCCTTGGACACTGTGCACCTTGACCTAAGCAAACAGCCTAAGTTGAGGGTTGTTATATAGGGGTGTATGGTGTAAGATGAGTATGAAGAAGGGTATAATAAAGAAAAAGAAGAATAAAAGTAGGGTGCTTGTTTTGAAAAAAAAAATGGTACCCAACTTGAACATGTGAGATCAATGAAAAAGTAAATAAAAAAGAGGTGAATAAGTGATCCCCAAGAGAGTAGTGTAGTGTCAAGGAGGCATAGTCACTTTAAATGACCTTGAATATCATACCATCCCCAGCCTACATTATAAGCCTAAAAGAAGTCCTATAGTGATCTTAGCTGGCCTTTCTGAAGGCCTTGGTAATGAAAATAAGGGCAAGCCTATGGTACTTGGCATACACTGATTGGAAGTTTATTTTGAGAGTGAGAGTCTTTTGATAATCCCCATGTTTACATTTTTGGTTTATTATATGCAAGGAGGGGGATTTCTTTGTTGTGAGTGCACAATGGTATTGTTACTAGCTACTTGCTTGTTTAGATAGTGCAACAATGGTATATGAATGGTTGTTGTGGCTAAGATTCATGCCATCGCTTGAGTCCTTTGTGTTACATTATTGTTCTTCAATGACATACACAGTTGGTTTTAATTTGATGGACCTTAGAGTTGGTAACTATGTTTTGAGATTAAAAGAGAAAATTGGTTGTTGAATATGGTATGTATTCTCTTAGTTGTGTTGAGTTGCTTGAGGACAAGAAATTGTTTAAAGTTGAGGGTGTTGATGCGTGAGCAACTGCTAACACATTTAAGACCTTTAACCAAGAATAATTGCTAAGTCTTAAGCAACTTTTGTCGTTTTTGATTTGTTTATGTATAATTTTACAGTTTAAGTTGATGGGATAGAGAACCAACAAGAATGGAAGAAAAGAAGTTGAAATCTGGAGGAATCTGAAGAGAAGTATGGCTGATGACATTTGTGATAAGTCGCCAGCCCTGTGATAGGCTATCACAGTTGTCGTCAGACTTAACCAGAGATTTGGTATGAGTTGAAGTTGTGATGATACTTTGTCATAAGGCATCAGAATGGTGATAAGGCATCAGGAGTGTCTTCAGCCTTAAACAGAAGATGGAAGTTAAAGACAGTTTTGTGACGACATCCATGACACATCGTCAGGCTGGTGATAAGGCGTTAGGAGCGTCGTCAGCCTTAAACAGAAGATGGAAGTTGAAGATAGTTTTGTGATGATATCCATAACACGTCGTCAAGCTGGTGATAAGGCGTCATCTTCGTCGTCAGCCTTAGGCAGCGAAAGCCAAAAGTGCAGAGGAGCTGATGACATCCGTGATAAGCCGTCATACTATGATAAGCCACCACATACGTCATCATCTATTCCGAGGAAAAGCTGTAACTTTGATTTTGTTTCCTTATTTAGGGTTAACTATTTAAAGACTTATTTTAGGGTTTTCTGGGGGGGGATACAAAACTTATAAATCAACATACTTTACAACAAATGATTTTTCTCTCTCTCTATTTAGACCAATATTTTGGGAGTTTTGTCTTGTGAATCAATTCAAGTTATACTTTTGATCTTCATCATAGTTATAAGATAATCTTCTCAATTATGAATTCAATTTGTGTACTTGTTTCTTGCATCATGAGTGGCTAAACCTCATTAACCTGAATTATGGGATCTAGGTTTAGGTCATGAAGAGGTGCTAAATACTCAAAATTCAATAGGTGTTAGGATTTCTTGATAATTCTGAGATTTTAATTAATGTTTGTTGGTTGCAAACAGCAGGCATACCTACTTTGATTTGCTTGATAAAGAAATCATAAGCAGTAGGAAGTGAATTATTGATAACGCTCAAACTACACTCTTGAATGGGTGTAAGCGATTGTTTTCAATATAAAACCCAACTAGGTTGGCGTCGAATCCCACAGGGAATATGATGTGAACTCAAGTTATTTACGGTTTAATTCACTGATAGTTTAACGTCTCTTGAAATGGGGGTTCAAGTATCACAAATAATTGTTTGACACTTTGATTTTGATGTTTGTAACCAAGATTTTATGAAATAACCATAATTATGTTCACTAGGGCTTACGGTACCTGACAGATGCCAAAGGTGACTCAAGATTCTCATGGTGGTTAGGATAACAAGCTATCTTTATCGATTATATACTCAAATATCTCTCGACCTATTTAAGCATCTAATTTTCTAATCCTCTCGAACTTAGGGAATCGCTATTACTGCCCAGATTTTACCTCAGGTTAATCAACCTTGTTACAGTGCTGATTATTAAATGAGGTATTTCTGAGTCCCTGTTGACAATTCACTTCCTACTGTTTATGATTTCTTTCTTAAGCAAATCAAAGTAGGTAGGCCTGCTATTTGCAACCAACAGACATTAATTAATATCTCAGAATTATCAAGAAATCCTGACACCTATTAAATCTTGAGTATTTAGCACCTCTTCATGACCTAACCCTAGATCCCATAATTCAGGTTAATGAGGTTTAGCCACTCATGATGCAAGAAACAAATACACAAATTGAATTCATAATTGAGAAGATTAACTTACAACTATGATGAAGATCAAAAGTATAAGTTGAATTAATTCACAAGACAAAACTCCCAAAAAATTGGTCTAGAGAGAGAGAGAGAAAAAAAAAATCATCTGTCCAAAAAATATGTTTATGGATAAGTTTTTGTATATCTAGAAAACCCTAAAACATGGATTTACATAGTTAACCCTAAATAAGGAAACAAAATAAAAGTTTCAGCTTTTTCTCGGAATAAACGACGATGTCATGATGGCTTATCAGGAGTCTGATGGCTTATCACGGATGTCGTCAGCTCCTCTGCATTTTTGGCTCTTACTACTTAAGGCTGACGATGATGATGACGGCCTATCACTATCTTGATGACGTGTTATAGATGTCGTCACAAACTTTCTTCTACTTCCATGTTCTGTTTAAGGCTGGCGGCATCCTTGACAGCTTATCACCAAGCTGACGACGTGTCATGGATGTCGTCAGCCACACTTAGTCCTTTATTTGCTTCAGATTTCAGGATTTTTCATTCCTTTATTGGTGATTCCCCTTCATCTCTACATTTACTGCAAAATCAAAGTAAACTAATCAAAAACAACTAAAGTTGCTCAAGACCTTGCAATTATTTAGAGTTAAAAGCTTTAAATATGTTAGAATAGGCTCGCACATCAACACCCTCAACTTAAACAATTGCTTGTCCTCAAGCAACCATAACATAACTAAGAGTATACAAAGTACAATTTGGTAGCTAACTACTCATATCAGTTCAGACTACATTCACCATATCCAAGGTCAGTCAAATTAAGAGCAACTGTGTTTATCATTAAAAACAACCATGCAACTCACAAGGATCAAGATATGGAAAAAACCCAGCAATAACAACCAATTTTATACCCAAATCACACTATCCGATCAAGTCAGTGATTAGCAACATACCTAGTGTGCCCTCACAACAAAGGATCTCTTTTTCACTCATATCAAAATTCACATGTATAAACACAGGGATATACACAAGACTCACTCTCAGAATGTAGTTCCAAACATTTTATGTCAAATGCCATAGGTTTTCCCTTATAGTCAGTACCCAAGTCTTCAGACAGGTCAGTTAGGATCACTATAGGGCTTTTCTTAAGCTTGTAACATTGTCTAGGGGCTGGTATGATATTCATGGGTATTTTAGAGTGACTACGCCTCCTTGACACTACACTAAACTCTTGGGGTTTCAACTTTTAACCTTTTTTTCTTCCTTTCTTTTATTGATCACACATGCTTAAGATGGATGCGGCCTTTTCACTTATCCGATTATCTTTTTATCATCTTTTACACATCTTTCTCTTTTTCTTATTGCTTTTTCACCGCACCCAAATTTTTTATTCATTTCTCTTATTCTTCCTCTCTTCATACTCATTTTGCATCACGCGCCCCTATGATAGCCACCCTTAACTTAGGTTGTTTGCCTAAGTCAAGGTGCACAGTTTCTGAGGAGGACCAGGGCCAAAACAGATTCATTGTGATGTGAATGGGAAAGTGAGAGGTGTTGAAGAAATAAATAGGCTAATTAGGCTCAAAATGGGATCAAGAGATATTCTTCACATTGGGAAGGTCATTTAGGCTAAAATGGGCTAAAATCAAACACGGCCCATGATCATTTCCTAACTCTTATCCTATGACCATGGCGATACTAACCAAGTAAGTTCTAGATTCAACACACAACGGGAACTGAGTAAGACCTTACACATACATGGCACACAAGTATCTTGCATATCACTACCTATCCGGTTTATGTACTTGTTTAACAAAGGTTATTCAGTTGCTAGACTAATGCCACAAAAAGATGCACAGTGGTCACAAATGGATGCAATTCACACAGTATACAATATATCAGACCATTGGAGAGGTACTCAAAAATTACAAAACAAGATAACTGCCTCAAGTACTTGTATTACTCCTAATTATCTACAAAATAGGCTACAACAACAACCTACCCTACACCCTCAACCTAAAATAAAAAATAAACTGCTCTATGGGTTAGGGTATACCTGAAGGCAATCAAGCACATGGATCCTAGATCTCCAACCCTGCTACTGCATTATCTGTTGTCTTCTCTCCATCGGGAGCATCTGGCTTTGTAATAGCTGGAGCCCTGCTAGGTGAGGCACCTGCAGCCCTAGCTTTGATGGTTGCCTCCCATTTCATTATCAACTAAGGACTCAATTTAAGCCTTTTTCAGCTCCTCCTTCTCCTTCTTCTTTCTTTCCCTCTTCTCTGCTTTTCACTCTTCATCACTGTCGGGCCTTTCTCTCTTATCTTTGCCCTTCTTTCCCCCCTTTTTCTTTTTTTTCTTTGGGGAATCTTCAGTGAGGTCAAGCATTGGGATGTCTTCCTCAGATTCATGCATAGCGGGACCTGTTGGCATCATAAACTGGTGCTACTGCAATACCCCAACATCTGTCTTTACCTTATCTAATGCCTCTCTGAATTTAGAAAGATCATCTCCTGTCATTTCTCTTACCCGTACATCAAATTGGTTCTCCAAATTTGCAACCCGCTCAGGCATAGTCACAAAAGGCTCAAATACATCCTTGATTCTCTTGTACACTGTAGCAGCAAACTATTTTGCAAAAGTATGTAGCTGTGCCTCACCCCACTTGGCTTGCTTATCCACTTTTTTGATATCAATTGGATAAAATGCAAACCCTGCTGCTGCTGTAGGAACTGAGGGGTTTAGTCCCCTTCAGGCATTGAACCTACCTGTTCTGAGGAAGTTGGTTGCCCAGTCTCTGAATCTTGCACTTCCACCTGAGATGCTACTCCTGCATTTGTAACTGGAGGGTTTACTGCTGCCTCTGCACCTCTATCAAGTCTCAATCCTGGATGATTGTCATCAAACTATATGGGGTTGTGAGTCTTTCTGGCAGGAACATCATCATCAATTCTTGCAATCTTTGGCACATTAGCAGCTCGGTATAACTCTGTGATAAGACAAGGAAAAGGATAAGCAGTGTCAGTTCTCGATATCCTAATCTTTATCTCATCCGCAATGATTTCCCTAAAATTTAGGAGAAGGTTCTGCACCATGTTCGCCACTAGAATAGCTCAATTATCACCCAAAATGTTGTCTCCATCAGTGGGCATCAGCCAGACACGCACTATACCCCACCAAAACTTTGCCTTTTGAGTCAAAGAGGACTTGCAGATTCTTTAATTTGGGTTTATTACCTGTGATGGATCTTCGTTAGCTATGATGTTGGCCAACCACGGACGTTGTTTCTCCCAGTTCCTAATCCGAGCATAGACCGATGGTGCGGTGGCCTGAGGAGTGAAGTTGAGACCATGCAAGAACTTGTTGATGGTTCTAATTAAGACAACAACCCCTACTCCCCTCACCTGTACTCTATCCAACAGGGGACGATCTACTACTCTTTAACCTGGCCTGCACATGTTCTCCAACTGAGCCTGGTAGTTCGCGTAGAACTCCTGAACCAGTGTAGGGCAAAATTAACCTCCTCCTTTTGTGTTCCGTCCCAATCCATACTCTTGGAACTTCTGTTCCACTTCAGTGTACATTCTCAACCCTCTGGTGATAATCATCTTTTCTTCCTGAATTGGCCTCTTAGCACTCCTTTTATCATTTTTGCGGAGCCCAGCGATGAAGATGCACTCTGCCCTAGGAATTTGCCACCTAGCATTATCTCAAACTTTGTGGTTCTTATATTTGATAAGTTTTCCCTGAGCTGGAGACTCTTCATCATCTTGTTGTTTAGTTGAAAGGGATTCGGATGTTGTTCCCTCAGACTCAGACTCCTCAGACCCATCTTATTCTTCTTCTTTAGATTCAGCGTGTTCAGACTTATGTTGTTCATATTCAGAATGTTCAGATGCCTCCTGCTTAGAAGTTGTCGTTGATTCAGTGTCATCACTATCCTCCACTTCAATGGGTGGAGGTGGTGAAGGTTTCTTCTCACTTTGCTTCTTCTTTTGCTATTTGAGAAGGGGTTCCTCCTCCTCGTAATCAGATTCCTCGTCGATGAGCTTACGACGTACACTTTCTTTGGTCGCTTTCTTTGGTGATGTGGGGCTCTTTTTTTTTGGTGTCATTATAAGGTTCCTGTAGCAGTAGAAAAACTATTGGTTAGTCCATAAGAGCATAAACACAAATACGTTAATCATTTAAGCTTATTCATGCTTCAGGTTCCAGGTGTGATGATAATTTTTATAAGTCATCACGACTGTGATAGCTTATCACAATTGTCATCAACCTTAGATAGAACCTTTAAAAATTTTTACAACTTGTGATGACATTACTGATAAGCCGTCACAATTGTGATAGCCTATCACGAATGTCGTCATCTCTAAATAGAAAATACTTCATTCTTGTCAGCCTTTGACGACATTCCTGATAAACTATCACAATTATGATAGCCTATCATGGATATCGTTATCTCTTATCAGAACCCACTTTTGATTTTAACTCAATTTTTGGTACCCATTATTGCTCAAAATCCACTTAAATTCCAATTTGTGACGTGTCTTTTTAAACCTTGGGACTGCACAGCAAACCCTAGGTGCGATTTTAGCTCCTTTCCAAGTTGAACTTGGTTCAAACATCTTGGGGACTTGGGTTATCATCTATCTAACACTTACCACGAGAAGAGAAGAGTTAAAGTTAGAATATACATGATGGGAGCTCTTAATCTGATTACACGCACAAGAGAAAGTAGGAAGTAGGAAGTAGGAAAAATTTCTTGATTGTGAAGTTCAAACCCACACACAAGGGAACTTATTTTCTTGGAGTGTTTTGAAAAAAGTAGTAAATAAAATAACTAGGGAAAGAAATAAACTAAAGAAGAATAAATAAAACTAGCGGAAATTTGAAAAGGGTTCACAGTTGGGCCAGGTCAGATCTGCTTTAAAATGGGCCCAGAATTCAGCTTTTAAGGTTATTGGCTGACGATGATTTGTGATGGCTTATCACGAGTGTGATAGCCTATCATGATCGTCATCACCCTTAATAGAGAATGCCTCAAGCTTGGCCTATCTGAGGGAAATTGTGATAGCTTATCATAGTCATGACGGCTTATCATGAATGTCATCATGGCCTTTCAGCTGACCTCTTTATTTTTCCACCTCCTCTGTACTAAATCCTAACTATAAAAATAAAAACTCTTGCTTAAACATAAAACTTTGGGTTTCCTCCCAATAGTGCCTGATTTACTGTCGCAACATGATTAGGTTATCTTGACTACTCAGGCTTTGCCAAGACAACCAGTTGATACCCCTTTACCATCATCGTAGAAGACGTCAACGATTGAGAACACACTTATCTCTTTTGGATGAATCATGGATGGGTGTATTTTGAAACATGCTTCTTTGTCGTTGAACCTAAACTTTAGCTCATTCAAATCCATATCTACCAGCACTCTCCCTGTTGCGAGCAATGTCCTACCCAAGATGATAGGCACTTCAAAATCCACCTCGCAATCTAAGACCACAAAATCAGCAGGCAGAAAAAAATTGGTTACCTTTACCAAAACATCGTGCAGTATGCCCACAGGCCTCTTCACAGACCTATCTGTCATTACCAACCACATATTTGTTGGGGTAGGATCCCCCAAACCCAATTTCTTGGACACAGCCAGTGGCATTAAATTTATACTGGCTCCTAGATCGCATAGTGCTTTTGTGAACTTCAGGAGGCCAATAGTACACGAGATGGTAAATGCTCCCGGGTCTGCCTTTTTCTTCACTAAAGACCTTGTAGAGATAGCGCCACAATGGAGAAGATTGTCCTCCGGATCATGGCTAACCTTTCGTTTCTTGGTTACAAGGTCTTTAATGAACTTTGTGTAGCCTGGCATTTGCTCAAGTGCCTCAACCAAAGGCACATTAATTGTCAATTACTTGAGCATTGCCAAGAATTTTCTGAATTTTGCATCATCAGCCTTCTTCTTCAATCGTTGAGGAAAAGGAGGTGATGGTCTCGGGATAGATTTACACACCACTTCCTCTTCCTTCTCTTTTTCTTTCTTCAAAGCATCAATAGAACTATCCAAATTCTCAGACTCCACTAGTTTGCTTTCTTCGGATTCATCAACAACCACCACACCATCTACAGATTTGCCCACAGAAGGTCAAGGTAAAATCTTGCCACTCCTAGTGTTAATCGCCATACATGAGCCATTATTCTGCGGATTCTGAACCATATCACTAGGTAAAGTACCACTTTTTCTTTGGTTCAGTGTTGCAGAAAGTTGGCTTATCTGCTTCTCCAACTTCTTGATAGAATTGGAGTGTGAACTAACCAACTAAATTAGGGTAGAGAATTCACTCTTCATAGTAGTTACCCCCGAGTTGGTAGCCGCAACTCCTTTCAACCTTTTTTCTATTATGTCCTCCTTGGACATATTACCAGAGCTAGTTGGTGCAGCATCTCTACTTCCAGGAGGAACATACAAACCACTACTATCATTATTGCTTCTCCAGTGTCCTTGCTCCTTATCTTTATAATCAGGCTTGTAATAAAAGTTCCAACCTTGATTCCCTTGGCTATTGCCTCGGAAACCCCCCTGATTACTCACATAGTTTGCCTCCTCATCTGCATTAGTAGAAACAATGCACTGAGACTCCATAGCATTAACTTTTTCAGTCTTTCCTGACAGCAAGTACTTGGTCATCAAGTCCATCTGTGTCTTCAAATGGGCCATGACTTGGTCTCGCTCCTCATCCCTTCTGTGCTGCTCCACTGTCATACTAACAGAAATAGTCAAGCTCGCAACCACAGAATCCCTGGTATTCCAGGCCCGACTCTGTTTGGTCATTCAATTCAACATGTTTGAAGCCTCTGGTAACTCCCAAACTACAGCGCTCGTAAGAGTGTAAGCGGTCGCTGTCAAATATAGAACCCAACTGGGTTGGGTGTCGAATCCTACAGGGAATACTTGGTCACTAAGTGTTGCAACTATTAGTAGACTGTTGGTCGAAAATTCCACGGAAAAAGGGGGATTGGATTGTGGCGTGAATTAATGCTATGGAAGTAACAACAGAATGCTTTGTTTAGTA
Source organism: Capsicum pubescens (assembly GCA_030864215.1). Lineage (NCBI taxonomy): Eukaryota > Viridiplantae > Streptophyta > Magnoliopsida > Solanales > Solanaceae > Capsicum > Capsicum pubescens. Next base: position 202,596,622 of record CM061546.1, on the reverse strand, counting down.
AGATTTAATCACAGAGAAAAATAAGTTAGGGTTATGTCCACCTTATGAGTTCTATGTATCTATTAACTATGAGTAATGCGGAATTCAGACATGCATGCACTTATAGAGATTCGTATTCTACTGGTAAATCCTAGTGTCTCTCGACCATCAAGGATTATCTCACTTTAACTCTCTCGAGCTTAAAGCGTATAACTAATGGTACGAACTCTCCAAGAGTTAATCCAGTTATGGCACTAACGTGTAAATAGGGGTTAGTAGCCCTATTTCCTTGTCACACTCTCTTTTCCAAACATGTAACTTTTCTCTCAAACAAGTTAATTCTATAATGGCGTATTCTATATGTTTGCAACCACAAGAATGTAATTAAGATGAAGAGAGTAATGATATAAGTAGCATAAGTATCAAGAATTCACAAACTCATAGTAATAGATAGTATATCATAAGGCTTCCATAACCCTAACAGAGAAGTTTAGCTACTCATGATTACAACGGAGATCACAATAAACATCATCATCGTACCAAAGCTCAAAGAATCTCCCGTTGAAGATGGGTGTGGCGTCAAACTAGGTTGACGTTTTTTCCCTCTAGACGTTTCCCCCAAGTTAGCATTTTTTTCTCTGTTAAAACTTACAGAATCTGTAAACTGAATAATACTAGAAAGTCGAATGAATAATGAAAGTATCTATCAATTCGTGAATAATGAAAAGCATCAATCAACAAATGAATGAATGAATGAATGAATGAATGCTGAAAAATTCAGCAAATAGGGTTTTTATAACATCCTTGTCCTAGTCCTATTAAGTTACTGTTGATCCCCAAGTCTTTAGAAATACTATTTTTGCCCGGGACAAGTTCTCCATGCATCACTTTCAGTCCATAAGCTTCCAAAAGCTGCCTTCCCTCTTATGTGAAGTTTCCCTTGCTACCAAAAGGTCCACAAAGTTCTGAAATCTTCATCATTAATACCTGAAAACATGCTAATCACGTTGGTTAGCTCACTTACAGGAAAATGGACTAAAAATGCAGGAATTATATATTTTGTCCTTAAAACTTAGCTAAAATATGGGTGAATTATGGTGCTTTAGGCGTGTAAATACGCCTATCATCAACACCCCACACTTAAAGCTTTGTTCGTCCTCGAACAAAATATTACGTCCATGCAAACATCTAACTAGGATTTCACAACAGTAACACAAAATATTCATCAAGACACGCACGGCAATTATTAACAAAGAGTAGTTTTCTGGATCACTACTAGAAACCGTTCAACCTCCAACATAGACTCGTGATGATGTCTAATTCGTATCCACAAGTTAAGGCACCAAGAATCATACAAAACTACCCAAAACTCATCAACCATGTGTGTCTCACACAAGATATCACCCATAATCACTCACAAGTTTTGCATTTTTCGAAACGTGGGTACAAGATTCTCCTTGCTCTTACTCTCACAAAGAATTCTTATGTTGCAACTGATGACCATAGGCTTGCCCTTAGAGTAATGCTCTACTAATATCAGAATGCTAAGCTTAGGATCAAATAGGTCTTTACAGGTTGTAATGTAGGCTAAGGGACAGGTAGGACTATTTTGGCCAGAAATAGTGACTATATTCCCTATGCGCTTTAATACACTACGTTATGTCATTAACACTCTCTTTTAAATAACCCCTCTACTTTCCTTTCATCTACCACCCCTTCTCACCTATTTTTTTATTCAATTATAAACACAACTATCTTTTTATTTTTCTATTTCTTTTTCTTTCTTTTTTGTTTTCTTTTTTTTCTTTTCTTTTCTCTTTTTTTTTATATAAAACACCTCTATGATAGACACTCCTTTTCACAACAATTTCAAGTACCAATACACTCTGAGGCATCACTCTCACCCACTTTCCTCTTATTTTGTCACCTGACTCTACAATTTAAAGCGCTTAGGAATTTGGATCAAATTATGGTCTTAAAAAAAATGGATTAGGCTACATATGAGGCTGTCAAAGAAAATAGCTAAAGGCTCAAAGGGGGTTAACTAGGATAATGTCCACGGGTAGGTAAAAAGAAGGTAAACAATCACAGGCTGCCAAAGAAATGCCTAAATCATCTCCTAAACTCACACTCTTTATTTCGCTTTACACACACACCAGGCAAGTTCTAGCATCAGTCACAACACAGAATATACTATAACCTCACACACACAAGGCGCATGGTCAACTTTATTGGGAGCAGTATAGACTCTTGACCCAACAGATGAATGAATTAAACCATACACTTATCACACAGTGAGTCACACTTAGAGCCTAAACGTCTCAATAGTAATGATTTTGGCACAAACTCTTGTCATAATACCATGCCGCCTATCAGAACAATTTCATGCAAAATCTAAAAAATCTAAAATTAAACTAACTAATTACGACTAATTAAAACAAACAAGAACTAGAATAAATGTAGGCAAAGCAGTACAAGAAGCATACAAATACCAGCACCCCACACTTAGACGGGACACACTGCCCTCAGTGGAAAATAAATAAGGAAAACCTGATTAGTCGGACTCCTCTTCTATATCTGGGGTCATACCCCCTGCGTCGGAATCATCATCAGAGTCGTCATCCTCAGAGTTTCCTCAAAATGTACCCCACTTGATCCCAAAAGTGCGTCGAGGTATTTGTAGAGAGGAGGACTCAGCTTGCTCCTTTCTTGACCTTTTCTGTCCTTTCTGTGAGGGGGACGCTTTTTCTTTCACTTGTCGTCCTTTTGGGGCCATTCTACCTGAGATTAAAATAGATTCATGTTAGCTTCATCTCGGAAGATTCAATCGAAAAACAAACAGTAGTGGCACCACCCCACACTTTATTTGTTGGCACAGACTAATTAAGTGAGTGATGTCGATTACTCAGACTTCATCGACATATATTTAGGCGATATGTTCCAACAACATGTTCAGCACAGTCATACGTTCATGTCATCTTAACTATCCTTTCCAATTCTATTTCATGTAATCTTGTCTATACTTTCATGTTTGGATGAATGCACTTTTTGAACAAAACTACCACATAAGGATCGTACCACAAATAGAAACAAGTTATTGCATAGGCATAATCACACCATCTTAAGCTTGTGGTCAATCATAATCGATATCTCGATGAACGAGTCATTCAAACATTCAAGCTTTCAACTTACAAGATTATGTATTAACTTCACCATTTCAATTCCACAAAAAGATGACAGTGTATAACAACCAAAATACAAATCGAAACAAAGTTTAGAACACCCATACGTATTCTTTCACTCAACTAGATGTATCAATACAAACCAACTGCATTCAAATCACCAACACTACTTCAAGATTTAACAAATCATTATAGGCGTAGTATTGTAATAACTACGGAATATAAAAGAAGTACTTACTTGGTGATGGCCTCGGAAAATGATCTTGCAAGGTTAGAAGAGCAAAAAGAAAAATTTTGAGAGATTTGGAGAGTAAAGGCGGCGCCTAGGTTGAGCAAATAAGTGTGTTTTGTTCTAATGTTGAAGTTTTATTTATAGGACAAGGCTTGGGTCGGGTTTGACCCATTTAAAATCGGATTAGGAGACCAAAAAGTAAGCATAGGCGGCGCCTAATGCTTTACCTATGCTTAGCATAGGCGGCACCTTTTGCAAAGCCTAGTTGAGCATAGGCGGCACCTATGCTATGGCATTGTTAGGCATAGTCGGCGCCTATGCTATGGCATTGTAGATTCAGAGAAAAAAGGCAATGGCATAGGCGGCGCCTATGCTATGGCATTGTTGGGCATAGGCGGTGCCTATGCTATGGCATTGTAGATTCAGAGAGCTTAGGCCATAGCATAGGTCTTGCCTTGTTCGTGGCCTAGATTTACATAGGCCTTGCCTTGTTCGTTGCCTAGATTTGCATAGGCAATGCCTAACCAATAGCCTTTGTTTCTTCATTCCAAACTTACCACCTTCAACATGACACAATTCCAAATTAAAATTTGGTCTAGATCTCCTCCTTTATACGTCTTACACCTATATTTACTCAAAAACAACAAAAACAATTAGAACGATGGGTTGCCTCCCACCAAGAGCCTTAGTTTTGGTCGTGGCTCGATTCTTCTTTTTGGATTTTTATTTAACAAAAACAAACTCTTAGTAAAACAAAACGATTAAAAACAATGGGTTGCCTCCCATGTAGCGCTTGATTTATTGTCGCGGCATGACATAGTTACCTCGATTACTTAGACTTCATCGAGATAGATGGTGGCTCTTTTTCTGAATGGATTCAGACGACGCTAATGCTTAGTTATAGGTACACAATCTTCTTCGAGATGAATCTTGTGCATACATATCCCAGGAGGGATACCAATTATATCATCAATAGTCCAACCCATAGCTCTCTTGTACCTCTTCAGAGCAGAGATAAGAGCCTCTACGTACTGTTCACCTAAATCAGCCACAACACTCACCGGAAGTGTATTTCTACTTCCCAAGAACGCATACCTTAGGTGACTGGGGAGCTCTTTCGATTCTAGCACTGGTGGCTCTTCAATGGAAGTCTTCGCTATTGGTGAAGGTCGATTCCTAAGATCAAGGTCCAGCTTCTTAGTAGCATGAGAATAGGACTTTATTCCTATTAGAGCACAAATAGTTTCTTCATATTCTTCAACATCCTCATGCTCAAAATTCAACAGCACAGCAGACAATGGCTCAACAGTAAGCTGCTTCTCTACAGATAATCCTTTCTCATCCTCATAATAAACATCAGTTACAGAGAGCACATCCATATCTCAAGGTTGCTTCATCGATTTGCATACATCAAAACGGACCACTTTGTCATTTAGCCGAAATAAAAGCTCATTAGCTCTTCAATCAATTAGCACACTTCCAGTTGCTAGTAAAGGATGCCCCAAGATTATGGGAACTTCAGAATCCACCTCGCAATCCAAAATAACAAAGTCTGCAGGAAATATGAAGGTGGAAACCTTCACCAACACATCATATAAGATACCAACAGGCCGTTTTACCGACCTATCTGCCATCACGAGCCGCATATTAGTTGGTGTAGGATCGCCCAACCCCAACTTTCTGTAAACGGATAACGGCATCAAATTGAAGCTAGCCCCCAGATCGCACAACGCCTTAGCAAAATCCAACGATCCAATCGTGCAAGGAATAGTGAAAGTACCAGGATCTGCCTTCTTCTGTACTAAAGACCTCGTGGTAATTGCACTGCAATAATCAACATTATCTGCCAGCTCATAGCTTACTGCCCGCTTCTTTGTCAAAAGGTCCTTCATGAATTTAGCATACCCAGAAATCTATTCCAGTGCCTCTACCAACGGAACATTAATAGTCAGCTGCTTCAACATGGTCATGAATTTACTGAACCTAGTGTCATCAACTTTCTTCTTCAGTCTCTGCGAAAAAGGTGGTGGTGGAAGGGGGATCATTTTCTCCACCACTTCCTCTTTATCTTGCTTCCAATTATCAACCTTTTCAGGAGTGTCATCAGCCTTCTTCTTCAGTCTCTGAGGAAAAGGTGGTGGTGGAAGAGAAATCGTTTTCTCCACCACTTTCTTTTTATCTTGCTTCCGATTATCACTCTTTTCAGGCTGGTGACATCTAGGTGTAACATCATGAGCACTCACTTCAGCTTCTACGGCATCTTCAAACTCTACTTCATCAACATTCTCTGCTATATCATCAACCACCTGCTTGCTTTTGGATGGATTTTCCAACACTTTACCACTCCAGGTAGTAATAGCCATACATGATCCATCGTTCCTTGGGTTTTGCACAGTGTCGCTAGGTAACGTTCCAGCCTTTCTTTGGTTGAATACCGCTGATAGTTGACTCAATTGTTGCTCCAGCTATTTTATTGCAGTAGAATGCGAATCAACCAATTGGTTTATTGAAGACAAATCATTCTTCACCTCAGTTACACCCATGTTGGTTGCCTCCACTCCTTTCAACAGCTTAGCCATCATATCTTCCATGGACATCTTCCCAGAGCCAGACGCCACAGCCTCACGATTTCTAGGAGGAACATACAAACCACTCCTGTCGTTCTTATTCTTCCAACTACCTTGATCACGGTCCTTATATCCTGATTTATCATAATAGTTCTGACCTTGGTTTCCTTGGGCATTGCCCTGTAAACCCCCTGATTATTCAAGTAATTTGCTTCCCCCTCAGAATCGGAATCATATCTTCCCTGTGATACAATGGCTTTAACCTTTTCGGTCTTCTCTGATAATAAATGCTTGGTAAGAAGATCCATCTGCGTTTTCATGTGAGCCATATCTTGGTCACGTTCCTCTTGTCTATGCCTCTGCTCTGCAGTCATGCCAATGGCTATAGTAGATCTTGCTACCTCAGAATCCCTGGTATGCTAAGCTCTACTCTGTTTTGTCATACGGTCCAGCATATCACTTGCCTCAATGAAAGTAAGGTCCATGAATGACCCTCCTGCAGCATTATCAACCACTGGCTTAGTCACCGAATTCAAAGACCTGTATTATATCTCCATCAAGTGGACATTGGTCATATGATGATTTGGGCACCGCATAAGCTTCTTCTTGAACCTCTCTTATGTTTCGTGGAGAGCTTCAGTTGGAAGCTATCGAAAATTGCTTATCTCATCTCTTAATTGGGCTCTTTTGGATGGCGGAAAGAATCTTTCTAGGAAAGCGCCTTTCAATTGCCTCCAATTTGTAATAGAATCAGGAGTTAGCCCGTTCAGCCATAGAGTTTCCTCCCCATACAGAGACAATGGAAATAAGCGCAGCCGAATTGCGTTCTATCCAACTCCTGGATTGTCAAACGACTTGCATGTTGAAATAAAGTTGATCAGATGCATATTTGGATCATCGCCTGCAAGTCCACCAAATAACCCCTTGAGCTGCAATAACTGAATCATGGTGCTAGTGATATTGAACTTATCTCCGGGTGCCAAGGATTGAGGAATAATAGCCCCTGTGGCACCAGCTCCATCAAGATCGTCATCATCATCATCAAAAGGAGCCTGCACAGCTCGGCATTTAGGTCTCATTCTAGCTTGACGATCTCTCCTGTTCACAGGCGCTGCCACCTCATCTGAACGTCGTGGATTAAGTAACTCATCATCACCCAGGTCCTCATCATCAGGATTTGTTCCTCGGCCTGGGTTATCAATATTCTATTGATGCACTTGAGCAGCTGCCAACGCAGCTAATCTAGCCTGCTCCTGTTGAGCAGCCCTTCTTTTAATGTCACGTTGTGCTTCCATTCTGCCACTAAGTTGAGGCTCAGGATTTATGGGTAATAACGGTTGACCTGAACTTCGAGTGTTTGGCATGCACTCAAACAAACCTGAATAAAACAAAGACAACAACTAAAAGTAAAATCTGAGAATTTTTTACCAAAGGGTCTAGTAACTATCACAAACTTAGTTGACAACTGTATTCCCTGGCAACGGTGCCAAAATTTGATAACGCCCAAACTACAGCTCTCGTAAGAGTGTAAGCGATCGCTGTCAAATATAGAACCCAACTGGGTTGGGTGTCGAATCCCACAGGGAATACTTGGTCACTAAGTGTTGCAACTATTAGTAGACTGTTGGTCAAAAATTCCACGGAAAAGGGGGGATTGGATTGTGGCGTGAATTAATGCTATGGAAGTAACAACAGAATGCTTTGTTTAGTAAGATTTAATCACAGAGAAAAATAAGTTAGGGTTATGTCCACCTTATGAGTTCTACGTATCTATTAACTATGAGTAATGCGGAATTCAGACATGCATGCACTTATAGAGATTCGTATTCTACTGGTAAATCCTAGTGTCTCTCGACCATCAAGGATTATCTCACTTTAACTCTCTCGAGCTTAAAGCGTATAACTAATGGTATGAACTCTCCAATAGTTAATCCAGTTACGGCACTAACGTGTAAATAAGGGTTGGTAGCCCTATTTCCTTGTCACACTCTCTTTTCCAAACATGTAACTTTTCTCTCGAACAAGTTAATGCTATAATGGCGTATTCTATATGTTTGCAACCACAAGAATGTAATTAAGATGAAGAGAGTAATGATATAAGTAGCATAAGTATCAAGAATTCACAAACTCATAGTAATAGATAGTATATCATAAGGCTTCCATAACCCTAACAGAGAAGTTTAGCTACTCATGATTACAATGGAGATCACAATAAACATCATCATCGTACCAAAGCTCAAAGAATCTCCCGTTGAAGATGGGTGTGGCGTCAAACTAGGTTGACGTTTTTGCCCTCTAGATGTTTCCCCCAAGCTAGCATTTTTTTCTCTGTTAAAACTTACAGAATCTGTAAACTGAATAATACTAGAAAGTCGAATGAATAATGAAAGTATCTATCAATTCGTGAATAATGAAAAGCATCAATCAACAAATGAATGAATGAATGAATGCTGAAAAATTCAGCAAATAGGGTTTTTATAACATCCTTGTCCTAGTCCTATTAAGTTACTGCTGATCCCCAAGTCTTTAGAAATACTATTTTTGCCCGGGACAAGTTCTCCATGCATCACTTTCAGTCCATAAGCTTCCAAAAGCTGCCTTCCCTCTTATGTGAAGTTTCCCTTGCTACCAAAAGGTCCACAAAGTGCTGAAATCTTCATCATTAATACCTGAAAACATGCTAATCACGTTGGTTAGCTCACTTACAGGAAAATGAACTAAAAATGCAGGAATTATATATTTTGTCCTTAAAACTTAGCTAAAATATGGGTGAATTATGGTGCTTTAGGCGTTTAAATACGCCTATCATCAGCCTCTAGAAAAGAGAGGTCAATGAACGAACCACCCGCAGCATTGTCTACAATTGGCTTTGTCACAGAGTTAAAAGCTCTGTAAAACGTCTCCATCAAGTACAAGTCCATCATGTTGTGGTTCAAATATTGTGCCATCTTCTTCTTAAATCTCTCCCAAGTTTCAAGCAATGCTTCAGTCAGGAGCTGCCTGAAGTTACTGATTTCGTCCCTCAACTGTACCCTCCTGGAGGGTGGAAAGAACCATTCAAGGAATGCCTCTTTCAACTGTCTCCAGTTGGTTATAGAATCGGGCTCCAGCTCATTTAACCACATTGTTGCCTCCCCAGACAGAGACAATGGAAACAATCTCAATCAGATCGTATTCTGACTCACTCCTAGATTATCAAAAGATTTGCAAATGGTGATGAGGTTCACCAAGTGCATGTTCATATCATCACCAAGCAAGCTTTCAAATAACCCCTTCAGATTCAGGAGTTGGACCATGGTACTTGTTATGCTGAATTTTGTACCAAGTACCAACGGTGGAGGAATGATAGCACCCGTTTCACCTGCTTCGTCCATTCCTTCATCATCGTCATCAACCTCGTCTTGGACAGGCTATTGACCATACCTTCCTCTGACTGGACAGTTTCTGTCAAAATTTTGCTACACTGGTGCAGCAATTTTCTCAGCTCACCTTGGGTTTTGAGGATTCATCAATTCCTCATCACTCAAGTCTTCATCATCATGGTTTGGGTGACGTACTTGTTAACCCTGGTTCTGTACATTCACCTGAGCCCTGGACAAAGTGGATAATCTTTTCGCCTCCTGTTGCTCAGCCATTCTCCCGATCAGCTGAGGTTCAGGATTAATTGGCAATAATGGTTCTCCGAAACTTCTTGTTTTTGGCATTTACAACAAAGAATCTGCAATAAACAGAAACAACAAATAAACGTAAATCTAGGAAACTAAACTAACAGTCAATTAGCGCACACAAACTTTCAGTTTACAACTATATTCCCCCGCAACGGCGCCATTTTTTATAATGTTCAAACTACACTCTTGAATAATATAAAACCCAACTAGGTTGGGGTCAAATCCCACAGGGAATATGATGTGAACTCAAGTTTCTTACGGTTTAATTCACTGATAGTTTAACGTCTCCTGAAATGGTGGTTTAAGTTTCACAAATAATTGTTTGACACTTTGATTTTGATGTATGTAACCAAGATTTTATGAAATAACCAGAATAATGTTCACTTGGGCTTACGGTACATGACAGATGCCAAAGGTGACTCAAGATTCTCACGTTGGTTAGGATAACAAGATATATTTATCGATTATATGCTCAAATGTCTCTCGACCTATTTAAGCATCTAATTTCCTTATCCTCTTGGACTTAGGGAATTGCTATTACTGCCCAGATTTGACCTCAGGTTAATCAACCTTGTTACAGCTCTGATTATTAAACGAAGTATTTCCGAGTCCCTGTTGATAATTCACTTCCTACTATTTATGATATCTTTCTCAAGGAAATCAAAGTAGGTATGCCTACTGTTTGCAACCAACAGACATTAATTAACATCTCAGAATTATCAAGAAATCCTGACACCTATTGAATCTTGAGTATTGACCACCTCTTCATGACCTAACCCTAGATCCCATAATTTAGGTTAATGAGGTTTAACCACTCATGATGCAAGAAACAAGTTCACAAATTGAATTCATAATTGAAAAGATTAACTTACAACTATGATGAAGATCAAAAAGTATAACTTGAATTGATTCACAAGACAAAACTCCCAAAAAATTGGTCTAGAGAGAGAGAGAGATAAAAAATCGTCTGTCCAAAAAATATGTTTATTAATAAGTTTTTGTATATCTAGAAAACCCTAAAACAAGGCTTTAAATAGTTAACCCTAAATAAGGAAACAAAATAGAAGTTTCAGCTTTTTCTCGGAATAAACAACGACATCAGTGACGGCTTATCAGGAGTCTGACGGCTTATCACAGATGTCGTCAGCTCCTCTGCATTTTTGTCTCTTGCTTCTTATGGCTGACGACGACAATGTCGGCCTATCACCATCTTGACGACGTGTCATGGATGTCTTCACAAACTTTCTTCAACTTTCATCTTCTGTTTAAGGATGACGGCATCCTTGACAACTTATCACCAGGATGACGACCTATCATGGATGTCGTCAGCCACACTTAGTCCTTTATTTGCTTCAGATTTCAGGCTTTTTGCTTCCTTTATTAGTGATTCCCCCTCATCTCTACATTTACTGCAAAATCAAAGTAAACAAATCAAAAACAACTAAAGTTGCTCCAGACCTTGCAATTATTTAAAGTTAAAAGCTTCAAATATGTTAGCATAGGCTCGCACATCAATTATCAATAGGGACTCAGAAAATACTTCATTTAATAATCAGTGTTGTAACTAGGTTGATTAACCTGAGGTAAAATTTGGGCAGTGAATAGTGATTCCCTAAGTTCGAGAGGATTAGGAAATTATACGCTTAAATAGGTCGAGAGATATTTGAGCATATCATCGATAAAGATAGCTTGTTATCCTAACCTCCGTGAGAATCTTGAGTCACCTTTAGCATCTCTCATGTACCATCAGCCCTAGTGAACATAATTTTGGTTATCTCATAAAATCTTGGTTTCAAATATCAAAATCAAATTGTCAAACAATTATTTGTGAAACTTAAACCCCCATTTCAGGAAACATTAAACTATTAGTGAATTAAATTGCAACCGACTTGATTTCACACGTTAGTCCCTGTGGGATTCTACCCCAACCTAGTTGGGTTTTATACTGACGATGATCGCTTACACCTATTTAAGAGTGTAGTTTGAGCATTATCATTGATGCACATTTTTCGTTATTTGTCTAAACTTAATATTCTTGCACAATAAATATTATGAAAGTAAAAAGATAATTATGAAATAGACATGTTTACTATTTATAGAACGAAATAATCAGTAGTTTAATGTTTATTTGTCATAATCCTCATATTTCGTCTAAATTGTAGCTCAAAGTATGTCACAACCCAATTTCTCAGGTCATGATGGCACCTACTATAACCCGCCAATAGGTAAGTCAATCCATAGTCCGAACCGCTAGTAACGGACTATCAAGAGAAATGAAAGGAAAATATAGAATAATTATGATAAAAGACATATATATATATATATATGTATATGTATACATATATTTATATAAGATAATCCAAAAAACTAGTGGAATCAGTACAAGTGCTTCTACTAAAATAAGAATACAAAATGAAGTACTAAATGAATATACAGGTACAACCCATCTTTGAATACAACATAGAGATTAGTTTAGGCCACAGAAGAACAATAATACTCTGAATGTCAAGAGCTCCCCCTAAATCTCCGATCCATAGCTGCTCTACAGGATGCACACAACAATGTCGAGAACTTGTAGAATAATCTGCAAGCTATAGAAGTGTAGTATGAGTACCAACACGTGGTACTCATTAAGCAACTGCCGACTAAGCTCCAAAGATAATACATATATAAGTAACATGCAAGCAGGAAAGTAAACTACAACCCATAACCAGGAAACTAAAATAATAGAACTAAGGAGGAGACAAGGTAAACTATCCTCTTCTAGTTGTACTCAGGAACTAAAGCACTATATTGTATATCACTGGCTAATATACAAACAAAGGGTAGAAGAAGGGCTTAAAGTAGTATACAAGGCCAAGGAATGGATATACAATATGAATAAACAAATGAAGTAAAGGATATATAGTAATACTATAATTATATACATATATACGTATACCTATATAAGACTAACTCAAAGGTACTAACTAAGGTAGTCTTACTAGCATCTTGAGGCCTCCTAATCATAGTAGAAATGAGTACTAGCATAATCAAAACCCATAACCATAATGTAAATCCATAATATAATTACCCTAATAAAATAACTGTAAGATAAAGGAATCAAAATCATACCTCGAACATCAATATTAGTCCATAATCTGCTTACCACAAACTAACCATAATAATAACAATAAAGTAACCAACTAGTTCAGACAAGCAATACCTATACTGAGCCGCATAATCCAAAAGGATTAATCAACACAGAGAAAATAATACTCATAACCTAAACCTATACAACAATAATAAGGCTGATAGATGTAGGGATAAAACAACATACTAGTGATAGGCAATACGCATGCAGGTATGAATGCAAGGTAAATCCATAATACCATAACCGATCCAAGTGCCACAATGTAACCCAGTGTATACGCCTCTTTTAGTATGACGGCTTACAAAGGCAGGACCTATGATGATCTCTCTTCTCCAGCATAACAGCTCACGGATAAAGGGAACCCTAGGGGATTTGGGGGTACCCAGATATACCACCCTGTTCCCGATCCAAGATATTCAATTGTTATCATCATCAATCTACTCCATCCAGTACCGATGAGACATATATATAATAAATACAGAGAATCGAACCATGGTTAAAAGAGTGTAAGTTTGTAAATTTATTGCCCGAGGTCAACTCTAGGTCTAAATCATGATAAAAGTGTATAGAGGATCGAAATCTCTCTATAACAAAGTAAAGAGTAGTAGTAAAATCATAGACCAAAATCTATCTCAGCCAAATCTCTAAAACATTACATAGAAAGAAATTATGATGGTGAGTTTTATTGAATCCTGCCAGTCATTGCACTTAAAGACTAGTGTATTTGTGTGTATGATTTGATGTCCTCTTCATAGAATAGAGAAAGGTCAAGCAAGGTCCAAAAGTTGGTTATACTTCTTCCAGCATACCTTCAGTATAGTAAGTTTCTTGGACAAAGGTATCCACTGACTGGTCAGTGCTTGAATCTTACAAGGGAAATACCGAAAGTGACCCATTTCAAGTTAAATATGTTTATGACATTGTATGGCAAGAAAGTGATAGTCTGTATGTATCATCTTCTTCTTTAAATATTTTATTCATTTATCCAAATATGTATTTTTATTATTTTTTATGAATTATGATAGATGGATTGCGATGTATTTGTGGTGTATTCGTTGAGTATATGAGTGATAGATTAGACATATCGTCTTTGGAAGTTGTTTATCAATATTGATGACATGACCCAAATAGGGCCTTGTCGTAATTGACATCTCAAGCCCAACAAGGACTGGAGATCACCCCGCTACCCAATCCAACCAACCAATATGTACCCTAAGTCGGATAAATTCCAAACATATAACAAGATAGAGCTATCAGCAACTCAAAGACTTTGTGATAGGTCCAAGACCAAGACCAACCCAAATAAGTCCAACCATCCAATGCCCAACCAAAAACCATTAATAAAATAAAATAATAACCAAGTCCATATCCATACCATAACATACCCAAGTTCAAAGTTTGTCCATACAAAGCCTCTAAAAGAGAATCCAAGAAGTATTCGGTCAGGACATGCCCCCGACCATAGCCACAACCAATATCAAGGTCTAAATTGATAAAGACATAAGAAAACTCAAGGCAAGAAATAAAGACTTCCAAAGTATGGAATCTTACCACTTCAAGTCAACACAAGTTGTTCCTGAGTCGATTCACTGAGTAGGAGGTGTAGAATGACCAACACCTGCATCGCATGGGGATGCAACATCAAAGAAGTTTATTTATTAAAGCTTTAGCATGTAACAGAAGGATAAGGATAAAATAGGGCCAACAGTTCATAACCAATCAACCAATACATGTAACCAATGCAATACATACATATACATATATACCATGCCGGGAGAAGGAACAAGATTAGAATGAACTTTGAAAATATTAACCTGGGCTATGTAGCATGGACATCATAGAACAAGGCACCCATAGGCTATATGGGCCTGGCTCTCCCCTAGATAGAAGGGCCCCAGTGCGTGTAGCCACAGAACCAAAGAACATCTAAAACCGTATATGCCTATATAGGGGACTCGAACCTCCTAGCATAATCAGGTTAACTTAAGCCCCAATACATGTATTAAGGGGGACTCTAACATCTCATTCACATATTTATTTGGGGGACTCAAACCACTCAGTCAAAAATACACTCGCACCGGCTATCACGGTTTCTAGTGTTAGTCCTTCGGAATCCACTTTCATAGTCCGGCTACATATCTTGCTTTTAAAGCCCAATTTAAATCCACCATTCAAATATACAACTATTAAGCCAATTACTCACCTAACGCACTTCATTGGTATCGTCATAGCAACACCACTTCCAAGCGTCCCACATTCCATTACCATTATCAATCAATCAATCATTTATTTGACTTTGGGACTCGAACCCATTGTTTAACAAAGACTCTAGTTCAATTCAAGGTTTATGAACTCGAACCCATTGTCTAACAAAGACATAAATCAAGTTAATATTTAGGGACTCAAACCCATTTAACAAATTAAACCACCAAGGTTACCATTTAGATTATTACATAACCAACAAGGCCTTTACAAAACCATTTTCCAACCATTCATATCCATTAGGCCAATGCCTTAGTTCAAAGCACCATTTAACATGTGACTAGTTTATTCTCTTAGGCATTTTCACAAATACTTTGAGGGCATACCTTTTCCATGTCCAAAACCAAAGTAAAAACCAACAAGTTTAGGGCTACCCATGACCCATTTGTTAAACCACAATTACTAAGCACCCACATGTGCAAACCATCAAAAGCATGTATATACACAAGTTAAGCCAAGAGTAAACAATACTCAATCATATGCAACAAAACCCTCAACGTTGATTTTCGAAACCACCATTTATGAATCATAAACAAGCTTTAAAACACATGATATTTATGAACTAACAATGAGGGAAGAGTCATATGCCTTATTCACGAAGATTCGCAGAAGAAACTTGACTCTTGATCCTCTAGATGAACACATTTGAAGAACACTAGCCCAAATTTTCTTGAGAGAGTTTAGAGAGGATTTTCATGTGTTTTGATCTTTCAAAGTATGTTATGAGAGTCCATAATATGTTTTAAGATGTAGGGACTTAAGTGTTTTAGGATGGAAAATGTCCAAAATGTCCTCAGCTTAAAAGCTGAGAAAGGCCACAGGAAGGTACGCTCCCCTCCTTGACTCGTACACAGCCATACGAGTGGTGCATACCATTCGTACCATAGGTATCAAGTTACACTCAATACTGTCCAACATACGAGTCCCTAGACCAAATCGTACCAAATCACACATTTAGTACCCCCTAACCCATACCCTCGGTAGAATTCTATAGACTAAACTTAGGTTATCATACAATTTAGTAACATACCACTTTTACCCTAACATATGACTAGTAAGATGCCTAATCATAACTTTGACAGAATGCAACCAAACCATACTGATTATCATACTAGTGGAGGGAACCTAACCAGTACCACATTATACAACTAGTATGCACAAGCCGCATGATGTCCAAATTGCTCAACTTAGGAAGTTTTCTAAGGGTCCAAAGCCAAGGTGTTTCAATTCCCCCTCACTAGGATAATTCATCCTCAAGTGACAAGTAAGGGAAGCGCAAGCACGAGTTAACACATTATTACACACCAATTAACCTTTAACCAAGTTAGAAATCAATAACATAAAATAAGGGTATTAAGAACAACACATACCTCAAGCACGATTTCCAAAATAGGGAACAAATGCGGATACTTGGACTTCATGTCCTCTTCCGCTTCTCAAGTAGCTTCCTCAACCTTATGGTTCCTCCAAAAAACCTTTACCGAAGACACATCCTTTATTTGTAATCGACGAACTTTACAATCAAAGATCTAAACTAGGACCATCGCACAAAATAAGGAATACGAGATACCCAACCCTTTTAAAGGAACAACCGATGAAAGATCACCTACACATTTTCTCAACATAGAGACATGGAAAACCGGATGAAAAGAGCTCAAACTAGGAGGCAAATCTAACTCATAAGCAATATTTCCATCCCTCATCAAAACCAAGTACAGGCCGATATAATGAGGGCTTAACTTTCCCTTCTTACTAAATCGTATTACTCCCTTCATAGGAGATACCTTAAAGAATACCCAATCGCCAACCTTGAACTCCAACTCCCTATGCCTCACATTCGCATAAGAATTTTGGTGACTTTGAGCGGCTTTCAATCTATCATGAATCACCTTCACCTTCTCTAAGTCATGGTGAACCAAATCAGGGCCAAACAACTTACCCTCGCCAACCTCATACCACCCAATATGAGAATGACATCTCCTACCATACAATGCTTCAAAAGCATACATACCATTGCTATAGTGATAACTATTATTATAGGAAAATTTAATCAAAGAAAAATGGTTGAACCAACTACCACCATAGTCAATCATGCCAGCACAAAGCATAACTTCCAATGTCTAAATGGTCCTCTCCAATTGTCCATCCAACTGCAGGTGGAAACGGTACTAAGGCGCACCTTAGTTCCCAAGCCTTTATAAAATGACTTCAAAAAGTGTGATGAGAATGGAGTACCACGATCTAAAATGATAGCAATAGGATCACCATGCAACTAGATAATCTCTGCAAGATACAACATAGCATAATTGTCTACCGAATAAATAGTCCTCACTGGTAAGAAGTGAGCGGACATCATCATCCTATCCATAATGACCCAAATCAAATTAGACTGATTCCAAGACTGAGAAAGACCGGTAATGAAATCCATATTAATCACCTCTCACTTCTATTCGGGTAACTCTATATCTTGGTAAAACCCCTCAAGTCTCATGTGCTCAACTTTCACTTTTTGACACATAATCCAAAAAGCCACATAGTTAGCCACATCGTTCTTCATATTATTCCATCAATAAAACTCCTTAAGATCAAGATACATCTTCGTACAACCAAGATGAATAGCATAACGAGATACATGCACTATGGACAAAATATTTTCCCTCAATCCATCAACATCAAGAACACATAACATGCCTTGTTACCTCAAGATGCCAACACTACCTAATGCAAAGTCAATGACTTTTTGTTGACCCACAATCCTCTTAATCTTCATCAAATCAGTATCCGATATTTGCTTTTCCTTTATCTCAACAACAAGAGACGGAAGTGATACCTGATGCATAAATACACCACGATCCTCAGAATCCATAAGACAAACTCCAAGACTTGCCAAAAGGTGAATTTCCTTATCTAACTCCCACTTATCCTAATCCGCATGAGCTAGACTCCCCAGGGATAACCTGATAAGAGCATCAGAAACTATGTTAGCATTACCTAGATGGTAATGGGGACTCATATCGTAGTCCTTCAGAAATTTATGCCAGCTCTTTTGCCTGATATTTAACTCTTTCTGAGTAAACACATACTGTAGGCTCTTATGATCAAAAAAGATGTCTACATGAATACCATAGAGATAGTAACACCAACCTTCAACGGAAATACCACAGCTAACAATTCCAAGTCATGAGTAGGGTAGTTCCTCTCATGAATTTTCAATTGCCTAGAAGTATAAGCGACCACCCTACCATTTTGCATCAACCATAGCCAAGCCCAACACGAGAAGCATCACAATACACTACGAAGCCATCATTACCCTCGGGCAGGGTCAAAATTAGAGCTCAAGACAACTTATCCTTCAACTACTCAAAACTACCCTCACACGAATAGGACCATGAGAACCTCACCTTTTTCTGGGTCAACATAGTCAATGGGGAAGCTATAGTTGAAAAACTTTCCACAAATCTCATATAGTAACTGGCTAAACCCAAGAAGCTCTGGATATCGATTGGAGTCACTAGTCTAGGCCACTTCTTAACCACTACAACCTTTTGTGGATCCACTATGATCCCTTTAGTAGAGATGACATGACTAAGAAAAGTCACAGCCTTCAACCAAAACTGACTCTTTGAGAACCTGGCATACAAACGTTGATCCTTTAAGGTCTGCAACACAGCACGAAGGTAATCGATATGATCCGCATTATTCTTAGCATAGACCAATATTTCATCAATGAAGACAATGACAAACAAATCCAAAAACTGACGGAAAATCCTACTCATCAAATCCATAAATGTCGTCAGGGCATTAGTCAACCCAAAATACATAACTAGAAACTTATTATGACCATGAGGGGTCCTGAAGGCAGTCTTAGGGATATCCACTTCCCTAATCGTAAGCTAATGATAACCCGACCTAAGATATATCTTGGAAAAACACTTTATACCTTAAAGCTAATCAAACAAATCATCGATCCTAGGAAGAGGATACTTATTCTTTATAGTCACCTTATTCAAATGATGATAATCAATGCATATCTGAAGGGAACCATCATTCTTATGCACGAACAACACCGGATCAACCCAAAGAGACACACTAGGATGAATGAAACCTTTATCTAAGAGGTCTTTCAATTGCTTCTTTAAGCTTTTTCAACTCAGTCAGAGCAATTCCATAAGAAGGGATAAAGATAGAACGAGTGTCCGAAACAAGATCAATCCCGAAATCAATTTCTCTATAGGGAGGAACACCAGGAAGATCGTCAGAGAAAACCTCAAAAACTTATTAACCAGCGACAGATTCTAGAGAAGGAGCTTCCGAGTTAAAAATCTTTAACCCAGACCAAATGATACAAACACCCTTTGGAAATCAACTTTCAAGCTTTAAGATATGAGATGAACCTTCTCTTAGGCACTAAAGAACCCCCTTCCCATACAATGACCGGATCATTAGGGAATTTAAACATGACCGTACAAGTCCGACAATCTAAGAAAGCATAGCACAAATACAACCAATCTATTCCCAATATGACATCAAAGTCAACCATATATAACTTTATCAAATCCATAAGAGTTTCTCTACCACTAACAAATACCACATACCCCTATAGACTCTTTTAGAAATAACAGAGTCACCTACTAGGGTAGAAATATAAAAAGGGTCTGAAATACACTCGGGACCAAAACCAAAATGCACAACCATAAACAGGGTCACATAAAAAAGAGTGGACCCTGGATCAAGTAAGCACTACATATCACAAGAGAAAAGTTTCAACATACTAGTAACCATATCGTGAGATGCCTCAGAATCCTAGCGAGACACGAGAGCATACAACCAATTTCGGTCAGTGCTAGTACTAGAAGCAGAAATAGATGCAGAAACAGCACCCTTTATTGCAAGAGCAGATGAAGAAGAAACTGGGACCTAGTTATCCCCAAAAGCCATTCTAACACGACAATCACACTACATATAACTAAGATGACCATAATAAAAATATTTGTTCTTTTCTTTTTCATAGAACCCATGGTGAGACCGCCCACAAAATTTATATGGAGGGTAGCATGGAGCTGCCTGAGCCCCACTAGCTTGTGATTGAGCACCCTATGCTCAGGATTCACCAACATGCTTAGACTAACAATCTCTCGATGGATTCGAGTAAGAGCACTAGCATGGAGAAAGAACCAGAATTCCCTCACTTTTTTTTTTGCCACTTACCACCATCTCTACCACTCTACTCAGAAGACTTAAATTTCTTTCCTTGTCTCTCACTATACTCAGCCTGCTTCTTTTTTTCTTCCTCCACTTGTTGCATGTACACCAGCAACCTATTAATGACCATGTCTTTGATTAACAAGGTAGCCTTACTCTTAAGGATCAACTATCGAGACAATCCCGAAGCAAACTTATTGTATTTTATCCCTAATGCTAGAAACCTACTCAGGAGCATACCTAGACATCTGATGAAATTTTAAGGCATACTCCTTGACAGACATTCTACCTTGCCTCAAATTCACAAACTCTTTTGCTTTTTCCTCCCAAAACTCTTAAGGGAAAAAATAGTCCAAAAATGAACTAGAGAAGTCCTCCTATAAGGCAAAACTAATATCTTTTCCCCTTGATTATTCCCATTCTTCGTACCACTAGAGCGTCATATCATTCAATAGATAGGTTGCGAATCAATAACATCAACCTCCAAAGCATGCATAATCTAGAAGATCTTCTCTATTTCATCAATGAAATTGTGAGAATCCTCCTCAACCTTTGTACCAGTTAACATAGGAGGATGCAACCTCATGAACTAGCCAACCCTTGTAGCCTCGAAAGAAGGAGTAACAGGAATACCACACTCAGACTAAAAAGTTAGCAGCTAAGTTAAGAAGTTAATAGAGTAATGCAACTCAACATTAGTAGTCTCTCCTTGTGGCGACTGATTATGAGTATCGCCTTCAGGAGTAGGGTCGGTAGGGAAAAGTATATCCCCACTAGGGCAGTCAGATGCGTGACCCTTGACCAGGTTTGGACTCCAAAGTTAGAGCGTGTCCCATCAATATTGTCCCCAGTTAGGATAGAGAAGTTTTCATGAACATGAGATCTTTTTGGAGGCATGATCTAAAAGACAAGAAAACAAAAATTAGAATAATCCAAGATATTAGACTCTATAGCTCAAAATTAGACAATAAGAAAGTGAAACATTCCTAAATATCTCATAGCCTCTCTCTTATAAGTGTGGTGCGCTACATACATATAAAAGAGACTCTACTCGACATCGCTTTGTAGACTCTTAATTAACGATGAACCTAGGTCTCTGATACCAATCTTGACTCAACCCAAACCAGGGCCTTGTCGGATTGGGCATCTCAAGCCTAACAAGGACTAGAAATCACCCCGCTACAAAATTCATCCAACCAACATATACCCTGAGTCAAATAAATTCCGAACATATAACAAGATAAAGTATTAGCAACACAAAGACTTTGGGATAGGTCCAAGACCATGACGAACCCAAACAAGTCTAACCATTTAATGTCTAACCAACAACCATAACAAAACTAAAATAATAACCAAGTCCATATCAATACCATAACATACCCAAGTCCACAGTTTGTCCATATAAAGCCTCTAAAAAAGAATCCAAGAAATATCTAGTCGGGAAAAGCCCCCGATCATAGACTAAACCGATAACCAAGTCTAAACCAATAAAGATATAAGAAAACTCAAGGCAGGAAATAGAGCCTTCCAGAGTAAGAAATCTTACCATATAAAGTTAACATAAGTTGTTCCCGAGTCCAATCAAGGAGCAGGAGGTGTAGAATGACCAACACCTACTTCGCGTGGTGATACTATATCAAACATAATTAGCAGTTGAAGAACTAGCATGTAACTCAAGGATACAGATAAAATAGTGCCAATAGTTCAAAACCAATCATCCAATACATATAACCAATGCAATACATACATAGACATATATACCATACTGGATAGGGAACCAGATTATCATGAACTTTTAAAACATTAACCTGTGCTGTGTAGCATGGCTATCAAAGAACAATGCACCTACAGGCTATATGGGTCCAGCTCTTTGCTAGCTGGAAAGGCCCCAATGCATGTAGCCACAAGAACTAGAGAATATCCAAAATCGTATATACCTATATTGGGGACATAAACCTCCTAGCATAATCAAGGTGACTTAACCACTAATACATGTATTATGGGGGACTTGAATCTCCTATTCACATATTTATTCAGGGGACTCAAACAACCCAATTACAAAGACACCTGCACCGACTAGTGTGATTTCCAGTGTTAGTCCTTCAGACTCCACTTTCATTGCCCGGCTACATATCCCACTTTTAAATCCTAATTTGAAACCACCATTTCAAATATACAACCATTAAGCCAATTCCTTACCAAAGGCACTTCGTTGGTATCATCATACCAATACCGCTTGCAAGCGTACCACATGTCATTACCATTATCAATTAATAAACAATTCATTTGACTTTACGACTCGAACCCATTGTATAACAAAGACTCTAGTTCAATTCAATGTTTAGGGACTCAAACCCATTATCTAAAAAAAACATAAATCAAGTGAATATTTAGGGACTCAAACCCATTTAACAAATTAAACCACCAAGGTTACCATTTAGATCATTACATGGCCAAAAATTCCTTTACAAAACTATTTACCAACCATTATTATCCATTAGGCTAATGCCTTAGTTCAAAGGACCATTTAACATGTGACTAGTTTATTCTCTTAGGCATTTCCACAAATACTTTGAGGGCATACCTTTACCAAGTCCAAAACCAAAGTAAAAAACCAACAAGTTTAGGGTTACCCATGACCCATTTGTTAAACCACAATTAACAAGCACCCACATGTGCAAACCACTATCAAAACCATTTATAAAAACAAGTTAAGCCAAGAGTAAACAATACTCAATCATATGCAACAAAATCCTCAACATTGATTTTCAAAAACACCATTTAAGAATCAAAAACAAGATTTAAAACACATTATATTTATGAACTAACAGTAAGGGAAGAGTCACATGCCTTATTCATGAAGATTCACTGAAGAAACTTGATTCTTGAGCCTCTAGATGAACACTTTTGAAGAAACCTAGCCCAAATTTTCTTGATTTTAGAAAGGATTTTGATTTGTTTAGATCTTTCAATGTACGTTATAAGAGGAAACAATATGTTTTAAGATGTGGGGACTTATGGGTTTTGGGGTGGGAAATATCCAAAATGTCCTCAGCTTAAAAGTTGAGAAAGGTCGCAGGAGGGTACGACCCCCCCTCCCTAACTCATACACAACCATACGAGTGGTACACACCACTCGTACCATAGTCATCAAGTTGGACTCCAACACTGTCCAACATAAATGTTCCTAGACCAAATTGTACCCAATCATATGATTAGTACCTCTAACCCATACCTTGGACATAATTATCCAGACTAAACTTAGGGCATCATATGATTTAGTAACATATCACTCATACCCTAACTTACGACTAGTAAGATGCCTAATCATACCTTGGACAAAATACAACCAAACTATATTTATTAACATATGAGTGGAGGGACCCTAAACCGTACCATATTATACAACTAGTATGCATAAGTCGTATGATGTCCAGAATGATCAACTTAGGAAATTTTCTAAGGGTCCCAAGCCAAGGTGTTTCAATTGATAATCATCGCTTATGTGCAATTATAACGTTGTAAATGCTGAGAATGGATATTTTAGTGACAATGAAGACTCACCAAGACCAAAACACAATTTCATACCACCAGAAGAAGATGGCGTGGTTAATGTTGAATAATTTTAGTTTTGTTGGTTATGTACAATTTTGAAGTTGCCCTTTTTGGTTATTAAAAAGTTAAAAATACATTTACTTATAATATTGGATTGTTGATAAAGAAAAATACTGTGTTTTGAAGACAAATTATTTCTAATCCAGGAGTTCTATTTAGCTATTTCCTTCTATGAATCAGTTCTATTATAATTTGTATCAAACAAAGGCATAATTAAAAAATAAACTTATGAGATACATTACTAAACTATGAATTAACATACAATTATGTATTTTCTATATAAATGCAACAAGTTAAATTAAACTTGACTAATGTATCTTTATGTATAGTTACAAATGTATGTACACTTGTTCCCTATGTCTACATTCAGAATCTACATAAAGTAAGATGAGTTATATACAAGCAAATATAGTTATGTTTCAAATGTGTTGAATTAATTTGTGTACCTCAAATATACCATGTATTTCATGTCATATCGAACTATTTATTAGAAATAAATATTTTTTAATGTAAAACAAATATGTATTAAAGACAAATGTAATTAATTAGTTCATTACATTATAATTCTATAGAGAGATGTTTATAGTTGAAAAAAAATTATGTATCTGATATTTGGAAAAAAGTGGGATGATAATTGAACTCATTAAACAATCAGTTATCTAATTTTGGTATATTATCATCTTAATGTAAGACAATTTAACATATCTAATGATATGTTCGATGTAAGGCTAACAATCATTATATTCTTACAAATATTATTCATTAAAGTCTCAAAACTAGCAATAACTTCATAAATAATGATGTTTAAATAATAAAACAAATTAATAAACTACTAAAGAGTAATCTATCTTAATTTGATGCAGACCACAAGATCTCTCCTATTCTGAAAAGAAATTACAAGTACATCTGTTCTGACCATCATAACCATATCACCCATAACAATTATTGTTCGATGTAAGAGTTTCACTTAATTTCTTGTGCCTTCTTTCTTTGGCCTTCCTGGTGGTCTTTTGTATTTTGTGGTATCACAACTTCATCTTGAATTTTCTGTGACATAATTCAATCTTTTCTATCTGGCATTGAAAACATCGACACTTCATATGTCTTCACTAAAGTTTCTGGATGGTAATAATCATAGCAAAAAGGCTTCATATCAACTGCATTCTTGCTTTTTGGAACTACTATCGAGTGTTGACATGTTATCTCGTTCACTAGAATCTTCCGCAACTGTAAGTTCTACTATCTAGACATATAATGTACTTTTTCCTGTCATCATAAACAGAGTACTCATATGGTGACGAAGCATTAACCAATCAAAAAAGAATAATGTGTTAACATGATGTTATATGTATCTGTCACGACCAAATTTCTCAAGTCATGATGGTTCCTACCATAACCCACCAGTAGACAAGACAACCCCGTAGTCTAAAATGGCTAGTAACATATTACCCAAATATACATAGAAAGGAATTCGGAATAGATAGGTTTGGAGAATCAATTACATAATAAAGTCCCAAAATATGGTGGTATCAGTACAAGAGCTTCTAACATAATAAGATTACAAAAGTAAAATACCAAAGAGTACACTGATATAACTTATCTCAAAATACAATATAGAGACTAGTCTAATACATAAGAGGGAGGTAAGTAATACTCCAAACGTCAGGAGCTCACTCTAAGTCATTGAATCATGGTTGCTCCACATGATGCAAACATCAACGGAGATAACCCGTACTATGATCTAGAGGTTGTAGAAGTGTAGTATGAGTACCAAACTATTGGTACTCAGTAGGAAAATTCCAACTAAGCTCCAACGATAAAGTAGATATATACAACATATAAATAGAATGGAAAACTACATCCAAATATCCATCCATAATATAAGACAGCCAGTGAGATAATAAGGATAAATTTTCCTATTCATGTCTAAGAGACTAACATTTTAAGGCTAAGGAAATAGTAAAAATGCACTATTTTATTCTAGCCATACTTTGGAATCTCAACACTATACCATAGCTATATATAGTTACATATGTAATATAGCTACATATAGAGAAGTGTGCATCTATATGTATGTATGTATATACATATACATAAGTACATAAGCAAGGTCTACTCAAAGTACAACCTAAGTCACTAGACTAGATATTTAAGACCTCATAATCATAGCGGGAGCTAGTGCTAGAATACTCAGGGTTCTAATCCATATCAAGTCATCAGCTATTTTTGAATATTAATATAATCATAAGATAAAGAGGTCAGAATCATACCTGATATCTCAATACCCAATTAATGACCAATCTATCATAAACTAGACATAATAATGATCATAATAATGATAATAACAATTATAATAATAATGTCAATAATAATGTGACTAATCATATAGTTCAAACAACCAAATGCCAAATCGAGCCTATGTGTACCTCCACCGCCCAAGGCTCAAAAGGTTCAATCAACATACAATAACAAAAGATATAGGCATCACCCATATCTCTGCAACTCTCCCATATGAGCTGATAGATATAAGCGCATACTGGTGATAGGCGATGCGTATGTAAGAATGAATGCAATAGAATGCACAATAAAACATCATCATCATCATAACTTTCGGCATCCTCATCACCATGATCATCATCATCATAATCATCCTCCGGCCATGTCGGGTATATATATATATATATATATTTGTCGTACATAAGGCTAGCTTGAATCAAACCGATAGATATGCATATAGACACATAAATATAATCATCCTCCAGCCCTGACGAGTATCATTACATCATCATAATATCCTCCGGCTTTGTCGGGTATTAGCGCATCATCATAATATTCTCCGTCTTTGTCGGATATCATCGCATCATCATAATATCCTCCAACCTTGCCGAGTATCATCAGATCATCATAATATCCAAATGCAATTTCAATAATAGACAGCGAGCCCCACGAGGGGTAAAGTAAAGTGCAAGTCCCGCAAGGACTAAAGTAAAAAAAAAGCCCAAGAGGGCTAAAGTAAATAAATATGAAAAAGAAAGCAAGGTAGAGTATATTTCCATAATTCATCATTTATCATCAATATCACATTATCAGTAGGCATATATACATAACATGAATACTATAACTTTTATTAGGTTTTACCCGGAATTTATATTATCAATCCAACATCTTCTTTCATCCCATACTGGAGAGATCGGTATCGAGATATAATAGGTGCACGGGCTCAAGTCATAGCTAAAAAAGTGTAAATTCATAAGTTTAATGCCTGGAATGAACTTCGAGACTAAATCATTACAAAGTGTAGAAAGGGTCAGAATCTCTCATGATCGAAGTAATTAGTGATATCAAATCATAGACTAGAATCTATCTCGGTCAAATCTTTAAAACATCATTATCAATTTCTTTTACATATAAGTTATTCATTAAAATAAGTGTTTATTACTATGAAGAAAGCCATTCTTAAGATAGAAAGTGGATTTAACCCTTAGTTAGAGAAAATGATAATTATATTTTAATTTAACGGGAATCATATCAATCATTGATGCAACGATCATGAATGTACCAAATATATGCATGCCATCACCAGTATTCATGCAATAGAACTATAAGTATTAATATATTAATAAACTACAATCACATCCTCTACAAGGATTGTCAATTCCCAGATAGTCAACTCATATCATAACATGGCCTTGGGTCCAATAATGTGTCCGAAACAATTATGACTTTTGGTCCACATACATATTCAGAACCCATATTAAAATCATATTCATACATCATTTCATATTTATAAGTTGTAGCATATTCACGAGGCCTAACATTTTTATAAGTAATAAAGCATATCTATAATCGTCTCACACATAGGAGGCACTCATATCGAGGAGGCATAATGCATCAATAAAGCATAACTCATAACTATGAGGTTTATCATATCTATAATACATCTCAAATCTATAGGTCATATATCATGACTATGAGGGATATCATCTTTATAGGCCAAATATCATATCTAAGAGCAAATAACATCTCTAAAGGCCATTAATCAAAATTTAAGAAAAGTCATCACAATATACTAAGCCATGAAGTAAACTTATTCTAAAGGCTCAATACTCTCAACTATGCCTAACATCTATAACTAAATCCATAAGGCTAACGTAAGTCTTAGCCTAAGGTGGGTTTGAGAAACCACTTCTTATCCTCAATGTCCATATTCAAGAAATTTATACCCTAAACTAGGTTGTGGTATTTAGTTCAACTTCTAGATATCAAGTAAGCCATAACCAATCCTAAGATAGGAATTTCATCTAAAAATAAGGGGATTTGAGTCAACTCTACTCAAATTATGGTTTCAAGATCACTAGACTAGCCAACTAAGGTTAATCATACTAACCATAATTCTAACACCTACACCACATCCCAAACCTAGCATCATATCATATCCATGCTACAAATTAGTCCAAACTAAGGAGAAGGCAATAGGGACCTAAAAAGTAGTAAGCATTTCACCTTACGCGTTAAAATCCTCATCTAAACCTCAAACTTCAATATTCAATACTAAGTCACTCTACCCATATTCAACTTAACATTCATATTCACACGCAATGTATAAAACGCATTATCTTACAAAGAAGAGTAGACAAAATCCTACCTCAAGTCGAACTACAAATCTTTACATTATTCACCAAATGTCCATCTTCACTTCATAATCCCAAAATTCCATCACACTATCAAAATCATAATCTACTCATCAATATGAGAGTAATGATACCCATAGTGCACCATTGTGCTTCAGGTCCAAAAACAATACCAAAAACCCCAAGTGTGTCCTACTTATAAAAAATATATTTTCAAGGTCAATCCAACATTCACACATGAATAAGGAATCATAATCCTCAATAAATGGGTGAAAATCAAGCTCATTTAGGGCTAAAATCAAGTCCTCAAGCTATTTGGAGTTTTGATAAAAAAATTCAAGAAATTCAAGCATAAATTTGAAGGATTCTTACCTTAAATCCAAAGATATTCACAATAAAAGATGTTAATAAGATCCCAAGTAACCCCAAATACTCAATTTGAAGTCATCATACCCATTTAGGATTTTTAGGTCTCAAGGATGAAGAGAAAATAACCAAAATTGTGATATTAGGGTTTATTTATAGCCCTTTCAAGTAAAGATATGTTGTTATCGCCATCTCTTGGATCATGATATCCATAGGAAAATTTCCATACACCTTGTGAGATCACCATATAGCAATTATAATGGCCCTTGTGCGATCGCAATGCACCAGCATCAGCAAACTTGGAAAATTTTCCAAGTTTTCAATAATATCTCGAGACTCATTCGGAATTCAATTTTCATAAATGAACAATGTAATCATACTAAATTTGATGTTTTGGATACAATGGAAAAGTTGAATTTCCCATACGAGGTCGTTTAGACCAAATGTGGGTACCACTCCAAATTACCAATTTTTCAACTTTTTGACCAATAGATCGAAATAAGCTCGGGTGCATTAGGACCTGAATCAAAGGTCTAACTAATCTAAAATAGATATTTTGGAGCTATTAGCATAGTCAGAATATGTATGTAAGATTATTTTACTGAACTTTTTACTTGGTGGCTGTTTGGAACTAATGAAGACTTCTAAACAAGGAATTGGCTCTAAAAACTAAACGAACTATCTGATAATCGAACTGTCAATACCAACAAGTCATTAATGACTTGGGGAATCTATGTAAAAGATCTAGTAGCATAAATAAGTAAAAATATAAAAAATGACCTGAAGGATCATTACAATATCTCTTGTTAACACAGTTTTGTATATCTTGTAAACTCTTATGGATTTATGTGTATCTCACAACTACAAAAATCAAACACTGATTCACAGTCAGTTAAACCATGAAAAAGACATATTGTAAGTATGTAGCCTAAAAAAGTAAACAAAATAACTAGCCTTCAACAGAAAAGATTTTAAAGTATTTAGCTGAAGAATATTTTTTAATCTTTTACCCAATGATATTTTTATATGATGCTCTTTCTCTATTTTTCAGTTTCAAGATTCAAATAGTATTCTTATTTGTTTTAGAAAATTTAAGATAGGCAATTCACGTGCCTCAATCAGTTTTCCATTTGTACACTCGGCTATATTTGAAGTCATCATTCTGCCTCGATTAACTAGTGTGTACACTTGTTCCCACTTATTATATACAATAATATTAAGATATGACTTCACTCTTTGATCCACCTTGCCAACCTAATTCATTAAAAACTCAAAATCTTCTTATTTGTAATCCTTTTTCATTACATAGAAAATATCGTTAAGTCTGTCTTTGCTCTTTCTAAAGTTTGTGCAGACATTCTTCTATAAATGTTAAATGCATGAAAGATGTGGAATATTGTGATACACAATACTAACAACCTTCATTATGCTTTTGTTACGATCAGATACAGAGCACATATTTTATGCTCTTCAAATTTACTTTTAAACTGCTAAAAAAACAAATCCATGAACTATCATTTTTTGAGTCTACAACACCATATACGATTGGAAATATGCATCTTAAAGTTAGAAAATAAATCTATTATATATTTCTACAGCTGAAATCAGTCAACATAAATAGATAAATAGGGTATTGAAATTGAATTTCGCATTAAATTTGAAACATCTCATTTCAAGTACCTACACCAGAAAAAGTGCTTGTCGAGAGAAATATTTTTTTATATGCTCCTCCCAAAGGTGCCCCATCCACTACAACTACTGCCTTGCAAAACAAAAATTCGCTCAATAGTGGTTGTAATATGATGAACAGATACATAAACGTATTATCTTCAGATTTATGCATTCTAATATGCGATCCGTGATACACTGAATTTAGCATAAATATATATATATATATATATATGTATCTTGGCATTTGACAGTAACCGTTAGTCGGTTTTTTCCTTAGCATCTCAACTGCATATTTTTTGGCCCTCCATGCTTTTTGGTAATTAATGTCGACACCAAAGCATATTTAATATCTTTACTTATCTCAATTGGTGTGTGTATTCTCTTATGATTGACTAGTTTTGAAGTTGTAAAATCATTAACAAATGAAATGGTAGCTTGTGTGAACATTTTATCTTTCAAAGGGCAGGTATGTACATCATAAAACACCATAACTTTGAAGAGTTCCAAAGCCTTTCGCCATGACACCTTAAAAATCCAACTAAAATCCACGAATAATATTTTAAGACATAGCTGTAAATGAAAAAAAAATTGCCATATTTGGATCAAAATATATATTAACAAATGTATCACTAATTAATGAACACGTGACGTTTTGTGACATTTAACATTATTTAGAATTTTCACTTTAATGCTAGCTAAAAGTCTCTCATGGATTTTTCCGCAAAACTACCATAATTTTTCTAAATGTACTCTAGCCAATATATTATATATCTCATACTAATAATTTTAGCTTAAAATGTACCTCAGTAATTACAATTATATAGCTAAATATCATGTTGTTGTAACAAGTGAGATACATAATAATATAACATGAGATACATAATTCTCTCTTATGCGTTAAACACCAAAATACCTTTATTTGTCGGATCTTTTGACTTTAAAATTAAAAGAATGATCAATGACAAACTTTGACAATATAGAAACTAGTGTTTTTTTTCCTTGTAAATTTGACCTTCCTTAACGACTGAATTGTTCAATCTAAAACTATTTTGTTCACCTTAATGTCAACTAAAGACGAAGGCTCAGAAATATCAGAATTAACAAGAGCTAATTCTACTCCTTCAGTATAAGTCGACTCTAAACACATAACTTCTCCACTTTCACCCTCAAACAACATCTTCCTTTCATTGTTATCAATTGTAGTGATGCACAGTGGATACATCCCAAAACCTGATACCTTTTTCTTAACCTTGATATATAGCTTCAGCCCCATATCATTATGAATAAACAATGAATCTGAATCTCCAATGATAATGCATCACGCTTGAAATTTTTTCCTCGTTTCATCAATTTCAAGTTCTGCTACAACGGCAAAAAATAATTTTCATATGTTACATGTTCGCCGATTACAATGTCATCACTCCTATATCCTTCGTACTTAACATCAGTAACTCAAACACTGAAATGTTGTAATAACACAGAGATATTCATTGAGAATCATTAAACCAAAAAATCATAGTAAAAAAAATAGAGAAAAGAAGAGAAGAATGACTCTGCAAGATGAATGGGGAGAAGAATATTTTGAAAATATGCAATATTAAACTGATTATGTTTTTCTTGGGATATTGGATTGTTAATTAGAAGATTTGAAGAGTAATTTACTCCTAAATTGCATTAATTTTAGTTTCTTTCCTTAATTAGCATTTATTAGTTTCTTAACAGGATGTATCACCAGTCATGTATCTCGTATAATTGTATGTATCTAAAAAAATAAAAATAAAAATTAAATTTTGATAAAAGTTGGGATATGGTGTAATTATGGATAAACTAGTAGGGATTTCTGTAAATTTTACTAAAAATAATAGTAATTTTTTGAAGTTGGTGTTGTGTTTGATCATCAATATAAATTGGAATTGTTTTTGAAATTTTGTAATAGAAATATGAGGGAAATTTTGTTTTTCACTTTATATAAAATAATTTTCATTAAAGTGAAACAATTCTTATGGTCTAACACTACTATTTTCACTAAAATAAATAATTTATCGAAAAAATAAAAAAATTCTTGTGGTCAAACACCTACTATGAATATAGAGAATGAATATCTCTTACACATAAAATGAAAATCTTTTATAAAAAAATACAAAGCTAAAAAGAATTTGTAAAGGGAATAAAAAAGGCATAATACATAAACAGGACCTTTAACTTGACACCAATTATAACTATGACCTTTAACTTTACCAATGCACAAGTAGGCCCTTTAACTATACGAAAGTTGAACAAAAAAAACTCCAATTCTACCTGAAAAAAAATGTGTATACACTCAAAACCACGCGCGTCAGAGTTAAAATTTGAGCCTCCCAAGGATAAAAAGTTCTTAAATGACTATTATTCCCTTAGTAAATCCTTTTTATATACACCCTCCTTTTACAAATCAAATTTCCACTTTATTCTCTTTATTATTTTCTCCAACAACTCTCTCCTATTATTTTTTCACTATTTTCAGCTCATTAATAGATGAAAATGGCATCTAATTTCTTTTGTCATTGTGTAAAAAGAGCAATATTGAAGATTTCTTTATCTGTAAACAACCCAAGTCGTTGGTTTCTTGGATATGAAGATGGTCGGGTAAGGTTGCATTGTAGATAAGTTTTTCTTTGTCTAAAAGCTACTACTATTCAAGATTAGATTTTTATGGTTTTTTGTTCTTCTTAAACAGGTTGGATTCAAGTTTTTTAGATGGTATGATGTTGATTATCCTGAACATACTAGAATTGTTATTTCAAGATTACAAAAATGGATAAAAAACATGATGAAGAAAAGGAGAAAATTAGGAGAAAGCATCAAGTTTTATTGATCATTGTGATACTATCTTGGATTTACAAAGATTTATTTATGTAGTAACTATTATATAATGGGTTAATTGTTTACAACTTTTTTTTATAAATGGGTTCAAAAACGCCAACTTATATAAAGAAGACTTTTGGATATTTGTGCAAATGGGTTCAAATATAGTTTTTTGTACATCTATTGAGTGCAAAAGATGTTAACAAGGAAATTCTAACTCATTGGCATGTCCATTTTGGACATTTAACTTTAATTAGCATTGCATAGAAAAAACATAATGTAAATAGTACAAGATCAATAAGAGGGGTTAAGTAAATCAAACTAGTTGTTAATAACATTCTAGTTGATAAACTAATGCTACTTAGTTACCTCAAATGCTCAATTGGAAAAACAACATATCACTTTCTTATTGCTTTAAAAATTGATACGTTAAAGGAGATATAAGAGGGTGATTGCAAGGTGAAACTAGTACGAATCACCTTGAAATCTGTATTTTTGGAATGCCCCAGCTCGATTTAATTCTGAAAGAGTTTGTTAAACTGGTTCATTGGTATGAATCTATAGATTACCTCCAAAAAATTTATAAGACCTTATAAGATCTTAGCTCGTTTCAGCTCACTCTTACATGTTAAAGGGGTCCAAGACTTAGAAAATTTCACTAAGTGTTAAAACTTAGTCATTTTTAAAGCCCCTTAAACTTCAATGATTTTAATTCCGACCTTTCTAGACTTAGAACGCTAATTTTTAGGTTGATTCATGATCGGGGTGGTCAATAGAATGTCTTGGGATTTGGGACTTCACCCGAATGAATCCCCCCCAGTCTTTGGGATCCATGTCTAATGAGGATCCGCAGGAGTTCCCTGACATGGTTCAAAAGGTAACAGATATTATGGGCGTGACTTCTAGTGAGAGTGCAGAGTTGGTTTCTTACCAGTTGTAGGATGTGGCTCACACCTGGTTTAAGTAGTGGAAGGGGGATAGGGGCGCTGATGAAGGGCCTATAGAGTGGGAAGAGTTTTCTACAACCTTTTTAGAAAGATTCTTTTCTTTGTGCTGGAGTTTATAAATCTAAAGAAGGGTAGTATGAGTGTGAAGGAGTATTCACTTAAGTTTACCTAGTTGGCGAGGTATGTTCCTCATATGGTGTATGATAATCAGTCGAGAATGAGTAAGTTTTGTCGGTCATATCTGATAGCGTGGTAAAGGAGTGTAGGACTATTATGTTATTTAAGGAGATGGACATATCTAGGCTTATGGTCCATGCTCAATAGATTGAGGAGCAGAAGCTTAAGAAAAAAGAGAGAAAGAGAGTAAAAAAAGCCAGAACAAGTAGCTTTAGTTTTTCTCAGCCAAGTCAAAAGGTCATAACCATTCTCAGTTTTGACAGAAGTTTTCAGCCCCAGTTCTATCCTCAGCTAATGCACCAGTACCAAAGTTTAGGAATGACAATCAAGATAGGGCGCAAGGCTCTAAGCCTTAGGGTAGTGTGAACAGTGTTTGTACTAACCCTCTTTGTCAGATATGTGGTAGAAATCATTAGGGTGTGTGCAGAGTTGGCAGTGATGTATGTTTTAGATGTAGAAAGCCAGGCCTCAGGTTCAAAGAATATCGATTAGTTACTCAAAATGGGAGAGAGTCACGCCAACAGGGTCAGTCCAGTCCAGTCCACCATCAGTTCCAGCAGGTCGCCAAATTCAATAGGGCTCCGCTTTCAGTGCCCCCAGTGGTCAATGCCAAAATAGATTGTATGCACTCCAGTCCTGACTTGATCAGAAAAGCTCTCCTAATATGGTTACGGGTACGTTTCAAGTTTTTCACCTTCATGTGTATGCTTTATTAAACCCCGGAGCTTCACTTTCTTTTGTAACCCCTATATAGCTATGAATTTTGGTGTCAGTCCTGAGACTTTAGCGGGAACCCTTCTCAGTGTCCACATCAGTAGATGTCTCTATGGTAGATAGGTAGGTATACAGGAACTGTCCAGTCACAATATCCCCAAAAGTCACTTCAGTTGATCTTGTGGAGTTATAGATGACTAATTTTGATGTCATTCTTGGTATAGATTGGCTCTACTCATGCTATGCTTCAGTTGATTATAGAAATAGAGTTGTTCATTTTCAGTTTCCAAATGAACCAATCCTTGAATGGAGGGGTAGTATTTCAGCGCTTAGGGGTCACCTTGTTTCATACCTTAGAGCAAGAAAAATAATATCCAAAGGGTGTATTTACAATCTTGTCTGAGTCAAAGACTCCCAGTCTTGAGTCAATTTTAGTAGTGAGGGAATTTCCAGATGTGTTCCCAAAAGATCTTTCCGGAGTTCCTCCAAAAGGTAAATTGACTTTGGAATAGACATTCTTCCAGATACCCAACGTATCTCAATTATGCCCTACAGAATGGCTCCCTTGAAGCTTAGGGAGTTAAAATAATAGTTAAAAGATCTCTTAGATAAGGGATTCATCAGGCCCAGTGTTTCCCCATGGGGTGTTCCAGTCCTTTTTGTGGGTAAAAAATATGGTTCTCTTAGAATGTGCATCGATTATCGTTAATTGAACAAAGTCATAATAAAAAATAAGTATCCACTCCCTAGGATTGATGACTTGTTCGATCAACTTTAGGGTGCCAACTACTTCTCTAAGATAGACCTTAGATCCGACTATCATCAGCTCAGAGACAGAGAATGTGATATTTTAAAAATAGCTTTCAAAACTCGATATGGTCACTTTGAATTTCTAGTCATGTCCTTTCGTCTAATGAATGCCCCAACATCTTTCATGGACTTGATGAACAGATTGTTCAAGCAGTACTTAGACATGTTCGTCATAGTGTTCATAGATGACATCCTTGTCTATTCCTGTAATGAAACTGATCATGCAGACCACCTCAGAATAGTCTTATAAACTTTTAGAGCCCATCAGTTGTTCACCAAATTCAGTAACTGTGAGTTCTGGTTAAGATCAGTAGCTTTTCTTGGCCATATTATTTTCGGTGATGGAATTAGAGTTTACCCTCAAAAGACTGAAGCAGTGAGAAACTATCCCAGACCCATTTCTCCATCGGATAACAGGAGTTTCTTAGGTTTGCCCGGCTATTACAGACAGTTTGTTGAAGGCTTTCTATCTATTACATTCCTTATGTCCAGATTGACTCAGAAGAAAGTCAAGTTTCAGTGGTCATATTCTTATGAAAAGAGTTTTCAGGAGTTGAAGACTCGACTCACCTCAGCCCCAGTTTTGACCTTGCCAGATGGTTCAGATGGGTTTTTTGTTTACTGTGATGCTTCTAGAGTTAGTTTGGGTAGCCAGGGGTGACACTACACACTGAATTGCCCACAACACTATTTTTCGGTCATAGCCTATGCCTCTAGATAGCTTAAGCCTCATGAAAGGAATTATCCTACCCATGACCTTGAGTTAGCAACGATTGTTTTTGCCTTTAAAATTTAGCGGCATTATCTGTATGGAGAGCATGTTGATGTGTTCATGGATCAAAAAATCTTGCACTATGTATTTTTGCAGAGAGATTTAAATTTTCGTCATAGAAGGTGGTTAGAATTATTGTAGGACTATGATATGAGTGTTTTGTATCATTCGAGCAAGGCCATTGTAATGACAGATGCCCTTAGTAGATTGTCTGTGGGTAGTATGGATCATGTTGAGAATGATAAGAAGAAGCTAATTCAGGAGGTTCATCAGTTGGCTAAGTTAGGCGTTTATTTGGTTGACTCAGCTGAGGGTAGTGTTTGGGTTCAAAATAGTTCAAAATTCTCTTTGGTTGCCAAAGTGAAATAAAAGCAAGATAGGGATCCCAGTTTAGTGAAGTTGAAGAAGTCAATCAGAGATCAGAAAGTAGAGGCTTTCTCCTAAGGGGGAGATGGTGTGTTGTGTTGCCAGGGTAAACTGTGTGTGCCATGTGTAGATAGCTTAAGGTAGTGAATTCTTGCAGAAGTGCATGGTGTGCATTACTCTATTCACCCAGGAGACACTAAGATGTATCGTGATTAGTGGGAAATCTACTGAGGGAGTGGCATAAAGAGAGATATTGCAGAGTTTGTAGATAAATATTCTAATTGTCAACAGGTTAAGTTTGAGCACCAAAGTCCTAGTGGTATAATGCAGGAGTTCAGCATTCCCATTTGGAAGTGGGAAGAGGTGAACATGGACTTTGTGATAGGGTTGCCTCATACGCGTCATCAGCATGACTCGATTTAGGTTATAGTAGACAGGATGACCAAATTAGCTCATTTTCTGCCAATCCATACTTCTTATTCAGCCGAGGATTATGCCAAGCTCTATATTAGAGAGTTGGTTAAATTGCATAAAGTCACATTGTCCATCATTTCAGATAGAAGAACTCAGTTTACCTCTCATTTTTTGAAGGCATTTCAGAAGGTTCTTGGTACCCAAGTTCATATCAGTACAACCTTTCACCCTTAGAAAGATGGTCAGGCAGAGACGACTATTCCGACCATAGAGGACATGTTGAGAGCTTATGTTATCAACTTTAAAGGAAGTTGGGACGATCACTTACCATTGATTGAGTTCGCTTACAATAACAGTTATTATTTCAGTATTTAAATGGCTCCATTTGAGGCTCTCTATGGGAGGAGATGTTGGTATCTTATTGGCTGGTTTGAGGTAGGTGAGACTGCATTAATAGGGCCAAATTCAATGCTCGATGCTTTGGAGAAAGTTCAGTTGATCAGGAAAAGACTTAAGACAGCCCAAAGCCATCAGAAATCCTATGCAGATATGCATAAGAAAGATCTCGAGTTTGCAGTTGGAGATTTAGTCTATTTGAAAATCTCTCCCATGAAGGGAGTGAAGAGGTTTGGTAAGAAGGGAAATCTCAGTCCCAATTTGTTGGCCCTTTCAGGATTTGATAGGGCACGACCACGAAGATGGATGAGTGAAAGAGTATGTTGACCCGAGACTTGGAGTGTACAAGTAAAGTGTGAAGAAGGACATTCGACACCCTAAAACCTACACTCTTAGGGCGCCTAGTTCTTGACTTTCATTAAGGTAAAGAAGGACTTTTATACTTCAAGACATTACACTCAAAAGACGCCTCAACTTAAGCTTCATTAAGGGCAAGAAGGACTTTTACACTTCAATATATTACACTCAAGAGGTGCCTCAACTTAAGCTTCGTTAAGGGCATTGTGGTCTTTTGATGCCTCTCTTTTAAACTCTATAGGAGCACCCTTCATTAAGTGTATTTTGGTCTTTAAATGTAATAACTATAAATAGATAATTAGGCTTCTATTTTTCACTAGTTGTTGAATGATATTGAAGCATACTTTCTTCTCTTAAGAGAGAGTGCTTCAGTGTAGGGCTTTGAAAATCCATTGTAGTGTACGACTTGGAAAGGTCATTGTAACTAGGGTTAGCTTGAGTGTGGTTGACAATTCGGCTTAGAAACATTGGTGCTTTGGGGTGCTTCGAGTCCCTTTTGTGTAAACGTAAGAGTGTGGTGTTTCAATTACAAACTTAGGTGGGTCTTGGTTGGTGTGTGATACATACCTTGTTTCCTTTGGTATTGTAGTTGTTATGTCTCACTATCCATCTTTATTTTCATGTTCTTATTTTGTGTTGTTGTCTTGAATCCAAATTGTGTCTTGCCTCTTTAATGATTGTTTCTTCTCCATCTCCTTTCTTTAGTTATTTTTTTGGTTTTAGCTTATTTTTTCTTATATCATTTGGTATCAAGAGCCACGTTTAGAGTTGTTCCCATGACTCAAAGCCTTGGATCTAAGAAAATCTCACAAAAAAAGATTCTAGAGTAAAGAAAAATCACAAAAAAGTAGTTTCTTGTGTTGAAGTAGTAGATCCAAAACTTGTAACCTAGATCTACTAATTTTTATTTTGTTTTGTTGGTTTCTAGTGCTAGATCTTTTCTCACTAGCACTATTAGAGTCTAGATCTATGTTTTGAGCAAGATTCGGGTTGTTTTTAGCATTCCACCATTGTTAGACTTGAATTTGAAGGTTTTGAAGGGTGGATTTCATGTGGTATATTGTGGTTTGGACTTTTTGGACTTTATTTTGTGTTATTTGTGCTTGGCTTGGCAAAGGGACCCTAGATCTAAAAGAAAAATTGAATTTGGAGTTCATTTGCTAGTGGTCAAACTTGGTCAACTCTTGAATATACATATTATTTTTCCTCATCTTCATGTCTTGTTGAAGAAAAATATTCAAAAGTGCTTGTTTGATCTTGAAAAGGGAGGAAATAGAGTGTACTAGTTAAAGGCAATTTTCAAGAAGTTTTCTAGTCTTGCCAAAAGAAGAAAACAATAAAGACAAAAGAAATCTTCAAGTACAATTGCAAGTACAAGGGCGGGCCAATTCATTTCAAATCCGTTTTAAAGCTTGAAAAGGCTCCAAAAATCTTGCAAATTCCCCCCAAAACCGAAATTACACTCTCTTGAGATTGAGTTGGCCGAGACATAAATTTTGAATTACAAAAAAATTTGAAAAGTTGACGTCCAATAACAAGGTGCCACGTCATCATTTAGTGGACAACCCAATTTTCGCTCAAACTTGGATTTCTTAGTTTCTAATTTTAATTCTTAGTTACATTTTGTTGATTCTATCACTAATTAGCCAACTAGTAACTACCTACTAGGTTGAGAATTAGTTTTAGTGTCCTTTTCTTTTGTATTATCGTTCTTTGTGTGCTTTTCTCATTTTGTAATTCGTTGTATTGTGTTGGTTCAAATCCAAAAGTAATTTTTATTTGAGTCACCTCAAACAAAAATCTATTTCAGGCAAAAGTAGAATCATCCTTCAATCACTCATGAAGTACAAGCCGAATTGTCAACACTTGTGAAACCAAGTGATAGGTAAACCGAGAGTGAGAGTTGGTGAGGTTATTTGAACTAACTTATTTGTTCATTTTATAGGTTTGTTTCTTTCTTTTAGGTACCATGGCTGCCAATAATTTCAATGCCACGTTTGATTGCCTCAATGACCATTGTGATAGCTTCAATGCCAATTATGAAGATATCAAATGACACATTGAAAAGATATGTCAATTGTTACCCAAACTTTTCCCACAAAATCTAATTCCTCTTGTCTAAAAACCTTGTGATAAGAGCTTCGTAAAGGAGAAAGTGGGCTGCCATGATTCAAACCAAGGTAAAGAAGAATATGCTCAAGAACTTCAAGGTAAAATAGCTAACTCTTACACTTTTGTGCATGTGAATGATGATTGTGTGGCTAGTAGCCTATTGAGTGTGAGTAGTAGCTTATCTATTTGTAAGCCTGTTATTTCTTTGCCTCTTGATGATTATGTACATGTTATTAGTGTGGATACACTAGTTGATCCTATTGATGACCAAATTAACTCTTCTTGTAAGATCAATTTATGTCCACCTAGTGTTAAAGCCAATGTGTTAAATGAAAGTACATTGTCTATCGATTTTTTCCCTATTATTGATGATGTGCATATTGTGAGCGTGGATACACTAGTTGATCCTATTGATGACCAAATTTAATCTTCTTGTAAGATCAATTTAAGTACACCTAGTGTTGAAGCCAATGTGTTGAATGAAAGTACATCGTCTATTAATTCTTTGCTTATTGTTGATGATGTCCATGTTGTGAGTGCGGATACACTAGTTGATCCTATTGATGACCGAATTGACTCTTCTTGTAAGATCAATTTATGTCCACCTAGTGTTGAAACCAATGAGTTGAATGATAGTACATCATCTTGTGGGAGTTATGTTGATCTTCTTGTGTGCAAAACTAGTACACCACTTGAGGTTATGTGTGTTGTAATTAATAGACCTCAAGTGAGTGAAGAATTTGAAAATGTTGGTCAAAATGATAAGAGTGAACCCGTGAGCTTGCCCTTTGGTAATGATTCTAATGTTTGCTTGGCTCATAGGGATAATCATGTGCTTGAAACCTCTTTGAGACTTGATAATGATCCTTTAGAGAGTAAACTTATTTGTTCCAATTCTTCCCACGGGATAGATCACTCTCTCCTTAGGTATAATATCTTATTTAAAGATGGTGTAAGCACTCCTAATGAATCTAGTGGTGAGAATGATGTTGAAGGTATAGCTTGTCTTGAAGGCTATAACTTATATGCTAACCCTCTATGGTGTGACAATATTCCTTCTAAAGATGGAAATATCTTCTTGAAAGATGAGAGTACTCTTAAGGGTAAGAAATGTGTAGTCTTGGAAAGAAATAACCAATTGGGTGATGATAGCTTTGAATTGCTTGAATATTTAAGAAACCCAATAGGCGGTTGTTCTTTGAAAAATGATTGTGGATGTGATCCTTTGTATGACACCCCACCTTTGTTTGATAATTATGAGGATGAATTGCTTACTTCTTTTGAATATTTAAGCAATAATCCCTTTGATTTTAGTGGTGGTATGTGTCTACTTGAGGGTTCTTCCATAAAAGGAGAAAGTGTCCATTGCTTGGAAATAACTTCTTCTTCTACTCTGTGTGACCTTATTATTTAAAGTACTCATGATGATGATGTTGAAACTAGTAGTGAGTATATACATAAGGACATATTAGATGAGGTTGACTTGAGTGATTCCTTTCTCTACTCTCTATTTACTTTTGATGATGTATATGCTATTGTAGAGAGTATGTCCTTTAGTTTGGGTGAAGACTACGGGAAAAGGGAGTGTTGTCTAGACTCGTGTCTATGGCCACTCTTTCCATTTGATCCCGATGCCATATTATGGTGGGGAAGAGTTTCTCTCGGCTAAGGTGCATTCCTTCTTGATGTTTGTCATAACCAAATCCTTGGTGCATTCGTCAATGGCTTCCTAATGTATAACACGAAGAAATTTTGGTTATATATCAAGTATGAACCACCTTGGCATATTGATGTTATGTATTTTGCTAACTCTAAACCTTATGCCATGAGGATTTATGCTTATTTGTCTTCTCTTGATTTTTCAAGGTATGGATTCGAGGTCGAATCCTTTTCAAGAAGGGGAAAATGATACGGGCAC
The DNA here is from genome assembly GCA_030864215.1 of Capsicum pubescens. Lineage (NCBI taxonomy): Eukaryota > Viridiplantae > Streptophyta > Magnoliopsida > Solanales > Solanaceae > Capsicum > Capsicum pubescens. The sequence continues at coordinate 202,554,287 of CM061546.1, read as the reverse complement.
GACCATGAAGATGGATGAGTGAAAGAGTATGTTGACCCGAGACTTGGAGTGTACAAGTGAAGTGTGAAGAAGGATGTTGGACACCCTAAAGCCTACACTCCTAGGGTGCCTAGTTCTTGACTTTTATTAAGGGAAAGAAGGACTTTTACACTTCAAGACATTACACTCAAGAGACACCTCAACTTAAGCTTCATTAAGGGCAAGAAGGACTTTTACACATCAAGACATTACACTCAATAGGCGCCTCAACTTAAGATTTATTAAGGGGATTGTGGTCTTTTGATGCCTCTTTTTTACACTCCATAGGAGCACCTTTAATTAAAGGTATTTTGGTATATGAATGTAATAACAATAAATAGACAATTAGGCTTCTATTTTTTACTAGTTTTTGAATGATATTGAAGAACACTTTCTTCTCTTAAGAGAGAGTGCTTTAGTGTAGGGCTTGGAAAAGCCATTATAGTGTAGGACTTAGAAAAGTCATTGTAACTAGGGTTAGCTTGAGTGTGGATTCACCTGAGTAGACAATCCGGCTTAGAAACGTTGGTGCTTTAGGGTGCTTCTAGTCCTTTTTCTGTCAACATAAGAGTGTGGTGTTTCAATTACAAACTTAGTGGGTCTTGGTGTTTGATACACACCTTGGTTCCTTTGGTATTGTAGTTGTTATGTCTCACTATCTATCTTTATTTTCATGTTCTTATTTTGTGTTGTTGTCTTGAATCTAAATTGTGTCTTGCCTCTTTAATGATTGTTTCTTCTCATCTCCTTTCTTTAGTTATAGTTTTGGTTTTAGTTTGTTTTCCCTTATATCAGGATCTTGAATCGTTATGGAAAGGTAGCTTACGAGCTTGAGCTACCTGCAGATTTGGCATCAGTGCATCCAGTGTTCCATGTGTCCTTGTTAAAAAAATGTATTAGTGACCCAGCTGTCATTTTCCCTTTAGAAAACTTAGATGTTCAGAACAACCTTTTTACGAAGAACTCCATTTGAAATCCTTGATCATCAAATTCGTAGACAGAGGAACAAAGAAGTTCCTTTAGTCAAAGTTCTTTGGCGGAATCAGTCTGTAGAGGGAGCTGCTTGGGAAGCAGAAGCAGATATGCGAACCAAGTACCCTCACCTTTTCTCTGCAAACTCAGATTCAGTTCAAAGTAACAGTTTTTCCTTAGATTATCTCTTTTTCATTCTCAGTTCCAGCCATATGATCATATTCATGTTATTGCATGCTTTCACGAATCGACTCAGGCAGTTACCATGTTCAGACTCAGTTATAAAATCATATTTTAGTTGTTCATATTCAGCATGTATTCTTAGTACCTCAGTAATACTCAGAATACATGTAATATTCTGCATGTATTCTTAACCAGTCTTATTCGTGGACGAATGTTCTCAAAGGGGAGATATTGTAAAACCCCGTAAGATCTTAGCTCATTTCAGCTCACTCTTACATGCTAAAGGGGTCCAAGACTTAGAAAAATTCACTAAGTGTTAAACTTAGTCATTTCCAAAACCCCTTAAACTTCTATGATTTTAGTTCCGACCTTCCTGGCCTTAGAACGCTGATTTGTAAGTTGATTTATGACCGGGGTGGTCGATAACATGTCTCGGGTGAGTTTTGGATTTTACGTTCGATGTTTGAGTCATGTTTGGATGGTCAAAATAGAAGACCAACATGATATAGTTGCGTCACGCCAGGAATCGCGGCGGAAGGGTCTAACGCGACGCGTTGCATTTTGCATCATAAAATCGATGCGCTACGTCGGTTATCGCATTGGATGCCCAATTCATTTTAATGATTTACAAGTCTAGGAGGGTATTTCAATCTTTTTCCCTCACTTTATATCAGCCATAACACGAGATTAGGGTCTCAAAAGAGCATTATTTGTCTCTTATTTCATATTTTGACTCAATTGAAAACATTTTCTCTCAAGAACAAACCCTAGCCCCTTCAACTTTCAAGATCAATTCTCAAGAAATCCACTAAGACCTTTCAAGAATTCTTCAATTGAGGTATGTGTGATGTTCATCCATGGTTTCCTTTCACCATGAAGTTCAAGAACCTATTTTTATGTTTTGAATCATGAATTTACATGTTTACAATAAAACTGTCTCCGTAAATCTTTATGGTTTTTGATTATACATGATGTTTAGAAGGAGTTGTTGTTGGAATTAAACTTTGCACGTTGGATTGATGATGTTTTTATGTTAAATCCCTAGTTTATGGTTTAGTATTATAGCCATGTGAATGATCATATGTTTTAAACTATCCTCATGCTTTAAATCATGACCCTCAAGTGTTTGATGAAATACCTAAGTAATGATTTTGGGGTAATGCTTACCTATTGTGATTTTAAATGATCTCATGTGTTCTTATTGATACTTCTATCGAGTCCTGGGGGTGAGTCCTGGGGTTTATGAATACCCAAAAATTTAGTTGTTTACATAGTCAGTTACCGTATTTTCATAATGGTTTGTAGATAAACCATAAACAATAACAGTTTAGTCAGTTATCATAACTAGTTAAGCTAAGATCAGTCCAGAAATCAGTGTCTTTCAGTTGGGAGTAGGATTTAGCACCGAGCGAATGCAGGATGGCGGCTTCTTCATTAGTTAGGCGGAGTCATTAGTAGCAGTGCCTGTATTCCAGACTACCTAGCCAGCATGGTTTATGGGGAGTCACCCGTCAATTTAGGCTTGACTACCTCCCAGGGGTCACCCATCAGATTTGGCTTGACTCCGCCCAGGTGTCACCCGTCAATTTAGGCCTGACATTTTATTTCTTCAGCAACTTAGTAGACCCACACAACCATTATCAATATCCGTGGCACGGTACTGACACCCCTTCCAACTAGGGTTACAAGTTGGACACCCAATCAGTTCAAAGCGGGGCATGTCGATTAGATGATACCTCTCACAGTCTCAGTCTAGTAATCAATACAAAATTCAGTTCATGTTGCTTGACCATGGCATACATATTATCAGCTATTTAGTTACCAGATTTCAGTATTTCAGTTTCACAGATTATTTCAGAAAGATTACATGCTTGGTCTTGCACTTTCTATAGTTCAGTTTTCCTACATATTTACTTAGTTATCTCATATTATTCAACCAGTTATTACTTTGTGTTCAGTTAACCTATGTATTTCAGCCTAACCTCATCTCATATACTATTACATTTGAAGTACTGATTGCATACTTGTCTCTTGCGCTATGATGCCTTATATCATAGGTTTGGATGCTCAGTTTCCCGACCAATCTTAAACAGGATCAATTAGCCAGCATCAATAGCAGTGGTGAATCCTCATACTTTGAGGATAAGTTTATCTTATATTCAGTTATGTCAGTAGTTCAGTTATTTAGTCAGTCAGAGTTAGTTGGGGGCTTATCCTATCAACTTCATACTCAATCAATTTTAGAGGCTTTTAGACATTCAAACATGTAGACAGTTGTTCAGTTGTTTTTGCCAATATTCTTAGTACGTTTTCAGACGTTCAAAACTATGATTCGGTATTTTTATCAGTATTCAGTTTTCTAAAACCTTATGGCGTCTTTATATTACTTCCGCATATGTCTTTTATTTTTTGTATATTATTTAGTGCTCATAGTAGGTACTAGGTCATGGATTAGCTTGTGGTCTTTTGAGACCGTAAGCACCGTGTGGTGACCAGGGTGTATTTTTGGGTCGTTACAAAATCTCCCTACTAGATCTGAAATACTGCATGAGCATCAGAAAGTTGCCAAGACATATTGGTAAACGTAGAAATCTTAAGACACTTGATATATCCTTCTGCTCAAGCCTGGATTCGCTACTAGAGGAACTCAACATGATAGATTCTTTGAATGTTCAAAGAGTTGATGGCATCGGTATAAACCAAATACTCTGTACCACCATGATTGAAAATCATTACAAGCATTATTTTCAACTAGAAGTGATTGAGTTTCACTCATGTAAGTTGTAGAATTGGAGTGTTTTTTTATTCAGCTTTTGTACAGTTAAAGGGCCTATTTATGGACTGACAAAGTTAAAGGTCAAACTTATAATATGTCTTTTTTAATTAGATGGTAGCATCCGAGTGGATTACTAATCCACGTAGGAGCGATTGAGTTTCACGCATGTAAGTTACAGAATTGGAGTGTTTTTCTGTTTAGATTTTATATAGTTAAATGGTCTACTTATGCACTGCAAAGTCAAAGGTTATAGTTATAATTTGGTGTCAAGTTAAAGGTCATGTTTATGTATTATGTCAATAGAAAATCATTCTTGCCCTAACCTCGTTTTCTAGCAATGTTTGTAAATTGCAATTTTCTTTTTGATTTTAAGATTAAGTCTTAAACTTAAAATTTGTAATTTCACATTTGTAGCTTCGTCTCTTCCTCTTGTGGGAAATGAAAGACTTATACTAATACTACTAATACACATAGAAACCATACTATATTAATACTAAGTAGGTGTTTGATCATAAATTTTTTAGTTTTTTTTTTAGAATTAAAATTAGAGTTGGAGTTGAAGTTGGAGTTTAGAGTTGTATTCGATCATGATTATAAATTAAAGTAATTTTTGACTTGTTATGAGAGGAATGAAAGTGAAAAAAGTGAAAAATCAACTTTCACTTATTTTTATTTTTTTAAATACAATTCTAAATTATATTTGAAATTCTTATGATCAAATAATACAATTTTAACTAAAGTCAATAATTTTTCAAAAAAATAATAAAAAATTAAACACCCGTAATACTTATACTTCCTCTCGGTGCTTTACTCGAGTTTGAAGAGGAAAAAAATGAAATGAAAGAAGACAATAACGATAGAAGAAAAGTTTAGAAAGGAAAACAGAAAAGATTTTTAAATTACATGTAAGCTTCAAAATGCATGACTTACATTTCAAAACTTTGAAAGTGAACCGCGGCTATACATACAATAATAAAAAATTATAGTCTCGAATTAAAAACATTACCACTCAACTTCCCCTTTCATCTTAGTCCCTGTTTACCAGTCCCTTCATCTTTCCCAATATCTCTTTTTGCCCCTTGCAAAACCCACACATCAACTTCGTCACCCATCCACAAAATTATTCTCTTGAAGAAAAATGAATTCTTCCTCCCCCATCTGTGTGCAAAAAGCTCTAAAATGCAAAGAATCAGCTCCAGAATCTTCGCCAAAGCCACAACCTTTCAAGAAAAGCTTTGTTTCTTCTCTAATGGAAGCAGCTACTTTACGTACTCCATCTTTTAAAGAAGACTCTTACTTCATTCCCCACCTTAAACCATCTGATAAAAAAGCATTACAAGAGTTGAAAGACAAACTTCAAGCTTCTTCTACTTCTAGTACTTCCATGTGGGGTTCTCCACTTTTAGGTGGAGATGAAAAGGCTGATGTCATTCTCCTTAAATTCCTTAGAGCAAGGGATTTTAAGGTTTCAGATTCACTTCACATGTTGGAAAACTGTCTGTCTTGGAGGAAAGACTTTGGTGCTGACAACATTTTGGAAGAAGATTTTTTAGGATTTAAAGAACTTGAAGGGGTTGTTGCTTATATGCATGGTTATGATAGAGAAGGACACCCTGTTTGTTACAATGCTTATGGGGTATTTAAAGACAAAGAAATGTATGAAAGAATCTTTGGTGATGAAGAAAAACTCAAAAGATTCTTGAGATGGAGAGTACAAGTTCTTGAAAGAGGTATTGACCAACTGCATTTTAAACCTGGTGGAATTAATTCCATTATTCAGGTGACTGATCTTAAGGATATGCCTAAAAGAGAACTAAGGGTTGCTTCAAATCAGATTTTATCACTTTTTCAAGACAATTACCCTGAAATGGTGGCTCGTAAGGTGAATATTTTCTTTTCATTTAGAGTCAATTTCTCATCTTTTTCCTTCATACATTTCTTAACTTTTAGGTCACGTTTCAAGCTCGTAAGACTGCATACAATAGCCCTTGTGATCTGACCCTTCTTCGGATCTCGCTAGTAGTGGGAAACTTTGGTGTATTGCGGTCTTTTTATGTTTTCTAACTTTTTGTGTTTTTTTTCCAGATATTTATCAATGTGCCATGGTACTTCAGTGTGTTGTATTCAATGTTTAGTCCGTTTCTGACTCAAAGAACCAAAAGCAAGTTTGTGATATCAAAGGAAGGAAATGTTGCCGAGACATTATACAAGTGGGTATTGTACTGCAGTATAGTAGTAATTAATTGTTACCTAAGTTCTCCACTATTAGATATAAAATTGTTTCTTTTGTCCTTTTGCCGTCTGAATCAGTAAAAGGATCTTCCATAATCCTTCTCTTTTGTTTGTTTCTTCATTTTCTTTGTGCTTTAGATTAGGTTACTATAATCCCATAAAGATTGAGTATTAAGTTTGTCTCTTTGTTTGCTCCATTTTTTTTTTTGTGAGCAGATTCATTAGGCCTGAGGATATTCCTGTTCAATATGGTGGATTGAGTCGACCCACTGATTTACAAAATGGTCCCCCAAAACCAGCTTCTGAGTTCACTGTTAAAGGAGGAGAAAAAGTCAATATTCAAATTGAAGGCATTGAGGTGCATTTTTGATTTCCCCATTGTTCCTACTTTTGGTTTATTTTGAGTACCAGACTCCATAATTACTTTGTGTTCGAGGTTTGGAATTTACAGCTTCACTATACATTTTCCATCCTAGCTAGCTGCAAGCCTGCAACATAGGATACTCAATAATTTTGCTGTCAAATATCTATGGAGTACAAAACCTTCTGATTAAAGCCGATCCCAGATGAGGTCATTTTAACGATGTATCATCATGCCAGACTTAAGGTGTTTGACCATGCTATGATATATATGCTTATGGTTAAACAAGAATCAAAGTTATACTCCACGGAGCTTAAGAAACAGAGATATTTTTTATATTATATATCAAAAGTATAAATAAAACATTAAGGTCTTCAAAATGCCGACATTATTGTGGGCCTGTGGCTTTCGAGAGCGAATTATTAAGGGTTAAATAAAAATTAAAGTTCACGAGATTAATGTTATATTGGAGCATAGTAAAGGAAGCTGTTGAAATTTTGACTTTCGAGGATGTTTTGTTAAAGCATTTGACCATGTTATTGTGTGTAATAAGTGATGTTTGTAATTTGAAAATATTTGAATAATCAAAACAGGCTGGTGCAACAATAACATGGGACATAGTAGTAGGAGGATGGGAATTGGAGTACAATGCAGAATTTGTACCAAATGCTGAAGGAAGTTACACCATTGTTGTGGAGAAGCCAAGGAAAATTTTAGCCAATGAAGAGGCAATTCACAACTCATACACTTCACAGGAAGCTGGAAAAATGGTGCTTTCTGTAGACAACACTTCCTCGCGCAAGAGAAAAGTTGCAGCCTATCGATACACCGTCCGCAAATCTGCAACAATTTCAGCCTAAAATGAAGGACGAAAAAAAAGTCTTTTGACTCACTTTATCTAGTAGTGCTTTTTTTTCCTTTTTTCATTTTGTTGATGAATGTTTGGGCAAGTTAGTAGAGTAATCTTTAAATGATAGTGCGCTAGATGATTGTATAAATTGGTGGTATCATATTCCTTATTAGTACTACTAATATGAAGGGAAAGGCACATTAACTTTGCTAATATATGGATTATGTTACCACTTCCACTATTGATTGTGGAAGTTTTTATGAATGTTGTGTTGTGTTGTGTTGTCATTGTGCTAATGTGGTTCGGTGACTTTTTTTTTTTTCCGGTTAACAAGAAATTCATTCATTCAGAGGCTAAGGGGGGTGGGTTGGGGTGCTCCTCACAGCTGGAGGGGCTAAAAATAAGTTAAAGGGGTGGGTTCGGTGACTTTTTATTTGAGGGTGTGGTGTTATTTTGCAGAAGGGGGTCAGTGGGTAAAGACTTTAGAGAAGCAAAATGTCTAGGTCTGAAAAGGAATTGAGTTGGTGTGTTTTTCTTTTTTGTTGAAAAATTTCAGTTTTTTTGGTCCGGCATGCTTTTTTGGGAAGTGTAAAAGAAGGCAACTTTGGCCCAGGAGAGCGGATGTGGACTGAACTCTGGTGTTTTCCTGGGGCATATCATATGGAAGATTTTGGAAGTAAATTACAAAAGCAGACTAGTGGGGTCAATAATACGAATTAGACTGAGGTGTCTGTGCTTCTTGTCTCGTAATTCCTTTTTTTCATAATAAATAAATTATTAAATTTTAATACATATATTAAAAAAAAAATATTAAAAATATAAATTTAACACAATTTTTTATTTTTATCCCAATAAAAAAAAAATTAACTTTGTAATACATTTTCAAAAGTTAATTAGTTGTCAAATCATAAGGGCAAATTTGAAAAAAAATTCAATGATTCACTTATTTTGAAACGCCAATAAATACCCCAACAATTCACTTATTTCAAAACGGAGGGAGTAATACTTATGTTACTACTCCCTCTGTTTGAAAAAGAATAACCTAATTTGATTTGACACGAAGTTTAAGAAAATAAAAGAAATTTTTAAATTTTGTGGTCTTAAATTAAAAATATGTTAAATGTACCAAAATGTCCTTCAATCTTGTGATTTTAAATATGTCACGTGGAAAGTTAGAATTAAAAAGTTGTTAAAAAGGAAAAAGGGATCATTCTTTTTTAAACGGACTAAAATAGAAAGTAGGTCATTCTTTTTTAAACGGACTAAAATAGAAAGTAAGTCATTCTTTTTTAAACGAAGAAAATATTATTTTGCTTTAGATTTCGTTTGATATTTTTATCTGCAGAAAATTCAAATATACCTCAATTTTGCTTTGCACTACTAAATTTTACTTCGGTGAGTTTCACATTATACTTAAGAAAATTCAAATATATCTGAATTTTTCTATATCTTAAATTTTACTTTGGTGAGTTTCATATTAAACTTAAAACAAATATTACTATATATAATAACTGGGGATAAGCACACACCTCTTTAACATGTGTACTTAAAGTAATAACTTTATTGGTAAGGGTTTTTTCATCATTTTAATTAAAGTTTTATGCAATATCTTGTCTGAACTTTTGGCTTCAATGTTTGATGGAGAACTTCAAATGATCAAATTATTCATTTACTTTTTCTTATTGTCAACATTGTCTAACACGGCTCAATAAGGATATCTTTGTAAATATGACAATAACAACACAATATTATTAACCATAAAAGAACTTTATTGTAGCTTTCATGTTAACTTTTGCATGTTTGGACCATTTTACCCTCTTGCTTATATCATCAATCATCATCATTCATCCTCTTTCACAGCATCCCACTATTTATTTGATATTTGCTTCGTAGTTTTACTATATCATTCCTAATTAATTATTATAAATTGTTTATACATTAAAAAATTAATAATATTTAAATAAAAATAAACATTTATGGCATATCTTCTTAAACTCTTCAATCGTAATTTTATTAAATATATCTTCCCTAATTAATTATTATAAGTTATCTAAATATTAAAAAAAAAAAAAATTTAATTCCCCTGCTCTTTAACATGTGTGCTTATAGTAATAACTTTATTGTTGAGGGCTTTTTCATCATTTTAGTTAAAATTTTATGCAATATCTTGTCTAAACATTTGGCTTCAATGGAGGCGTGGAGATGGAGCATAATGATTCCTTTATATAAGAACAAGGGTGACATTCAGAGTTGTAACAACTATCGTGGTATTAAGTTGTTGAGTCACACGATGAAGATTTGGGAGAGGGGGGTGGAGTGGAGGTTGAGGAAGATAGTGTCTACTTTGGAGAATCAATTTGGATTTATGCCTGGTCGCTCGACAACTGAGACAATTCACCTAGTGCGGAGATTGGTTGAGCAGTATAAAGAAAGGAAGAGAGATTTGTACATGGTGTTTATTGACTTGGAAAAGGCATATGACAAAGTCCTTAGAGAGGTTCTTTGGAGATGTTTGGAGGTGAGAGGGGTCTCAGTGACGTACATCCGTTCGATTAGGGATATGTACGAGCGGGAAAAAACTCAGGTTAGGATGGAGGGAGGGAATTCCGAGCATTTTTCGGTCTTGACAGGGTTGCACCAGGGATCGAATCTTAGTCCATTTTTATTCGCTGTGGTAATGGATGTGTTGAGTCGGAGTATTCAAAGTTAGGTGCCTTGGTGTATGCTTTTTGTGGATGATGTAGTTTTAATTGATGAGTCACGTCGAGGTGTTAATGATAAGTTGGAGGTTTGGCGACAAACCCTGAAAGCTAAAGGATTTAGGTTGAGTAGGACCAAGACGGAGTATTTGGAGTGCAAGTTTAGTAACTCGAGGCAAGAGGACGAGGTGGTAGTGAAGTTAGAGGCTCAGGCGGTTTGTAAGAGGGATAGTTTTAAGTACCTTGGGTCTATGATCCAGGGGAATGGTGAGATTGATGAGGATGTCTCTCACCGTATTGGGGAAGGTTGGTTGAAGTGAAGGCTCGCCTCGGGAATTTTATGCTATAAGAAGGTGTCTCCCAAGCTTAAAGACAAATTCTACAGAGTTGCAGTCTGGACGGCTATGTTATATAGAGCGGAGTGTTGTCCTGTTAAGAATTCTCACATTCGAAAGTTAAAGGTGGCAGAAATAAGGATGTTGCATTGGATGTGTGGATTCACGAGGGCTGACAGAGTTAGGAATAAGATTATTCGAGAAAAGGTGAGAGTGGCGTTGGTGGAAGATAAGATTCGAGAAGTGAGGTTGAGATGGTTTGGGCATGTGATGAGAAGGGGTACGGATGCCCCAGTTCGTAGGTGTGAGAGATTGGCCTTGGATGGTTTCAAGCGGGGTAGGGGTAGACCAAAGAAATACTAGAGAGAAGTGATTAAGCGTGACTTGGAGAAGTTACGGCTGACTGAGGATATGACCCTCGATAGGAAGGTTTAGAGGAAGAGTATTAGGGTAGAGGGAAAAGGTATGTGGTCTAGTCATAAGTTGTAGCTAGAAGAGTTTGGTGTAGCTTGGTTGGTAATGCTAGAGTTGGGAGAAGGGGATGTCCTTCGTTGGTCAATATACTCCATTTTTGTGGATGTTGTATATCTGTTATTTTTATCATGTTGTATGCTTGTGACGTTTGACTATGGTCCTTTGTCTTGAGCCGGGGGTCTATCGAAAATAACCTCTCTATTTATTCGGAGGTAGTGGTATGGACTACGTATATTCTACCCTCTCCAAACCCACTAAGTGGGAATATACTTGGTTTGTTGTTGTTGTTGTTGTTGTTGTTTGAAGGAGAACTTCAAATGACCAGACTATTCATTAACTTTTTCTTATTATCAACATTGTCCTACCTTTTTACAACATGGCCCAATAAGGATATCTTTGTAAATATGACAATAACAACACAATATTATTGGCCATAAAAGAACTTTACTGTAGCTTCCATGTTAACTTTTGCATGTTTGGACCATTTTACCCTCTTGTTTCTATCATCATTCATCCTCTTTCACATCATCCCATTATTCATTTACTATTTGCTCCATAATTTTACTATATCATTCCTAATTAATTATTATAAATTATTTATACATTAAAAAATTAATAATATTTAATTAAAAAATAAACATTTATGACATATCTTCTTAAACTCTTTCAATCGTAATTTTATTAAATATATCATTCCGAATTAATTATTATAAGTCATTTAAGTATTAAAAAATTAATAATATTTAATTAAAAAAAGTGAAATAGACATTTATGGCGTTCACTTCAGCTACTTCAACCATATTTTTACTACATCACCCTAAATAATTATTATAAGTCATCTAAGCATTAAAAAATTAATATTATAGCCATCTAAACGTTGTACCACTTAAATTGGAATAGAAGAAAAAATATTATAAATCACAAAAGTAAGAAACTTAAATTATTTAAAAATATATATAATTGACTATCCATACCACAAAAATTTGGACAAGGAGAGTAAAATATATTATTTAAAAATAACATCAAAAGTATAAATTACAATAGTTAACAATTTAAAATATCTAAAGAAAATATTATTTGTAATATATTTAAAAAAAATACATAAAAAATGTTATATTAACAACTTAAAAATTTTAAAAGATATAAAATATTTCGTTGACTCAAGAAATTATATTAGTGCCACTTAAATTGGAATAAGAAAGAAAAGTGTTATAAATCACAAAAATTAAAAATTTAAATTATTTTAAAAATATAATTGACTATTAATGCCACAAAAGTTTGGACAAGGAGAGTATCATATCATATTTAAGAACTACATAAAAAATATTATAAATTAAAATAGATAATAACTTAAAAAAATCTAAAAATATAATTAATTATCTAAATTCTATTTGTGTCACGTAAATTGAGATAAAAAAATAACATATATTGAGTCCGTGATAGCACGGCCCTTCGACATCTAGTAAAAGATAATCAACTAACAATAAGAGTATCAATATTTCTCAACAAATTTAGTTACTAACATGTCGGTAAAATATGTTCTTAACCTTTTTCCTTCTCTATATTCTTCGCATTAACTATTGTAGTGAATATGTGTATAGTATTTCACTTTTTAGGGTGCAGGCTGTGCAAAACTCAGTTCCTGTGACTTCTGTTTCTTTTATTTTCTCGGGTTACTGCAATGATCTGATGCTGTGTGCTTGACTTTTTTTGATCTAATGAACTTTTTATGCTTGCCTCATTCTATAAAGTTACAGTGACTTTCAACAGACTCAAGGTTGGTGAGTTTTTGCTATAGGTTTTCTGCCATTGATGATCTTTTAACATATGGGAGAATATATTTGGCACTACCAATTTTGGCACTAAAAATACTATTTGGCCAATATTTTCGTAATGAAAATCACTCTTAAAAGCTATTCAATCTTGACTAACCATTGGCTCCGCCCCTAAATTTAGGCTGACACTGGATGACACTACTATTTCTAAGATTTGTCTTGTCCAACACTGTCACCTCAAGTCTTTTGGACAAGACAGATCTTTAGGCTGACACTACTAGTTGTATAATGACTTTTTTAATTGAAAAAAAATTCATGGGCCCCACTTTATTATAGTTTTTCTTTTTCTTTTACTTCTTTCCCACTGGCTTTTATTTTATTTACAGAGGCCATATTGACACTCTTTTTTTTTGTCAAGAAGAAGTTGCAGTTATAACATGTTTAATGGGGGTGGGGTGGGGGGATTTACACTTCTTTCATCAGAAGGAGTCAAAATAAAGTTAGTCAGGGACACATCCCGACCCTGTGGGCATGAAAATGAGTTTCCATTGATCGTATAGTGACCCAAAATTTGATGTTTGACTGCACGTCTAAATATTTTACCAGTGCTATCATCTAGAACATAACTTATACAAAATAAGGTGGCGATGAAGTGGTGATCGGCTTTTCTGTGAATTGTATGGATGAGCCTTCCTTAGCTAGTCGATCTGCGATTGCATTTTGTTCTCTAAACACCTGTGTTGGGGGTGCTACTCCCAGGTCGATTATCAATGTCCTGCACTCAGCAACAAGGTTATGATATAATGGATGATCCCTATGAAGAATTTCAAGAGCTGCCATTGAGTCAGATTCAATGTTAAGGTTATGAATATTATGTTTCTTAGCAAGTCAAAGTCCACAGATGATGGCTTGGAGTTCATCCATTACTGGGTTTGTGTGTGGAAAATATTGGTGAAAGACCATCCCCCATCCCCCATCCCCCATCTTGGTTTCTAAAAACACCACCCAATCCTCCTGGCCCAGGGTTGCCATTAGCAGAACCATCAGTGTTCATCTTTATGGTTCCTTGTTGTGAGGGGTTCCACCTAAGGTTGATAATGTATTGAGAGGTAGTGGGGTTCGAGGTAGATTTAGCAAGAAGGGCGTATTCTGTGGCATTGGAAATGGCAGTCTCACTATTAGTGGGTATGTGTTTGTTGTTGAAAATGTTATGATTCTCTTAGACAGTGAGGTAAGAGAGTGCCCTAAGTAAACCAAGAGATGAAGGGTTTGGGGCACATTTTTTCCCACCACGAGTGCTAGTTTGTATCATCAATGGTATTCCCAGGTATGGGGGGTTTGTATCTGCTTCTTAGAACAATGTTAGTCCAGAATTACTTGGCATTGCGACATTGGAAAAAAATATGGTTAATGTCCTCCTTGTTGTGGTTGCAGAAGTGGCAATGGGAAGGTACATTAACACCAATATGATTCAAATAGCTGCTAGTTGGGAGTCTCCTATGCATGAGTAACCAAAGAAAGATCTTGGTTTTGTTAGGGGCTTCAGCTTTCCAGACAATGGAGAAATTTGTCTGTAGTAGTGTTGGCACTTTGATTGTTTAGACAAAAATACATTATGCCAGTGGTGAAGGTGCCAGTAGAGCTGTAATTCCAAAGGACTTTGTCCTCAATGTGTTCCTTAAGAGTAACATTGTGGATAAGGATGATACCCTGAATAGCCCTAGGAATTTCAATGGAGAGGTTATTGAAATTCCAGTTCCCCCCTACCAAGACATTTTTCACCTTAGTATTATGGTCCTGCTTGTTTAAAGGACCATGAATGATGCTTCCAAGGCTGTTAAGATGAGGTATCCAGGAATCCTAGAGAAAATTTACCCTATCCCCTTTACCTATTCTCCATCTAATACCCAAACAACAGTCTTTCCAACCCCTTCTAATGTTCTTCCAAGTTCTAGAGGTAGGGGATTTGCTGGGGGTCTGTCTATTGGGATTGTAGTATTTGGCAAGGAGAGTCTGACCCCAAACACTTGTAGGCTGATGAAACAGCCTCCATGCTAGACTAGCATGAAGAGATCTATTTCTAAGCTCACTCTTATGAATCCCCAACCCCGCATGATTCTTTTCAGTAGTCAGGACCTCCTAATTGAGAAGGTAAAGCTTCTTTTTTTCATAGATGCTACCCCAAACAAAATCCTTTTGGATCTTATTAATCATCTCAATAATTTTATTAGGGATCCTAATATAATACATAAGGTGGGTGGGCGTGGCACTAAGAGTAGATTGGACTAAGACAGACCTGCCAACCATGTTCAAGAATTTGATTTTCCAGCCTACTAGCTTAGAATTCATGTTATCATGATGAACTGAAAGTCACTATTTTTAGGCTTGCTGGAGAAGATAGGATACCCAAGATACTTGCCAAAGTTTTGGATGGATTAGATGTTAAGGGTATGAGTACATTGATTTATCACCTGAGGAGTGCAGTGGTAGAGTGGATTACCTTAGATTTCTGATTATTAATGGTTTGGCTAGAAAGGATTGAGAAGGTTTGTAGATTCTAGCAATAGTTTGATAGTTATTGGGGTCTTCTCTTTCTATAAAGGTGAGATCATCTACGAAGAAAAGGTGGGACATCTTAGGTCCTTTGGGAGAGATGCTGATGGGGGTCTAATTTTTAGCTCTAACCTCAGCTTCAATACCTCTTGAGAGTCTTTCCATACACATGATGAATATGTAGGGTGAGAGAGGATCTCCTTGTCTGATGCCTCTAGATGGGTTGAAGAAGTTTGTCCTCCTTCCATTTACCAAAATTGCAATGGAAGAAGAGGTGATGCAGGGGAGTATGAGTCTAACAAGATTATCAGGGATATCAAAGAATAGAAAAATGTCTTTTATGAAGGACCATTCTAATTTGTCAAAGTCTTTCTCAAGGTCAATCTTAAGAATCATGTTTGCCTTACCCCCTTTTATTTTTTTAAAATGGGAGATGTACTCTTGGATGATGATAGCATGGTCAGCATCTCTTCTATTGGCCAGGAAACTAGCTTGAGTGGGGTTGATGATGCTTTGGAGGATAGGCTTGACTCTGTTGGCTATAATTTTAGTAACAATCTTGTAACTAGTATTACAGAGTCCAATGGGTCCAAATTTTTTCAGACTAGCAGCATTCCTACACTTTGGGATCAAGCATACTAGAGTACTATTATGTTCAGCAGGCATAATGCTCTTATTAAAGACCTCTTTGCAGAAAGCTATGGTCTTTGGGCCAATGTCAGGCCATAAATTTTGGTAGAAGAGGGGGCGCAGTCCATCAGGTCCAGGGGCTTTCAAGGGTTTAAAGGATCTGGTGGCTAAGAGAATCTCAGATTCTCTAAGGGGTGCAACTAAGGATATTTTCATATCCTGGGAGATGGTATTAGAGTTGTACATGGGAGTGAAATGAGAGTTGGGGCATTGAGTATGGCTGGAGGTATATACATTGGTGAAGTGTTGCAGCACATGTGCTACAATAACATCTTCACTCCTGTATACATTGCCAACCTCATCAACTAACTCATTTATAGTGTTCCCCCTCCTTCTATTGAGAGTTGATGCATGAAAAATAAGGTATTTGCATCACCCTCTATGATCCAGGTTATTCTAGATTTGTTTTTTTAGAAGTCCTCCTCACACTTCAGAATGGCATTATAATCATATAACAACACATTTTTAAGATTGTGCAGAAAAATGCTGGAATGGTAAGCCCTGGACTTTTGGATACCATCAAGTCTAGCCCTAACTGTTTTTAACTTAGTAAAGATGTTTCCAAAAACCTGTTGGTTCCATTGAGAAGCCTGAACCAGTAAAGAGGTGACAACTTGCTGCAGATTCGAGTCCTGGCCAAAGTATTGCTTGACCATATTGCCAAAGAAATCATGGTTACACCACATAGGCTCAAACCTAAAGGGTTTGTTGTGGGTACCTTGGATCCTATTACTTAAGGATAATAGGAGGGGACAATGGTCAGACTTTGTTCTAGGAAGATGGGTGACCAAGCAATCAGGGAAATGTCTTATCCAAGAGTCATTAGCAACACATCTATCTAACCTTTCCTGGATAAGAGCTAGTCTATTTTGGTGCCTCTTATTGGTCCAGGTGTATTTACATTTCCTAAAGCCTAAGTCTACCATATTACAGAAATTTAGACAGTCCCAAAATTTACTAACACTATTATTGTTGATTGGGGTCCCTCTAAGCTTTTCATTTGCTTTGAGGACCTCATTAACGTCCCTACCAATTAACCAATCCCCTTTGTAGATGGAGGATATGTGGGATAATTCCTCCCAAAGGGTAGTTCTCAGGTTGGGGTTTGGACTAGTATAAATAGCAGAGAAGAGCCAAGATCTAGGATTAGAGTGCGCCTTGATGATGGTATGAATTCCCTGAGGATATATAGAGAAGTTCTGATGTTTAACAATATTTTCCTTTCACATAATCACAATACCCCTTTATGACTATCAGCACTAGACTCCAGATGAGAGTCATACCTAAACATCTCAGTGAGGTTTGTGTGATCTACCATTTTGGTTTCCAGAAGGATAAGCACAAAAGGTTTATGCACTTTGACTAGAGCAACACAATGCCACTATTAGCACCCCTAGTATTCCAGCTAATGAAGTTCATAAAGTCAGTTGGAGGTGGAGGGTGGTTCAGAACTAGTCTCTTCCCTTTGTCCATCTTGGCTTGTTGTTCCTTGTCCAAGTATGGGCTCAGAGAGACTGCTGCACTGGATTGGTTGGTCATGCTCCTCAATATCATCTTGAATATTTTCATCTCCCTCGGACAAAGCACTATAGTAACTGTGCTAAAGGGCTCTGCGAACTCTTTCCGAAGAGGTCTTTCTAGCATGGAGAACTCGGTTTGTGGTTCCCCTAAGGTGTCTAAGAGTTGCTCTATTTCTGTATTTGACCTTTGTAGTTCCTCTAGAGTTGTGGTTAGTACTTCTCCTTGGCCGCCTATCTTTATTATTTGTTCTATGTTCTGAGAGTTGGTTTGGTTGGCCGAGACATGGGAGTCTGGTGGTGTCTAAGGCACAAAAGTGAGAGTGTCCAAGCTCGATAGATAAGGACTCTCTGGGTAATATGGGAGGTGCTTGAACATATGAGTCATGAGTTAATTGAACTCATGTGTGTTCATTACATTGAGTGTGCCTAGCCTCTTGGCTTGCAGCATCGTTTGGGTTCGTACTTGATAGCCCAGCCCCTGTACTATGTGATCCACCCCTTCCTTGATTATTTAGTCCATCCAGGAAGGGTCTTGGATTATTTGTACAATAGGTTGGTCGTCGATTATGACACAGTGGGATAAGGTTTTCCCCTCCATTACCAACTCCGCCCAAGATGTTGGGGTTTTTTTCAGAGGGTGTGATGCTGAGACGAAGACGAGCAGTTTCTTTAATGGTGGTTAGGAAGCCATTGCTATCAGTAGAGTTTCTTGACTGACTTTGGGTGTTGTTAAGGGCATTGGGCCCTTCTTTTGGACTAAAAATGGGTGTTAAGTTAATGACCATGAACGTATCAGTCATGTCAATCAACTCTACGTGATGATTACCCCTATTTCGGATTTCAGTTATCGTCCCAGAATATGCAGAACCGGTAGCCTCCATTGGAGATGAATTAATGCTGGTGGATTGTGGGCCCTTTGTGGGCCTTCAATTTTATTAGCTGGAGGGTATATTTTAGCTGAATTAATAAAAGGTAGATGGTTGTTGAGGTCATTAACAGCTTGTGGACGTGTGCATTGTGTTTGGTTGACTTTAGGGAAAAGGTTGTTTTCAGCAGCCTTTGCAAGCGCGTGAGATGACCCCCTTGCCCAATTGGCTTGTCTATTTTTTGTAGGTGCTGAGATGGATTTCGTAGGCAAGGTAGTTTTGACTGAGCAAAAAAGCTCCGTTATGGGTCTTGGCGCCGGAATATTCAGAGTGAGAGGGCTTACCTGGGTGTCCTCCATCTTCATTACCTGGTACGGATAATTTGTCGATGGCTTTTGTTTTTCATGTCTGGTTGATCCTTGATTTGATCTGTATTTCCTCTTGGGGAAGGAAATAATTTGCCATTCTTGTTGTTCTCTTTGTTCTACGATCTTGCTGGTGCTTGGTTGCTCGTCGTCTATATCTGTGTTATTGGTGGCATAGGTGCAGTACTTTGCATGGTGTCCAAGTCTTCCACAAATGGTGCATAAGAGGCCCTCTCCTTCATAGATGACCTACTGGTTATTATTGCAAATTGTTATCTATTTCTTGAGGGGAATTCCTAGGGGCACTTGAACGCATATTCTTGCGTATCAACCTCGCAGAGTCAATGAAGTGCAAGAGTTAATTTTTAACAGTGTTCCGAGCCGCGTTCCTATCATTTCCAAGACTCTTTGGTCATAGAACTTTGTCGGCAGTTGTGGGAGGCACAACCAAATGACTGTGTGAGTCTGGGTTGCTTCTTCTGGTACAAAGTTTGATTCCCATTGTCTCACCTAAAGGAAGTTTCCAGTGATAAACCAAGGTCCACCATGAAGTGCTTTTATTGCATTTTCAAGATTGTTGAATTTCACCACTTAAAACTCGCATCCCAGATCAATCAGTGTAAGTGGATCCGTCGGTTTCCAGAGTTCAGTTAGTTTGATTCTCAAGTAAATGTGAGTTAGCCTTTTGTTCACCAATTTCACTATGACTGAGTATTTCCAGGGACGATAGATGCGAAGTTTTTCTTCTTCAGATAGCTAAATCGATTCGTCTTCCACTGTATTGTACGTTGGGCTTCTGTTGCTAATATAATTATAGCTCTTGTTTAAATTGTTATTCTTGTTGATCAGCTTGTTCTTGAAGCTATCCTTTGGATTGTCTGGACTATTGATACTAGGAGCTTCAATGGCCATTGGGTTTAGTGGTTCCGGCGGTGTGGGTTCATCGAAAGGGATAGCATTTGGTTTTTCGGACTCACTGTTCACTGAAGAGAGAAATTGAAGTTATATAACTATATTGACACTCCTACGTAGGAGCATTTTATTTCTTATTTTTTATATACATTTTTAGTTTTTATTTCTCAAAAATCAAAAGAGAGATCAATAAATTAAGGAAAAATAGTTCGATGGACCCTTGTACTTGGTCAGGTTTGTAAAGTGGATACTCCTATTTAGATTTTTGTCATCTGAACCCTTCAACTCAATAAAACTTAACATTTTAAACCATATTTCGGTGTGTGTAACACACTCGCCTCCACGTCAGCTACCACATTATTTTTAAATATTGTATTAAATTCCACGTCAACTTCCACATCATTTTAAATCCTACATTAAATTCTACATCATTTTTAAAATGCCACATAAGAAATTAAATATTAAAAAAATGAAAAATTTAAATTGAGAATTAAAAAAAATTAAAATTAAAATGGTGGTGGCTTGGGCTCTCTTCTCCATCTCCACCGCCGCACCGCCGCTACTGGTGTGACAAAAACCCATCAACACGCCGCTGTCACTTACCACCAACGTAAACCCCTTTTGGCTATATTGAAAAATGTACAGATTATTCACCAACATTAGCAAGTGTTATTAGAGACATTTAGAGTACTACCAATGAAGACAATGTTAATAGTCATAAAAGATCATTTTCAGCAGCAATCAAGAAACATTCACCAACAAAATGTCTGTCATCTTCATCATCTATTGGCTCTTCTTCATCATCTAATGGTACGTCTTCATCATCATTTTCATTGAATTCTAATGGATTTTATGAGTTTAATTTTCTTAAGAGAAGTAGTAGTGCAACTATAGAGATTGAAGGGTCAATTGAGGCACCTATTGCTCATTGTAAGTGTTATAAGAGACACTGAGAAATGGATCTTCCCCTTCTCTCTCCATTTCTCCCTCTTTCAACCACTCTTTATCAGAAACCCAACTCCGGTGAACCACCAGTAAACCACCACCAATAGAAACACCCAACACAATCACATTACTTTTTAATCTCTCTATCTCTTTATCCAAATTGAAATCCCCCAAAATTTCACTTCTTTGAGGAATTATAAAAAATATCGATGAATTATGAACTCCGTGTTATACTCCGATGCAAAGAAGAAAGGTTTCAGGAGGTTGGGATGGGGGTGGGCGAGGGGGGGGGAGGAGAGGACGATTGTGGGAGCTTTGAGGGGCTGTAATGGTGGTTTCTGGGGGCAGGAGAAAGGGAGGGGAGTGGAGGACGATTTTGGGAGCTTTTGAAGGCTGCGGTTTATGAGGTGGGTGGGTGGGTGGGGTGGGGGGTTGGATGGATTGCTTTTTCTTTCTTTTAATTTTTTTTTGAAATTATTTTAATGTAAAAATATAAAAAAAAATGATCCTCACTCGCACCCCAGGCATGTGCACTCACGCGTTTCGTCCAACTCAGCTGATTTGTGCCACCTAAGATTCGTCAACGGTTAGAGGGGTTTAAATATTGAGTTTTATTGAGTTGAGGGGTTCAGATGACAAAAGTGTAAGTAGAAGTATCCACTTAACAAACCAGACCAAGTACAAGGATCCACCGAGCTATTTTGTCATAAATTAATATATTCACCTAAATTTTATTTTCTTTTTAATTTGATTGATCTTTTGAACTTTATAATTTAAAGAATTTTAACGACAACATCAGTATATTAAAACTAAAATTTTATATTACATATTTAAAAGGTAAATGATTAATATGTATTATAAAACTTATATATGTCAACTAATTTTTTTAAACAAATTTCGATCTTTAATTTGATTTGATTTTTCAAGAATACCTCTATCTTTAAATATAAATTTTATGTGAGTTCCTTGTTTAAAGTTTATTTTTTTAAGAATTCATTGGGGTTTGATTTGATTTTCTTAAAGTAAAATTAAAATTTCCAATATTTTTTTTTGGATACAAGGGTTAATTTTTTATTTTAAATAGATGGCTTGTTTTTATGAAACTGGTTTAGTCGAGGATAGAGGTGTTCATAGTTTGGTTCGAATTGAGTTTGGGGTGAAATCAAAATCAGCTAAATTTAGTTTGTTTTTAATAATAAAATTAAATCAAACCAATTTAATTCATATCTATTTGTTTGGTTTTATTTGTTTTGATATTTAAGGAGCATAATGATATTTTTCTCTTTTATTATTTTTCTTGTAATAAAAAGAATTTCATCACTTTATAACATACAATTCGTTATTAATCTTTTATTAGGGATTTATTGTGTCTATGATTTTCTGATTATGAAAAAAAATTCTTAATATCGATGTACATTAATCAAGTGGATAAAGTTGATAAGAAGTACCAAAGATATATAAAGATAGTAAAAAGAATGAATCAACCAAGTTAATTAGCAAAAACACAAAGGAG
Organism: Capsicum pubescens; assembly: GCA_030864215.1. Lineage (NCBI taxonomy): Eukaryota > Viridiplantae > Streptophyta > Magnoliopsida > Solanales > Solanaceae > Capsicum > Capsicum pubescens. The sequence continues at coordinate 202,532,248 of CM061546.1, read as the reverse complement.
TATAAATAAAGTAGGGTAGAAGAATAGATATTAATGGTATCGATCCATTTACTTGAAAGGAGTATAACAAAGAGCTGGGGAAGTATATATGAGAGAAAAATGATTGATTAACTAAAAAGACACGAAGAAGAAAATTGAGACATAAAATAAAGAAATAGTTCTGGAAAAAGAAAGAAAAATAGATAAATAGTGAACTGTAAATACAGAGAAACTAAACGGAAGGAAAGACATGAACATTTGAGAAAATGAGGGGAGAGGGACATTTGTTGACATTACGGAACCCACACACACTTTTCAATAACTAAATGGTGTCTCATACAACTATTGTTGGTTGTATTTCATTCATATTAAGAAAAAAATTTACATTCTATTTTTTTTTTATAATGTTTTTTTCTTTTTCTATTAAGTGTCCTGTCACGACCCGAACTAGGGCCTTGCCGTGACGGGTATGTCAAGTCCATCGAGGATCGAAGACTACCCTTTTTGCCTAGCCAAATAGGAGATAACACTCCTAGAAGTGGTTGAAATCCGAATATATAACAAGATAGAAAAAGTAACAAACTCAAAGACATATAAAAATGACAACATCAATACCCAATCCACAATAACATCCACAAAGCCTCTGCTATTCCAAAAAATCTAAGTCAGGACATGCCCCTTCCCTGATAATGATAATATTAATGTGAACTCTTTAATTCTATTTTATGAAAGAAAACTATTTGAATGATCAAGTCTTCTAAAAAATGAAGCTCACCATTTCACTGCATACGATCGACGATCCGAGCTGATCCACCTAGCACTGCGCAGGAAAAGTAGGATTGCCTTCAGACCCTGTATCACGTGGAGATACAGCATCTGAAGACGGTTAGTGGGTTGAACACTAGAATAAAACTCAAGGATAAAGATAAAATAATGACAATTCAAAAATCCCGTTCAACTCAATGTACATGTTCACATACATGTTTGCATACATATACACTTATTTAAACTATTGGGATAGGGAACAAGGCTTACCATGCACTTTAAAACTTTAGTCTGGATTATGTAGCTTAACCGTTATAATAATAGTACTCACGAGCTATATGGCCCTCAGCTCTCACCCCCTAGTCGGTCCCCAGTGCGTATAGATGCACGAACTGGAGAATAATCTTATATATATGCATGGGGGACTCGAACCTCCCAACCATATTCTAAGGTGACTTAAGCACCCGATCATGTAATGTATTATAGGGGAATCAAACCTCCCAATCATATAATAAGGTGGAATCGAACCACCCGATCATAAGAAAGGGGACTCAAACCCCATGCCATTTAAACCAATGCACCTACAAACAGGTTTCTAGTATTGGTCCCTCAGGACCGTCACTTTCACGGCCCAACAACACAACCCTCTTTTAAGCTCCATTAAAACATTTATCACACATTTCCATTCATTGAATCATAATACATATTTAGGCATATACTATTGGTATCGTCATACCAAATACACTTGCAAGGTAACATCAACATGCCATCATAATTCCATTAACTTGGGAAAACAACTCCCTTTGTTTATTAATACAAAATAGGAAAAACCGACTCCTTTTGTTCATTAGATCAAACAATCATGTTTCAATAACCTTTTTATATCATGCAATTATTCTAAAAATAGTACAATGCAATTTTTACTCGTACTTAAACCCACTTCCACCAAATATGGTTGGGGTTATTACAAATTCTGCTGTCAATATTCACAAAATTTAGAAAATCATAATACCTTAGTTTATTCGCTATACTCGTACATCCAGTTGATTTCAAAACCACCATTTACAACATAAATAATGCATATGCAAACATGAAACATCACATAAATAAAAATCATTCAAAACCCTCAACCCAAGTTCCAAAACCAACATCCAAGTTTGAAACGCCCCGGATATGGTACCCGAAATGCTACACGATGCTAATGACCCCGAAGGATCACAAGCTAACCCATGACTGATATCTATACCTATAAACTGCATAATATGACATAATAATATAGAAACATACACTTAAAGGCCATAAGGTTCAATACTAAACATAATATGAATAATATAACATCTGTGTAGGGTAATAGAATACCCAAAACAAAACTAAAAACACTAAAGTCTGAAACATGATAGTCTAGAAAGCCTCTAACTGACTGAACTATCTGAGTAAGGAGTTGATGGGATATGTCCCTAACTAACTCCAACTAATAAACTGATTAATGAGATAATAGGGAAATAATCATGTCCTCGAAAGATGAGGACTCACTTCTAACTCTGTCTGTGGATATTTGGAATCTACTATTTCTCTGGAGCTCATGTCTCTGAACCTATGGTATAAGACACCAAAGCAAAAATGCGTCAGTACTTTGAATGTACTGGTATGCATGTGAGGTAGGCTGAATGCATGGGGTTCATATACATGAACAACAATAATAACAGACTAACTATCATGAGCATGACAATACATGCATAAGACATAACAACTGACACTAATACTGTGATAACATGATTACTGAATCTGAATATAACTGATAACATGAGTGACTGTATCTAATAGTCTTAAATCTAATGGAACTATCTGAGTTCCGTACTGTACCTGAGTTGATTGTATCTGACAGTCCTAAAATCTGAAGAACTATCTAATTTCTATTACTGAGACTGATTGACTGTATGTGACAGTCCTGATTCTGTAACATGAAACTGTGGGAAGTAGTTATCTAATTGACATGCCCCTAATATGCCATTATAGCTGAGTTGGGGTCCAATCTGTAACCCCAATTAGAAGGGTGTCAATACCGCGCCACTTGTAAGGACAAGATGTGGGTGACCCTCATCTGATAGTGTCCCTAAAAGAGAATGGTGAGGCCCTTATCTGACAGTGCTTATCCACCTCATCAACCCTCATCGGATAGTATTGATGTGTCAATCTATACTGGATACATAGTTCTGGAATGCAAGGATAACTTTTAAGAATCACACCCTCATCTGATAGTGTATGTTCCCATCCTTGGGTTCACTCGGTGCTAATTCCTACTCCTATCTGAATAGACTCTGAACATGATTTACTGAATAGAACATGGCCTGAGTTACTAAATTTTATTTACTGACGGAATACTACTGATATTTGACAACTGACTGAGTTCATGAGATCATGGAGATTTCCTAAGTCATAAGACTATTTGAAGTCTAAGGATTCATAGCTTGACTGAGAGTATCATGAAAACATGATATGGCTCTAGGCACACCGCTAATGTTTCGGGTATGAGTACCCCCAGGACTCGATGGAAGGAAACTGACTAAGCATAACTTACTTGAACATATAACTAACATCATAATCTATAATACATTTATAGAAGCATTTCATCCAAACATGTGATAGGCATAACTTGTACATACATGGGGATTTCATGGTATCATGCTAGTTAGGCATTTTTCCTTCATCTGGGTATTTAATCAAACATATTGTAGGCATGGTACATGTAAACATCATTGTACAATAATTAAACATCATGGTTCAATTCTAATTTCATCATTCAAGGGGGTAGTCATAGATTTGCATGAATCTATATCTATAATAATTTAACCCACATAGAATTTATCACCTAACATGGAGTAGAATTTAATTTCTCATTATCCACATGAACAAGAGTAGCCCAATCATGAAATTCATAAGAAAATCCATAAGCTTGAATTTAGAAAAGGGATTCTTGGGCTTCATGGACGAAAGGAGTCCATGAATGAATACTATGCATACCTTAGTTTATGATTTCGTGAAGATTGACGGAGGAAATTCTTGATTCTGAATCTTCTATGAAAAGCCCTAGGTTGTTCTTGAGAGGTTTTTGAAAGAAGAGAGTGTATTTTGGGTGAAAGTTGCTGAATCACGTGTTTAAGGGCTTAAATAGGGGTGGAAAGTTGACCTTTTTAACCCTAGACGCGTTATTTACTTTCAGTAAATTTTTTCCGAAATGAACCCCTGGCGCGATGCGGTGCTTTCGCGCCATGTCACTGGAATTTGACAATCGGGAAACTGAGGGATGGCGCGATGTGGAGCCATCGTATTGCCCTTTCTTTTGCCATTTGGAACTTTGGCGCGATGCGGAGGAAATCGCGCTGAAATACTGGAAAAGGACAATTGCCATTTTTGCTTGTGGAGCAGCGCGTCACTGACCAATATGACGCTGTTTTACGATGGGAACTTGAAATAGTCATAATTTCTTACTTGGTTATCAGATTTAGGCGAATTTTATATCAATGGAAATCTTATTGAATTTCCCACATGACAAAAGTTAAAATCTTAAAAATGTCATGTGTAAAAAAGTGGATTCATCTTTCAAAGAAAGATCCTAACATTTTTTAGACAATTTCAAGCTAGGAAAAGGTATGGGGTATTACAATATCTCCCCCTTGAGAACATTCGTCCTTGAATGAAACTGAGAGTGAGGGGAAGAACATAAACTGACATACATACTGAATATGAATAACTGAAACATGAGCTCATAACTTACATGACTGATAACTGAATATATCATACTGGACACGCATACCTGATGTATGCGTAAATGATTCATGAATGCATGATTAAGTGTTCTGAGGAAATAAGTTTCTCACAATGAGAATGGATGTCTGATGCATAATTGTATAACTAAACTGATACATGAATACATGACTGAACATGCAATGGTACTTGATACCAAGTTTGTGATAAACACTGAACATGAAACTGAGTAAGCTTAAGGAGGACAGTTACCTTGATCTTGATCTGAGTTGGCAGAGAAGAGGTGAGGATACTTGGTATGCATGTCTACTTCTGCTTCCTAAGTATCTCCCTCGATAGACTGATTTTTTCAAAGAACTTTAACTAGAGGGACTTCTTTGTTCCTCAGTCTACGAGTCTGATAATCTAGGATTTCGACTGGAATCTCCTCATAAGAGAGACTGTTCTGAATATCAATGCTCTAAATAGGGACTACAACTATTGGGTCACCTATGCAATTCTTGAGCAAAGAGACATGAAAGACTGGATGAACTGAGGCTAGATCTGAAGGAAATTCGAGCTCATAAGCTACCTTACCGAATCGACTGGGAATCTTGAAGGGATCGACATATTGGGGACTGAGTTTCCCTTTCTTGCCGAACCGCTTCATTCCCTTCATGGGAGAGATCTTTAGATAGACATTGTCATCAATTTCGAGCTTGAGATCTTTTCTACAAACATCTGCATAAGACTTCTGCCGGCTCTGAGCAGCCCAGAGTCTTTCTCTAATCAACTAGACTTTTTCTAAGGCATCGAATACTATGTCAGGACCTATGACTGAGGCCTCACTAACTTCAAACCAACCAATTAAAGATCTACATCTCCTACCATAGAGAGCTTTGAATAGAGCCATCTGAATACTGGAATGATAACTGTTGTTGTATGCAAACTCAATCAAAGGTAAGTGGTCATCCCAACTTTCCTTGAAATTAATTGCACATGCCCTTAACATATCTTCTAACGTCTGAATGGTCCTTTCTGCTTGACCATCTGTATGAGGATGAAAGGTTGTACTAAGATGAACTTGGGTACCAAGACCCTTTTGGAATGCTTTCCAGAAATAAGAGGTGAACTGGGTACCTTTTTATGAGATAATGGACAATGGAACACCATACAATCTGACCAACTCCTTGATGTAGAGTTTTGCATAATCCTCGGCTAAATAAGAGGTATGAACTAAAAGGAAATAAGCTGATTTGGTCATTCTGTCTATAATGACACAGATTGAATCATGCTGATGACGAGTTCGAGGCAAACCCATCACGAAGTCCATGTTCACTACTTCCCACTTCCAAGTAGGAATACTGAACTCCTACATGGACCCACTAGGATTCTGATGCTCTATATTAACCTGCTGACATATAGATCACTTAGCCACAAACTCTGCAATGTCTCTCTTCATCCTACTCCACCAATAGATTTCCTGTAAGTCACGGTACATCTTTGTGTCCCCTGGATGAATAGAGTAGTGCGCACTATGCGCTTCTGCAAGAATTCACTGCCTTAATTCATCTATACCTAGAACACAGAGACGACCCTAAGAACGAAGAGTACTATCTCCCCATTGGGTGAAACCTCTATTTTCTAATCCTGAACTGACTCTTTCAACTTGACAAGGCTGGGATCTCTATCTTTTTTTTCATTTACCTCAAAAACAAGAGATGATTCTGATCTACTCTGAAGCCATATATCACCCTCATCTGTATCGACAAAGCGAACGCCTAGTCTGGCAAGCTGATGGACTTCCTTAGCTAACTTCTTCTTACTGTCCTCAAAATGAGAAACACTACCCATGGATAGTCTACTGAGAGCGTCAACCACTACGTTGGCCTTTCCCGGATGATAAAGGACACTCATGTCATAATCTTTTAAGAGCTCTAACCACCTTCTCTGACGAAGATTGAGATCTTTCTGAGAAAAAACATACTGAATACTCTTATGATCTGTGAAGACATCTACATGAACTCCGTAGAGATAATGGATCCAAATCTTTAAGGCAAAGACTGCGGCTGCTAACTCAAGATCACGAGTAGGATAATTCCTCTCATGGGGTTTAAGATGTCTGGAGGCGTAGGCTATGAACTTACCATGCTGCATGAGGACACAACCCAAACCTACTCTGGATGCATCACAATACACTATGAACCTATCTGAATAATTTGGGAGAGCTAAGACTGGAGCTGAGGTGAGTCGAGTCTTCAACTCCTGAAAACTCTTCTCACAAGGATCTGACCACTGAAATTTGACTTTCTTCTTAGTCAATCTAGACATAGGGGATGTAATAGAAGAAAATCCCTCAACAAACCGTCAGTAATAGCCAGCCAAACCCAAGAAACTCCTGATATCTGATGGAGAGACAGGTTTGGGCCAGTTTCTTACTGATTCGGTCTTTTGAGGATCCATTCTAATGCCATAACCGGAAATGATATGACCAAGAAATGCTACTGACATTAGCCAAAATTTACACTTACTAAATTTGGCAAACAACTGATGATTTTTGAGAGTCTGAAGTACTGTTATGACATAGTCTGCATGATCTCTCTCACTACGAGAATAGACTAGGATATTATCTATGAAGACTATGATGAAAATGTCCAAGTACTACTTGAACACATGGTTCATCAATTCCATGAAAGTGCCTGGGGTATTGGTAAGACCAAATAACCTGACTAGGAATTTGAAGTGACCATACCGAGTATGGAAAGCTATTTTTGAAATGTCACATTCTCTGACTCTAAGCTGATGATAGCCAGATATGAGGTCTATCTTAGAGAAATAACTGCCACCTTGAAGTTGGTCAAACAATTCATCGATTCTGGGAAGAGGATACTTGTTCTTGACCGTGACCTTATTAAGTTGACTGTAGTCTATAAACATTCTGAGAGAAGCATCTTTCTTGCGCACGAATAATACTGGAGCGCCCTACGGGGAAATATTGGGCTTGATGAATCCCTTATCTAAGAGATCCTTCAATTGTTCTTTCAATTCTCTGAGTTATGCTGGTGCCATTCTATATGGCGGAATAGAGATAGGTTGAGTATCTGGAAGAAGATCAATACCGAAGTCTATTTCCCTTTCGGGAAGAATTCCTGGAAGATCTTCGAGAAAGACATATGAATATTCACCTACAAATGGAACTAATTCAAGGCTGGGAGTTTTGGAACTAGTGTCCTTAAATCAAACAATATGATAGACACATCCTTTAGATATCATTTTCCTTGCCCGAAGGTAGGAAATAAGCTGACCCCTGAAAGCGGATACACTACCCTTCCACTCAAGGACGGGTTCATTTAGGAACTGAAAATGGACTATTCTATTTCTACAGTCGACTGTGGCATAGCAGGAATGAAGCCAATCCATGCCGAGAATGACGTCAAAGTTAGTCATTTCTAATTTAACTAAGTCTGCTGAAGTGACTTTCTGAAATATCATAACCGGGCAGTTCCTGTATACCTGCCGGGCTATGATAGTTTTACCCACTGGAGTAGATGATGAAAATGGCTTTTCTAGGATTTCAAGACTGATTCCAAAATCGCCTGCTATATAGGGAGTAACAAAATACAAAGAAGCTCCTGGATCTAACAAAGCATAAACATGCACATGAAAGATCTATAACGTACCGGTAACCACATCAGGAAAATTTTCCTAATCTTGTCGGGACTAAAGAGCATAGAAATGATTTGGGTGTTGCTCACTAGTAGCACTGGAGGTGGCACCCTGCTGATTTGGGCGACCAAACTGAGCTGAGGAGCGATTCTATTGACCCTGAGGACCTAGTTGAGGATAGTCTCTGACTCTATGGCCTGGCTTGCCACATCTGAAATAAATACCACTTCCAGCTCTGCAAATACCCTGATGGTGCTTGCCATAAGTCTGGCAAAGAGGATAGGTGCAGGCAATACTAACACTTTCCTGGGACTTACAACCTGGCACTCTGTCTCTGTTACCCTCCCTGAACTTAGGAACTGGAGCACTGGCTGAAGAAGGAGCTGGAACTAATGACTTAGGATGAAATTTGGAATGGTTTCCTCCTTCTGATTTAGGTTGAGCGAAGTTGAAACTACCTGTCTTTGCTCTCTTATTCTGCTTCTACCTCTACTTAATCTTCTGCTCCTCTATCTGCTGAGCATAAATCATAAGCCTGGCTAAAGTCATGTCACTGTTTATCATGGCAGATCTGCACTAATTTACCACGCTATCATTTTCCCCTGAAGTGAACTTACTCATCTTGGCTCTACTGTCTTCAATCGCATGAGGGGCATATCTGGCTAATTGAATAAACTTAAGAGAATACTCTTTAACCATCATATTTCCCTACCTGAGGTTGATGAATTCTAGAACCTTAGCCTCTCTAAGATCTTGGGGAAATAATTTTTCTAAGAATGCAGTGACAAACTCCTCCCACTCTATAGGACCAATATCATCTGACCTCTCTTACTTTCACTGTTTAAACCAAGTATGATCCACATCCTGCAACTGATATACAGCTAGCTCAGAACTCTCAACAGTAGTCACCCCATGATGTCTATCACCTTCTAAACCAGATTAATGAATTCCTGAGGGTCCCCATCTACCTTAGACCGGAGGAAGGACAGAGGATTCATTCGCGTAAAGTCCCGAATCCTAGCTGCGCCTGAATTAGCCACTGGGTTTGCCAAAATGAGTGCTGGATATTTATTTTGAGCGGCAACTAACTGAACAAGAGTAGTGAATACGACCCTGAACTCCGCATGAGAAAAATGATCGCCCAAAGGATCTTCGGGCTGAGGGGCTGACTGATTTCTGTTTCTTCTTTTAGGAGGCATGTTCTATAGAAGAAAGGGAGAAATAGATTAGATTAAGAGATTGACTTGAGATTATGCTCACTGGCATGACATGAATACTGTAAGAGGGGAAACTATTCCTAAAACATCTTATAGCCTCTTGTACATAAATGTGACAGAAACACACCCATGTACAAGAATCATCTAGATGCGGCTTTCAGACTTCCTAGGACACTATTAAACCTGGCTCTGATACCAAGTTTGTAACGCCCTGAATCTGGTACCCGAAATGCTACACGGTGCTCTTGACCCCGAAGGAAAACAAGTTAACCCATGACTGATATATGTACCTGTACACTGCTTAATATGACATAATAATACAAAAATATGCACTGAAAGAACATAAGGTTCAATACTGAACATAATCTGAAGATTATAACATCTGTGTGGGGTAACAAAATACCCAAAACAAAACTAAAAATACCAAAGTCTGAAATATGATAGTCTAGAAAGCCTCTAACTGACTGAACTGTCTGAGTAAGGAGTTGATGAGACATGTCCCCAACTAACTCTAACTAATAAACTAATTAATGAGATAATAGGGAAATAATCATTTCCCCAAAAGATGAGCACTTACTTCTAACTCTGTCTGTGGATATCTGGAATTTACTGTTGCTCTGGAGCTCGTGTCTCTAAACCTATGGTATAAGACACCATAGTGCAAATGCGTCAGTACTTTGAATGTACTAGTATGCATGTGAGGTAGGCTGAATGCATGGGGTTCATATGCATGAACAACAATAATAATTGACTAACTATCATGAGCGTGAGAATACATGCATGAGACATAACAACTGACACTAATACTGTGATAACATGATTACTGAATCTGAATCTGAATATAACTAATGACATGAGTGACTGTATCTGACATTCCTGAATTAGATGGAACTATTTGAGTTTTGTACTGTATTTGACAGTCCTAAAATCTGAAGAACTATCTGATTTCTATTACTGAGACTGACTGACCGTATCTGACAGTCTTGATTCTATAACATAAAACTGTGGGAAGTAGTTATCTAATCGACATGACCCTAATATGCCATTATAGCTATGTTGGGGTCCAATTTGTAACCCCAATTAGAAGGGTGTCAATACCGCACCACTGGTAAGGACAAGCTGTGGGTGACCCTCATTTGATAGTGTCCCTAAAAGAGAATGGTGGGCCCCTTATCTGACAGTGCTTATCAACCTCATCAACCCTCATCGGATAGTGTTGATGTCTCAACCTATGCTTTCTACATAGTTTTGGAATGCAAGGATGACTTCTAAGAATCGCACCCTCATCTGATAGTGTATTTTCCCATCCTTGGGTTCACACGGTGCTAATTCCTACTCCCATCTGAATAGACTCTGAACATGATTTACTAAACTGAACATGGGCCGAGTTACTAAATTCCATTGACTAACGGAATACTACTGATATCTGACAACTGACTAAGTTCATGAGATCATGGAGATTTCCTGAGTCATAAGACTATTTGAACTCTAAGGATTCATAGCTTGACTGAGAGTATCGTGAAAACAAGACATGGTTCTAGGCACACAAATAATGTTTTTGGTATGAGTACCCCCAGGACTCGATGGAAGGAAACTGACCAAGTATAACTTACTTGAACATATAACTAACATCATAATCCATAATATATTTATAGAAATATTTCACCAAAACATGTGATAGGCATAACTTGTACATACATGGGGATTTCATGGTATCATGCTAGTTAGGCACTTTTCCTTCATCTAGGAATTTAATCAAACATATTGTAGGCATGGTACATGTAAACATCATTGTACAATAATTAAACATCATGGTTCAATTCTAATTTCATCATTCAAGGCTGTAGTAATAGGTTTGCATGAATCTATATCTATAATAATTTAACCCACATAGAATTTATCACCCAACATAGAGTAGAATTCAATTTCTTATTATCCACATACACAAGAGCAACCCAATCACGAACTAAGGTATGTCTAGTGTTCATCTCAAGAATGTCTAGTATTATATTCTAAATTGAATGATGGTTATTCCATGAGGAATTTTCAAGATTTTCACTTTTTGTCATGTGGGAAATTCAATAAGCTTTCCATCGATATAAAATTTTCCCAAATCCACTAACCGGGTCAGAAGTTATGACTATTTTAAGTTCTCATCGTAAAATAGCGCCATATTAGTCAGTGGCGCGCCGCGCCACAAGAGAAAATGGCATTTGGAAAATTCCAGTAGGGGTCTGTGATTATGGCACGTCGCGTCAGGGCCCGAATTCAGAATTGTCCTTTTCCAGTGTCTTAGCGCGATTTCCTCTGCATTGCATCAAAGTTCCAGGTCGCAAAAAAAGGGGCAACGTGATGGATCTGTATCGTGCCATACCTCATTTTTCCAATTGTCAAATTCTAGTGACACGACGCGATAGCACCGCGTCGCGCCAACGGTTCAATTTGGGAAATTTTTACTGAAGTTACAAGAGGCATCCAGGGTTAAAAGGGTCAATTTCCCACCCCTATTTAAGACCTTTAACACGTGATTCAGATACTTTTCACCCAAAATACACTCTCTTCTCTCAAAAATCTCTCAAGAACAAGCTAGGGTTTTCATAGAAGATCCAATTCCAAGAAAGTTTCATCGTCAATCTTCACTAAATCACGAACTAAGGTATACATAGTGTTCATTCACGGACTCCTTTCGTCCATGATGCCCAAGAATCTCTTTTCTAAAGTCAAGATTTTAGATTTCTTCATGAATTTCATTTTGGGTTTGTTTTGTGTATGTTGAGAATGATCAATTGAATTCAAATCCATGTTGGGTGATCAATTTTATGTGAATTAATTTGTGTAGATGTATATTCATGTGAACCTATGAATAAACCCTAGATGATGAAATTAGAGATGAATCATGATGATTAATTATTGTATAATGGTGTCGACATATATTATTCCTATCATGTGTTTGATTAAATACCTAGATGAAGGAAAAGTGCCTAACTAGCATGATACCATGAAATCCCCTTGTATGTACAAGTTATGCCTATCTCATGTTTTGATGAAATGCTTCTATAAATGTATTATGGATTATGATGTTAGTTATATGTTCAAGTAAGTTATACTTGGTCAGTTTCCTTCCATCAAATCCTGGGGGTACTCGTACTTGAAACATTATCTATGTGCCTAGAGCCATGTCATGTTTTCACAATACTCTCAGCCAAGCTATGAATCCTTAGACTTCAGACAGTCTTATGACTCAGAAAATCTTCATGATCTCATAAACTCAGTCAGTTGTCAGATATCAGTAGTATTCCGCCAGTCAATGGAATTCAGTAACTCAGCCCATGTTCAGTTCAGTAAATCATGTTCAGAGTATATTCAGATGGGAGTAGAAATTAGCACCGAGTGAATCCAAGGATGGGAACACCCACTATCAAATGAGGGTGTGCTTCTTAGAAGTCATCCTTACATTCCATAACTATGTAGCCAACATAGGTTAAGACATCAACACTGTTCGATGAGAGTTGATGAGGTGGATAAGCACTGTCAGATAAGGGCTCCACCATTCTCTTTTGGGGATACTATCAGATGAGGGTCACCCATAGCTTATCCTTATCGGTGGCGCGGTATTGACACCCTTCCAATTGGGGTTACAGATTGGACCCCAACTTATCTATAATGGCGTATCAGGGGCATGTCAGTTAGATAACTACTTCCCATAGTTTTATGTTACAGAGTCATTACTGTCAGATACAGTCAATCAGTCTCAGTAATAGAACTCAGATAGTTCTTCAGATTTCAGGACTGTCAGATACATTCAACTCAGGTACAGTACGAAAGTCAGATAGTTCCATCAGATTTAGGACTGTCAGATACAGTCACTCATGTTATCATTTATATTTAGATTCAGTAATCATGTTATCATAGTATTAGTGTCAGTTGTTATGTCCTATGCATGTATTCTCACACTCATGATAGTTAGTCAGTTATTATTGTTGTTCATGCACATGATCCCCATGTATTCATCCTACCTCACATACATACCAGTACATTTAAAGTGCTGACGCATTTGTGCTATGGTGTCTTATACCATAGGTTCAGAGACATGAGCTCCAAAGCAACAGTAGATTCCAGATATCCGCAGACAGAGTTAAAAGTGAGTCCTCATCTTTTGAGGACATGATTATTTCCATATTATCTCATTAATCAGTTTATTAGTTGGAGTTAGTTGGGGAGATGTCCCATCAACTCCTTACTCATACAGTTTCGTTAGTTAGAGGCTTTCTATACTATCATGTTTCAAACTTTAGTATTTTTAGTTTTGTTTTGGGTATTCTTTTACCCCACACAGATGTTATATCATTCAGATTATGTTCAGTATTGAAATTTATGGCCTTTCAGTGCATGTTTTCGCATTATTATGTCATATTATGCAGTGTATAGGTACAAATATCAGTCATGGGTTAGCTTGTGGTCCTTCGAGGTCATGATCACCGTGTAGCGTTTTGGGTACCAGATCTGGGGCATTACAATAACCATATGGAAAACTATTTAAAACACATGCTTTCACAAAATAATAGCCGGGGAAGAGTAACATGCCTGGAATATCTAGAGTTATGTAGAGAATTTTCCCTTAGGGGTTCTAATTGATCAACTTCTTGGAAACCCTAAGTATCTTGCTTGAGAGAATTTGAGAATTATTGAGAAGTTATTTCAATTTGTTTTGGAGTGATAATGACACCCAAAAGGGTAAGTCATGGGTCATGCTTTGGGGAAAAGGGGAAATGTCTAAAGTGTCCTTAATTAAGAATTAAAAAAGTATCTCCAGTGATTACGAGTCACTATACGTCTCGTATGGACATGTTATGGCTCGTAACCATGAGTCGTAGTCAAGACAGTAGCTGAAGGACCCTTCTCTGGTGACCCTACGATTCATACCATATGACTCGTCAGGTGACCCTACAACTCGTAAGGTTCAAGTCGTAGTCAAAACAAACACACTTGAAGCACATATTTTTTTGTCTACAGATGGGACCATACGATTCGTTTAGAGTCTTTATGACTCATTAGGAGGCACTCGTAGTCAGGATAGTGACTTGGGCTACCTTTAATGGACACCCTACAATTGGGGTCCTATGACCCGCAATGACACGTTTTGACTCACAGGGTGAGTCCTAGTTAGGATAGTAAGTTCAAACAATCAAAATTTTCAATAAATAATCACTTGAGGCATCATATTCTCCCTCCCCCCTCTTAGGATCATTCATCCTTGAATGATGGGTCAAGGTATCCATTAGCACGATTTAATGAAGAAACACACCCATACTTACCTTTAACAAAGACAGAATACAAAGATGGTAAGTCTAACATATACCTTAAGCACAAGTATCCGGAACAGGGAACAAGAATGGGTATTTGGACTTCATGTCCTCTTCAGTTTCCCAAGTAGCTTCTTCAAACTTTTGGTTCCTCTATAGAAACTTCACCTAAGACACATCCTTGGTATGCAACCAACAGACTTGTCGATCCAGGATCTCAACCGAAACTTCCTCATATGACAAGGAGTTCGAAATACCAATAATTTTTTATGAAACCACCAGGGAAGGATCACCCACACACTTCCTCAACATCGAAATATGAAAGACTAGGTGAACGAAACTCAAACATGGAGGCAACTCCAACTCATATGCCATATTACCTACTCTCTTAAAAATCAAATAAGGGACCATATAATAAGGATTGAGCTTTCCCTTCTATCAAAACTACATCACTCCCTTCATAGGAGACACCTTCAAGAACACCAATCACCAACTTCAAATTCCAACTCCTTTCGCCTCATGTTTGCATAGGACTTTTGTCGACTTTGGGCGGTCTTAATCCTATCTCAAATCACCTTTACTTCTCCATGTCTTGGTGAACTCATGTAGGACCGCCAACCCACCCATGCTAACCTCGAACCATTCAATAGGAGAATAATATATCCTACCATACAAAGACTCAAATGGATCCATCCCAATGCTTGCGTGATATCTATTATTATATGCAAACTCTATTAAAGGCAAATGATCTACCCCAATACCACCAAAGTCAAGCACATAAGACCTTAGCATATCCTCCAAAGTCTAAGACCCATTCGTATGGTTCATCTTAGTTCCCAAACCTCTCCAAAAGAACGCCAAAAGTGAGAGAAAAGCCGAGGACCACAATTAGATATATTAGACACAGGCTCACCATGCAGCTTGATAATTTCCTGAATGAACAACCTTGCATAATCCTCAGCAGAGTAAATAGTCCTCACATGTAAGAAATGACAAACTTAGTCATCTTATCCACGATGATCCAAATCGAATCAAACTGATGGAGGGATCAGAGAAGACCAGTAATGAATTCCATATTAATCACTTCCCACTTCTATTCGGGGAACTCAATCTCTTGAGATAACCTACCAGGTCTCAAGTGCTCGACCTTCACTTGTTGACAAACCATACACTTGGCCACAAAATTTTCCACATCCCGCTTCATGTTATTCCACCAATAAATCTCTTTCAAATTATGGTACATCTTCATCGAGATAGGATAAATAGTGTACCTTGACTCATGAGCCTCAACTAAGATCCTCTCTCGCAACCCATTTACATTAAGAACACATAATATACCTTGGCATCTCAAGATACCATCACCACCAATCTAAAAACCAAAAACTTACTTCTCTTTTACCTCAAAACTAAGGGATAAATTCACCACCTCTCGCACCATCACACCTCCATACTCAAATTCGAAGAGACAAACTCTAAGATTAGACAACCGGTGAATATCCTTTACCAACTATCGGTTCTCCTCATCCACATAAGATAAGCTTCCCATAGATGACCTTCTAAGAGCATCAACAACCACGTTAGGTTTACCTAGATAATAGTGAAGACACATATCATAGGCTTTGAGTAAGTCAAACCATATCCTTTGCCTGAGATTTAACTCCTTCTGGTTAAACACCTATTGCAAGATATTATGATCTAAATAAATGTCAATATAAACCTCATATAGAAAATGGTGCCAAATCTTCAAAGCAAAGACCACAATCAACAATTCTAAGTCGTGCGTCGAGTAATTCTTCTCATGAAATTTCAACTGCTAGAAGCATATGCAACCACCTTGTCATGCTGCATCAAAATACAACCCAGTCCTACACAGGATGTATCATAATAAACGATAAAGCCATCAGTTGTCTTGGGTAGAGTCATAAACGGATCCTAACTTATCCCATCCTTTAACTTCTCAAACGTACCCTCGTAATTATTATACCATAGGAACTTCACCTTTTTTTGAGTCAACTTAATCAATGGGGAAGCAATAGAAGAGAATCTTTCTACAAACCTTCTCTAATATCCAGCTAAACCCAAGAAACTACAAATGTCAGTTGTAGTCGTGGGTCTAGGCCACTTCTTAACCACCTTAACTTTCTATAGATCTATCATGATCCCCTTACTAGACACAACATGACGCAGATAGGTCATAACATTCAACCAAAACTCTCACTTAAAGAATTTAGCATACAACATTGATCCTTAAGGGTCTGCAACACTACTCAGAGATAATCAACATGATATTCCTTACACTTAGAATATACCTATATGTCATTAATGAACACAATGGTAAATAATTCTAGAAACTAATGAAAGACTCGATTCATAAGATCCATAAATATCGTTGGGGCATTAGTTAAACCAAAAAACATGACCAAGAGCTCATAATGGCCATACCGGGTATGGACAATAGTCTTAGGGATATCCACCTCCCTTATATTTAATTGATGATAACCCAATCGAAGATCAATATTAGAGAAGAACTTAGCACCCTGAGGCTTGTCAAATAGGTCATCAATCCTAGGAAGAGGATATTTATTCTTCACCGTCACCTTATTTAACTGATGATAAAATATACATATTCAGAGGGACCCATTCTTCTTAAGCACGAAGAGAAACGGACCACCCCATGGGGAAACACTAGGAAGAATAAAACACTTATATAGAAGGTATTTCAACTTCTCCTTAAGTTCTTTCAACTCAGTTGAATTCATTCTATAAGGAGGGATGAAGATAGGACGCCTGTACGAAAGAAGATCAACCCAAAAATCAATCTCCCTGTTAGGAGAAATACCAGGAAGATCATTGGGGAACACTTTGGGAAACTCACACACCATTGGGATAGATTGAAATAAAGGACCCTTTAAACAAGAATCTTTAATATGAACTAAATGGCATATACACCCCTTGGAGATCAACCTACGAGATCTTAAATATGAAATGGGCCTTTCCTTAGGCACTAGGGAACTACCTTCCTATTCAATCACCGGCTTATTTTGGAATTAAAAACTAACCCTTTGGGTCCTACAATCAAGAGATTCATAGAACGAGTGAAACTAAAATCACATCAAAATCTAACATGTCCAACTCTATAAGATCCACTAATGCCTCCCTACCATGGATCGATACCACACAACCCCTATAGACTCTTCTAGCCACAATAGAGTCACTCACTATAGTAGACACCAAAAATGGTTTCGAAATACACTCAAAACTAAAAACCAAAATAAATAGCCACATAAGAGATCACATAAGAAAGGGTAGACCCCAGATCAAGAAGACATTACATATATGGGAAAAGAGTTGTAACATACCAGTGAAAACATTTAAAAATGCCTAAAATTTCTTACGAGTGGAAAGAGCATAAAGAAGATTTTGACCAATATCGGAGCCAGAAGTAGCTTTCTTTTGTGTAGGAGCTGAAGATTTGGAAATCAGAACCTTATTTGCCCCAGTACCAGCCCTGAATGATGGATAATCTCTTTGAAATTTTCCTAAATGAACACACATAAAGCACTTATTCTCCCCTCCTCATTAAATTCACTATGCATCTGCCTACAGAATTGACATGGGGGATAAGATGGGGCTGACTAAGCTCTATTAGCCTAAGACTAGGCACATTGTGCCCTAAATCCACTATTGCTATGAAAATGATGATTACCAAATAAATTAGGATATGGATAACTAGCCGTAGAATAGGAACTAGAATTGTCCCACTTCTTCATAGATATTTTCCCAACATGACCTCTTCTCTGATCTGAATATCTAAAATTTTTGCTATGACTCTCCCCAATATTTTATTGATTTTTTACCTCCTTGACCTATTGCATATACACCACTGATTTTGGGTGTATTTATGCATTTTAGTGTCACTATTCTAGTCTTTTCAGCCTTAATTTGAGGATGATTCGTGTGCTATATGGGTTGATAATGAGATAAATGTGAATATAAGTGTTAAAGTACATTATTATAATGTTCAAAGTGTATTCCAAACAAGTTTTTACTTAAATGAGTCATTTAGAGTTCAATCGTGGAAACTAGTGTTACTAGCTTGAGCTAGGTGCTTATCTAGTTGATCCCATTGATTCTATTGTGTTTAATGTGTTGCAAATGGATTTAATGTGTAATTATGAGTGAAATAACTTGTTTTTAATGTGCAAGGTTCAATTTTATTAATTTAAGAGTCGGAACATAAAGTTAAAGATCAATGCGAATTAGCCTAGTCTTAGCTCTTGTTTTGATTCATCCTCATGGATATTGTGTTGTGATTGTCTCTAATTAGTGGTGTGTGATTATTTAGGAAGATTCATGAGATGAATATGATGATATTTTGATGTTGAATTAGATTTAAATTAAAGCGAAACACCACCACAAGACAAGGAATGGAAGGAGGCACTCAATACTTAGCCAAAATTTTGAAAGCAACTTCCATAGGGACCATGTAGATAAGCCCACGGAGAATTGGATGGATCTGTGCTCTACCTAGGGCATAGCCTTGTATGGAGTGGTGATCTACCTAGGTCAGCTCCCCCTTCACTCCACTTCCCAATTCTTGTTCGATTCCAACTCCTACACGGCTTTGGCTTACCTTGTTCTATAAATACAACATTGTACACATTTTTTACACATATTTGGACATCTTTGAGGATTTGGAGGTTGAAACAACTTCAAATTTTATTTTTTTAATATTTTAGTTCAATTCATTCATGTTCTTAGTTGTTAATTATAACTTTGTGATTACAATTATGACTATGTGTGGCTAAACACCCTTTTTCCAGGTTAAAGCCAAGAACATGAGTACTATTGTTTTGAATTAAGTTCGTTTAAATTTACTTATCATTATTGGTTGTGTGTTTGTCTTTGATTTAACTATTTGATGAATTTATCACTAGAAAATATATCTATTGTCTACCATTTTAACTCGAGAGAGGGAATAGGGGATAGAACATGGAGATGAACAAAGTATGGTTTGCATTCTTTTATGAAATAAGGAATTCAAATTAGTATGTAGGATAGGGATGTACATAGATGCCTTACTTAATTCAAACGTAGGATGATAACTTAAAGAACTAAATTGGATTATTACATTCCCGCGCAATGATGTAGTTGTAAGGTTCAATTTAGGTAAAGGTTTAAAGGTCGGGAGACCGTGATCATACAATTAACCCAACGAATCAACAACCAAGATATGAAAGTTAACGAATGAAATTCAATACATAGTATGATTGTTCAAAGTTCTTTAACCCTGGGTTTTCTTGTATTTATTGTTTTAGGAGCTTTATTTTACTTATTGTTTACTTTTCTTTAGTTTCAAATTCAAAACTCTCTTCTTCATTACCTTTGCATCAAGTTAATCTAAAAAGTGAACTAGAATTGAATCGTTGTTGAAGCATGTCCCTGTGGGATTTATACTTGACTTTCATTAGGCCACTTTACTACTTAATAGACCACATACACTTGTGTGCGCGCTTGGGCGCTGTAGCTGGGGACTTGTAATTTGGCAATTGTTTATTTTAGTTTACCTTTTAGATTTCTTTGGTGTTTTTTACACTTGGTCTTGGTTATGTTTTTGCAGGAACCAGGTTTAAAAAGAGTAAGCTGGCAAGGTAGGACTTGGTTGAACCAAGTTTCAAACCTGAGCAAATTTTCCATCAACGAAGGAGACAAGCAAACCTTTTCCTCCAAATTTTGCAAATCGCAGAAGACCAAGAGAATCCTGCCATCATGGCTGATGAACAAGCAACCCGTAGGATAGTAAGATAAGTGACAATCCCACTTCTAATAAATTTGACCTCCCTATTTCAAAAATCGATAGCTGGAGGCAATTTCAAGGTTAAACAGAATATGGTACAACTTCTGATTAGTAGTGGACAGTTCATAGGGTTTTCACATGAAGATCCACAGGTCCACTTGCAAAATTTTCTGGAAATTAGTGACGCATTCATTCCCATGAGGTAAATGCAGACTATGTGAGGATGACTTTGTTCTCTTTTTCACCGATTGTGGAAGCCAAAAATGATTGAAGGCGGAACCAATAAACTCAATCACATCATGGGATGACATGGCCAAAAATTTTCTTATTCGATTCTTCTCGTCTGCAAAGACTGCGAGACTTCACAGTGAGATGGTGTGCTTCAAACAAAATACAGACGAGAATCTTTATCATGCTTGGGAGAACTTCAAGGTACTTATTCGGGACTGTCCACACCATTAACAGTCCAATGAGGTACTTGCTCATACTTTTGTAGAGGCTCTTGATCACAACACGAAAATTTTGCTAGATTCAGCTACAGGTGGTCAAGCTCTTAAGATGACATATGATGAGCTGTACACTCTATTGAATTACATAGCTCAAGGAAATCTAGAATAGTATGGTGATTCTAGGAGTGCCACAAAGAAAATTATAGGTGTATTAGAGGTGGACCAATTTACTGCTTTATCATCCCAGGTTGCTGCATTGCAAAATATTATAAACATCCATTTTAGCATCTTAAAGTTGGAAGTAGCACAACCTACATCCATAGTCAATGCAATCCAATAAGCTAAAGGTTTGTGAGAAGTTTGCGGTAATACTGGTCATTTTGTGACCATGTGTGCTTTAAATTCGGAATCGGTAATATATGTGGGCAATGCTTAAAGGCCAAATTATGGTAATACCTACAACATGAAGTGGCAAACTCAGCCTTAGAACGCTTAACAACATCAAATTTAGAAACCATAGGCATAACAAAATCAGTCAACTAACAACTTGGAAGAGATGATGAAGCAGGTTCTAGCTAATCAAACACAGTTGTCTGCAGATGTAGCAAATCAACAAGCAGCCCAGAGATGCTTAGAGTTGCAGTTGGGGTAGTTACAACAAGTATTAAATACTAGGCCTCAAGGTGGTTTACTAGGAGATATAAAAAATCCAAAACAAGTTATGGCAATCACTTTGAGGAGTGGTAACGATCTTCAAGGAGAACCTCCAAAGGTAACTAAGGAGGTAGATGTAGATTTGACTCCCCCACAGGTAAATGACGAAGTTGCTGAAAAATTAAGAAGTATAAGTACTCAAAAGAAAAAGCTGCTGAAGAAGTGAAGAAGATCCCACAACTACCCTTCCCTTAGAAGAAAATAAAAGCGAAAGAGGATGCAATGTTTAAGAAGTTCTTTGACACGTTTAGAGAGCTTCACATTTACTTACCATTGTTAGATGTTTTGCATGGTATTCCCAAGTACGCTATACTTGAGGGATGCGGTTTCTAATAAGGTAAAACTGTAAGAGATTGAAATAGTATCACTCACTGAAGAGTGCAGCACGGTAATTACACAGAAAACCATCCAAAAATTGAGAGATCTAGGGAAGTTTACTCTCCCAATCCAAATTTGGAGTAGAACGGTCCACACACTGAGTGACTTAGGGGAAAGTATAAGTTTGATGCCCTTATTTCTGTTTAACACATTGAGTTTGGGAAAGTCTAGACCAACTGCCGTGGTTCTGTAGCTGGTAGACGGGTCATTTTCCCATCCTGAAGGAATTACAGAGGATGTCCTCATAAGGGTTGGTAAATTCATTATTCCTGCTGACTTTATTTTTCTTGATTTCGAGGTAGACGAACAAGTACCGATTATCTTGGGGCATCCATCTTAGCAACCGGAGGAGCGTTGATTGATGTTAGAGAAGGTATGTTTACGATGAGGTTGGAGGATGAATATGCAGTATTTAAAGTTTACAAAGCGCTCAATATAACGCTCCATTATAAATATTTGTCTATGACCATTGTTATTGAAGGGGACAAGTGTGGGGTGGTTAGTCCACCAAAGACCTCTTCTGACTACCTCATTGAGTTGCCTATGCAACAACCACCTAAGCCCTATTTGATTCTAGTTGATGAGCCCGTGAAGGCTAAATTTGAAAAACTGGTTACCCTTGAGAATTTACACCTAAGAGGGGTGAAAAGAATAAGAATATAGAGACCAAGCATGAGAAAGAGAAGAAAAGAGAACGACTAAGTCGTAGTTGGGTCATGCCGCGACACTAAATGTTGCACTTCTTGGGAGAAAACCCAAGTTAAGTAGGTATGTTTTCTCTTTAGTTTTTATTTCACGTAGTTTTTATTTTTTATTGAGTCCCAGGTTAATGGGAAGTCAGAGTAATGGAGACCTGAGCTAAGGAGAATGGCAAAGATAGCGTGTGGGGTCCACGGACCTCATTTATGTGTAAAGATGCTACTACCTAGACCTAGAGGCCTGAGGGAGTATTTCTATCTCTTACTTTTAAATTCACTTTACGGATAAAGTATATTTTTAAGTGTGGGGTGGTGGGGGGAATTCCCAATTTTAGGCTCAATTTAAAATTATTTTTGTGTAAAATATTTTTGTTGGTGCTATTTTTGATTACATGGTGCAAGTATTTTAATTGAAAAAGTATGTTGAATGAGTGAATTGCTACTTTTAAGACTCCTAGGCTCATGTTTCTTACTCTTGTACTTGTTGTCTTAAATTTTAATTCATGTTATTGTTTGGTTAAGAGTCTAAGATGATCCTATATGAGTTGAGCATATGCCATGTGTGTGTGAGGTATTTGTATACTCCTTGTTACATGTAATGTCTAGAACTTTCCTGGTGTGTGCGCAAAGCAAAATAAAGAGTGTGGGTTTAGGAAATGATACAGGAATTTATTTAATAGCCTTGTTTTATACCTTCTTTTTGACCTACTTTTGTGCATAATCCTAGAATGCCCCGTTGAGCCTTTAGCTTTTTTTTTTGTCAGCCTCATAGAAAGCTTAATCCCTTCTTTGATAGACCATAATTTAATCCAAAGCTCCTAGGTGCTTTAATGAAAAATCAATTGAGTTAGGAGTGTGAAATTGAAGAATAAAAAGGTGAAATTGAATCCCCTAAAATGATAGTTATTGGTGTGCAAAAAGAATTGTAATTTATTGTGGTTGGGAGTTGGGTAATGAAAAGAATAAAAAAAAATTCAAATTGAATGAGTTGTGCATAAAATACTCCCACCATAGTGTTGTGAATGAGCTTAATAAGATGAGGTGAAAAACAAAAGAAAGGGGTATACAGAAATGATGTAATTTGGTTGTTGGAGATTGGTTTTAAGTGTAAAAAGTGATGTATTAAAGCGCTTAAGGAAGTTATTCACTATTATTCCTAAATAGTTCCTAGCCGTCCCTTAGCCTACATTACAACTCAAAAAAGACCTAATTAATCCTAAGTTCATCATTCTGATATTAGTGGAGTACTACACTAAGGACAAGCCTATGGTTCATTGTGTGTAACTTATGAATTCCTTGTGAGAGTGAGCGATTCTTGTACCTATCATGTTATAAATTGCTTAATTCTGAATGATATGGGTAACTCTCTTGTTGTGAGGGGCACATATTTAATGAGTGTGGGTTCTTTGTATGATGTCATTGATTTAGCAATGTTCATGAGTTTTCCAACTAGGTGAGTCAATTCTTGAGGTTAGGATGTTTTGGAGTAGTGTTCATGAGCTTTCACTTGTGTATATAGCATGCTTAATGAATAATCTTGTATTTTGTATAGTCATTATAGAACTATCTTGAGTGTCTTGCATGTAGTAGAAGTGTAGAGTCTCCTTAGTCGATAATACTTATAGTTAAGAGTTGTTCTAGGACGAACAAGGCTTTAAGTGTGGGGTGGTGATGTTGGGTGTATTTATGCATTCTAGTGTGACTATTATAGTATTTTAAGCCTTGTTTTGAGGATGATTCATGTGCTATATGGTTTGATAATGAGATAAATGTGCATCTAAGTGTTAAATTACATGATTACAATGTTCAAATTGTATTCCAAACAAGTTTGTACTTAAATTAGTTATTTAGAGTTCAATCGTGGATACTAGCATTACTAGCGTAAGCTAGGTGCTTGTCTAGTAGATCCAGTTGGATTCTATTGTGTTTAATATGTTCCAAATGGTTTTAATGTGTAATTATGAGTGGAATAACTTGTTATTAATGTGCAAGGTTCAATTTGATTAAGTTAAGAGTCGGAACATAAAGTTAAAGATCAATGCGAATTAGCCTAGTCTTAGCTCTTGTTTTGTTTGATCGTCGTGGATATTGTGTTGTTATTATCTCTAATTCGTGGTGTGTGATTATGAAGGAAGATTCATGAAATGAATATGATGATATTTTAATGTTGTATAAGATGTAAATTAAAGGGAAAACCCACCATAAGACAAGGGATGGAAGGAGGCACTCAACACTTAGCCAAAATTTCGAAAGCAACTTCCAGAGGGACCACGTAGATAAGCCCGCGAAGCCTTGGATGGAGCGGTGATATACCTAGAGAGGATCCTTGGATGGAGAGGTGCTCTACCTAGGGAGGATCCTTGTATGGAGTGGTGATATACCTAGGGAAGTTCCCCCTCCACACTACTGCTCAATTCTTGTTTGGTTCCAACTCCTACACGACTTTGTCTTACCTTCTTCTATAAATACAACATTGTACACATTTTTTTACACATCTTTGGAGGTGTTGGAGGATTAAGGGGATGATACAACTTCAAATTTTAGGTTTTTATTATTTTAATTCAGTTAATTCATGTTCTTAGTTGTTAATTACAGCCTTGTGATTACAATTATGACTATGCGTGGCTAAAAATCCTATTTTCAGGGTTAAAGCCAAGAACACGAGTACTATTGTTTTGAATTAGGTTCGTTTAACTTTGCTTATCATTATTGGTTGTGTGTTTATCTTTGATTTAACTATTTGATGGATTGATCACCCAGAAAATATATCAATTATCTACCTTTTGAAATTGGGAGAGGGAATAGGGGATAGAACATGGATGAACAAAGTATGGTTTGTATTCTTTTATCAAATAAGGAACTCAAATTAGTGTCTAGGACAGGGATGTACTTAGATGACTTACTTGATTCAAACGTAGGATGATAGCTTAAAGAAATAAATTGGATTACTATATCCCCGCTCAACGATGTAGTTGAAAGCTTCAATTTAGGTAAAGGATTAGAGGCCGGGAGACCATGATCATGCAATTAACCCTATAAATCAACAACCAAGATAAAAAAGTTAACGAATGAAATTCAATAACATAGTATGATTGTTCGAAGTGATTTAACCCTGGGTTTTCTCCTATTGATTATTTCAAGAGCTTAATTTTACGTATTGCTTACTTTTATTTAGTTACAAGTTCAAAATTCTCTTCTTGGTTACCTTTGCATCAAGTTAATCTAAACGGTGAACTAGAATTGAATTGTTGTTGAAGTAAGTCCTTGTGGGATCGATACTTGCTTTTATTAAGCCACTTTACTACTTGATAGACCATGTACGCTTGCACGTGCGCTTGTGCGATGTCAACCACAAGTCGATAGATATCTATATCCTTGTTCAACAGGGCTGCCTTGATCTCAAAAATCAGATCGCGGGACAATCCAAAAGCAAATTTACTCATTCTAGATCTCATGTAAGAAAAGTAAATCAGGATCCTAACGAGATAACTGGTGAAACTTCTTGGCATACAATTTCTCAGTCATCCTACCCTATTTTACATTCACGAACTCCTCAACTATAGCCTCTCTCAACTCCTGAGGAACGAAATAATCCAGAAAAGCACCCGAAAACTCATCCCATAGTGCCAACACCAAATCATCACCCCTAGATTGATCCCACTCCACATAACACTGATATACCACATCCTTCAATTAGTATGCGGCAAATTCCACACCCTCAGATTCTAAAGCATGCATAAATCGAAAGATCTTCTTTGTTTTATCTATGAATCCTTAAGGATCTTCCTCAACCTTAGAGTCAGTATAGGTCGGAGGACTGAGCCTCACAAACTGCTCGACTTGAGTAACCTCTGAAGAACACACAACGGTTCTAACAGGACCCGACTGACATGAATGAGATGTCACCAACTAGGTTAAATGATAAATAGATCGGTTAAAATCAGCATTAGAAATATCTCCTTGAGATAGTGTAGCATGATCATCATCATCCCGAGGGGCCTGAGAAGGACTGGTAGGGACCAGTGAAACTCCGCGTGGGACAGTGTAATCAGAAACTGGATCCCTAGATGGGTTTGAACTCCTTAAGTAGAACGAGCTTCGTCGGCATTGTCCTTAGGTGGGACAGAAGGGTTTTCACATGCATTAGATTTTCTTAGAGGCATGATATGAAATGAAAACAAATGAGGATGAGAGGAGATTCATGAACTTAGACTCTATAGACCGAAATAGAACAACAAGAAAGGGAAACATTTCTAAATATCTCATAACCTCTCCCTGATCAGTGTGGCACACTACACCCATAAAAGAGATTGTACTTGACACGGCTTTGTAGACTCCCAATGACACCAAACCTAGGCTCTGATACCATCTTTGTTACGATCCAAACTAGGTCCTGACCATGACGGGTATCTCAAGTCCACCGAGGACCGGAGAACACCCCCTTTGCCTAGCCAAACAGGATATAACACTCTTAACAGTGGCTGAAATCCAAACATATAACAAGATAGAAAGAGTAACAAACTCAAAGATATAAAAAAATACCAACATCAATACCCAATCGATAGTAACATCCCCAGAGCCTTTACTATTCTGAAAATAATCTAAGTCTGGACTTGCCTCAGACCTTGACAATAACAATGACAATGATAATGTTAATGCGAAATCTTTAATTCTCATTTATGAAAGGAAACAGATGGAATGATCAAGTCTTCTGGAAAATGGAAGCTCACCACTTCATCGCAAATGACCGACGAATCGAGCTGATCCATCTAGCACTGCACTGGAAAATTAGGATTGCCTTTTGACCCTATATCATATGGGGATACAATGTTTGAAGACGATTAGTGGGTTAAGCACTAGCATTAAACTCAGGGATAAGGTTAAAGTAATGACAATTCAAAAATCCCCTTCAACTCAATGCACATGTTCACATACATATATACTTATATAAAATGCTAGGATATGAACAAGGCTTAGAGTGTACTTTAAAACTATAGCCTGGATTGTGTAGCTTAATCATTATAATTATAGTGTCCACTGGCTATATGGTCCACAACTCTCATCCCCTAGTCGGGCCCCAGTATGTGTATCCGCACAAACCAGGGAATAATCTTATATATATGTATAAGGGACTCGAACCTCCCAACCATATACTAAGGTGACTTAAGAACCCGATCATGTAATGTATTGTAGGAGACATGAAACTCCAAATCATATTATAAGGTGGACTTGAACCACCCAATCATAAGCAAGGGGACTCAAACCCCAAGACGTTTAGACCTCTACGCAGGCAAATGCATTTTCCAGTATTGGTCCCTCAGGATGGCCACTTTTATGGCCCAGCTACACAACCTTCTTGTAAGTCCCATTAAAACATTTATCACACATTCCCATTCATTGGACCATAATACACATTTAGGAATACACTGTTGGTATTATCATGCCAACTATATTTGCAACGTAACAACAACATGCCATCAAAATTCCATTAACTTGGAAAAATAACTCCCTTTGTTCATTAATACAAAATGGAGGAAACCGACTCCCTTTGTTCATTAAATCAAACCATCATGTTTCTATAGCCTCTTTATATCATGCAATTGTTTCAAAAATAATTCAATGCAATTTTTACTCATACACAAACCCACTTCCAGAAAATTGGGTTAGGGTTATTTCTAATTCAATTGTCAATATTCACAAAATTTAGGAAAATCACAATCTCCTAGTTTATTCACCATACCCATGCATCAAATTGATTTCCAAACCAATATTTACAACATAAAAAATGCATATGTAAACATAAAACAACACATAAACAACGACCATTCAAAACCTTCAACCCATGTTCCAAAACCAGCATAAAAACCACATGAAAACTATTTAAACACATGCTTTCATAAAATAATAGTTGGGGAATAGTAGCATACCTGAAATATCAAGATTTATGTAGAGAATTTTCCCTTGGGGGCTCTAATTGATCAACTTCTTAGAAACCCTACGTATCTTGGTTGAGAGAATTTAAGAGTATTGAAAAGTTATTTCAATTTGTTTTGGAGTGATAATGAC
This sequence comes from Capsicum pubescens, assembly GCA_030864215.1. Lineage (NCBI taxonomy): Eukaryota > Viridiplantae > Streptophyta > Magnoliopsida > Solanales > Solanaceae > Capsicum > Capsicum pubescens. Next base: position 202,503,472 of record CM061546.1, on the reverse strand, counting down.
ACCCAAAAGGGGTTTTTTGACCCGACCCGACCGGGGGCCTTGTAGTAATGGACATCCTAAGTTCAACTATGACCGGGGATCACCCCCATTACCCAACTTAACCTCCAGCCACCTGTCCTGAGTTGGCTAAATTTTGAGAATATAACAAGATAGCATAACTATCCAAATTATAGACTCTGGGATAGGTCTGTTTCCAAGTCCGACCCAACTGAGTCCAACTATCCGAACCCAACCAATAGCCAAACTAACCAAACCATAACCAAATGAGTTCCATAATAATTTTATATAATCCCAAATAAAAAAAGGATGGAACAACCAACAATACAATCAAATGGTATTAGCCCCAATACCAATATCAATATTTAGGCTGACATACCTACTGATCCCACCCATTCCAACCCATAGTAGTTCCACAGAAGCCTCTGAACAAAAGAATACCAAGATCCGGTTGGGACATGCCCCCAACCATAGACAAAACCAATATCCATAAATAAACCAAAGTATAAAATAGCATCCATAAAATACAGCCTTCAGGAATGATAAAAGATCACCACTTCAATCCAGTAGTTGATCCCGAATGTTCAATAGCTAAGCAGGAGGAGTAGAACGGCCGATTACCCCATCGCGTGGAGATACAGTCACCTGAAGATGAGTTAGCGGGTGAATGCTACCATGAACTCAGGATAAAGATGAAATAATGCCAACCAGTAAAACCAAGTAAACTAACCATATGCATACAAACCATATATATATACATATATATAACCATATCGGGAAAGGGAACTAGGTTTAGCATACATTTAAAACCATTTACCTAGGTATTTGAAGATTAACCGTCCTTAACCACCCACGAGCTATATGGGTCCAGTGTAACTCCCTGAATGGGCCACGATGTGTGTAGCCAAATGAATCAGAGATATCATAAGAGTAAGGGATTCCTAAGTACCATCACCCTCTTTGATACATATGTACAATGTACTTAGAGGATTACCATGTACATCATAGTATCATAAAAGGGTCGCCATGCCCTACCCCTCATGTCGGCAAATATGAGTTTCCAGTGTTCATTCATTAAACTCCCACCTTCACGGTTAGCTATCACACCCCGCTATTATTGACCAACTAAAACCATTTCCAACTAACCAAATCATTATTATTAATTGAGGCTATACATAGTGGTATTGCCATACCGACTATAACTTCCAAGTATTGTCCTTAGCCAAACCTTTTAAGGTAAAGGGATCCCGTGTACCCATTTACCAAGTTAACTTAGGGGAGTCCCATGTAACCCACAAGTGTTCTATTATTAATTGCTTGGGAGAGTCCCGTGTACCCCATAAGTTGTTCATTAACATGTTTAATTGGGGGATTCCATTATACCCCAATAGGAGTCCAATTAACTATAACCACGACCACCAAACCATTCCATTTAAACCATTCCAAACCATTTAACCATTTAGGGTTCCATTACCAAGTTTAAACCATGCATACGTTTCATTAAAATCCAACAATGTAGTGAAAGCATTCTCAAAGGCATTTTATCAAATATATTGGGGGCATAGTATTTCCAAAACCAAAACCAATTACCAAATAACCATTCCAATGCAACCAATTATCCAAAACCACCATTAAAACATATAAAAGTATAATTAAAACAAGGGAAAACCATAACCAAGCATTTATAAACAAAATCTCCCAAATTATATCTGAAAATCCAAAACCATACAATAATTAAACCATGAAAACATTGTATCAAACCATGCCTTTAGTTTTAACTAACAATGAGGGATGAGAACATGCCTCAAACTAAGAAGATAATGGAGAGAAATCATCAACATAAGCCATAAATTAATCCTTAAGATGAAACCCTTGCCTTGTTTTACCCAAAAGCTTTAAAGAGAATTGTAGAGTGTTTAAGAGAACTTTCTAAGTGTTAATGAATATAATAATAGGGCAAATGGCGTCCCAACAGGAATATAAGTTGTGGAGCCTTATAAGGTTAAGTGGGGAAATGTCCAAATTTCCCTCACTTAAACTCCTAAAAATCTCATTAGGTGGGTACGACTATCCATACCAGTCGTACGATCCAATACGAGTTGTACCCACCACTCGTACCCAAGGACATCTCCCTTGGAACTAACACTGTCATAGGTACAACTCACTCCAAACCAAGTTGTATCCAAATATACAACTAGTACCCATGATCCGTACCCCTGACAGAATAGAATCCCAAGAGGATTAAACATTGACCACTATACGAGTCCATGGTATGACTCGTACCCTGGCTTAAGGCTCATGGTGAGCCACTCATACTCAGATCCAACATATGTTACCAAGTCTAAGACTAAGTGAAGTAAGAAAACAATTCGAATCCACCGATACGACTTGTACCACCTAAATCGTATCCATTCTAGAAACTAAGTCCAAACCATCAACTAACACTGGTCAACATATGACTAACCCACCACTCGTATCCCAGTGTACAAGTCATTTCCCCTAGTCGTATCCTATCCAGAGACTAGAAATCTAGGAAATTTTCTAAAGGCTAAAAACCAGGGTGTTTCAATCTCCCCCACTAGGAACATTCATCCTCGAATGACGGATAAGGTACGGTAACCACAAGCATGATTCATTTGTATTATCAAATATCAATCTAACCTTTAACCAAGTTCGGGAGCACAGATGAAAAAATATTAATCTTTCCTTTAACAAATTCAGAAAATAAAGATATGTTCAAGAACATATACTTTCTGCACGAATCCCAGGAGCAAAAAACAGATGCCGGTACTTGACTTCAAGTCCTCCTCTGCTTCCCATGTAACCTCTTCCACCTTGTGGTTTCTCCATAGAACCTTAACCAAGGACACATCTTTGGTCCACAACCAATAAACCTGCCAATCCAGTAACTCAACCAGGACCTCTTTATAGACAGAGAATTTGAGACACCCAATTCTTTTAAGGGAACCACAGAAGAAGGATCACTAAGACACTTTCTCAACATGGAGACATGAAATACTGGATTATTAGTGCTAAAACTAGAAGGAAACTCTAATTTATAAGCAATATTACCAACCTTTCACAAAATTGTATAAGGAACTATAAATTGAGTATTGAGATTCCCCTTCTTACGAAACTGCATCACTCCTTTCATAGGAGATACCTTTAGGAACGCCTTATCCCCAACCTCAAACTCCAAACCTCTATGCCTTACATTTGAATTAGACTTTTGGTGACTTTGGGCAACCTTAAGTCTATCCCAAATTACCTTCACCTTTTCCATAGCCTGATAAACCAAATTCGAACCAAACATGTTTGCCTCACCAAGCTCAAACCATATAATAGTAGATATACACCTTATACCATACAATGCTTCAAAGGGGGACATCCCAATACTAGAATAATAACTATTGTTGTAAGCAAACTTTACCAAAGGTAGATGCTCAACCCAATTTCCACCATAATCAATCATGCATGCTCAAAGCATATCTTCTAATGTATGAATAGTCCTTTCCACTTGCCCATCCTCTAAGGATTAAAAGCAGTACTCAGACTCACCTTAGTACCCAATTCCTTCTGAAAAACCGCTAGAAATGAAATAAAAACTGCGTACAACGATCAGTGATAATCGAAAGAAGTATCCCATGCAACTTCACAAACTCCTAAAGATACAACTTCACATAATCCTCTGCCAAAAAGGTAGTCCTCAGTGGCAAGAAGTGAACAGACTTTGTTATCCTATCCACAATGACCCAAATCAAATCGAATTAGTTCTATGACCGAGAAAAACCTGTAATGAAATCCATATTGATCACCTCCCATTTTCACTTGGGCAAATTAATTTTTTGATACAACCTTCCAGGCCTAATATGCTCAACCTTAACTTGTTGACACACCATACACTTGGCTACAAAATTAGCCACGTTCCTTTTCATACTGTTCCACTAATATCTCTCTTTGAGATCACGATACATCTTCATATAACTAGGATAAACAAACATAGCGCGATTCATGCGCCTCAACCAAGATCCTTTTTTGCAACCCATCAACATCAGGAACACACAACCTCCCTTGGTATCGTAAAGTACCATCACCACTAATTTTGAATACCATTACCTTTTTCCCACCTATATCACTCTTGATTTTCATCAATATAGAATCTAGACCTTGCTTCTCCTTAATATCTACATTGAGATACGATCTAACTACTTTTTATATCAACACACCACCATCCTTGGAGTCCAAGAGACAAACTCCAAGATTATCTAACCAGTGAATATCCTTCACTAATTCCATATTTTCCTTATCCATATGAGACAAACATTCTATGGACAACCTGCTAAGAGCATCAACAACAACATTAGCCTTACCTGGATAATAGTGAAGACTCGTATCATAGTCCTTGAGAAGCTCCAACTATCTCCTCTACCTAATGTCACCATATTTTCAAAGAAAAAACCACCGCCAACAACTACAAATCATGAGTAGGATAGTTTCTCTCATGCAACTTCAACAGCCTGGAAGCATAAGCAATCACTTTCCCATGCTGTATCAAAACACAACCAAGTCCCACCCTTGATGCGTCACAATAAACCACAAACCCCTCATTACCTTCAGGTAATGTCAAAATCGAAGCCAAAGTTAGCTTATCCTTAAGATTCTCAAAACTCCCTTCACACACTTCTGACCAAGAAAAATTTACTTTCTTTTGAGTTTACTTAGTCAAAGGAGCAGTTAGCAAAGAAAAGCTTTCCACAAATAGCCTATAATACCCAACCAAACTCGAGAAACTTTGAATGTCAATTGGAGTCATAGGTCTAGGCCACCTTTTACCCATAACCACCTTTTGAGGATCTTCCATGATCCCCTCACTAGAAATAATACGACCCAAGAATGTTACATCGTTCAAAAAAAACTCATACTTAGAGAACTTAGCATACATCTGTTGTTCCTTCAAGGTATGAAACACCACAAAGAGGTGATTGGCATGGTCCACCTCAATTTTAGAATACACCAAGATGTCATAAAGGAACACAATGACAAAAGATCTATGAACTACCTGAAAAGTTGTCTTAGAGATATCCTCCTCCCTAATGATAAGTTGATAATACCCAGACTGATGGTCTATCTTAGAAAAAAACTTGGCACCTTGAAACTGATCAAACAAGTCATCTATCCTTGGAAGAGGATACTTATTCTTGATCATTACCTTATTCAACTACCGATAGTTAATGCACATCCCAAGGGAACCATCCTTATTACACACGAACAAAACTGTTGTACCCCACAGGGATACACTAGAATGAATAAACCCCTTATCCAGAAGATCCTTAAGTTGCCCCTTGAGTTCCCTCAACTCAACTGGAGTTATTCTATAAGGAGGAATAGATATTGGACGAGTGTTCGGAACCAAATCAATACCAAACTAAATTTTCCTATCCATAGGAACACCAGGAAGATCATTTAGAAAACCCTTAGGAAACTCATTTACCATCAGAATCGAGTAAAATGAAGGACCCTCTGAGTTAGAATATTTAACCCGGACCAAGTGATAAATACACCCTTTGGATATTATTCTCTGAGCTCTAAGATAACAAATAAACCTTCCTCTAGGACCTAGGAAACCACCCTCTTACTCTAGAATTGATTCACCAGGGAACCTAAAGACAACCTTAAAGGTCTAACAATCAAAGGATACGTAACAAGAGTGTAACCAATTCATCCCCAGAATAACATAAAAATGCACCATATGAAGCTCAAATAAATCTACTGTAATGACCCAATTTTTTGGAACCGAAACGTCACACGATGCTTATGATCCCAAAGAACAACAAGATAACCCTATACTGATATCTATACTGTAGCACTATATAATATAGATAATAAATGCAAAAACTGGCCATAAGGTTCAAAACATCTAAAAATACTCAAAACTGAAAATTGAATATTGATACATCTGTTCGAAAAGCCTTTAAACTGTCTGAACTGTGGATTTGATGAGACATGTCTCCAACTAACTCTGTCTACTAAAAATAAGCTAAGTCTGATGCGATAGGAAAAAAAAATAAGGATCATCCTCAAATGAAGAGAACTCACTGCTACGTCTACTGCTGCTGACAGGGACTGAGCTGCTAGGGGTACTCAGGATCTCGTGCCTTTGAACCTATGGTGTCAAATAAAACACCAAAGCACAAATGCATCAGTATGGAAATGTACCAAGTATAAAGAAGAGGTAAGGCTAAATGCAAGGGCTTATGCATAAACAATTACTTAACTGAATAACCATGAGAGTACCGAATGAGAACATATGCATGAATGCAAAAATCATATCTGAAATCATCGTGACTCAAAGTACTGCAACTCGGGTACTGCTTTACTATTATTTGAATTCACTACTAATACTGAGATACTGAATAACTGAATCTCCTGATATTGATAACTGAGTACTGGAGTTGAGATCAGTCTTATCTGGCGAGTGATCTCGAAAACTGATGATACTAAAACTGATTAACTAAATCTACTCATATCAATGACCAAAAGCTGAAATTACTACTCTCGATGGACTAAATCTGAGATCAAACCTCTCTAACGAATGATCCCTGAATCTACTATCAATGATAAGAAATGATTATGTCTGAGATCAAACTTATTTAGTAGAAGATCTCTAAACCTGATATAAGAATACCCAACTTAACATGAGACTGAGATCAAGTTTATCTAACGGGTGATCTTTAGATCTGATAATGAGATTACTTAACTAAATTTGAGACTGAGATCAAGCTTATCTAACGGGTGATCTCTAGATCTGATAATACTAATACTGAATAACTTTATGTGAGACCACGCCTATCTAGCAGGTGGTCCATAAATCAATAGAACTATCTGAGTTCCTTACTGATATAGGTTACTGTATCTGAGAGTCCTAATTTCTGAGTTCTACTCTGAAGACTGATACTGAAACTGCAACTATGGGAGTGCTCACTTAACCAACATGCCCCGAATCTAAACTGGTGGGGTCTAACCTATAACCCCAGCTAGAAAGGTGTTAATACCATTCCATAGGTAAATACCTCTCTGGTCAAGCCTCTCTAACGGGTGAACTTCACAGAAAGTCAAGCCTAAGGCAGTATAATAGTCAAGCCTTTTTCTAATGGGTGACAAGCCTTTTTCTAACGGGTGACTTCTGCATCCTGCGCTGGCTATGCAGTTTTGGAGTTTGGGGATTGCTCCTAATGACTTTACCTTTTTAACGGGGAGCCGCCATCCCTGCACTCGCTCAGTGCTAGCTCCTACTCCCAACTGAAAGACTCTGAAATGATTCTCAATTGAACTTAAACTGAGCTGAATCTGATACTGGTCATATTTCTTGACTGATCTGACTAAGTTATGCTGAATTCACTTGGTTTCATATCTGACGGAATACTACTGAATCTCGTCATCTGACTAAATGATACTGAGCTTGGGATAGATTACTCGAATGCTACTGAGGACTTAACTGAACACTTGATTACTACAAGATCTGAGCTGAGTACTGAACTGAGGCTAGAATACGAGCAACACTGAGATTACTAAGATTACTAAGATTACTGAGATTTCTAGGATTTCTCAGGTTCTGTAACTATCTTATAGTTCTGAGTTCTGTAACTCACTGAGTTCTAAAAATTATAGCTTGACTGAGATTATCGTGAAAACTGACACGGGCTCTAGACAACAGCTAAGTTGTCAGGTATAAATACCCCTAAGACCCAATAACATAAAAGTTAAACATAACCATTCATGACCATGGACATTCATTCACTATCACAATCATTAAAGCATTTCTTCAAACACTTAGGAATCATAAATATGTGATAATATAGGGAGACATTCTATTTGCTCATACTCCATTCAACAAGGTCTTGCATCAAATACTTAGAATGTATAAAGAGCACATTATTGGAGAATTTCATGCTATCATGCCATAATTCACTCACTAAGGCTTTTCAATAAACACTTGGCATGCCTGGGCTTGCACACAATTGGGGATTGCTAGTCAACATGCTATAATGGCTCTAATTCCTTCACATAAGCATTTTATCAAACATATGGGGAGCATGCTTTGCCAATTCAATAATTTCCACACTTAATTGACATGAACACATCACTTAGCAAGAAACATGAAGAGGATTTATCATGAACATCACATGAATATCACATACTAGGGTCAAAGCTTGAAAACCTTGTAAACAAACATGAATCAAAACTCAATAATAGCATGGACATCAATTTCAACTCACATGAATCATGAAAATTCATAAACATAAGATCTTTGAAATTTAAAAAAGGATTCTTGATCTTCTTGGATGAAAGGGACCCAAGAATCAATATTTGCATACCTTAGGAAACTCTTTCTTGAAGGCTCTTGGAGAGATTCTTGATTTCTTGACTTCTCTTGATTTTTCTTGAAAAGGAAAAACGGGTTTTGATTTTATAGAAACCCTAGTTTTTGATGTTAAAGATAAAGAATGAAATTATAAGCCTTGATCGGATATCAATACGGGCTAAAAAAAGTGGGATAAAGACCAAAAAGCCCTTTTAAAATTGAGTTAAAATGCTGAACAGGGGCTGCGATGGTCGTAGCTATGGTCCGTCGGATTGTCCGTCTCACATCGGTCAGTAAAATAATACACTTCCTCAATGCGACGATCTCAGCGATGGTCCATCATAGCCTTGATGATCTGTCGGATCATCCATTGCAAGTTGGCCAGGATGAGGTCACATTGCCTCAGCGACAATGGTCCCAGCGATGGTCCGTTGTAGCCTTGACGGTCCGTTGTCCTAGCCGTCGCACTTGGGCCAAGAAAGGTCAGTACCTTGGTTGCAACGGGCTGGGCGATGGTCCATCGTAAGCTCGACGGTCTGTCAACCCGGCTGTCGTACCTGGGCGGTTCTGACTGCTTTCAGTAAAACGGCCATAACTTCCTTGTCCGATGTCAGAATTTGACGAAATTGGTATCGATGGAAAGCTTATTCAATGATCTATAGGACAAAATATTTCTACACAGTTCAAAATATTTCTCACTTTGGAAGACAATTCTCAAGCTTTTAGGGCCGGATTTACACTTTACTGAACACGCTCTAAGGCTCAGACTATGAGAGAATTTTGCGGGGTTTTACAATATCTCCCCCTTAGAAACATTCATCCTCGAATGTCTCTCTATTGTCTAAGAATACTGATCAACTAAACTTACTCAATGAATAAGAGCATCTAAAACATGACTACGCAACTGGAACTATTGATATACCGAGCTCTAATACTGGACATGCATATCTGATGCATGGAATACTCAACTGAAGCTACCCATAAGCTGAATACTTATAATAGACATGCATATCTAATGCATGGACTCATAACAGAGTTGATCACATGAATGCATGACTGAACACACTGAAAAGTTGAATTCTTTCTACTGAACATGCATATCTAATGCATGAATGTCTGAATGAACTGACTCTTGAAAGCATGACTTGCTATACAATGATAACTAATGTTAACTTCCTAAGGAGAGTCTGAACATGCAACTGAATGAGTCTAAGAACATGAAAGCATTGCAATATCATGGGGTATCTCCCCCTCGGGACTCTATTTCCCTCTAAGCATACTTCGCTGAAATACTGGGGTGGTACATGGGGCACCTATGAACTGGGTCATGATTGATCGACTGAGATCTGAAACTAATGCATGACTCATGCTGACATATAAGATCAAAATGGGAGCAAAGGATATAACAATGCATATCATAAATATGAAGGACTCATAACATACCCGAATCTATATTAGGGAACCTTTCCAGATCATGGTGGGTGTGAAGTGCATGAAGTCTGTTCTGACGCTGACCACTATTGGCACCAGAAGGGGCACTCTGCTGATGAAATTCTCTAACCCTCTGAGATAACACTCTATATTCTCGTATTCTGTGGCCTGGATTACCACACCCAAAGAACACATCACTACCGGCTCTACACACACCTAGGTGGCTCTTTCCATACTCTCCACAAAAAGGATAGGTACGAATACCACTAGTACTACTCCGGGCTTTGGGGTCTGGCACCCAATCATGACTGACACCCCCAAACTCTGGTGCGGATACAATAGCTGAGGATGGAGAAAGGACTAAAAATCTCTGGCTATGCTGAGGACGGCTACCACCCTGGGACCCTGTATGAGAGAAACTATGACTACCTATTTTGGCTTTCTTACTCACTCTCACTTTTTTTTCTTATCTGCCTCAATCTGCTGCACATGCATTATCAGTCTAGGAAGGTCCATATCTCTATTGATCATAACAGATCTACACTCTTTCAACACCTACCCAGACACACAGTCACAAACTTACTCATACTCGCTCTAGGGTCAGCTATCAAGTCAGAGGCATACATATCTAACTAGTTACACTTAAGACAATACTCTTTCACTGTCATGGATCCTTGCCTTAGGTTCGTGAACTCTTCTACCTTAGCCTCTCTTATCTTTAGTAGGAAAAACTTATCTAGAAAGGCAACCTAAAACTCTTGCCAAGTCACGGGAGCTGCATCCTCCCCTTTACTCTTCTTCCACATCACTACCCAATTATGAGAAATATCCTTCCGCCTATAGGATTCTAACTCTAAACTCTCTTCCTCAGAAATATGCATAATCTGGGTGATCTTCCTCACCTCCTCTAGATAAATCTATGGGTCCTCACCTGCTACTGACCCAAGGAATTTTGGCGGGCTCATTCTCATGAACTCTCTAATTCTGGCTGCAGCTGAACCCCCATCTTGCTGAGGTGGGGCCACAACCTGATGGTTTCTCTGAACACTAGATTTCACAGCTTGGGCTAGTGCCTTAAAAGCTGCCCAAAACTCTACATGTGACACATTCTCATTGTCAGGATCTACTGGATGAGCTGGCTTGTAATCAACCCTATTGGCATTATCTTTGTGAGGAGGAATCCTCTATAAATAGAAGAAAGAAGTGGATTAGACTGAGGATCAACTTGAGCTCATGCTTACTCGCATGATATGAATACTGAAAGAAGGGGAACTGCTCCTAAAAACATCTTATAGCCTCTTGTATATAAATGTGGCGCGTAACACACCCATGAACAAGAGTCTATTAGATATAATTTTTTAGACTCCCTAGGACACTATTAAACCTTAGGCTCTGATACCAAGTTTGTAACGACCCAATTTTCTAGAACTAGAATGTCACACGGTCCTCAAGATCCCGACGAACCACAAACTAACCCTCTACTGATATCTATACCAGAGCACTGCATAATAAAGATAATAAATGTAGAAATTGGCTATAAGGTTCAAAATATCTAAAAATACTCAAAACTAAAAACCAAATACTGATACATCTGTCGAAAAAGCCTCTAAACTATTTGAACTGTGGAGTTGATGGGATATGTCCCCAACTAACTCCGTCTACTAAAAATAAACTAAGTCTAAAGCGATAGTAAAATAAATAAGGATCATCATCAAATGAAGAAGACTCACTGCTACGTCTACTGCTGCTGATAGGGACTGATCTGCTAGGGGTACTCTGGATCTCGTGCCTCTGAATCGATGGTGTCAAATAAAATACCATAGTGCAAATGCGTCAGTATGGGAATGTATCGAGTATGAAGATGAGGTAAGGCTAAATGCAAGGGTTTATGCATGGACAATTACTTAACTGAATAACCAAGAGAGTACTGAATGAGAACATATGCATGAATGCACAAACATAACTGAAATCATCATGACTCAAAATACTGCAACTCGGGTACTGCTTTACTGTCATTTCAACTCACTACTAATACTGAGATACTGAACAACTGAATCTCTTTATATTGATAACTTTGTACTGGAGTTGAGATCAGTCTTATCTAGAGAGTGATCTCGAAAACTGACGATACTGAAACTAATTAACTGAATCTACTCATATCAATGATCGAAAGATGAGGTTACTACTCTTGACTAACTGAATCTGAGATCAAACCTCTCTAACAGATGATCCCTAAATCTACTATCAATGATAAGAAATGATTATGTCCGAGATCAAACCTATCTAGCAAAAGATCTCTAAATATGATAATGAGATTACCCAACTTAATATAAGGCTGAGATCAAGCCTTTCTAATGGGTGACCTCTGGATCTGATAATGAGATTACTCAATTGAATCTGAAACTAAGATCAGGCCTATCTAACGGGTGATCTCTGGATCTGATAATACTGATACTGAATAACTTTATGTGAGACATGCCTATCTAGTGGGTGGTCCATAAATCAATGGAACTATCTGAGTTCCTTACTGATATAGATGACTGTATCTGACAGTCCTGATTTTTGAGTTCTACTCTGAAGATTAATACTGAAACTACAAATGTGGGAGTGCTCACCTAATCGACATACCCCGGATCTAAACTGGTGGGGTCCAACCTGTAAACCCAGCTGGAAGGGTGTCAATACCGTGTCACAGGTAAATACCTCTCTGGTCAATCCTCTCTAATGGGTGAACCCCACAGAAAGTCAAGCCTAAGGTAGTTTAATAGTCAAACCTTTTTCTAACGGGTGAAAAGCCTTTTTCTAACGGGTGACTCCTGCATCCTACGCTGGCTATGTAGTTCTGGAGTTTAGGGATTGCTTCTAACGACTCTGCCTCTCTAACGGGGAGCCGCCATCCCTGCACTTTCTCGGTGTAGCTCCTACTCCCAACTGAAAGACTCTGAAATAATTCTCAACTGAACTTAAACTAAGCCGAATCTGATACTGATAATATTTCTCGACTGATCTGACTGAGTTATGTTGAATTCTGTTGGTTCTGTATCTAATGGAATACAACTGAATCTAATCATCTAAATAAATGACATTGATCTCGGGATAGATTACTCGAATACTACTGAGGATTGAACTGAACACTTGATTACTACTAGATCTGAGCTGAGTACTGAACTGAGGCTAGAATACTAGCAACACTGAGATTACTGAGATTACTGAGATTTCTGGGATTTCTCAGGTTCTCCAACTGTTTGAGAGTTCTGAGTTCTGTAACTCACTGAGTTCTAAGAATCATGGCTTGACTGAGATTATCATGAAAACTGACACGGGCTCTAGATAGCAGCTAAGTTGTCGGGTATAAATACCCTCAGGACTCGATAACATAATAGTTAAACATAACCATTCATGACCATGGACATTTATTCACCATCACAATTATTAAACCATTTCTTCAAACATTTAGGAATCATAAACATGTGATAATATAGGGAGACATGCTATTGGCTTATACTCCATTTAACAAGATTTTGCATCAAATACTTAGCATGTATAAAGAGCACATAATTGGGGAATTTCATGCTATCAAGCCACAATTCACTCACTAAGGCTTTTCAACAAACACTTGGTATGCATGGGCTTGCACACAATTGGGGATTTATAGTCAACATGCTATAATGGCTCTATTTCCTTCACGTAAGCATTTTATTAAACATATTGGGATCATTCTTTGCCTATTCAACAATTTCTACACTTAATTGACATGAACACATCACTTAGCAAGCAACTTGAATAGAATTTATCATTAACAACATATAAATATCACATACTAGGGTTAAAGCTTTAAAATCTTGTAAACAAACATGAATCAAAACTCAATAATAGCCTGGACATCAATTTCAACTCACATGAATCATGAAAACACATAAACGTAATATATTTGAAATTTAGAAATTCTTGAGCTTCTTGGATGAAAGGGACCCAACAATCAACATCTGCATACCTTAGGAAACTCTTTCTTGAAGGCTCTTGGAGAGATTCTTGATTTCTCTTGATTTTCCTTGAAGAAGAAAGAAGGGTTTTGATTTTATAGAAACCCCAGCTTTTGATGTTAAAGATGAAGAATGAAACTATGATCCTTGATCGGATATAAATAGGGGCTGAAAAGAGTGGGAAAAAAAACCAAAATGCCCTTTTAAAATCGAGTTAAAAATGCTGAACGGGGGTTGCGATGGTTGAAGCGACGGTCGAAGCGATGGTCCGTTGCTTAGTCTGATGGTCCGTTGCTTAGTCTGATGGTCCGTCGGATCGTCCATGTAAAGTAATACACTACCTTAATGCGACAGTCTCAGCGACAGTCCATCTCATCCTTGACAGTCCGTCGGATCGTCCGTCGCAAGTTGGCCAGGATGAGGTCACACTGCCTCAACGACGATGGTCCCAGCGACGGTCCGTCGCAGCCTTGATGGTCCATCGTCCTGGCCGTTGCACATGGGCCAAGAAAGGGAGTCACTGGATTTGTTGCAACGGGCTTGGAAATGGTCCATCACATGCTCGACACCCGGACGTCGCTCCTGGGCGATTCCGACTGCTTTTAGTAAAATGGCCATAACTTCCTCGTCCGATTATGGATTTTGACGAAATTGGTATCGATGGAAAGCTTATTCAATGTTCTACATAAAAAAAGTTGATATTAGGGAAATTATACATAGTTAAAAATATTTCTCACTTGGGAAAACACTTCTCATACTTTTAGGGCCAGATTTACATTTCACTGAACACGCTCTAAGGCTCAGACAATGAGAGAATTTTGCGGGGTCTTGCATATACCAAGGTCAGATTGCTACCAACAGATACCACAGACCCCCAATAGATACTTTACCAATACTCGAGTCACCTACCGGGGTAGAAAAAGAAAAAGGATCTGAAATAATCTCGAGATCAAGACCAAAACACACAGCCACATATGGGGTAATATAGGAAAGAGTGGACCCCAGATCAAGAAAATAATACACATCACCTGAAAAGAGTTATAATATATCAGTCATGACATCAGGCGATGCCTCAGATTCCTTCCAAGATGTAAGAGAATACAATTTATTCTGGCCAGTGCTAGTACTAGAAGCAGGAGTTGTTGCGACCAAGCGCACACACAAGTGTACGTGGTCTTACCAAGTAATAAAATAACCTTAAATAAAGCCGAATATCGATCCCTCAAAGATTTTTGTTAAGAAACTATAAAATTATAGTTTAACTATTGAGATTAAACTAGTTCAAATGTAACCAAAAGAGTTTTGATTGTTTATAACTTAAAGTAAAGTAAGTAATGTAGTAAAGTAAAAACTGTGGACAATCAATGGATGAAAACCTAGGGTTAAAGAACTATGAACAATCGTACTATGTTATTGAATTTCATTCGTTAGATTGCTTATTTTGGTTTTTGATTCACGGGGTTGATTTTATGATCATGGTCTCCCGACCTCTAACCACCTATCTAACTTAGACCCACAACTACATCATTGAGCAGGGATGTGAGAACTAAGTTAAACACATTTATATTTCATCCTGTAGTGAACCAAGTAGGGCTTCTAGGTATATCCCTATCCAAGATTCTAATTCAAATCCCCTAGTTTATAAAGGAATAAGAACCATACTCTATTTACCCCCATATTTTATCTTCCTATTTCCCTTTCTAAGATTACAAGGTCGACAATATATGTATTCTAGGGGTCAAAAATACTTAAAATAATGATAACAAGGTTACAAAAACAACAAAATATGATAAATAAACAAAACCAAATAAATTCTTAGCAATCGTAGTCATGTTCTTCGCTTTAACCCTGGAAAGGGGCGTTTAGCCACTAATGGTCATAACCATAATCCAAATCAAAGAGTACATGATATAATCCATTAGGAAGCTAAGTTAAACCTAATCAAATTTTTGATAAGCCCCTCTCCAAATCTCCAAGACATCAAAGGTGATTATAATGTGTTCAATAAGTCTTATTTATAATTGAAGGCTTTTCGCTGTGTGGAATAGGGGTTGGCGATGCAATGGGTAGTCAACTTGAGAAAGGGTCGTGGTGTGATAGGTAGTCAATTAAATTTGGGTTCATGGTGAAATGATTTATTAAGTAAAATTTGGGTTGCACCACGGGTCTATCGCGACCCTTCACTAGAAATTTCATTTTGACGTCCAAACCTTGTCTTGTGTCTTTGTCTTCAATCCTAAACCTTTTGGTGTTATTTACCTTCAATTTACAGATTTTATATTCTTCATATATCACCATAATAAACTCACCAAGCATCATACATCATCATACACCATGGATTAGATCTCAAAACAGCACAATATCAAGAATGGTGAACTAGAAACACAAGCTAAGACTAATGTCATCCTTTAAATCTTTAACTTATTGTTTGACACTTGGCTTTTTCCAATTGACCCTTGAACATTTAAGAAAGTTTTTCCACAAATAATTACACAATAATACCATTATTAACTCATTAAACACAATAGAATCCATTGAGATCAGCTAGACAAACACCTAGCTCAAGCTAGTAACACTAGTTTTCACATTTGAACTCTAAGTGACCAATTTAAGTACAAACTTGTTTGAAAGACACTATAAATATTATAATCCCATTCTTAAACATTTAGATGCTAATTTATATCATCATTAATACATTAATCATATGAGAAGTCCTCAGAACACAGCTAAATAAGCTAGGATAACATCACTAAAGTGCATAAAACTACCTCAGACACCACCCCACTCTTAAAGCCTTGTTCGTCCTCAAACAATTCTTTACTCTAAGCATCATAAGCTGAGGTGACTCCACACTTCTACTACAGGAAGACACTTAGTCTAGAAATACAATGACTACATAGAATGCAAGTTTTTACACTAAGCATGATATGTACAAAATTTAAAGTTCAAGAATACTACTCAAAAACATCCTAGCCCCAAGAATTGACTCACGTAGTTAGCAAACTCATACATATTTTTTAATCACAGAAATCATTCAAATCACCCACATTCATCAAACACATTCCTTCACAATAAGAGAGTTACCCTTAATCACTCACATAAAAACAATTTATAACAAAATGGATATAAAAATCAAATTCCACTCACTCTCACAAAGAATTCACAAGTTACACAAAATGAACCATAGGCTTTCTCTTAGTGTAGCACTCCACTAGTATCAGAATATTAAGGTTTAAGATTAAATAGGTCTTTATGGGTTGTAATGTAGGTTGAGGGATAGGTAGGAACTATTCTGGCCAGTAAAAGTGACTATCTTCCATAAGCGCTTTAATACATCACATTATACAATAAACTCACCTCTAAAAAACACATTTAACCACGTTTGTCCACCCACATCTTTTGTTTTTCCCATCTCATTAAGATCACTAACATACACTATGGTGGGAGTATTGTCTATGCCCAACTTATTCAATTTGATCAAAATTTTATTCTTTTCATTACTCCACTCCCAACCATACACATATCAATTTTTCTAACACCAATAGATCTTACTTAGGTGCTTCAACTTCACATTTTTCCTACTTGAATTTCCAACTCCTTAACTTAATTAATTTTACACTAAAGCGCTTAAGAGCTTTGGATTAAATTAAGGTCAATCAAAGAAAGGGATATATGCTACATATGAGTCTGCCAAAGAAAATAACTAAAGGCAAAATGGGGATAAATAGGATTACACATAATGGTAGCTCAAAAGAAGGTATGAACATGGCTATCAAAGAAATGCATATATCATCTCCTAAACCTACATTCTTTATCTCATTTTTCACACACATCAAGCAAGTTCTAGACATCACATGCAACAAGGAATATGCTACAACCTCACATCACACATGGAACATGCTCAACTCAAGTAGGATTATCATAGACTCTCAACTAACCAATAACATAAATTCCAATTAACCTAACAAATACAAAGGTCATAATCATGAGCCTAGGAGTCTCAAAAGTAGTAATTCACACAATCAACATGCTCTTTACCATAAAAATACTTGTATCATGCAATCAAATATAGCACCAACAAGAGTATCTCACTTATTCCTAACACAAAAAATTTTAAATTTACCCTCAAAAAGGGAATTTCCCCACCCCACTATTAAAATATACTTTGTCCCTAAAGTATACTTAAAAGTAGATATAGAAAATACTCTCTGAGGCTTTTAGGCCTAGCTAGTAGCATCTTTACACATTAAGGGGTGCGAGGACCCCACACTCAGTCTTCGCCATGCTCCTTAGCTCAGGTTTTTTGGTACTCAGACTTTCTATCACCTATGATTGAAAAAAAACAAAAACTACTAAAGTAAAACTAAAATACAAAAATTAAAACCTACCTTAACTTGGGTTGACTCTTAAGCAGCGCCTGATTTAGTGTCGCGGCACGACCCAATTTATGACTCATCCATTTTCTTTCATCCTCTTTCTCACACTAGGATGCTATGTTATTATTTTTCTCGTACCCCTTGAGTGTGAACTCTCAAGGTCAACATCTCTATCAACAATAGCCTTTTAAGGATCATCAATCCGCATCATGTTGGTTGGGATGGTTGTGTCTTGGGCTGCTCAATGAGGAAGTCCGAAGAGGTTTTTGGTGGACTCAACTCCACCACCCCATACTTATCCCCTTCAATCACTGTAATCATGCACAAATCATTATGGTGGGATAGTAAGTTGATCGGTTTGTACACTTAGAATATCGCCTCTTCATCATCCAGTCTCATTATGAGCAGTCCCTCTCTCATATCTACCAATGCTCCTTTCATTGCCAAAAAAAGGATATCCCAAGATGACTGGCACTCTTTCATCTGCCTTAAAATCCAAAACAATAAAGTCAATAGGAATAATAAACTTACCAACCTTGATGAGAACATCCTCTATAAATCCTTTGGGATGGGATAGTTTCTGGTTTGCCAATTGAAGTGTCACAGTGCTTGGTTTCAATTTTACCAATCCCAACTTGTTAAGAAAATATAGGGACATCAAGTTGATACTCACCCCCAAATCACTCAGTGCATGAACCACATCACTATTTCTAATTTGAATAGGGAGAGTGAATCTTCCAAGATCTGTGAGCTTTATAGAAATCTTCTGTATCACTACAGAACTACACTCCTTAGTGAGTACTATCATTTAAACATCCTACAGCTTAACTTTATTAGTAACCATGTCCTTCAAGTACTTAGTACTTGGGCAATCCCTGCAAAACATCTAAAAGAGGTAAGTTAATGTTAAGCTCTCTAAACGTGTCAAAGAACTTCTTAAAGCATGCATTATCCTTTACTTTTTGAGACTTTACGGGAAAGATGGTAGTGGTCTTTGCTTCTCATGTTCAGCAACTTTGTTTTCGAGCACTCAGACTTCCTCGAATTTTCAATAACTCTATCATCTACCTGTTTAGTAACCAAATCTGCATCTACCTCCTTAGTTTTATTTGGAGGTTCTTTATTGAGCTCCTTACCACTCCTCAAAGGGATTCCATTACTTTTTTAGGATTTTTAGTATCACTTGGAAAGCCACCTTGAGGATTAGTATTCCTATCTGTAAGTCCAAGCTCCTTGTAGCCGCTTGCTGGATCTTTATGTCTTCTTCTAATTATGATTAAGTAGCTAAAATTTGTTTCAGTTATCTCTTTCATATTGCTAGCGGCCTGATTTACTTGAGTTTGTGGTTGCTGAAACTGCTGTTGCTGGGCGTTTCATTGCTGATTTGGTGGCTGGGTTTGCCACTTTAGATTGTAGGCATTCCCATATTTTGGCCTTTGAACATTTCCTATAAACATCACCAACTTTGGATTGGCAACACACATAGCCCCAGAATGACCACTATTACAATAAATCTCTCACCAAGAGCTTATCTGCTGAATTACATTCACTATTTTTGTAGGATGTGTAACCCCCAACTTCATATTACTGAATTGAGTTGTTAACTAATTTTGTAATGCAGTAATCTGAGTGGATATAGCAGTAAAACTGATCCACCTCCAATACTCCTACAACCTTCTTTTAGTACCTCTAGAATCAGAATGCCACTCAGGATTTCCTTGTGCAATTCGGTTCAACAAGGTATACAACTCATCATATGTCAATTCCAAAGCTTGACCACCTGCAACTGAATCTAACAAAATTTTTGTGTTGTGATCAAGTGCCTCAACAAAAGTGTGAGCTAGTACCTCATTGGACCGTTGATGATATGGACAGCCCCAAATAAGAGCTTAAAAATTCTCCCATACATAATATAAATTCTCATCTAGCTTCTGTTTAAAGCACACAATCTCACTACATACTCTGGCAACCCTGCCTTATGGAAAAAATCAGATAAGGAATTTTCGAGCTAAGTCATCCCAGGTTGTGATTGAACTTGCCGACTTAGCATTCAACCACTTTTTTCCTTCCCCCTATAGTGAAAAGGGGAATAGTGTAATCCTAACATAATCAGTTAACACACCCGTAGGGATGAATGTGTCACTGATCTCAAGGAAGTTCTGCAGATAGATTTGTGGATCTTTATGTGAAAGCCCCATAAACTATCCATTGTTGATCAAAAGCTGCACTATGTTCTGTTTCAGCTCAAAGTTACCTCCAACAGTCGGTTTCTGAAAAGGATAGGTTAAATTTGTCGGAAGTGGGATTTCCACTTCGCGAACTGTCCTGCGGATTGGTTGATCTTTAGATATGAGAGCAGGATTGTCTTGTTCCTCTTGAATTTGTGGAGTATGAGGGATAAAGCTTGCTTTTCTCCTCAATTGATGAAAGCATTGCTCGGGTTCGGGGATTGGTTTAACCAATTCCCTATCCCTTACCGACTTAGTAACCTGTAAACCTATTTTCTCCAAATTCAATACCAAGACAAAGTGTAAAGAACCAAAGAAATCTAAAAAGTAAAACTATAACAAAAATAGTTACCAATTTACAAGTCTCCGGCAATAGAGCTAAAAACTTGTTGCGCCCAAGCGCACATGCAAGTGTACGTGGTTTCATCAAATAATACAGTGGCCTTAAATAAAGACGAATATTGATCCCTAAGAGACTTATGTTTAGAAACTATCGAATTCCAGTTTAACTACTGAGATTAAACTAGTGCAAACATAACCAAGAGAATTTTGATTGTTTATAACTTAAAGTAAAGTAAGTAATGTGGTAAAGTAAAGACTGTGGACAATTAATGGATGAAAACCCAAGGTTAAAGCACTCTGAACAATCATACTACGCTACTGAACTTTAGTCGTTAGATTACTCTTCTTGGTTGTTGATTCACAGGGTAGATTTCATGATCATGGTCTCCCGACCTCTAACCACCTATCTAACTTAGACCCACAACTACGTCATTGAGTGGGGTTGTGAGAACTAATCAAAAAACATTTATATTTCACCCCGTAGTGAACCAAGTAAGGATTCTTGGTGTATCCCTATCCTAGTCAATAATTCAAATCCTATATTTTATAAAGTAATAAGAACCTACTCTATTTACTCCCACGTTCTATCTTCATATTCCCCCTCTCGAGATCACAAAGTTGATAATATATGTATTCTAAGGGTAAAAAATACTTAAAATAATGATACCAAGGTTAAAAAATCAACCAAATATGATAAATAAATTAACCAAATCAATTCGTAGCACTTGTAGTCATGTTCTTGGCTTTAACCCCGAAAAGGGGCGTTTAACCACTAATGGTCATAATTGTAATCCAAATCAAAGAGTAAATGATATAATCCATGAAAAAAATAAAGTAAAGATAATTAAACCCTAATTAAAGTGTTTAGAAGCCCCTCTCCAAATCTCCAAGACGTCCAAGGTGATTACAATGTGTTCAACAAGTCATATTTATTGTAGAAGGCTTTTGGCCGTGTGTGAAATAGGGGTTGCGCCGCAATGGGTAGTCAACTTGATCAAGGGTCACGGGGAAATAGATATTCAAGTCAACTAGTGGTCGTGGAGAAATGCTTGATTATGTAAAATAGGGGTCGTGCCACGGGTCTATCGCGACCCCTCAGTGGAAATTGCATTTTGACATCCAAACCTTGTCTTGTGCCTTTGTCTTCACTCCTAAACCTTTTGGTGTTATTTCCCTTCAATTTACAGATTGTATATTATGTATATATCACCATAATAAACTTACCAATGACCCTGAATCATCATGCACCATGGATTAGAGCTCAAAACAACACAATATCAAGAAACGATGAACTTGAAACTCAAGCTAAAACTAGTGTCGTCCTTTAAATCTTTAACTTATTGTTTGACTCTTGGCTTATTCCAATTGACCCTTGAACATTATAGACAAGTTTTTCCGTACAAAATTACACAATAATACCATTTGAAAATCATTAAAAACAATAAAATCCATCGAGATCAACTAGACAAACACCTAGCTCAAGCTAGTAACACTAGTTTTCACATTAGAATTCTAAGTGACCAATTTAAGTACAAACTTGTTTGAAAGACACAATAAACATTATAATCACATGCTTAAATGCCTAGATTCTTATTTATATCATTAGTAACACATTAAACTCATGATAAATCCTCAAAACATGGCTAAATAAGCTAGGATAATATCACTAAAGTGCATAAAACCACCTTAGATCAGGAGCAGACACAGAAGCAGCACCACTAGGTGTAGGAGCAGAAGATGAAGCAACCGGAGCTTTGACCACTCCTGAAGCACCCTTACCAACTAGAAAGTTTCTAAGCAAATGGCCTGGCTGGCCATATTTGAAACATCTATCCCTCCCTTCATCACAAAAGCCCTGTTAAAGACGATCACACAACTGGAAAGGAAGACACGAATAAGCTGACTATGACCAACTCTCCTGAGATTAGGCACCTTGTGCTCGGAAATTATCTCCACCTTACTGAAACCTGTCCCCCGACTACTTTGGGTAAGGAACGCTAGCAGTAGAGTAGGAATCAAAACTTCCCCACTTCTTCTTCGGCCATTTGCTGCCATCCGACCACCCTGATGCTAAATACCACCCTGCTTAGAGAATCTGCTCCTCTTATCCTGCCTTTCCCCATACTCTACCTATTTTATTTTTTCATCCTCCACCTACTGTATGTGAACAACCAACCTTAAAATATCTATATCCTTAATTAGAAAATCAGTCTTGCTTTCAAGGATCAAATCTCGAGATATCCCAAAAGTGAACTTTCTCGTCCTCGCCCTTATATCAGTCACCAAATCTGAAGCATACCTTAATAACTAATGAAATTTCAAGGCATACTCCTTGACAGACATTTTACCCTACTTAATATTCACAAACTCCTCCATCTTCACTTTTCTCAGCTCCTGAGGAAAGAAGCAATCCAAGAAGGCATTAAGAAAGGCCTCCCACAAAGACAACTCCTCAACATCATCTCTATCCCTATCCCACTCCTCATACCATTGGTACGTAACATCTTTGAGATGATAAGCTGAAAAATTCACCCCTTACAACTCCTCAACTTCACCTCTATCCCTATCCTACTCCTCATACCATTGGTATGCAATATCCTTAAGCTAATAAGCTGTAAAATTTACCCCTTCCATATTCGTGGCCTGCATCACCTTGAAGATTTTCTCCATTTCGTCCAAAAAACCATGAGGATCCTCCTCTATATTCATACCAATAAAAGTAGGAGGATTTATTTTCATGAACTGGACAATCCTTGTGTCCTTAGCAAATAGAACACCAGATGCATCTCGTTCAACCTAAGAAGACACCAAGTAAGCAATAGTATGAATCGACTGAAGAAATTCTGCATTAGTCACCTTACTTGAGGAGTACTAGTAGCAATCGAAGGAACTCCAGAACAATCAGGGATAGGAACTTGAGATCGAGTGCGAACTCTAGGTGTAGGGTGTACTCTATCAACATCGTCACCAGATAGGACAGAAGGATTTCCTTGAGTTCCATATTGATGAGGCATAGTCTGAAAAGCGAACAAACAAGGATTAGAGAAAATTCCAGAACTTAGACTCTAATCTTGAAAACGAAATACCAAAAACGTGAAACATTTCTAAATGACTTGTAGCCTCTCTCTTCTAAGTATGGCGTGCTATACTCCCTTAAAAGAGAATCTACTAGACACGACTTTGTGGACTCCCAATTGACCATGAACCTAAAGCTCTGAAACTAACTTGACCCGACCCGACCAGGGGACTTGTCGTAATGGCATCCCAAGTCCAACCAGGACTTGGGATCACCCCCGTTACCCAACCCAACCTCCAGCCACCTACCCTGAGTTGGCTGAATTTCGAGCACATAATAAGATATCATAACTATCCAAATTACAAACTCTGGGATAGGTCTATTAACAATACCGACCCAATCGAGTACAATCGTGAACCCCACGAATAGATAAACCAACCAAACCATAACCAAATGAGTTCCAATAATAATTATATATAATCCTAAAATAAAGGAGGATGGAACAACCAACAATACAGTCAACCGGTATCAGCCTAATGCTAATGCCAATACTAAGGTTGACACCGCTACCGATCTTTCCCATTCCAACCCATAGCAGTTCCATAAAAGCCTCTAACCAAGAGAATGCCAAGATCGAATTAGAACATGCCCCGAAAAATAGCCAAAACCAATATCCATAAATAAACCAAACTATAAATAACATCCATGAAATTGTGCCTTCTGTAAAGATGAAAGCTTACCACTTTAATCCAGTAGCTGATCCCGAATGTCCAATAGCTAAGTAGGAGGAGTAGAACGGTCGGTTCCTGCATCACATAGGGATACAGCCGCCCAAAGATGGTTTAGTGGGTGAACCCTAACATGAATCAGGATAAGGATAAAATAATGCCAACCAGTAAAACTAAGTAAACCAATCATATGCATACAAACCATACATATATATATAACCATACCGGGAACAAGAACCTGGTTTAGCATGCATTTGAAACCATTTACCTGGGTATGTGAAACTTAACCGTTCTTAACTACCCACGGGATATATGGGTCCATTTTAACCCCCTGAACGGGCCTTGATGCATGTAGCAGCACAAATCAGAGATACCATAAGAGTAAGGGATTCCCAAGTACCCTCACCCTCCATGATACATATGTATAATGTACTTAGAGGATTCCCGTGTACCTTATAGTATCATAAAAGGGTCGCTATGCCCTACCCCTCATATTGGTAAACATGAGTTTAGTATTCATTCATTGAACTCCCACCTTCATGGTTAGCTATCACACCCTGACATTATTGAATTTCTAGCCAACCAAACTATTATTATTAACTGAGGCTATACATAGTGGTATTGTCATACTGACTATAACTTGCAAGTATTGTCCTTAGCTAGACCTTTTCAGATAAAGGAATTCCCATGTACCCATTTAATAAGTTAACTTGGAGGAGTCCCATGTACCCCACAAGTGTTCCATTATTAAGTTGCTTGGGGAAGTCCCATGTACCCTACAAGTTGTTCATTAACATGTCTACTTGGGGGATTCCATTTACCCCACAAGGAGTCCAATTAACCATAACCATGACCACCAAACCATTCTATTTAAATCATTCTAAACCATTTAATCATTTAGGGTTCTGTTACCAAGTTTAAACCATGCATAAGTTCCATTAAAATCCAACAATTTAGTGAAATCATTCACATAGGCATTTTATCAAACATATTGAGGGCATAGTATTTCCAAAACCAAAACCAATTGCCAAATAACCATTCCCATGAAATAAATTATCCAAAACTACCATTAAAGCATATAAAAGCATGATTAAAACATAGAAAAACCATAACCAAGCATTTATAACCAAAATCCTCAAATTATAGTTGAAAATCTAAAATCATACAATAATCAAACCATGAAAACATTGTATAAAACCATGCCTTTAGCTTGAACTATCAATGAGGGAAGAGAACATGCCTTAACCAAGAAGATGATAGAGAGAAATCACCAACACAAGCCTCCAATTAATCCTTAAGATGAAACCCTAGCCTTCATTTATCAAAAGCTTTAAAGAGAATTGTAGAGTGTTTATGAGAAGTTTCTAAGTGTTAATTAATAGAATGATAGGGAAAATAACCTCCCTTAGGAATATAAGTCATGGGGACTTATTAGGTTAAGTGGGGAAATATCCAAATTTCCCTCACTTAAACTTCCAGAAATCTTGTTAGGTGGGTACGACTATCAATATCAATTGTACCCTCCAATATGAGTGGTACCCACTACTCGTACCCAAGGCCATCTCCTTTGGACCCAACACTGTCCAAGGTACAACTTACCCCAAACCATGTTATATCAAAGTATACGACTAGTACACATGATCCGTACCCCTGGCAGTAATACAATCCAAAGAGGATTGAACACTGACCACTATATGAGTCCATGGTATGACTCATACCCTGGCTTACGGCATATGGTGAGCTAATCATACTCAGATCCAACTTCAGTTAACATGTCTAAGACTAAGTGAAGTAACCAAACTACCCGTATTAACCGATACGACTCGTACCACCCAAATCATACCCATTCCAGAAACTAAATCCAACCAACACTAGTTAGCATACAACTAACCTATGCCACTCGTATCCCAGTGTACGAGTTGTTTCTCCTAGTCGTATCCTGTCCAGAGACTAGAAATTTAGGAAATTATTAAAGGCTAGAAACCCAGGGTATTTCATTTTAAGTTATAGTTCATGATTAGGGAAAAGGAAAATGCCTAAAGTTCCCTTAATTAAAAGATGAAAAATTATCGTTAGTGATTACGAGTCAGTATACGACTCGTAATGACACGTTATGTCTCATTACCACGAGTCGTAGTCAAGATAGTAGCTGAAGAAACCTTTTTTGGTGACCCTAAGATTCACACCATACAACTCGTCAGGTGACCTTACGACTCGTAGGGTTCAAGTCATAGTCAAAATAGAAACACTTGGGGAATACAACGGTTTGGTTACGGATGGAACCATACGACTCTTTAGGAGGCACTCACAGTCAGGATAGTGACTTGGGCTACCTTTACTGGACACCATATGATTGGGGTCCTAAGACCCGCAATGACATGTTACGACTTGAGGGGTGAGTCGTAGTCAAGACAGTGAGTTCAAAAACTCAAAATGTTTAGTGGCCAACACCTGAGGCGTCACATGTCTCTTCTCCTCTTCAAATATTTCATATACGAATTCAACATAACTAAAGGACTCAAATAAGTCATTTTGAATAGAAACTAGGTTTTTGGAATTATCAAAATATAAATTACTTCTCCGTCTCAATTTATATGAGTTACTTTGACTTTATACGAAATATATTAAAGAAAATAAGACTTTCGAAATTTGTGGCCGAAAATAAGTGTAGATATTTCTATGGCTATATATCATTTCATTATGGATAAAGTGGATTTTATAACGTTAAATTGTTACTAAATATAAAAATATGTCATTCTTTTTTAGACTAATTAAAAAAAATGAGTCATATGAATTGGGATAGAGGAAGTACTAATCATCATATATATGTGAGTGTACAATTATAATCTTACCATAACTATTTATCTTGTTAATTTGGCGTAGATTCACGTTTTTAACATTTTAAAAGATTCACAACTTAATTAAGTCTCATAAATGAAAAAAAATAAACAGAGCCTCAAATTATCACGACTTTAGTTATCACAATTAGTTAACTTCTAATTGAGAATTATTGAGTCAATCTATGTTAGGATTGAATTAAGTCTTAATTTATCACAACTATAGTCAACATAATTAATTGACTTCTAATTTGGTATATTGATTCAATATATGTTAGGAACGAATTGATTCTCAATTTATCACGATTATAGTCAACATAAATAGTTGACTTCTAGCTGACGAATATTGATTCAATCTATATTATGATTAAACCGAGTCTCAATTTGTCACGAATAAAGTTAACATAAATGTTTGACTTCTTTTGGTAAAATATTAATGCAATTTATATTAGAATTAAATCAAGTCTCATTTTGTCACGATTATAATCAATATAAATGTTTGACTTCTAATTGAGAAATATTAATTTAATCTATATTATGATTAAATTGAGTCTCAGTTTATCATGACTATAATCAACATAAATGTTTGGCTTTGACTTGAAAAATATTACTCCAATCTATTTTGGGATTGAATTGTGTCTCAATTTGTCTTGATCGATGATAGTCAACATAAATGATTGACTTTTAATAAGGGAATATTGCTTGAATCTACGTTAAAGTTGAATTGAATTTCAATTTGACATGAATATAGTCAACACAAATGATTTACTTCTAATTGAAAAGTGTTGATTGAATTTCCATTAGGATTGAATCTGGTCTTAATTTATCACGACTGTAGTCAAAATTAATAATTGACTTTGACAAATTCAGACTTGATTCAATCTATATTTGAATTGAATTGAGTCTCAATTTGTAAATCTTACGAATAACAAGCACAATTCTTGACTTCTAATAACTTATTTATTTAGTAGTAGTAGTAGTAATAATAATAATAATAATAGTAAGAGGAGGAAGAAAAAGTTTTTTTTTTGAGTTCAATAAAATTTAAGTGTAATAATATGAAAATATTTCAAATTTTTAGTTAACATGATTGTTGACTTCTAATAACTCAACTTCACTCTTATGTATATTTAAAATCTATTTTAATGAGATAAAGTGAAACAGTTTCAGACGATATTAGATTTGAAATTTTTTTGAATTCAATTTAACCAATTATTTATATATTTTTCAACAAAAATATATAAAAACACTTTAATTTTTTAGTCAACACAATTGTTAACTTCTAATAACTTAATTTCACTTCAATGTAAATTTTAAGATGTAATTTTTTTAAAAAAATAGCCTAAGTTTCAGGCAATTGGGGGGGGGGGGAGCGAGGGGGGCGGGCATAACCTAACTTCAAAATTATTATTTGTAACTAATATGTCAACTGTATGGAATCGACTCTATTCGGTATAAAATAAAAATATAATGAGAGTAATTACATGTACAAGTTTTTTTTTTTTAATTTTCATTTTTTTAACAATACATCCTTATTGTGGGACCCTTCCTCTGATCCTGCACATAACGAGAGATTTAGTGGACTAGATTTTTTTTTTCTTAAAAAAAAAATCATTTACTTTTTTTTTTTTTTCTCTTTTATCTCTAACTTCTATTTCTCTTTCATTTTTTTTTTTACTTTTTTCATTTTCTCGGCACTTTTCCTCTAATTTTTCTTTTAGAGTTTTTCTTTTTCTTTTTTCTAATTTCGTTTCATTCTTTTCGCTTTTTTTTTCTCTTTTCTATCACTAGCTTCTATTTCTCTTTTTTAATTCTTTTTGTTTTTTCCTATCTACATTTTTTGTTCCATTTTATATTTTTTTGGGATTCTTATAAAATATGGCTGCGTCGAACACAAAATCATGTATGATAAAGAAAATACCACAAACACTTATTATATTTGTATTCGTATCATTATTTATATTTTTGTATTCATTGATACAATTGTATTTGTATTTCTATTTTATAGTTCACACTTGTATGGATGTATTTAATTGGCAAGAGAGACAATGGAATGTAATTAATTTAAACTTAAGCTAAATCAGATAATTAAGACCTTATGTTTGCTAAGCCATGTAGTTTTTTCCTTTAAGATTTATTTTTATGAGTTGAAGTGAAAAATGATAAAAAAAATATATTGAATTGAAATTTTTTTCTGAGTTCAATATTTACCAACTACTTAATTTTCTTAGATAAAATATTATAAAAATACTTTATAATTTTAGTGAAACAATATAAAAATACTTTAAAAAGTTAAAATATAATTTAAGTAAAATAAATTTATATTTTAACGCGTCTGCCTAGTCTCGAACTCGTGATCCAATGATTATAATTTTTTTGACCAATTTATTAGAATAACATTAAATGATGATCCTAATAATTTTTATTTATTTTGTTAATCTTTGCATACAATTGAATTTTCAGTCAAACCTATATAAACTCAACATGTGAGCTATTTGGAGTTAAGATGAAATTTCTACATTGAAATTTTTAAGTCAAACTTAATTAATTTACAATTGAAATATCACCTTGATAACCATCAATTGAATTGCTATTTAAAGGTAATTTTCATTTTGTTTGTAAACAAAAAAAATGAATTTAACTTTAAAAGTAATCATATTATTTATTAATTACTATGTAAATAAATTAATTTAGCAACTAAACTATCACTATTTTCAATCCCAAAAATTTCATTCATGGTTTCTCTTAGTTAGATATTTTTATTATTTTGGATTCACTTTTCTTAAAACATTTATAAGAGGAATTTTGTAGATGAGATATATAAAGGATTTAAAATTAAAAATGGATTAAAAATAAAAAAGTTAAAAAATTTGTATAATAAAACAACTAAATAGATAGAAGTATTGGAAGAAAAAAATATATATAATACAAGTCAAAAAATGGTGATTAAAAGACTTCAAATAGGGCGAAAGAGCTTAGATAAGTAAGAAAAAAGTAGAATAAAAAAGTAAAAATATAAGAATTATTTAAAAGAGTGGAGTAAGTTATGATTTAGGCAAAATACTCTTCTGGACCCTTGTACTATGTCGGTTTTGTAAGTTGGACAATTCTGCTTACATGTTTCTCATCTGGACCCCTGAACCCACTAAAAAACAATATTTTAAATCCTTTTTTGGTGAGTACAACACACTCTCCCCACGTCAGCCACATATTCCATGTCAGCTGCCACATCATAAAAAAAGTATTACGTTAAATTTCAAGTCATTTTTAAAATGCTAAATAACAAATTAAATATTAAAATTAATTTAATTATATAAGAAAAAATTATAATTGTAGAAAAAATTGAATAATCATGTTTTTATTTTTGCTCACCAATTAAACATCAAATTCATTCCAAATAATTAAAATTCTTCTCCAACTAATTTAAAATTTTAACTATAAATTCATATATACAAACATAATAAATTTTAGATTTTTAAATTTGAATATCTTTAACAAATTCACAAAAATTTTAATTTTTTTCAAGCGAAATTCACTAATTTTTTTCAATATTCACTATCACTCACTTTCAATTCAAATTTAAATTTTAATCCCCAAAAATAAAAAAAATTCAAATTTAAATTTTAATTCAAAAAAGAAAGAAAGAATTGAATTGAGCAAAAATTAAGATAAAAAATAAAAAGTGAAGGTGGTGGGGGGGGAAGGGCTGGAAGAGTGTTGGGGTAGGGTGTGGGGGATGGAAGGGACTGGGGCTGGGCAGGAGAGGGGCTGGACGGGGCTGATGGGGTGTAGGGGGCTGGGCACGAGGCTGAGAGGGTGTGGAGGCTGGGGGTGGGGTGGGGAGGGGCTGGTAGGGTGTAGAGGGCTGAGGATGGGGTTGGGGTGAGGTGAAGGGCTGGGGGTGGGGCTGGGGTGGGATAGGTCTGGATGAGGTGTGGGGATGGGCAGGAGTGGGGGTGGGGAAGGGCTGGACTGGTATTGGGGTGGAGTGGAGGGCTGAAAGGGGCTGGGGGTAGGGTGAGATGGGTGGGGTGTGGGGGTGGGGACGGGCTGGGGGAGGGAAAAATATTTTTATTTTTTTAAAATCTTTTTTAAAAAATTTAAATTATTTATAAATTTTTAAAAATATTTTTAAATTAAAAAAGATGGAGGGAAAAAAAGGACCCTTTTTAAATTTTAATATTATTTTTATTTTTTTAAATTATTTTAATATAAAATTGACCAAAAATTGACCCCCACTCGTACCCCTAGACGAGTGACTACACTCTCTTTGTCATAGTCATCATTTCAATACCACATAGGTAAGGTTAACGGTCAAAGGGTGCAAAATATTACTTTTTAATGAGTTCAAGGGTCCAGATGACAAACATGTAAGTAGAAATGTCTAACTTACAAAACCAATATAGTACAGAGGTCTAGAAGAGCATTTTGCCTATGATTTATGAAAGAATAATAGAAAATAAGAAATAAAAGTCAAAGTGATTCTGCTTTTGGAGGAAAAAAAAAATTCTTTTGGGGCCTAAAGAAAATAATAAAGAAAAGTCCAAGGTAGTTTTGTATTTTGCAGGAAAAAATAGACAATTTTGTCATTGAAGGACATTGTCATCTTTTTAAGAATTTAGTGCCATTAGTGCCAAATTCGTTAGTTCCAAATAACAACAACAACAATAACAACAATAAACCCAGTGTATTCCCACAAAGTGAGGTCTGGGGAGGGTAGAATGTACACAGTCTATACCGCTACCTTCAAAGAAGTAGAGAGGCTATTTCCGATAGACCCCCGGCTCAAGATAGTGCCAAATAACAACACCCTTTAAATTTTACCATTATCAACAAATAATGAAAAGTGAAAAAGAAACTCATTTAAATTTCATCTAGTCTTGTGTGAAAGAGAGAGAGTCTCACGTGAAAGTAAACATAATACACACGTAATATGGACAACCTATTAAATTCTCTTTCAAAATGGTCACAATATTGAATGTCCCCCTCTTCACAATCTTCCTTTTACGACTTTTAGGTACAATTAAAGCTCTACATACTTCTGTAGTTCTGTGAACTCTAGATCTGAATTGTTAATTCAGTATACATGTGCTTTTACATTAAGTGAGAGTCTATCGAAAATAGTCTATCTACCTCTACGAGGTAGACGACGAGATAGAGGTATAATCTGTTACACTCTACCCTCTTCATAGACCCCGCTAGTCAGTGCCGACTTTTTGGTTAAGCATGTGAAGCTCCTGCTTTAGGTCCCCAATTTTGGGGGCCCCCACTTTACATCACCATTTATAAAAAAAAAATATAGGTATTTATATTTAGTAGGCTTAAAAATTGGAAGAGTAAAGGTCCCATTTGTACCAATTAGTATTAAAAGTGTTTTTTTAAAATGTATAATTCTGAAAAAGGCAAATATAAAGGACTTGATTTGAGTATGCCTTGAAAAAGGCTAAATACATGTTTATAGGTAAAAAAAATTATGGAAGGAAGAACAAAAATTAATTACTCCATTACTTTCTTTTTTTATCTTTTCAATTAAAATGATACTTTTCATTTTACTTTTCTTGAACGATGAAAATAATGTACATATTCATTCTTCCCTATTTATTTACCATCAATTCTTGTTTATTTTAATTCTTATACCATTAAATCTTTAATTGTTCAAGATTTTTTTTCATAATATTATTATTGATCCAATTTTTCATGAATATCAAGATTGCTTGTAGTTTATGAAGATTAAAGTTATTAGTTTCAGATCATGTTATTAAACCAGGTTCTACTGTTTTGGTTTTATTATTATTATTATTATTATTATTATTAGAGAAAATACATTATTTCACGCCTAAACTTGTCTTCATAACTTACTTTAGACCCTAAACTACACGAACAATTATATACTCCCTTAATAACTTTCAAGTGAATTAAATACCCCCCTAAAGATATGTTACCACTCTCACAAAGGGAGGTGCACTACACACGCGCCCATGTCACTGCCACGTCACTGCCACATAATATTTATTTAAAAAATGGTGCCACCCATATATATAAAATAAAACTAATAAAAACAAAAAAGAAATTCACTTTCTTGTTCACACCCCCACCCTCACCCCCACCCCCATTGCCACCCATACCACGCCAGTCCACCACTGCAACAACATCAAAACTTTCACCATTAACACAAGATTATCACTCTTCACCCACTCGATAAAAACAACAATCACACATGCACACTTACAAATTCATTTCGATTTTCTTTCTCTTGAACAATAATTGATATAGAGAAGAAATACCCTGTAAATTTTTCTTTATTTTTGAAATAACAATCATCCTTGCCATTGATTTTTAAAATCAGTAAAATACTTCAATGGGCATCAACTGAATCAACAACGACATTAATTTCTCTTTAACAATAAACGAATTTACCAACCCATTCACCCGATTATACAAAATTGAATTCATCAAATTTTATGAATTTTTGATAAGCATAAGATGCAAAAATAGAGGAAAATTTACAACGAATTAACGATGACCTTGTTCGATAGAAAGATACCAATCAAATTTTCAGTCAATGAAAATCAACATTGCTGTAATTTGCGGAGGTTTTGAACAATAAAAGATTAAATAACGATGATACAAAGTTGAGAAACATTGAAGTAATGAAAATCAAGTAAAAGATTGGAAATTGTGAAGAAGAATAACCAAATAAGTTTAGTAAAGGATCTGGAATGAAGAAGACGAGCGGGGTTACGAAGAAGACAAAGAAATAGGGTAGGGGATACGAAGAAGATAAAGAAACAGGGTGGTGGGAAGTGGGGGGAAGTGGGGTGTTATGAAGAAGATGAAAGCTGGGTTTAGGGGTGTTTTTTTTTTTTAATTTTCTTGTTATATATATATATATAATTATATATATATATTTAATAAAGTGGGCCCTTCTTATAAAAAAAAACTCACGCGTTTCTTGTTTTTTGCCATGTTAGCCATATGTGTTGAATTCAATTCACTTGAAAGTTATTAAGGGGTTATATAATTACCTGCGTAGTTTAGGGTCTAAAGTAAGTTATGGAGACAAGTTCAGGGGAAAAATGTATTTTCTCTTATTATTATTAATATTATTTTTCTATTAAATAATTGTGTATGCATATATATTGGTATTTGGTAGACATGTTTTGTTATTTATTGATTTTTTTGAGTTTTAATTTCGTAGATATTAAATATAAATTACTCTTTTTGATATTTTAAAAAATTAAATATGTCAACTAGAAAATATGAATTCGGTGCTTCAAAACTTAGAAAAAAGGAAGAATTAAAACTTTGCTAGAATCTCAAAAAGGGGCTCTTGATAAATTTTTAATAAATAATAAAACAACAAAATTATATAATATAGGAGAATGTTCTCAAGATGAGTAAGTTATTGATTCAGTTGAATTAGATGATAGGAGTAATACTATTAAAAAAAAGATGATGAAATTAGTGAGAAATTTAATATAGATCCTCAAGAAAATCAAGAACTTAATGAACCAAATAATTGTATTTCTAAAAATATATATGATCATAGTTAATGGATCAATATTGATACAAATTGAGGGACTTACAAGTGAAAAATGACCAATTAGAATTAGTGATACAAATTTTCCAAATGATAAATTATCAAGACATTTTTCTGGTGTCCATTATTTTCAAGTTTTAACAAATGGATAAAGACATAAAATAAAATGGTTAATTTATTTAGAGATTTGGATAAAGTATTTTTTTTTTATTGTAAGTTGTTTAATACAAATTCTAATATTAGTAATAGTAAATAGAAAGTGAAGGTAGTAGAGATTCAAAAAATCTTAGTGCTAAGCTTAAAACTCATGAGATATCAAATGAACATATTATTAATATGGGTGCATAGATTGATTTAGAAATAACATTGAAGAAAAATAAAATGATTGATAAGGATGTTCAAAATCAAATCAATAAGGATAGAGAGTACTGGAAAGATGTATTATCAAGAATTATTGCCGTAAAAAGCTCTCAAAAAAATAATTTGGCATTTAGGAAAAAAATGAGAAGATTTATCAAGGGAATAATGAAATTTTCTTAAGTCTTATTGAAATGATTGCTGAATTTAATCTAATCATGCAAGGGAATTTCCGATGAATTAAACATGATGAAATTCACAATCATTACTAGGAAATAATACACAAAATGAGTTAATTAATTGAAACATCCTAGGTTTTGACCCTTAGAAAATTTCCTAGAAATCCGTTCTTTGGACCCAATACGACTCATGGGTACGATTCGTATGCTGGGATACGAGTGGTATGGTCCTGTCATATGCCAACCAGTGTTAGTTTGTGGGATGGTTTTGGTCACTACAATAGGTAAGGCTTAGAGGTGTGAGTCATAGGGTTTGGTATGAGTTGTATCAGGGACTCGTATAGTGGGCAGTGTTTGGTCCTCTTGGTATTTTATTCTGCCAGGGATACGGGTTATGGGTACGGATTGTATACTGTGGTTACGTCTTAGTTGGTTGAGTCGTATACTGGACAGTGTTTGATCCAAGAGTTGAGGCTTGGATACAAGTGGTGGATACCAAGTGTATAGGAGGGTACAACTTGTATAGGTCAGTCGTATCTTTGTGACGTGTTTTTAAGGGATTTAAGTAGGGGTATTCTGGATATTTCCCTACTTACCCTAACTAGGACCCATAAATTCTAATGCACTTAGTAGGTTATTTACCCTATTATTATATTCATTAACACTTAGAAACTATTCCAAAATACTCCATAATTCTCTCAAGAGCTTTTGGGGAAAGAAGGCCAAGGTTTCATCTTACGGATTGATTTGGGGTTTGTTTTGGTGATTTCTTTCCATAAATTCTTCAGTATAAGGTATGATTTTCTTCCCTTATTGTAATTTCAACTAAAGGCATGATTTATATAATTGATTTCATGGTTTAACTATTTCATGATTATGGTTTTCAACTATTATTGGGGGTTTTGATATTGAATGCTTGGTTATGGTTTCCTATGATTTTAATTATATTTTTATATTCATTAATGGTGGTTTTGGACAATTAGATTACATGGTGATGGCTTAATGGTCTTTGGAATTGGTTATGATTATATTATGCCCCCAAGATGTTTGATAAAATACTTATAAAGATATGTTCATTGCATTGACTTCTATTAATGGAACTCTTGCATGTTTTAAACTGAACAAAGGATTTATGCATGGCTTAAATTATTTGAAAAGGCTAAAGCCTAAATGTTTATGCTTATGGAGAACATGTAAGTTCCCAAGTGGATTCAATATAGTGTATGGAAGGGCACCTATGGTCCCCTTAAACTAAATGGTTTGGCTATGGATATTACTTGCAAATAAGGGGTGGTATGATGACACCACCAATATTAACCTTGGTTAATAAATGGTAAGTAGATTATTGGATATGGTTTCAATTGGGCATTAATGGGGGGTGTGTAGCTAATCTGTGGAAGGTGGCGGTCCCGGAGGAACCAAAATCGGGAATTTATATTTGCCCATATGAGGGGTCTTGATGACCATGTACGTGTGTCACATTTTATATTGGGGGATGTACTAGTCTTCCCATAGGATATTCTATGATCGTGCGGCTATACACATTGGGACCTTTTCAGAAAGTGGAGCTGAATCCATATGGCTCGTGGGTGGTCAGGATGGCAAGCTATACAACCCAGGTAAAGGTTTTAAGTGCATGCTAAAACCGTTCCCCCTTTTTGACACTTATTTATGTATGGTTTTACTTGGTTTTATGACTGACACTATTTTATACTTATCCTGAGATTCATGTTAGCAGTCACTCGTTAACCCTGTCTACTGGCGGCTGTATACTCACGCTATGCAGGAACCGACCATTCTACTCCTCCTATTTAGAATGCAGATTTGGTATCAGCATTTAGACTGAAGTAGTGAGCTTCCATCCTTTCAGAAGGCATTATTTCATGTTATAGATTTCTTTAGACACTTCTATTTTATTTTGGATATTAGTTTTGGCCATGGTTGGGGGCATGTCCCAATCAGATTTGATTATTCTTTTGGATAGAGGCTTTGTGGTACTTCTGGGGGTTGGTATGGGCGGGATCATTATTGATTTTGTCCTTGGCATTGGAATAAGCTGGTCGACTGACATCATTGGACGATATTATTGGTTGTTCCATCATATTACATTTTGGGATTGATTTTCATATTATGTTTTGGTATTCTATTTGGTTTATGGTCTATGGTTTGGTTGAGCGGTTGGCGGGGTATGGTTAGAATTGGTTGGGTCAGTCACGGTTGTGACCCTATTCCAGAGTCCTAATGCAAACAATAATGCTATCTTGTTATAGGTTCAAAATTTAAACCATCTAAGGCTAGACATAGGTAGTTGGGTTGGGTAATAGGGGCAGTCCCCGATCCTGGTTAGACTAGGGATGCCCATTAGGATAAGGCCCAGGGTCGGGCCGTGTCAAGTTGGTATCAAAGCCTAGGTTCATAGTCAACTAAAAATTCCACAAAGCCATATCGAGTAGAGTATCTTTTAGGGGTGTGAAGCGTGCCACACTCATAAGAAAGAGGGTGCAAGAAATTTAGGAATGTTTCACTTTCTTGGTATTCTATCTTCAAGATTGAGTTCTCAATTTTGAAATCTCCCCTAATCCCTTATTTGTTCATCTTTCAAATCATGACTCCAAGATTTAGAAAACAAGGAAATTCTTTCATCCTATTTAGGGATAATGCAGAAGGGGTACGTCCTACGTCTGGAGTACATCTTCGATCTCATAGTCCTATTCCTGATGGTACTGGAGTTTCTCCTATTCTGGATAGTTTTCCTCAAGTCTCTCAGGTCAATATGAATAATGTAGAATTTCTTTAGTCTATTCATGTCATTGCCCAATTGGTTTCTGCTTAGACTGAGGTTCTTTGTCTGCTGAGGCCACAAGGGTAGGTCAATTTTTTACGATAGCTCCTCCAATTTTTATTGGGGTGAAGGTGGTAGAGAATCTACATAGTTTCTTAGATGAGATGGAAAAGATCTTTTGGGTGATGCAGGCTACTAATGTAGAGGGGTTTAACTTTATTGCTTATTAGCTCAAAGATGTTGCTTATCAGTGGTATGAAGAGTGGGACATGATAGAGGTGATATGGAAGAGGAATGGGGTATAGGAGGCCTTTTCTGGTGCCTTCTTGGATCGGTTCTTTTATCTATAGTTGAGGGAAACAAAGATGGAAGAGTTTATGAACCTCAGGCAATGGAGGATGTCTGTAAAGGAATATCCTTTGAAGTTCCATCAGTTATCAAGGTATGCTCCTAATTTGGTGGTTGATATGAGGTTGAGAATGAGGAAGATCACTTTTGGTTTGAATAAAGATTTGATTCTGGAGAGCAAGACTACCTTGCTGATTAAAGATATGGACATCTCGAGGTTGACTGTTCATATGCAGCAAGTTGAGGATGAGAAAAGAAAGCAGGCGAAGTTTGGGGATAAGCAGGGAAAGAGGAACAGGTTTTTCGATCAGAGAGGTGCTCAGTCTCTGGGTGGTAGAGATAGTGGCAAGTGGTAGAAAAAGAAGTGGGGGAGTTTGGGCTTATTTTTTGCTAGTGCTATTTATCAGTCCGGAGACAGGCATCATCAAGGTGGTGAAAATTCTCGAGCAGAAGGTTCCTAATCTCAGACGAGTGGAGGTCAGTCAGTTTTTTTGTGTCCTCCTTATTGATTTTATGGTCTTTCTCATCGGGGTTTTTGCGAGGAAGGAAGGGATAAATGCTTTAAGAATTTCCAGGTAGGCCATCGGCTTAGGAATTTTCCTATCAATAAGGTTGCTACGGGGGAAAAAAATATTCCTGTGGCTTCATCTTCTGCTCCTACACCTAGTGGGGTGGAATCCGCTCTGTTACTGCTCCTGGTTCTAGTGTTTGTCAAAACAGGTTGTATGCTTTGGCTTCCCAACAAGAATCCGAGGCATCACTTGATATTGTTACTAGTACATTACAACTTTTCTCTTGTGATGTATACTGTTTGCTTGATTCAGGGTCCACTCTTTCTTATGTGACTCTATATGTGGCTGTGTCTTTTGGTTTCAATCCAAAAGTTATCTCACATTTTTTTTTCTATTTCTACCTTACTAGGTGACTCAGTTATTTCTAAGAGAGTCTATAGAGGGTGTGTGGTAGCTGTTGGTGGCAAGCAGACCTTAGTGGATCTGTTTGAGTTGGATATGGTAGATTTTGATGTAATTCTAGGTATGGATTGGCTGCATTCTTGTTATGCGTCTGTAGATTGTCAGATCCATAGGGTTATCTTTAAGTTTCCTGGTGAACCGATTATAGAATGGAAAGGTAGTTCCTTACTCCTAGGGGGAGGTTTATTTTTTATCTTAGAGCTCGGAGGCTAATCTCTAAGAGTTTTCTTTATCACTTGGTCTGGGTTAAAGAGTCTAACTCGAAAGGTCCTTCTTTATCTTCGGCCCCTATGGTTAATGAGTTTCTAGAGGTCTTTCTAGATGATTTTCCTGGTGTTCCTCCGGATAGGGAAATAGAGTTTAGTATTGATTTGCTTCCAGACACTCATCCAATTTCTATTTCTCCATATAGAATGGCTCCGGTTGAGTTGAGGGATCTCAAAGAGCAACTTAAGGATCTTCTGGATAAGGGGTTTATTCGTTCTAGTGTTTCTCCATGGGGTGCACTGGTGTTGTTTGTGCGCAAAAAAGATGGTTCCCTTTGGATGTGCATTGACTACAGGTAGTTGAACAAGGTGACGACTAAGAACAAGTATCCTCTTCCCCGAATAGATTATTTGTTTGACCAGTTACAGGGTGCCAAGTTCTTATCTAAGATATATCTTTG
Organism: Capsicum pubescens; assembly: GCA_030864215.1. Classification (NCBI taxonomy): domain Eukaryota; kingdom Viridiplantae; phylum Streptophyta; class Magnoliopsida; order Solanales; family Solanaceae; genus Capsicum; species Capsicum pubescens. Next base: position 202,463,325 of record CM061546.1, on the reverse strand, counting down.
GTCTGGGTACCATCATCTTAAGATTAGGGAGGTGGATATCCCTAACATGACTTTTCATACTCGGTATAGGCATTTTGAGTTCTTGGTGATGTCATTTGGGTTGACTAATGCTACGGCAGTATTTATGGACTTGATGAACAGGGTGTTCAGGAATTATTTAGATCTCTTTGTCTTTGTGTTTATTGATGACATTTTGGTTTATTTGAAGAGTGAGGTGAATCATGCTAATCACCTCTGTGTTATGTTGCAAACCTTAAAGAAACAATAGTTGTATGCCAAGTTCTCTAAATGTGAGTTTTGGTTGAACGCTATGACTTTCTTGGGCCTTATTATTTCTAGTGAAGGGATCATGGTGGATCCACAGAAGGTTGGTGTGGTAAAGAGGTGGCCTAGGCCCACGAATCCATCTGATTTTTGGATATTCTTAGGTTTAGCTAGATATTATAAATGGTTTGTGGAAAGCTTTTCTTTGATAGATACTCCTTTGACTAAGTTAACTCAGAAGAAGGTTAAGTTTTCTTGGCCGGATTCTTGTGAAGGGAGTTTTGAGAAGTTGAAGGATAAGTTGACTTCGTCTCCAATCCTGACCTTGCTGGAAGGCAATGATGGGTTTGTGGTTTATTGTGATACATCTTGGGTAGGGTTTGGTTGTGTTTTGATGTAGCATGGGAAGGTGATTTCCAATACTTCCAGGATATTGAAGGTACATGAGAGGAATTATCCAACTCATGATTTAGAGTTGTTGGCGTTGTGTTTGCTTTGAAAATATGGAGGAATTATTTGTATGGTGCTTACATGGATATCTTTTCTGATCACAAGTGTCTTTAGTACGTGTTCACTCGGAAAGAGCTTAATCTCAGGCAAAGAAGGTGGCTTGAGCTACTTAAGAATTATGATATGAGTTTTTACTACCACCTAGGTAAGGCTAATGTGGTTGCTGATGCTCTTAGCAGGTTATCCATGTAAAGTTTGGCTCACTTGGAGGAAGGCAAGAGGGAATTGGTAAAGGATATTCACCGCTTGGCTAATCTTAAAGTTTATCTCTTGGACTCTAAGGATAGTGGTGTGATGGTGCAAAAAATAATTCAGTCGTCTCTTGGTGCAGATATTAAAGAGAAGCAAGTGCTGGATCCTATCTTGATGAAAATCAAGAGTGACGTTGGTGGGTAAAAGGTAATGGTGTTTGAGATCAATGGTGATGGTACTTTACAGTACTAAGAGAGGTTGTGTGTTCCTGATGTCAATGGGTTGCGACAAAGGGTTTTGGCTGAGGCGCATGAGTCATGCTATGTTGTTCATTCCAGCTCGACTAAGATGTATCATGATCTCAAAGAGATCTACTGGTAGAATGGCATGAAAAATGATGTGCCTGATTACGTGGCCAAGTACATAGTGTGTTAAATGGTTAAGGTTGAGCACATGAGGCTAAGAGGGTTATATCAAGAAATTGATTTTCTTGAATGGAAGTGGGAAGTGATCAATATAGACTTTGTTACCAGTCTTCCTCGGTCTCAGAATTAGTATGATTTGATTTGGGTCATCCTGGATATGATGACCAAGTCTGCCATTTCTTGCTAGTGCAGACTACCTTTTCGGTGGAGGATTATATACGATTGTGTCTTCAGGAGATTGTGTAGCTACATGGGGTACATATTTTGATTATCTCTGATCATGGTATGCAGTTTATGTCTTATTTCTGTCGGTACTTTGAGAAAGGTTTGGGGACTAAGGTTAGTCTAAGTACTGATTTTCATCCACAGTTGGATGGGCAAGCAGAGAGAATTATTTAGACATTGGAAGATATGCATCGGGCATGTGTGATTGACTATGGTGTCAATTAGGTTAAGCATCTACCTTTGGTGGAGTTTTCTTACAACAATAGCTACCATTCGAGTATTGGTATGGCTCTTTTTGAGGCGTTGTATGGTAGGAGATGTAGATCTCCTATTGGGTGGTTTAAACTTGGAGAAACAGACATATTTAGCCCAGATTTGGTTTATCAGGCGATGGAAAAGGTCAAGGTGATTTGGGATAGGCTTAAAGCTACCCAAAGTCGTCAAAAGTCCTATGCAGCTATTAGGCGTAGAGGTGTGGAGTTTGAGGTCGGGGATTGGGTGTTCCTTAAGGTGTTTACCACAAAGGGAGTGGTGCGGTTTGGTAAAAAAAGAAAACTCAGTCCTCGGTTCATTGGTCCTTATGTGATTTTGCAAAGAGTTGGCAATGTTGCTTATGATTTGGAGTTTTCATCTAACTTAAGTTTGGTTCATCCGGTTTTTCATGTTTCTATGTTGAGAAAGTGTCTTTGTGATCCTTCTTCCATTGATCCTTTGGAAGAATTGAGTATTTTGGATTCCCAGTCTTATGAAGAGGTCTCGGTTGAGATAATAGTTAGGTAAGTATGTCAGTGACGAACCAAGGATGTGGCTTTAGTTAAGGTTCTATAACGAAACCATAAGGTGGAAGAAGCTACTTGGGAAGTGGAAGAGGACATGAAGTCCAAGTATCTGCATTGGTTTTCTGCTCCTGTGATTCGTGTGGAAGGTATGTGTCTTGCACACATTTTTATTTTCAGAGTTTGTTAAAGGAAAGATTAATATCTTTGCCTCTTTGTTTTCAAACTTTGTCAAAGGGATGTTTGTATAATGCAAATAACTCTGTGTGTAGTTATCTCTACCTTGTTTGTCGTTCGGGGACGAATGTTCCTAGTGGGGGAGACTAAAACATCCTGGGTTTTGACCCTTAGAAAATTTCCTAAAAATACGTTCTTTGGACCCAATACAACTCATGGGTACGAGTTGTATCCTGGGGTATGAGTGGTATAGTCCTACCATATGCTGACTAGTGTTAGTTGGTGGGATGGTTTTGGTCACTGAAATCAGTATGACTTAGAGGTATGAGTCGTAGGGCTTGGTACGAGTCATATCAGAGACTGTATGGTGGGCAGTGTTTGATCCTCCTGGTATTTTATTCTGCCAGGGATACGGGTTATGGTATAAATCATATACTGTGGTTACGATATGGTTGGTTGAGTCGTATACTGGAAAGTATTAGATACAAGGGTTGAGGCTTGGATACGAGTGGTGGATAGCAATCGTATAGAAGGGTACAACTCGTATGGGTCAGTCGCATCCTTGTGATGGGTTTTAAGAAATTTAAGTAGGGGTATTTGAGATATTTCTGTACTTACCCTAACTAGGACCCACGACTTCTAATACACTTAGGAGGTTATTTACCCTATTATTCTATTCATTAACACTTAGAAACTATTCCAAACACTCTATAATTCTCTTAAGAAATTTTAAGTAAAGAAGGCCAGAGTTTCGTCTTACGGATTGCTTTGGGGCTTGTCTTGGTGATTTCTTTCCATTAATTCTTCGGTATAAGGCATAATTCTCTTCCCTCATTGTAATTTCAACTAAATGCATGGTTTATTTGATTGATTTCATGGTTTTACTATTTCATGATTATGGTTTTAAACTATCATTGGGAGTTTTGATATTGAATGCTTATTTATGGTTTTCTATAGTTTTAATTATGCTTTTATATGCATTAATTGTGGTTTTGGACAATTGGATTGCATGGTAATGGCTTAGTGGCCTTTGGAATTGGTTATGGTTATATTATTCCCCCAAGATGTTTGATAAAATGCTTATAAAGATATGTTCATTGCATTGACTTCTTTTAATTCAACTCTTGCATGTTTTAAACTGAACAAAGGATTTATGCATGGCTTAAATAGTTTGAAAAGGCTAAAGCTAAATGGTTATTCTTGTGGAAAACATGAAAGTCTCCCAAGTGGATTCAATATGGTATATGTAAGTGCACCTACAGTCCCCTTAACCTAAATGGTTTGGCTATGGATATTACTTGCAAGTAAGGGGTGGTATACCACCAATATTGGCCTTGGTTAATAAATGGTAAATAGATTATTGGACATGCTTTTAATTGGTAATTAATAGCGGGGTGTGTAGCTAAGACGTGAAAGGTGGCGGTCTCGGAGGGACCAAAACGATAAACTCATATTTGCCGACATGAGGGGTCTTGATGACCATGTGCATGTGTCACATTTTATATTGGGGGATGTACTAGTCATCCTATGAGATATTCCCTTATAGTGCAGCTACACGTATTGGGGCTCTTTAAGCAGGGGGAGCTGAACCCATATGGCCCGTGGGTGGTTAGGACGACAAAGCTACACAACCCAGGTAAAGGTTTTAAGTTCATCCTAAACCCATTCCCCTTTTTCGATACTTATATATGTATGGTTTTATGCATTAAGGATGATTTTACTTGGTTTTATGACTGACATTATTTTATCCTTATCCTGAAATTCATTCTAGCGGTCACTTGCTAACCTCGTCTGCTGACAGCTATACACCCACGCTATGCAGGAATCGACCATTCTCATCCTCCTGTTTAGCATGCAAATTTGGTATCAGCATTTGGACTGAAGTGGTGAGCTTTCATCCTTTTGGAAGGTATTATTTCATGTTATAGATTTCTTTAGACACTTCTCTTTTATTTTGGATATTGGTTTTGGCCATAGTTGGGGTCATGTCCCAACCAGATCTGTTTATTCTTTTGGATAGAGGCTTTGTGGTACTTTCGGGGGTTGGTATGGGCGGGATCGTTATTGATATTGCCTTGGCATTGGAATAAGTCGGTGGGCTGACATCATTGGACGATATTGATGGTTGTTCTATCCTATTACATTTTGGGATTGATTTTCATATTATATTTTGTTATTCCCTTTGGTTTATGGTCTATGATTTGGTTTGGTATGGTTGGGTGGTTTGTGGGGTACGATTGGACTCGGTTAGGTCGGTCACAGTTGTGACCCGATCCCAGAGTCTAAATGAGAACAATAACTCTATCTTATTATGTGTTCGAAATTCAGCCCATCTAAGGCTGGACATAGGTGGTTGGGTTGGGTAATAGGGGGTGTTCCCCGGTCCTGGTTGGACTTGGAATGACCATTACGACAAGGCCCGGGGTCGTGTCGTGTCATGAATTTATTAGCAAGTGAAATTAAAAATAAAATTATTAAAAAAAGTCATAAAAATAAAATATTTTTCAATTATACTTGATTGCACTCCGAATACTAGTCATCAAGAACAACTGTCTTTTATATTGCAAAGTGTGGATACTTCAACAACTCCAATAAAAGTTACTGAGTATTTTTTAGAATTTTTAAAAGTGGATGATACAAGTGGTAAAGCTCTTTTTGAAGTTATTGTAGATGAATTAAAAATATTGGACTTGACATTGATAATTTAAGAGAAGAAGGGCATGATAATGGATCTAGTATGAAGGGAAAATACCAAGGAGTTCAAAAAATGCTTTTAGATATAAATCCTAGATCATTTTGTACTCTGTGGTTGTCATAATCTTAATTTAGTACTTTGTGATGTTGCTAATTCTTGCAAAAAATCTATTTTATTTTTTAGAGTTGTACAATATATATATACACTATTTTCTTCTTCTACTAGGTGATGGAAAGTTTTAAAATATAGTGTACCTGGTCTATCATAAATCATTGTCACAAGCACGATGAGAAAGTCGTATTGAAAGTGTTAAGGCCATAAGATTTCAAACTTCACAAATAAGAGATGCTTTATTGAAATTAGTAGAAATTAGTGAGGATCCAAAAACTAAAAGTGAAGCTAATTGCTTTGCAACCTATGAGCTTGAAAATTTTGAGTTTTTATCGGGTATGACTATTTCGCATTATATTTTATTTGCAGTTAATTCAGTTAGCAAATCCTTGCAATTAAAAGATATGCATATTGATGTTTCTATAGATCATTTAAGGGGTTTAATTTCATTTTTTTAAAAATATAGAGCCAGGATTCTTAAGTGCTATGATTTTTGCTAAAGAAATTGCATTTGAGATGAATATAGAATTTGAATTTTGCACTAAACGTGTAATACATAGAAAAAAATAATTTGATGCGAATGTTAATAATGAAATCACAAAGTCTCCTGAAGAATCTTTTAGAGTTGATTACTTCTTATATAAAGTAGACCAAGCTATTGTTTCTCTTCAAAATAGATTTGAACAATTTGAAGCTTATGAAAATATTTTTGGATTTCTATTTAGTGGTAAAAAATTGAGATCACTAGATGATGAGAATTTGAATAAACATTGTCTTAACCTTAAATGTTCTTTAAAATATAATAATCAATCTGCTATTGATGTTATACACTTATTTTTTGAGTTGAGAGTGTTAAGGGAGACAATACAAGTAAATGACAATACTTTAATCGATATATTCAATCAAATAAAAGGACTCGATTCTTTTCTGAATACTTATATTGCCTAAAGAATAATGTTAACTATTCTTGTGAAGAAGTTTTTCAAAATTAAAACTGATAAAATCTTACTTGAGATCAACAGTGTCTCAAGAATGATTGAGTGGATTAGGTATATTATCAATTAAAAAAGAATTATTAGAGGAAATCGATTATAAGACAATTATTAATAATTTTGCATCTCAAAAAGCTAAAACAGTAGATTTTAAATAAAAATTATATATTATATAGTTTTTTCTTGAAAAAATATATCAAGGCCTTTCATCAAAGTTGGCTTTAGGCCCCTAATGGTGTTGAGCCTCCCTACCGTAGTGGGATTACACTTGCTTGTTTTTGAAGTTTCGCATACTTCTCTAAACTCTAGATCTGAATTGTTAATTCAAAATGGGCTTTTAGATTACTATTTTTGTGATAACGTTGAGAATGAAAAAAAAGTATCAAGTGGAAGTGGTATCCATTTTTAAAAACTCCCATAGGTTTTTTGGTCACCACAGTAAATTAATTTGTTATCTATACAAAACTTTTTTTTCATTAGCAAGAAAATAAATACATTGTTTCTTCATAAACTGAATTTCTGCCGATTCAAAATTAACATTTAGTTAAGTAATTTTATGAAGTGAATAATTGTAAATTTAGATAATAAATAAAAAATACTAAAAATTACTTCTTCGTATTTGTTATGCTAGTTTAGGGTACGCACGTTGCACGTGAATTTTAACTAATCATTATCAAGACTTTACTATTAATATAATGAATATAAATATTTAGAAATCCTAATTAATCAAATTTAAGCTACATAGAGAAAATATTTATAATCTAGAATGGATAACATTATTGAATATATATTAGAAGTAAAAAGATATTTACATATGTTTTAAGTTGGTGAACGAAACTGAATAAACTATTGTGCTTCGAAACCTAGGCAACAACGTGGTGGAGGATTTATGAAAATCTCTACTATTAAAGTTATTCTTTGTTCTGCTCCAATAAATCACTACCATGAAGATATTAACGTATTAAGGAAATATTACGAGAGAAGGAAAACATGTCAATTAGTAAGGAAAACAGTGAATAACATTCAGAGAATCAATTCAAAAATAAATGCAAGAATTGAAACACAATATACAATAGACGATAAGAGATATTAAAAGCAAAAAAAATACATATATGAGGCTAAAGCTACGACAAATACAATGCTCCTAGATTTCCACCAAATCTAAACCTGCCGAACAATAAGTCAAAACATTACTACCTACTAATCGTTTACCCTAATCCATGACCTCCATAACCTCATATCTAATGCACCTGTATAAAAATGAATCATAAATTTCTTTTAACCAAATATATTTGACACGACCCAAACCGGGGCCTTATCGTAATGGGCATCCCAAGTCCAACCATGACTGAGGACCACCCTCGTTACCCAACCCAACCTCCAAATATTCATACCTTGAGTTAGATAAATTTCGAACTTACAAAAAGATAATGTTTATTACAATTCCAGACTCTAGATAGGTCCATGACTAGGACAACTCAAACAAGTCCAACCATCCATTATCCAACCAGTAACCGAAACCAAAACAAAACCGTAAACCAATCCATACAACCCATACTAAATGAGTTCCAATGTAATTATATATATAATCCCAAAATATAAAATTATGGAACAATCATAAATAAAGTCAAACGGTATCAAACCTAATACCAATGCCAATACTAAGGCTTACACTATTGCCGACACGACCCATACCAATAAATAGTAGTTCCACAAAGCCTCTAACCAAAAGTAAAACAATACCTAGTTTAGACATGCCCCCAACCATAGACAATACCAATGTCTATGAAATAACCAAAGTATGTAAAGACATCCATGATATGAAATGGAGCCTTCCAGAATATAGAAGTTCATCACTTCAACCCAACCAAGCTGATCCCGAATTCGATCACTAAGCAGGAGGAGTAGAATGGACGATTCCTGCATCACGTGGGGAAACAACAACACAAAGATGGGTTAGCAGGTGAACGCTAGCAAGTACTCAGGATAAGAATAAAATAATGCCAACCTTTAAAACCAAGTAAACCAAGCATTCACAACCATACATACATACATATATATATGTATGTATGTATGTATGTATATATATATGTATGTATATATATACATCTACACACACACAAACACATATATATAACCATGCTAGGAAAGGAAGCCAGGTTTAACATACCATTAAAAACATTAACCTAGGTATGTGTAGCTTAACTATCCTAGAACCACCCACAGGATATATGGGTCCAGTGTAACCCCCTGAACGGGGCCCAATACGGGTAGCTGCATGAACCAAAAATACCATAGAGTAGGGGATTACCAAAAACCCTTCGCTCTCCATGATACATATATACACATGTACTTAGGGGATTCCCGTGTACCCTATAAGTATCATATATGGTCGTCATGACCAATCCTCATGTCGGCAAAGATGATTTTCCAGTGTTCATCCATTGGACTCATACCTTCAAGGTTAGCTATCACACCCCGCCATTATTGCTCAATTAAAACCATTACCACATAACCAAACTACTATTCCATTTATTATTAACCAAGGATATGGGTAGTGGTATTGTTATACCGACTATAGCTTGTAAACAATATCCTTAGCTGACCTTTTAAAGATAAGGGATTCCCATGTACCCATCGATTACATTATCAAGTTTACTTGGGGTAATTCCATGTACCCAACAAGTGATTATTAATATGTTGGCTTGCGGGTTTCCTTTGTACCCTAGAAGGTCTTCAATTAGATCAACCATAACCGCCAAGACCTTACCTTTTAACTTTTTCAAACCATTTAAACCATTTAAGGTTTCATTACCAAGTTATACCATACAATAGTTTTGTAATACCCCGAGTGTACACCCTGGGTGCCACATGGTGCTTACAGTGCCGAGGGACCACAAGCTAACCCATGATCTAGTACTTGCTGTGAGCGCTGAGTAAAACTGATAACAAAAGGTCATATGCAGAATTTTACTGAGGAATGCCATAAGGTTTTAAGTAATAAATCTGATAAAATTTGCAAACAAAATTGATAATATTGATAAAACAACTGACAATGATAAATGAAATTTGAGAACTGACTAACTGTTTGAAACATCCAAAAGCCTCTAAACAGACTGAATGGGAGTTGATGGGATAGGCCCCAACTAACTCCAACTAACTATTAAACTAACAACATGAAAATAAATATAGTCTGTCCTCGAAATATGAGGACTCACCACTGCTACGGTTGATAATCTGAAAGGTCTATGCGCAATCAGAGAATTGAGCATCCGAACCTATGATATGATACATCATAGCGCAAGAAAAGACTATGCGGTAAGTACTTTGAATATACTGGTATGCTAAATGAGATAGGCTGATATGCATGGTTTTAAGTGCATGTATAGTAACTGACTGAATGTATATAACATGACATATTGAATGGAATACATAGAAACTATAAATGCTAAAGATGCATAACCAAGCATTAAACGTGTTCTGAATATAATCTGAAATCTGAAATGGTAAATACTGATAACTGAATAACTGATATTTGTATGCTATGGTCAAATAAATATGAAATTAAATCACTGATCTGATGACTGGACTGAGACTGTCGGAGCTATTATCTAACCAACATGCCTCAATAAGTAAGTTTGAGGTCCAACCTGTGACCCTAGTTGGAAGGGTCTCAGTATCGTTCCACGAGTACTAACACTGGCTGTGTGAATCAACTAATGTACTATCCCAAAGGACCAAGGGTGTCAAGCCTAAAATGATAGGTGACCCATGGGAGATAGTCAAGCCTAAACTGATGGGTAACTCCTCATATCCTATACTGGCTATGTAGTTCTGGAGTACAGGGATTGCTACTAACGACTTCGTCTATTTGATAGGGAAGCTATCTTCACTGTATTTACCCGGTGCTAAATCCTACTCCCAACTGAACTTAATCAGAATACTAAATTGGTCTAAGTTTAACTGATTTTGATGACTGACTGAACTGATAATGCTCATAACATATTCTGAACTATTCTGAAGATACTAAAACTAAGTAACAACTAAGTTTTTAGGTATTCATAACCCCAGGACTCGATAGAAATAATAGCAAAATAGTACTAAACTTGGAGGACACAATATGAAAGCATTTATCAAAATTTTATTCTTATAGGCATTTCATCAAACACTTAATGTTCATAGTTCAATCTAAGCATAGGAATAGTTTAAAGCTTGTAGAAATAGCATGATTTCAACATCAACATCACTAATTATGAATTAAATCAGCGAATAACAACATTAAAACATGTGGGGTTTAATAACAACAACAATTATATGGAAACATGGTGTAGGATTATAATTCATGGGAGTTTATGGTTAAAATCACAATTTAAAATTATAATAACTTGTAAAGATCACAACTTTTGAATTTAAAATTGGATACTTGGACTCCATGGGTAAAATAAACTCATGGATGAACACTTAACATACTTGGGTTGACGAATTCGTGAGAATTGATGGTGAATTCTTGAGATTTGATCTTGAATTTTAATGGATAGTGTTTATTAGTTAAAGAGGGCTACTTTAATTTGAGTAAATTGAGAAAATAATGAGAAATTAGTGCTCTTTGGGGACTTAAATCCCGTGTTTAGACTGAATGGGGTGAGGGAAAAGGACTTAAATACCCTTGGGAATTAAATATGCAAAACTTAAGTCAAAATCCCGATTTTAAAACCTGGCGCAATATGGTGCAATCGCATCAAGCCACTGGAAAAGGGACCATCCTGAACTAAAACCTTGGTACGATGCGGCGCCATCGCGATACCTCACTGAACGTGAATATGGCCCTTGGTGCAATGCAACGCTATCGTGATGATCCACTAGAAAAAGAAAAAAGCGAAAATATCCCTTGGGATGTGGTGTCAATCGTGATAACATACTAAAAAAAGGACGAACATTATTTTTGGGGTCACCGCGATGCGGTGCTTCTCATATTGAGCCACTATTTCACTAAATATTCTATAACATCTCATCGGAGTATCGAATTTGGGCGAAATTTGTTTCGTTGGAAAGCTAATTCAATTTCCTATAATTTGGTGGGTCTTGAGATGGTCTAATTCTGAGTATAGCAAAAGATATGCTCATTTGAATTTGACTAAAGAGACATTTTTATAAAAAATTCAATCGGTATGGATTATTTTGATTCGTCTAATAGCTGGGAGTTATTGAGACCTTAATATACATCAAACTAACTCATAAAACTTCCAAGGAACCATACTGTATTATGCTTGAGCTTGAAACATGACTCTAACATTAGTTTGGATTTTTGAGGTATTACAATATCTCCCTTTTGGGAACATTCATCCTCGAATGAAACTGGTTAAGCTGAAAACACTAAGGAACTGAGATTATATTCTTAATATACGTGATGAATACATGATTACATAACTAAGTCTAAAACATGACGCATGACATAACTGGTTCCGTGAATGCATGACTGACATGAGAATGATATGCTGCTGAAACAGAGCATGGAGAAGAGAAATTCTAAGAAGATTGTTACCTTAGGTTGAATCTGAGTTTGTGGAGAAAAGATGAGGGTACTTGGTCCGCATATCTATTTCTGCTTCCCATGTGGCTCCCTTAACGAACTGATTCCGCCAAAGAACTTTGACTAGGGGAACTTCCTTGTTCCTTAGTCTACGAATTTGTCGATCAAGGATTTTGACTGAAATTTCTTCATAGAAAAGACTGTTCTGAACATCTACGCTTTCTAAGGTAACAACTACAGTTGGGTTACCAATACACTTCTTAAACAATGAGACATGGAATACTGGGTACACTGATGCTAAGTTTGCAGGCAACTCAAGCTCATAAGACACCTTTCCAAAACGATTCAAAATCCTGTAAGGGCCAACATATCGGGGACTAAGCTTCCCCTTCTTACCAAACCTCTTTAGTCCCTTCATGGGAGAGATCTTCATCTATACAAAATCAATAATCTCAAACTCAAGATCTTTTCTCCTCACATCTGCATATGATTTTTGTCGTCTTTGGGCTACCTTAAGTCTCTCCCTAATCAACTGTACTTTCTCTAAAGCACCAAACACTATGTCAGGCCCTACTAGCGTAGTTTCTCCTACTTCAAACCAGCCAATCAGATATCTATATCCCCTTCTATTTAGAGCCTCAAACAGAGCCACCTGAATACTGGAATAATAGTTATTATTATACGCGAATTCAATCAAAGGCAAGTGATCAACCCAACTGCCCTTAAAGTCGACTACACACACTCTCAACATATCCTTAAGGGTCTGAATGGTCCTTTCTTATTGTCCATCTATCTGAAGATGGAAAGCTGTACTGAGGTAAACTTGGCTACCAAAGACCTGCTGAAAAGCTTTCTAAAAAATGAGAGGTAAATTGAGTACCTCAATCTGAGATAATAGATTGCGGAACACTGTGCAACCTAACAAACTCTCTGAGATAGAGTTTGGCATAGTCCTCAGCTAAAAAGAAAGTATGGACTGGTAAGAAATGGGCCGATTTGGTCATCCTATCCACAATGACCCAAATCAAATCATGCTGCTAACGAGTACAAGGAAAACCTGTTACAATATCCATGTTCACTTCCTCCCACTTCCATGTGGGAATACTGAACTCCCGTATAGACCCACTTGGCTTCTGATGCTCAAACTTAACCTGCTGACAATTGGAGCACTTAGCTACAAACTCTGCAATATCCCTTTTCATCCTACTCCACCAATAGATTTTCCACAGATTACGGTACATCTTCATGGCCCCTGGATGAAAGAGTAACGCGCACCATGGATTCTATAAGAATTTGCTGTCTCAACTCATCAGCACATGACACATATAATCAACCTTGGCAATGAAACACCCTATCTCCCCCTTGAGAGAAAAATTCTACTTTCTGATCCCTGACTAACTCCTTCAGCTTCATTTGACAAGGATTCCTATCTTGCTTTTCTTTCACTTCGGCAACCAAAGAAGATTCCAAACTATTCTGAACCCAAACACTACCCTTAGATGAATCAACCAAACAAACACCTAATCTGGCAAACCGATGAACTTGTCTAACTAAATTCTTCTTCTCACCCTCGTCATGAGCAACAATACCCATAGAAAATCTACTTAGGGCATCTGCCACTATATTGGCCTTGCCCGGGTGATACAAAACACATATATCATAATCTTTCAACAATTCTAACCATCTTCTTTGACACAGATTCAAATCCATCTACGAAAATACATGCTGCAAGCTTTTGTGATTTGTGAACACATAAATATGCAGCCCATACAAATAGTTCCTCCATATCTTTAAGGCAAACACAACAGCTGCTAACTCAAGATCATGGGTAGGGTAATTATTTTCATGGGGCTTAAGCTCTCTAGAGGCATAGGCTACAACCTTACCCTTCTACATCAAAACACATCCTAACCCAACTTTATTAGCATCACAGTACACAACAAACCCATCTAAACTATCTCGCAATGTCAAAACAGAGGCTATAGTGAGTAAAGTCTTCAACTCCTAAAAACTCTTCTCACAAGAATCTGACCACTGAATCTTAACTTTCTTATGAGTAAATCTAGACATGGGGTACACAATAGATAAAAAACCTTCAACAAACCATCGGTAATAGCCAGCCAAACCCAAAAAACTCCAGATATCTAACAGAGAGATAGGTCTAGGCCAGTTTCTCACCGCCTCAGTCTTTTAAGGATAGACTCTAATACCATCACCAGAAATAACATGACCAAGTAAATCTACTGATCTTAGCCAAAATTTGTATTTACTAAATTTGGCGAATAAGTGATGGGCTCTACGAGTCTGTAATTCTATTCTGAGGTGGTTTGCATGATCATTTTTGTTATGGGAGTAGACAAAGATGTCATCAATGAAGACTATAATAAACATGTCCAGGTATTTCTTGAACACTTAGTTGATCAAGTCCATGATGTCTGCTGGAGCATTGGTGAGACCGAAGGACATGACTAGAAACTCGAAGTGACTATACCGAGTTCTGAAAGCTTTTATCAGAATGTTACATTCTTTGTCTTTGAGATGATGATAGCTGGATCTGAGTTCTATCTTAGAAAAATAACTGGCACCTTGAAGTTGGTCAAAAAATCCATCAATACTAGGAAATGGGTATTTGTTTTTTAATGTGACTTTGTTTACCTGACGGTAGTCAATACACATTCTAAGAGAACTGTCTTTCTTACACACAATAGAATTGGTGCGCCCCACGGGGAGATGATAGGACTGATGAATCCTTTATCTAGGAGATCCTTCCACTGTTCTTTCAACTCTTTGAGTTTGGCTATAGCCATTCTGTATGGTGGAATAGAGATAGGCTGAGTATCTAGAAGAAGGTCTATTCCAAAATAAATTTCCCTTTCGGGATGAACTCTGGGAAGATCTTGAGGGAACACATCTAGAAATTTCCTTACTACTAAAACTGACTCAAGGTTAGGAGTCCAAGAATTAGAGTCTTTGGCTTGAACAAGATGATAAATACACCCCTTGGATATCATTTTCCTCGCCCTAAGGTACGAAACTAGATGAATCTTAAGAGTTGTAGTACTTCCCCTCCATTCATGGACTGGTTCATTTGGAAACTGAAAATGAACTATTCTATTTCTACAATCAACTGAAGCATAGCATGAGTGGAGCAAATCCATACCAAAAAGGACATCAAAATCCATCATCTCTAATTTTTGTAGATCAACTGAAGTGACTTTCTAAGATATTATGACCAGACAGTTCCTGTATACCTACCTGGCTACAATAGAGACACCTACTGGGGTAGACACTTAAATAAGCTCTACTAGGATTTTGGGATCAACTTCGAAGTTGATGACTATGTAAAGGGTTACAAATGAAAGAGAGGCTCCAGGGTCTAATAAAGCATAAATATGTAAATGAATGAACTATAACGTACCAGCAACCATATCAGGAGAATTTTCCTGATCCTGTCAGGACTGAAGAGCGTACAATCTATTTGGACGCTGACCACTGGGAGCACTGGAAGTGCCACCCTGCTAAGTTGGGCAGGAGGTTGGAACTGATGACTGATGGGATTGGCCCTGTTAGTGTAAATCCCTACCTTTCAGAGCAATTACTCGACACTCCCGAATTCGATGGCCTGGCGTACCATACCCAAAACATACGTCATTGCCCGTTCTGCACTCACCCTAATGGTTCCTACCATATTTCTGACAAAGAGGTTTTGTATGAATACTGTTAACACTGCCTTGGGACTTAGAGCCTAGCGCCCTATCCCGATTGTCGTTTCTGAATTTGGGTACTGGGGCACTAACTAAAGATGGAACTGGGACTGAAGATTTTTAATGAAACTTAGGACGGTTACCACCTTCTGACCTTTGCTGATTTAAATTAAAGCTACCCATTCTAGTCCTCTTGTTCTCCCTATCTCTCTTTTTAGTATTCTTCTCATCAATCTGTTGAGCATGGACCATTAACCTAGATAAGTCCATATCTTTAATCAGCATTGCAGTCCTACACTCCTTGACCATACTGTCAGATATACCAGACAAAAACTTGCTCATCTTAGACCTGCTATCAGCTACCATATAAAGAGCATACCTAGCTAACTGAGTAAACTTAAGGGAATACTCCTTCATACTCATGTTGACCTGCCTCAAATTAATAAACTGAAACACCTTATCCTCTCTCAACTCCAATGGAAAGAACTTATCTAAGAAGGCAGTTGCAAAATCTTCCCATTCTAAAGGCCCTACATCTGCACCTCTATCTACCTTTCACTGCTTAAAAAATGTATGAGACACATCTTGCAACTGATAGGAAGCTAAATCAACACTCTCACTAGTAGTTACCCCCATAATATCTATTACCTTTTGGACCATGTCTAAGAATTACTTAGATCTTCTTCAGATTTGAATCCTAAAAATAGAGGAGGGTTTATTCGAGTAAAGTCCCGAATCCTAGCTACGGTAGTATTGGCTGATAGGTTGGCCGAAACAGTAGATGATCAAATATTTTGAGCTGCTATAGAGTGAGATAGAGTAGTGAATGCAACTCTAAACTTTGCATGAGAAAATACTCATTCAAGAGATCTTCCTGAATGGGCGGAGGTGCTTACTGGTTTACGTTTCTTCTTCCGTTTGTCTTTCTGGGAGGCATGTTCTCTAAACAAAAGAAAGAATATATTAGACAAAGAGTTCAATATTATCTTATGCTTAGCTTCCCGATATGAACACTGAAAGAAGGGAAACTTTTCCAAAAATACCTCGTAGCCTCTTGTCCATAAGTGTGGCACGCTTTACGCCCATGCACAAGACTCTACTTGACGTGACTTTCAGACTTCCTAGGATACTTTAAAACCTTAGGCTATGATATCAATTTTGTAATGCCTCGAGAGTACACCCAGGGTGCCACATGGTGCTTACAGTCCCGAGGGACCACAAGCTAACCCATGAGTTGGTACCTGCTGTGAGTGCTGAATAAAACTAATAACAAAAGGTCATATATGGAATTTTATTGAGGAATGTCATATGGTATTAAGTAATAACTCTGATAAAATCTATAAACAAAATTGATAATACTGATAAAACATCTGACAATGACAACTGAAATCTGAGAACTAACTAACTGTCTGAAATATTCGAAAGCCTCTAAACTGATTGAATGGGAGTTGATGGGACAGGCCCCAACTAACTCTAACTAGCTACCGAACTAACATCATAAAAATAAATATAGTCTGTCCTCAAAATGTGAGGACTCACCACTACTATGGCTGATACTATGGAAGGTCTATGCGCAATTTGGGAACTCAACATCCGAACCTATGATATGATACATCATAGCACAAGAAAAGAGTGTGCGGTCAATAATTTGAATCTACTAGTATGTTAAATAAGGTCGGCTGATATGCATGGTTTCATGTGCATGAATAATAAATAACTGAATATATATAGCATGACATACTGAATGGAATACATACAAGCTATAAAAACTGAAGATGCATGACCAAGAATAAAACGTCTTCTGAATATAATTTGAAATCTGAATACTATATACTGATAATTGGATAACTAATATCTATATGCTATGTTCAAGAAAATCTAAAATTTAATCACTGAATTGATGAATGGACTGAGACTATCGGATCTATCATCTAACCGACATGCTTAAATAAGCAAGTTTGGGTTCAAACCTGTGAGCCCAGTTGGAAGGGTGTTAGTACCGTGCCACAGGTACTAACACTGGTTGCGTGGATCCACTAATGTACTGTCCCATAGGACTAAGGGTGTCAAGCCTAAACTGACGGGTAACTCCTCATATCCTATGCTGGCTTTGTAGTTTTAGAGTATAGGGACTACTACTAACGACTTTTCCAATCTGATGGGGAAGTCATCATCCCTGCACTCGCTCGGTGCTAAATCCCACTCCCAACTGAACTGACTTGGAATACTGAATTGTTCTAAGTTTAACTGATTTTGGTGACTGATTGAACTGATAATGCTCATAAAATATTCTAAACTATTCTGAAGATACTGAGGCTAAGTAAACAACTAAGTTTTCAGGTATTCATAACCCCCAGGACTCGATAGCAATAATAGTAAAATAGTACTAAACTTGGAGGACATAATATGAAAGCAATTATAAAAAAAAAATTCGTGTTGGCATTTTATCACACACTTGATGTTCATAGTTCAAGCTAAGCATTGGAATAGTTTAAAGCTTGTAGAAATAACATGATTTCAACATCAACATCACTAATTATGAATTAAATCGGTGAATAACATCATTAAAACCTGTGGGGTTGAATAACAACAACAATTTCATAGAAACATGGTGTAGGATTATAATTCATGGGAGTTCATGCTTAAAATCACAATTTAAAATTATAATAACTTGTAAAGATCACAGCTTTTGAATTTAAAATTGGATATTTGGACTCCATGGCTGAAAGGAACCCATGGATAAACACTTAACATACCTGGGTTGATGAACTCGTGAGAATTGACGATGAATTCTTGAGATTTGATCTTGAATTTTAATGGCTAGGGTTTGTTTTTGAAATAGGGCTACTTTAATTTGAGTAAATTGTGAAAATAATGAGCAATTAGTGCTTTTTAAGGACTTAAATCCTGTGTTTGTGTTGAATTAGGTGAGGCAAAAGGACTTAAATGCCCTTGGGAATTAAAAACGTGAAACTAAACTCAAAATTTGACTTTTGACACCCAGCGCGATGCGGTGCAATAGCGTCAGGCCACTGGAAAAGAGACCATCCCGAACTGGAACCTTGGCGGAATGCGGCGCCATCGCGGCACCCTACTGAACACAGATTTGGCCCTTGGAGCGATGCGGCGCTATCATGATTATCCACTGGAAAAGGATGAGAGATAAAATGACCCTTTGCATGATGTGGTGGCAATCACAGTGACAAACTGGGAAAAGGGCAACCGTCATTTTTGGGGTCACCGCGACACGGTGCTGCTCGCATTGAGCGACTGCTTTCACTAAAAGTTCCATAACTTCTCACCCGAGTATCGGATTTGGGTGAAATTGGTATCGTTGGAAATCTAATTCAATTTCCTATCATTTGGTGGGTCTTGTGCTGGTAAATTCTAAGTAGAGAGAAAGATATGCTTATTTGAAATTGACTAAAGCAACATTCTTATACAAAAATTCAATCGGTAAGGATTATTTTGATTCATCTAATAGCTGGGAGTTATTGAGACCTTAATATACAACAAAATAACTGATAAAACTACCAAGGAACTATACTATACTATGCATGAGCTTTAAAATGAAACTAGCATTGGTTTGGATTTTTGGGGTATTACAAGTTCAATGAAAGTCCAACAATTTAACCTAAAACATTCTCATAGGAATTTTATCAAACATGTTGGCGGCATAGTATTTCCAAAGCCAAAACCTAGTACCAATTAACCATTCCCATGCAACCAATTGTTCAACCGCCATAATAATATGAAAACCATAAGTAAAAGACATGGGAAAACCATAACCAACCATTATAACCAAAACCCTCAACATATAATTGAAAACCCAAAACCATACCACATTTATGCTATGAAAACAACTCTTAAAAAATGCCTTTAGTTGGAACAATAATGAGGGAGGAATAACATGCCTTAGATTATGAAGAAGATGGGAAGAAATCACTCCTATGAGCCTCAATTGACCACCTTGAAGGAAACCCTAGCTTTTGATTAACCCTAGAGCCTTAAGAGATTATAAGAGAGTTTAGTGTGTTTGATTGATTGCACAAAGGTCAATGAAGCCATAAAAAGGGGTTTTAAGTCGTGGGGGTCCCAAGGAGTTATAAGGGGAAATGTACATAGTACCCCCAACTTAAACTGTATTAATTTCCCACAGGAGGGTACGGCCAACCCCCCCATCCATACCCTAGGGTACGAGTGGTACCCACTACTCGTATCGTAAGCAAAATTTCAACCCCCCACACTGACCAACCTATGACTCCTAAGTCCCACGCATACCCAATCATAAGACTGGTACCCATAAACCGTACCCTAGGAAGAATAGAATCACCTAAGTAAAGACATAGGATATTATACAAGTTACATCATACGACTCATACCACATCATACAACCCTTATAGAGAAGTCGTACCTTATATAGTTGCCAATCCAACCACACTGATCAACATATGAGTGATGACCCCTAACTGTATCCCAACATACGACTAGTACCCCTAGTCTATGATGTCCAAAGAGTTCAAAACTCAGGAAATTTCTGAGGATTAAAACCCAGGGTGTTTCAATATTACGGGCATGCAACAACTTTAGAACTAAATTGCATACAAAATATATGACATTACAAAAGATATAATTCCTAATAAAAAAGAATTTAACTTTCTACCCTAATCAGTGACCTCCATACCCTCCTATCTAATGCACCTGCATAGAAAAGAATAAAAAATTGTTGAAACAAATATACTATGGGCATGCAATAATATTAGAATTAAATTGTACATAAAAGCTACGACATTACAAAAAACATGATTTACAAGTCAAAAAGAATTGAACATTCTACCCTAATCTGTGATCTCCATGCTCTCCTATTCAATGAACTTGTATAAAAAATCACAAATTTCTGAAAGTAATTATACTATAGACATGGAATAATATTAGAAGTAAATTGCACATAAAAGTGATGACATTACAAAAAAACATGATTCATAAATCAAAAAGAACTTAACCTTCTACGCTAATATCCAACCTCCATACCCTTCTATCTAATGCACTTCTATAAAAAAATCACAAATTATAGAATAACATAGATACTTTGGGCATGTAACTATTATTGTTGGGTACAAAATCTATATATTTCAATATGAACATCAACACTAAGTTCAAGAACAAATCCAAGAACTATAATGAAGTTCCAAAAACTCCAGACACAAGTTCAAATGAATAATCAAATGAACTATCAAAATAAAGTATTTATCAACTTTAAGAAATAAAGATGAAGAAGAAAAAGACAGAATCAGACCACCGAATGCACGACGTGGCCTTAAGAAATTTATTTTCCTTAACTACCCGAGGTTAATGAAAACTTTCCTACCAGGATAAAATGATTCACTTTCAAAAACAGTGGTACCTTAAATTTTTCTGAAACTTCGAACTCACTCAATGATTTGATGATAGTTTTTAGAAGAAGAAGAAGATTATTTTTAACTCAAAATTGTACCTTTATAGGGGGAAATTTCAGGTATTTATAGCCATAAAGTGTCCCTTCAGAAAAGAAGCAATGGTTCACAAAAAGAGATAATTTTTTATTAAATGTCAAGCCACCTGTAACGCCCTGGGAGTACACCCTGGATGCCACACGGTGCTTATGGTCTTGAGAGACCACGAGCTAACCCATGAGGTAGTACCTTCTGTGAGCACTGAATAAAACTGATAAACAATATGTGTGGAATTTCAACTGAAATGCCATAAGGTTTTAACAAGTGAAATGAATACTGATCATGGATTAAAACATCTAGAAACATAATGATAAAAGAAATGATAATCACAACTGAAAATAGACCAACTATATGTACTAGTTTGAAAGCCTCTAAACTATCTAACTGTGGAGTTAATGGGACATGCTCCCAACTAACTCTGACTGACTAAATAACTGAACTACTGACATAACTGAATATAAGATAACTCATCCTTGAAGTATGAGGACTCACCACGGTTGTTGCTGCTGATGCCCTGGAAAGTCTAAGTACGATCAAGAAACTGATCATTCAAACCTATAATATAAAACATCATAGCACAAGAAATAAGTATACGATCAGTATTTTAAATTTACTAGTATGCTTAATAAGGTTAGGATGATATACATGGGTTCATGTGCATTAGTAATAACTGACTAAATATATAGCATGAGGTACTGAGTAAGAATGCATGAAAACTATAAAGACTGAGACTGCATGACCAAGCATACAACAAGTTCTAAAATAGTTTGTAAAATAAAATACTAAAATTTGGTAACTGAATACTGGTAAACTGTATGCTATGGTCAAGAAAAACTGAACTAAATTTTGTACTGAATACTGAAACTAAAACTGTGGGAGATATCCTCTAACAAACATGCCTTATTCTGAGCTGATCGGGGTCCAACCTGTGACCTCAGTTGAAAGGGTGTTAGTACCATGCCACGGGTACTAACAATGGCTCTAGAGTCAGTCCTAATCTAGCGGGTGATCCCTGAGATCAGTCTTAAACTAGCGGGTGATCCCTAAGAGTATCATTCCTAAACTGGCAGGGTGACATCTCATAAACCTTGCTGGCTATGTAGTTCTGGAACTTAGGGATTCCTTCTAAGGACCCAGTCATAACTGAAGCGTGAGTCCCTATCCCCAGGTTTGCTCGGTGCTGAATCCTACTCCCAACTGAATGATACTGATTACTGGACTGGACTAACTTAACTGGACAAATAACTGATCATGACGGCTAACTGAGTATCTATGCTCATGATTTATCTAAAACTATTCTGAAGCTACTGAAACTAAGTAAACAGCTAAACTTAGGGTATTCAAAACCCCCAGGACTCAATATCAATAACAATAAGACCACATGAAAGCTTTGAAAGCATGGAAGGAAATCATTATTCATAATTATTCATTTAAGAATTTTATCAAACACATGGGGACTAAGACTTTAACATGGGGATGTTTCTTAAACATGAAAAAATAGCACAATCACATGACCAAATCATAAACTGAGGGTTTTATTCTATATTCGTATGAACATGATATGGAAGTCACAATATTTAATACACATTATAATGCATTCCATGTGAAATCAATTGAAAACATTACTTGAAAATTGAATTACCAAGATATAGCTAAACATACTTCAACTTTTGACGTGTAAGGACTCTTTCTATCAAAAACTCTTGGAAACATAACAGGGGGTCATTATTCAAACCCCAATCATTTAGGAATTTCATCAAACACTTGAAATTCATAGACTTGAGTATGAGAATAGTCAAAACATGAGATGCTAATATAATTGATAAACCATGAATCGTGGATTTAGGGAGTTAACATGCAAATAGCACCATTCAAACGTGTAAGGTTTAATTTCAATAATAATTACTTGTAAACATCATGTAAAATCAAAATTCATGGGAGTTCATGGATAAAGTTCATAATAACATGTAGAGATCATTATTTTAAACTTAAAATTAGATTCTTGGACTCCATGGGTGGAAAGGACCCATGGATAAACATCTAACATACCTCAAAAGTTTAAATCTTGAAGGAGAATAACATTTCTTAAAGGTTCTTGAATGGTGACGCCTGGAATTTTTGTTCTTGGGAAATGGATGAGGGTTTTTATGTGAGTTGATTTGAAGAAGATGGACATATAATGCCTTTTTGGGTCTTATAATTTGTGCTTTGGACGTTTAGGGTTGAGGTGAAAGCACCAAAGTAATCCTTGACCATTAAGAAGCTAAAACTGTGGGGGAATAGCCCCTATGGTGCGACCCCTAGTTGGGTTAAGCAACCCTCACAATGCAATCCCCCAGTCGAGCTGAATAGCCATCGCGATGCGGGGCTATTGCGACCCCTTACTACCTCTCACGAAAAATGTCATAACTTTTTACTTGGGTATCAAATTAAGAAAAAATTGGTATCGTTGGAAATCTAATTCGATTAAGATGATCCTTGTGAAATTGAACACCAAAAATTGGCCGAATCAAAGGATGTTAGATCACTTTGCTCTAAGTGACACTTATGAATATCTTTCCCACCTCATAATATTTCTTCACAAGGTTAATGATTATGAAACATGGATTCAAGTATGAATCACTAAACTAGAGCTTACACTCGTAGGAATAAAGGTCTAATTTCTAGCTTAGAAGCGTGCGGGGTATTACACCACCTGTGCCTGGTCTGTGCTAGATCTGTGCCAGAGTTGTGTTCGTAGGTGACTTTCGTCACAGTCTTGTGGCTTTTGCGCTACACCTGCGCCCGCAGGTCGCCAGGTGCACACGCAGATGCTTGGTTTGTCCAAAATAATCTCTCTTGCCTTGAAGGATCACGTCCCTTCGAGGTGCATTATTACTACATTTGCACGGCATCTAAAATGTGTTCGTAAATGGAGAAAAATACTACTATTGGATTTTTGGATTAAAACTTCACTTATTTTCAAGTTTTGAATATATTTTGTTTAAAAAATTAACCTCTCGATTAATCATTTGACAAATCCAAATTCAAAGAAGAAGCCAAAGTGAAGCTGAGCTAAGCAAGCGATAATGATGACTGTGCGAGGCATCTCTTGTTCTTGACTCACTATCCACGTGAAGGAATGCTTATCAATATAAGCACAAGAAAGTTTCTTTCTCCCACCAATGTGGGAAGTTTCTTTCTCCCACCAATGTGGGAGAACTTTGCTTCCTAAAATTGAAAGATTCTCTTCACTTTTTCTTCCAATTTCTTTCCACCATTTTCTATTCACACATTAATTAGAACCAAAAACTTCTCGACATGAATTAGGAATGACTATTTTATCAAAAAATATAAGGACAAATGTGTGATCAACAAGCAAAGAATAATTGCACCTGGATAAGTAGGTTTTCCTTTGAACTTTCTGTAATGAACTTGGATCTGATGCACTTGGTCAATCGGTAGATATGGTATCTTTGAGCCATCCAGCTTTAATGTAATCCTAGATAACACAAGTCATATATTCAACCTTTCACTATTTATGGTTCTCACGATTTTGTTTGTTTCAGCCATGAACACGTCCTGGTTTCACGAGATCTTAAAGAATAGGCCTTTACTATCATTCTCTTTGAAGCCACTTCCACTTCACCCTTACATAGGTGATTCCTAAATATTTAATCCTATAGATCGAACTATTTGGTCAAAATTTCTAAGCTTAGAAACCGTTAAAAAGATTTAAACCATAATCCTTATCCTTTTTATCCGAACATTGACTTCATCATGAGAATGGGTTGAGTATATTGACCAAAATTGAACCGCCAGTCATAATTTTGTTTGATCTCCTTGAACCTAGCTCTTAGGATCTCAAGTCTTCTAGGTAGAGTTACCGCCATGGTGACTTGTGCTAGACTGTAAATCTATCCCCTTAGATGACCTCTCAACTCTCTCTAGATAGGCCTTTTGTAAGTTGATCCAACACTTTATCTTTTTACTTCACATAGTCAACCGTGATAATTCTACTAGAGAGTAGTTTTCTAATGATATTATGTGTCAATCTTATATGATGTAATTTACCATTGTACATCATGCTCCCTGCCCTATCTATTACCACTTTACTATCACAGTATATACATACTGGAGCCAATGGTTTGGGCCAATACAGAATAGCTTTCAAGAAATTCCAAATCCATTCAGCTTCTTCATTGTCTTTATCTAACGCGATAAATTCAAATTCCATTATAGAGTGGGTAATAAATGTTTGTTTGGACGATTTCTAAGAGACTTATCCTCCACCTAATTTAATACACATCCACTCGTAGATTTTACTTCATTCAATCCGATGATCCAATTTGCATCACTATATCCTTCAATTACCGTTGGATATTTGTTATAATGCAAAGCATAGTCTTGAGTATGTTTTAGATACCCCAAAACTCTTTTCATTGCCATCCAATGAATTTGATTGGTATTACTCGTGTACCGACTTAATTGAAAAATAGCACATGCTATGTTTGGTCATGTATAATTCATGATATACATTAAACTTTCCAGAACTCTTGCATAGTCCAACTGTGAGTCATTTTCAGTTTCATCCTTTTAAAGTGCAAAGCTCACATCTAATGGAGTCTTGGCAATACTGAATTCCAAATACTTGAATTTTTCAAGTACTTTTTTCAATGTAATAAGACTGTGAAAATGCCAACCCTTATGGAGTTCTATGAATTCCTTTTCCTAAGATCATATCCACAACTCCAAAGTCTTTCATATCAAACTTTCTCTCAAGCATTTGTTTCGTAGCATTTATGTCAGAAATGTCTCTACCTGTGATCAACATATCATCTACAAATAAGCAAACAATGACTTTGTGATTTGGAGTGACTTTAATGTAAACACATTTATCATATTCATTTATCTTGAAGCCGTTTGCCAACATGGTTTGGTTAAACTTTGCATGCCACTGTTTGGGTGCTTATTTTAGTCTGTAAAGTGACTTACAAGCTTGCACACTTTCTTTTCTTTATAAGGAACCACAAAATCCTTAGGTTGTTCCATGTAAATATTTTTCTCCAATTCTCCATTTAAGAAAGCTGTTTTCACATCTATTTGATGAATTTCAAGACCATATACTGCCGCTATGCCAACTAACGTCTGATTGGGCATTATCTTTGTTACTGCAGAGTATTTGTCAAAATAATCTAGGCTTTCTTTTTGTCTAATGGGTTTCACAATAATTTTTGTCTTATATTTGTCAATTGTACTATCAGTGTCACAACCCAATTTACAAATCATGATGTACTTGCCAAACCATTCCTATAGGTCAGCCAAACCATAACCCAGAGCTTACACATTGGGTTAATTTGGTAGGAAATACCCAACATGGACCATTTTTAAGAGCACAACTTATAATTTAAACAAGGGTTCTAAATAGATAAAAATAATCCATACAATATACCAATCCCACGACCTGGAAGAGTTAGTACAAGAGCATCTAGTAATCATAAAAATACAACCCAAGTATTTAGAATAGTCAATACATCTTTCTTGAAACAAAAGACTAAATTATGAAGATAGAAGAAAATGGGTGACTCAAACTCCAATAGCTCACCCTATCTTCGAAAATCAATCGTAGTACGAATAACGATCAAGAATGGAAACTAGTACTCAGATCTGCACCAAAAAGGTACAAAGGTGTAGTATAAGTACCAAAACAATGGGTACTCATTAGGCATCATTGGCCGACTGAGCTAAATCATGATATAAGAATGATAGAATGTGAGATAAAATAACTAAGTCAAGGTAAAAAATTGAACCTGAATCATATCCATCATCACTAGGCATAAATAGTGCATAAAGTGAGATAGTAATGATAACGTAACGTTAAAAATCAAGTACAAGCGAACATAACTACAAATTAGCTCCCCTACGCCAATAGATACGGAAAAGTAAAGAACTCGTCACAGCCTCCAATGTGATTGGAGAATACACTCAAGAGAAGAATAGTCCAAGTATGCATCATTTACAACTAGCCATCATCATAATTTTAACCATCGTTTCACGATTTCCGTCATTCGGCATTATGCCTTCACCTAGCAATTCGCCAACATTATTCCATAATCCACAAAGTACCAATTAGTCATCAATTGTCCACTAAGTACCATTTATTCACTAGTCTTCCTTTACCAATTATACATTACTTTGTCATTTCATCATGTCATAGTAAACACTCGGACTCAAAAAGATAATATATATATAGTCGACACCCGAAATTAAACCGATCATAATATAAGAAATACCCAAAATTAAACTAGTCTTAATATAAGCGATGACCAAAATTGAACCGGTCATAATATAACCAATACCTAGAATTTAGCCAATCATAATATAAGCAATACCCGGAATTGAATCAGTCATAATATAATCCATACCCAAAATTAAACCAGTCATAAAATATATATATATATATATATATATATATATATATATAAAATCACTATAAGTCATATCTTCCATAGCATAAATAATCATATGATCTATAGGTTTCAATCCTCCAATCAACCAACATAACCATCAAGTATCAAGATTCATCACCATTACCTCAATACACATTCCCACGAGTCTAAATAGAGTGAAGGTTCACCAAGCTAACATGTGTCATAGTCTAAAGTGGGTTAAGAGTCCACTTCTAATCCTTAGGTTCTTTTTTTGGTAAATTTCTACCTGATCTAGGCTTAAAGTATCTAAATTCACTTTTAAATGTCAAACATGCCTCAATTAGCCCTAAGATAGGGAATTCACCTAAAACATGTACAACTAGTCAATCATGCCTAATTAGAGTAATCTAAGACGTTCTCATGCTAAACATGGAGAATGAAGTCTACTTCACCTAAAGCACAAGGGAACAAGCTAAGTGTTTCAAGCTTACGATATCCAAATAGCCTAAATGTCTCAATAAATGCCAAGTCTTACATTTCATCAATCAACACATAAAACTCATCCCAATCAAACACAACACACGAATATATTATGAAGTAGATCAATCTAACAAGGGTTTAAACCTAGCCTACCTCGATGCCGAAGAAAGCTCAATGAACCATTAAACCTTTATTTTTCCTTTCAAGAAGCCTTCTCAAGATTCCAAGCTATCAAAAACATGTTCTACTCATTAATACAAAAACATTGATACCCATATTGCAACATTGTGCTTTGGGTCCAAAAATCATCTCAAAACCCCCTTGTGGGTCCCATTTACATAAATCACTTTTTCGAGACCAACCCAAAATTCATACATGATCAAGGAATCATAAGCCTCAAGAATGGGTGAAATCCAAGCTAATTTGGGGCTAAAATTAAGCCTTTAAGCTATTAGGGTTTTGAGAATCAAATCAAGAAATTTCACTATGAAAAGAGTGAATTCTAACCTTAAATCCGATGAAAATCACAAAAATAGATGTTAATTAAACTCCCAAATCACCCACAAGTTTAAATTTTAAGAGTTCTTATTCTTTATGGTTTTTGTTCTCAAGGAGTGGATGAAGAATGGGTTAATTAGAGACATAATAGGTCGATTTATAACCTATCCAGCTAATCAAATGTCGCTATCGTGACCAACATTCCGTGATCACACTATTTTGGCGACTGCCTAAGAAGTCGCGATCGCCACTCCTCCACCATGATTGCATCATCTCTTTTACCAAGGGTACCACAATTGCGACCCTTGGTTGGCGATCACCACTGCACCAGATAGCAGCTGAGACTTTTCCAAGTCTCCGCCAACCTCTCAGGATTCATTTAGAATCCCTTATATGCCAAAGTAGTATGTAACCATACTAAATTTGATGTTTCAGAATCAATGGCGCAATCATATTTTCCCTACGAGGTTGTTTCAACCAAATATGGGTCCCACACTTAAATTTCTAATTTCTCCAACTTTTGACAAATAGGTCAAAATGAGCTTGGGTGCATCGAAACTCGAACAAAAGGTCCACCTAGCCTAGAATAGATATTCCGAAGCTATTGGCGTTGTTGGAATTTGCATATGAGATCATTTTACTGAAGCTTTTGGCCGATGGACAATTGGATCCAACGCAGACTTCTAAACAAGGAGTTGGCTCTAAATACTAAATAAACAGCCGGTAGAGGAGCTGTCAGTCCAAGCAAGTCATAAATGACTTGGGGAAAGCTATGGAATAGCTCTAATGACAAAAATATGTGGAAATATGGAAAATGACATGAAGGGTCATTAGAATATCCACTACTAAAGGAACTTTCATTTGTGAAAGTAAAGGATTAGGATATACCTGAAGTCTCGAACATGTGAGGATACTGGTTTTGCATCTCGCTATTAATCTCCCAAGTGGCCTACTCCACTGGGCAGTGCCTCCATTGAACCTTAACTATACAAATCTCTCTAGTGCGGAAGTGCCTGACATCACTCGCCAAATTGAGAATCAACTCCTCTACAAAGGTCAAATGCTCATCCAATTGGACTGAGTCCCATCTAATTACATGAGACGAATTAGGAATGTATTGCTACAACATAGAAACATGGAAAATTGGATGAATAGTGGCAAAATATAGTAGTAAAGATAACTCATAAGCCACCTCACCAATTGCATGAAGAATCTCAAAAGGTCCAATATATCTAGGACTGAGCTTGCCCTTCTTCCCAAACCTTATCACATCCTTCATAGGGTGATATACAGAGGAATACATGATCACAAACTCCAAATCTCAAGGCACGAAGCCTACTGTTTGCATTGTCCTTCTGCCTACCCTGAGTCGCTCTCAACCTATCCTAAATCAGCCTAACTCTGTCACACGACTCTTGAAAAAAATTAGTTCCACGTGGCCTAACCTTGGAGAATGACATCTCCTACCATACAAAGCCTCACAAGGTACCATTTCAATAATCAGATGATTGCTATTATTATATGCAAACACTGCCAAGGCTAAGTGTTGCTCCCAATGGTGTCCAAAAATCCATAACACAGGCTCAGAGCATATCTTCAAGAACCTAAATAGTCCACTCGAACTGGCTATTGGTCTGCGAATGAAAGGTTGTATTAAAATCCACCTGAGTACCCAACTTCTCTTGAAATGCTCTAAAAATATCAAAGTGAACACTGATCCATGATCTGAAATTACAGAAGTGAGCACCCCATGCCAATGGACTATCTCCCGAACATAGATATGGGGAAACCTGTCTGCACTAAAAGACATCTGAAAATGAAAAAAAATTGCTGATTGGGTCAAATGATCTACAATAACCCAAATACCATCGAAACCACTGGGAGTATAAGGAAAACCACTAATAAAGTCAATGGTAATCCATTCCTATTGCCACTCGGTAATAATCAATCTCTGAGTTAATTCACTAGGTCACTGATGCTTGGCCTTTACCTACTGACATCATCGGCAACAAGTTTCAAAGTCTGCCACATCTCTCTTTATACCACTCCACTAATAGTGTTGTCTCAAACTTTGTACATCTTTGCTGTGTTGGGGTGAATGAAATATCTTGAGTTGTGAGCCTCATGCAAAATCAACTGAATAAAGTCATCGATCTATGGAACACAAATGTGACCATCGAATATCAAAACACCCTCAGAATCTATGATGACCCTCTCGGACTCACCACTCAACACTTGATCACGAAGGAAGTGAAACATACTATCCTCAAACTGATGATCTTAAATACTCTCAAATAGTAAAAAACCCACCTCCACACTAGCCAAAATCCTCATAGGATTCAAAATATCAAGGCAAACGATGAAGTTAGCTAAGGACTGAATGTCATATGCCAACAACCTCTGAGAAACTGAAATACAAGCCAAGCTACCTATACTCACTGCTTTCGGAATCCAGGTATCTGCTATCATATTCGCCTTGCCGAATGACAGTAAATGGAAATATTATAGTCCTTAATTAACTCCATCCATCGATGCCTTCTAGCATTAAGCATCCTCTGAGTCATAAGATGCTGAAGACTATGATACTTGGTGAAAATCTCACAATGCACATCATAAAGATAATGCCCCCAAATCATAAGTGTGAAAACTAGCGCCGCCAACTAAAAGTAATGAGTGGGTTATTGCACTCGTGCACCTTAAGCTTTCTCAAAGCATAAGAAATATCACAACCCTGCTGCATCAATACCAACCCAAAACTACATCAGAAGCATGACAAAGCATAGTGAATCCCTCACCCTCAATCCATAGAGCTAAAATAGGAGCTAAAGTAAGGAAATCCTTAAGCTTCCTAAAGCTCAACTCATACTCCTCGGACCATAAAAAAGGAACCTCTTTCCGAGTCAATTTGGTCATAGAGGCTAAAATAGTAGCAAAACCCTTGACGAAGAATTTATAATAACCGGCCAACCTAATGAAGCTACAAACCTTAGTCGGAGATGTAGGTCTAGCCCAATGAAAAATCTCCCTAATCTTGGTTGGGTCTACCATAATCCCATCCTTAGACAACACATGTTCAAGCAATGTCATCGATTCAATCCAAAACTCACACTTAGAGAACTTGGCAAAAAGTACAAGGTCTCTCAAAGTCAAGAGCACAAACCTCAAATGCTGCACATGCTCCTTTGCATACACAAGGTTGTCTTCAATGAACACAATAAAAAATGAATTCAAATTAGGCCAGAATACTTGGTTCATCAAATACATGAACGCAGCTGAGGCATTAGTCAATCCAAATGACGTCACTAAGAACTCATAATGACCATAATAGGTCCTAAAGGTTCTCTTTAGGATATCTTCATCCCGAACCCTCAATTGATGGTAACTAGATCTCTAATCAATCTTAGAAAACACTACCACACCTTGAAGATGGTCAAACAAATCATCAATGCAAGGCATAGGATAACGGTTCTCATCGTCACCTTATTAAGTTGTCTATAATCAATACACATATGCATGGATCCATCTTTCTTATTTATAAATAATACAGAAGCTCCCAAAGAAGACATACACTGTCTAATAAAACCCTTACCAAAAAGATCTTGAAGTTGAGAATTCAACTCTTTAAGCTCGGCAAGAGCCATATAATAAGGTGCCATAGAAATGGTTGGGTGCTAGGCTCGAGATCAATAGCAAACTGAATCTCACAGACAAGGGGAATACCAAGCAAGTCGGTAAGGAACACATCACGAAACTCACAAATAATAGGAAAAAAATCAAGCGAGAGACTCTCTACTCTAGTACCACAAATATAAGCAAAATAATACTTGCAACCTCTCGAAATAAGCCTTCTAGCACGAACATAAGAATAATTCTTGTTGTCTTATGGATAACCACTCCCTTCCACATGACTGGGGAACGTGAGGCATGGATAAGGTAATAGCCTTAGGAAAATTATCCATGACTGCATGATAATGGGATAACCAATCCATGCCCAGAATTGTATCAAAATCCACCTTATCCAGAATAATAAAAACAACATATGTACCAACTTCGCTAATTATCATAATATATGATTAGAATACTTGATCTACTACTAAAGAATTATCCACGAGAGTAGATACACATAATAGCATAGATAACAAATCACAAGACAACTCCAACCATGGTGCATAATAAGTAGAAATATAAGAAGAAGTTGATCTCGGATCAAATAAAACAAGGCAGACTGGCGGCACATAAAAATCATACTTATAACAACAAAATCCAAAGTCTCAGCCTCGGGTCTAGCAGGTACTACATACAACTGACTTTTTACACCACATGGCTTGGCACCTTACCGACCTCCTATCTTGCCTGGCTAATAACCTCCTGGAGTACCCTGGGAACTACCCCTACGACTTTGAGAACCACATTTAATTAAGGGGTGAATTGCTCTAATAGGGGAAACACCCTGTGTCAAAAATAACAATCGCCCTACTACTAGGGCACCCACGCACAAAATGATAACAAAAGCCATAGCTAAAACATGCTCCCAAAACTGAACCAGAACCAACTAATCTGACTGACCCTGAATAACCACCACAACTAGAATACCAAGGAGACAGACCCCTCAAAGACTGACCACTGCCCTAAATAGGGAAATCACTAACACTAGACTGACCCTCATTAGTAATTTGAAGATCTTTCTAAACTGATCAACTCGACTTAATTTGAGCCTGATAGGGTAGATACAGAGAAAACCCACTATGAGAAATACTACCCTTAAATTAAGAACTACTATAGCCCCTATTGAAGCTACCCTGAAATCTAGGACTCTTATTGTTGCCCCCTTGGGACTCAGGATGCATGTCCTCTACAACCCTAACATGATCCTAAAACCTTTTCAACCCCCTAACATAACAGCAAACTCTCTCATAATCAGATCTAAAATAGAATTTGCATGTCTATCCAATATGTAAAAATGATACTCATACTCTGCAATAGTCATAGAGTCCTGCTCTAATCTAGAGAACTGATCCCATAAACAATCTCTAAGATTGCGAGGCATATACTTCTCCATGAACATCTTAGTGAGCTAACTCCAATACAAAGGGAAAGATCCAGTTGGTCTAGAATCCATATAACCTCTCCACTAATGAAAAACATACAAGTCCAACTGAAATATGGTGTAATCCATACCTTGAGTCTAAATAGGGCCCAAATTGTGAAGCTTATCCTCATAAGCAATCAGAAACTCATATGCATCCTCGCTCAGAGCACCAAAAAATATAGGCGGAGCAAATCTAAAGAATCTACCCAACATCTTCTGCTCCTCAGAAGATATAGCAAGTTGAGCAACTACTAGCTAAGCAACTACCGGTGCAGGAGGAACCTCAACTCTAGGAGCCTCCGCTAGAAGCTGTGCCCCCTCCTTAGTACCACTTTGATTAGTAGACTGTGCACCATCAGATAAAATACCACCAACTTAACCCAAAATCTGAACCAATATATCTCTAAACAATGAAGAAATAATATAACCTGGTGTTTCCTGGGTTGGTCCCTGGCCAACCGCTGGCTGTGGTGGGAGAATCTCTAGGTCAGAAGAAGGATAGGGTCTTAGGAAGGCAGCCTATCCTGTCATCTAGATGAGGACACATCATACTAATGTCCACGACCTCTAGGTCATCCATAAATAAGAGAAGGATCCCTGGGCTTTCTATAAATACCCTCGTCTCATATAGCAGTGGCACGTGTCTTGGCGAATGGATAAAGAGTAATGTAAAGGGAATATTCCTACAAACCAACTCAAACTATTAGAACGATATGAATATAAGAAGTGATGAACTCCTATTAATGTCTTATAGCCTCCCAAAGATAGGAAACAAACGTTATCAATCTGAATCAAAGGACTCTACTAGACATTTGCTCATGTACCAATAATATTGGTGTAGCCTAGGATCTGATATCAATTTATCAGGACCCAATTTATGAGTCATGATGGCACCTACCAAACCCTGCCTATAGGTAAACCAAACCTTAACCCAAAGATAACGCAATGGGTTTATTTGGTAGGAAATACCCAACATGGGTGTGTATCAAGAACAGAACTTTTAATTTAAACAAGGGTTCTAAATAAATTAAAATAATCCATATAAGATAACAATCCCAAAACCCGATAGAGTTAGTATAAGAGCATAAATTAATCATAAAAATGCAACCTAAGTATCTAGAATAGAATAGTCAATACATCTGCCTTGAAACAAAACACTAAATAATAAAGATAGAATGAAATGGGCGATTCAAACTACAAGATCTTACCCTATCTCTGGAAAACAATCACCGTATGAAAATAATAAACGACAAAATCTAGTACTCAGATCTTTACCAAAAAAGTAAAGAATTGTAGTATGAGTATCAAAACAATGGGTACTCAGCAGACATCATCGATCGACTGAGCTAAATCGTGATATAGGAATTACTTATATGAGATAACATAACTAAGTCAAGGTACAAAATCAAACCTAAATCATCATTATACATAAATAGTGCATAAACTGAGATAAAAATAATAAAATAACATAAATAATCAAGCATAAGCAAACATAACTACCAAATTGGCTCTCATACGCCAATTACTGCAGAAAAGTAAACAACTCATCACAGCCTCACATATGACTTGAGAGTACACTCAAGAGAATAATAGTCTAAGTATGCTTCATTTACAACTAGCCATCATTATTATTTAACCATCGTTTCTATAATTTCTGTTATTTGACATTATTCCTTCACCTAACAATTCGCAACTATTATTCTATAATTCACAAAGTACCAATTAGCCACCAATTGTCCACTAAGCATAATTTATTCACTAGTCATCCCTTACCAGCCATACATTACTTTATTATTTCATCATGTCATAATAAACACCCGTACTTGAATCATTAATATATATATATACACACACACATATATATACAATACCCGAAATTAAATCGATCATAATATAAACAATACCCATAATTGAACTGATCATAATATAAGTAATACCCAAAATTAAACATGTCATAATATAATCCATACCCGAAACAGAATAAGTTATAATATATATAATCAGCATCATAAGTCATATCATCAATAACATTAACAATAACATTATCAATAGGTTTCAATCCTCACATCTACCAAGATAACCATCACGTATCAAGATTTATCATCATTACCTAAATACATATTCCCACGAGCCCATATATTATGAAGGTTTACCAAGATAATATGTGTCATAGCCTAAAGTGGGTTAGGAGTCCATATCTATTCCTCAAGTTCTAGTTTAGGCAAATTTTTACCCGAACAAGGCTTAAGGTATAAAAATTCACTTTTAGATATCAAACAAGCCTCAATTAGCCCTGAGATAGGGAATTTACCTAAAATATGAACAACTAGGTCAATCATTCCTAACTAGAGTAATCTAATATGTTCTTATGCTAAACATGAGGAATGAAGTCTAATTAACCTAAAGCATAAGGGAACAAGCTAAGTGTTTCAAGCTTATGGTTTCCAATTAGCCTAAACATATCAACTAACTCCAAGTCTTGCATTCACATCAATCAACACCTAAAACTCGTCCGAATCCAACACAATATAACAAATATCTTATGAAGTAGCTGAATCTATCAAGGGTTTAAACCAAGCATACCTTGACACCGAAGAAAGCCCAACAAAATGCTAAACCTTTGCTTTTGCCTTTTGAGAATCCACCTCAAGATGACGAGCTATCAAAAATATATTCTACTCATCAATATGAATAAATGTAACGCCCTAAAATTTGGGTCCCGATATGTCACACGGTGCTTAGGGGCGCAAGTGACCCCAAGCTAACCCTCCTACTGGCATAACTCATAAACAACTGGATAAAATGCTTAAATCTATATAAAGTTAGTGAAAATATAGAACTTCTCTGAACTTGATCAATATAAACATAAACTTTACAAGATTACAACTCTACTTTTACAAATGAAACTGAAACTGAATACATCAACTTCTACTGACTGTCTATGAAGCCTCTACTGGTACTGACTTCAGATAGATGGGTCATGACTCTCAAATACCCAATCTTAATACGAATAAAGTAAAAAAAATACAACATTTCTCAAACTGTATAACTGACTCATCCCCTCGAATAAAAAGGACTCATCACCTGCTGACTGGAAGCTGCGAACTGACTGAATGCGGTATCTGCACTATAACTTGTACCTACATTATAAGGAACTGTAGTATATAGAAATATATGGGGGTCAGTACTTTAAGGAATGTACTGAGTATATGGGGGTGCGATGCAACATTATAAATAATATCATAAATGATTATGAAAATCATGCATGCTGACGATAACAACTTTCTTCACTTGAATTAACTGAAATATATTCCTTGTAAATCATCAATAGTAATACAAGCATTATGAATCTCATAAATCATTATACTTAACTCAAACTCTTTAAATCATGACTTAGAGTGACTCGGTAACTCATGAAACTTTAACTCTTATGGATTTGGGAGTTTCTTATAACTGACATAACTACACCATGTGAGCCGCATGGAGTCCAACGTTTTTCCCTCCTAAGAAGAGAACCCCACATTGGCGGGGGTGTCGTACTCTTGCCAATGAGTACAACCTCAATTTCTCAATCACAATCCCATACTCGGCCTCTAGCCCACAATCATCAATATCAATCCTACGGTGGTACGTAGTTTTGGAGAAATACCACATTTCCCGCTCGGTGCTAAATACTCCTCCCAGACTCAGCTCAGAACGCATTAGGTAATCCACCTTAATCAATATCAATTCGTGGGTCCATTATAAAGACCAAAACATAAATATATATATCATCGTTAAATCATATACAACTGTGGATTCCTAACTTGACTCAAAATCAAACAATCTTTCTCAACATCAAGATGTATCAATTCATTTAGTCATGGCAACATCAATAACTTTGAGGAAATATCAAGACTCATTATAACAACTCAATCTTATGAATCAATATACTTAATAATCCAATTTTTCATAAGGAAGCTTAAAGCTTGACACATGTCTTGAAAGCACTTGAAATACCAACTCATGGTAGAACATGAAATTCACAATATTAAATATCAAGTCATAATTTGGAAATTGTAAAATAATCATGTATCAAAAACTTTAAGAAAACATCATAGAACTCATTCTTGACTCTCAAGCTCAAATATCAATATATATATATTCAATAATAAAAATTCTCATAGAAAAGCTTAAATCATGACTCTTATCTCAAATCATTCTGAAATCATCAACTCATAATAATAATATTCAACTCGTGGCATAAGTTCTCAATTTAAGAAATAAAATGATGAAATAGTCATGTGTATCGATCTTGAATAGCTCAAATATCATAAATCATTAGTAAAGTAATTTGGAAGTAAACCCACTTTGCAAAATCATGGATTTCAATAGTAGAAATTAAATCTTTGGGCACAAGAACGAAAGAAGTGTTCTTGTTCAAACCCCACATACCTTGATTATGGATTTGAATGAAGAAACTTGTTATAGACTCCTTTTCCACTTCTTGAGTTAGGGTTCTTGATGCTTTTGACTTGGGTACCTTGAATCTTGAACCAATTTATAAAATCTATGGTTGGATTCTTGATGTTCTTGGGAAATTTGGATTGGATTTTTGAGAGAGAAACCCTAGTATTCTTGATGAAATGGAAGACTAAAGAAGTTTTCTTCTTTACTTGGATATATATAGAGGGTCAAAATGAGTAGAAAAGACCAAAATACCCTTTTAAAAATGCCCCTTAATTGCTGAAAAAAAATGTCTGACGACATCCGTGATAGGCCGTCAGACCTGTGATAGGCCGTCACGAAATGTCGTCACAAAAGGGTCAAATTTTTTATTTTCTGCCTAAGGCTGACGATGTCATCAGAAATGTTGTCAGAAAGTGACGACATTGTCAGAAATAGCGTCAGAAACGTGACAGCCCGTCAGAACCGTCGTCACCGTTATCCAGCTTGACCATGTTGGAGTAAAATGGGCATAACTCTTTGCTCCGATATCGTATTTTGGCGAAATTGGTATCGTTGGAAAGCTAATTCAATTATATATCTGTTGATAGGTCATGAGATCAAAAATTTCAAGTATAATGAGAGATATACTCATTTGAAATTGACTAAACCAATATCCTTCCCAAGAACTCAATCGATAAGGAATGTTTTCATTCACCCAATTGCCAGGACATCTTTAAGGCCTTAATACACACCATCCTTGATTAGAAAAAAATAAAAGCACTATAATTTATTTCTCAAGATCTTGATTCATTGTTGCACTATTTGTTAGAGTCTCGGGGAATTACAAAATGGCACTAACTTCCTCACCGGGTGTCCAATTTGGGTGAATCTTATGTCAATGGAAAGCTTATCCAATTCTCCACATGATCGAGAGTAGAATTTAGGTAAATACAACATGAGATAAATAACAATAAATTTGAAAGTCATCCATATTCACTCAAAAGATGGATTTAGGCTTAAGAAACGATGGGGGTATTACAATAAATAGATACCCCTACTGCACCATTGTGCTTTGGGTCCAAAAATTACCTCACAGCCCCCATGTGGGTTCCATTTATGAAAATCACATTTTTGAGACCAACACAACATTCATATATGATCAAGAAACCATAACCCTCAAGAATGGGTAAAATCCAAGTTAATTTGGGGATAAAATCAAGCCTCAAGCAATTGTGGTTGGATAATCAGCTCAAGAAATTTCACTAATAAAAGTGTGAATTCTTACCTTAAATTCAATGAAAATAGCAAAAATAGATGTTAATCAAGATCCTAAGTCACCCACAAGTCTCAATTTTAAGAGTTCTCACTCTTTAGGTATTTTCTCTCATGGTGTAGATGAGGAATGGTACCTCTACCACGAATGCATCATTTTTTCTGCCAAAGGTATCATGATTGTATCCCTTGGCTGGCGATCGCTGATAATGCTCAACTCACTCCCATGATTGAGAGGTGAGGCGGTCGTTGTCAATAACCAAACTAGAGTTGGGGTCAAATTCACAAAGAGCAAAATATAAATTTACAAATCTTATGGATGCTCTAATTACTAAAAGGTTACTCGGAATGATAATAAACAAGACATGTAAAATAAATGGGGGGATTGGTTTGTAACGATATTCGACTACCAATGAACGATTATGACACTTTTTATTTAAAATCAAGATTAGAGAGGATCTTTGGATTATGTCTACCTAAAGGTAAAGCATGTGGGTTGATGATGGTTTAGCATGAAGCTTAGTTGTTGACTAAAGGATAGGCTAGGTCGAGAGTCATTGTAGTCAATCTTTCAATAAAACTACAACGATTTCACCCATTGGTTCTTTTGAGCAACTAACAAGTGTGCAATTCGTTATCACCCAAAATCTTAATCAAGCATCCCTATTTCTAAGATGATGATCTTGACATGACTTACACTCCAGTCATACTTATTTCTAAGATTGCAAAAGGTAGTAAACCATAGATTTAATTGTTCACCATTACCTTGTCCCCCTATAGCCCTCTTTCAAGGATGTTATGGGTTACCTTAAGTTCACCTTTATCCTTCTTTCAAGGATGACGAAGGTTTTTTAGATTTGGGGGTTTTCACCCTTCAAACCCATTTAGAGATTTTGGGTTTTCACCCATTAAATTCCAACTCATTAACCGAAGCATAAGTGGAATCCATACTCAACAACTAAAACTCATGCAAACACAACAACACCCACACACAATTACACTTTAGTTTTACATAATCCCAAGACTAATTACTTAGATACTCACCAAAAAAGTAAAAAGAGATATACCATGAGGATTATCCAAAACATTCATTCTTCACAAAATTACTAAGAAATTAAGCCTCCAAGAGTAGTTACATACTTTCCCAATTAGGGTTTCTTGATTTCAATTCAAAAATATCTATGAGGTAAACAATACCCAAAGAAGAAAGGGTTTTTTTCATATATATGACTTGGGATTCATCTATGCAATTATACAAAATTGCTCTGGGTCATATTCCCGCTTAACCGCAATTGCTTGGGTTTGGTCGCGATAGTGCCTACGCGACCGTGGTTGTGCTCCGCGATCGCATTATGCTGACCATCTTGACTGATTGCGACCACGGCCTAAGGACTGCGGTCACAGTAACTGAGGTTGAGTTGCTCCAGGTCTCCAGCTGCACTCCTTTTCCTTCCATTTGACCCCATTTTAGCACCGATCCACATCTTCTTACCTTCTCAACTATATACCTGGAAAATTTTGTTATTAGTGCATTTAAATCATGATGATGTATCATTTTCTTATATAAATAATGGTAGTGTGCCTAAATGTTTGGTGAAAATGAGTGGTAGAATCACCACTCATCAACACCTCTAACTTAAAACTTTGCTGGTCCTCAAGAAACACTACCCTTTTCTATGAGACAATTTGTCATGTATTCCCTCATTCTATAACCCAATGATCAAGATGACTTAAACTTGATGGCTACAATAAAAATCTCTTTGCACATAGGCAAAATAGTTTCAACAACAGCCCTCAATAAAATGGAATATTTGAAAAATGCATTAGACTTTGAGGAGCAACCATGTAACAACCACTAACACTCTAGAAATGACTCACTTGTTGACTACAACCAAGTTATATCCCTTTTTATCTCATCATGCGAAAGATGACAACTTCACCCACCTCAACCTGTTCACATGCCTCCTCACAAAAAAAGAAGATTTCACATGCCTAGTTACCAAACGTGCAACAAGGAATTTTATGTGCAAACACTTACTCTCTCAAGAAATTCTCCATGTTAACAAGTACCATGCCATAGGCTTACCCCTATTTTCAATCACCACTACAATGACTACACTTGGTTGGAAATCACAAAGGGATTTTTTAGCTTGTAATGTTGGTTTAGGGTAGGATATAAACTTAGGACAATAAGGCTAGACCGTCCTTGAACTTGTACATCATACTCTTTTGTGCTTTGCTATTGGTCCACTTCTTTTCACTTTACTAATTTTCCTACCCCTCCCCCTGTTTTACTCTTTTTTCTTGCATTAAGCTCCATACAACTCTTTCTTTTGATGAACTATCTCTTCCTTCAATGCAAAATGCTTACTTGTTTAAGGTTGTAGGCACTTTCTTATGATTTAGTGGCTCAACTACACCTCTTTCTCTTTCCGCCACCCCAACTTAGGCTTTTAGCCTCAATTTGTATTCTTAAGTTTAAGGAGAATAGGGTTCAAGAGAGGATGAATAGAAGGGGCACGACTTATAATGTGTTTGCCAAAGAAAAGTCCAAAGGCTCAAAGAGGGTTACTAGGGGTAAATCTTATGTATTGGTAGACTTTTTAGGCTAAAGTGGGCTTCCAAAATCACAAGATGGCCTATGATCATTTTACCAACCAAGCACAATCAACAATTAGCTTTGAAAGACTAATGGGGCAAGTTCTAAATGGTATAAGTACATATGAGATATAGATAATTAAGCTTACACACATGACATGCAAATTTTGTCTAGGTGGTTCAATTATTCTACATGCTCGAGACAAAGACGGAGTATTCACTATTTTTTTGAATTCAATTTTTAGAGTCATAGAAAGAGGGAAAGTTTCATCACGAGGTTTCTCACGTCCATGCCTTCGAATTTTGCAAAATTTTTGGAGAGAGGGGGTTGTTTGTTTTGCATCCGAACCAAGCATAATTTGCTTATCACGGAAACAACCCAAGTTGATGTCTCACATTGTGGCTCTAATATAGGAAGACCACTCACATGGATACTTAGACTTTGCCAATGGGTATGAGTGGAATCCCCAAATCATCAATGACATAGGTATTCAGACTTCCCTTGCATTGACCATGATGCCACGGGTACTTAGACTTCCCCTGCATCTATGGTTAAAAAACAAATCATGATGCTTTCC
This sequence comes from Capsicum pubescens, assembly GCA_030864215.1. NCBI lineage: Eukaryota > Viridiplantae > Streptophyta > Magnoliopsida > Solanales > Solanaceae > Capsicum > Capsicum pubescens. Next base: position 202,420,879 of record CM061546.1, on the reverse strand, counting down.
CTTTAAGAATGTTGTCTCTCAATCTATCATAGGGAAAAACTCATCGATTAAAACTAAACTAAAGTAGCAAACTAAGAACAAAGTAACTAATCCATGCAAATGCGGACACCATTAGATTGCCCGAATATTACGATACAAATAAAACTAAGAATCATCCAAAAGAGCAGAAGAGTATGCAAAAATATCAATAATACATGCGCAAATCAAATGAATAAGGAGACACCCCAACTGAATGTATAGCAGTGTCCGTACTGTATAAATAATAAATAATAAAAGAAATAAGGGTGCTCCCTAAAACCGCATTAAAGGTCGCTTTCTCTCTCAAATTCTGCATCATCACCATTCTCTTTAAGATCAGTCCACTCGGCTTGGGCCACATTATCAATCTCTACCCAAGAGGAAGAAGGTCTATCTCGGAGTTTTAGGACCATCCAAAGAGCATTTATCCATATCCATATCTTTATAAAGTACTCATCCCTCTTCTTCTCTCTTGTAACTATTTTTTTATATTCAATCTGGAGGTCTCGATATGACTCTGCCAAAGAGGAGTAGGCTTTATCAAGCTTAGCAATGGGAGCCTATTGCTTCTTTTGGTCTTCCCTGTACTTCTCATAATTAGCATGTGACACATATGAATGATGAGTGGTGGAGGGCTGACCTGGTCCTTGGGGAAAACTAGACACAAGCTCTTTGATAGTTGAAATATTTACTCCAATCTCCTCAAGAGGTCCTGTGGTGATTGTCCTATGAGCCTCGGGCTCACTGCATGCCAGCTTTTCCAAGTTAATCTTTCTTTTTTTAGTTTTGTCGGGTGAGCCCTCTCCTTGAATCCTCAAGGGGTAGATGGGGGCACTAAGTCGCACCTATGTATCACTAGTATACTCTTCCACCCTACTTTCCTGCAAATCTTAGTTATTAAAGAGGGGAAAAAGAGATGTGTACCACCTTGGTTCTTGAAATATTCTATTTCATTGACCATGAGTTGACCAACATCCAGTGGGATGCCGTCTAGACTATACAAAACAATTCGAGCACATTATTCTTGGATTGCTGTCATGTGGGTGCAAGGGGAAACTCGGTTACAAATCATGTGAAACCATATACGAGCCTTCAAAGTGAAGTTGTTCATGGAAATGTTTCTTTTAGTCTGGGTCCAGGAGGCTTCCTTTCCAGGGCATAGCTGTTGCGCCAATCAACTCCCTAATTTACACCTCTTTGCTTTGAATTTAATCATGTCTGCATGTTTGAGCCCATAAACATCATTCATTTGCATAGCCTCAACTTTAACCGGTTTGCCCCGAATCTTGACAGTCACATTGAATGGGTACGAACAAGACACTTCACTGATATTGGCATAAAATTTGTGAACCCATTGTTCATTTGAAATGCATGGATCCGAGGAGAAATACTAACACCCTATGGCTTCAAGATTTTCATGAAACGCTGGTAGTTTCTTCGGAACATTAACAACAACAAACCCAGTGTGTTCCCATAAAGTGGGGTCTGGGGAGGGTAAGATATACGCAGTCCATACCGCTACCTCCGAAGAAGTAGAGAGGCAATTTTCGATAGACCCCGGCTCAAGATAAAGAATAAGAGACAAGGAGATGAAATACATAATAGAAAAGGCATAAGGAATACTAAAAAGTAAATCAGAGCAATACGGAAAAACGAGAGATATGACAACACGAAGTAAGCAGATAGCAACTGAGAAAATATAAAAGGGACCCCACGTATAAGTAACACATATTTGCTGCCATAGACACCTATAGACACCGACCTAAGGTTACTAACCCGGCTATACAGATCTCTCCTGGTGTCTTGCTACAACCGACTCCCTCCCGCTAGCCTTCTACCTTTATCCGCGACCTCCATACCTTTCTATCTAGGGTCATGTCCTTAGTAAGCTGCAGCTGCTCCATGTCATGTCTGATCACCTCCCTTCAGTATTTCTTCAGTCTACCTCTACTCCTCCTGAAGCCATCCATCGTTAGTCTCTCACACCTACGCACTGGGGAATCCACATCTGTAACGCCTCAAAATTTCCATCCCGAGATATCACACAGTGCTTAGGGCTACACGTAGCCCCAAGCTAACCCTCGGAGCCATACACTGCCTCAAGGAACTCAATTCAATAATAGTCATGCATAATAAAGAGATATATCACATAGGGTTCAAGAGAGATACTGGAGAATACTAAACTGTACAACCAAAACATATATTGCATGTCTGTACATACCATCCCTCTAGTCTAACAAAGCCTCTATACATCAAAATCAAGGAGCCTTTGAGACAACCCCCAACTGACTCAACAGTACTGAAAGCCATAACAACAAAATGATATCACAAAAATATAGACACGGTCCTCAAACCATGAGGACTCACCACTAAGGAAACATAGTGAGGTACCCGAATATCGCTACTGCGGCTGCGGCTGAGTACTTGAACCTACATTATGAGAAAATATAGCCCATAGGAAAATATGTGGGTCAACACTTTGGAATGTACTGAGTATGTGGGGGTGCATTCAACAATGTAAATATCATCATCAATTTTATGAAAATATGCATATGTACAATGATGGCTCACTTGGCTTGAGTTAGATTGAAACATATATTTCATGATCTCATAGTAAATAAATCATATGATAAAAACCTTATAAACATCTCAACTCTTCAACTCAAGACTCAGAGTGACTCGGCAATTCAAGAAACTCAACTCGTATGGACATGGGAGGTTCTTATAACCGACATAAACCATATGAGCTACATGGAGTACAACGTTTTTCCTTCCTAAGGAGAGAACCCCCACATTGGCGGGAGCATCGTACTCTTGCCAGGGAGTACAACCTAAATTAAGTGATCACAATCTCATACTCGGCCTCTGGCCCACAAATATCAATACCAAGCCTACGGTGGCACGTAGTTTTGGGGAAAATACCATATTTCCCGCTCGGTGCTAACTACTACTCCAAGACACAAGCTCAGAATGCGTTAGGAAGTCCATCACAAACATCACAAGGGTCTATCATGAAGATCAAATCAAATCTCTTTCTCATTTATCAAATCATAATCAATTTGTGGATTCCTAACCGACTCAAATCAAATCAATCATTCTCAATATCAAAATTTATCAGTTCATTAAATCTGGAAACATCAATAACTTTGAGGAAATATCAAGACTCATTGTAACAACTCAATCTCGTGAACCAATATACTCAATAATCCAATTTGTCATAAGGAAGCTTAAAGCTTGACACATATATTGAAGGCACTTGAAATATCAACTCATGGTAGAAATATGAAATTCACAATATTAAATATCAAGTCATAACTTGAGAATAGTAAAATAATCATGTATAACAAAGCTTGAACAATTTATATTCTCATAGTCTCATGATGAAGTAATTTGGGTATAAACCCACTTTCAAAATCAAATAAATCCATAATAGAAATCAAAGCTTTGGGCATAAGAATGAAATGATTGCTCTTGTTCAAAACCCCACATACCTTAATCTTTGAAATTTAGATGAATTCTAGTGCTTGAGACTCTATCCGCACTTGAAATAAATGATTCTCAAAGCCCACACTATGAGGAACTTGGTTCTTGAAGAAATCTTGAAAATTTATGGATGATTTTTGGAAGATTAATGTTCTTGAATGAAACCCTAGATATATTTTCTTAAGAAAATTGGAAGATAAAATGAAGAAATTAGGGTTTGGATGGGGATTCTCATATATATAGGGGCCTCCAAAAGATGAGAAAAGACCAAAATACCCTTGCAAAAACGTCCTTTAATTGCTGAAAAAAATAGCTGACGACATTTGTGACAAGTCGTCAGACTTGTGACAAGTCGTCATGAAATATCGTCACAAAAGGGTGGAATTTATGTCTTTCTGCTAAAGGTTGACGACATTTTGTGACAAGCCGTCAGACTTGTGACAAGTCATCACAAAATGTCGTCACAAAATATTGGAATTTGTGACAGTATCTCCCCCTCGGAAATATTTGTCCCTGAATGTTGCCAGATAGGCCAAGAATAAGAAAAAAATAAGGACGTATAGATGGAACGACTCACTCAAAGGACTTACTTCACTCTATACCTTCGGATGCTATACAAAATGCATGAATTCGCGATGGAAGTAGACACACAGCTGAATCTTTAATAAGAAGGGGGAAGAATTAAGAAAGAATGATACCTTCTGCTTGCTCCGAACTCACAGAAAAGAGGTGAGGGTACTTGGCTCACATATCAGCTCTGGCTTCCCAAGTAGCACCCTCAACAAATTAATTTTGCCAAAGTACTTTAACCAAAGAAACTTCTTTGTTCCTTAGCCTACGAATCTGAAAATCCAAAATCTCAACCGGAATCTCCTCGAATGAAAGGCTATCCTGAATATCTAAACTTTTGGAAGAATCAACCACAACATAATCACTAATACACTTCTTAAGCATAGAAACATGGAATACCGGATGAATGCTAGACAACTCCACAGGTAACTCCACTTCATATGCTACTTTCCCAACACAACTTAGAATCCTGTATGGACTAACATAACGGGTCCTAAGCTTTCCCTTCTTCCCAAATATCTTCACCCCTTTCATGGGTAAAACCTTCAAGTATACCAAATCATTAACATTAAACTCAAGATCTTTTCTTCTCACATCCGCATACGACTTCTGACGACTTTGAGCGGTCTTCAATCTTTCTCGAATCAACTTAACTTTTTCCGTAGCCTCAAACACAACATCAGGCCCAATCACAACTGCTTCTCCTACTTCAAACCAACCTATAGGAGATTTAAATATTCTCCCATACAAAAGCTTCGAATGGGGCCATCTGAATACTAGTATTGAAACTATTGTTATACACAAATTAGATCAATGGCAAGTTCTCATCCCAACTACCTTTGAAATCAAGCGCACATGCCCTCAACATGTCCTTCAAAGTCTGAATAGTACTCTCAGACTGACTAACAGTCTGCGGATGAAAAGAAGAACTCAAATAAACTTGGGTACCAAGACCATTCTGAAAGGCTCTCCAAAACTGTGAAGTAAATTAAGTACCCCTATCTGAGACGATAGACGAGGAACTCCATGAAATCTGAATAACTCACGGATATACAATCTAGCATAATCCTCAACTATATTAGACAAATGAACTGGCAAGAAATGAGCTGATTTAGTCAACCGGTCTATAACACCCCAAATCTAATCATGATGACGACGAGAAGGAGGCAAACCAATTACAAAATCCATATTCACTTCTTCCCACTTCCAAGTAGGAATGCTAAAGTCTTTCATTACACCACCGGGCCTTTGGTGCTCTACCTTAACCTGTTGATAAGTAGAACACTTTGCCATAAATCCTGCTATGTCTTTCTTCATACCGTTCCACCAATAGATTTCCCGCAAATTGAGGTACATTTTGGTAGCACCGAGATGAATAGAATATTGCGCTTGGGAGAAAACATCTACCTTTTGGTCCTTAACTGACTCCTTCAATCTGACCAAACTAGGATCCTTATCTTGCTTCTTCTTTACCTCTGAGACCAAAGAGAGCTCGAAACTACTCTGAACTAACATACTCCCTTCAGTGGAATCAAGTAATCTAACACTCAACCTAGCCAAACGATGCACATCATGAGCCAATTCTTTTTTATCATTCTCTATATGAGCTACACTACCCATAGACAACCTTCTAAGAGCATCTGCCATAACATTGGCCTTACCCGAGTGATACAACACACTCATATCGTAGTCTTTTAGCAACACTAACCATCTTCTTTGCCTAAGATTAGACTCCCTCTGAGTAAACACATACTGTAGGCTTTTGTGATCAGTAAACACATCAAAATGAATACCATACAAATAATGTCTCCAGATTTTCAAAGCAAAAACTATAGCTGCTAATTCAAGATCATGGGTTGGGTAATTCTTCTCATGAGGCTTCAACTATATAGAGGCATAAGCTATAACTTTACCCCTATGCATCAACACATAACCGATACCAACTCTTGAATCGTCACAATAAAACACAAAACCATCAGTACCATCGGGTAAAGCTAACACAGGGGCTGAAGTGAGTCAAGTCTTCAACTCCTGAAAATTCTTCTCACATGCATCTGTCCACTGGAACTTAACTTTCTTTTGGGTCAACCGGGTCATGAGAGACGCAATGGAAGAGAATCCCTTAACAAAACAACGATAATAATCATCTAGACCCAAGAAACTCCTAATTTCAGATGGGGATGTAGGTCTAGGCCAAATCCTTACAGCTTCTGTCTTTTGGGGATCGACTCTAACGCGGAAATAATGTGACCCAGAAAAGAAACTGACCTTAGCCAAAATTCACACTTGCTAAATTTAGCAAATAATTCATGATCTCTAAGAGTTTGCAAGACAATTCTAAGATGGTCGGCATGATCATCCTCTCTTTGGGAATACACAAGGATATCGTCTATGAATACAATGACAAACATATCAAGATATTTCTTGAACACTCGATTCATGAGGTCCATGAAGGCTGCTGGAGCATTGGTTAACCCAAAGGACATGACAAGAAACTCAAAGTAACCATAACGGATTCGGAAGGCTGCCGTTGGAATATCACACTCTCTCAGTTTAAGCTTATGATAGCCGAATCTAAGGTCTATCTTTGAGAAATAAATCAAAGGGTACTTGTTCTAGGAAGAGGGTACTTGTTCTAGGAAGAGGGTACTTGGTCTTGATAGTTACCTTATTGAGTTGACGGTGGTCAATGCACATATGCAATGTACCATCTTTCTTACGCACGAATAGAACAGGTGCACCCCACGGGGAAATACTGGGTCTGATAAAGCCTTTGTCTAAGAGATATTTGAGTTGGTCCTTCAACTTTTTAAGTTCTATAGGAGCCATACGGTATGGAGGAATGGAAATAGGTTGAGTTCCAGAAAGGAGATCAATCTCAAATTCTAATTCTCTATCAGGTGGGACCCCTGGGAGACCTTTCGAGAAAACATCAGGAAACTCATTAACAATGATAAATAACTGAATAGTCGGAGTCTCAAACTTGAGGTATTTAAATCAAACTAGGTGATAGATCCAACCCTTGGAAATCAACTTTCTAGATTTGAGGTAGGATATGAAATGGCTCTTTGAAGTTACAGAACTCCTGGACCACTCAAAAATGGGCTCATCAGGAAACTAAAACTTGACCACTCGGGTATGACAATCTATAGATGCATAGAACGAGTGAAGCCAATCTATACCCAAAATGACGTCAAAATCAAACATATCTGGCTCAATCAAATCAGCACATATGACCCGATGAAGGACAGTGATAGGACACTTCTTATACACTCTTTTAGCAATAAAAGATTCTCCTACCAGGGTAGAAACTAGAATAGGCTCAGGAATTTATTCAGGGTCCATCTCAAAATTTATAGAAACTCAAACTAGGGTCAATCAATACATACACATCAAAATAAAAGACACGGAGTATACCCGTGACAACATCTAGAGAGTCCTCCTGCTCCTAGAGAGGTGGTATAGCATAGAAGCAATTCTGGTGCGAACCGCCAGCAGTACTAGAAGAGGCGCCCTGAGGAGGAACTGGGTGGACTACGGGAGCGGGGGAACTGGTAGCCTGACTCTGGGGATGAGCATCTCGACTCCCCTATCTAGTATATGGACAATCTCTAAGTCGGTGGCCCAAATTTCCACAACCAAAGCAACCCCTCTGATCAACAAAAAGACTCGTCAAAATGATCTCTACCACACATGGCACATAGAAGAGGATGAGGTATTTTACTTATACTTTCCTAAGACCTGGACGGGATAGTCCTGTTCCCATGCTCCTGCCTGCTTCTAGGTGCAGGAGCACTAACTGAGGAAGGCGCGAGCATAAATGGACGTCTCTGGAATTGAGGGTAGTTCCCTCCATGGAATCTGGAATGACCGAATCCTTACTTCTCTGATCTACCTCTTTTATTCCCTCTTACTATCTCCCTCTCTTTCACCTTATCAGCTTCAATCTGTTGGGCATGTATCATTAATCGAGAAAGTTCCATCTTCCTATTAAGCATAGCAGATCTACACTATTTCACAACGTAACTCGATACGCCGGTCACGAACTTACTCATGATGGTCCTGGAGTCAGCTATTATTCTAAGAGGATATTTGGATAACTGATTGAATCTAAGACAATACTCCTTAACAGTCATGGAGCCTTGTCTTAAATTCATAAATTCCTCTATCTTTGCTTCCCTCATCTCAAGAGGGAAAGAATTTGTCCAAGAACGCATCTAGAATAACTGCCAATTCATGGAAGTGGCACCCTCATCTTTACTCTCCCTCTACATATCCACCCAATCATATTCAACATATTTCATTCGATAGGCATCCAATTCAATACTCTCCTCCTCAGTCATGTGCATAATTTGGGTGATCTTTCTCACGTCTTCCAAGTACATCCGTGGGTCTTCACCTACCTTTGACCCATAGAACTCAGGCAGATTCATCCGCTTAAAGTCACAAACTCGAGCTTTAGTAGAATTATTCTCTTGCGGAGGTGGAACAGTATCCTGGGTGTTAGCTTGAGTATTGGCAGTAACTGTCTGGGCTAGCTCTTGAAAAGCTTCCCGAAATTCCGCATGAGACACATGCTCGTTCAAGGGATCAACGGGTTGAGGTTGCTCGTTGTTTCTATGAGCTCGACGAGGAGGCATTTTCCGTTATAAGAGAGCACGAGTTAATCACAGATAAAGAGACAATTGTAGGCATGATAAACTTTAGTAAGAAAGAAACAACTTTTCCTAAAACATTCTGTAGTCTCTTGCTAATAGATGCGGCACGCTACACACCGATGAGCAAGACTCTACGTAACGTGTCTTGTCAGACTCCTTAGTACCTAAGACTCCTTAAACCTTAGGCTCTGATACCAATCTTTGTAACACCCCAAAATTTCCATCCCGAGATGTCACACAGTGCTTAGGGCTACACATAGCCGCAATCTAACCCTCAGAGCTAGACACTACCTCAAGGAACTCAATTCAACAATAGTCGTGCATAATAAAGAGATATATCACATTGGGTTCAAGAGAGATATTTGAGAATACTAAACTGTACAATAAAAATATTTATTGAATGTCTGTACATACCATCTCTCTAGTCTGACAAAGCCTCTATACATGAAAATCAAGGAGCCTTTGGGACAAATTCCCAACTGACTCAACAGTACTGAAAGCCATAATAACAAAATGATATCACAATAATATAGACATGGTCCTCCAACTATGAGGACTCACCTCTGAGGAAACGTAGTGAGGTACCCGAATATCACTAACACGGCTGCGGCTGAGTACCTGAGCCTACATTATAAGAATATATAGCCCATAGGAAAATATGTGGGTCAGCACTTTGGAATGTACTGAGTATGTGGGGGTGCATGCAACAATGGATATATCATCATCAATTTCCTAAAAATATGCATATGTACAATGATGGCTCACTTGGCATGAATTAGATTGAAACATACTTGTCATGATCTCATAGTAAATAAATCATATGATAAAAACCTCATAAATCATCATAAACAACTCAACTCTTCAACTCAAGACTCGGAGTGACTCGGTAATTCAAGAAACTCAACTCATATGTACATGGGAGGTTCTTATAACCGACATAAACCATGTGAGATACATGGAGTCCAATATTTTCCGCTCCTAAGGAGAGAAATCTACATTGGCGGGAGCGTCGTACTCTTTCCAGGGAGTACAACCTCAATTTAGTGATCACAATCTCATACTTGCCCTCTGGCCCACAAATATCAATACCAATCCTACGGTGGCACATAGTTTCAGGGGAAATACCACATTTTCCGCTCGGTGCTAAATACTACTCCCAGACATAAGCTCAGAACGTGTTAGGAAATCCACCACAAACATCACAAGGGTCTATCATGAAGATCAAATCAAATCTCTTTCTCATTTATCAAATCATAATCAATTTGTGGATTCCTAACTCGACTCAAATCAAACCAATCTTTCTCAATATCAAAATGTATCAATTCATTAAATCATGGAAACATCAATAACTTTGAGGAAATCTCAAGACTCATTGTAACAACTCAATCTCATGAATCAATATACTCAATAATCCAATTTGTCATAAGGAAGATTAAAGCTTGACACATATATTGAAGGCACTTGAACTATCAACTCACGGTAGAAATATGAAATTCACAATATTAAATATCAAGTAATAACTTGGGAATAGTAAAATAATCATGTATAACAAAGCTTGAACAATTTATATTCTCATAGTCTCATGATGAAGTAATTTGGGTATAAAACCACTTTCAAAATCATATAAATCCATAATAGAAATCAAAGCTTTGAGCACAAGAACAAAAGGATTGCTCTTGTTCGAAATCCCACATACCTTAATCTTTGAAATTTGGATGAATTCTAGTGCTTGAGACTCTATCCGCACTTGTAGTAAATGATTCTCAAAGCCCACACTATGAGGAACTTGGCTCTTGAAGAAATCTTGAAGATTTATGGATGAATTTTTGAAGATTAATGTTCTTGAATTAAATACTAGATATATTTTCTTAAGAAAATTGGAAGAGAAAATGAAGAAATTAGGGTTTGGATGGGGATTCTCTTATATATAGGGGACTCCAAAAGATGGGAAAAGATCAAAATACCCTTGCAAAAACATCCTTTAATTGCTGAAAAAAAAAAGCTGACAACATTTGTGACAAGTCGTTAGACTTGTGACAAGTTGTCATGAAATGTCATCACAAAAGGGTGGAATTTATGACTTTCTTCTAAAGGTTGACGACATTTTGTGATAAGCCGTCACAAAATGTTGTCACAAAATGTTGGAATTTCTGACTTTATTCTTAAGGTGATGACATTTTGTGACAAGTTGTTAGACTTGTGACAAGTCGTCACAAAATGTCGTCACACAGTTTTCAGGCTGACACGCTAGAGTAAAATAGGCATAACTTTTCGCTCCGATTCCGAATTTGGGTAAAATTGGTACCGTTGGAAAGCTAATTCAATTATATATCTATCAAATATAATTCAATTATTTCGCTCCCAAATAATCTCATTCCTAATCTTGTCCCCTCTAGTAAGCCCAGACATCCAATGCAACATCCTCACTTTTTCCACCCTCATTTTTTGGATATGGGAATGATTGACTAGACAACACTCGGCGCCATACAATATGGCCGGACGGACTGCCACTCTATAGAATTTTTATTTAAGCTTAAGGGGCACTTTCTTATCACACAGCACGACCCAAGAAGAGCCTCCACTTCATCCAACCTACTCCAATATGATTAGTGAAATCCTCATCAATCTCAGCATTTCCCTGGATCAAAGACCCAAGATACTTAAAACTATCCCTCTTACAAACATCTTGGGAGTCCAACCTCACCACCACATCGTCCTCCTGCCTCAAGTCACTAAACTTGCATTCCAAATACTCCATCTTGTACCTACTCAACTTGAACCCCTTCGACTCAAGGGTTTGCCTCCAAACCTCTAATTTGTCATTCATTCCCCTTCGCATATCATCAATCAACACTACATCAGAACATTATCCAAGAAAATTCCTCTTTTTGAGAGCAACTTTATCCTTAGAAGATCACTATAGTAGTAGGTGTGGCACTCAGGTGCCATGAATCAGATGTGATCATACTTTCCCATGAGGTTATCCTGAAAGCACTAGGCACATATTATATCACTCAATGATATTTTAACATGCAAATTCTACCATATTGCTCCTTAATCCTTATTCGAACAGGTGCTTGGTAGTGCTAGGTTAAAAATTTGAAGTGCAGGATTTTTGGGATGGCATGAAACTGACCCGGGATACCGCAATCCCAAACCATGACCACGTTTGCATTGCTGCAATCACGGTCATCTGACCGTGGTCGTGATACATGAGGATGGTTTTATGCCAGCTTCTCATGTTCAGATCTCTTCCTAGTTGGGTTACTAACATGCTCTACAATATAGATGTATAGGAAAAACAATTGAGCAATGCTAATAAGTGTTTAAATGCGCCCTTTAAAATATAGTTACCCCTATTGAAAGTTCATTTGGGCAAAGTGTCAAACACTTTGTGCGCACATATTATTTTTCTAAATTTATCACACATTATTGGGTATTCAAGATGTCCACTTATGTGAACACCTTATCTAAGCAACTAATATCACGACACCAAGAATGAAAACATAGAAGTCATAACAATAAAAACTTTAGGCCCTCTCTTAATCATGCATTCTAGGGACTATTTTCAAAAACAAAAACACAAATTCATGACACTTACTGAATTTGTGAAGAAAAGGGGGTGTGAGGATGTTGTTTAAGAGCTCACAAACTTGGCCAGAAATTAGCCCAAATTAGAAAGTATAATCTTTAAAAAGAGTGTGAGGGAAATAAGGGGAAATGAGGGGTTAAATAACTGAAGTGGCCGCGATCATGGTCAGTTGGACATGATTTAGGATACCTATGTCACCACAATAGTGATTAGGGAACGCGATTGGGGTAACTGAGAGTAGTTCTGCTCCACAGTTTTCCCCTGTTCAGCTGTTTACTCAAATTTAATGAATTTTTCCCCTGTTCAGTTTTCAATGCAGAATTACACACTTTCATTTTTTCAAGATTATCCAATGCACTTCATAGTGACATAAATATATGGTTTATTCATATGAAAAAGATAACATCTATCCTACAAAATCATAACAAAAAAGATACAAGTCACTTTTGTGGCATTTGTGGGTTGCCTTCCACCTAGAGCCTTAGTTATCGTTGTGGCATGAAGTCTTCCTTCATTCATTCTCAAGGTGGATCATCAAATACCTTCTCATTCTCCTTCTTATTTTCAACATCCTCCATGGATAGTACTTGAAGCTCATCGGTTTATTTCTTTGACTTGTAAATATTGAAAAAGACTGCATTTTATTGCACCCTAAATTTCATCTCCCCCATCTCTAGATCAACAATGGCTCTCCCAGTAGCCAAGAAAGGATGACCAAGGATGATAGGTACCTCTTGGTCAATATCATAATACAACACCACGAAATCCGTCGGAAGTATGAACATGTCCACATTTACATGGACATCAAACAAGATTCCCTCTGGCCTTTTGATTGAGAGGTCCGCCATTAAAAGTCGCATTAAAGTCGGTGTAGGGGCATCCAATCTGAGCTTCTTGTAGATAACAAAAGGCATTAAATTGATAATCGCACTAAGGTCACATAGAGCTTTTTCAAACTCATGTGTCCCAATTGTATAAGGAATGGTGAACGCTCCGGGGTCATCTTTCTTTTCTGTAACTTACTATCCATGATAGTGCTACACCCATGAGTGACCTAAATGGTATCACCTTCAATAAGTTTCTTTTTGGACATCAAATTTTTCATTAACTTAGCGTATCCCAGGATCTCTTGGATTGCCTCAAGCAATGGGATATTTATCGATAGGTTGCTCAGTTTTTCCATAACCTTCCTCAATTTGTCACCTTTCTCTTTTTTATGCAATCATTGAGGGAATGGGGGAAGAACTTAGAGTGTGGGCCTTGATTCACTTTGTGGATTTTTAATCTCAATAACTTCTTCATCACTTTCATCAGTTTCCTTCTCATCATTTCCTTCTTGAGTTTGAGGTAACACCTCTTTTGCCTTCAATTTGGGCATTTTCTCAATCAAGTCTCCTTTAGAGGGTTCATCAAGGGTCTTTCCACTCCTTGTGGCAATTTCTAGAACTTGGGAATCATTCTTTGGATTAACAATCGTGTCACTAGGGAGTCAACTTCTAGGCCTAACATTTAGTTGCATGGAGATTTGCCCAATTTAGGTCTCCAATTGCTTAATAGACGTGGAGTGAGACACCAGGGTTTGAGAAAGTTGAGAAAAGTCACCTTTCAACTCACGAACCATTTTGTTCGTACCTTCCACTCTATTCAATATTCTTGCTAACATATCCTCAGTCTTGAATTTTTTGGGGTCAATTACACTTGACTCCTTGTATTTAGCTCGATCATAAGGGGGAACATAATGGCCATAATCATGTTCCTGATCTATCCAATATCTATCCCTCTCGCGGTCCATCCAACCTTGGTTCCCACCTTGCCTTTGATAGAAAGGGCAGGAACCCCCCGAGTAGTTAGCCAAATATCGAATTTACTCATCCAACTTATTTGCTTCTTCATCATCTTCATAAGATTTTGATGTTATGGAATTTACCACATTCACGAGTGCACCCATAACATTCTTTGTCAAGAGTTCAAGTTGGGTCATCATTTTCGCCATGTTCGTCTCCTTTTCCTTATTCCACTTTCTTTGTTCATTATCAACCATGAAAGTAGTAGAAAGGATCTTGGGAGCTTTGGTTTCTCGAGTATGCCAACCCCGATTTCTCTTTGACACTTCTCCAATCAATAGAAAGGCCGCGTGGTAGTGCAACTTCAATAGAGAACCGTCTGCCGTATTATCCACCCCCGCTTTGTTTAATGGATCAAGGGAATAGTATAAGATCTCGAGAAGCATCTTCTCCAGGACTTAATGATTTGGGCATTGAGCTAGCTTACCATTAAACCTCTCCTAAGCTTCAAATAACGACTCTTCATTTATTTATCAAAAATTCACAATCTCATCTCGCTTTTGAAGCATTTTTTATGGTGGGAAATATCTATCAAGAAACACCATAGTAAGCTCATTCCAAGATATAATTAAGTCGAGTGAAAGTGAACGGATCCATAACACCGCCTCGCCTATTAGTGAGAATGGGAAGAGGCGAAGCCGAATGGATTCTTGAGTAATGTGTGCTATATTGAATGATCCACACATTTCCACAAAATTCTTCAAATGGGCATTTGGGTCCTCAAAGGATTGACCCCCATACAATTATTTCATTTGCAACTTGTGAATTATGATTCTAGTCATATGGAAGACTATGTTCCCATTAGTTGATGGGTTATGGATTGCACTTGTTTGTCCCGCTTTATTTAGTGGGCCCTTATCATCTAGAGGGGAATAAAAGGGGCCCATATTTCTTGCTCTATCACTCATTGTTCTGTTAACACTTTGATTGTCTACAAAAGATCAAAAATAACAAATATTGTAAATTACACCACCCCGGGTATTCCTAAGTAAGAATCACACCGCACATGTGAAATCTATATTCCACTCCCTGGCAACAACACCATTTTGATAACGCTCAACTTACTTCCATGATTGAGGGGTGAGGCGGTCATTGCCATTAAACTAACTAGAGTTTGTGCCAAATCCTCATGGAGTGAAATATAAATTTAAAGTTTTATGGGTGCTCTAATTACTAAAAAGTTACACGAAATGATAATAAACAAGACATGTAAAATAAAATGGGGGGATTGGTTTATAACGATTTTAGACTACCAATGCACGAATATGACACTTTGGATTTAAAATTAAGATTAGAGAGGATCTTGGGATTATGTATACCTAAAGGTAAAACATATGGATTGATGATGGTTTAGCATAAAGATTAGTTGTTGACTAAAGGATAGGCTAGGTCAAGAGTCACTGTAGTCAATCTTTCAATAAAACTTCAATGATTTCACGCATTGGCTCTTTTGAGCAACTAACAAGTGTGTAATTAGTTATCACCCCAAACCTCAATCAAGCATCCCTATTTCTAGGATGATGATCTTGACAGGACTTACACTCCAATCATACTTATTTCTAAGATTGCAAAAGGTAGTAAACCATAGATTTAATTGTTCACCATTACCTTGTCCCCCTATAACCCTCTTTCAAAGATGTTATAGGTTACCTCAAGTTCACTTTTATCCCTCTTTTAAGGATGACGAAGGTTTTTTAGAGTTTGGGGTTTTCACCCATCAAACCCATTTGGAGATTTAGGGTTTTCACCCATCAAATTCCAACTCACTAACCCAAGAAATGGTTGAATCCATACTCAACAACTAAAAATCATCCAAACACAACAACACCCACACAAAATTACACTTTAGTTTAACATAATTCCAAGACTAAATTACTTAGATACTCATGAAGAAAGTAAAAAGAGATATACCATGAGGATTATCCAAAACATTCATTCTTCACTAAATTACTAAGAAATTAAGCCTCTAAGAGTAGTTACACACTTGACCAATTGTAGGGGGTAAGGATAACTTGGGTAACTTAAATAGATCTATTATAGCTCTAATGGATCTATTTTTATTTGTGCGTGGATATTTCTTAACTTCTCTAAACATTTTAATTTTATTAATGTTTATATTTTGGGAGGGGGGGGGGGTGATTATATGGTATTTGATTAAATGCTTTACTGTAATATTCTTTAGTTTTTTGTCTTAGTCTTTGTAATTCTTGTATATTATTTTGAAGGTATTCTAATTATTCTATATCTTTTGTTCTAAAATATTCAATTAAATTCTCTTTCATAAGTATCTCTGTTGCTCTTATTTCTTCCATATCTTGTCTCCAATATTTTAAATACTCATAGTCTAGCTTTTATCCTAAAGTAGTTGTAATACTGCAAATTTCTTTATAATAATTTATTCTAATTGTACTGTATCTGATATTAAATTCTAGGTTATCAATTTCGTTAATTATCCTGTCTTTTTTGTCTATGAATAATTCTATGTCTAAATCATATTCTAAACTGTCTTTTATTTTTAGTTGTTTTATGGTTTTATCTATCCAAATTAATCTTTCTTTTAATTGTTCTCTTCCGCTTCTAAGTTGGTTTCCATAATTAATTTCTTCGTATAGCCAACTTTGTTTTTCTCTAACTCTGTTAATATATTCTAACATTTTTAATCTGTGTAATATCCATCTGAATAATAACTATCTGAATAATAATTCTACCATAGAAATCTATATTTTCTAATTCGTCTTCTATCCAATTAGTATTTAGTAACTCATCTTCAAAATCAAATATTTTTTCCCATATTATTTTCTTTATGTCTTCTAATTCTAAGTCTTTTATTATATATAAAACAAGTATCTTAGTTTCATCAGATATATAACTTGTCATATTATTCATATTATGCTCAGGTTTCTACAAATAACTTGGATAACTTGGAATTGGATTCAAGTAATTAATTGCTTTATCATAATATTTATTAGTTGTTTGTTTTAATCTTAATAATTCTTGTATATTTTCATTAAGGAATTCTATATATTTCATATCCTTAGTTCTCATATATTTTTCTAGATTGGTTTCCATTAGTTTTTCTAGTAATTGTATATTTTTCATATCCATTTTCCAATATTCTAAATATGCATAATTTATTATGGTTGATGTGTAGGTTTGGTATGTAAGTATTTGTAAGAGTAGGTAGGTAGGTGTGGTATGTAATTTATTCTAGTCATAAAATATTTATCAAATATTTTTTCCAATATGATTTTTCTTATATCTGTAATTTCCATATCCTTAAGTACATACAAAATAAGTATTTTAAATTTATCTACCATTTCGTCAGATAAATAAGTATTCATTTTTCATATGATGCTTTTTCAAAATATTTCCTTCAATCATACACATAACAAAATATGATCATTTTAAATTACTATATACTAGATTATTCTTAAATAACATCTTCTTCGGTCACTATTAGCATGGTAATCTGGATATTTTTCCCTTAAATAGCGCCTCTACTATGGAAACTTCCCTATCACGGCTTTCTTGCCTCACCGGTTTCGCCTTTAGGATGACATAGTTCTTTAGGGATTTTTCTCCTTTTTCACTTTGCTAATAAACTTCTTAACATGCTATTTTTTGAATAATTGTACTATAAAGTAACTAACATGAACTTATTTTATCATATCATGATTGAAAGGAATTTATGCATTTAGCTATTCATAATCACAAATATAAATACATGTTCTGGTAAATCGGATAATTCTAGATTTCCATTGTTGTTTGATGATTCATAGCTTTTTCTTGGAAATATACCTATTTTTATTAAATAATTCAAAAGTTTTGTGTACAAGAGAGGGTTTTTCTTCAACTCATGAAGACTTGCCCTTTATTTGAGCGAATGCTCGTCTATTTATATCCTAAAAAATGAAAGAAATAAACTCTATGCCCTCCTTAATTTTTTACACGTATCTTTCCTAATAATTCATATGTTACAAAAAGGTCAAAAAGGCTAGGCTATAAAGTTAGCTACCCTAAAAAGAAAACAAGACTTATCTATATAAAAGTCTTATAAAACTAATAATTTACGTATAAGAGTTAAAGGCTATAAAATATGTCACTTTCTAGTCATTTATTAACTTGTCTTCTTCTATTATTGCTCTATTATTGTCTTCTTTTTATCTTCTTCTTGTCGTATCTGCTGCTTTTTTTCTTCCTGCTATTGTAGCGTCACAACTGGAATAAAGTTGTGTCTGTCACTACATCTGCTACATATGTGGTCATCGTATATTTAGCCAACTTGTTTACAGAATTGATCCATAGCTTCTTCTAAAATAACTTCTTTCGTAATAGATCTTGTGAATAGTAACTCTTCTGGTTTTAGGATCGTTATGACCCATTTTCTTATCTCTTCTCTGTTATTTTCTCTGATATTTTTACAAGTAGAGTAAACTAATAATTGATTTCTGTTATAGTAAATCCAAACTAGGTTTTGATTTATATAATTATTTACTAACTCAGTCAATATACAGCTTAGTGCAATAACTCTCTTGTTTCGGTAGAAGTCTGGTATCTGATTTTTGGTTATCTCTTCTTGTTCGCATATTTCTTCAGGGATTATATAATCTCGTCTCATTCCTATCTTGACAACAGTAATTGTCTGTTTTATTTAATCAAACAATATTTCTGTTGGTGCTGAGTATAAACGGACATAGAATAACTGTCCCTTCATAATCCTCTTATAATCCATAAATCCTTTGTAAATATTTGGAATTCCTGTTAAATTTTCTCCATTAGTTGTGTAGACTGTTGATAATAGTCCATAATAGTAACATGAAGTAATTAAGTTTGCACCGGTGCTAGGCAAAGCAGTAAGTTTGTTATATTCTGACATTTTTGTGTAATATATCCTTGGTGTTGTTTTTCTAAATCTTTACTCTGGATAGATTTTGTATTTAACAATTTTTGTAAAGTATAAATATTATTAATATATGTACGAGTGATATGGTTATAAGTCTGTTTTTGTTGATTGAGTGACTCAGAATATGTGTGTATCTGGGGAGGTATAGATGACTCTGATTTTTGTATATTTGGTGTATATGGTTTTTAGAATATCTGGTTGAGGTTATAATTCTTTTTCTTTGGTGGTTCAGGTTTATTTTGAGTGACTATATTCTTTTCCTTGGATACATCACCTGTGCCTGCAGCTGTAACTGTAATTTCGTCAGTAATTTGAGTTTTTAGGTGTTTCTCATCGTCACCTTCTAGGTCTAGTTTTTTAATGTGCTCTTCCTGCACAGTATCTTTGCTAATAGTTTTTTCTTATTTTTATAGTGCTCAACCTGCACTTTACATTTGTAACTTCAGTAATTAATGTGATAACTCTTTCTTGTAATAACTTCATTTGTTCAAACACTTGTAATATTAAGTCTGTTTGGGTATCTTTGACATCAGCTTCTTCCATTGGTAAATCAGTTTGAGTAGCTTTGTCTTGATATGTAATTTGCAATAACATTCTTGTCAGTCTTGATTACTTCAATCGTAAATGTAAAATTTAATATATTCAATACTAATCTCCAAATTTCCTTCGTCGTAACTGAGTTTTGTATTTTTCTTGCTAACCACCATCGAACCTGGGTATTATCTGTCCTCATAATATATTTGTTATATACAATATATGGTTCAAATGCTAATAAACATTGATATAATGAACATAATTCTTTTCTATTTATTTCCCATTTTATTTATGTTTCATTAAACGTACCTGAGTAGTATCTACAATGATGTTCTAATTTTTCTTCTTCATATCTATATTTAAGTACTCCTCCATAACTATATTCACTAGCATCTACTTCTACAATATATATAAAAAATTTATTTTCGTCTGGGAATTGTAATTTTGGTAACTCTTTACAAAGTATTTTTATTTTCAGAACTTGTTTTTAATCTTCTTCATTGTAATTATATTCTACATCCTTTTTGAATTTTTTCTGTAAAGACTTTAGGTTTTCTGCTAATTTTGGTATATATTCTCTTACTTGGTTTACTAATCCTAAAAATGATTGTAATTTTTTTTTTTGTATCTAATTCTTCTTTTGAATTTATTATTTTTTGTACTATATGTTGGTGCATTTTTATTCCACTTTTATCTATTTGTATTCCTAAAAACTCTCTCTGATTTTCATAATTTCAGCTTTCTTTCCACTTAAACTTATTCCCGTTTTTTTTATTATATCTGTAAACTGTTCTGATAATTTTAAATGTTCCTCTTTAGTTTTTGTGTATAGTAGTATATCATCTATGTATACTATACAATTAGGTAATTGTTTAAAATAACTATCCATAAAGTTTTGATATCTACCTGGTGCATTTTTATATCCAAATGGTAATACGTTCCATTCATAAAATCCTTGTGGTACCGTAAATGCGGTTAATTCCTTAGAATTTTCATCTAACTTTAAGTGGTAACATCCTGATTTACAGTCAAATTTACTAAAGTAATTATATCCTTGTATTTGTTTTATTTTTAATATCTTATTTGGTATTGGGTAATTATATGTCATAGCTTTTGCATTTAAATTTCTATAATCAATAACCATTCTACTTTTTCCTGTTTTTTGTTCACTATGTTTATTTACTATAAATGCTGGACTATTGTGTTTACTATTATTTTTTTTGTATATATTGTTTCTTTAATAATTCATCTATATGCATTTTAAATTCTTTTAAATTGTTAAAATTATATGTTAATGGTTTTTGAGTTATTATGCTATTTTTATCTATTAATTCAATTTTTATAGTAGTTTTATGTTTTTCCTATCCTTTTAATGGATCTTCACTATATAATTGTTTTAATCTTTTCTTTATTATTTCTACTTTATCTATTGAAAATATGGTTATTTGTTTTTTATTTATCAAAAATATAACTAGTTCTACAGTGTCTTCTGTATTTTTTATATTTTCTAACTTTTGTGTAATTTTTTCACTTCCTTTTATCCAATAAGTTTTCTTTCTTATTCTATTAATAACTCTTTTTGTTTACATAGTGTTGTAAATCACCAATCTGTTTTAGTTATTATATGTGGGTATAATTTATCTAAAAATGGCATTCCTAAAAGCATATCTTTTGATGTTAGTTCATAATTATAGATTTCTTCTATTGTTATTATTTTATCCCATATCTATATTTTTACATTCTTAGCTTTATATGTAATTAAGCTTCCTTCATTATTAAATCCTTTGACTACTATTGGTACTTTTAGCTTATCCCATTTACCTTCTGGTAAACAGTTGTATCTACATAAGTTTGTTTCTGCTCCTGTATCTATCATAGGTGTATAATACCTATTATAATATCCTTCTACTAATATTTTTACAAGTACATATATTTTCATGTCATGTCATAGTTCTTTTTATGTATAATTTCTCTTTATTATATGTTATAGATAATTGTGTATGTTCTATATTGTATGGTTTTACTTGTTCTAACCATTTTATTCCTAATATTATATCTGTTTTTTGCATTTCTTCTTTTATTTCAAATTCTATTTTTATTTTTCTAACTCATATTATTATTATTTTTTCTGTCGTATCTTTAATGTTTATTAGACTCCTTGGTAGATTGGGCATATATTGCTATTAGATTTTATTTCTTCACTTTTTACTAGATATTTTGCTATATAATTTTCTTTTTGTCCTGTGTTTAAGAGTATTAAATATTCTTTTCATTTATTGTTCCTGTTATGTAATATTGGTTTAAATTAACTGTTGAAGTTGTTTCATAACTTGTTCTTTTTTATGAGCTTGATGATTCTGGTTTTTCATGAGCTATTCTTTTTTATGTACTTATTCTATCATTTATTATTTCTAAATCTTCTTCTATGTCTATATTTTTGTAACTATAATCATTATTATCAATTATTTTTACGAATTGTTCAAAAGGACTTTCTATTTGCATTTTATTAATTTTATTTTTTCATGTTATTTTATGTTTTGCTGTTAATATGTATAGATTTTTACATCTTGCTGTAAATATTTTACTTCCTGGGATTGGTTCTATTCCTGATATTTTTCAATATAACACTAATGATTTATCTATATTTTTATCTGCTATTGCTACTGAATAATTTGAACTTATTATAAATTTAAATTTTTGGTATATTAAATTTCCTTTTTTGGCAATTATTATAATTTTTTCTATAGGTTTTATAATTCTATCATCTGTTAAATATAATTCTATTGGTGTATCTATTCCTGCTCTAAAACATGCTTTTATCAATATCTCCGTTCCTCCAAGGTGTACATATTTTATTGGGTCTTTACTTTTTATATCGTTTATTTCTTTATTAATTATTCTTTTTCTTACTAGTGGTATACTGGCTCTTCCTTTTCCATAGCTACAGTCTATTACATGTTCTTTTTGGCTTACTACGTAGTATTCTTTCTTTTTTTTTTTCTAACAAATATATTTTTTATTGTTGGTATTTTGAATATTTTTTCTACACTTAGGTCTAACTCTTTTCTTCTTTTTCGTCAAATATATTATTATCAAATATTATTTTTTGATCTGTTCCTTCTTCATTTAAATATTCTTCCTTTGTTATTATTTTTATATCTTCTTTAGTTATATGGTTCATTTTTATATCTTTTTCAGTCATTTGATTCATCTAATTCACTATCTATTTCACTATCTGTTTCATTCTTCGAAATTTCATATATACTCTCTTCACTTTCTAATTCATAATCTATATAATCTATCTGCATATATTCTGTATTTTCTATTTTTATTTCTGATATTTGTTTCTTTTTTGGATTTTTAGGGATTTTACAATCTCTAACTAAAGGTCCTAGTTTTCCATAATTATATCAAGTACATTCTTTTATAGGTTTCGTTTTCCTATATGGTCTTTTATGTTTATAATTTTTACATAATATCTTTTTCTTGGTTTCTTATATTTATATTTTGATTTTTTGTATTTCTTATATTTCTTATGTCTTTTTCTTTTTTTATAATATCTTTCTTCACATCCAAATTGAGGTGTTATTTTATCTTTGCAACATGCTAAATTTCTTATTAATGTTTTTTTCATTTTAATTTCTTCTCTATATTTTTCACATAGATTTCTATACCATTGTTGTAAAAAATTTATTTTTTCTCCTAGGGTATCTACTATTTTTGCTTCATCCCAGCTCTTTATTATTTTTAACTAAATGGTTCAGGTAATTTACTAAAATATAATCTTCTTATTTTTATACTTTCTTCTGTATTATATGTTCCTTTATAATAATATCCTTTAAATGCGCACGTATACTCATCTATATAGCACATATTACATTTTGCTAGTTTTAACATTAAATTTCTATTTATATCTTTTTCTTTATTTTGTTCTGCTTCTTCTGTTGTCATACTGCTAAATTCATTTCTTATAGCTATTTCATATTTTTTCAATATTTCTGTTGGTGATATTTTAGTAGTTATTGATGTTTCTTCTGTTTTATTATCAGATATTAATACTTTTTTACTTGCTTCGGCTAGGTTTAAAAACCATAATTTTACTGTTCCTATTAATGTCTTTTCTATATATTCTGGCGTGTTTATTGTATCTATTTTATTATCTAATAATTGTTTTGACATGTATCCTACCCATAGTTGTATTGTTTTATTTGTGTCTATTACACAGTCTAAATCTAAAAAGTTGTAATTATTTATTTGTTTTGGTTTCCATTTATTATATTCATCCTTTGGATTATATCTTTTAAACTTATTTTTGTAATTATAGGTTGGTTTTCTTAGTTCTGAGGTACTAGATATTATATTTTTATCTAGAGTATTTACTTATGTATTTTTTACTTCTAGATTTTCTTTATTAATTACTTCTTGTTCTTCATTAATTTCTAGTTTTCCTATGTTCTCTAGAATTTCTGTATATGTTTCACTACCTTCCAAATCATAATTATATGTTTCTTCAGCATCTATTGTATTTATTTCTAATTCACTGGTTTCTGATTCTTTATTTTTTATTTCAAATTTTTCTTTAAATTGATTTATCTCGTTTAATAATTTTTGTTCCTTATTTTTTTCTTCTTTTTCTTTCTGTCTTTTTTCATACAGGTCTTTTAGCATTTGTAGTTCTTTTTCTAATTCAGCGATCCTACTATTTTTAGTTTCTTTCTAATTCAGCGATCCTACTATTTTTAGTTTCTTCTATTTTTCGTATTTCCTCTGTAGTTTGTTATTTTATTTTATCGATTTCCTTTTTTCTGTCTATTTCTTCGTTTTCTCTTTCTATTCTTACCATGGGTGCCAACTTATCTTCTAATTTTAATTCTTCTTTTTCTAACATTAAATATAAATGTTCACATATTTTCTTATATCTTCTTCCTAAATTAGAGAATACTATTTTTATTTTTGATCCTTCGTGATTTTCATATATTTTTTCATCTATTATAAATTCTTCTTAGTTCATTTTATTTAAATTTATATAGGTTATGTCGATATATATATTCTAGACTATCTATTGTTGATTCTAAATTTGATATTTCTTCTTTTTGTGAATTTATTGAGTTTTTACTAACTCTGACAACTATGTTATGTTGTAGTCTTTCTATCGTTATTTTTAATTCTTTACATTTTTCAGATATTATTTATTTTAATTCTTTATATTTTTGTAATTTTTGTTTGTTATTCATCTAAGCAATATTTATAATATTTTGGTGGAAATCTAAATCTAATTTTATCATAATTAATAAACTAATCAAATAAATCCAAATATATACTACTTTCGTAACTTTAAACAACATATCTACAACATAGCTCTGATACCAATTGTAGGGGGTGCGGATAACTTGGGTAACTTAAATAGATCTATTATAGCTCTAATGGATCTATTTTTATTTGTGCGTGGATATTTCTTATATTCTCTAAACATTTTAATTTTATTAATGTTCATATCTTGGGGGGTGATTAGATGATATTTGATTAAATGCTTTACTGTAATATTTTTTAGTTTTTTCTCTTAGTCTTTGTAATTCTTGTATATTATTTTGAAGGTATTCTAACTATTCTATATCTTTTATTCTAAAATATTCAATTAAATTCTCTTTCATAAGTATCTCTGTTGCTCTTATTTCTTCCATATCCTGTCTCCAATTTTTTAAATACGCATAGTCTATCATTTTATCCTAAAGTAGTTGTAATACTGCAAATTTCTTTGTAATAATTTATTCTAATTGTACTATATCTGATATTAAATTCTAGGTTATCTATTTTGTTAATTATCCTGTCTTTTTCGTCTATGAATAATTCTATGTCTAAATCATATTCTAAACTGCCTTTTATTTTTAATTATTTTATGGTTTTATCTATCCAAATTAATCTTTCTTTTAATTGTTCTCTTCCTCTTCTAAGCTGGTTTCTATAATTAATTTCTTCGTATAGCCAACTTTGTTTTTCTCTAACTCTTTGAATATATTCTAGCATCCTTAATCTGTATAATATCCATCTTAATAATAACTATCTGAATTACTTCTACCATAGAAATCTATATTTTTAAATTTATCTTCTATCCAATTAGTACTTAGTAACTCATCTTCAAAATCAAATATTTTTCCCATATTATTTTCTTTATGTCTTCTAATTCTAAGTATTTTATGATATATAAAACAAGTATGTTAGTTTCATCAGACATATAACTTGTCATATTATTCATATTATGCTTAGGTTTCTACGAATAACTTGGAATTGGATTCTAGTAATTAATTGCTTTGTCATAGTATTTATTAGTTGTTTGTTTTAATCTTAATAATTTTTGTATATTTTCATTAAGGAATTTTATATATTTTATATCTTTAGTTCTCATATATTTTTCTAGGTTGGTTTCCATTAGTTTTTCTACTAATTGTATATTTTTCATATCCATTTTCCAATATTCTAAATATACGTAATTTATTATGGTTGATGTGTAGGTTTGGTATGTAAGTATTTGTAAGAGTAGGTAGGTAGGTGTGGTATGTAATTTATTCTAGTCATAAAATATTTATCAAATATTTTTTTCAATATGATTTTTCTTATATCTGCAATTTCTATATCCTTAAGTATATACAAAACACGTATTTTAAATTTATCTACCATTTCGTCAGATAAATAAGTATTCATTTTTCATATGATGCTTTTTTCAAAATATTCCCTTCAATCATACACATAATAAAATATGATCATTCTAGATTACTATATACTAGATTATTCTTAAATAACATGTTCTTCGGTCACTATTAGCATAGTAATCTGGATACTTTTCCCTTAAACAGCACCTCTACTCTAGCTACTCCCCTATCACAGCTTTCTTGCCTCACCGATTTTACCTTTAGGATGACATAGTTCTTTAGGGATTTTTCTCTTTTTCCACTTTGCTAATAAACTTCTTAACATGCTAATTTTCGAATAATTCTACTATAAAGTAACTAACATGAACTTATTTTATCATACATGATTGTCAGGAATTTATGAATTTAGATATTCATAATCACAAATATAAATACCTGTTCTGGTAAATTTGATAATTCTAGATTTTTCATAGTTGTTTGATGATTCATAGCTTTTCCTTGGAAATATACCTGTTTTTATTAAATAATTCAAAAGTTTTTTTGTACAAGAGAGGGTTTTGCTTCAACTCATGAAGACTTTCCCTTTATCTGAGCGAATGCTCGTCTATTTATATCCTAAAAAATGAAAGACGTAAACTATATATTCTCTCTATTTTTTTTTACAAGTATCTTTCCTAATAATTCATATGTTACAAAAAAAGTCAAAAAGGCTAGGCTATAAAGTTAGCTACCCTAAAAAGAAAACAAGACTTATCTATACAAAAGTCTTACAAAACTAATAATTTACGTATAAGAGTTAAAAGCTATACAATATGTCACTTTCTAGTCATTTATTAAATTATCTTCTTCTATTATTGCTCTGTTATTGTCTTCTTTTTATCTTCTCCTTGTCGTATCTGCTGCTTTTTTTATCTTCCTTCTATTGTAGCATCACATCTGGAATAAAGTTGTGTCTGCCACTACATCTGCTGCATATGTGGTCATCGTATTTTTGGACAACTTATTTACAAAATTGATCCATAGTTTCTTCTGAAATAACTCCTTTCGTAATAGATCTTGTGACTGGTAACTCTTCTGGTTTTAGGATCGTCATGACCCATTTTCTTATCTCTTCTCTGTCATTTTCTCTAATATTTTTACAAGTAGAGTAAACCAATAATTGATTTCTGTTATAGTAAATCCAAACTGGGTTTTGATTTATATAATTATTTGCTAACTCAGTCAATATATTGCTAAGTCTAATAACTCTCTTGTTTCGGTAGAAGTCCGGTATCTGTTTTCGGTTATTTCTTCTTGTTCACATATTTCTTCAGGGATTATATAATCTCGTGTCATTCTTATCTTGACAACAATTATTGTCTGTTTTATTTCATCAAACCATATTTCTGCTGGTGCTGAGTAGAAACGGACATAGAATAACTGTCCCTTCGTAATCCTCTTATAATCCATAAATCTTTTGTAAATATTTGGAATTCCTGTTAACTCTTCTCCAGTAGTTGTGTAGACTGTATATAATAGTCCATAATAGTAACATGAAGTAATTAAGTTTACACTGGTGCTAGGAAAAGCAATAAGTTTGTTATAGTTCAGACATTTTTGTGTAATATATCCTTGGTGTTGTTTTGCTAAATATTTAATCTGGATAGGTTTTGTATTTAAAATTTTTTCTAAAGTATAAATATTATCAATATATGTACGAGTGATATGGTTATAAGTCTGTTTTTATTGATTGAGTGACTCGGAATATGTGTGTATCTGGGGAGGTATAGATGACTCTGATTTTGTATATTTGGTGTATATGGTTTTAAGAATATCTGGTTGAGGTTATAATTCTTTTTCTTTGGTGGTTTAGGTTTATTTTGAGTGACTATATTCTTTCCCTTGGATACATCACCTGCGCCTGCAGCTGTAACTGTAATTTCATCAGTAATTTGAATTTTTAGGTGTTTCTCATCGTCACCCTCTAGATCCAATTTTTTAATGTGCTCTTCCTGCATAGTATCTTTGCTAATAGCTTTCTCTTGTTTTTTATAGTGCTCAACCTGCACTTTTACATTTGTAACTTCGGTAGTTAATGTGATAACTCTTTCTTGTAATAACTTCATTTGTTCA
This sequence comes from Capsicum pubescens, assembly GCA_030864215.1. NCBI lineage: Eukaryota > Viridiplantae > Streptophyta > Magnoliopsida > Solanales > Solanaceae > Capsicum > Capsicum pubescens. The sequence goes on along the minus strand of CM061546.1, from coordinate 202,392,518 downwards.
AACACTTGTAATATTAAGTCTGTTTGGGTATCTTTGACATCAGCTTTTTCCATTGGTAAATCAGTTTGAGTAGCTTTGTCTTGATATGTAATCTGCAATAACATTCTTGTCAGTCTTGATTACTTCAATCGTAAATGTAAAATTTAATATATTCAATACTAATCTACGAATTTCCTTCGTCGTAACTGAGTTTTGTATTTTTCTTGTTAACCACCATCGAACCTGGGTATTATCTGTCCTCACAATAAATTTTTTATATACAATATATGGTTCAAATGCTAATAAACATTTATATAATGAACATAATTCTTTTCTATTTATTTCCCATTTTATTTCTGTTTCATTAAACGTACCTGAGTAGTATCTACAATGATGTTCTAATTTTTCTTATTCATATCTATATTTAAGTACTCCTCCATAATTATATTCACATGTATCTGCTTCTACTATATATGTAATTTTTTTATTTTCTTCTGGAAATTGTAATTTTGGTAATTTCTTACAAAGTATTTTTATTTTCTGAACTCGTTTTTTATCTTCTTCGTTGTAATTATACTCTACATCCTTTTTAAATTTTTTCTATAATGGTTTTAAGTTTTCTGCCAATTTTAGTATGTATTCTCCTACTTGATTTAATAATCCTAAAAATGATTGTAATATCTTTTTTGTATCTAATTCTTCTTTTGAATTTATTATTTTTTGTACTATATGTTGTTGCATTTTTACTCCACTTTTATCTATTTGTATTCCTAAAAACTCTATTTGGTTTTTCATTATTTTGGCTTTCTTTTCACTTAAACTTATTCTCGATTTTTCTATTATATCTGTAAATTGTTCTAATAATTTTAAATGTTCCTCTTTAGTTTTTGTGTATAGTAGTGTATCATCTATGTATACTATACAATTAGGTAATTATTTAAAATAACTATCCATAAAATGTTGATATCTGCCTGGTGCATTTTTATATCCAAATGGTAATACGTTCGATTCATAAAATCCCCGTGGTACCGTAAATGCGGTTAATTCCTTAGAATTTTCATCTAACTTTAAGTGGTAAAATCCTAATTTACAGTTAAATTTACTAAAGTAATTATTTCCTTGTATTTGTTTTATTTTTAATATCTTATTTGGTATTGGGTAATTATTTGTCATAGTTTTTGCATTTAAATTTCTATAATCAATAACCATTCTACTTTTTCCTCTTTTTTGTTCACTATGTTTATTTACTATAAATGTTGGACTATTGTGTTTACTATTAATTTTTTGTATATATTATTTTTCTAATAATTCATCTATATGCATTTTAAATTCTTTTAAATCGTCAAAATTATATGTTAATGGTTTTTGAGTTATTATGCTATTTTTATCTATTAATTCAATTTTTATAGTAGTTTTATGTTTTTCCCATCCTTTTAATGGATCTTCACTGTATAGTTGTCTTAATTTTTTATTTATTATTTCTACCTTATCTATTGAAAATATAGTTATTTCTTTTTTATTTATCAAAAATACAACTAGTTCTACTGTGTCTTCTGTATTTTTTATACTTTTTAACTTTTGTGTAATTTTTTAGCTTCCTTTTATCCAATCAGTTTTCTTTCTTATTTTAGAAATAACTCTTTTTGCTCTTACTTTTTGTTTACATGGTGTTGTAAACCACCAATCTGTTTTAGTTATTATATGTGGGTATAATTTATCTAAAAATGACATTCCTAAAAGCATATCTTTTGATGTTAGTTCATAATTATAGATTTCTTCTATTGTTATTATTTTATTCCATATTTGTAATTTTAAATTCTTAGCTTTATATGTAATTAAGCTTCCTTCATTATTGAATCCTTTGACTACTATTGGTACTTTTAGCTTATCCCATTTACCTTTTGGTAAACAGTTGTATCTACATAAGTTTGCTTCTGCTCCTATATATATCATAGGTGTATAATACCTATTATAATATCCTTCTACTATTATTTTTACAAGTACATATATTTTCATGTCATGTCAAGGTTCTTTTTATGAATAATTTCTCTTTATTATAAGTTATAGATAATTGTGTATGTTGTATATTGTATGGTTTTACTTGTTCTAATTATTTTATTCCTAATATTATATCTGTTTTTTGCATTTCTTCTTTTATTTTAAATTCTATTTTTATTTTTCTAACTCCTATTTTTTTTTTCTGCCATATCTTTAATGTTTATTAGACTCCTTGATAGATCTAGGCATATATTACTATTAGATTTTATTTCTTCACTTTTTACTAGATATTTTGCTATATAATTTTCTTCTTGTCCTGTGTTTAATAGTATTAAATATTCTTTTTCATTTATTGTTCATGTTATGTAATATTGGTTTAAATTAACTGTTGAAGTTGTTTCATAACTTGTTCTTTTTTATGAGCTTGATGATTCTGGTTTATCATGAGCTATTCTTTTTGTTGTACTTATTCTATCATTTATTATTTCTAAATCTTCTTCTATGTCTATATTTTTGTAACTATAATCATTATTATCAATTGTTTTTACGAATTGTTCAAAAGGACTTTCTATTTGTATTTTATTAATTTTATTTTTTCCTGTTATTTTATGTTTTGTTGTTAATACGTATAGATTTTTACATCTTGCTGTAAATATTTTACTTCCTGGGTTAGTTCTATTCCTGATATTTTCCAATATAACTAATGATTTATCTATATTTTTCTCTATTATTGCTACTGAATAATTCGCACTTATTATAAATTTAAATTTTTGATATATTAAATTTCCTTTTATGACAGTTATTATACTTTTTTATATAGGTTTTATAATTCTATCATCTGCTAAATATAATTATATTAGTGTATCTATTCCTTCTCTAAAACATGCTTTTATTAATATCTCTGTTCCTCCAAGGTGTACGTATTTTATTGGGTCTTTATTTTTATACCATTTATTTCTTTATTAATTATTCTTTTTGTTACTAGTGGTATACTAGCTCTTCCTTTTGCATATCTACAGTCTATTATATGTTCTTTTTGCCTTACTACTTAGTATTCTTCCTTTTTTCTACTAAATGTATTTTTTACAATTGGTGTTTTAAATATTTTTTCTACACTTAGGTCTAACTCTTTTCCTTTTATTTCGTCAAATATATTATAATCAAATATTATTTTTTGATCTGTTCCTTCTTCATTTAAATATTCTTCCTTTGTTATTATTTGTATATCTTCTTCAGTTATTTGGTTCATTTTTATATCTTCTTCAGTTATTTGGTTCATTTTTATATCTTCTTTAGTCATTTGATTCATCTAATTCATTATCTATTTCATTATCTCTTTCATTCTCCGAAATTTCATATATACTGTCTTCACTTTCTAATTCGTAATCTATATAATCCATTTGCATATATTCTACATTTTCTATCTTTATTTCTGATATTTGTTTCTTTTTTGAATTTTTAGGCATTTTACAATCTCTAGCTAAATGTCCTAGTTTTCCACAATTATAACAAGTACATTATTTTATAAATTTCTTTTTCCTATATGGTCTTTTATGTTTATAATTTTTTACATAATATCTTTTTCTTGGTTTCTTATACTTATATTTTGATTTCTTGTATTTCTTATATTTCTTATGTCTTTTTCTTTTCTTATAATATCTTTCTTCACATCCAAATTGAGGTGCTATTTTATCTTTGCAACATGCTAAATTTCTTATTAATGTTTTTTTCATTTTTATTTCTTCTCTATATTTTTCACATAGGTTTCTATACCATTGTTGTAAAAATTTTATTCTTGCTCCTAGGATATCTACTATTTTTGCTTCATCCCAACTCTTTATTATTTTTGAACTAAATGGTTTAGGTAATTTACTAAAATATAATTTTCTTATTTCTTTACTTTCTTCTGTATTATATGTTCCTTTATAATAATATTCTTTAAATGCACACGTATACTAATCTATATAGCACATATTACATATTGCTAGTTTTAACATTAAATTCCTATTCGTATCTTTTTCTTTATTTTGCTTTTCTTCTTCTTCTGTTGTTACACTGCTAAATTCATCTCTTATAGCTATTTCATATTTTTTCAATATTTCTGTTGGTGATATTTTAGTAGTTGTTGATGTTCCTTCTGTTTTATTATCAGATCTTAATACTTTTTTACTTGCTTCGGCTAGGTTTAAAAACCATAATTTTGTTATTCCTATTAATGTCTTTTATATATATTCTGGTGTGTTTGTTGTATCTATTATGTTATCTAATAATTGTTTTGACATGTATCCTACCCATAGTTGTATTGTTTTATTTGTGTCTATTACACAGTCTAAATCTAAAAAGTTGTAATTAATTATTTGTTTTGGTGTCCATTTATTATATTCATCCTTTGGATTATATCTTTTAAATTTATTTTTGTAATTATAGGTTGGTTTTCTTATTTCTAATGTACTAGGTATTATATTTTTATCTAGAGTATTTACTTCTGTATTTATTAGTTCTAGATTTTCTTTATTAATTATTTCTTGTTCTTCATTAATTTCTAGTTTTCCTATGTTTTCTAGAATTTCTGTATATGTTTCACTACCTTCCGAATCATAATTATCTATTTCTTCAGCATCTATTGTATTTATTTCTAATTCACTGGTTTCTGATTCTTTATTTTTTATTTCTAATTTTTTAAAATTGATTTATCTCGTTTAATAATTTTTGTTCTTTATTTTTTTGTTCTTTTTCTTTCTGTCTTTTTTCATACAGGTCTTTTAGTATTTGTAGTTCTTTTTCTAATTCAGCAATCCTACTATTTTTAGTTTCTTCTATTTTTCGTATTTCTTCTGTGGTTTGTTGTTTTATTTTTTTTATTTCTTTTTTTCTGTCTATTTCTTCGTTTTCTCCTTCTATTCTTACCATGACTGCCAACTTATCTTCTAATTTTAATTCTTCTTTTTCTAACATTAAATATAAATGTTCACCTATTTTCTTATATTTTCTTCCTAAATTAGAGAATACTATTTTTATTTTTGATCCTTCGTGATTTTCATATGTTTTTTCATCTATTATAAATTCTTCTTTGTTCATTTTATTTAAATGTATATAGGTTATGTTGATATATATATATATTCTACACTATCTATTATTGATTCTAAATTTGATATTTCTTCTTTTTGTGAATTTATTGAGTTTTTATTAACTCGGACAACTATGTTATACTGTAGTCTTTCTATCCTTATTTTTAATTCTTTAAGTTTTTTTTAGATATTATTTGTTTTAATTCTTTATATTTTTGTAATTTTAGTTTGTTATTCATCTAAGAAATATTTATAATATTTTGGTGGATATCTAAATCTAATTTTATCATAATTAATAAATTAATCAAATAAATCCAAATATATACTACTTCCATAACTTTAAACAACATAGCTACAACATAGCTCTGATACCAATTGTAGGGGGTGCGGATAACTTGGGTAACTTAAATAGATCTATTATAATACCCAAAAAAGAAAGGGTTTTTGCCTATATATTACTTGGGATTCCTCTATGCAATTTTACAAAACTGCCCTGGGTCACATTCCCGCTGAACCGCGATCGTGCAGGTTTGGCTGCAATCGTGGCTATGCGATCGCGGTTGAGATATGCAATTGCATTATCCTGACCATCTTGACTGACCGTGACCACGACCTGAGGACTACGGTCATGATAATTGAGGCTGAACTGCTCTAAGTCTCCAACTGCACTTTTTTTGCTTCCGTCTAACCCCTTCTTAGCTTCGATCCACATCTTTTTGCATTCTCAACTATATACCTGCAAAATATGGTTATTAGTGTATTTAAATCATGATGATGTCTCATTTTCTTTTACAAAGCATGGTAATGTGCACAAATATTTGGATCAAATGAGTGGTAGAATCACCACTCATCAATCACCACTGCACCAGATAACAATTGAGACTTGGAAACTTTTCAAAGTCTCTACCAATCTTGTATGTACAAAAAACTATGTAACCATACTAAATTCCATATCCTTAACTCAATGGTGTGATTGGATTTTCTATCCGAGGTCGTTTGACCAAATGTGGCTCCCACACCCAAATTTTCAATTTCTTCAACTTCTGACCAATAGGTCAAAATAAGCTTGAGTGTATCGGGACCCAAACCAAAGGTCCACCTAGCCTAAAATTGATATTCCAAACCTTTTGGTGCTGTCAAAATTTGCATACAATATTGTTATACTATAGTTTTTTCCCGGTGGCCAATTGGAACAAATGACGACGTCTAAATAAAGAATTGACTCTAAAAACCAAATGAACTGCTCGTTAACCAAACTGTGAGTCCCAGCAAGTCATAAATGACTTGGAGTATCTATGGAAAAGCTTTAAAGTGAAAATATGAAGAAATATGGAAAATAACCCAAATGATCATTACAATTAACTTTTATTTTCCTTTTGAAGATCCATTTGGAACCTAAAGGTTTATCTCCTGGAGGATGATCAACCAACTTCCAAGTATGGTTGCTCAAAATTGAATCAATCTCACTATTGACTGCCTCTTTTCAAAAGGATGAGTCCGAAGACGATATTATTCCTTTAAATATTTGAGGTTCATTTTCAAGAAGAAATGTTACAAAATTTATTCCAAAGAAAGTTGATGTTCTTTTATGTGTACTACGCCTTGGATTCTCATCATTAAGTACATTCTCATTTGGTTCATCTCGAGATTGTTAGACCCTCTACTAGACTACTCATGTACAATTTTATATTGATAAATGTGCTAAAAAAACTCAGCATTATCATATTTTTCCTTAAAGTAAGACATTTATTATTTCCTTTAATGTTCAATTTTTTCTTTCCACAATCCCATTTGATTAAGGTGAATACGGGGCAGTAGTTTGATGTACAATTATATTTTTATACATATCTTCACAAAAAGAGATTATGTAACACCCTGCAAAATTCTCTCCTAGTCTGAGCCTTAGAGCGTGTTCAGTGAAGCAAAAATCCGGTCCCTAAAGTTTGAGAGGTGTCTTCCCAAGTGTGAAATACTTTAAACCGTGTAGAATTTCCCTAATATTGACTTTTTTTTCATGTAGAGCATTGAATAATCTTTCCGTCGATACCGAATTTACCCAAATTCGATACTTGGTCAAAGAGTTAGAGCTATTTTAGTGAGACAGTGTGCCACTTGGGACTTTAGCGCGTTGCGGAGCCGGTCAAAATAGCAATCGTCAAAATCCAGTGAGCCTCCACGATTATGGCGCGTCGCGCTAAGGCTTAATTTTAGAATTGTTAATTTCTAGTGCACCAATGCGATTCCACCGCATCGCGGTGCCTTTCTAGTTTGCAACCAAGGAGGCAACGCGATTGCCACCGCATCGCGCCGTCATGCAGTTTCTTAATTGTCCAATTTCCAGTGAACTGGCACGATTATGGCGCGTCGCACCATCATGTAAAATCGAGATTTTTCAATTTAATTCGAAGGGCTTTTTGATCTTTTTCCACTTTTCTTCAGCCCCTATATATACCCGATAAAAGACTCTCAACCTCATTTCCCATCTTCAACTTCAAGACTAGGGTTTTAAAAAAATCAAAACCCTTATTTCTTCTTCAAGAAAAATCAATAGAGATCAAGAGAAATCAAGAGGAATCAAGAATCTCTCCAAGAACTTTCAAGAAAAGAGTTTCCCCAAGGTATGTAGATGTTGATTCTTAGGTCCCTTTCATCTAAGAAGCTCAAGAACCCTTTTCTAAAATTCAAAGATATTGTGTTTATGGGTTTTCATGATTCATGTGAGTTGAAATTGATGTTCCTTCTATCATTGAGTTGTGATTCATGTTTGTTTATAAGGCTTTCAAGCTTTGACCCTAGTATGTGGAATTCATGTGATGGTTATGATAAACCCTCTTCAAGTTGCTTTCTATATGATGTGTTCATGGCAATTAAGTGTAGAAATGGTTTAATAAGCAAAGCATGATCCCCATATGTTTGATAAAATGCTTATGTGAAGAATTAGGGCCATTATAGCATGTTGATTAAGAAACCCCAATTGTGTGCAAGTTCATGCATGTCAAGTATTTGTTGAAATGCCTTAATGAATGAATTATGGTATGATAGCATGAAATCCCCAATTAGGTGCAACCCATGCATGCCTAGTGTTTGATGAATGCCTTAGTGAATGAATTGTGCCATGATAGCATGGAATTCCCAATTAGGTGTAGACCCATGCATGCCTAGTGTTTGTTGAAAGGGCTTAGTGAAAAAGTTGAGACATGATAGCAGAAAATTCCACAATTACGTGCTCTTTTATGCATGCTAAGTCTTTAATACATGCCAAGTGCTTGACGAGTTAGTTGTGACATGATAGTATGGAGTTTTCCCAATCGTGTGCTATCCAATACATACCAAGACTAATATACGTACGAAGTATTTGATGCAAAAATTTGTTGAATGGAGTATGATCTTATAACATGTCCCCCCTACATTATTACATATCTATGATTCCTAAATGCTTGAAGTGATGCCTTCGTGATTGTGATGATGAATAGATGTTTATGATTCCTAAATGCTTGAGGTGATGCCTTAGTGATTGTGGTGGTGAATATATGCTTATAATTCCTAAAATGCTTGAAGTGATGCCTTAGTGATTGCGTTGATGAATAGAAATTTACGATTCCTAAATGCTGGAGGTGATGCCTTAGTGATTGTGGTGGTGAATAGATGCTTATGATTCCTAAAAATGCTTGAAGTGATGCCTTAGTGATTGTGATGGTGAATACATATTATGATTCCTAAATGCTTGAAGTGATGCATTAGTGATTGCGATGATGAATGAATGACCGTGGTTATGACTAGTCAAGAATGGTTATGTCTTACTTTTGTGTTATTGAGTCCTGGGGGTATTTATACCCGACAATTTAGCTGTTGTCTAGAGCCTTTGTCAGTTTTTATGATAATCCCAGTCGGGCCATGATTCTCAAAACTCAGTGAATTATAGAACTCTGTATCCTCGGATAGATACAGAACTTAAGAAATCTCAGTAATCTCAGTAATCTTCATAATCCCTATATCACTAGTAATCTAGCCTCAGCACTGTACTCAGCTCAGATCTAGTTGCATTCAAGTATTCAGTTCCGACCTCGGTAGTAACTGAGTAATCTATTCAAACTTTGTATCGTCAGTCGAATATTGTGGTTCAATAGTATTCCGTCAGATAAAGAACCATGTGAATTCATCTTAACTCCGTCAGATCAATTGAGAAATGTGATCAGTATCAGATTTAGTTCAGTTTGTGTTCAGTTTAAAATTCAGTTTAGAGTCTTTCTGTGTTGATTAGGAGCTAGCACCGAGTGAGAGAAGGGATGGCGACTCTCCATTAGAGAGAGGACGAATCGCTAGGAGCAATCCTTGAACTATAAAATTGCGTAGCCGGCGCAGGATACAGGAGTCCCCATCAGTAGAGGCTGTCACCGTTAGATAGGCTTGACCAGAGAGGTCTTTACTCATGGCACGATATTGACACCCTTCCAGCTGGGGTTACAGGTTGGACCTCACCTATGGGAGGTCGGGGTATGTCGGTTAAGTAACTACTTCCCACAGTTGCAGTTTTAGTATCAATCTTCAGAAATCAGGACTGTGAGGTACAGTCGTCTATCTCAGTGAGGAACTCAGATAGTTCCATTGATTCATGACCATCCGTCAGATAGGCTTGGTCTCATATACAGTTATTTGTTATCAGATCTAGAGATCTCCCGATAGATAGGCTTGGTCTCAGTCTCAAATCCTGTTGAGTATTCTTATTATCAGATCCAGAGATCTCCCGATAGATAGGCTTGATCTCAGTCTCAGATTCAGTTGAGTATTCTTGTTATTAGATTTAGAGATCTCCCGATAGATAGGCTTGATCTCAGTCTCAGATTTAGTTGAGTATTGTTGTTATCAGATCCAGAGATCTCCCGATAGATAGGCTTGATCTCAGTCTCAGATTCAGTTGAGTATTCTTATTATCAGATCCAGAGATCTCCCAATAGATAGGCTTGATCTCAGTCTAAAATTCTGTTGAGTATTCTTGTTGTCAGATTCGGATATGATCATTTTCTTATCATTGATAATAGATTCTGGAATCATTTATTAGAGAGGTTGATCTCCGATTTCGTCATTCGAGAGCAGTGAGCTCAAAATTCAGTCATTTATGTGAGTATATTTAATTAATTAGTTATCAGTATCAGATGATTCAGTGATTCAGTATCTCAGTTTAGTAGTGAGCTTAGATGACAGTAAAACGGTATTCGAGTTTCAGTATCTAGGGTTGTGATGATTGTGATTATGGTTTGTACATTCCTGTATGAGTTCTCGTTCGGTACTCTCATGATTATTCAGTAATGTAACTATTCATGCATGAGTCCTTGTATTTAGCCTTACCTCATCTGCATACTCAGTACATTTTCGTACTGATGCATTTGCGCTATGGTGTTTTATTTGACACCATAGGTCCAGAGGCACGTGATCCAGAGTTTCTTCAGCAGTTCAGTCCTAGTCAGCAGCAGTAGACGTAGAAGTGAGTGCTCTTCATTCGAGGATGATTCTTGTATTATTATTGCATCAGACTTTGTTTATTTTCAATTGACGAAGTTAGTTGGGGATATGTCCCATCAACTCCACAGTTCATATAGTTAGAGGCTTTTTGGATGGATGTATTAGTATTCAGTTTTTAGTTTTGAGTATTTATAGAAGTGTTGAACCTTATGGCTTGTTTCTGCCTGTTGTTCCATATTTATTTTTAGATATTATGCAGTGTTCATGGTTTAGATATCAGGAAAGGGTTAACTTGTGGTCCTTTGGGGTCATGAGCATCGTGTAACGACTAGGGGGTAGTCTCGGGTCGTTACAGATTCATACTCTCCACCCCTATCACTTCTTATCATTTATATCTTTTATCCAACTATTTTCAACTTCTGTTTTATATTGCCTAAATGTATCTATTTCTCAATCCTTACTATTTAGAAAATAAACATAACAGTATCTTATGCAATCATCTATGGAAGTTATGAAATACTTTTTCCTACTACGAGATGGTGTTGACTTCATATCACAAATGGCTGTATGAATTAAGTCCAAGGGATTGGAATTCCTTTCAACAGACGTATACAAATGCTTAACATACTTTGATTCCACACATGTTTGACACTTTGATTTATTGCACTCAAAGTTAGACAAAACATCTAAATTAATCAGTTTTCTCAAGGTTTTGTAATTGATATGTCCTAAATATTCAAGCCATAATTTATTTGACTTATAAAAGTAAGAAGAAATAGAATTTTTATTGATTTCAACAGTCACTACATTGATCTTAAAAAGACCCTAGCTGAGGTAACCTTTTCCTACATACTATTATCCTTTGCTAATTACAATCTTATCAGAAACACATACACATTTGAATCCATTTTTGGTCGAAAGTGATATAAAAACCATGTTCTTTCTCAACTCTAAAACATGAAGGGAGTTGTTGAGTGTCACCACATTGCCTGATGTCATCTTAAAGTAAGTTTTTCCTATTTCTTTAACTTTTGCTATTGCGGAGTTTTCCATATAAATCTTCCCCTCTTATTGAGCTAGAGAATACGAAGCAAACAACTCCTTGTTGGCACATACATGGTGGGTGGTACCAAAATCAATCCACCATTCTCTAGGATTACCAACCAAGTTGAATTCTGAAAACATAGCGCAAAGATCATTAACTTCATCTTTTAATTCAACCATGTTTGTGTGAGACCTTGTAAAATTTTGATCATTTTATTTTTGACCTTCCCACGTGTGTAATATTAATTTTTGACTTGAATTGTATAAGAGATGTTAAAAGGGTGTTTGAGGAAAGTTTTGGATTTTTTGAAAGGGGTTTGGGGTCATTTTGGAACCCCGAGGTAGTGAGGCTTCATGATATCACCTCTCACGGAGATTACCATCTGTGATATCAGCGTGGCATAGAGGATAATCTCTACGATAATGGCGTGCCATGCCAGTGTGTAAATTTCATCTAGTTTTGATTTTTTTACTTGGGGTGGTGGGATTTTGGTATTTTTATCCGTTGTATGACATTTAAATATAAGGTAAGTCTCTTTTATTTAGTTTTCAAATATCAAAAACATCCATTCTCTCTTAAAACTCAAAACCCAAAAAAGTTCAAGGGTTTCACATTGCACTTTTCCTCTGGGCTCCAAACTTCAAATTGACTTCAATTTATTGTGTGTTTCAGGCATGTTTCTCTTGCATAAAATTTAATTTGACATTGAGTGATTAATTGAATTGATTTCATGTGATTTATATTATGGGTTTTGAAATTGAGTTTAGTGGTTTTGGTTGTTACTGGCCGAATTACTTGTCCCATGTTTTGAATTGATTGTTCATGCTTTCAATAAATATTTTTTATGCTTTAAATAGTTGGAATGGGGGACATGGGTTTCCCCATATTGGATGGATTTTGGATTGAAATTGCATGAACCTCAACCCACTTTGACAATATCATTTTTTAATATGGAAAATTGCATGGTTTAACTTTTTTTTGAACTCAATGCACTGCATTAATGGATAAATGGATATAAAAGTGGATTTGGATGGCCTTGGTGGCCATGTTTTGGATTTTAATGGAACTTGGGAGTCCAATTTTGTTGTGTGAAATGGTTTGCCATAAATATTTTATCTTGCAAGCATATTGGTATGACGATACCAAGCGGTGAATGCCTTAATGAATGACTCCTGGATTAATGGTTTGAATTATGTACAAAGTGATTTTAATTTTGGCTTATAGGGGGTTTTGTAGCTCACTGTGAAGGTGTAAGTCCCGAGGGGACGAACACTGGAAACCACATTTGCCAGCGTTGGGGATCTATATGACTGTGTTCTTGACACAAACTTGATATTTATATTTGGAATGACTATTGACCTTGGACTCTTTATTTTTCCATTAGATTTTCCTCAGCTTATGTGGCTACATGCGCTAGTGCCCTTTCAACAGGGGGAATGAACCCATATTTCCCATGGATTCCTTTAGGACGGATCGAGCTATTAGTCCAGGTTAACGACTTACAAACTCTTATGCTCATGACCCTTACCTTATCCTGACATCTTATATATATGTATGAATGTGTACATATGGTTTGGACATGGCATTATTTTATCATTGTCTCTTAGTTATATGTCAGTGTTTATCCTATTGACCATCCTAGGATGCTACATATTTTCATGATGTAGAGTCTGAAGATATTACTATTTCTCCTATGCAGTATTAGATGGATTAGAACATCTGTCGAGTTGCTGTGAAGTGGTGAACCTCCATCCTTCAGAAGGCCTTATCATTTAATTATTATTTCTTTATTGACTCAGTGCTTATGGATTCTCTTTAGTCATAGTTGGGGTATGCCCCGACTTAGTTGTTATTCTAGTTTTAGAGGCCATTATGGATAGATATGGGTTGGTTGGTTACTATTGTTTACTCTTAGTTTTCTTTGAGTTATTTCATTTATCTTCTTATTACTGTTTAATTGGCTTCTGCATTATTATTATTATTAATGTGTTCTTGAGGTTAGGTTAAGGGGGTGGTCTTCGATCCATGTTGCACTTGAGATACCCTTCACGGCCAAGCCCTAATTTGGGTCATGATAATTTTGGTATCTGATCCAGGTTTAAAGTCGTTGGGAATTCATACAACCATGTCGAGTTGAGTCCTTTTTATGGATGTGTAGTACACCACACTTATAAAAAGAATTTTACAAGGAGTTTAGGTATGTTTCCCTTTCTTAACTTATATTTCGGGCTATAGAGGCTAGTAGTATAACACTTCTCTAATTTTTGACTTCCTCATATTTCAGATCATGCCCCCCGAAGATCTGACATATATAGAAACTCTATTGGGAACTCTATCCTACTCGAGAACAAAGTGGAGGGGAATTTCCCTATTCATGGAGTGTAGATCCGATCTAGGTTCCCTACTCCTAATTATACTACTCTACATGGAATTCTACCTATCCCTACTAATAACACCTAAGCTACACCTTCACTCTAAAGATTATGCGTCCGCTATCAAATCTAGTAATCCAATAAAGGTTAGGGTAGAATCCCAAGGAAATACATGGAATCGTGTCTCTTAGTTGTTGTAATCAACGGGCAGAACAAGAAAAGTAAATGGGGTATTTTGAGTATCAATATCGGACAAGTGGCAAATATCAACTTTGGTTGTAATCAGTCGTAAGAGAACACTAGGATTGTGTTCCCCCTTGCTTTTCAACCCCGTAGGCTTATTGTGCTTTATTGAACAAACCTGATACCTTGCATGTAGAATCAGATAAGTTATGTACCATCAACCGTCTTTTGGATGAGCTGACAGATTTCACCTTTTACCTTTTGAGTCTTAAGATATCGCCTTACTAAGCCTTATCTTGATCCCATTTATCTATTACCTTTTGAGTATCTAGTTAGATAAAAGCTAACCATCTTACTTAGATAACACCTAGCAGCGTGGATCGACAACCAAACTTCAAATTACTATTGTAATTATCTTTATCTAGTCACTATTCCTCTTTTTGAGTAAGTAGTAATATTCTAGGCGGGATCCTAACATTTGAAACTGCTAAAGATAACTATTAAAGTGAACATAATACAATGCAAGCATGGGTATCGATTCAGAACAACAATAGCACTTCCCCTACTTCATCAATCTGCCAGAGTTTCCACAACCCTAGCAATAGGTTTTTAGCTTCTTATACTTGTGAAGTAATCAAAACCTTTCATGATTGAAAGCATATGATGAAATCACAATAAGCACAAGTAAAACAAAAAACTTTAACTGAATTAATCAACAAAAATTAATACAAGAGAATACCAAGACCAAAATTAAATCTCGGAACCAAGATATGTTTGTGAGTATAAAGAGTGCGTAATGTAACATCCTGTATAATTTTTGGCTTGATTTAGCTCTTAGTTGCATGCATGGGAAGTTTAGGGCCTGAAAATTTTTCTAAGTGCTGGGAGACTTAGTCATATTTTGAGCCTTTTAACTTCGAAGATTTTTAAAGTGGTCTTCCCGACCCCTAGGCGTTGCTTTTTGAGTTAATTCAAGTTTAGGGTAGTAGTTAGCTGGTCTAGGAGAATTTTTGGATATTTTGGACAAAGATTGGTTCATGTTTGGATTTTGAATTCAAGAACTTCACCGCGATAGTGGCAGATTGTGGTAGTAATAGCGGTGAGCAATTCACCGTGTCACAGTGAATTTTCATCAGTATTCTAGTCACAAATTTAATTGCCTGAGGGACAATGTCGTCTTTTCCTCTCATTCCAATTCATAAATTGATGAATTATATTGTCAGTTAGGGCAATTATTTCCCATTCTCTCCAATTGTACTCTCAAGCAAACCCTTCCCTCTTCCCCAAGAACAAGAATCCCATCCTTTTCCCCAAGTAATCTTGAATTCAAGATTTTCAAGTTCAAGAATCACAAGAAAATAGAAGGATTAGGGTTCCATTCTTCAAGCTAGGAAACGTAACGAATGTGGGATTATTATAAACTCTTTGGGTATAAGTTTTTATTGTTTTATCAAGTTTAAGGGTATATAGTCATGTTTACAAAGAGGGTTTTTGACATTAATTTGAATAACATGTATCATGGACTTGTTTTGATGAAAGTAAATCTTTGTCTTGAACCCTTTTTATAGAATATAACTATAACCATTTATATATATGTGTGTTTTTAGTTTTACAAAGTTTATTGAGAGCATCAATAGTGAACCAATACACTTCACGAAATCCCTATGAAAATCGATAACAAGGACGTGGAAGATAAAAACACATGTGGATTTGAGATGAGGATATGTGGTTTCTAGAATCCTCTTTACTTGATATTTGAAATAAGTGCCTTTGTTGTTTGAATATTGTTTAGGTATTGGTTTGGTTACTTTTAGGCTTGGTCTTGTAAATAATGTTGGATCTTTATTTGTTAATAAATGGGCTATTTTCCTGATTTTAATTAAAAAGAAGATCTTATCCATATAAGAAAAATTTAAAAATAGTTCCTTAAATGAACCTTTTAACATTTTTTATCATCCAAGGTTGCAATATTAAGACTTATGGCCTCCGTAAAGTAATATAAACTCTAGCGGTTATATTAAATTATAAAAAAAATTAACAAGACCATTAAAAAGTTAAATCAAATCTTAAAAAATAGACTCATTTCATTTCTTCTTATTTGATCCCATATTCTTTTTTAGGGGCAAAGGATACAAACTCTGACCAAAATTTTAAAATGTATTCTTATTCAGATTGATTTTTTTAATAATTTATAGTACTTTTCAATAGTTTTTGAATATCTAAATTTGAATTTTAAAAAATAAAATAAATCAAATTTAGCTTTAAAACTTAGTCAAATTGACTCATAGAAAATGAATGAAGCAAATAAAAAGGAATGGAGGAAGTAACATTTAAAACTATATCAAATACAAACAACAAACATATAAAGTAAATATCACATCTAAAAAAATTATGTCTGATTCCAAAAATAGTAGAAACAAAAAAAAATATAATGACCTGACTTGTGGTGATTTGTGTAAAATATTTATTTTTGTGCGATTTGAACATTTTACCCCTCCCCATAGTTGCATTGTGGTATTTTTGCGGTGTGAGAATAATTGGCATGATTCTCAATGCATTTCAATGTGATTTTTATGAGTTTGTAATTTTTGGTGGCTTGAAAAGCCTTATAATTGACTTCAATCAATATTTACTGATTTGTATATCGAATGACAAAATAGACTATGCCAACAAGTTCGAAATCCCGATTTTAGGTTGGTAACATGGTTGGTATGGCTTTATGGCTTTTATATCTCATTTAGACCTTTCATTCAAAAAGTATAAAAATAGGTCTCAGTGGTCAATTCAGTAAAAAAATATTTTTTTCAAAAATTTGATATCACCATTGAGTTTGAAGCATTGAATTTAGTGGGGTAGCATAGTCTTTGTGCTTACTCGGGACTCCGGATGTATCCCAAGGGGTATGCAGAGACTTAGAATTCCAAGTCGCCATAGTTGGTGCAACCGCTAAGGCACTACTTTAGCCGTCACTTGATCGCTTTAGCGACCAACTACCAGCTGGTCAAGGGCGATTTAGCGTCCTTTGTCTGCTTTAGCAAAGGCGCTAAAACTTCCTTAGTCCGTTTTATTGGAATGACACGCTAAGTGGGTATCGCTAGAGTGGCCACTTAACCGCTTTAGCAACATCTGGCACCTGGGTATAAATAATCCTTTTCTCGGTTTTCTTTACCATTTTGGAGACTTGGAGGTTGGGCATCGAGTTTTTGAGCATTTTCTTTCATTTCTAAGCTTGGGTCAGCTCCAAAACTCCGATTTCAACTACTTTTCTTCAATTTTTAAAATTTAAAATCTTGTTTAGATGTGTATCTAAAGTGGAATTTAGGGATTGTTATCTGGAAGGCCTAAATTATCATTTTTTCGACTCAAACCCCAAATTCACTCTATTTTCTCTTTCGTTTTCTCCTATGAATTTCTTTAATCCTGGAAAATATTTTTTGGACTAAAATTCCAAGTTTACCCTTCTTTTATTGAAAACCCATTTTGAGGGGTTCATTTTTGACCCCGACTCAAAAATAGATAATTAGGTATCGTTGATTTTCTTTTGATGTATAGATTCTATATTTGTATATTTTAGTTGATTTCGAGCCTGTTCATGAAGGAAAGGCTCCATGTAGAAGGCTGTCTGGTCTAGTTTTTGATATTCGAGGTAGGTTATGACTTAACTTTCTTTAGACTAGCTTGGGTAGTTAATAATAATATAAAAGCATGCTATGGGTATGGGGTTGCAACATGAAAAATGTGTTTAGGTGATTGATATGCTCAGGTATAGACCTATATGGATAATATTTGGTGGTTTTGAGACATTAATTGCTATGTGTGATTGTGTGGAGTCTTATATGTTGTTGTTGGTTTAGTATTGATAAGTGTATGTTTTGTTACACTTATTTTAGTCGAAAAGCCTAGATTTTAAAAATTATGTGGTATCAATGACATTTTCTTGTATATGCTACTTGATGGTTATGGATTATATTGGATCATGAATGTTTGGTGGATTTGAGTTAATTCTTGGCTCACTTGGTTGGTATATTGCTGGCTCTACTAAAAACAAACTTCTAGGAAAAGAGACACTGCAACAAAAACCCAAGAGGACATCTAGACCCACAAGTAGCCCTACATCCATCAAATTGACATCTATTGTCCCCAATGCATTAGACAGCTATAAAACAAGAGAGTTAACATACCGTGGCACCTTAGGTGCGTAGATCTGACGTCAATCACATTAACAAAAATCATCACAAATGCAAAAATAACAAGATACCTTGGGTTGCCTCCCAATCAGGGCTTGATTTAACGTCGGAGCACGATGTGGGTGCTTTGATTACTCAGACTTCATCAAGGTAGCCAAACGGTTGGCCTCCAATTTTCTTTCCACTTTGAACTTATGAATTGCACCTGTAATTTTTTTTAATTTTCTACTAGGCTCAAGGGGCAGTGGTATAAAAATAACGAAACCAAGCAATAAATGTGGCATGTTGCAATTCTTGGACCTTAAGTGAGGAATATAACTTTTAGATTTTGGCACAACCAATTCAAGAATATAGACATATTTTCCTCCTTTTTACACTCTTATATAGGCTCGGATGGCTCGATAAATATCTTACTATCCAAACATAATATAAAAAAATTATTATAATGAGGTTCACTACGTCCCAACTGATGAATTTCATTATTATTTACACCCTCACATAACTCTAGTGTACTCCTCTTAATAGTGAAAAAATCCATAAAAGTATGATAAATTGTTCAATCCACCAATTATAGCTCCTTAATTTGGATTATAAGCATTTTTTTGGGTCTAAGACAACTTATAACTAAATTGTGGGAAGTTACAAACATCAATCTTTGCATTCAAGTTTCCTTTTTATGTTGTGAATATTCAAACAAAACAAATAAACTTTTTGACTAAACACATGTTTTTCTTTTTCAAGGAGTGTCAACGTTTCTATCAAGCTCTCATTGTGCTCCTACAATATATCTATCACACTCCTGCAATAATGCACTATATCAAAAGGGTAAAGATCAATAATAGAAGTCCTCATCACTCCACTCTTTCTCTTATAAATTTTTCATATCAAGAAGAATTGGCATACACCGGTGTACACCCCATGATAAATAGAAATATCAAACTTGACAACCTCAACAACTTCAATCAATCAATCCATAAACTTATTTCCCCGAATGATGCCAAAATTTTGATATCGCCCAACCTATACCCTCCAAGAAGATATAACGAGGTCGTTGTAAAATTATAGTAACCCAACTAGGTTTAGGTCGATCCCACAAGAAATAGGTCAAACTCGTCTCTCAAACTTGTTGAAATCATCAGTCAATAAGAAAAGTAAATAGGGGAATTTGCAGTAATCAATAAATATAACAAGATTTTGATGCTTTTGGTTGTAAACAATATGAAATGAACACTAGGCTTGTGTTCCCTCTAGATTCTAACTTTGTAGGTTTATCGTGCTTAATATATATCAGATTATTGCATTACTAACCCTAATTTTAGATCCCAAATTAACTATCTCCTCTCGATATTAAGTAAATTAGACTAGGGTTAATAGCCTCGAATCACTGTTGTGATTTTTTCTCAAGCTCTACCTTTCTCTCGAGTTAGTATTGAATACAAGAGGGTTCCTCACATTTGGAACCATAAAGAAAACAATCAAAGCAAAGAAAATCACATACCTGAAGAAACAATGATCTAGGAGGATCACACACCTCCCATACTTTGTTATCCCATAAGGGTACCAACAACCCTTGCTAAGGGAATTAGCCACTCATAGTTGCAAGAAAATCCATGAAATTCAATAAAAAAAGCATAGAATCAATATCACAATAATAGGCGAAGAAAACCCAAAGTCTCAAATTAATTAATCAACCAAAAACAAAGAATACAAGAATCCCAAGATCAAAAGTCAATCTTAGAATAAAAATATATTTGTGAATAGTATGAGTTTGTAAAGTTACATCCAAGTGCATAAACTGCTATCACTTACCTCAGGTAAGCGACCATCATAAGTGGTACGTACCGCAGGTAAGTCACCAATCGTAGGTAGTAAAAACTTTCTGAAACTTTAGTTTCTCTGGACTTTGACCTCCTATACTTGTATCTATGGCATTTTAGGTGGTACCTATGGTCCATAGGTATCCATCATAAGTGACAAAAATTCTTTTCTTTTGCAACTTCTCTAAACTTGAGTTTTCTGACACTTACGCCCCTACCTATGCCAGGTAGGTGGAACCTACGCCCAGTAGGTACCAACGTGGGTAGCCCAAATTTCAGCTTTCAACTTCTTTTCTTCTATTTTGCTACCAAAACCTAGTTTCTTTCAAATAGACACAAAAACACATCATATCTACAAAAATAGGCCTAAGTACTTATATATCTCTTTCTTTTAAGCATTAAAAGTGTCATGGAACCATGACACATCATATATTGATTAGATATTGGTTATTTTTATTTTTGGTTGGTTGTGAGTATTGCATCATCATTCTTATTACATCTTATAATTTATACACCTATTGTTGTTGTATGTTATGTTTGATTTATGTCTTAAGTCATATATCTGATCATGAAACATTGGTACCACCATGGAAAGACTAAAAACACTGGAAACACCAGGAATATTAGAAATACCAGCTTGTGACATCATTGTATACCCTCTTCGAGGGATGAGCTAGAGAGGAGTCATAGATATTGGTATTGGATATTAAATTTTATAGACCTTCTCTGAGGGATGTGACATAGAGGAGTCATAGATATTTGTATTATATTAGTTGTATACTAGTTGATAAACCCCACATGAGTCCTACATTTGTAGCTGAGTTTGGTAGGTGTGGATTGAAAAACCTCTTATGGGTCCTACATCCTAAGCTGAGCTTGTTAGCTATATACAGAGGTTGTTCTATGACCCCGTGCGTGATCATCATAATCATAATCATCCTCATCATCATATTCATTGCATTCTATATGTTATGCTTGTTCTGTGATTCTATTTTTGTTTATGACTTGATATTTATCTATTTGCTCTATCTTCTTATACTTCTATTTGGAATATGTGTATAATTATTCTTCTTCCACCTACCTATTATTTTTATATGTATATATAGTAGAACTATTAGTGGTGACAGTACGGGCTACCATTAGAGATATTTTCTAATTGCCAGTGATGTGCCCATAGTTTGTGTTTATATTCTTTAATTACTACTTTACTCAGTTGGCCTATGATACTTACTTAGTATAAGTTGACTGTACTCATCCCTATTGCACCCTATTAGTCTAGTTCTAGGTATGAGTGCACTGCATATATAGCTTATTCAAGTGATATTTGGAGTCTATTTGAGGTAGCACTTGATCTATGCATTCAGAGTTGGCCACTACCTTTTCTTATCTGGACTATGTCTTATTTTATTCATAGATTAAGTTGGTTTGTTTTTTAATATCCTATGTATATTCTGATTTTGAGTTGTATTAGAGGTTATTAAACTGTGTCACACAATTTTGGGAATTTGTTTGGAATCTTGATTATGTTTCTGCTTTTACTATATATATGTGTGGTTTGACTCCTTTATAGGGTTCTTGCCTTGGGTTTTGGTATTGATTTCTCAATTCATATCAGTTTGGGTGATTAGCTACTTGTCAAGGCTTTCCGTGACAAGTACCATCATAACACTTGGTTTTTTGGTCATGACAAATTGGCATCAAAGCATGTAGGATCATTGGTCTCAACAGTGCAAGAATGGGGTGTCTAATAAAGTGTCACAGATAGATACATAGATGTTTGTATCTATCTTTCAGAGACTATAAGATATCTTTTAGAAACTTCCTTATTTTGTTCTATATTGTATGAATCTTTCATACCTTGTGTTCTAAGTCATATTTCACTCTTTTCTCTACAGATAGTGAGGAATAGATCTAGTAAGGCTAGAGATTTGGATCCATTATCTAAGAAGAGTGCCTAATATTGAGGGCGAGTTACGAGTCGTGGTCAAGGTCGATGTGGAGGACAAGCACGAGGATCTTTCCCATCCAAAGATAGAAATAGAGGACTCCTCCTAAGCCTCGATATGAGTATGTTAGATATATGGGTCCTACTTTGATCCCTCATTATTCTTCTACCTCAGTCTTAGAGGGGTTATTTGTTTTTTATTGACTTGTTTAGAGGTTGCCTTTGAGTTCCTTGGTGTTCCTATAGCTTTGAGTGGTGTTTCTCTTTCTATGAGAGTATCTGAGTATGGTATTTTGAGATCATAAGTTTAATCTTTGTTTGTGATACCTCCCTAGGTTGGATCTCAGCCAGCCATACTCGCTCTGCCTCTTACTCTTTAGTGAGCCACAAATCAGATGGTAGTGTATGAGTCATTATTTTTAGAGTATAGTAGATCAGGAGAGGATGTCTAGGTCTATTCCTTGAGTATCTCAGGGAGGTGATACGAAGATGCACCATCGGGGCGAGTTCAAGCATTTCTATGCGTGTGGTGACATTGGCCATTAGGTCAAAAACTATCCCTGCTATATTTTTAGAGCTACTCCTACATCAGTTGTGAGAGGTAGAGGTTCTACTAGAGGTGCAAGAGGCAGAGGTAGTGGTGACCACGTTGGTGGTTGTAGGGCTACTAAGCCAGGTAGTAGACGTGGGTATTTCTATGCTATACCTGCCAGGACAGAGATAGATGCCCTTGATATTATTATCATGGCTATCGTCCCTATTTATTTTAGATCTGCATCTGTGTTATTTGATCTAGGAATTGACTTTCTCCTATATGTCTGTATATTTTGATTTAGGTTTTGATTCTGCTTGTGAGCCCCTTACTGTACTTATTCATGTATCTACCCCTGTAAAAGATTTTTTAGTAGTGGATCTGGTTTACCTATCTTGTGTTGTGACTTTTGCTGGGCATGAGACTTGCATATATTTGCTTATCTTAAATATGGTTGACTTCGACGTCATATTAGATATGGACTAGATATCTTCCTATTATGCTATCCTATATTGTTATGCTAAGACTGTGACCTTAGCTTCACTGTGTGTGTTGAGGATAGCTTGGAAGGGTGTGCTTCATCTGGGTCCTAAAAGAGTTATATCTTTTTTTTTCAGGTTTGTTGCATATTTGGGGGTGTTTGTCCCTTTTAGCACATATTCATAATACTAGTGTTGCTTTACCTCTTTCTTTAAATTTTGTTTGTATTGTCTATGTGTTCATTGATATTTTCCTTATGGATTTTCCTAGTATTTCTTATAATCATGATATTTACTTTGCCATTGATGTTGAGCTGGGCCCAAACCCATTTTTGTTCCTCTTTATAAGATAGCCCCAACCGATTTGAAGAAATTGAAGGATCAGTTGCTGGAGTGTTTGGATAATGAATTTATCTGACCTAGTGTATCACCTTGGGGTAAGACTATCTTGTTTGTGATGAAAACTGATAGGTCTATGCATATGTATTTTGATTATTGGCTATTGAGCAAGGTGATGGTTAAAAATAAGTATCCTTTTTCTCGTATAGATAATTTGCTTGATCATCTTTAGGGTACTTTGGTGTTTTCAAAGATTGATTTGACATATGCACCAGTTGAGGATTAGAACTTTGGGTATCCCAAAGGCAACTTTTCAGACTTAGTACAGTCCTTTTGAATTCTTGGTCATGTCCTTTGGGTTGAGCAATGCCCCAACCTTATTCATGGAGTTGATGAATCAAATATTTCAGTGATATCTTAATTCTTTTGTCATTGTACTTATATATGACATCTTGGTTTATTCTAGGATTGAAGACAATCATGACGATCATTTGCAGGTTGTACTTCAAAGACTAAGGGATGAGAAATTGTATTCTAAGTTCTCCAAGTGTGAGTTTTGTTTGGATTCTGTCTCTTTCTTGGGTCATGTGGTGACCAAGAATGGTATTATTATATTTTCGGCTAAGATTACAATGGTTCATTATTAGGCTAGGCTTGCATCTCCTATTGAGATTCAAAGTTTTATTGGTTTAGCGGGCTACTATCAGGGTTTTATTAAGGGTTTTTCATCTATTGCAACTCCATTGACCAAGTTGACTCAAACAAAGATTTCCTTTCAGTGGTCCGATGCTTATGAGGCAAGCTTTTATAAGCATAAGGATTTATTAACTTCAACTCCTTTCTTGACCCTGTCCAAGGAAGGCATGGGTTTACTATTTTCATTGATGCTTCTGGTATTAGGTTAGGTGCTTTGTTGACATAAGAATAAATGGTGATTTCTTATAATACTCATCAATTAAAGCCCCATGAGAGGAATTTCCCTACTCATGATTTTGAGTTATGGATAATTGTTTTTGCTTTAAAGTTGTGAAGGCACTACTTGTTTGGAGTATGTTGTGAGATTTTCTCAGATCATCGTAGACTTCAGTACTTCTTCACACAATGAGATCTTAAAATAAGGCAACACCATTGTCCTGAGTTGCTTAAGGATTATGGCTTGACGATTCTCTACCATCTGGGAAAGGCTAACGTGGTTGCAGATGCCTTGAGTAGGAAGTCGACTAATATGGGTAGCTTAGCACATCCTTTGACTAAGGAGTGACACTTGTCCTTGGCGGTTCTTCGCTAACCAAATGGTTAGGCTTGATATTTCTACAATTGGATGTGTTTTGGCATTCGTGGAGGCTAGGTCTTTTTTGATGGAGTAGATATAGGCTTATTAGTTTGATAATGTTGGGTTGAGAGCGATTCAGGATAAGGTGTTGCATGGTGAGGATAAGGAAGCCTCTCTTGATCTAGATGACATTGTTAGGATTGGAGGCTGAGTTTATGTGTCGAGAGTGGGTGATTAGATTAGATTAATTTTAGAGAAGGCTTATTGTTCCACGTATTCCATCCATTTGGGAGTGATTAAGATGTACTATGATTTGTGTGAAGAAGGATGTAGTGAATTTTATAGCTCGTTGCCTATATTTCCAGTAGGTGAATGTCAAACATTTGAGGCCTTGTTATTTTCTTCAGAGATTACCCATTCTAGAGTGAAAATAGGTATGGATTACTATGGATTTTGTGATCAGATTTCCTCGTACTTCTCATGGTTCCAATAGTGTTTTGGTCATCATAGATCGATTGACTAAATTTTCTCATTTCATTCTAATTCAGGTTTCTCTCAGTGCTGAGAGGTTGGCCCTTATCTATATTCGAGAAATAGTTCATATTCATGGTGTGTCGATGCCTATCATTTTAGATTAAGGTTTAGTGTTCACATCCCACTTTTGAAAGTCTTTTCAGGAAGATTTGGGTACCTGAGTTGGTGTAGACTATTCAAGTTTTGTAGGATATGCTCCGCACTTGTGTCATTGAGTTTTTCTTTGTGTGTCACCCATGAAGGGTGTGATAAGGTTTGGGAAGAGGGTCAAGCTTATCCCTAGGTTTATTGGGCTATTAGAGATTCTTCAAATTATTGACGATGTAACTTAAGAGTTGGCCTTGCCCTTAGATTTATTAGTTGTACATCCATTTTTTCATGTTTCCATGCTTCCATATTACATTTTGGATGAGTCTCATTCATTCATCGGGATTCACTCTAGTTGGATGAGTGGTTGTCTTTTGTTGAGGATCTTATCTCTATTCTAGGCAGGGACGTTAGACGGTTGCATTCTAGAGTTATTCCTTTGGTTAAGGTCCAGTACAGGCCTATATATGAGTCTACGTGGGAGGTCGAGTTTGATATGTGTCATAGTTATTCCTAACTTTTTGTTGACTCAGGTATTTATATTGCCCTTAGTTTGAGAAAGAACTAGATTCTTAGTGGCTGTCTATGTAATGACCCGACTATTGGTAATTTGTATGAACTATTTGTTTTTATGAAATTTGACCATTTTACCCTTCCCCATAGTTGCATTATTGTATTTTTGGGGTGTATGATGATTTACATGATTCCCAATGTATTTCGATGTGACTTGTGCGAGTTAGTGGTTTTTGGTTGGTTGAAAGCCTTATAATTGACTGTGGTTATTATTTATTGATCTATGCATCGAATGGCAAAACAGATAGCACAAGAGATTCGTAACATCAATTTTATGTTGGTAACATTGTTGGTGTGACTTTACGACATTTGTATCTCATTTTGACTCTTCGCCTGAAAGTTTGAAAATCGGTCTCGAGTGTCAATTCTTTGAAAACAATATTTTTTTTGGAAATTTGATATCAGCATTAAGTTTGAAACGTCAAATTTAGTAGGGTAGCATAATTTATTTGCATACTCGAGACTCCAAATGAATCCCGAGGGATCCACGAAGACTTGGAATTCTAAGTCTTCAAAGTTGGTGCACCATTCAGCTAGTGCAGCTGCTAAAGTACCACTTTCGCTGCTTTAGGGGGGCGCACTAAAGCACCATTATTCACTTTAGCGGCCGACTACTAGTTAGCAAGGGCACTTTAGCAGTCCTTGGCCGATTTAGCGAAAGGAACTAAAATGGACTTTTTTTGCTTTAGCATACTGACATTCTAAGAGGGTAACATTAAAGCGGTACTTGACTTCTTTAGCAGTGACCGCTAATGTAGCCACTTGACCGTGGCACCAGACACCTAGATATAAATAATCCTTTTCTCAATTTTCATTACTATTTTCGAGACTCTGAGCTTGGGGATCGAGTTTTTGAGCATTTTCTTCAATTTCTAAGCTTGGGTAAGCTCCAAAACTCCTATTTCAACCACTTTTCTTTGATTCTTTCATTTAAAATCTTGTTGAAACACAGATATAAAGATGAAGTTTGGGAATTGTGGTCCAAAAGGCCCAAATTATCATTTCTTTGACTCAAACACCAAATTTACTCTGTTTCACTTGGATTTTCTCCTATAAGTTCCTTTAATCTTTGGAATTATGTTTCTGGACTAAAATTCCAGTTTTACCCTTCTTTTTTAAAAACCCATTTCTGGGGGTGCATTTTTTATCCTAACTGAAAAGTAGGGAATATAGATATCATTGGTTTTCTTTTGATGCATAGATTATATGTTTGTATGTTTTAGTTGATTTCGCATCCGTTTGTGAAGGTAAGGCTACATTTAGAATGCTGTCTGTTTTGATTTTTCACATTCAAGGTAGGTTATGGATTAACTTTCTTCAGACTGAGTTGGATAGTTAATAATTATGTAAAAGTATGCTATGGGCATGGAGTTGTATCATGGAAAATGTGTTTAGGTAATTCATGTGCTTGTGTGGTGGCCTATGTGGATAATATTTGGTGGTTTGAGACATTAATTGCTCTGTGTGACCATGTGGAGTCTTATATGTTATTATTGTCCTGGTATTGATATATATATGTTTCATTACACTCTTTTTAGTGGGAAAAAGTCTAGTTTTGGAAATTATGTTGTATCAATGACATTTTCTTGCATGTTCTACTTGATGGTTATGGATTATATTAGATTATGAATGTTTGGTGGATTTGAGTGGATTCTTGGCTCACATGGTTGGTATACTGATCAGATATTGGTTATTATTGGTTTTGTTTTGTTGTGAGCATTGCATCATCATTCTCATTGCAGCTTATACTACATTTACCTACTGTTATTTATTATATGTTGTTCTTGATTTGTGTCTTATGTCATATATGTAATCATAAAATATTGGTACTATCATGAACACTGGGAACATTGAAAACTCCAGCTTGTGACATCATTATAGACCCTTTCCAAAGGTTGTGCCTTAGAGGGGTCATGGATATTGGTATTGGTTACTAGATTTTGTAGACCTTCTCTGAGGGATATGTCGGAGAGTAGTCATCTATATTGGTATTGGATATTGATTGTATACGGGTTGATGAACACCCCATGAGTCATATATTTGTAGTTGGGTCCGATAGGTTTGGGTTGACAAACCTCTTGTATCCTATGTCTATAGCTGAGCTCGATAGGTGTATACGGAGGTTGTGTGACGACCTCGTCCATCATCATCTTCATTGCATACAATATGTTGTGCTCGTTCTGTGATTGTACTTTTGTTTGTGACTTGATAGCTGGCCATTTTCTCTATCTTTCTTTACTTATATTTGGAGTATGTGTGTACTTGTTCTTTTTTCCCCTACCCGTTGTTGTTATATGTGTATATAGTAGAACTGTTAGTGGAGATGGTGTAGGCTACCGTTTAGGACATTTTCTAATTGCTAGTGACGTGCCCAAAGTTTGTGTTTATATTCTTTATTTTCAACTATAATAAGTCGACCTATGATATCTACTAAGTACAAGTGGACTATACTCATCCCTACTATGCCCTTTCGTGGAGATACAGGTAGGAGTACACCGCCCGAATAGCTGATTCAAGCTTTATTTATAATCTATTCAAGGTAGCGGTTGATCTATGCATCAGGAGTTGGCCACTACCTTTTCTTATCTAGACTGCATAGACAGAGGTGGTTCATTTTTGGATATCCTATGTTATGATGACTTCGAATTGTTTTAGATGTTCTTATACCGTGACACTAGATTTTGGGATTTCGTTTGGTATCATGATTATGTTTTCGCTTTTACTATATATGTGTGGTTCGACTCCATTCTAGGGGTCTTTCCTTAGATTTTGGTATTGATTTCTTATTTCATATCAGTTTGGGTGATTGACATACTTGTCAAGGCTTGTTGCGACAGGTGCCATCATGACCCTTGGTTTTTGGATCACAACAAAAGTAAACCTCCATATGTGCGTTATAGCTGAAACACCCAATTTCCTATAATTTTCATTAAATATAAGGATTATGAGTGGAAAAATATTTGCTTTTAACAAACTTAAAGACTAAATGAAATATTTTACTCATAAACTAATAAATGTTTGATATATGCTCTATAATTCTCCATAATTTTCCTCTACTATAATTTATTAAAGAAAATAACTAGCAATGTTTTAGTTCATAATAAACATAGAGTCAAATCAAGTCTACAACTACTTTCAAACTATAACTGACATTATATCCTCGCCGAAATGAACTATTCAGCTAAAGCTTTGCCATTTCTCATCGGTTCTGCTCATTCTTGGTCCATAAATAACAATTGAGAATGACTCAATGCTTTATTGCCCACTTGTAAGCAATACAAATCCAAACACACTTATTTTAACACATGTACTTTTTCTAGTTCATTATTTTAGAGTTTTCTACCCTTTAATCTCTTTGAATACCCCGAATTTATTATTATCTAGAAGAATTTTACACTAGGAAGTGATTTCTAATAGCCTAGAATCAATAATAAGAAACAAACCATTTCCCACCAATTTGCCACCAATCCATCAAACCTATGTCTAAACCTTAATTTTTAGCCATGATCATGATTCTTACAATTCTAAAGATTATAGAAAGTAATTACAAGTTAAAACGGTGAAAAATCCTTACCTTATCCCTAAAAATGAAGAAAAATGCCTTTTCCTTGTCTTAGGTCGAACTAAACTTTTAAAAATAAAAATGCTAACTCTAGGATTAACTTGTACAAATTTACCTAATCATTACTGCACTAATAGATTTATCACTACAACAATGTTGCTTCAGTTGAAATCCTTTTGCTACAGCGCGACTTAGGCCAAATGAACCTCCATCGTGGCCATTCTTAGCTCGTCGTGGTAAATCCACTATAGTGGAAAATCTACTATTGTAGTGGTGCTTAAAAGTAACTCGGGTGTTCATAACCCACCATCTCTAAAGAATGCAACTACTTATAATAATGTCTACTATATGAATAAGACTTAAAATTTCATAAAAAATAACTCCCAAAACCAAGAATTTGATAAATATAATAAGGGTTCACAATTATCACACAATAATTACATTAAATTTTTGAACGGGACACATATTCATGGGTTATTCTTGATAAGAACCTAAAATACAGTAGAACTCCAATTTTTTGAAACCCTAACTCTATGATTTTAATTAAGGAAATTGAGTTCACTTGGGGAATCAATGGGTGAAAGGAAACCATAGATGAAATTCCACATACCTGAAGGCAAAACCCTTAGTGAAATCTTAAGATTTGGAGCTTGAAGCTGAGGAACCCTAACTCTTGCCTTTAGGGAAACTAATTGCCTCTTTCTCTTGTATTTGCTAAGATTCAAATAAATTTTTATTTAATGGTGAATTTAGGGAGTTCAAGGAACATTAATCATCTTTAAAATAGCTAAAACGATGCAGTTTTGGTGTTTAAAGAGTGGGAAAAGACCAAACAACCCCTAAGAAAACTAAAAG
Organism: Capsicum pubescens; assembly: GCA_030864215.1. Classification (NCBI taxonomy): domain Eukaryota; kingdom Viridiplantae; phylum Streptophyta; class Magnoliopsida; order Solanales; family Solanaceae; genus Capsicum; species Capsicum pubescens. The sequence continues at coordinate 202,362,230 of CM061546.1, read as the reverse complement.
ACACTGCAAAAAAAATTTCCATTTGATGACATGGTTGATGGCCCATCAACCCGTTGATGGCTCGTCAATCATATCATTACTTTTGTGCTATTTTTTGATCTTACTATTTAAGGTTGATGACTTTAGCTGATGGTTCATAAACTTGTTGATGGCTTGCCATTTCAGTTCGTTAGTCTTTGACAGACAAACAACCCTTAGGTAAAATAAGTGTAACATTCTACTCAGGAACTGGATTAACAAATAGTTGGAAGTATTGGAAATAAGACTCAAAGGCCTTTCATCTTTTGGGTCTTAAGGTACAAAAATATTTTTATTCTAGGAGTTACACTCATTTTAAGTTGACTATAGAAAGACCCTACACAAGAATTCAATTGGTAAGGAAACTTTCAACTTGGCCATGAGCTTGAAACTATTTATGGACATAATTCATTTCTAAATCAGTTCACATACTAATAAATAACTATGTTAGATTCTAAATATACTCCGATTATAATTATAATCTTCTTGGTTTTTTAGTATTACACACTTTTGGCAAGTAAATAATGGGTCCTTTTGGCCATCGATGACATTTTGAGTAAGACTGTCCTTACAATCGCGTGTAGATGCATTTGTTTTATATGGCAACCTTATCAAATATCAATAATGAATTTAACATATGATCTTGGGTAATTTTGAAACATCTATTGTATAGTCACATTTTAAAGATATCAATCAGGTTATCAATTTTCATGTGATCTTGCTTATCATTTGATATTGGATATGAGATGATTTGTGATGTCTTTTATGTTTCCATATTTTTGGAAACCATACACTTTATCAATCTTTAATAAGATATGGCTTATAGAATTCCCCAAATCTCCAGTATTTGATTAATCCTCCACATCATCCAACCTTGGATATAATGTGGCCTACAAATGTACCTCAAATTGTCCATTGCTCAAAAACCCTATGCATAATCAATCTTGGATACAATGTAGCTTATAGAAAAAACTTATACTAATAATTTTTGTTATCTTGTACATTATTCGATAAGGATATAATAATTTTTTATAGAGTAACTTTATACTATAACTTTTGTCAATCTTGCGCACTCTAGGGTTAGGATGTTGTAACATCTTATGAATAACCTTTGAATATCAACCATTAGGTAACATTGCAAACAATTCTATCTCAAATGTTGTGGCTTGCAAATGGCCTTGTAATTATCAACTTTAGGATAACTAGTTTATTATCTGTCTTCATATATAGACTTTGAGACATCCCTTGGACCATACTTCTTCAGCTTTGGTATGTTGATTATTTTAGTATTGATACATATCTATCCATGCAATACTTTGCAATCTGCTCATGGTCAATAGATATATGGAATGCTTACATATCCTCAATGATAGATTATATCATCCTTATGTGGCCAATAGATATATATGCTCCAAAGCATCTTTTGATGCATGTCTTCATTGTGATGAGCAAATACGGAGACCTCTTTAGATGTCATAATTACTCTCTAAACAATGGTATGTAATGGAACTCTAGAAAATGACATGTAATGTCCCTTTTGCCATGACCCTCTCAGCAATAATATGCAAGGCCTCTTTTGGCATGGCCTTCTTGGTAATTATACGCAATGACACTCTTCGTAATAATATGCAATGTCCCTTTCGAAAAAAATATTTAATATCCATATTAGCATGGCATTCTTAGAAATAATACATAATGGACCTCTTGGTATGACACTCTATGCATGGACCTCTCGACAATGATGTGCAATGACCCTCTTGACATATCCCTCTTAATATGGTAACAAATGTCCCTTTCAATGTGTCCCCCTCGACAATGATATATAATGGCCATCTTTGAATGGCCTATTAACATGGACCTCTTGGCATGGCCCTCTCAGCAATGATATCTAATGGACCTCTCAGCAGTTTGAAGAGAATCTTAACTAGATCGATTTACTTGTGTGTTAGCTTCTTAGTGTATACCTACATTCCGGGTCAATAATTAGAATTAAAGTTGTCAGTTTGATAATAACTATAGTTAAACATTAAGAATGTTATTCCCATAAGGATGAATTATTATTAGAAATGATAATAGGACCATTAGAAAGTGTTTTGGAATTTTTGGAATGAGTTGTGGGGCTTAACACAACTCTAAAATAGTAAAGTTCTATGTCTAGGTTGTATCACAGTGGCAAGGCATAACCCAAATGGAAAAACCAATGGCCTGGAGTGATAGAAAAGTGCCACGCCAGTTGGTTTCTGCGATAAGGGCATGCCATGCCAAAGGCTTAGCGCGATAAGGGTGTACCATGCCACTAGCTTAGAGTGATAAGGTTGTGCTACACTAGTGGTCATAGTGATGCAAAAATCCTATTTTCCCTTCTGTTTTTGAGGGTAAACTGGTTATTTACGTCCTCAATGATTATAAACTAATACTAGAGAGTTTTCCCCATATTATTATACAAATTCATTGTTCTCTATTCTCCCAAGCTCTTAAGAACTTAAAAGGAAAGGGTTTATCCCCAAATTCTATCTCAAGGACTCTAAACTCAAACGTTCCTCAAATAAATCAATAAGTTCAGGTGTGTGGGGTCGGAACAAGGGTTTTCTTTCATCCTTGTTCCCAAGAACTTTGTTTTATAATTGATTTTATGGATTTGCTTAATAGAGTTCATACTTACTTTACATGATTTTGAAACTATGATACTCCCTTATAAATTAAATTGCATTTATTATGAAATTTTATGGTTTACTCATGTTTTTACTCATACGATTGATATGATGAAGTGAATTTTATTTTTTGTTCACATTAAATACCATAAGTTAGTAAATGTATGTGATTGTAGCATGATTTACTCAATTTACATGAAATTCAGACTTACAATTTAAGATTCAAGATGAAATTCACATATGTATTTATTGATACAAAATTTAAACATAAGTATATTGTGGTTTTTAAACTTATCAGATCATATACTTATATTTGGGGAATTTTATGAGCAATAGTATGATTTTTGTAGTAGTTTCTAGCATCGAGGGGCAAGGGTATCCTTTTCCTAAAAATTTTGTGAGATTATAGGTGTTGTAGTTAGCTTGACTAAGTGGGTTCATACAGGTGATCACATATATATACCTTTATACTTTAGAAAGGTATATTAGGTTCTCTTGTGTAATGACCTTTAGGTCATTTCTGTGATTTACATGCATTTCTAATTTGTAAAGCCTTCCCCAAAAGACTATAGGTTATTTATGACTTTTCAAAACTATCAGTATTGTTATCGGGTAGTTTATTTTGGGTTTAAGGCTCATTTTCCTATTTTGGAGCTTTCAATATTAAGAAATTTTGTCTCAGATCAAAACTCATCGAATATGACCTTGGATGAGAATTCCCATGACACCATCAACTCTGGAATATTGATTTTAGGATAGGTGACCCTTATTTCAGGTCATGAGGTATCTAGACTCATTTTGGGCTATTAGAAAAATTATAGAAAAATAAAACTATAGCATGGGCCCCACATTAAGTCAAAATAATCTCTGATGGAAGTTTTGATGGTTCATTGCATAAAAAATATTGAACTTCTTATGGTAGCATAGTTTATTTATGCGCATAGGCTTCCAAACAAATCTCGATCAGATAGTCAGAGCCTATTTGGGACTTAGAAAATCAGATTTAGTAGCCTTGGCCATTTTTCCAAGGGACGCTTAAGAATTCAATATCCATTTTAGCGAACGTCACTTTAGCGGCCTATGCATTGCTTTAGTGGTATCCATGCCTTACAACTTTATCAGTGGAGGACCCACTTTAGCGGTAGCCACTTAAGAGACTGGGTGACTTAAGTAGCACCTGAATATTATTATAATCATCTTTTTCATCTAATTTTCCATCATTTTCTCCTATTTTCCCACCTATTTGGGATCTTGAAGAGATAAAGAGTAGGGAATCATCAATTGAAGCTAAGGTAAGTTAGCTAACACTCCTTGGTCATTTCCTATTATTTTTCCATCAATTTCCATCCTATTTCATTTTAAATTCTTACAAATTAGTGTTTAAATCTATAGACCTCAGGGGCAGATTGAGACCTCAATTTATGCACCAATTGTAATCAACTTTTGAGAATACATACCTTGTCCTTCGAGGGATCTCGTGGTGGATTCAATTTTGGATTTCGTTTGTGGCCCTCGCAAGACCATTCTTGACCTTAATTCCAATTCAACCCTTTATATAGACATATGGATCTTGTATTACTCCTAATGATGTGTTGATTATAATTTTGATTGTGTGATAAAATCTTAGGTATCGTGGAGTAAAACCGGATGATTTGTGAATAATTTAAGGACTTGTGGTTTGGCATCGAGGTTGGATTCTATCTATTCATCTGCAAGAGATAGTGTATGACATATATATATATATTTCATGTTAGTTAAGGATGTTATGATATGACTATGGGTAGAACACCATGAATTAGCCTAATTTAGGAGTTACGTGATAGAATGGTGAATTGACCGTTAAGATGAAATAATTTTAATACCAATAGGATCATATTACTCTCGATTACTATCATGTTAAACATAGTTGAGGCTAAGGACCCTTTAGTATAGGGTTTACTACTTGATTTAGTGGATTGTCATATTTTCTAATATTATAATATTGATATTATGCTAGTTATATACTATTAGGCCCGAGGTTGTGCTTATGATGACAGTTGGACTCCAGGTGAGTACTTTGTATTTAAGAAGAATGCGATTTTAGTCTATGGACGCTTAGATTCTTATGACTATATTTTTTGGATATGAGTGATGTCATGTATAGGTTATGTTACATTCACTTCCACATAGTTGTACTATTCTAACTAAAAATCTTGGTTCTATTACTATTTTTCTAAAATGGGATTTTTTCCCACCGTTTACTTTTAAAATGAATTCTTTCATAGTGGAAATCTTACCACCTTAATGGATGACTTATGACCTTTTACAACTAAAAATGATGTTTTAGAAATCTTTCTGAGATATATTTTGGTCCGTGGTTTTACCACTACTATTTACTAGTTGTGAGAGATTTTGATCCTTTTTACTGCACTATGATGATTTAGCTCCCATTTTGACCACGAGCAATAGATTTATAGATATACACTTTTTTAGCCATGGTTAGATTCTATGCATTTATTATATATACATCTCTACTATACTAGATGACGTAGATTGATGATGATGATGATTATTGGAAATCCTAGATTGGGACTAGGTTAAAGTATAGGGTACTCTCGAATCCCCTAGGTGCCCCTTTATCTGTGAGCTATCATGCCGGAGAAGAGAAGTGGACGTAGGTCCTTCTTTGCAAGTTATTGAGTAGGAGAAGGTGTATACAATGATTACATTATGGAACATGATCGGTTATGGTATTATAGATTTATTTTCATTCATTCATACTTGTGCATTTCCTATCACCAGTATGTTGCTTGGTCTATATATCTATTAGCCTCATGGGGGCTGAATAGGTATAGGTTATATGTTCTACTTGTTGTATGTTGTGTGCTTCTTGATCCTTCTTGTTTATAAGGCCCATATAAAGTATTGTATGTCTGGACTAGTTGGTTACCAAATTGTTATTATTATGGTTAGTTTGTGGCAGGATGATTATGGACTGATACAGAGGTTAGAGGTATAATTCTAATTCCTTTATTTTTACGATTATTATGTTATGGATAATTATCTCATGGTTAGACATTGTGACTATAGGCCAACATCATGCTAGTATTAGCTTTTCTACTTGGTTAGTATTAGATTTCCTACTTTGTTCCTTAAGATTTGGAGTTAGTGATCGGTTATTCCTTCCCATGAAGAGTGTGATGAGGTTTGCAAGAAACGGCAAGCTCAGTCCCAGATATATTGAACACTTTGAGATTCTTCGCATAGTTGGTGAAGTAGATTATGAGTTAGCCTTACCCCTAGATTTTATTATTGTCCATCCTATTTTCTATGTTTAAATGTTATGATGGTACATTCCTAATCCATCTCATGTGGTTAGATGGGATTCAGTCCAGTTGGATGAGTGGTTGACCTTCGTAGAGGAGCTTGTGCTTATTTTTCCTAGTGATGTTAGACGGTTGTGCACTATGGAGATTACTATAGTTAAGGTTCACTGAGGAACCATCTTCAGAGATTGAGAGCGAGATGCAGACCCATTAATCTCACCTATTCGAGGCTTCAGGTTCATCCTAATCCTTGACTTTGCAGATGAAAGTCCTTTTAGTAGTGGATTTGTAATGACCCTTCAGGTAATTTTTTCATATTTCAACTTATTTTCATCGTTAGAGCTTTTCTACTGATGCCCCGGGTTATGTATAACTTGATAGGACTGACAGTTTGATTATAATGCCGTATATTTCATTTTTAGAGCTAATTCCCTATTTTGAAGTCTTTGCTGGTTTAAATTTTCTACCAAACAAAAATTTAGTCAAATGACCTCATATGCAAAACCTGACTGTTCTAATAGTTCCAAAACATTGATTTTAGGCTAGGTGGACCTTTGGTTTAGGTCTCGAAGAACCCGGGCTCATTTCGAACTATGAGTTTGAAAGTTAAGAAAATGGAATATAGGTGTGGGACCTACTATTCATTTAAATGACCTTGGATGGAAATATTAACTGTTCCATCAAGTTTAGAATGTTGAATTCGGTAGGGTATCATTGTCTGCATATACGAGATTCTAGTTGAATCTCAAGGGATTGGCAAAACTAGGAAATCTTAATGTATCAGCAGGTGATGATACACCCGCGATCGCCAAGCATGGGCTGTGATCATAATATGGAAGCCATCCCATGAGTATCAAAATTGCGATACTTATGTCGCGTATACGAGAACCTTACCAGACAGTAAATGGTGCAATCACAAGGGTCAGGTCTCGATAGCGACTCCCGAGCACTTGGGAAGGGTATAAATACCTTATTTCTTCTTGATTTTGCCTATTTTCACTTCCATTGTCATGAGCTTAAACCCTAAGAAGTGGAATAGCTTAGGAATAGAATTATGGGTGCTTTTGAAAGCTTAAGTAAAAATCAATTACGCATTTTCCTACAAATTTGAGGTAAGATTCCTCCATTTCCATAGTTGATTTTCTCTTTTCTTCTCAAAAATCTCTAATACTTGATGGATTGATTTTAACATTGATGTAGTCCAAATTTCACCCATTTTTACGATAATTACTCCTTGAGCATAAGGGATGTTGGGTTGGATTTAGAAACATGATTTATGTAAATGGAACCCACATAGAAATATTGAGTAATTTTGGACCCGAAACACAAGTACAATATGGGTATGTTTATCCTCGTTTTGATGAGTAGATTGTAGTTTTGAGGTGTGGCACTTTGTGAAAGCTTCTCGAAAGGGAAAATCGATAATTTAGCATATTCTTTGATATTTCTTCAACATCTAGGTAGGCTAGGTTTTACCCTCTTTAAAGATTCAGCTAATTCATTATATGTTTATGATATTATATTAGATTTTGGATCAGTGTTAGATGTTGATGGTGTGATTGAAAATAGGTGGGTTAGTTGGACCATTTAGGCTATTTGAAAATCATAACTTAGGCATGATTGATATAGTTGTACTTTTTTTAAGTAAGATTTCTATCTTAGGATTGATTGTGTCTTTGTTACATTCTAAAAGTTGATTTAGACACCTTATCCTAGTCTAGAGTAGAAACTAGCCTAAAGATGTATTTCGGGGATTTAGAAGTGGTCCATTTGACCTACCTTAGGCCAAGATTTATGTTAGTCATGGAAAACCTTTATATGCTTTTTATGCATCTTGCTATGCTTACTAAGGTATTATCAATGAGATTTGGCACTCGATGGTTGCGATGGGTTTATATTGGAAGTTGTTGCTTATTGAGTATATATATGTATATATCTACAAGTCCAAGTCTGAATATTAATTACTATATTGATGATATAATTACCAATTCAAGTTTGAATATTGATTACTATACTGATGATATTTATACCGGTGTGATTCTGAATATTGATTACTATATCGATGATATAATTATTTGTTTGAGTCTAGATATTAATTATTAGACTGATGATATTTATATCGGTTCGAGTACGAATATTGATGATATAATTACCAGTTTGAGTTCAACTATTGATTATGGTATTGGGGATATAGATACCGATTTTAGTCTAGTGATGGAAGGTGTTCATAGTGTTACATGGCATAGGTAGGTTCCTAATGATAGCATGAAGGTTTGTAAGTTATGGTGGTTTGGTTTCATTATCTTTATCATACCCTCTAGGCTTATGTGCGCATGTGTTGGGTTATTCACGTTTTTTACTTATTGGCTTATGGGGACAATCTTGTAGATATAATCGCATGTTTCCTTATGTTATTGTTCTGGTTTATTTACTTAACTGTATGCTCAAGTTTTCCCTTCTCTTAACTTAGTTAAGTTATCTTGCATTTTATCGTATCTATATCATGATTCAGCTGAGTCGGTCGATGATTCCTATTGAGTGCCCTTGGTTTTGGTACTCATACTATACTTTTGTACCTTTTTTGTGCAGATTCAAGTACCAAATGTCGTCGTTGATTAAAGGATCATGCTGTGTTGGATTTCAGAGATACGGTGAGCTCTTGGAGTTGGAGTCTCCCCTATCCTTCTATTTTATCTATGTCTATTTTTTTGTTTCATGAAAGATTGTATGGACTATTTTAGGACTTATGGTATATTTGTAGTAACTCTTGTACTACTCTACCAGGCAATGGATTGATTATCTATGTGTTGACTATCTATTGTCTATCTTTATTGCGTTACTTAATTATAAGTTCCTATTATTGAAGTTTGCCGTTGTTTTGGGCATTTTCCACCAAGGTAACTCATTGCATTTAGCTTTGGGTTACTATTAGGCTTACTTACTGGAGAGATAAAGTAAGTGTCATCATGGATCATAAATCAAGTTCCGACAGCATGTATGGATTGTAGATTTGAGGTGAGCTCCTGGCATTCAGAGTCTTAGTATTCTCCCCCTTATGGATTAGACTAATCTCTATGTTGTATTTAGAGATGGGTTCTACCTGTATATTCATTTAGTACTTTATTTTGTATTCTAACTATATCAGAAACTCTTGCACCGACTTCACTAATTTTTGGAACATATATATGATCTTAGGGTGCCCAATGTTTTTTGATAATTGATCTTAGGTCAAGCTATCATCAGTAGAAGGTCAAAAATTGTGACAATCCAAAGATTGCTTTTAGAAATCGATATGGTCACCTAGAATTTGTGGTTATGTCTTTTGGACTAACAAATTCTCCTGCATCTTTTATAGACTTAATGAACAGGGTTTTCAAGTAATATTTAGACATATTCATCATTTTCTTCGTTGATTACACATTTTTCTATTCTCAGAGTAAGAAAGAGGATGTAGACTATTGAAGAACAGTGTTATAGAACCTCAAGGATCATTAGTTGTTTGCAAAATTTAGTAAGTGTGAGTTTTTGTTTGAGTTCGCTACCTTTTTGGGAAATGTGATATGGGGTGTAGGTATTCATAGAGACCCTCAGAAAATGGATATGATGAAAGTTGTCTTAGTACCATTACTCCATACAATATTAGGAGCTTTTTGGGTTTAGTCAGATATTACAAGAGACTTATGGAGGGTTTTCCTCAATAGATGCACCATTGACAAAGTTGTCACAGAAGAAGGTGAAGTTCCAATGGTCAGATAGGTGTAACAAAATTTTTCAAGAATTGAAGGATAAATTGACTCAACACCGGTATTAGCTTTGATGGATAGGTTAGATGGATTTGTGGTGTACTTTGCTTCCTCCAAAATTGGGCTGGGATATGCTTTAATGAAAAATGGAAGGGTGATAGCTTATGGCTCCAGATAACTCAAGTATCATGAGAAGAATTATCCGACTTATGATTTAGAATTAGTGGTAGTTGTATTCTCCTTTAATATTTTGAGACATTATTTAGAGTACTTGTCGTTGTTTTCACAGACCACAAAAGTGTCTATTATGTGTTTAGCCAGAAGGAGTTGAATCTTAATCAGATGAGGGGATTATATTTTCTAAAAGACTATGACATGAATATTCTCTACCATATGGGTAAAGTAAATGTAATAATTTGATTCTTTTGTGATTTTTGTAAATTTTTCACTTCTGTGTGATTTGTGCACGATTGTGATTTTTGGTGGTTATAAAGGCTTTATAGTTGACTTTGATCAATCATTTATTTTTCAATTCATTGGATGAAAAAATGGATTGTGACAATAGATTTGGATCATTGATTTTAGTTTGATAACATGGTTGGTGTGGTTTTACGGCTTTTATATCTCATTTTGACCCTCAGTTTCGAAAGTTGTGAAATTGGGTTTTGGGGTCAACTTTGTGAAAATAATATTTTTTTGAAAATCTAATATCACCATTCAGTGTAGAATCAAATTTGTTAGGGTAGTATAATTTATTTGCGTTCTCAAGATTCTAGATGAATCTCGAGCGGTAAGTGGAGACTTGGAATTTCCAAGTCTCCATAGCTGGTGCACCACTCAGTCGGTGCAGCTGCTAAAGTTACATTTTTGGCACTTTACCCATCGACCCCAGCGTGGTAAGGATGCTTTAGAGGTTCTCTATCCACTTTAGCAGTAGGTGATAAAGCGACTCTTTTCTGCTTTAGAGGATTAGCACTCATTGGTATGTACCTCTAAAGCAGTAATTGACCTCTTTAGTGGTGACCTCTAAGGAGGCTATTTTTACTACTTTAGCTACACTAGGCACCCATATATATAATCCTTTTCTTGATTTCTTTCACCATTTTTGAGACTTGAAGCTTGGGGTTTTGAATTTTTGGGCGATTTCTTCCATTTTAAGCTTAGGTAAGATCTAATCCCTATTTTAATCTTGTTTCTTTGATTATTTTTATTCAAGCCTTGTTAAAACTTTAATTTGAAAGTGGAATTTGGGGATTTTAGCCTAGAGGGCCTAAATTGGTAGTCTCTCAATATAAACCCTAATTTTAACTCATTTTCACTTGGGTTTTCTGCTATGAATTCCTTTAACCATGGGAAATATATATTTTGGATAAAAATTCTGGTTTTATCCTCCATTTTAAAAAGCCCATTTTGGGGGTCTGTTTTGACCCTGACCTGGAAATGTGCAATGTCGATATCATTGGCTTTTTTAAACGCGTAGATTCAATATTTGTGTGTTTTAGTTGATTTTGGGTGCGTTTATGGTGAAAGTTTGGTGTCGAAGGCTTGTCTGTACCAGTTTTGGCATTTGAGATCAGTTATGAATTAACTTTCTTCAGACTAGTTTGGGTAGTTAATATTGGTATCAAATAATGTTATGGGTATGGGAACTAATCATGAAATAGTTTTATTATTGTATTATGCTCGAGTGGGGGCCTAAATAGTTGTTATTTAGTTGATTATGAAACATTGTGGCCTCGAGCATTACATCCTCATATCATATACAATAATGAAACATTGGTACCATTGTGGAAGTACTAGAAACACCGGCTTTGTCTTACAAAAATGTGATAGTTTTAAGAACCCTCTATCGATGTATGTGTTGGAGGAGTTATGGATATTTCTATCTGATATTGGATTGTAGATGGGTTGCAAATCCCCCATGGGTCCTACATAGAAGCACAACTTGGTAGGTGTATATGGAGGTCGTGCGACAATCTCGAGCATCACATCATCATCACATCATCATCATCATTCTCGTTATCTCCATTGCATTTCATACATATTGTGCCCATTCTATGTTGTATTATGGTCCTTGATGTGGTATCCACCTATTTGTATTTCTTTCTAATACTTGTATTTGGTGTACATGTATTTTCTGTTTCTTTCTTATATTTTTTTGTAGTATATAGGTATATTGCAGAACTGTTTGTGGAGATAGTGTGGGCTACCATTTAGGATATTTTGTGATTGTAGGTGAGGTATCCATAGTGTGTATTTTATATGCTTTATTTTCTACTTTGCTCAAAGTCGGGCAATGATACCTACAAAGCACAAATGCATCATACTCACACCTGCTGCACTCTTTCGATAGAGATCCAAGAAAAAGTGCATTGTACGATAGCTAATTCAAGCAGTATCTAGAGTGTATTTGAGGTAGCAGATGATCTGTGCTTCCAAAGTTGATCTACTACCTCTTCCTAGATATTTCCTATATTGATTTATATCTTGAGATAGATTATGATCCTTTTTTCTCTAATATTGTATCTTTTGACATTTGACATGTATTTAGTTCTTATATAGTGACACCAGGTTTTGGGATATTGTATGGTATCTTTGGTTTTGTACTTCTACTATTATCATATTTTTGTGGTTCAGCTTCATTCTAGAAGCCTTGCCTTGGGTGTGGTATTAATTTCTCATCTTATATTAGTATTGGTGATTGGCTTATTTATCAAGGCTTGTCACAACAAGTACCATTATGTCCTTTGGTTTTTGGGATATGATAAGTTGGTACCAAAGTAGTTAGGTTTCATTGGTATCATTAGTGTAAGAATAGGCTGTCAAGTAAAGTATCGTAGATAGGTACATAGACGTCACTATAAGATATCCTAAGGAAAATTCCCTTATTTCATTCTATATCAAGCTATCTTTCATACCTTGTGTTCGAAACATTATTCACTCTTTCAACGCAGATGGTGAAGTGTATTCACGTGAGGTAAGAGATACAGATCTATCATTTGAGGAGATATCTCAATTTAGAGGGATAGTTGCAAGCTGTGGATGGGCTCGAGGTAGTCAACGGGAAGGAGGATCTTCCCTGTCTAGAGGTAGTACTAGAGGTCTCTCCCTTAAGCCTCAAATTTCACATATTAGATATATGGGGCCTACTCCAATACCATAGAGTTTTCTACCTCAATATTGGAGGTTTTGTTGGTTTGCTTGTTAACTCATTTGGAGTGTGGTCCTTTGAGTGCACCTAGTGTTCCTCCTGCTTCGAGTATTGTACCTCCTTCTATGCCATAGTCTTATTATAATGTTCCTACTATTTCGAGTATAGATCCTCCAGTAGTACCATGTCTTATTTTGGTACTCCACAAACTCTGAGTGTTGTTCCTTCTTTTATTCCAGCGCCTGAGTATCATATTTTAACATCAGGAATTCATCCTTCATTTATGTTACTACCTTAGGTGGGATCTTAGCTTGCCAGATTTATATGTCTCCTATTATTGGGAGTGTAGTTATATCTTCTTAGGATAAAAAAAGGTTTAAGATATTCACTCATTAGGGTCCTCCTAGGTTCAGTGGTGCTGTAGGCAATGATGTCAATGAGTTCTTGATTGATTATCATGAGAAGTTTCATAACCTTAGTTTGCTTGAGTTGCTTGGGGTTGCTTATACTGCATATCAGCAGAGAGATGCAGCCAGAGATTGGTGGAGTCACTTATTTGTTACATAAATCTTGATTCTGCAGAGATGACTTGGGATCAGTTTGCAGAGGCATTTTTGGATAGGTTTGTGCAATTCAGTTTCAGGGATTAGATGAAGATGCATTTGATCACCTAGATCAGGGCTCCGTGATTATTGTAGAGTATGAGGCACACTTTTGTAACTTATCTAGATATTATTATGCTATTATTGCCTCAGATTTTGAGAAGATTTGGAAGTTCATAAAGGGGTTGTATGTTTCTCTTCAGCTAGCTACAAGTTAGATGGTAGCATATGGGAGGCTCCAAGAGGGTGCACATCAAGGCGAGTTTGGATGCCACACTTCTTGAGGTAGAGATTCTAGAGGCTTTTGTGTGTATCATAGTATACCAATACAAATAAATTTGAAGTGTTCAGGTAGTGGGTCATATATTCCTACAACTTTTTGTGGTCGTTATAATTTAGTCATACCTTCTACTATTGAGACATGCCATAGAGGTTGCATTCTGTGTTATAAGGTGGGCCATTAGGCAAAGGAATGCACCTTCTGTGTTTTTAGGGCTACTCCAATATCGACTATGAAAGGTAGAGGTTGTACTAGAGGTGCGTGTAACAGAGGTAATGACAACATTCAATGTGGTCATGGGGTTAATAAGTTAGGTTGTGGTTCTGGAAAGTGCTATGCTATACCTGTCGGACCAAAGACATAGTCTTTTTATGCCATCATCACAAGTATCATACCTATTTGTTTGAGATCTGCATCTATGTTATTTGATCCGAGGTTGACTTGTTCCTATATTTCTGTATATTTTGTTGTTGTATTTTATTGTACTAGTGAGCCTCTTGACATGCCTATCCGTGTTTCTTCCCCTATTAGAGAGGTTTTGAGTTTGATCGGGTGCACCTGATCCTGTGTTGTGACTTTTTCCGGCTGTGAGACTTTTGTAAATAAAATACCCCATATTTCTAAATTAACTTTCAGCCCATGAGTTATCCAATATAATTTTTTTGAAAAACTCAGCAATTGTTTTTTCAGTTTAGAGCCTGCCATTGCGTAGGAAATTCAATTAGCTTTCCAACGATATAAAATTCGCCCAAATCCGATACCCGGGTGAAGAGTTAGAGTCATTTTTGTAAGACAGTGTACCACCCGAAACGTTAGTGCGCCCCGGAGCCAAGCCAAATGGAGATTGTCATTTTCCAATGCTCCATCGCAATATTGGCACATTGCGCCATAGGCTCAATTCACAATTGTCCTTTTCCAGTGTTCCATCGTGATACCACTGCTTTGCGCCGATGTCTCAGTTCCTAGTTGTCAGTTTCCAGTGAGGGACCGCGATTGTGCCCGTCGCGCCACAGGCCAAATTCTCAGATGTCAATTTCTAGTGACACGAGCGCTGCGTCACGCCAGGGGGTAATTTCGGAAATTTCCTACGGAAATCCAAAGTTTCGTCCAGGGTTAAATTGGTCCTTTCCCAGAATTTTAATCCACCCAGGTGTTATATTTAAGCCATAAAAATGTTTTGAACTCATTATTTAATAGTTTTCCCCAAATCAAAAAGGCATTCTCTCTCAAGAAAACAAACCCTAGCTTCAAGAAATCAAGAACAAGCCTAATGATTCCTTCAAGAACTTCAAGAATCCATAAATTATAGTGACACTGCGTGATAGCGCTGCGTCGCGCCAGGGGGTAATTTTGGAAATTTCTAACGAATATCCAAAGTTTCATCCAGGGTTAAATTGGTCCTTTCCTATAATTTTAATCTGCCCAGATGTGATATTTAAGCCCTAAAAAATTTTTGAACTCATTATTTAATAGAATTCCCCAAATCAAAAAGGCATTCTCTCTCAAGAAAACAAACCCTAGCTTTAAGAAATCAAGAACAAGCCTAAGGATTCCTTCAAGAACCCTTTTTAAACATACAAGATCTCAGATTCATGATATCCATGTTTGACTTAGATTGAATTTATGTTCATAATATTAGTTGGGTTTCAATCCATGATTTAATTTCAAGTTTCATGAAAATTGAATAGCATGTATGATGAATATATGATTATCTTGATAAACCCTTGAATTTACAAATTTGATTAATGTATCATGATGTTCATATGCTGGCCATTATCATGTAAATAATCCATGCTCCCCAATTGTTTGATAAATTGCCTATATGAAGTAAATAGTGGAATCATGACATGTTATTATGTAGTCCCAATCATGTACAAGCTTATGCCCTACAAGTATTTGATGAAATGCTTATATGATTTGACTAGTGAAAGCATGACATGTTATTATGTGATTATGTGATCCCATTCGTGCACAAGTTTATGTATATCAAGTGTTTGATAAAATGTCTAAATGAGTGCATTATTAGCAAACAAGTATTGTTATGCTTTTATGATCATGTTATGTCTTTCTTTGTATGCTATCGAGTTCTGGGGGTATTTAATACTGGATAATTTAGCTGTGTACCTAGAGCCAGTGTCAGTTATAGAATAGTATCAATCATGTCCCAATCAGTAGAATCCATTCAGTTAAAGAACTCAAGAAAACTCAGTACCAATCCAGTCCTGTTCTATATACTCAGTTCAGTGTCTTTCAGTTGGGAGTAGGATTTAGTACCGATCGAGTGCAGGGAGGAAATTTTCCCCGTCAGAGAGGGAAAGTCGTTAGTAGTAGTCCCTGTACTCCAGAAATGCGTAGCTAGTGTAGGATGAGGAGTCATCTGTCAGACTAGTCTTGACTACCTCCCAGGGGTCACCCGTTAGATTAGGCTTGGCTCCGCCCAGGTGTCACCCATTAGTTAGGCTTGGCATCCTAGTTTTCCAGTGTTAGTACCCGTGGTATGATATTAGCAACCTTCCATCTGGGGTTATAAGTTGGACCCCAATTAGTTTAGAGAGGGGAATATCAGTTTGATGATTACCTCCCACAATTTTAGTTTAAGTTTCAGTCTTCAGTATAGAACTCAGTTCAGTTCTATAGAATAAGGAATGTCAAATACAGTTAATCAATATCAGTAACTCAGTCATCAGAACTCAGTACTTTGCTTCAGAAAATCTCAGTTACAGTATATGTATATGCACAGTATTACATACTCAGTATTACAACAGTTTTAGTTATACATGTACTCTCATGTTTAGTTACTCGACCTCATTTCAGTCAGTTATTGTTCTTGTATTTGAACCATTGCATTCAGCCTTACCTCATCTACCATACAAGTACATTTAAAGTTCAGACACATACCTTTTCTTTGCGCTATGATGTCTCATATCATAGGTTCAGACGCTCGAGTTCCCGACCGCGCATAGACAAATTCAGATTCAGCCAATAGTGTAAGAGTTAGTTGTGAGTCCTCATCTATCAAAGACATGTTTTTATTCAGTATTTCAGTAGTTGGAGTTAGTTAGGGGCTTGTCCCATCAACTCCACTTTCTGACAGTTTAGTTAGAGGCTTTTCCGACTAGACCAGTTTAGATAGTGTTTAGTTTTCAGATGTTTTTAGAAAATTGTTATATTTATCAGTATTTTAGATGTTTTGAACCTTATGGAATTTCATCCTATTTTCTACATTTATTACGATATTATTAGCTTTTGGTATCACGGGGTCGTAAGCACCGTGTGATGCCTAGGGTGTACTGTAACACCCTAATTTTTTGAACCGGAATGCTACACAGTGCTCATGACCCCGAAGGACCACAAGATAAACCATGACTGATATCTGTACCTGTAAACTGCATAATGTCTCATGAAATGCAGAATACGTAATACAGTAAGGCCGTAAGGTTCAAACTAAACAAAACATACTAAGTTATAACATCTGAAATAGGGTATAAACTACCCAAAACAACTGAAATAAACTGAATTCTCAACATAATAGTCTGAAGGCCTCTAACTGAACTGAATAAGGAGTTGAAGGAACATGTCTCCAACTAACTCCATCTAGTAACTGAATAGTAAATGTAGCAATAATTATATCTTCCTCGAATGATAAGGACTCACTGCAAACTCTGAACAATGGAATGCTACTGCTGATCTGGAGCTCGTGCCTCTGATCCTATGGTTTAACATAAGAGAAATCACCAAAGCGCAAATGCGTCAGTACGTCTGAATGTACTGAGTATACGAGTCAGGTAGGCTAAATGCAAAGGGTTATATTCATGAACAATGCTAACTAATATGAACGTGAGAATACATACATGCATAAACAACTATAATTGAACTCGTGATGATACTGACTACTGAGTCTAAATGCTGAAGACATAACTTTATTGTTACTGAGGTACTGAATAGATTATTGACTATTTCTGATAGTTTAAATTATAAAGAACTGGTTTGAATGACTGTGTCTAACAGTCCTGAAACTGAATACTGGTAACGTGATCTATGACAACTGATATAGCTAACATAACTGTAATGATCGGACTAATCGATATAATCGATACTGAGAAAATGTATCTGACAGTCTAAGTTTTGATGGAACTATCTGAGTTCCGTTCTACTTGGAGTAACTAAATTTGAGATCAGTCCTATCTAGCGGGTGATCATGAGTATACTGATAATAAGGATGATTTGACTTAGTCTGAGATTAGTCCTATCTAGCGGGTGATCTTTAAATCTAATGATTCTAATACTGATTAATTATAGTTGAGATCAGTCCTAGCTAATGGGTGATCTTGAAGTCTATTTACAATGATAAACATTGACTGTATCTAACAGTACTGAATCTGTACTACTAAGCTGAGTTGACTGTGTCTGAAAGCCCTGATTCTATAACTGAAACTGTGGAATGTGTTCATCTAACCGACATGCCCCAAGCTAAGCGACTGGGGTCCAATCTCTACCCTGACTGGAAGGGTGTCGGTACCGCATCACCAGTAAAGACATCTACTGTGGAGTCAGTCCTAATCTAACGGGTGACTCCTGGAATCAGTCCTATACATATAAATATGCTAACGGGTGACCCCTGAGTATGTCAATCCTATCTAACGGGTGACATCTCGTACGTACGCTAGCTACGTAGTTCTGGAACTTAGGGATTGCTTCTAGGGATCTCAGTTCTATTCTAGTGGGTGAGTCCCCATCCCTAGGCTCACTCGGTGCTGAATCCTAATCCCATCTGAAATACACTAAACTGAATAACAGAGATGAACTGAATAACTGAACTAAACTGATTAGCTTAACTGATACTAGTGGTATTGTTTAGTGGAGCTAAACTGAGTTTACTGAATTTCGATGACTAACAAAATGTACTGAGTTCTGAGGACTGATTGAGAGTGCTGAAGTTACTGAGATTGACTGTGAATACTGAAGTTACAGACTGAGTACTTATATGACTGAGATTACTGAACTACTGAGACTACTGAGATTTTTGAGTTTTCCTAAGTCACATGACTGATTGAATTCTATAGATAATCTCTTAACTGAGAGTATCATGATAACATGACATGGCTCTAGGCACACAACTATATTTTTTGGGTACGAATACCCCCAGGACTCGATGGAAGGAAACTGACACACATGACTGACTTGAGTACGTGACCAACATCAACAACCCATAATATCATAACTTGGGGAATTCCATGAAGTGCATGGATATCATACATTTTGTACATAAGTAGGATTTGCAAGTAAGCATGGCATAATCTCATAAGACTAGTTCATAAACATCTCAACAACATTTAAAAGACACAATATTAATAAGAAAATCATTGGAATATGGTTGCATATCATGAATCCTTCACTTAGTCACAATTTAGCTATAATGCATGATTTCTAGTCTCTTAGGTATTTTATCAAACACCTTACATGCACAACTTAGGCATAGGTGTAAATCATACAATTACTCATCATAAATAATCAAACTTACATGTTTTAAACTCATATGATGTCATAGATTCATACTAACACATAAAGATTCTATGTTGGCATCATTTAACACATAAACATAATCAACAATCCATTCATAACATGAAAACCATAATATATAGTTTTAGAAAACCATAATAAAAACAAGAATATAACATGAAAACCATAACATGAAAACCATAATGAATGAAAACCATTCATTCATGGATGAAAGGAGTCCATGAATGAACACACACATACCTTAGAAAGGAAACCTTGATGATTTTCTGGAGAGTTCTTGGATTGGGAAACTTAATTCTTGATTATCTTGGAAAAAGGCTTGAATCTTGCTTTTGAGAGATGAGTTTGATGGAAACCCTAATCTTGTGGTTGAGAGTGCAAGAGAGGGTTTTTGAGATGCTTAACTGAAGAAAAATGGGAAAAATTATTCCTCTTTAGGGTTATAAGTCGTGGAAGGTGAAGGAAATGACCAAAATACCCTTGCAAAAATGCCCTTGAATTGCTGGAAAAATATACTCGACGCCATCCGTGACAGGCCGTCAGGTCCGTGATAGGCCGTCACAAATGGTCATCACAAAAGGGGTCCAAATTCTTGATTTTCTGCCCAAGGCTGAAGACGTCATCAGAAATGTCGTCAGAATGTGATGACGTCGTCAAAAAGGTTGTCAGAAACGTGATAGCCCGTCAGAAACGTCGTCACTATTTTCCAGCTTGACATGCTATAATAAAATGGGGATAAGTCTTTTCTACGATATCGTATTTAGGAAAAATTGGTACCGTTGGAAAGATAATTCAAATATCTTTCATTTTATATATAGTAAACCACCCAGTTCGTCATATACAACAAGTTATGGTCAATTGAAGTTGACCCAAGTTTTAACGTTCTCTAAAACTTGAATGATATGAAAGCTTTTAACTTGTACTTGAGTTAGGGGACCTCTATGATCTAAATTCATTCTCAAATATATTTCCTCACTACATAGTTGTTTAACACACTAAATTTATATAGGATTTAAGGCTTTTTAAACATCCACGCATAGGAATGACGAATTTTCATTCTAGTCCAAAATATGGGGTATTACATGTACTCTCGGGGCATTTACAAACTTGGTATTAGAGCCTAAGGTTCAACAGAATCCTAGGGAGTCATAAATCCACATCAAGTAGAGTATTTTAGATGGTTTTGTAGCGCTCCACACTTATAGAAAGGAGGATATGAGATATTTTAGAAAAAGTTTCCCTTCTTTCAGTATTCATGTCGTGCGGGTGAGCATGAGATCAAGTTAAACTCTCAGTCTAATTCTTTTTTCCTTTTAGTTACAGAGCATGCCTCCTAAAAAGAATAACATATGGAGAACAGGAAATCAGTCAGCACCTCAGCCCGTCCAGGCAGATCCCCTGGACGACCAAGTCTCTCATGCAGAATTCAAAGATGCTTTCACTAATTTAGCCTATTTAGTAGTTGCTTAGGACAACCTACAGGTTGTTGTCATATATAGGCTTGGGGTTCATACTCAGTAGAGCAAGGGGGAGAAGTATAGGAAGAAAGATAAAAATAATAAGAGAGTCAAAATAAGTGATTTTAGGCCAAGGTTAGAGGGTGGTAACCGATTCTTGTTCTATCAGAAATTCTCAGCCCTAAATCCTTTTGTAGCTAGTGATCCAGCTCCAAAGTTTAGAAATGTCAATAGAGATAGTACATTAGATTCTAAGTCTCAAGTTACTATAAAAAGAGGTCGCACCCACCTACTTTGCCAGAAATATGGTAGAAATCAACAGGGTCTGTGTAGGGCTGGTAATGACGTATGTTTCAAATGTGGTAATCCAATCCACAGGATGTGGGAGTGTAGAGTACTGTATCAAAGAGGAAAAGAATTGCGCCAACAGGGTTAGTCCAACCATCCTTCAGCTCAGTCTGGTCGCCCGAACCAGCAGGGTGCCACTTCCAGTGCCACCAGTGGGCAACGTCCAAACATGCTTTATTTATTTCAGTCTAAAAAAGATCAGGAAAGTTCTCCTAACGTGGTCACTGGTACATTACAGATCTTTCATTCACTTATTCATGCCTTATTAGATCTAGGAGCTTCTCTATTTCTTGTAACTCCTTGCATAGAAGTCAATTTTAAGTCAAACCAGAAGTCTTAATAGAACCATTCTCGGTTTCCACCTTAGTGGGTTAATCTATCATAGCCAGATGAGTATATAAAAATTGCTCAGTTTTAGAGTTCCAAAAAATTTCCTCCAGTTTATTTTAGTAATAGAGTCATTCAATTCCAGTTTCTTGATGAACCAGTTCTTGAATGAAGGGGTAGTACCTCTGTTTCAAATGATTTAAGTTTGAATATTTTAAGATTAAGCTAGTACAAAGAAGAGTTGAGAATCCTAAGTTAGTCAGTAATAAGGTTGCTATATGATGATTGTTGGGGCAATAGAAAGCTAAGAATCATGTATCAAAAGAAAGTACTAGTAGTGGACCTTTCATTATCAGGAGTAGTCCTTTAGAATGAGTTTAGTAAGTACGAGTATTGTTATATCTCAGGCTCCAGAATAAAGTGGTTTTAGTTTAATTTATAGTTTATTAAGTGGTTCACAGACTTAGACTAATGGCTTTAATCTAAGGGGGAGATGGTAGAACAAGTAACCAAGTCAGCCTTTCAGATTTTAGTAGTAATGTTAGTATGTGTAGAAAAGTAGTAGGAGAGGTTGATTCCCAACCCGTCCTTACCTCAGTGAAAAGTTTTGCACTTTATCTATCACGATATCTACTCACACAGTATATGTCATCTCTATTATCATAGATCCTATCCGTGAACATTATCAAAAATCATGTACACTTGTAGTTCCTAGTATAAAAAGTTCCAGTTCACTCAGTGTTATGAATAATGTTCCATGAATACAGAAACTCCAAACTCAGGTCATGCAGCTTATGACTCATGTACTCATACTTTACCGTATGCTCAGTTCCCATGACTCTTGCTACACACTTAATGATCAGCTAAATTCAAATTTCATCATGTATATCCCCATTTTAGATCTCTTGAGAAAATCCAGGATGTTGATGTTCTATTTCTCAGGCCTCAGTTAAGGGTCAAGTTCTATATAGTTCCATTCATGCCTCAGGTCCTCATATTTTATCCTTTTAGTGAACTCTCCTTATGAGATTATATAGTGATGAGCAATTTCTTATAAGAGAGAGAGTAGGGTAAATGTCTTATGTCAAGAAAAAATTGTTGCATGCTTGTTTTACACAAGGCTTTAGTTATAAAGATAGGCTTAAATGTCATGTTGATGTGTAAGTGGATAGATACATTTCAGAGATTTGAGTAGACTTGAACTTAGTGGGATAATTCAGTCCATCTCAAACCTCAGTAGGTAGAGTTATCAGTGCCCATGTAAGTATTTTTAGTAGCCTCAAGTAAGATGTGGTGTTGAAGTAGAAATTACAGTTGAGGGGATAGTTGAGAAATATGGATAACATGTCAAGTTAGTAGTTACAGTGCATAATTCTTAGTAACTCTATCGTAGATGAGGTTTCGTAGGCCTTGCTTTATAGTACAGAATCTTAGCCATGTTCTGATTCAGATGTCTTATTCTGACCATGCCAAGATTTTCTTGCTCCCTAAAGTCATTAGAAACTTATAGAAAGAGTTTCAATAAATGCTCCAGTTGAGTATTAGTTTTCAGTATGTGTAAGTCCATAAAGCTAGGAATTCAGTTTAGTAGTCTGGCGGACAAGTTCATACGGTTTCCCTATCTTTCCACCCAATTGTACTATCTGTAGTTTTGTGAATATGACTATTCCAAGATAGAGCTTCCTAATAGTTGTGAGTTTAGCTTAGTTTATGTATCATTCCTTAATTTCAAATCCCAGATATTTAGTCATGATTCAGTTCGTAGATGCCCCGTGCTTCATCTCAGGTTTTCCTCATATCTCAGCCAAGTCAGCATTTTTCGAGGGACATAATGTCCCAAGGGGGAGATGCACTATAACCCTCAAGCTTTCTTGTCCTAAACCTTCCATTTTCTCTTTACGTAACAAGATCTAATTTGATGTGACAGATACTCATAGGTTATCTCTCTCATTCCAATCTTAGATGTATGACCATTCCATGATATGATATGTATTAAAGAAATTATTTCAGTTCATGGTATTTAGTTTATATATCATGCTTCATATTCAGTCATGTACTCATGTTCCCGTTCATGCATGTTATGTAAATGATCTAAGGTTCATTAGAATTCTTAGCTTAAGGTGACAATCTTCCTTAGATTTACTCTATTCTATGTCCAGTTACAGTTATAAACTCGGTATCTATTACTATTGCATATTCAATCATGCATTCATGAATCAGTTCAGCCATGTACTCATGCATCAAATATGCATGTTTTGTATGATAACTCAGCTTGTCAGTAGTTCAATCATGTAGTCATGTTTTAGTGTACATTTTCAGTGTGTAAAATTAGTCTATCAGTGTTTCTAAGCTTAATCAATCTCAGTCGAGGATGAATGTTCCTAAGGGGGAGATATTGTAATACCCCATAGTTCCCTAGCTTAAATTAACTCTCATCCCATGAGTTATCCAATATAATTTTTTTGAAATACTCAGTATTTTTTCCAATTTAGATCCTGCCATTGCATAGAAAATTGAATTAGCTTTCCAACGATATAAAATTCACTCAAATCCGATACTCGATGAGGAGTTAGAGCCATGTTTGTAAGATAGTGTACCACCTAGAATGTCAGCGCATCATGGAGCCAAGATAAATGAAAATTGTCATTTTCCAATGCTCCATCGCGATATTGGTGCATCGCCCCATAGGGTCAGTTCACAATTGTCCTTTTCCAGTGTTTTGTCGTGATACCACTACATCGCGCTGATGTCCTAGTTCCTAATTGTCAGTTTCTAGTGAGGGACCGCGATTGTACCACAAGACAAATTCTCAGATGTCAATTTCCAGTGACACGGCACGATAGCACCGCATCGTTCCATGGGGTAATTTCAAAAATTTCCGATGGAAGTCCAAAGCTTCATCCAGGGTTAAATTGGTCCTTTCCCATAATTTTAATCCCCCCAAGTGTGATATTTAAGCCCTAAAAACATTTTGAATTCATTATTTAATAGTTTTTCCCAAATTAAAAAGGCATTCTCTCTTAAGAAAACAAACCCCATCTTCAAGAAATCAAGAACAAGCCAAAGAATTCCTTCAAGAACTTCAAGAATACATAAATTCAGGTATGTTAGGTGTTCATTCATGGGATGTTTTCACCCATGAAGTCAAAGAACCCTTTTAAAATATACAAGATCTCAGATTCATGATATCCATATTGAATAAGATTGAATTAGTTTAGTTTCAATCCATGATTTAATTGTAAGTTTCATGAAAATTGAATAGCATGTGTGATGAATATGTGATTATCTTGATAAACCCTTGAATTTACAAATTTTTTAATGTATCATGATGTTCATATGTTGGCCATTATCATGTAAATAATCCATTCTTACCAAGTGTTTGCTAAATTGCCCATGTGAAGTAAATAGTGGAATCATGGCATGTTATTATGTGGTCCCAATCATGTAGAAGCTTATGCCCTACAAGTGTTTGATGAAATGCTTATGTGATTTGACTAGTGAAAGCATGACATGTTATTATATGATTATGTGATCCCATTCATGCACAATTTCATGTATATCAAGTGTTTGACAAAATGTCTAAATAAGTGCATTGTTAGTAAGAAAGTATTGTTATGCCTTTATGATCATGTTATGTCTTTCTTTTTATAATATCGAGTCCTGGGGGTATTTAATACCCGTCAATTTAGCTGTGTACCTATAGCCAGTGTCAGTCATAGAATAGTACCAGTCATATCCCAATTAGTAGAATCCAGTCAGTTACAGAACTCACGAAAACTCAGAAAAACTCAGTACAAGTCCAGTCTAGTTCCGTATACTCAGTTTAACATCTTTCAGTTGGGAGTAGGATTTAGCATCGAGCGAGTGCAGGGATGAAGACTACCCCATTAGAGAGTCAGAGTCATTAGTAGTATTCCCTTTACTCCAGAACTGTGTAGCCAGCGCAGGATGAAGAGTCACCCGTTAGACTAGGCTTGACTACCTCCCAGGGGTCACCCGTTAGATTAGGCTTGACTCCGTCCAGGTGTCACCCATCAGTTAGAATTCGCATCCTAATTTTCCAGTATTAGTACTCATGGTATGGTATTAGAATCCTTGCAGCTGGGGTTACAGGTTGGACCCCAATCAGTTCAAAGAGGGGCATGTCGATTAGATGATTACCTCCCAAAGTTTCAGTTTCAGTTTCAGTTTTAGTCATTAGTAGTGAACTCAGTTAAGTTCTACAGAAGCAGGACTGTCAGATACAGTTAATCAACATTTGTAACTCAGTTATCAAAACTCAGCACTTATCTTCAGAAAAGCTTAGAAATTTCAGTTATCCATATACTCTCATGTTTAGTTACTCTATATTAATTCAATCAATTATTGTTCATGCATTTGAACCCTTGCATTCATACTTACCTCATCTAGCATACCAGTACACTCAAAGTACTGACGCATACCTTTTCTTTGTTCTATGATGTCTCATATCATAGGTTTGGACGCTCAAGATCCCGACCGCTCATAGACAAATTCAGATTTAGCTAGCAGTGTCAGAGTTAGTAGTAAGTCCTCATCTATCGAGGATATATTTTTATTAAGTATTTTAGTAGTTGGAGTTAGTTGGGGGCTTTTTCTATCAACTCCACTTTCTAAAAATTTAGTTAGAGGCTTTTCATACTAGACCAGTTCATAAAGTGTTTAGTTTTTAGAGGCTTTTAACTGATTGTTATATTTATCAGTATTTTAGATATTTTGAACCTTATAGCATTTCCGCCTATTTTTTGCATTTATTATGGTATTATTATTCAGTGCTCACAGCAGATATCAGTCTTGGGGTAGCTTGTGGTCCTTCGGGGTCGTAAGTACTATGTGACTCCCAGGGTGTACTCTTGAGGCATTATAGTAGATCTACTTATTTTAGACACGATAGATTTTGATGTTATCTTAGGTATGGATTGGTTTGCTACCTATCATGCTGTCTTATACGGTTATGTTAATACTGTGACCTTAGCCTTGTGGGTGTGCAAAGGATAGTTTTGAAGGGTATGCATCATTTGGGTCCCAAGAGAGTTATATCTTTTCTTTAGGATCATAGCTTTGTTGAGAGAGGGTGTTTGCCTTATTTGCCTCATATTCATGATACTAGTGTTGCTTCACCTACTTCTTTGGATTCTGTACATATTGTCCATGAGTGCATGGATGTTTTCCCTATGGATTTTCCTTGTATGCCTCTAGATCAGGACATTGAATTTACTATTGAGGTTATATTGGGCACCAACCCTATTTCCATTACTTCTTATTGCATGGCCCAGAAGAGTTGAAGGAATTTGAGGATCAGTTTCAAGAGTTGTTGGATAAGGGATTTATCTGACCTAATGTATCACCTTAGAGTGCGCTTGTCTTATTTGTTAAGAAAAAAGATTGGTCAAAGTTCATATGTATTGATTATCAGCAGTTAAAAAATATGATAATTAAGAATGAGTATCTGTTTCCTTGTATTTATGATTTGTTCGATCAACTTCAAGGTGCTTCAATGTTTTTTTAAGATAGCTTTGAGGTCAGGGGGATCATCAGTAGAGGATTAGAGCTTCAGATATTCTAAATATAGCTTTTTGAACTCAATATTGTTATTATGAGTTCTTGATCATGTCCCTTGGGTTGACCAATGCGCTAGCCACATTCATAGAGTTGATAAACCGACTATTTTGATCGTATATAGACTCTTTTGACATGGTATTTATCGATGATATCTTGGTTTATTCCACGAGAGAGGCTGGCCATGAGGAGCATTTATGAATTGTTCTCTAGAGATTGTGCGATAAGAAGTTGTATTCTAACCTCTCTAAGTGTAAGTTTTGGGTACATTTTATCTCATTCTTGGAGAAATTGAAGGATCAATTGTAGGAGTTGTTGGATAGGGGATTTATCTGATCTAATATATCACCTTGGGGTATCTATTTTGTTTGTGAAGAAAAAAGATAGGTCTATTGATATGTGTATTAATTATCAGAAGTTGGACAAGGTGATGAATAAGACTAAGTATCCTTTTTCTTATAATGATGATTTGTTCTATCAACTCCAAGGTGCTTTGATGTTTTTAAAGATTTATTTTAGGTCTGGGTATCACCGATTGAGGATTATAGCTTGGGATAATCCCAAGATAACTTTTATGGACTCATCACGGTCATTATGAGTTCTTTGTCAAGTACTTTGGGTTGACCAATGCCCAAACACATTGATAGAGTTGATGAACCCATATTTTAATTAGATCTTAAATCTTTTATCACTGTATTTATCGATGATATATTTGTTTATTCTAGGAGTGAGGCTGACTATAAGGAGCATTTTTGAATTGTGCTTCAGAGATTGAGGGATGAGAAGAGGTATGCTAAGTACTCTAAGTTTGATTTTTGGCTGGACTCTGTCTCATTAGTTGATCATTTGGTTATCGAGGATGGTATTATGGTCGATCCAACTAGGATTGCAGTAGTTCGTGATTGGGTTAGGCCTACTTCTCCTACCATGTTTAACAGTTTTATTGGATTTGGAAGGTTACTATTGGATTTTTATTGAGGGCTTTTCATCAATTGCGACTCCATTAATAAAGTTGACCCAGAAGAAGATTTTCTTTTAGTGGTTTGATTCTTGTATGATGAGATTTCAAAACCTCAAGGATTTGTTGACATAAGCTTATATCTTGACTTTGCCTAAGGAGGGTGTAACGACCCGAGACTATCCCTAGTCATCACTCAGTGCTTACGACCCCGAAGGACCACAAGCTAACCCATGAATGATATTTTCTATGAGCACTAAATAATAATACTGTAATTAATGTGGAAAGTGGGATGAAATGCCATAACATTTAAAAGATCTGAAATACTGATAAATAACATCTGATAAAAACTGAACACTGTCTGAAAACTAGTCTGAAAAGACTCTAACTGAATCTATTTAAAAGTGGAGTTGATGGGACAATCCCCCAACTAACTCCATCTACTGAACTAATACATCTAATGAAAATATAAAATAGTATAATATCCTCGAATGATGAAGACTTACTGCTAAATCTACTGCTGTTGGCTAAACCTGAATCTACTATGCGTGATCAGGAACCTGAGCATCCGAACCTATGATATGAAACATCATAGCACAAAAAAGTATACGCCAGTACATGAGAATGTACTGGTATGCTAGATGAGGTAAGGATGAATGCAAGGGTTCATATGCATGAGGATATAACAGACTGAATGAGAATAACTGAACATGAGAGTACATGGAGAATCTGAGAATACTGTAAATACTGAGAATGCAATTTTTGCATATGCATATATATATATATATAAACTCTAACTGAGCTTTTCTTATTCTAAGCATTAAATTCTGATAACTGATTAACTGATGCTGATTGACTGTATCTGACAGTCTTGATTCTGTAAAACTGAGCTGAGTTCTGAACTGAAGACTGAAACTAAGACTAAAACTGTGGGAGGTAATCATCTAACTGACATGCCCTAAATCTGAACTAATAGCGCTCCAACCTATAACCCCAGTTGGAAGGGTGCTAATACCATGCCGCGGGTACTAACACTAAAAAACCAGGATACCAAACCTAACTGATGGGTGACACCTGGGCGGAGCCAAGCCAAATCTAATGGGTGACCCCCGGGAGGTATTCAAGCCTAGTCTAATGGGTGAATCCTCATCCTATGCTTGCTACGTAGTTATGGAGTATAGGGATTGCTACTGACGACTCTTCCTATCTGACGGGGAAGCCATCATCCCTGCTCTTGCTCGGTGCTGAATCCTACTCTCAACTGAAAGATAGTAAACTGAGTATATTGGACCTGACTGGACTGAGACTGAGTTTTCCTAAGTTTTGTAATTGACTGAGTTCTACTGAGTTCTGTAACGGACTGCGAGTACTGATCGTGACATGACTGATAGTATTGATGATAGGCGTATTTACACGCCTAAAGTACTATAATTTACCCATATTTTAGCTAAGTTTTGAGGACAAAATATATAATTCATGCACTTTTAGTCCTTTTTCCTGTAAGTGAGCTAACAAACGTGATTAGAAAGTTTTCAAGTATAAATGATGAAGATTTCAGCATTTTATGGATAACTTGACGCCCAAGGAAGCTTCACGAAAGAAGGAAAGGAGAGCTTGGACGCCTAGGGACTAAAAGTGACGCATGGAAAACCTGTCCCGGGCAAAAACAACATTTCTAAAGACTTTGGGGATCAACAGTAACTTAGTAGGATTAGGATAATGATGCAGTAACCTAGTAGGACTAGGATAAGTAATGCAGTAGCTTAGTAGGAATAGGATATGGGTGTTATAAATACCCTATTTTGCTAGATATTTTCATTAATTCGGGAGTTTCGAAAACAATTCTCTTTCAATTAATTACTTTCTCTTCATCTATTCAATTCTTAATTTCCACAACAAGAGAACCGCTATTCTAAAAGGGAATTCACGCCTAACGCCATACCAAACCCTACTACACATGAGATCTTTATTTCGGTATAATGATAAAGTCTATTGTGATTTCCGTTGCACTCATGAATAGCTAAACTTCTCTGTTGGGGTTATGGAAGCCTTATGAGATACTATCTATTGCTATGAGTTTGTGAGTTCGTGACTCGTATGATGCTTATATCATTATTCTCTTCATCTTAATGCAAATTCTTGTGGTTGCAAACGCATAGAATACGCCAGTATAACATTAACTTGTTCGAAAGAAAAGTTATATGTCTGGAAAAAAGATAATGTCAAGGTAATAGGGAACCAACCCCTGTTAAAAAGTTAGTGCCGTAACTGGATTAACCTCTTGGAGAGTTCGTACCATTAGACATGCTTAAAGCTCGAAAGAGTTAAAGTGAAATAATCCTTGATGGTCGAAAGACGCCTGGATTTACCATAGAATACAACTCTCTATAAGCACATGCATGTCTGAATTCCGCATAACTCATAGCCAATAGAGACGTATAACTCATAAGGTGGACATAACCCCAACTCTCAATTCTTATTGGTTAAACATCTTACTAAACATTCTTTCTTTTTACTTTGCTATTTTCTGTTTTTACTCTATTATTTTGTTTACATTATTGCACGCTACAAAATCCCCCCTTTTACGAGACTTGCACCAAAAGTCTAATAATCTTTGCTTACTTAGTGACCAAGTATTCTCTGCGGGATCGATACCCAACCCAGTTTGGTTATATATTTGACAACGACCGCTTACACTTTTACGAGAGGTGTAGTTTGAGCGTTATCAAGTATTCTCTAACTAACACTGGCTCTAGGTAAACAACTAAATTGTCTGGTATTAAATACCCCTAGGACTCGATAACATAAAAAGTAAAGCAAAACATCATCTTGAATAACATAACAATGTTCACTTGGTCATAATTCATTCATAGAGGCATTTCATCAAACACTTGTAATGCATTAATTTGTACATGAATGGGATCACATAATAACATGTCATGCCTTCACTAGTCAATTGATATAAGCATTTTATCAAACACTTGTAGGGCATAATCTTGTACATGATTAAGATCTCATAATATTATCTCATGATTCCTCTATCTATTTCACATAGGCATTTTAGAAAATACTTGGGGAGCATGAGTATTTCACGTGATAATGTCATCACATAAACATCATGAATACAATACTTAATTTCAAATTCAAGGTTTTAGCATGTAATTCATATAATTCCCCCTAAACACTATTTTATTTTTCATGAATCTTATCATAATCATGGATTGAAAACCAAATCAACATCATAGATGCATTCATGACTTTATAAATTTAAGGGTCTATCAAGATAATCACATATTTGTTATACATGCTATTTAATTTAATGAAACTTACATTTAAATCATGGATTGAAACCCAACTAATATTATAAACATGAATTAATTCAAACATGGAAATCGTAAATACATCATCTTTGTACTTTGAAAAAGAATTCTTGGACTTCATGGGTAAAATGGGCCCATGAATCAACATCTAACATATCTTAATTTGTGAGATTCTTGAAGGATTTCTTGATTTTGACCTTGATTTCTTGAACTAGGGTTTTGCCCTTTGAGAGAGAATGGCTTGCTTCTTGAGAAAATAGTGAATTAATGAGAAATTTGTGCTTTTTTAGGGTTTGATTGCATCTTTAGGCTGACTGGGGGTAAGGGAAACAGATCTTAGTTCCCTAAAAATTATAACTCAGAACTTACTTAAAATCCTAATTTTGTACGCTGGCGCGATGCAGCACTATCATGCCGTGTCACTGGAAACTGATGATTGGGAACAAAGATGATGGCACAACATGGTGCCATCACGGTGCCTCACTGGTTGCAAATTTTCCCTTTGGCACGACGCAACATGATCACGGAGTCACACTGGAAAGTGATAATTAGGAAAAAGGCTAGTGGCGTGATGCGATGTTATCGTGTTGTCCCACTGGAAAATAACAAATGCCATTTGGACTACCTCCGCGATGCGTTGGAGTACCATGTGGTACACTGTCTTACTAAAATGGCTATAACTCTTTGTCTAGGTGTCAGATTTGGGCAAATTTGGTATCGATGGAAAACATATTAAATTTCCCACGTAATGAAAAGTCAAAATCTTGAAGTTCCATATGTATAAAAGTGATTCATCTTTAAATAAAGTCTTTAACCTTCTAGGGACAAATTTTAAGCTAAGAAAAAGTAGGGGTGTTACAGAGGGCATGGGTTTTATTGTCTTTTGTGATGCTTTAGGTGTTAGGTTATGTATTATGTTGATGTAGTAGCATAATTTGATTACATATTATTCTTGTCAGTTGAAGCCCCATGAGAGGAATTATCCTGCCCATGGTTTATAGTTGTGTGCAGTTGGTTTTTCTTTGAAGTTATGGAGGAACTACTTATATGCAGTATGTTGTGAGATTTTCATGGTTCATCATAGCCTTAAGTATTTTATCACCCATCTTGGATTTTCTCGAATCATCATAGGCTTTAGTATTTCTTCACCCGGTGAGATCTCTATATGAGGCATCAACGCTGGGCTAAGTTTCTTATTGATTATAAAATGAATATTCTTTATCATTCGGGCTAGGTTAATGTGGCTACGGATGCCTTGAGATAAAAATCGGCTAGTATAGGTATCTTGGGTCATTTTTTGACCTATGACATAAATTGGCCTACAAGGTTTAGTCTTTGGCTAAAGAGATGGTTAGGATTGATATTTCAACACTAGGGGTAAGCTTTGGCATTTATCAATAAAATAAATTCCTTGATGGAGAAGATTTGGGCTTATAAGTTTGATGATGTTGTGTTAAGAGTGATTCGGGATTATTGTACAATAGAGAGGCTAAGAAAGCCTCGCTTGATCTAAATGGTGTTTTGAGTATTATTTGTTGAGTTTGTGTAGCTAGAGTGGGTGATCGTATAAGATTGATTTTGGAGGAGGCTCATTGTTCTATGTATTTAATCCATCCAGGAGTGACTAAGATGTATCATGATTTAAGACAACACTACAGGTGGGGTGGTCTGAGAAAAAATGTAGCAAATTTTGTAGCTCACTACTTACGTTGCTAGTAGCTGATTGCCTAGCATTTAAGACCTAGTGGTTTGCTTCAGAGTTACCAATGCTCGAGTGGAAATAGGAACAAATCACTATAGATTTCGTGATTGGGTTGCCTCATACTTTTTGTGGTTCTGATAGTGTATGGGTCATCATGGATCGATTAACCAAATTTTCTTATTTTATTTTGGTTCAAGTTTCTTTCGATGCTGAGATGTTGGCCCATATCTATATTCATGAGATAGCTCTCCTTCATAGAGTGCTAGTATTTATCATTTTAGATCGAGGTTTAGTATTCACATCTCCCTTTAAAAAGACTCTCAAGAGTAGTTGGGTACCCGAGTTGATTGGACTGTCAGTTAGAGTGGACTGTTCGGGTTTTGGAGAAAATGCTCCACGCTTGTGTGATAGACTTTAGTGGTCCATGGGAGAACATCTTACTTTGTCAGAGTTTGCATGTAGTATTAGCTACCATTACATTATTGAGATGGCTCATTTTGAGGCTCTGTATGGAAGTCATTATCACTCTCCAGTTGTTTTTTTTTATGTTTTTGAAATTAGAGCTCGAGGTATGAACTTTTTTATGAGTATTTGGATAGTGTTTGGGATATTTAGGATTGACTTCAAGTGGCTTAGAGAAGGTAGATGTGCTATGTAGATAGTAGACTTCATGCCTTGAGATTTAGTGTTGGTGATTTAGTCTTCCTTCATATGTTGCCCTTAAAGGGTGGGATGATATTGGGAAGATGGGAAAGCATAGTCCAAGGTATATTAGACCATTTGAGATTCTTTGGACTATTGGGGATGTAGATTATGAGTTATCTTTGCTCAAAGATTTTTTAGTTATTCATCGAGTTTTTATGTTTCCACTCTTCGATTTTACATTTCATATAAGTTTCAGGTCATTCATTAGGATTTTTACCATTTAACTGAAAGGTTGTCTTTTATTGAGGAGCCTATCTCTTTTCTAGCTAGAGATGTTAGGAGAATGCATTTTAGATATATTCAAGTGGTTAAAGTCCAGTGGACACATTGACTGTAGATAAGTCTACTTGGGAGGTTGACTCTTATATACCTTGTGGTTATCCGTAGAATTTTGTTAGTTCAGGTATTTCTATTCCTTTAGTATATGGATGAACTAGATTCTTAGTAGTGGATCATGTAATGACCTGATATTTTGGTGATTTATGTGAATTATTCATTTTTGTGTATTTTGACCATTTTACCCCTCCATGTGGTTGTACTATGGTATTTTAGGGGTGTTGGGATGATTAGCATGGATCCCAAGGATTTTTGATATGATTTGTGCAAGATTGTCATTTTTGGTGGTTATAAAGGCTTTATAATTAACTTTGATCAACATTTATTATACGTATGTTGGAGGGATAAATGGATAGCGCTACAGGATTTTGATCGTCGATTTAAATTTTGTAATATGGTTGGTGTGATTTTGTAGCTTTTATACCTCTTTTTTGACTCTCGGTTTGGAAAGTTGTGAAACTGGGTTTCAGGGGATCAACTTTGTGAAAACAATAGTTTTTTGAAAATTAGAGTCCAAACCATTGAATTATATAGGGTAGCATCGTTCATTTGCATTCTTGGGATTTCGGTTGAATCACGAGGTGTCCGCAGAGACTTGGAATTTTCCAAGTCTCCATAGCTATTGCACCACTCAGCTAGGGTAGCTACTAAAGCACTATTTTGGTTGCTTTAGCTATAGGCACTAAAGCATCACTTAGCTACTTTAGCGGTCGGCCCCAGCTGGGAAAGTAGGCTTTAGCGGGGCCCTATCTACTTTAGCAGTAGGCGCTAAAGTGGCCTTTTTCCACTTAAGTTGACTGGCGCACATTAGGTGGTACAGCTAAAGCGGTGCTTGACCTCTTTAGAAGTTACCGCTAAAGCGACCATTTAACCACTTTAGCGTCACATGGTACTACATATATAATCCTTTTTTCGATTTCTTTCTACCTTTTTGAGACTTAAGGAATGAGTTTTAAGTTTTTGGGAGATTTCTTCCATTTTTATGCTTGTGTAAGCTCCAAATCACTATTTCAATCATATTTCTTCATTTATTATCATTTAAGCATTGTTAAACCTTGAATCCAAAAGTGGAATTTGGTGGCTTGGAGGGCCTAAAAATAGTATTCTCTTGAATAAACACCAATTTCAACTTGTTTTCACTTGGATTTTCTTTTATTGATTCCTTTAATCATGGAAAATATACTTTTTAAACAAAAATTCTGGTTTTATCCTTCTATTCATAAAACCCTTTTCGAGGGTCCATTTTGACCTGACCCAAAAATAGGAACTATAGGTATCGTTGTCTTTCTTTTTATGTGTAGATGCTATATTTGTGTGTTTTAGTTTATTATGTGTCGATTTGTGAGGTGAAAACTCAGTGTGGAAGGCTTGTGTTTATCGATTTTTCTGTGTTTGAGGTATGTTATGGCTTAACATTCCTCAGACTCGGCTGGGTAGTTAATATTGGTATTAAATCATGTTATGGGTGTGGGAACTAACATGAAATGGTTATATTATTGTGTTTTTCTTATGTAGGGATCGAAGTTATTTCTATTTGGTGTATTTTGATACATTATTTTCTATATGTAACTATGTAGGGTCTTATATAAAGTTGTTGGACTCGAGTATGTATATTTGAATGTATTTTTTCTAGTGAAATCACCTAAATTGGATTTATATGGTATCAATGTCAAATTTTGGTGTATTTAATTTTATTGGCATATGGATTACATTAGATTAATAGATGGTTGGCATATTGAGTGGATTTTGGCTCATATGGTTAGTAAATTGGTTGTATTTGGAAAATACCTTTCTGGTCGATTGTGAGCATCACATCCTCATATCATATACATTCATGAAACAATGGTACCATGGTGAAAGTACTAGAAACACTGGCTTTTTCTAATAGAATGTGATGTTTTTAAAAAATCCTCTACTGATGTATGTGTCATTGAGAAGTTATGGATATTGGTATTGAATATTGGATTATGTATGGTTTTCGACTCCCCCGTGGGTCCTACCTAAAAGCACAACTCGATAGGTGTATACAGAGTTTGTGCGATGACCTCGAGCATCACATCATCATCATCATTATCTCTCTTGTATTTACTATATATTGTGGCCATTCTATGTTGTATTGTTGTCCTTGATGTGATATCTTCCTATTTGTACTTCTTTCACATACTTGTCTTTGGTATACATGTATATTTGTGTTTCGTTCTCATAATTTTGTGTGATATATGTGTATATTGTAGAACTTATAGTAGAGAGGGTATGGGCTATCGTTTGGGACATTTTCTAATGGCAGGTAATGTGCCCATAGTGTGTATTTTATATGCTTAATTTTCTACTTATCTCAGTCAGCCTATGATACTTTCTGAGTACAAGTGGACTATACTCACACCGACTATCCCCTTTTGGTGCAGATCCAAATACGAGTGTGCTGCACAATAGCTTATTCAGGCGGTATCTGAAGTGTATTCGAGGCAACAAATGATATACGCATCTAGAGTTGATCTACTACCTTTTCCTATTTGTTTCCTATCATTTTTATATCTAGTGAAAGATTATGATCCTTTTTGGTCTATTATTGTATCTTTTGGCATTTGGGAAATATTTAGTAGTTCTTATACCGTGACACCATGTTTTGTGATATTGCATGGTATCTTTGGTTTTGTACTTTCGTTATTATAATATTTGTGTGGTTCGGCTTCATTCTAGAAGCCTTACTTGGGCTTGGTATTAATGTCTTATCATAATTCAGTTTGGGTGATTGGCTTACTTTTCAAAGCTTGTCGCGACAAGTGCCATTACGACCTTTGGATTTTGGGTTGTGACAAATTGGTATTGGAGTAGCTAGGTTTCATTGGTATCATTAGTGTAAGAGTAAGGTGACAAGTAGAATTCCATAGATGGGTTACTCCTACAACACGTTCGTGTATAATGCTCAAGGCTCACGGCTGAGTAGCAGGAGAAACTTTTAATTTATTATGAGCCCAAATAAAGGATTCAATAATATTGTAAATTTCAGTATTGAGTAATGATATTGGTAATGATTCAACTAGGGATTCCTTGCTCAAAAATGTTCAGTTCTATGTGTATCATATATATCACAAGGCTTAAGAGAAAGCCATTTACGCTAAAATCCATTTCTAAAAGAATAAAGTGAATGAGAAAGATAAGTAATTTGGAACTACTAAGGAAAGGGGGTCGAAGAAATAGTTGGGGGTTGAAATAGTCTTTTTGGGGATAGAGGGACTTGACCCCTCATGATTTTAAAAGTCGACGGATTTTCCTCTTCCAATAAATTTCATTGTTACCGGTATTGACATGTAAATGGGACTCTATCTTTAGTCTTGTTTTATTAATAAGTTCTTCAAAAGATCTATCAGACTATGGAGTGAATGATTTGATCAATGAATATTCGATTTTTGTACATAGACATATATATTTATCTTTGGAAGTCCATTAAAATACCCTATATTTTGGCCCTTGAAAATTTCTTGAGCTTTGAGCTCACTGCCATGGTTGTGACTTGAACCTACGAGTCTTAGGGTGTATTGATGGGTCAGGTGACCCTAATCGTAGGGTGACCAGTGTGTGGGGTTAAATTTCTATTTTGGGTAAGATTTGAGGGCACGAGTCATGAAGACTCATTATGGATCGTTAATAGAAGTCGTAACCATATCATGCAAGTTTGTGGCTTGATTCTGCTCTGAGTACTAGTGGCTTACTATGATCCGTACGGATATGTTATGAGTCGTTAGATGAAATTGTAGGAAGTCTAGTGCTTAATTCATTTGAGTTTTGTGTTGACTACGACTTGGCCTTACGAGCCGTATGGTTTTGTTACGAGTAAGCTTTTTGAGTCATAAGGTTGATAGTGTATAAGGATCTTGGTAACTATCTTGGTTATGATTTGTGGTCACGGGTCATAAGGAGGGATTACGAGTCAATGGTTTACTCATAGTCAAAGGCGACATTTTTTCTAGCTTTTAAGTTAAGGGCTTTCTGAACATTTCCTTTTTTGTCGAGCTTGAAACCCACGTCTTATAACCTCTTTAGTTTATCCTTGTACCTCATAAACACATCAAATAGACTCTAAAACACTCTCAAATCCCAAGGATAAAAAACATATAAGGATTCAAGAGATTAACCAATTGAGGCTTTCAAGTGTGATTTCTATCTGTACTTCTTTGTGTTTAAGGCATGTTACTTTTCCCTCATTGTCAATTTCTTAAAACCATGTGATTTAAAGTATTATTCTAGGAATATTGATGTTGTGTTTTGAATAATGGGTTGAGGGTTTTTAATATAAATTGTTTAAATGCTTCTTCTATGATATTTATGAAACTATTGTATATAAATTGATGGCTGTAAAATGCATAGGGGTTCATGGGAATGGTTGATTGATATAGGGGTACAGGGTAATCCCTAAATTAATTTTTTTGGTATGGAAATTGGTAAAAAACACAACCCACTTGCATAGTTGATTTTTATTTATGCATTACCACTTGGCTTGGCTTCTTTCATGAAACTAATGTAGGGTATGAATGGTTAAATGGTTATGGATGGTTTTAAAAACCTTAGTGGGTACAATGGAATCATCTAAGTGAATGATTTATGAAAACCTTGTGGGGTACACGAGAATCCCCCAAGTGATTTAAATAATAGAGTTTGTCGGGTACACGAGAATCCCCTAAGTCTTTGCTTAATGATATTTCTTGCAAGTAATAGTTGGTATGAAAATACCACTTAATAATGCCTTATAATTGACTCTTAGAATTAGTGGTTTGGTTATGTTTTAAATGTTTTAATCTGTAAATAATGTGAGTTGTGATAGGTAGTCGTGAAAATATAAGTCCAAAGGACAGACACGGGAAACTCATGTTTGCCGACATGAGGTTTGCTCTTGATGACTGTGTTCTTTTGGGGTAAAATGGAATACCCCAAGTCTATACACGTGTAGATGTATCTTGGAGGGCGAAGTGTGCAAGGGAATCCTCAGCCATTTACCATGGTAGGACTTATCATGTTAAAGTTACACAACCTAGGTTAAGGATTTGAAATACATACTTAACCTTGTTCCCTATCCTGGCATGGTATATATGTACATATATGTATTTGCATATGGTTATGTGCATTGGTTTGACATGATTTTGGATTAATAGATTTACTTTATCTTTGTCCCTGGGCTATATGCTAGTGTTTACCCTTCTAACCGTCTTCAGAAACTATATTCCCATGAGATGCAAGAACCGTCCATACGTTCACTCCTCCTACTCAATGAGTAGGTGATTTAGAGATAACTTTTAAGTCAAACTGAAGTGGTGAGCTTCCATACATCAGAAGATCCCATTTCATACATTGGATTTCCTGGTGTCTTTACTATTCCTTTTGTCTTGGTTTTTGCTATAATCTGTGGCATGTCCCGACTAGATATTCTTTGGTTTTGTTAGAGGCTTTGTCAGACTATTGTTGGCATAGACACTGTTGGTATAGGTGTTATCATTGGCATTAGTATTGGTTGACGGATGTTTGGTTGAGAATAGATAGTTTTGGTTATATTCTTATTATAATTTTTTAAATTGATATTCTCTTATCTTGTTATATGTTTGGAATTTATCCGACATGGGGTGTAAGATGGGCGACGATTTGGGAATTGGATGGTCTCATGTTCTTGATGGACTTGAGATATTTGACACGACCAGGCTTGGGTTTGGATCGTGTTATATTGGTATCTGAGCCTAGGCTCATGGTCGATTGGGTGTCCATAAAACTGTGTCAAGTAGATCTCTTTTATGGGTTTGTAGCGTACCACACTTATATGGGAGAGGCTATGAGGCATTTAGGAATATTTCTCTTTCTTATGTTCTATTTTTGGGCTATAGAGTCTAAGGTCTTAGATCTCTCTAATTTCTATTTGTTTGCCTTTCAGATCATGCCTCTGAGGAGATCTAATGTCTGTATGAATCCTTTGTCCCATCTGAGGATAATGGAAATAGAGCTCGTCCTACTCCAGGGGTTCAGACTGGGTCTAGGGCCACAGTCTCTAATGGTCCTAATGGATTTCCCCCAATTCCTTCTATCCCTCCTCAGATACCTCAACCTGATGTGTCTAATATTGAGTTTTGCCAATCGATCTATTTGGTCACTCAGTTAATTTCCTCTCAGACTGAGCATTGGAATTCTGTTTCTCCATCATTTGAGGACACTAGAGTTGGCAAATTTATTAGGTTGAGCCATCCTATTTTCACTAGTAAGAAAGTGGTGGAAGATCCTCAATATTTCATATATGAAATGGAAAAGTTCTTTCATATTATGGACGTTACTGAGGTTGAAGGTGTGGAGTTTGTAGCCTGTCAGTTGAAAGATATAGCACATCAGTGATGTGAAGAGTGGGAGCAGATTAGGGTTGTAAATGTTGAGTCTGCCTTATGGGAGGACTTTTCTAGAGCTTTTCTCAATCGATTATTTCCTTAGGAGTTAAGAAAGGAGAAAGCCAAAGAATTTGTGAATCTGAGGCAAAAGAGGATGTCAGTTTAGAAGTATGCCTTGATGTTTTATTAGTTGTCCCGACATGCTCCTGAGTTGGTGTCTATCTTAAGGGATAGAATAAAAAAAAATTATTCCTGGTTGTCCCGTGATTTGATTCTAGAAAGTAAGGGTGCCTTGTTAAACAAAGATAAGGATATTTCCAAAATGGTTGTGTATACATAGTAGGTTGAGAAAGAGAAAAAAAAGCAAGTGGAAATAGGGGAAAGGCATAATAAGAAGTTTAGATTTTCTGATCAGAGTGGAGGTCAGCAACAAAGTAGCAAGGTTGGTGAAAAGTTGTCCAAGAGGAAGTGGGGTAATTATGGTTCCTACTTGATGGCTAGCTTTCCTTCCCGAAGCAATCTAGTGATCGATGTTTTAAGGGTGGCGATGGTTCTAGGGCACCAGGTGCCTAGTCTTAGGCCAGTAGGGCCCAATCAACTCTATTATATCCTCACTATAGATTTTTTGGTCAATTGCATAAGTTTTTTTCTTATGAGGTAAGGGACAAGTTCTTCAAATATTGTCAGCCAGAGCATATGCTTAGATGCCATCCCATGGTTAAGGTTGCTTTTGGGGCAATCACGATTTTGGTTGCCTCTTCACCAGATCCTACACCAAAGGGTACACCATCTGTCTCCAGTACTGGTAGGAACCATCTCTATGATTTGACTACCCATCAGGAGTATGAGGCATCTCCAAATATCATTACTGGTATATTGAAACTCTTTTCCTATGATGTGTACTATTTACTTAATCCATGGTCGACTCTTTCTTAAATAACCCCTTTTATGGTTGTGCATTTTGGTTTTGTTTCTACATGTAGTCTAGATGTTTTTTTTTTCTACCCCGATGGGTGATTCTGTGGTGGCTAGAAGAGTCTATAGGGGTTGTGTGTTATCTTTGGGTAGTAGGGAGACTTTGGTGGATATGTTTGAATTAGACATGGTTTATTTTGATGTCATATTGGGGATGGACCTGTTGCACTCGTGCTATGCCTCTTTAGATTGTCGGACCAGTAAGGTCATTTTAAAATTCCTTAATGACCCAATTATTGAGTGGGAAGGGGGCTCTCTAGTGCCTAAGGGAAGGTTCATATCATATCTTAGAGCCCAGAAATTAATTTCCAAGGGGTGTCTCTATCATTTGTTCTGGGTTAAAGATTCTAACTCGGAGGGACCTTCTTTACATTCCTTCCATATGGTAAATGAATTTCCTAAGGTCTTCCATGTTGATCTTCCTGGTGTATCTCCTGATAGAGAGATTGATTTTTTAATTGATCTTTTTTTAGACACTCATCCTATCTCTATTCTCCCATATAGAATGGCATCAGTGGAGTTGAAAGAGCTTATAGAGCAATTAAGGATCTTTTATATAAGGGTTTGATCCAATCTAATGTGT
Source organism: Capsicum pubescens (assembly GCA_030864215.1). Lineage (NCBI taxonomy): Eukaryota > Viridiplantae > Streptophyta > Magnoliopsida > Solanales > Solanaceae > Capsicum > Capsicum pubescens. The sequence continues at coordinate 202,320,313 of CM061546.1, read as the reverse complement.
CTCTATGGGGTGCATCGGTATTGTTCATGCGTAAGAAGGATGGTTCCCTTAGGATGTGTATTTATTACTGGTAATTAAATAGAGTGACAGTAAGGAATAAGTATCCTCTTCCAAGGATTAATGATTTGTTTGATCAGCTTCAGGGTGCTAAGTTTTTCTCCAAGATCAATATTTGATTCAGGTTTCATTAGTTAAAGATTAGGGAGGTGGACATCCTAAGACTGTCTTCCATATCTGATATGGGCATTTCGAGTTCCTGGTTATGTCTTTTGGGTTGACTAATGCCCCAACAACATTCATGGACTTGATGAATAGAGTCTTTCATCAGTTTCTAGATTTGTTCATCATTGTAATTATCGAAGATATGTTGGTGTACTCTAATAGTAAAGCGGATCATGCCGATCACCTTTACATTGTGTAGCAAGCCCAGAAAGATCAACAATTGTATGCCAAGTTTTGGAAATGTGAATTCTGGTTGAACATCATTACTTTTATGTGTCATGTCATATCTAGTAAAGGGATCATGGTGGATCCATAGGAAGTTGCATTGGTTAAAAAGTGGCCTAGACCTATGAGTCTAACCAATATTCGGAGTTTCTTGGGTTTAGCCGGTTACTACCGGAGATTTGTGGTAAGTTTCTCTTCTATAGCTACCCCGTTGACTAACTTAACTCAGATAAGGTGAAGTTCTTGAGGTTTTATATTTGTGAGGGTAGTTTTGAGAAGCTAAAGGATAAGATGATTTCGGCTCTGGTCTTGATATTGCCTTAAGGCACTGATGGTTTTGTGGTCTATTGTGATATGTTTCGTGTGAGGCTTGATTGAATTTTGATGCAGCATGGAGAGGTGGTAGCTTATCCCTCTAGACAGTTGAAGGTGCATGAGAAGAATTGTCTGACATATGACTTGGAGTTGTTGGCTGTGGTGTTTGCATTGAAAATCTGGCGTCACTATTTTTATGGAGTGCATGTTGATATCTTTTCTAATCATAAGATCCTACAATATGTATTCACTAAGAAGGAGCTGAATCTCAGGCAAAGGAGCTGGCTTGAATTATTGAAAGACTACGACATGAGTCTACACTACAATCCAGGTAAACTAATGTGGTTGGTGATGCTCTTAGAATGTTATCCATGGGAATTCTATCTTATGTAGATATAAATAAGTGGTAGTTGGTGAAAGATGTTCACTATTTTACTAACCTTGGAGTTCGCCTATTGGACTCGGAGGATGGTAGTGTGTTTGTTCAAGAGGTGGCAAAGTCATCCCTTGGTGCTGAGGTGAAAGAGAGTGTTAGATCCTATCTTGATGCAAATCAAGGGGGTATAGGTGGGCAAAATGTGATGGACTTTGAGGTTAGTGGTGATGGTACCTTGTGGTACCAAGGAAGGTTGTGTGTTCCTAATGTAGATGAGTTGCGACAGAGGATCTTGGCCGAGGCTCATAAGTCAAGTTACGCTATTCACCCTGGTTCTCCAAAGATGTATGATGATCTTAAGGATATATATTTGTGGAACAATATGAAGCAAGATGTGGCCAATTTTGTTGATAGATGGATGGTGTTCCAACAAGTGAAAGTTGAAAATTTGCAGCTCGGAGGGTTGTATTATGTAATTGAGTTGCCCGTGTGGAAGTGGGAAGTGATTACTATGGATTTTGTTACCGGTCTTCCTCGTTCTTGAAAGCAGTTTAATTCGATTTGTGTCATCATGGATAGGTTGACTAAGTCTACTCACTTCTTGCCAATGAGGACTAACTTTTTGGCGAAGGATTATACAAAATTGTTCATTAAGGAAATTTTAAAGTTTCATGGGGCACCTATTTCCATAATGGCTGATCGTGGAGCTCAGTTATCATCACAGTTTTGGTGCTCATTTCAGAGAGGTTTGGGGACCAAGGTGAGCCTTAATACTGCTTTCCACCCATAGTTGGATGGGCAAGAGAAAAGGACTATTCAGACATTAGAAGATATGCTTCGAGCATTTGTGATTGACTATGGTGGTAGTTGGGTTGATCATTTACCTCTTATAGAGTTTGCATATAATAATAGCTACTAATATAGTATTAGCATGGATCTATTTGAGGCATTGTACTGTAGGTGTAAGTCTCCTATTGGGTGGTTTGTTGTTTGTGATGCAGAGATGTTTGGCCCAAAATTGGTTCACCAAGCCATAGAGAAGGTGGAGGTGATTCGGGATAGGCTTAAAGCCTCCCAAAGACGCCAAAAGTACTATAAGGATGTGAGGCATATGAAGTTAGAGTTTGAGGTTGGCGATTGGGTGTTCTTAAAGGTGTGTCTCCTATGAAAGGAGTAGTGCGGTTTGGGAAGAAGGAAAAGATTAGTCCTCAGTATATAGGCCCGTACTTGGTCTTGAAGAGGATTGGTAGTGTTACGTATGAATTGAAGTTTCCCTCTAGTTTTAGTTCAATTCACCCGATGTTCCACGTGTCAATGTTGAGGAATTGTGTGGATGATCCATCACTGATTGTGCCTTTCAAGGATACTGGTATTTTGGATTCCTTGTCTTATGAGGAAGTCTTAGTTGAAATTATAGATCAGCAAGTTCACTAATTACGAACAAAGGATGTAACTTCGGTAAAGGTTCTATGGAGGAACCAAAAGATTGATAAGGCTACTTAGGAAGACAAAGAGGAGATGAATTCCAAATATCCGTCCCTATGCCCTATTCCGAAAAATCATGCTTAAGGTATGTGTTGTTCTTATCATCTTTGTTTTCTATCTTTGTTAAAAGGAAATTGTAAATTCCTTAGTATACTTGTTTTCTGTCTTAAAGGTAATAGTAGTAATGTTTGGGGTCTAATCATGTTGGTAAATACCTTGTCCTATAATTCGAGGATGAATGATCTAAGTGGGGGAGAATTAAAACACCCTAAATTTTTGCCCTTGAAAATTTCTTAATCTTTGAGCTCACTGTCGTGGTTACAACTTGACCCCACAAGTCATAGGGTGTATTGATGGGTCAGGTGACCCTAATCGTTGGGTGACCAATATGTGGTGTGGAGTTTCTATTATTGGTACAGGTTGAGGGCACGGGTTGTAAAAACTCATGACGAATCATTAGGATGTATCATAGGGAAATCATGTAAGTTTGTGGCTAGCCGTAAGGATATGTTATGATTCATGAGATGAAATAATAGAAATACCAGTGTTTAAACAATTTGAGTTCTGTGTTTACTACAACTTGACCTTATGAGTTGTATGGTATTATTACGAGTAAGTTTGTTAAATCATAAGGTTGACAGTGTATGGGGATCTTGGTCACTATCTTGGTTACAATTTGTGGTCACGAGTCCTAAAAAAGGGTTACGAGTCAATGGTTGACTCGTAGTCAAAGGCGACATTTTTTCCATCTTTTAAATTAAGGGCATTCTGGACATTTCACCTTTTCCAAACTTGAAACCCACATCTTATAACTTCTTTAGGTTATCCTTGTCCCTCATAAACACATCAAATAGTCTCTTAAACACTCTAAAATTCTCAAGGTCAGGAATACTTAGGGTTTTCAAGAGATTAATCAATTGAGGCATCCAAGGGTGATTTCTCTCCGTACTTCTTGGTGTTTAAGGCATGTTACTCTTCCATCATTGTCAATTTTGTGAAATCATGTGATTTAAAGTATTATTCATGGAATATTGATGTTGGTTTTGGAACTATTGTTTGAAGGTTTTTGTAGCCCCCCACATTTTTGGGCTAGGGATCAAACCGTTGTTCCTATGTGTACATACTTGAATCCAACTATTCCATGTATATATATATGTTATTATCATATATATGGTGTGGAAATATATTTGTAAATGAATCAAGGTCATAATATCCTCCTAACTCAAATATGAGTTGAGGACTGTTCTATCGATAGAGTTTTGATGGATGCTCCAGCTAGTGTCCAATTTAGATAAGTGAATCCCCTAAAATATATTAATTTAGGTGTCCTACTATATATCAAATGAAAGGTCTTTGAGTTGTCTTTCCAATGCATCTGGTTTCACCTTAATATGATATAGGAGTGGAAAGTTATGCCTATTTTACCTCAGTATGTCCATCTGTCACAAGGTTACGAGTAGGATGATAAGTTGTCAACTAGTTGACAAGCCATCAGCCAAAGTCGTCAACCTTAAGTAGAATAACTAAAGAAGGTGACGACTAGGTTGATAAGTTGTCAACTGGTTGACAAGCCATCAACTAAAGTCATCAACCTTAGGTAGTATCCCTAAAGAAAGTGACGACTAGGCTGATTCGCTGTCAGCTAGTTGACAAACCATCAACCAAAGTCATCAACCTTTGGCACTATCTCTGAAGGAGTTGATGACTAGGCTGATAGGCTATCAACTAGTTGAAAAGCCATCAACCAAGTCATCAACCATAACTAGAACATGAAAGAGAGTTGACGACTAGGCTGATAAGTTGTCAACCATTTGACAAGCCATCAACCAAGTCATCTACTAAAGAAATTCTAACAATTTTTATTCAACTTCTTAGGGGTATTTTGGTCTTTTCCTCACCTCAAACACTACCTCCCACAATTTATAATGCTCAATTAAGCGTATTTTTCCCTAATTATCAAACACATGGCACTTTATTTCCTCTCCCATACTCAAGAACAACCCTCTAGGGTTTTCTTCTTCCAGATAATCTCCCAAATCTCAAGATTCAAATTCAAGAATATCAAGAACAATATGATTACGGTTCCTCACCTAAAGATTCAAGCCTCCCTTCTCAAGAACAAGAAATTAAAGATTTCTTCTTCAATAAATTTAAGAATTCAAGTTAAATTTCAAGCTTTCATCAATAAATCAAGAAACTAAGGTATGTGGGGTATTCATACATGGTCCCTTTCACCCATGGAGCCCCAAATTCCTTTTATTTAAGTTAAATAATGAATTTTCAATCATTATGATATCTTATATGTTCAAGCAAGATTGAATTTTATGTTTTCATGGTGATTTTAATTCAATTCAGCCCATGTATGATCCCATGCAAGATTTTGAATTCCTCATGCTATGAATTTAAGTTTCCCATGCTTTATTTAAGTGAATTCCATGATAGATCCTAAACCCATGATTTTTAGCAACATTATCATGTTTTAAATTCATGTTTTCCCAATGATTGATGAAATGCCTATGTCTTGAGTTGAACCATGATTCAATACTACAGTTTGAGTTTAAATGTCATGTTTTAATAATCATTCAGTACAGGTGGGTAATGAACACCCGATACCTATGTGTTTTTTATGATATCTACTTTCAAGTAATGAGTTAGTCAGACCATGATTTTTAATATCATATTCAGAACACCATGATCATGTTGAGTAGTACCATTTTATATGTTAATAATTACCTCAGAATCCATATGCACTATTATCTTAAGAATACCAAGATCTGAGCTTAGCAGTTATTACTTATCAATGCATGCACCAATTAGTATTCCAGGGTCATTAAGTTGAGAGTATATCAAGAACCGAGCGAACCCAAGGATGGGGGCTCACCTGTTAGTAGAGGGTGTGACCTTTAGTAGCAGTCCTTGAGTCCAGAACTACGTAGCCATCATAGGTTTTAAATGACTTCCTGTCAGTTGAGGTTTGACACATATCTCATGAGAGCACCTGCCAGTAGAGGGTGGCTCTTTAGTCCTCCGGGACATCTGTTTAGTGATCAATACAGTTCAGGTTCTATTCTGATGGAAAGGATAAAACAACCCTCCTTAATGTGGGTAAGACATTGGACTCCATGATAGCTCACATGGTTTATTTCGGTTACATGAAAGCTCCCACAGTCTCAATACAATATTTAGTATAAATTCAGTTTAGTTTTTTTTATGACCAAAGCATATAGATTTACAATTATTAAATTATACAGGTTTTAGTCTTTCATTTTATAGATGATTTCAGAAATATGCTTATGCTTTGTCTTGCATTCTCAGATATTACAGTTTTCATGCATTTATGCTCAGTTATCTCATGTTGTTTAGTTAGTCATTATCTCATTTGCACAGTGCCCCACAGCTTCAGTCAAGTTATTAAGACAAAGTACAGTTCAGTTTTACATGATCAGTATTCATATATCCACTACTCAACATACCGATGTTAGTTAACTTTTTTCTTAGATTTTGGTTGTTTCGTCACACAGATATCAGTCATTTAGTTGATCAGATATACTTAATACATTTTTTGGTTGTTTTGTAAGTTCATTCATTAAGGCACAATATGTTTTTATATTCAGATCCATAAGTTAAGTCAGTTCCCATCACATAGTTTCAGACCCAGTATTTATACATCATCATTAGTACAACTTCTACAATATATTTGGCCCCACAAGAGAATGGCTTACAACATTTATGTTTCTACGCCTCCTAGCTTACAAAATTGTTTTTAACTCATGATTTATAAATTCTCTATGATTTACAGTTTTCGCGTATAACTATGTTTCAAATGTATATTCTTACCAAATAACTTATATCCTCAGTTTTACAGCGTATTTGAAATATTTCCAAGATTTTGTTCATGTCTCCATATACTCAGTACATTCCATCATACTAACCACATATATGTGTTTGTGGCTAAATCCTTTATAATATAGTTACCATACATAGATTTTAAACCAGGGTCGATAGTTTGCAGCTTTCAGCCAACAGACGATAAGTTCTCCTATTTTGAGAAATCCAGATAGTTGTGGATCATGTACTTTAGTTTTATTTTTTCATATGTATTAATTAGTGGTAGTTAGAGGCATGTCCCAGCTATCTATAGTCAGTATAGTAGAAGCTTCATAGATGTTAGTCAGAGTCAGTCATGTAATTTGAGTTTTTTTCTTCAGTTTTTTCATGATGTAAATTGTATCAACATTAACTTTGTTCAAACTTTTCATTAGTATGCTTCTACTAAAAAAATTAAGTTTTGTTTTAACTATTAAATTAGTTGGTCAACAATATTGTAGTTCATGGGTTATATTGGGCACACTTGTGGTTCCAAGCACTGTGTTGTGACTAGGGGTAGTCTCGGGTCACGACAAACTTGGTATCAGAGCACAGAGTTCAAGTTTCCTAGGTTTTCTATGAAGCACTGAGAAACAGAGTCTTGCAGAATGATATTGATACATCTGTACTTTTCTTCAAGAGGCTACAGGGCATTTAGGAAATGTTTCCTTTCTTTCATGTCTTAGATCATGCAGTAGAAGTATTCTCTAAGAATTTTATATAGATCCTTATCTTGCTCCATTTATGTCAACTCTGCCTTATTTTTAAGGTGAGAGAAACTATGAAGCTCAAATTCCTATAGATAGAATTTTCTCATACAGTCCCTATAGACAGTTATGGGATTGATCATAGGCTAGAAAGTATCCTATTAGTGCTATTATGTTCCAAAGTTTGAAGGACTTCATTCATATTCATGAAAAATCATGCATTGACCCGAAGTCAGATGTGCTCTCAAATCTCTTCTTATAATCCTATGATAGCATATGACCTAGATTAAGTAGTATGAACCCAGAAGTTTAGAAGCAATAAAGTGGGGATAGTGTTTATCTGGATTTAGTAGATTATGTATCCATGGGGCTAGTTGTATTAAATGTGAATCAATAGGCTTTAAATAGTGTATGCAATAATTTAAGTTTGTTAATTCAGAATTATATGTTGTTGATGTTGGGTATGTTGGTGTAATGATAATTCTTATGGTTTATGGAAAAATATAAATTTTGAGATATGATATTAGTAGGCTATAAAGGAAGTTAGTATGGTTTATTAAAGGTTTGGAGATATCCATGTTAAGTGTTAGAATTTGAGATTTGAATTGTGGATCTTGAGCTAATAGAAAGAAGAGTTGAAGCTCTAGATGGTGTGAACTCAAGGTATGGTGATACTAATGAAGATTCTAAGATAGTTAGTGTTTAAGTTATTTTATGATGACTATTGAGGCTAGGCTATAGAAAGATAAGAGTTGTATCTTAGAAGGAAGTACTAGCAATGGGTTATACATTTTTAGGTGTAGTCTTTCAGGTTGAGTTTATTATTTATGTGTATTGTTATATCTAGTACTCTAGAGTAAAACGATTGCAGTTCAGTTTAGATTTTATTAAAGGGGTCCACAGACTTAGAATAATGGCTTAAAGCTAAAGGGGAGATGATAAAACAAGTAACCAAGTCAGGCTCTCAGATTTTAGTAGTGATGCTAGTGTGTTGTAGAAGAATTGTTAAGGAGGAGATTCCCAACCCATTCTTATCTCATTCATCACGATATCTACTAATTCCTTACATGTCAGCTCCATGATCATAACTCATATTCATTCCCTTTCATAGAATCATGTACATTTCCGGTTCGTAGTATAAGGAGTTCTAGTTTTCTCAGCTGTAGGAATCATGTTCCATGAATTTATGAAGGTCATGCAACTAAACACTCTAGTACTCATGCTTTCCAGAATGTTCAATTCCACGCACTCATGTTACACTCTTAATGATCAGTGAAATTCAGATCATGTCATGTATGTCCTCAGTTTTGATCTCTTTAATGAATTCATGCTTTTGATACTCGATTTCTTAGGACTCAGTTAAGTGTCAAAGTTATGCATAGTATTCTTTCACGCTTCAAGTCCTCATGTTCTAACCTTTTAGTGACCTCTGCTTATAAAGTAATAGTGGTGATGAACAATTGTTTCGATGGGAGAGAGTGGATTTTTATGTTTGAGAAAGATTGTTGTATTCTTTTTTTATATAAGTCTATAAGGGTGAAGGAACATTGAGGTTACACTTTTTGTATATGTCATGATTAGTTGAGAATTCTAGGTGTGTCTTCTTAGAGTTAGTTTATGGAAATTGTTATTGATAAAAGGTGTTATAGAATGTGGTAAATAATGAATTCATTTTAGTTCATGCATCATGTTTCAGATTCAGATATTCAGTCATGATCTAGTGCATAAGTGTCTCGTGCATCATCTCAGTCTTTCCTTAATATTTTAGCCAAGTCAATATTATTCAGGTACGAATGATCCTAAGAGGAAGATACAGTAATACCCCGAGTTTTCATGCCCTAAATCTCTCAACTTTTCTTCATGAAACCAGATCCACCCTATGGTAATGGTTAATCATAAGTTGACTCTCTCGTTTCTATCTCAGCCTTATAACTATTCTCATGCCATTGCATGTATTCACGAAATAAATTCAGTTCATATGTCAAGATGAAACTGAGTTATGCACTCATGTTCCAAGTCATGCATATTCAGTATATGATTATAAATTCCTTAGGGTTCTTAGTCTAACCAGTCTCATTCGAGAACGAATGTTCCCAAGATGGAGATACTGTAACACCCTACATATTTGGGTGAGAGTTCAAACTGTTGTTCCTATTCATACAGACTTGAACCCAATTATTCCATGAATATATATGTGTGATTATCAAATATATGGCATGGGAATTTCTTGGCATATGAATCAAGGTCATAATACCCTTCTAACACAAAGACGGGTTAAGGACTTTTCTATTGATAGAGTTTTGACGGATGCTATAAGTTGATTTCACTTTAGATGATTATATCTCCAAGATTATATAGATTTAGGTGTCCTACTATATATCAAATGAAAGGTATTTGACTTTTTTTCCAATGCATTAGGTTTCACCTCAATCTGATATCGGAGTGGAATTTTATGCCCATTTTACCTCATCATGCCCATGTGTATTCAAGGTGACGACTAGGCTGATAAGCTGTCAACTAGTTGACAAGCCATTAGCCAAAGTTATCAACCTTAAGAAGAATCACTGAAGAAGGTGACTACTAGGATGATAAGCTGCCAACTAGTTGACAAGACATCAACCAAAGTAGTCAACCTTAGGCAGTATCCTTGAAGAAGGTGACAACTAGGTTGATAAGCTGTCAACTAGTTGCAAGCCATCAGCCAAAGTCGTCAACCATAGGCAGTATCTCTAAAGGAGTTGACGACTTGGCTGATAAGTTGTCAACTAGATGACAAGCCATCGACCAAGTCTTCAACCATAATCAGAACATGAAGAAGAGTTAACGACTAGGCTGATAAGTTGTCAACCAGTTGACAAAAGATCAACCAAGTCATCAACTAAAGAAATTCAACAATTTTTATTCAGCTTCTTAGGGGTATTTTGGTCATTTCCTTACCTCAAACCGTACCCCCATGACTTATAACCCTTAATTAAGCGTATTTTCCCCATTCTCAAACACATAACACATTACTTTCTCTCCCATACCCAAGAACAACCATCTAGAGTTTTCTTCTTCAAGATTATCTCCCAAGTCTCAAGATTCAAATTCAAGAATATCAAGAATATCAAGATTAGGGTTCCTCACCCAATGATTCAAGCCTCCCTTCTCAAGTATAGGAAATTCAAGATTTCTTCTTCACGAAATACAAGAATTCGAGTTAAATTTCAATCTTTCATAAAGAAATCAGGAAATTAAGGTAAGTTGGGTATTAATTCATAGGTCCCTTTCACCCATGAGGCCCCAAAATCCTTTTCTTTCAATTAAAGAGTGTATTTTCAATCGTTATGATATCTTATATGCTCAAGAATTATTGAATTTCATGTTTTCATGGTGATTTTAATTCAATTTAGCCCATGTATGATCCGATGCAAGATTTTGAATTCTTCATGTTATGAATTTAAGTTTCCCATGCTTTGTTAAAGTGAATTCCATGATAGATCCTAAACTCATGATTTCTAGAAACATTCTCAAGTTTTAAATTCATGTTTTTCCCATGTTTGATGAAATGCCTATGTCTTGAGTTGGACCATAATTCAATACTACAGTTTAAGTTTAAATGTCATAGTTTAATGATCATTCAGTGTTGGTGGGTTATGAACACCCGATACCATTGTGTTTTTACATGATTTATGTTTATAAATAACGAGTTAGTCTGACCATGATTTTTAATATCATATTCAGAACACCATGATTATGTTGAACAGTATCAGCTTATACGTTAATAATTACCTCAAAATCTATATGCACTGTTATTTTCAGAATACCATGACCTAAGATTATCAATTATTAGTTATCAGTGCATGCACCAGTTAGTATTCCAGTGTCATTTAGTTGGGAGTAGGATTTAGCACCAAGCAAACCCAGGGATGTGGGCTCACCTGCCAGTAGAGGGTTTAACCTTTAGTAGCAGTCCATGAGTTCTATAACTATGTATCCAGTATAGGTTTGAGATGTCTTCCTGCCAATTGAGGGTTGACACATATCTCATGAGAGAACCTGCCAGTAGAGGGTGACTCTTTAGTCCTTTGGGACATCAGTTTTGTGATCACTACATTACAGGTTCTATTCTGATGGAAAGGATAGAACAACCCTTCTCAATGTGGGTAAGACGTTGGACTCCATGATATATCACATGGTTTACGTCGGTTACATGATAGATCCAATAGTATCAGTACAGTATTTAGTATATATTCAGTTTACGTTTGCTTGACCAAAGCATATAGATTTACAGTTATTCAATTATACAGGTTTCACTCTTTTAGTTTAATGATGATTTCAACAATATGCTTATTCTTGGTTTTGCATTCTCAGATATTACTATTTTCATACATTCATGCTCAATTATCTTACGTTGTTCAATTAGTCCTTATCTCATATGCACAGTACCCCATAGTTTCAGTCAAGTTATTTAAGCAAAGTACAGTTCAGTGTTACATGATCAGTATTCATATATCCGCTACTCAACATTCCAATGTTAGTTACCCTTTTCTTAGATTTTAATTGTGCAGTCACACAGACATAAGTAATTCAGTTAATCAGATCTACTTAACACATGTTATGTTGGCTTTGTATGTTCATTCATTCAGGCACAATATGTTTGCATATTCAGATCCATGAGTTAAGTCAGTTCTTATCACATAGTTTCAGACCTAGTATACATATGTTATCTTCAGTACAACTTCTATAACATATTCTGCCCCAAAAGAGAATGGCCTACAACATTTATGTTTCTACCTCCTCCTAGATTACAAAATTATTTTTAGCTCATAATTTATAAATTCTCTATGATTTACAATTTTAATGTATAGCCATGTTTCAAATGTATATTTTCAAAAAATAATTTATATCCTTAGTTTTACAGTATGTTTGAAATATTTCCATGATTTAGTGCATATCTCTATATACTCAGTACATTCCAAAGTACTGACCATATATATGTGTTTGTGGATACATCCTTCATAATTTAGGTAGCATACATAGCTTTTAAACCAGGGTCAAATAGTTTGGAGCTTTCAACCAGCAGGTGATAACTTCTCCTATTTTGAGAACTCCAGATAGTTGTAAAATATGTACTTTATTTTTAATTTATCATATGTATTGATTAGTGATAGTTGGAGGCATGTCCTAGCTATCTATAGTCAGTATAGTAGATTCTTCATAGATATTAATCAGGGTCAGTCATATAACTTTAGTTTCTTTCTTTAATTTTATCATGATGTAAACTGTGTCAGCATTAACTTTATTCAAACTTTTCATGAGTATGTTTCTGCTCAGCAAATTAAGTTTTGTTTTACTTATTAAATCAGTTGTTGAACAGTGTGCTAGTTCATGAGTTATATTAGAATCACTTGTGGTTCAAAGCACCGTGTTATGACTAGGGGGTAGTATCGGGTCGTGAAAAACATAGTATCACATCACAGAGTTCAAATGTCCTAGGATGTCTTTAAAGCTGTGTCTAGTAAGTCTTTTGGGACGGTACGAAGATGTCTGTACTTTTTTTTGAGAGGCTACAAGACAATTAGTAAATGTTTCCCTTCTTTCATGTCCTAGATCATGCAGTAGAACTGTTCTCTAAGAAATTTATACAGATCCCCATCTTTCTCCATTCATGTCAACTCTGCCTTATTTTTAAGATGAGAGAAACTGTGAAGATCAAATTCCTATTGATAGAATTTTCTCAAACAATCCCTACAGACAGTAATAGGATTTCCCATAGGCTCGAAAGTATCCCATCAGTGTTTTTAAGTTCTGAAGCTTGAAGTATTTTATTCATGTCATGAAAAATCATACATTGTGCCAAAGTCAGATGTGCTCTCTATCACTTATCAGAATCCTATGATAGCATATGACCTAGAGTTAGAAGCATGAACCCAAAAGTTTAGCAGCAGTAAAGTGGGGATAATATTTATCTAGATTTAGTAGATTATGTATCCATGGGGCTAGTTGTATGAACGGTGAATCAATAAGCTTGAAACAGTGTATGCAAGAATATAAGTTTGTTGATTCAAAATTATATGTTGGTGTAATGATAATTCTCATGGTTTAGGGAAAAATATAAGTTTAGAGATGTGATATTAGTAGGATATAAAGTAAGTTAGTATGGTTCATTAAGGGTTTGGAGATATCCATGTTAAGTGTTAGAATCTAAGATTGAATTATGGATTGTTGAGCTATTAGGAAAAAAAGTTGAAGCTATAGATAGTGTGAACTCAAGGTATGGTTATACTCATGATGATCACAAGTTAGTATGTATTTGAGTTATTATATAATGACTATTGAGGCTAGGCTATACAAAGATAAGAGTTGTATCTCAAAAAGAAGTACTAGCAGCGGGTTTTACACTTTCAGGTGTAGTCTTTCAGCTTGAGTTTATTATTTATGTGTATTTTTTATATCTCAGACCCTAGAGTAAAATGATTGCAGTTCAGTTTAGAGTTTATTAAAGGGGTCCATAGACTTAGAATGATGGCTTAAAGCTAAGGGGGAGATGATAGAACAAGTAACCAAATTAGGCTCTCAAATTCTAGTAGTGATGCTAGTGTGTTGTAGAATAGTAGTAAGGGAGAATGATTCCCAACCCATTCTTATCTCATTGAAAAGTTTTGTTCTTCAATCATCACGTTATCTACTCATGCCTTACACGTCAGTGCCATGATCATAACTCATATTCATACAATTTTCATAGAATCATGTACACTTTTGGTTCCTAGTATAAGGAGTTTTAGTTTGCTTAGCAGTACAAATAATGTTCCATGAATTTATGAACTCTAAGCTTTGGTCATGCACCTTATGACTCATGTACTCATGCTTTAAAGAATATTCAGTTCCATGTACTTGTGTTACACTCTTAATGATAAGTGAAATTAGATCATGTCATGTATGTCCTTAGTTTTGATCTATTTAATGGATTCATACTTTTGATACTCTACTCCTCAAGAGTCAGTTAAGTGTCCAAGTTATGCATAATATTCTTTCATACTTCAGGTCCTTATGTTCTAACCTTTTAGTGACCTCTCCTTATTAAATAATAGTGGTGATAAGAAATTGTTTAGATGGGAGAGAGTGGATGTTTTATGTTGGATAAATATTGTTGTATTCTTGTTTTATATAAGACTATAAAGGTGAAGAATGAATGAGGTTAAACTTTTTGAATATATTGTGATTATTTGAGAATTCTAGGCGTGACTTCTTATGGATAGTTTATGGAAGTTGTTATTGATAAGAGGTGTTATAAAATGTGTTAAATTGTAAATTCATTTCAGTTCATGTATCATGTTTTAGATTTAGATTTTCAGTTATGATTTAGTTCGTAAGTGTCCCGTGCATCATCGAAGTATTTCCTTAGAATTTCAGCCATGTCAGTATAATTTAGGGGATGAATGATCCCAAGGGGTAGATGTAGTAATACCCCAAGTTTTCATGTCCTAAACATCTCAAAATCTCTTCACAAAACCAGATCCACCCTGAGGTAATAATTAATCATAAGTTGACTCTCTCATTTCTATCTAAACCTTATAACGATTCTCATGTCATTGCATGTATTCATGAAATTAGTTTAATTCATATATCATGCTCAGAATCAGTTATGAACTAATGTTCCAGGTCACGCATGTTCAGTGCACTATCTCAGTTGCCTTAGGGTCTTAGTCTAACTAGTCTCATTTGAAGACAAATGTTCCCAAGGGGGAGATAATGTAACACCCCACATTTTTGGGATAGAATTCAAATCATTGTTCCTATGTGTAAAGACTAGAACCCAAATATTCCATGTATATATATTCTTGATTATCAAATATATGGTGTGGGAATATCTTTGTCTATTAATCAAGGTCATAATACCATCCTAACTCAAATACGTGTTGAGGACTTTTCTATCGATAAAATTTTGATGAATGCTCCAGCTAGAGTCCATTTTAGAAATGAGTATGTAATAGAATATATTTATTCATGTGTCCTACTATATATTAAATTAAAGGTCTTTGAGTTTTATTTCCAATGCAACTGGTTTCACCTTAATCTGATATGGGAGTGGAAAGGTATGCTTATTTTACCTCAGCATATCCATCTGTCATCAAGGTGACGACTAGGCTATTAAGCTGTCAACTAGTTGACAAGACCTCAGCCAAAGTCATCAACATTAAGAAGAATCACTAGAGAAGGTGATGACTAGGCTAATAAGCTGTCAACTAGGTTACAATCCATCAACAAAATTCGTCAACCTTAGGCAGTATCCCAGAAAAAGGTGACGACTAGGCTGATAAGCTATAAACTAATTGACAAGCCATCATCCAAAGTCATCAACCTTAAGCAGTATATCTGAAGGAGTTGACGACTAGGCTGATTGGTTGTCAACTGGTTGACAATTCATCAACCAAGTGGTCAACCATAACTAGAACATGAAAGGGAATTCATGACTAGGCTAATAAGTTTTGAACCAGTTGACAAGTCATCAACTAAAGAAATTCCAGCAATTTTTATTCAGCTTCTTAGGGGTATTTTGGTCTTTTCCTTGCCTTAAAACCTACCCCCATGACTTATAAGCCTCAATTAAGCGTGTTTTCCCCCAATTCTCAAACACATAGCACGCTACTTCCTCTCCCATACTAAAGAACAACCATCTAGGGTTTTCTTCTTCAAGATCATCTCCCATGTCTAAAGATTCAAATTCAAGAATATCAATAACTTCAAGATTAGTGTTCTTCACCCAAAGATTCAAGCCTCCCTTCTCAAGAACAAGAAATTCAAGAATTATTCTTCAAGAAATTCAAGAATTCTATTATTAAATTTTAATCTTTCATCAAGAAATCAAGAAATTAAGGTATGTGGGGTATTTATTCATAGGCCCTTTTCATCCATGGTGCCCCAAAACCCTTTTATTTCAATTAAAAGGGAATTTTCTATCATTATAATATCTTATATGTTCAAGAAAGATTGAATTTCATGTTTTCATTGTTATTTTAATTCAATTCAGTCCATTTATGATCCCATGAAAGATTTTGAATTTCTCATGCTATGAATTTAAGTTTCCCATTATTTATTCAAATGAATTCCATGATAGATCTAAACTCATGATTTTTAGCAACATTATCTTGTTTTAAATTCAAGTTTTCCCCTTGTTTGATGAAATGACTATGTCTTGAGTTGAACCATGATTCAATACTATAGTTTGAGTTTAAATGTAAATGTTTTAATGATCATTCAGTGTTGGTGGGTTATGAACACCCGATACCTATGTGTTTTTACATGCTTTTTTCTTTCAAGTAATGAGTCAGCCAGAAAATGTTTTTTAATGTTATATTCAACACATAATGATCAAGTTGAGCAATATCAGCTTATATGTTAATAATTACCTTAGAATCTGTATGCATTGTTAGTTACAGAATACCATGAACTGAGCTTATCAGTTGTCAGTTATTAAGGCATGCTCCAGTTAGTAGTCCTGTGTCATTCAGTTAGGAGTAGAATTTAGCACCGTGCGAACCCAGGGATGGGGGCTCACCTGCAGTAGATGGTGTGACCTTTAGTAGATGTCCTTGAGTTCTAGAACTATGTAGCCAACATAGGTTTGAGATGTCTTCCATCCAAATAAGGGTTGACACATATCTCATGAGAGCACCTACCAGTTGATGGTGACTCTTAAGTACTTTGGTACATCAGTTTAGTGATCACTATAGTTTAGGTTCTCTTTTAATGACAAGGATAGAATAACCCTCCTTAACGTGGGGTAGATGTTGGACTCCATGATAGCTCACATAGTTTATGGTGGTTACAGTGTATCTCCCACAGTCTTAGTACAATATTTAGTATATATTCAGTTTAGGTTTGCTTGACCAAAGCATATAGATTTATAGTTATTCAATTATACAGGTTTCAGTCTTTCATCTTATATATGATTTCAAAAATATGCTTATGCTTGGTCTTGCATTCTCATATATTGCAGTTTCCATGCTTTCATGCTCAGTTATCTCATGTTGTTTTGTTTGTCCTTATTACAGTACCCCACAGTTTCCATCCAGTGATTCAGAATAAGTACAATTCAGTTTTATATTATTAGTATTCATATATCTGTAACTCAACATACTGAGGTTAGTCACCCCTTTTCTCAAATTTCAGTTGTTCGGTCAAAAAGACATTAGTTATTCAGTCAATAAGATCTACTTAATACATGTTATGTTGGTTTTGTAAGTTCATTCATTCAGGAAGAGTATGTTTGCATATTCATATCCATGAGTTAAATTAGTTCATATAACATAGTTTCAAACCCAGTATTCATACGTCATTATCAGTACTGCTTCTACAACATATTCGGCTCCACAAGAGAATGGCTTACAATATTTATTTTTCTACTGCATCCTATCTTACAAAAATGTTTGCAGCTCAAGATTTATGAATTCTCTATGATTTACAATTTTCACGTATAGCCATGTTTCAAATGTATATTTTCATCAAATAACTTATATCCTCAGTATTACAACATGTTTGAAATATTTTTATGATATAGTGCATGTATCCATATACTTAGTACATTCCAATGTACTGACCATATATATGTGTTTGTGGATACATCTTTCATAATGTAGGAACCATATTTAGCTTAGGGTCAGATAGTTTGCAGCTTTCAGCCAGCAGGTGATAAGTTCTCCTTTTTTGATAACTCTAGAGAGTTGTGGATCATGTACTTTATTTTTAATTTTCCATATGTATTGATTAGTGGTAGTTGGAGGGATGTCCTAGCTATCTATAGTTAGTATAGTAGTGGCTTCATAAATATCATCCAGAGTCAGTCATGTAATTTGAGTTTCTTTATTGAGTTTTATCATTATGTAAATTGTATCATCATTAATTTTATTTAGACTTTTCAAGAGTACGCTTTTGCTTAGCAAATTAAGTTTTGTTTTACCTATTAAGTCATTTTATCAATAGTATGCCAATTCATGGGTTATATTAGGATCATTTGTGGTTCAAAGCACCGTGTTACAACTCGGGGGTAGTCTCGGGTCATGACAGTTTTTAATATATATTGTATCAATACTTCTTCCTTGATATTTATGAAACTATTTTTTTTAAATTGATGGTTGGTAATCACATAGGGGTGCATGGGAATGATGGATGGAAATAGGGGTATAATGGATTCCCCAAATTGATTATTTTGGTATGGAAATCGGTATCAAACTCAACCCACTTTCATAATTGATTGTGATTTATGCATTACCACTTGGCTTGGCTTGTTTATTGAAACTAATGCATGGTATAAATAGTTAAATGGTTAATGATGGTTTCAAAAACCTGATGGGGCTTAATAGAATCCCCTAAGTGAATGATTTATGAAAACCTTATGGGGTGCACGGGAATCCCCCAAGTGATTTTAATAATGGTGTCTGCGGGGTACACTGGAATCCCCTAAGTCTTGGCTTAATGATATTACTTGCAAGCTATAGTCGGTAGATGATACTACTTAATAATATCATATAATTGATTACTGGAATTGGTGGTTTGTTTATGTGTTAAATGTTTTAATTCATAAATAATGGGAGTTCTGATAGCTAGCCGTGGTGGTGTGAGTTTGAAAGATAGACACTGGAAACTCATGTTTGCCAACATGAGGGTTGGTCTCTATGATGTGTAATTGTGGAGTACAAGGGAATCTCCAAAGTATATACACATATATCTGTATCATGAAGGGTGAAGGGTAAAAGGGAATCCTCGATAATTTATAATACCTCTAGTTCATATGGCTAACATGCACTGGGGCCCATTCAGGGGGTAACACTAGATCCATATAGCCTGTGGGTGGACTTATGATGGTAAAGCTACAAAGCCTTGGTTAAGGATTTGAATTGTATGATAAATCTTGTTCCCATACATGGTGTGGTATATATGTATATATATGTATTCTGATATGGTTATGCGCATAGGTTTTACTTGATTTAGGATTGATGGTATCACTTTATCTTTATCCCTGAGTTACATGCTAGCATTCACACTGCTAACCATCTTCGAACACTGTATCCCCATGCAGTGCAGGAATTGGCCATACTTTTACTCCGCCTACTTATTAACTAGGAGATTGGGGATAACTTTTAAGCCAGACTAAAGTAATGAGCTTCCATACTTTGGAAGACCTCATTACACGCTATGGATTACTTTGTGTCTTTATTATTCTTTTGGTCTTGGTTTTGGCTATAGTCGGGGGCATGTCCCAACTAGATATTCTTTGGTTTTGATTAGAGGCTTTGTTAGAATACTGTAGGCGTATACGATGTCAGTATCAGTGTTGGTATTGACATTCGTATTGGTATTAGTTTTATGTTTGTCTTAGTTGTCTCATATTCGTGAAACTAGTGCTACTTCACTCCTTTTTTGGATTCTTTTCATATTGTCTATGAGTTTATGGATGAATTCCCTATGGATTTTCATGGTATGCCTACGGATTATGATATTGACATTGCTATTAATGCTGAGACGGGCATCAAGTCCATTTTTTTCCTCTTTATAGGATGGCCCTAGTAGATCTGAAGGAATTTAAGGAACAATTGTAGGAGTTGTTAGATAAGGGATTTATCCAACCTAGTGTATCACCTTGGGATGTTCCTATCTGGTTTGGGAAGAAAAAAGATGGATCGATGCGCATGTGTATTCATTATTGGTAGTTGAACAAGGTGACGGTAATGAATAAATATCCTCTTTCTCGTATTAATTTTTTATTCAATCAACTTCAGGTTGGTTTAGTCTTTTCAAAGATTGATTTGAGGTTCAGATATTATCTATTGAGTTCTTGGTCATGTCCATTGGATTGACCAATGTCCAACCACATTCATAGAGTTAATGAACCATTATTTCAATAAGATCTCAACCATTATTTCAATCAGATCTCAACTATTGTTTCATAGAATTCATAGATGATATATTTCTTTATTTTAGGAGTGAGACTGACCATCAAGAGCATTTGCGGATTTTTCTTCGGAGATTAAGGGATGAGAAGTTGTATGCTAAGTTCTATAAGATTGCAGATTTTCTTGAATTTTACTCATTATTTGGTCATTTGGTGACCAAGGAAGGTATGATGGTCTATTCGACCAAGATTGCAGATGTTCGTGATTGGGCTAGTCCTACTTCTTCTATCGAGATTCATAGTATCATTGGTTTGACAAGTTATGATAGGTGTTTTATTGAGGGATTTTCATCTATCATGACTTTGATGAATGAAAACGCTCAACTTACACCCATGTTTAAGTTGTAAAACTGTCATTGTCAATATCCCAACTCGTGTTGGGGTTCAATCCACAAGAAGTGAAATGCAATTTTCAAGTCCTATGGGTACTATAATTACTAAAAGGATACCCGGAATGCAAGCAAACACAACATGTAATAAAATAGGGGGTTTGGAGTTTGTGTGTAACAATCTTTAGTTAAACAACACACTTGTATAGAACTTTTGATTTTAAATCAAGTTTTGAGGTAATCATGGGATTATGCCTACCTAAAAGTAAAGAGCAATTGGGTTAATGATGGTTTAACATGAATTTTAATTGTTAAGTGACAAACAGGATAAGTCGAAGGTCCTTATGGTTAGTCTTTCAACAAAATCACAAAGATATCACCCACTGGCTCTTTCGAGCACCTAATGTGTCATTTATAGTCACCTAAAACCGCAATTAAACATCCCTATTTCTAGGAAAATGCATATGATATGATTTACACTCTATTTACACTTATGTCTAAGATTGTAAAAGGTAGTAAACCACATGCTTAATTGTCCACCATTGACTTGTCCCCCTATATCCCTCTTTCAAGGATGCTATGGGTTCCATATGTTCACCTTCATCGATCAAACCCATTTGGAGATATGGGGTTTTCACCTACCAAACCCATTTGGAGATTTGGGGTTTTCACCCGCAAATTCCAACTATTAAACTCAAGCAATGGTGGAATCCATACTTAACAACTAAAAATCATGCAAAATGAACAACACCCACACACAATTACACTTTAGTTCAACATAATCCAAAGACTAAATTACTTAGATACTCATGAACAAGGCTGAGAAAGATATACCATAAGGATTATCCAAAGCATCTATCCTTCACAAAACACTAAGAATGTAAGTCTTAAAAATTAGATACAATCTTACCTAACTAGGGTTCTTGTTTTAGATTCAAAAGTGTCTATGAGGTAAGGAATACCCAAAGAAGAAAGGATTTTTTCCTATATAAGGTTTGGGATTCATCCAAGTGAAATTCCAAAACTACCCTGGGCATTATTCCCTCTTAGCCGCGATCGCATGAGGTTGTCTGCGACCGCAGTGTGGTTCCGCGTTGGAGTTCCATCTTGACCGATCATGCCTTTGGCCCGGGATCGTGGTAACTGGGGATGATTACTGCTCTAGGTCTTTAGTTGCACTTCTTTGCTTCCACTTGGTCTTTTTTAGCTTCAATCCACATTATTTTATCTCACCAACTCTATGCCAGCAAAATGTGGATATTAGTGCATTAAATCTTGATTATGTCTCATTTATTTATACAAAACTTTGTAGCGCGTATGAAAGTTGAGTTTAAATGAATAGTAAAATCACCAGTCATCAACACCCCTAACATTAAATGTTGTTTGTCCTCAAGAAACACCATCCCTTGTCATGAGAATTTCACATTTATGCCCATATTCTATTACCCAATGATCATGATGACTTTAACTTGATTACTACAGCAAAAGCTCTTCGCGCATGGGCAAAATGGTTTTGACTACATCCATCAATAAAAAATGGAATATTGAAGGACTCAATAGACTTTAAGGAGCAACCATGGGAAAACTACGAATAGTCTATAAATAACTCACTTCTTGACCTCAACTTCCTTATACTTCCTTTTGCCTCATTGTTTGGAAGGTGACAAAATTACCCACCTCAACTTGATCACATACCTCCTCACAAGAAATAAGAATTCACACACCTATCTATCAACAATGTAATAAGAAATTTATGTGTAAACACACTCTCTCTCTTAGGAATTCTCAATGCTAACAACTACCATGCCGTAGGCTTGCCCTATTTTCAATCGCCACTACAATGATCACATTTTATTGGGAATCACGAAGGACTCTTCGAGCTTGTAATGTAGGTTTCAGGTAGGGTAGGTTATTAATTTTAGGACAAGGCTAAACCCTACTTGAAATTCTACAACACACTCTTTTCAATTATGCTATTGGGCCACTTTATTTTTTTCACTATTGTGCCTACATTGCCTTTCTTGGTTTTCCTACTTTCTTTTCACTTCTCTCTGTCTCTTTTTTTGTTCATAATTCATGCATTTCTTTCCTTTGTTGGATCCTTTCTTTATTCAAATTATTTTGCTTTATTTTCTTAATCACGTTGACACTTTCTTGTGACTTTGAGGTCCCACGACACCTCTTTTAAATTTTACCACCCCCAACTTAGGCTTTTAGCCTCAAATTGGTTTCTTAAGTTCAAGTACAATAAGGTTCTAGAGAGTGATAATCAAAGGGTCACTGCTTGCAATGTGTTTCTCAAAGAAAAGTCCAAAGGCTTAAAGTGGGTGATAAGGATTACATCTATCTATTGGTAGGCTTTTTAGGCTAAAGTGGGCTTCCAATAACACAAGAATGACATAGGATCATTTTACCAATGAAATATAATAAAAATTTATCCTTGAAAGACTAATGGTGCGAGTTCTAGATGGTACAAGTACACATGAGACATAGAAAAATAAGATTCAACATATGGCATGAGAATCTCGTGTAGGGATTTCAATTATTCCTCCTGCTCGAGACAAATAATTTTCCTAAGTCAATTTCCGGAGTCATAAAAAGAGAAAGTTTTGTTAAAAAGTTTCTCCCGTTTATGCCATTGAATTTTGCAAAATTTTTTGACCAAGGGGGGTGTTTGTATTACATTCGCACCATGCATAATTTGGTTATCATGGCAATAACCCAAGCTTTTGTCTAACATTGAGGCTTTAATATGGGCTACTCACCCATATGGCTACTCATACTTTTCCAATGGGTATTAATGCGATCCTAAATCAACAATGCCATAGGTACTCAGAATTATCTTGCATTTGTGACCTTGAAGCCACGGGTACTCAGACTTCCCCTGTAACCTTGACTAAAACTCAATCATGATGCTTCCCTTTATTAATGTTGTCACTCAGTCTATCATAGGGAAAAGCTCGTCAAGTGACCAAAATTAAATAAAATAACAATCTAGGAACAAAGTAACTAATCCATGTAAATATAGGCACCATCAGAGTGCACAAATATTACAATCCAAATAAAAATAAGAATCATCTAAAAGAGAAGAAAAATATACTGGAATGTCAATAACATAGGCCCAAATCAAACGAATATGGAGACAGGCACCTCCAACTTAAAAGGTAGCAGTGTCCCCACTACATAAATGACCAAGGATAAAAGAGATAAGGGTGATCCATGAAACTGCATCAAAGGATGCTGTCATTCCTTAAGATCAAACCAATCAGTTGGAGCCTTAACATCACTCTCCACCCAGGAAGAAGGAAGTCTATCTCAGGGTTTTTGGATCTTCCATAGGCCCTTCACCCCCTTCTAGATCTTGTTAAAGAACTCATCCCTCTTCTTCTCCCTTATGACCATATTTTTATTTTCAATCCTGAGATCTCGATATAATTCCTCCAAAGATGAGTAGTCTTTCTCAAGCCTAGCAAGGTAGCTTCCAGCTTCTTTTGATCCTCTCTATATTCTTATAATCGGAAAATGACACATATGAATGATGATGATGGAGGGCTCTCCCAGTTCCTAGGAAAAATTAGACATAATATCCCTGATGGCGACAATATCTACTCCAATATCCTCAAGATGACCAGTGGTGGGTTGTCTATGAATTTTAGGCTCAATGCATGTTGACTTCTCCAAGTTGATCTTTCGCTTCTTTCCTTTGACAGGTGTGCCCTCCCTCAAATCCTCAAGGGGTAGATGGGGGATAGGGCGCACCAAGTGTCTCCAGCATACTCCTTAACCCCTGCTCTCCTACAAATCTTAGTAATTAATATGGGAAAGAAGAGATACATACCACCTTGGTCCTTGAAGTTTTCTATTTTATTGACCACGAGCCGACAGGCATCCAAAGGAATGCATTCTAAAATGAAAGAAACCATTCAAGCATGCAGATCTAGGACTGCTATCATGTGGGTGCAAGGGGAGACTCGACTACTTATAATATGCAACCAAATTCGATCCTCGAAAGTGAATATATTCATGGAGATGTTGCTTTTTGTTTTTTTCTATGAGACTTCTTTTCAGGACATAGTATTTTCGCCAACCTACATCCCAACTTACACCGTTATTCTTTGAGTTCCCCCATGTCTACATGTGGGAGCTCGTAAACATCATTGATTTGCTTCTCCTCAAAATGCACTATTTGTCCTTAGATATTAATAGTCATGTTGGATGGATCCGAGAAAGAAACTGCGCTAATGTTGGCATAGAATTCACGGACCCATTACTCATTTGCATTGCATTGGTCTGGGGAAAAACACCGCCACCCTGTGGCCTCACTTTTCATGGAATGCTAGAATTTCTGGAACATTGTCCAAGCAAATTCCTCTCTTTGGGAGTAGCTTTTTCCTTAAAAGATCACTATTTAGTGAGTGTGGCACTCGGGTGCCATTAATAGAATGTGATCATACTTTTCCATGATATTGTCCTAAAAGCACTAGGCACAATTGATGTTAATCAATGACATTTTTGAACACATACTATGCCACATTGTTCACTAAAGCTCATTGGATGGGCGCTTGGTAGTGCTTGGTTAAAAATTTGGAGTTCAGGATTTTTGGCATAGAAGGAAATCACTCTCAGTTACTGCGACCGCGGGTCATAACCGTGTCTGTGCTAACGTGACCGTTATCATTGTAACGGATACCACTTCCTACCAGCTTCCCATGTTTAACATTTTCCAAATTTTTAGATCACAAGCATGTTCTACAATATGGATTTACATTAACACCAACGAATAAGGCTATTAAGTGATTGATTATGCCCTTTCTAATGCAAAAACCATTATTGAATACTCATTAGGTTAATATATCAAACACTTGGTGTGCACACTCCATTTTACACACATTTTTGGGTACTCAAGACTTCTCCACTTGTGCACACCATACTCTAGCATCTAAACACCACACAAATACCAAGTTTGAAAATATGGAAACATGAAAATCAAAGGCCTAGGCCCTTTCTACATTATGCATTCTTTGGCCTATTTTCAAAAATCAAAGCGTAGATTCAAGGAACCTACCTGATTTGAAATGCAAGAGGAATGCAAAGATCTTATTAGAGAGATCACAAACTTGGCCAGACTTTGGTCTAATTAGAGAATAAAATTTAAAAATGGAGTGTGAGGAAAATGGGATATTCATCTGGTTATATAGTTAAAGCAACCGCGGTTGAGGTTAAGTGACCGCAATTGCGGGGACATGGTTGACCATTATCGTGTCCAATATCCTGCATTCGTGGTAACTAAGAGAATTTCTGATCCCCTATTTTCCCCTGTTCAGCTCAATTCACAGATTGACAACTTTTCTTTTGTTCAGTTTTTAATACAAAAATTTCAGACTTTCCCCCCTTTTTAAGCTCATCCAATGCACTCCATACTTCTATAAATGCATGAGTTATTCAAATGTAAAAAACTAACACCTACATTATGAAATCATAACAAAAGGATATGAGACACTTTTGTGGCATTTTTAGGTTTTCTCCCACATAGCGTCTTAGATATCATCATGGAACGATGTCTCCCTTCTTTCATTCTCAAGGTGAGTCCTCAAGTCCCCTTCGTTCTCCTCCTTAATCCCAATATCTACCAAGAAAACCACTTGAAGCTCCACGAATTGCTTCTTCCTCTTATAAACCTTGAAAGTGACTTCATTTTCTTACACCATAAACAGCATCTCCCATATTTCTAAGTTGACAATGGCTTATACGGTGGCTAAAAATAGATGACAAAGGATGATAGGTACCTCTTGGTCTATTTCACAGTCCAAGACCGCAAAGTCCACCAAAAGTATGAACTTGTCCACTTTAACTAGGACATGAAATAAAATTCCTATCGGCCTTTTGGTTGACCGATCCACCATTAAGAGTTGCTTAGAGGTTGAGGTAGGGGCATTCAAACAAAGCTTCTTGTTGATGACAAAGGGAATGAGTTTGATGCTTGCTCTAAGGTCGTATTGGGCTTTTGCAAACACATACATTCCAATGGCACAACAGATTGTAAAAGCTTTGGGATGATCTTTCTTTTCTACGACCGTACTATCCATGATATCACTACAACCACGGGTGACTTCAATGGTGTCACCTTCGACAAGCTTCTTTTTGGACATTAACTTCTTCGTTAGCTTAGAATATCTTAGGGTTTCTTAGATAGCCTCAAGCAATGGGATGTTTTCAATAGATTGCTAATCTTGGCCATTAATTTTTTTAGTTGGTCACCCTCTTCTTTTCCTTGCAATCATTAAGGGATTGGGGGATGAACTTGGATTGTAGGCCTTGTTTCACTTTGTGGAATCTTAACCTTAACCACTTCTTAGTTATCCATCTTATCTTCTTCTTTTTCTTGATTTTGAGGTAACACCTTCTTTGGCTTAGTCTTAAGCATCTTCTTACTCAAGTCATTTTTCAAGTGCTCATCAAGTATCTTTCTACTCTTAGTGACAATTGCTAGGACATGAGCATCAATCTTTGGATTAGCAATTGTGTCACTAGGGAGTCCATCTCTATGCCTAGTATTTAGTTGTGTGGAGATTTTCCTAATTTGGGCTTCTAATTACTTGATGGAGGTGGAGTGGGCCACCACGGTTTGGGAGAGTTGAGATTAGTCAACTTTTAATTCACAGACCATCTTGTTCGTACCTTCCATCCTATTCAAAATTTAGGACAAAACATCCTTTGTCTTGAACTTTTTGGTTCAATGGAGCTCAACTATTTGTTATTATCTCAATCATAGGGGGAACATAGCGGTCATAATCATGCTCTCTATCCCTTCAATCCCTATAACACTCATGGTCTATCCAACCTTGATTCCCACCTTTTCTTTGATAGGCAAGGCGGGAACCTCTCGAATAGTTTGATAAATACTGGATCTCCTCATCCAATTTCTTGGCCTCCTCCCCATCCTCATAGGCCTTAGATGCTACAACTCTTACTACTTTTGTGGGTGCACCTATAAGATTCTCTGTAAAAGCTCAAGTTGGGTTATCATTTTAGCCATGCTTTCCTGTCTTTCCTCATCCCTCTTTCTTTGATCTTTGTCAACCACAGAGGTAGAGATCGAGCTTTTGGTAACTTTGGTATCTCAGGTATTCCAACCTTGATTTTTTTGGTCACTTCTCCCAACAATTTAATTGCCATATGGTAGTGTATATTCAATAGGTAACCTCACATCACATTATCTACCACGGTTTTGTTAAGTTGATCAAGGGCCTAGTAGAAGATTTGGAAAAGCTTCTTCTCTGGGACCTCATGGTTTACACATTTTGCTAATTTTCCATTGAATCTTTCCCATGTTTCAAACAATGGTTCCCCGCTCAATTGCCTAAAATGTATGATATCAACCCACATTTGGAGCATTTTGGATGGTGGGAAATATCACTCAAGAAAAAATATGGTAATCTTATCCCAAGTAGTGATTGAACCGGGTGGAGTGAATAGTGACACAACACCGCCTCACCCGTTAAAGAGAACGGGAAAAGGTGAATATGAATAGAATATTGAGTGATGTGTGCAATGTTGAAAGGTGCACACACCTCCAAAAAATTCTTCAAGTGAACATTGGGATCCTCATATGCTTTTCCACTATATAGCCCTTTCATTTGTAACATGTGTAACATAATACTAGTTACATAGAAAACTCCGTTCCCATTAGTTGGTGGGATATGGATTAGATTAGTTTGGCCCGCATCATTGAGTTGTCCCTTGTCATAGAGAGGAACATCAAAGCACCCCATGTTACTAGCACTATCACTTATTGTTGCGTTAACACTATGATCACCTACAAAAATAAAAAACAACAAAGAAAGTAAATCATACCACCCCGGGTATACCCAAGTAAAAATCACACTGCACAAGTGAAATGTATATTCCACTTCCTATTAATGGATCCATTTTGATAACACTTAACTTACTCCCATATTTAAGGAGTAATGTGGCCGTTCTCAATATCCTTACTCGCGTTAGGGTCAAATCCCCAAGGAGTAAAATTCAAATTTCAAGTCCTATGGGTGCTCTAATTACTAAGAGGATACTAAGAATGCAAGCTAACACAATATGTAATAATATGAGGGGTTTGTTTTGGAGTTTGTGTGTAACAATCTTTAGTAATACAACATACTAGGATAACACTTTTGATTTAAAATCAAGTTTGGAGGTAATCTTATGATTATGCCTACCTAAAAGTAAAGAGAATATGGGTTAATGTTGGTTTAACATGAATCATAATTGGTAAATGAGAGATAGTCTAGTTCAAAGGTCTTTATGGTTTGTCTTTAAGCAAAACCACAAAGATATCACCCATTGGCTCTTTCGAGCACAAAACGAGTGTGTTATTCATAGTCACCTTAAACCCCAATTAAACATCCCTATTTGTAATTCCCCAAACTTTTTTCAAGCCTAATTTTGTATCTATAAGATTAAGGGATGACTTCATGTGGGAAATCGGATTAGCTTCCCAACGATATAATATTTGCCTAAATCCGGTAACCGCGCAAGAATTTATGGCTAATTTAAGTTCTAGTCATAAAACACCATCATTCTAGTGTTTAACACATCGTAGAGAGGGCTTAATTTGTGTTTGTCAATTTCCAGTGGGACTCTATGATAGTGGTGGGTCATGGAGGATCCCAATTTCCCAATAGTTAATTTCCAGTAGCCTAGCACGATCGTGGCGCGTCGCGCGGAAGTTCTAGGTCCCAACCAGCTGGACAACGCGATGGCTCCATGTCACGGTGACCCCCAAATTCCCATTCAGTAATTTCCAGTGAGCCACCACAATAGTAGCGCGTTGCGGTGGCCCATAAAATCGGCCTCCCATTTTAATCTTTTCCAACTTTGTTAAGAGTAAAATGGGGGTATTTTGGTCAATTACCCTACCCCCAATCCATCCAAAAACATAAATTCTATCACCTAGCAAAGAATTTTATGCCCTAATCATAATTCTCTTCAAACAAAAATTCTAGTTCATCATACCTCTCATCCAAGAAACTCAAGATTTCTCCATCAATTCTCCGAATTAAGTCAATATTCCAAGTTCCTAGTTCAAGAACTCCAAGAACCCTCATTCAAGAGTACAAGTAGAATCTCACAAGAATTTCTATTCATTAACTTCACAATCTACTGTATGTGGGGTTTGAACAAAAACACTTCTTCCGTTCTTGTGCCCAAAAACTTACTTTAAGTTATGAATTTCTGAATTTTAATATGATTTCCATGAAAGTTAAGTTAGGGTTTATACTCCATGTTGCTAATTTCATGATTTTGAGATTTTGAGTGATTTTGTATTGTAAATTACACGTCTACTTTTGAATATTTATGTACATGATTATATTTTCTAGATTTTAAGTTGAATTAAGAACAATTGTGTTATAAAGCATGAACTTTATGGTGTTTGATATGAATTTGAAGCATGGGTTTAAAGCCCTAAGATTTATTCTTGATATTTTAAGAATGATCATTATTTAAGTGTCCCATGAATGGCTATTTTCATATTTTGATAAAGAAATTTGATCTTTTGAACCAAGTAAAGATAGGAATCCACATTATCTATGATTTAGGGCAAAGTGAAGCATTGCTAGCTTCCATTACACATTCTAGTATTATTTAAAGTGGATTTTCTAAAAGTTTTGAGACTATGTATGGGAGTAGTATTTAGCACCGAGTTGGGTATAATTCCAAGGTCTAATGCCCCAGAACTACATGCCCCCGTAGGTTTCTGATTAACCCCAAGTGGGTTAAGATAGTGATCACTAAAGTTAAGGTTCTATTCCAATGGTAAGGATAGAGCGGCTCTCCCCAACGTGGGCAAGACGTTGGACTCCATGTCAGCTCACATGGTTTATGTCTGTTAGAAGAAACTCCCAAGTTCCAAAGAGTACCAAAATTCCATAATCTTAAGTCGTTAAGTTCCTAAGTTTCAAAAGAAGTTCTTTATTATCCTTAAGATAAAAGTATGAGTTTAAAAGTTATTGTTCTTAAGAATTCTTTTGTTTACAAGCTTTGAGAATAAGAGGGGAATACATGTTTTAGAACTAAGTGTAATGACTCATGAGATTTATACTACATGTTCATTATTCATGACTTATGAGATCTATATTTCAGACTTATTCAAGCTATGTGAGTCATTCATATTTGCATGCATGGTTTTATAAAGATAAATGATATTATTTACTTAATACATTGCACCCCCATATGCTCAGTACATCCTCAAAGTACTGATCCACATATAAGTCAGTGTGCTACATTGTTTTATAATGTAGGTTCAGGTGCTCAGTATCTGTAGCGTGAGTAGTTCGAGAATCTTTATCTATGTTCCCACAGTGGTGAGTCCGCATGATTCGAGGGCCTACTTCTTCAGACTTTCAGTTTTCTTTTAGTATTTGGAATATTATTTTTAATTTAGTTCGAGTCAGTTAGGGGTCTGTCCCAATGGCTCTCTAGTTCTTTGTTAGTAGTAAAGGCTTTTCGGACTATGAGTTTGTTTAAAGACTATTAGTATTTGTTATTCAGACAGTATCTATCATTTATTCATTTAGTTTTGATATGATACATCAATTATTCTTGACTAGATTATCTTAAAGTAAGTGTTAGAAGTAGTAGTAGGCTCAAAGGGTTAGCTTAGGGTTACTTGTAGCCTTAAGCACCATATGATGTCTCAGGATGAGATTTCAGAGCATTACACTATTTCTACGAAAATGCCTATGATATGATTTACACTTCATTTACACTTATGTCTAAGATTGTAAAAGGCAGTAAACCACATACTTAATTGTCCACCATTATCTTTACCCCTATAGCCCTCTTTCAAGGATGCTATGGGTTCCCATATATTCATCTTTATCCCTCTTTCAATGAATATGAGGGGTTTCTAGAGTTAGGGGTTTTCACCCATCAATCCCATTTGGAGATTTGGGGTTTTCACCCATAAATTCCAACTATTAAGCTCAAGCAGTGGTGGAATCCATACTTAACAAATAAAAATCATGCAAACCCAACAACACCCACATATAATTAAACTTTACTTAAACATAATCTCAAGACTAAATTACATAGCTACTCATGAAGAAGGTAGAGCAAGATATTCCAAAAATATTATCCAAAGCATCCATTCTTCACAAAAAACTCAGAATTTAACTCTCCAAAATTAATTACAATCTTGCCCAATTTGGGACTTGTTTCAAATTTAAAAGTATGTATGAGGTAAGCAAAACCCTAAAAAAAGAGGGTTTTTGCCTATATAAGGTTTGGGATTCAACCAAGTAAAATTATAAAATTATCCTAGGCATCATTTCCACTTAGCCGCGATTGCATGAGGCTGTCCATGACCGTGGTATGGTTCCGCGATCGCCTTAGATTAACCATGTTGACTAACTATGACCATGATTATTTTCTCTGCGATCACAGTAACTGAGGTTGATGACTGCTCCAGGTCTTTAGTTGCACTTCTATGCTTCCACTTGATGTCTTTTAGCTTCAATCCATATATTTTAATCTCATAAAATCTATGCCTGCAAAATATGGATATTAGTGCATTAAATCATTATTATGTCATATTTATTTATACAAAACTTTGTAGTGTTCAAGAAAGTTGAGTGCAAATGGGGTAAAATCATGACTCATCATTGACCAAGCTAATCGAGAAGAAAAATTCCTTTTAGTGGTACTATCTTTTGTGATGCTTCAAGTATTGGGTTAGGTTTTATGTTGATGCATGAGGTAAGGTTATTGAGTATGCTTCTCTCCAGTTGAATCCCCATGAGAGGAATTACCCTACCCATGATTTGGAGTTATGTGCGATTGTTTTTCTTTGATATTATGGAGGCACTATTTGTATGGAGTCCATTGTGAGTTTTTTTTGGATCATCGTATCCTTCAGTAATTCTTCACCAAGTGAGATCTTAATATTTGGCAATGCCATTGGCTTATGTTTTTAAGGATTACGACTTGACTATTCTCTATCATCCGAGCAAGGCTAATGTAGTTGTGGATGCCTTGAGTAGAAAGTCGGCTAGTATGTGTAGCTTGGTGCATATTTTGACCTAGGAGAGGCCTTTAGCCTTAGAGGTTTGGTCATTTCCTAACTAGATGGTTAGGCTTGATATTTCCACACCAAGATGCATTTTGCCATTTGTTCAGGCTAGGTCTTCCTTTATGGAGAAAATTCAGGCTCATCATTTTTATGATATTAGGTTGAGAGTGAGTTGAGACAAGGTATTGAGTGGAGAGGATAAGGAAACTCCACATGATCCAGATGGTATTTTAAGGATTGGTTGTTGATTTTGTGTACCTATAGTGGTGATTGGATTTTATTAATTTTGGAGTAGTCTTATTATTCAAGGTATTCCATCCATCTGGGAGAGACTAATATGTACCATGATTTAAGATAGCTTTACTGGTGGGGTGAAATGAGGAAGGATGTCGCAAATTTTGTAGCTTGTTGCCTATATTGTCAATAGTTGAAGATCAAACATTTAAAGCTTGGTAGCTTGCTTTAGAGGTTACCTATTCTTGTGTGAAAAGGGGAACGAATCACTAAGAAATTTATGACTAGGTTGCCTCGTACTATTTGTGGTTTTGATTGTGTTTGGGTCATTATGGATTGATTGCCCAAAATCTACTAATTTTATTTCCATTTAGGTTCCATTATGTGCTAAGAGGTTGGCCCATATCTACATTCATGAGATAGTTCAACTTTATTGTGAGCAAGTGTCCTTTATCATAGATAAAGGATAAGTATTTACATTGGACTTTTGGAAGAATTTTTAAGAGGAGTTAGGTACCCGGGTTGATTTTTTTATTGCTTCTCAGCCCCAGACTGATAGTCAGTTATAGCAGGCTATTTAGGTTTTGGAGGATATGCTCCACGCTTGTGTGATGGACTTTGGTGCCCAGTGGGAGAAATATCTTTCTTTGGTGGTGTTTTCATATAATAGTAACTTTTATTCTAGCATTGAGATGGTTCCTTTCAAGGCTTTGTATGGTAGGCTTTGTCTCCCTCCAGTTGGTTGATTTGAGGTTTATATGATTACACCTTAAGCTACAAACTTTCTTCTTGAGTCTTTGGATATAGTTCAAATTATTTAGGAATGACTTCGAGCAGCTCAGCTTTGGAAGAAGTGCTATACGATCATAGACTTTGTGCCTTGAGATTTTGTGTGGATGATCGAGTCTTAGTTTGTGTGTCTCGCATGAAGGGTGTGATGAGGTTTTTAAATGGGATCTTAGTCCCAGGTATATTAGACTCTTTGAGTTTTATCAAACTATTGGGGATATGGCTTATGAGCTAGTATTACCCCCTGATTTATCAGCTATTCATATAGTTTTATAAATTTTTATGATTCAGTATTATATTCTAGATGAGAATCATGTCATTCATTGGGATTCAGTCCAATTAGATGAGAGGTTGTCTTTTATTGAGGAGCCTATCTCCATTTTATCTAGAGACGTTAGGCGATTGCATTCTAGAGGTGTTCCAGTGGTTAAGGGCCAATGAAGAGATCAAACTATAGATTCTTCTTCATGGGATGTTGACTCTAATATACATAGTAGTTATCCCCAGCTTTTTACTGACTTAGGTATTTCTCTTGCCTTTAGTTTGAGTACTAACTAGATTCTTAGTAGTGGATGATGAAATGACCTAATATTTTGTGATTTATGTGAATTATTTATTTCTATGTTATTTGGCCATTTTAGCCCTCCACATGGTTTCATTGTGGTATTCTAGTGTGTGGGGATGATTGGCATAAATCCTAAAGCTTTTTGGTGGGATACATCCGAGATTGTAGTTTCTTATGGTTATTAAATCTTCAAAGTTGACTTTTATCAACATTTATTGATTTGTGCCTCAAATGGCAAAATAAAATGCAGAAGATTTGGATCATCGATTTTAGATTGGTAACATGGTTGGTGTTGTTTTGTGTCTTTTATATCTCTTTTTGACTCTCGATTAAGAAAGTTGTGAAATTGGGTTTCGGGGGATCAACTTTATGTAAAAGAGATTTTTTTGAAAATCTAACATTGCCATTTAGTATGGAGCATCGACTTTGGATTTATGTTGTATCAATGGCATATATTTGTGCATTGTACTTTCCTGCTATATGGATTTTATTAGATTCATGGATGGTTGGAATCTTGAGTGGATTTTGGCTTACATGGTGGTATATTTCTTGGATTTAGATACTCTCATTCTAGTTGGTTGTGAGCATTACATCTTCATATCATACACATTCATAAAATATTTGCACCACCATTGAAGTAGTGGAAACACTGGCTTTTTGGAAACAAATATGACATTTATAAAAACCCTCTGGTGATGTATGTTCTGGAGGGAAAGTATGGATATTTCTATTTGATATGAGATTATATATGGGTTGTGAACCCCCCATGAGTCCTACTTGGAAGCACAACTTGGTAGGTTTATATGGAGGTGGTGTGATAATCTTGAGCATCACATCATCATTACATTATCATCATCATAATCTCCATTGTATTTTATAATATTGTGCTCATTCTGTGTTGTATTGTTTTCCTTGATGTTATATTTGCCTATTTGTACTTCCTTCTTATACTTCTATTTGGTATGCATGTTTATTTATGTTTCTTTCTCGTGTTTGTGTGTGCTATATTTGTATATTATAGAATAGTTAGTGGAGATGCTGTGGGCTACCTCTTCCAATCTATTTTCTATCTTATTTTGTATCCAGAAACAAATTATGATCCTTTTTGGTCTATTACTATATCTTTTGATATTTGATATGCATTTAGTAGTTCTGACACTATGACACTAAGGTTTTGGATATTGCATTGTATCTTTTGTTTTGTACTTCCGCTATTATAATATTTGGGTGGTTTATCTTTGTTCTAGAATCCTTGCCTTTGGTTTGGTATTGATTTCTCATCTCATATCTGCCTGGGTATTGGCTTACTTGTCATGTCTTGTCATAACAAGTTCTATTATGATCTTTAATTTTTGGGTTATGATAGTAATTGTGGTGGTTCATTCTTTGAGTAGATTGTCAATGGGTAGTGTAGCCCATGTTGCAAAGGAGAAAATAGAGTTAGACAAAATAGTGCTTACATGAGATAGATTTGGAGTTCATTTGCGTGATACAGATGATGGTGGTTGTTACTTCAAAATGGTTCAGAGTCATCTCTTGTAGTAGAGGTAAGGGAAAAACAATGTAATAACCCTATACATTGTCAGTTAATGGATGCAGCCAATCAATTAAAGGTAGAGGTATTCTCCCAAGATGGAGATGGTGTTCTTTACAATCAAGGTCCTTTGTGTGTCACCTAGGTTGATTGGTTTAGAGATAGAAGTTAACAGAGACAATTATTCCATATATTTTGATATTGAAAATAATATTTTTTTAGATTGATGGTTCAAAGTATTCGACTCATCCTGGTGCCACCAAGATATACTACGATCTACAGGAAGTCTACTAGTGGAATGGTATGAAAAGAAACATAACAGAGTTTGTGGCTAAGTGTCTGTATTGTCAATGAGTGCATGTTGAGCACCAATGACCAGGAGATACACTTTAGGATATTGGCATCCCTACATGGAAGTGGGAAGTTATCATATGGATTTTATTATGGGACTTCCTCGCACTAGGCATCGACATGATTCGATTTGGGTCATCGTAGATCTAATGACCAAATCAAACTATTTCTTGCCAGTTAAGACCTCAAGTTATATGTTTGTGAGTTAGTAAGAATCCACAGGATTTCTCTATCCATCATCTCAGACCAAGGTACTCAGCTTACTTCTAAATTTTGGCAATCATTTCAGAAGGGCCTTGGTACAAAGGTTTAGATTTGTACTATTTTCCACCCTCAGATAGATGACAAACTCGAGTGTACTATCGAAACTCTCAAGGACATGTTGAGATCTTGTGTGATTGACTTCAAGGGGAATTGGGTTTATCATCTACCTCTAATTAAGCTTACCTATAATAACAACTACCTCACTTTGATTTAAATGGATCCATTCGAGGCTTTGTATTCTAATAGGTGTAGATCTCCTATAAGTTGGTTTGAGGTTGGTAAAGCTATGTTGATTGGGCCGGACTTTTTTTGTCAAATTAATGGATAAGGTTCATTTGATTTGTGAAATATTGAAAATTTCTCAAAGTCATCAGAACTCATATACAAATGTTAGGAGAAGAGAACTAAAGTTTGTTATGGGAGATTGGTAGTTTTGCAAGTGTCAACCATAAAGGGAGTGATGAGGTTCAGAACGAAGGGAAAACTCATCCCTCGGAATTGGTCCATAAGAAATCTTAAAGTGCATAGGAGATGTTGCCTATAAACTGGATCTTCCATCAAAATTAGCCGTTTTTCATCTAGTTTTCTACATGCCCATGTTGAAAAAGTTCATTGGAGACCCATCCTTTATAGTTCCCATTGAAAGTATTAGAGTGAAATTTTATCCTATGAGGAGATCCCAGTTGAAATTCTAGATCGTTAGGTAAGAAGGTTATGAAAAAATGAAGGGTTTCAGTTAAAGTCTTATGGAGGAACCATTAAGTTGAAGGAGAAACATGGAAATTAGAGGCCGACATGCTGAATCAATATTCTTACTTATTTTCTCCTAGCACTTAGTCTATCATGAGGTAAGAAGTCTTCAGCAAATGTCTTCACTCCAAAATCCTTAAATATATCAGTCTAATCTATAAAATTCATGTGTTGTTGGTTAGTTCAGTTGTATAAAAGTTCTTAGGGTAAGTTAATTTTAGTTACGTGGCATGATAACATTCAGACCGTAGCCTAATGCATCCATAAGTTAAAACTTTTCCCTATTCTAACTTTTATTTGAAGACGAATGGTCCCAAAGGGAGATAATGTTATTCCCCATAAGTCAAAGATTTTATTTTGATATCTCCAAAGTGTTTTAATGTTATTTTAAGGTTGAATTATGATCAAAATTGATAACAGGGCTATTAGAAAGTGTTTTGGAAGTTTTGGAATCATTATGGGGCTTAATGTAACTCCAAAACAGTAAGGGTCCGCATTTAAGCCATTCCATAGAGGCAAGGCATAACACAGATGCAAAAACCAGTGGCTTAGTGTGGTAGAAGCATGCTATCCTAGTTGGTTGACATGATTAGGGCGTGCCATACTACCAACTTGGCGTGATAAGGGGGTGCCATGTCAATCATTATGGCATTACCAAAATCCCTTTTTTTCTTCAACCTTTTGAGGGAAAACTGGTCATTTACATCCTAAATTATCCTATAACTAATACTAAAATGTTTTCCCTCATCCCATATCACGATCAATCATTCCCTCTCCTTCCAAGTTCTAAAGAACACCAAAGGAAGGGGTTTTTCATAAATTTTATCTCAAGGACTCTAAACTCATATGTTCCTCAAAGAAGTTGATATGTTCAGGTACGTTGGGTTTGAACAAGTTTTTTCTTTTATCATTTTGCCCAAGAACCTTACTTTATAACTGATTTTATGGATTTGCTTAATAGGGTTCATACCCACTTTACATGATTTTGAAACTATGATGCTAAGTTGCACTTATTATGAAAATTCATGGTTTACTCGTATAGTTGATCTCATAAAGTGAATTTAGTGCTCTTGACATGAAAAAATATAATAAGTTGGAAAATGTATATAATTTTATCATGATTAACTATGTTTACAAGAATTATGGGCTGATGATTTTAGATTCAAAATGAAATTCACATATGTTCTTATGGATACTAAATAAAAACAAAAGCATATTGTGTTTTTTAGGCTTATAAGATCATATTCTTATATTATGGTGAATTTCATAAACTTTATAAGCAATAGTTTGATTTTGGGAGTAGTATCTAGCACCGAGGGAAAAGTGCTTCGCACATCCTAGTCCCAGAAACTATGTGCCACCATAGGTATTGTATTCATCTTGCCTAAATGGGCTCATAAAGGTGATAACATATATACACCTTTATACCCTGGCAACATATATTGGGTTCTTTCAATAGAGGCGTTTACATCAGACTCTAAGTTGTTTGCATAGTTTTTATCGGTTAAGAGAATCTCCCAAAGAAATTATGATTTTAGAAACTAAGTGTAATGACTCACTAACTTCACTAGATTTTTCATTATTACTTATGCCTTATGATATTTCATCTTTAAGTTTTACTCATGAATATGATTATTCGGTCTACACGTAGCATGCATGACTTAAACTTATGATACATATCAGCTTTACATAGTGCATGCACCCTCATATACTTAGTACATACCAAAATTACTGACCACATATGTTTCGCTCTAATAGGTCCTAATATTCTCTCTCAGCATCACGATTAGCCATGATCACCACTTTCTACCATCCATCAATTGGTGACTCCTCATGTTCTGATGACCTGGATTATGTTTACTTCTAGTAGTTCAGTTACAATTTTGTTTTGACTTTGTGTTTTCTTTTCGGACTCTCTAGGGTATGTCCTAGTGGCTCTTCAGTATGATTTGGTGCTTTTCTATACTTGTTGATTGTTTTTAGATAGTCATATATTTTAGTTGATTTCCAGTCACATTGCTTTATTGATACTATTTATCCAAATAAATTCAGATGATTAAATTAAAGCTTCCTCTCGTAATTTAATTAAGTTTATCATTATTTAACAAAGAAAAATTCCATGGGTTAGATTTTGGATTACTTGTAGTCCAGATCATCGTGTGATGTCTATGGGGTAGTCTCGAGGTGATATGAAGCAAGACTTAAAGGAAAAATTCAGAACCTCACTCAAATGACTTGGGCTTTTATTAATCTCCTTATGTAGTGGGGATGTAAAAAAAAAATCTTCTAAGCGTAAATAAAGGTCTAACAACCATTTTTGGGAGACAACCACAAATACCACATTCAATCATTATATTTCCATTTAGACCCTAATGGGTCAAAGAAGGGTATTTTTCTGTCTCCTCGTTGAGGTAACCTTTTGATTGCACCCTTTTTGTGTTGACGTCTTTGCATGCATCTTTATGTGGTGGTTCTTGTATCCCCAAAAAATTCATTAGTTTTGACAAAATTGATCTGTCTTGCCTTCTTCAATCCTTTATTCACTTTCTCTGTCATCCAATTGTTTGTCACATTTGGACCCCAACTCTAGCTTTTTAAATTTTATAGATATAAGGGAAAAATAGTTTAGCAGAAGTCATGGGGTATATCAATAGTTATGTCTAACATCCAATGAAGAATCTCCAAAAATCTAATTTTCTATTGGGGAACTTGAGGGCATATTTTTTTTTAAAAAAAATTGTCATCTCTGAGGATTATTCTTTCTAGGCTCTATTGTAGTTAATGATTTTTTGAGTTGACCCTAACTTTGTGGTGTTGAGGGGATATTGTATTCACACTTGCGAATAAGGCTTGATGGTAAGTTTGAGGTACTCCTCAAATTTTATTCCCAATTGAGATACTTTTGAGGCAAATCTTGAATTGTTGAACTTGTGGGGGTCTTGTACCTAGCCCCCAATATTCTTGTTGGTCTTTATTTTCTCATTGGTGGATGAACTTTTTCTCAAAACTTATTCCTAGTTTCCATTTCCTAGGGTTATGTAACCAAGCCATTTTGTCACTTGTGTATCCCGTTAATGAATAATCAGGTCATCAAGTAGTTCAGTAATATTCAATTGAAACATAAAAAATTCCAAAGAATTGACTAAAGCCAACAAAGTTTGCCCACGTATGCCATTTTTTAGAATTTATGTCATCACATAGTTCATGGGTGAGGAAAAATAATTTTTTCTAAGGGCTCTGAAGCCAAGATAGGCAACCTACATATACCTCTTTTTGAAATATAGGACAAACGTAGCTCTTACATAAAAAGAGAAAGGATTTTAAACTATTACACAACACAAAAATGGTTACATTCATAAAAGTGTCATTACAAGGAAAGGAAATATAAAGAAAATACTATCTTCAAATGTAGTATCTCTTCACCACACTAGAGTTGATTGGCTTGCGCCACTTCTGTCTATCCATCTCTAAAAGGACTAAGGATTCTTTGAATAACAATTTGCAAAACCACGTACGACCCTAGCCAGTTTAGAGCAAACTTTCCTTTGTACTCTTCTTTTTCAGGAAATATATGTTTAAGACCAATTGTCCTATTTTGAACATGAGGGTTCTTACCTTTTGGTTGAATGAACAAATCATTCGTTGTTGGTGTAACTAGCTGGGGCACACTGGGGTCATTTCTCATCAATCAACACGATTTGTTTACAGTTAACATGAACCCATTTGTAATGACTTGATTTTGGGTGATTTTTTTAAATATTTATTTCTACATAATTTGACCATTTCACCCCTCCACATGGTTGAATTTAGGTATTTTTGGGGTGTAGGTATGATTAGCATGGTTCCTAATGCATTTCGGTGTGATTTGTGTGAGTTTGTGGTTTTTGGTGGCTTGAAAATCCTTATAGTTGACATTGGTCAACATTTATTGATTTGTGCATTAGATGACAAAATGGACAACACCAATAGATCAAGAATGTCGATTTTAGGATGGTCAAATGGTTGGGGTAGTTTATAGTTTTTACATCTTATTTTGATACTCCATTTTGGAATGTTGTGAAAATAGATCTTGAGGGTCAATTTTGTGAAAACAACATTTTTTGAAAATCTGATATCTCTATTGAGTTTAGA
Organism: Capsicum pubescens; assembly: GCA_030864215.1. Classification (NCBI taxonomy): domain Eukaryota; kingdom Viridiplantae; phylum Streptophyta; class Magnoliopsida; order Solanales; family Solanaceae; genus Capsicum; species Capsicum pubescens. The sequence continues at coordinate 202,279,171 of CM061546.1, read as the reverse complement.
GCATCAAATTTTATAGGGTAGCATAGTTTGTTTAGTTCTTGAGATTCTGAATGAATCCCGAGGGGTCCATGGAGACTTGAAGCTAATGCACAACTCCACTGGTGCCCTCACTTAAGTGATGCTTTGGTCACTTAAGCGACTTGGTCTATCATCCAAAGTGTCCCCTACGCATCACCAGGCTCACTTAATCATTGGTCTAGTCACCTAAGGGACACTGGCATGCTAGACACTTATCGCTTAAGCGATGAGGTGTGCTTCGTTTAAATGATCCCTAATCTATTAAGAGATAGTCTCTTAGGCAATGGTTGGGTGGATTACACCTCTCATTTTTGAGATTCTTTCACCATTTTTGAGACTCGAAGATTGGGGTTCAACTATTTTTGAGATTCTTTCACTATTTGAACTACTTTTCTTTGATTCTAGCATTAAAATTTGGTTCAACCATTGATCTGAAGGTGGAATATGGGGATTTTGGCCTAGAAGTTCCAAATCATCATTTCTTTGATTCAAACCCATTGTCACTCTATTTTTACTTAGGATTTCTCCGATGAATTCCTTTAATCTTGGAGAATATATTTTTGTCTAAAATTTTGATTTTATCCACTTTTTTGAAAACTCATTTTGGGGGTCCATTTTGACCTCAATTTGGAAAAAGGTAAAATAGGTATCATTGGCTTTCTTGTGACGCATAGATTCTATAAGTTGTGTGTTTTAGATAAATTTTGGGTTTGTACTTAATGTAGAGGCTTATTTTTTCTTATTTTGCATTCGAGGTAGTTTATGGCTTAACCTTCTTCGGATTGGGTAGTTAATAATAATAATGTAAAAGCTTGCTATGGGAACAGAGTTGTATCATAGAAAATATGTTTAGGTACAGAGTTGTATCATGGAAAATATGTTTAGGTGATTTATTTGCCTGTGTGGGGCACTATGTGATATTTAGTAATTTTGAGACGTTATATTGTATGCGTGACTATGTGAGGTCTTATGTGTTGTCATTGTCCTAGTAATTGAAACATGTATTATTGGTTGTAATCTTTTTGGTGGAAAAGCCTAGATTTTGGGATTTATGTAGTATCTGTGATATTTTCTTATATGTTTAACTTGATGGTTTATGGATTATGTTGGATCTTGGATGGTTTGTTGATTTGAGTGGATTTTTGTCTCACTTGGTTGGTATATTGGTAGGATATTGGATATTTCCATTCTAGTTGGATGCGAGCATTACATCCTTATGTCATATTCATTCATGAAACATTAGTACCACCATTGAAATACTGGAAATACTAGAAACACTGGTTTTTTCACAAAAAATATGACATCTATAAAAAAAATTATCTAATAATGCATGTGGTAGAGAGGAGTTATGGATATTGGTATTGGATGTTAATTATATATGAGTTGATGAACCACACATGGGTAATACCAAGGGAGCATAGCTTGGTAGGTGTATATAGAGGTTGTACGATGACCTTGTGCAACAAACTATAGTCAGCGTCATAATCATCTTTATTACATTCCATACACTGTGTTTATTCTGTGATTGTATTTTTGTTCTTGACTTTATATCTGTCCATTTGTTCCATCTTCTTATACTTGTATTTGGTGTATGTGTATATTGTTCTCCTTTCCCTTACCTGTATTTGTTATATTTATATATAGTAGAACTGTTCATAGAGATGATATGGTCTACCATTTAGGATATTTGCTGATTGCAGGTGGTGCACCCATAGTTGTAATTATATACTTTATTTTGTGCTTTACTCATTCAGCCTATGATACCTACTGATTACAAGTGGATCGTACTCATTCCTACTGTGCCTTTTTGGAACAAATCTAGGTATGAGTGCACCACATAGATAGCTAATTCAGGCAACATTTGGAGTCTTTTGAGGTAGCAGCTGATCTATGCATTTGGATTTGACTATAACCTTTTCTTATTCAAACAATGTCTTATTTGTATTTCAAGAAAAAATTATTCTTTTTAGGATATCCTATCTATATTTTGACTTCGAGTTGTAATATTTGGTTCTTAGATTGTGACACTAGGTTTTGGGATTTGGTTTGATATCTTTGATTACATTTTTTCTATTAACATGGTGTGTGGCTCAACTTCGATCAAGGATCTTTGTCTTGGGTTTGGTATCGATTTCCCTTATTTTATCAGTTTGGGTGATAGGCTTTCTTATCAAGGCTTGTCTCGACGAGTGACATCATGAACCTTGGTTTTGGGCTGTGACACAAATCTTTGTTACATAGTTTGGATTCTTGAATGATTCTCAGTGAAGGTATTTCAATTGCAGTAGGTATTACTACTTTAGTTCAATAAACTAATAGATAAAATGTTTCCTAGTTGAGGTTCATACTGTTGTATGATATCGTATAAGAGCATAAGGTAACATTTTATGCCAATATCTGTTATTATCAACCATTTTACTTAAAATCATCTTAATGTTCATGTTTGTAACATCTACAGATAAGTTTGATGACCTGAACCTAGGCCTGGATGTGACGGGCATCTCAAATCTACTGAGGATCGAAGACCACCCCCTTATCCTAATCTAATATAACCACGTACACCTAGCTGCGGATGAATATTAACATAAAACAAAATATGAGAGGAAAGCTTAAAGAATCTATAAAGGATCAATACCGCAAACCAATCATAATACCTACGCCCATAGTAATGACTAACAAAGCCCCTAACAAAAACCAAGATAGTTTAGTCGATACATGCCCCCGACCATTGCCGAAAACAAGTCCAACAAAAAGTTAAACCTAAGGAAATCCAAATCATTAAATGGGGTCTTCTGAAGGATGGAAGCTCACAAGTTCAGTCTGAGACCTGAGCTGCCCCACGAACACCTAATTACTGTGTAGGAGTAGGTGAAGTATGATAAGTTCCTATATCACATGGGGACACTACCTCTGAAGATAGTTAGAGGTTAGAGTGTTATCATATAACTTACAGATAAATGATAAAATAATGCCATGACCTGTAATAGAAAAACCATTAAAACCAGTGCACTATACCATAATCGACGGATACATATATATATATAGCAAATGCTAGGAAAGGGAAAAAGGCTTAGCATGAGATTAAAACATTAACCTAAACTGTGTACCTTGACAGTCCTTTACCTACACCCACGGGCTAAATGAGTTCAACTCCCATACTGAAAGGGCACAATGTATGTTAGACGCACGACCAGAGGTATCCTAGAAATCTACGGAATCCTTACCATTATCCATCTTTGATACAAATAAATATATATAGTGTAACATAAGCACACGGTCATTCATACCAACCCTAACATCGAAAAATGTGAGTTTCCAGTATCGGTCCCAGTCGAGACCTCCACCTTTCACGATTTTCTACATAACTCTCATAGAGACTAATTAAAATTATTTACACATTCATCCATTAATGCAGGATTATTTAAATTAGAGCTGGCAAGTCTATTCTATTTTTCCATACAAGACCATTAAACCAAGTTGACTTCACAGTTTTCAATTTGAAAACCAAAGCCATGGCCAACAAGGCATTTCCAAAACCATTTGAAAACCAAAAAAATTCCATTCATATTCCATTTACCATTTATGCAATGCAAGGTTTCAAAAAGAATAGCCAACACAAGTGATAAGTCATATTCCAAAGCTAACTATGCAAGTGGGTCGAGGTTATTATCAATTTCTATGCCAAATCCATTTGTTTGGGGAATCCATTGTTCCCCTAAATTCATTCACCATCTCTATGCACCCAAAGAGTTCATAAATTAACAATTCAATGCATAACAATTCATAAATAATCATGGGAAAATATTTAAACCAAGTAAATTTTAAAAACCTTCAACTCATAGTTCAAAACACAACATTAAAATTGTGCATGATAATAACCAATTTATGCCATAAAGAAAAGATAAGTATATGGAAATAGGTGAACGCCTTAATTACCAAGAATTTTAATGAATATAACATCCTTAGAACTCTAGATAACCACCTCTGTAAGGCCCGTGCTTTTTCTTAACTTGAAAAATCCTCTCAAGGATGTTAGAACTTGATTTGAAATAAGAATTATTTCTTATACATGTTCTATTTCAATAATTTTCATTTTCTATCACGTGGTAAATTGAATAAGCTTTCCATCGATATATAATTCGCCCAAATCTGACACCCGGGCAAAAAGTTAGGTCCTTTTTGTGAGACAGTGTTTGACCTGAGCCTTCAAAGCATCGCTGAGATTGTCAAATTACAGTATTTCTCCGCAATACTAGAGAATCATTCCAAACTTCCAGGTCCTAGACAAGGTGGAAATCCGATAGCTCTGCGTCGTGCCCCCGTGCAGTTTCCCAATTGTCAATTTCCAGTGACACGGTACGATAACTCCACATCGTGCCCCCGTGCAGTTTCCCAATTGTCAATTTCCAGTGAAACGGTACGATAACTCCACGTCGTTCCAAGGGCCTAATTCGAAAATTTTTACTGAAAATTAAATTATGCGTATAGGGTTTAAAGGGTTAATTTTCCCTCCTATATATGTTTCCAAACATGGGATTTATCCCTTATTCATCCAAAATATTGATGTTTTTCTGAAATACTCTCAAGAACTCAAGCTAGGGTTTTCATAGAAGGTCCAATTTCAAGAAGGTTTCACCATCAATCTTCACGAAATCATGAACTAAGGTATGCATAGTGTTCATTCATGGACTCCTTTCGTCCATGAAGTCCAAGAATCCCTTTTTTAAACTCAAGTTATGGATTTTCTATATGTTTTCATGTTTTGGATGCTCATGTTCATGTTTGATAGATGTGAAATTGGATTCTACTCCATGATTGTTGATAGTTTGTATATGGGTTTAATTACTATAGCTATAGATTCAGGCAATCCTAAGATTTAAACCCTTGAATGATGAAATTAGAATTGAATAATGATATTTACATGTGTACCATGCCTATCATATGTTTGATTAAATGCCTAGATGAAGGACTATTGTCTAACTAGCATGATATCATGAAATCCCCATGTATGCACAAATCTTACCTATTATATGTTTGATGAAATGCTCCTATGAAGGTAGTATGTATTATGATGATAGTCATGTCTTCAAGTAAATCATGTTATGTGAGTCTCCTTCTATCGAGTCCTGGGGGTATTTGTACCCAAAATATTAGCTGTGTTCCTAGACCTATGTCATGTTTTCACGATACTCTCAGTCAAGATATGAACTCTTAGACTTCAGATAGTCTTAAGAATCAGGAAAATCTCCATGATCTCATGACTCAGTCAGTTGTCAGATATCAGTAATATTCCGTCAGCCACAGAAATTCAGTAACTCAGTCTATGCTTAGTTCAGTTCAGTAAATCATGTTCAGTGTCCATTCAAATAGGAGTAGGAATTAGCACCGAGTGAACCCAAGGATGTGGACTCACCTGTTATATGATGGTGTGATTCTTAAAAGAAATCCTTGCATTCTAGAACTATGTAGCCAGCATAGGTTGAGACATCGTAGCCTGCTATATGAAGGTAGATGAGGTGGATTAACCTATTCTGTGAGGTTTTCCACTGTTCTCTCTAGATTTACTTGTTATATGAGGGTTACTCACATGTTATCTTACCAGTGACGCAATATTGACACCCTTCTAATTAGGGCATAGATTAGACCCCAACTCAGCTATTATAGTACATTTGGGGCATGTGGGTTAGATACTACTTCCCACAGTTTTATGTTATAGAATCAGGACTGTCAGTTACAGTCAATCAGTCTCAGTAATACAACTCAGATAGTTCTTCAGATTTCAGGACTGTCAGACACAGTCAACTTAGATATAGTACGAAACTCAGATAGTTTTGTCAGATTCCGGACTGTCAGACATAGTCACCCATGTTATCAGTTATATTCAGATACAGTCATTCATGTTATCAGTTATGTCATGTTAATAGTATCTAGACTCAATAGTCATACTACCACGGTATTAGTATCATGTTATCACGTTGTCAGTTACAGTTACGTATTTGTGTATGCTTTCTCACATTCATGTTAGACAATTAGTTAGTATTGATCATGCATGAAAACCCATGCATATAGCCTACCTCACATATATACTTTTTATATTCCATTGTACTGACGGATTTGCGCTATGGTACTTTCATTTTATGTTACACCATAGGTTCAGAGACACGAGTTCCAGATCAGCAGTAGATTCTAGATTAAGCAGTCAGAGTAGAAGTGATTCCTCATCCTTCGAGGACATAATGATATTTTAGCATCTCATTGATTAGCTTATTAGTTGGAGTTATTTGGGGACATGTCCCATTAACTCCTTATTCAGATTCTTCAGACAGTAGAGGCTTTCAGACTAGATGCAGACTAGATATAGGCTACCATGTTTTAGACTTTAGTTTTGTTTTGGTTATTCTATTACCCACACAGATGTTATGTTATTCAGTTATGTTCATGATCGAACCTTATGGCCTTTCAGTGCATATTTCTATTTATTATGTTATCTTATGTAGTATACAGGTACATATATTAGTTGTAGGTTAGCTTGTGGTCCTTCGGGGTCATTAGAACCGTGTAGTGTTCCGGTTCAACAAATCGGGTCGTTACAAACTTGGTACCAAAGCCTAACTTATTATCAAAGACTAAGGTTCAATAGAGTCCTAGGAAGTCTGAAAGCCATATCTAGTAGAGTCTTGTACATGGCTGTATTGTGCGCCACATTTATGTGCAAGAGTCTATGAGATGTTTTAAGAATGGTTTCCTTTCTTTCAGTATTCATGTCATGCCTGTGAGCATAATCACAAGTTAGTCTCTCAGTCTAATCCGCTTCTTCTTTTTATTTCAGAATATGCCTCCTAAGAGAAAAAATCAGCCAGCCCCTCAGCCCGAAGAACCTTTGAGCGATCATGTTTCTCATGCGGAGTTCAGGACCGCATTTACACTCTTGCTCAATTAGTCGCTGCTCATAATGAACGGCCAACAATTATTCCGGTCAACCTAGTGGCCAACTCAGCTGCAGTGAGGATTCATGACTTCACCCGAAGAATCCTCCAACATTCTTTGGGTCTAAGGTAGATGAAAACCCTTAGGAATTCTTAGATCAAGTTCATAAAGTGACAAATGCCATGGGGGTGACTACTGTTTAGAGTATTGAGCTAGCTGCATACCAGTTGCAGGATGTGGCTCATGCTTGGTTCAAACAGTGGAAGTCTAAAAGATTAGATAATGCAGGTCCTATAGAGTAGAAGGAGTTTGTCACTGCATTCTTAGACAGATTGTTTCCTCAAGATCATAGAGAAGCGAAGGTGCTAGAGTTCATCAACCTCAGGAAGGGAAATATGATAGTGAAAGAGTATTCTTTTAAGTTTACTCAATTAGCCAGGTATTCCCCTCATGTGGTTATGGATAGTAGATACAAGAAGAGTAAGTTCGCTTTAGGGGTAAACGATAGTGTTGTTAATGATTGCAGATCCACCATACTGAATAGTGACATGACCATAGCTAGACTTATGACCTAAGCTTAGAAGATAGAGGAGCAAAATATTAAGCAGAGGGAGAAACAGAATAAGAGAGCGAAGACAGATAGTTTCAACTTCGCTCAGCCTAAGTCAGAAGGAAGAAACTGTTCCCAGTTTCATCCTAAGTCATCAGTTCCATCCCCCTCTACATCCAATGCTTTAGTTCCCAAGTTCAGAGAGGGTAACAAAGATAGAGCGCCAGGCTCTAAGACCCAGGGCAGTGTTAGAAGTGCCCGCACCTATTCTCTTTACTAGACTTGTGGTAAGCACCATCAAGGCATGTGTAGAGCAGGTAGTGGCATTTGTTTTAGTTGTGGCAAGCCAGGACATAGAGTTAGAGACTGTCCGCAGCTAGGTTCTCAGGGTCAATAGAATCACTCCTCAGCTCAGTCCGATCGCTCAAATCAGTAGGGTACCACTTCCAGTGCTATTAGCGGGCAATGCCTAAATTGTCTCTATGCTCTTCAGACTCGACACGATTAGGAAAGTTCTCTTGATGTAGTTACTAGTACGTTACAGATCTTTTATGTGCATGTTTACGCTTTGCTAGATCTAGGATCTTTCTTGTCTTTTGTTACTCCTTATATAGGAGTAGATTTCGAAATCAGTCCCAAAATTCTAGAAGAGCCCTTTTCAGTCTCTACCCCAGTGGGTAAAACCATCATAGCCCAGTGGGTATACAGGAACTGCCCGATTATGATATTTCAGAAAGTCACTTTAGCAGACTTAGTTGAATTAGAGATGAGTGATTTTGATTTTATTCTCGGCATAGATTGGATTCATTCCTACTATGCCACAGTCGACTGCAGAAATAGAATAGTTCAGTTTCAGTTCCCGAATGAACCCGTCCTTGAGTAGAGGGGTAGTACTTCAGTGTTCAGGGGTCAACTTATTTCCTTCCTTCGGGTAAGGAAAATGATATCTAAGGGATGTGTTTATCATCTAGTTCATGTTAGAGATTCCAGTTTCGAGGCTCCCAGTCTCGAATTAGTCCCAGTAGTGAATGAATATTCAGATGCCTTTCCTGAAGATCTTCCAGGAATTTCTCCTGAAAGGGAAATAGACTTCGATATTGATCTTCTTTGAGACACTCAACCTATCTCTATTCCGCCATACACAATGGAACCAACAGAACTTAGAGAACTGAAAGATCAGTTGAAGGATCTCTTAGATAAGGGATTCATCAGACCCAATATTTCCCCGTGGGGAACACCAATCTTATTTGTGTGCAATAAAGATGGTTCACTCAGAATGTGTATAGATTACATTCAACTCAATGAAGTCATGGTCAAGAACAAGTATCCTCTTCCCAGAATCGATTACTTGTTTGACCAACTTCAGGGTGCCAGTTATTTCTCTAAGATAGACATCAGATCCGGCTATCATTAGCTCAGAGTTAGAGAATGTGACATCCCGAAGATAACTTTTCATACGCGGTATGGTAACTTCGAATTTCTAGTCATGTCATTTGGTCTTACCAATGCCCCAGCCGCTTTCATGGACTTGATTAACCGCGTGTTCAAACAGTACTTGGACATGTTCATCATAGTCTTCATAGATGATATTCTGGTCTATTCCCACACTGAGCGTGATCATGCAGACCATCTCAGGAAAGCACTTCAGACACTCAGAAATCATAAGTTATTCATCAAATTCAATAAGTGTGAATTTTGGCTAAGATCAGTAGCATTCCTTGGCCATATTTTTTCCGGTGATGGTATTAGAGTAGATCCTCAAAAGACCGAAGTGGTAAGGAAATGGACTCACCTTGTCTCTCTATCAGATATCAAGAGTTTCTTAGGTCTGGCTAGCTATTACGGACAGTTTGTTGAGGGATTTTCTTCTATTGCATCACCTATGTCCAAATTAACTCAGAAGAAAGTCAAGTTTTAGTGGTCAGATCCATGCGAGAAGAGTTTTCAAGAATTAAAGACTCGACTCACCTCAGCTCCAGTTCTAGCATTACCAGATGGTTCAGACGGTTTCGTAGTATATTGTGATACATCTAGAGTGGGTTTAGGTTATTTCATCATGCATCATGGTAAGGTCATATCCTACGCCTACAAAAAGCTTAAACCCCATGAGAGGAATTGTCCTACTCATGACCTTGAGTTAGTAGTCGTAGTCTTTGCCTTAAAGATTTGGAGGCATTATCTATACGGAGTTCATGTAGATGTCTTCACAGATCATAAGAGCCTTCAGTATGTATTTTCTCAAAAAGATCTCAATCTTTGTTAGAGAAGGTGGTTAGAGCTCTTGAAATATTATGACATGAGTATCCTTTATCATCTGGGCAAGGCCAATGTAGTAGCCGACGCTCTCAGTAGACTCTCTATGGGTAGTGTTTCTCATATTGAGGATAGTAAGAAGAAGTTATCTCAAGAAGTACACCAGCTTGCTATAGTAGGAGTTCGCTTAGTCGACTCTTCAGAGGGCGGTGTATGTGTTTAGAGTAGTTCAGAATCATCTCTAGTTTTTGAGGTGAAAGAAAAGCAAGATAAGGATCCTAGCCTTGTCAAGCTAAAAGAGTCAGTTCAAAATTAGAAAATAGAGGTTTTCTCCCAATGGGGAGATGGCGTCCTTCGTTGCCAGAGTCGTCTATGTGTTTCGGGCATAGATGACATAAGGCAGTGAATTTTTCCTGAAGAACATGGAGCGCGCTACTCTATTCATCTAGGGGATACTAAAATCTACCGCGACTTATGGGAGATCTATTGGTGGAGTGCGCTGAAGAGAGATATTGCAGAGTTTGTGGCTAAGTGCTCTACATATCAGCAAGTTAAGATAGAGCATCAAAAGCCTAGTGGTCCTATGCAGGAGTTCTCCATTCCTACTTGAAAGTGGGAACAAGTGAACATTGACTTCGTGACGAGTTTTCCTCAAACTCGTCATCAACATGATTAAGTTTGGGTCATTATAGACAGGATGACTAAATAAGCTCATTTTCTTTCGGTTCATACCTCTTATTTAGCCGAGTATTATGCCAAACTCTACATAAAAGAGTTGGTTAGATTGCACGGTGTTCCGTTATCAATTATCTCAGACAGAGGCACCCAGTTCACCTCTCATTTCTGGAAAGCATTCCAAAAGGGTCTTGGTACCCAAATTCATCTCAGTACAACCTTTCATCCTCAGACAGATGGTCAAGTAGAAAGGACCATTCAGACGTTAGAATATATGCTAAGGGCGTATGCAATTGATTTCAAGGAAAGTTGGGATGACCACTAGCCTTTGATTGAGTTTGCATACAACAACAACTATCATTCTAGTATTTATATGGCTCCATTCGAAGCTCTCTATGGTAGGAAATGTAGATCTTCGATTGGTTGGTTCGAAGTTAGTGAGGAATCAGTCATAGGTCCTGACTTGGTATTCGACGCCTTAGAGAAAATTCAGTTAATTAGAGAAAGAATCTAGCCTGCTCAGAGCCGACAAAAGTCTTATGCAGATATTCGTAGAAAAGATCTCGAGTTTGAGATTAGTGATCATTTCTACCTCAAGATATCTCCTATTAATAGAGTGAAGATATTTGACAAGAAGGGAAAGCTCAGTCCTCGATATATTGGTCCCTTCAAGATTCTCAATCGATTCGGCAAGGTAGCTTATGAGCTTGAATTGCCTTCAGATCTAGCCTCAGTTCATCCAGTCTTTCATGTCTCTTTGCTCAAGAAGGGTATAGGTGACCCATCAGTCATTGTCCCTATTTAGAGCATTGATGTTCAGAACAACCTCTCTTATGAAGAGATTCAAGTTGAAATCTTAGACTATCAGACTCGTAGATTGAGGAACAAAGAAGTCCCTCTAGTTAAAGTTCTTTGAAAAAATCAGTCCGTCGAGGGAGCTACTTGGGAAACAGAAGTAAATATGCATACCAAGTATCCTCACCTCTTCCCCGCCAACACAGATCAAGCTCAAGGTAATAGTTCTCCTTAAGCTTACTCAGTTTCATGATTAGTGTGCATCACTAACTTAGTATACCATGATACTCTTGGTATCAAGTACCACCGCATATTCATTCATGCATTCATGTATCAGATCAGTTATATAGTTATGCATCAGACATGTATTCTTATTGTGAGAAAACTTAGTTCTTCAAAACTTTCAGTTATGCTTTTATGAATCAGTTACGCATGCATCAGATATGTATGTTCAGTATGTTATGTTCAGCTTGTCAGACATATCCATCATGAGATCATGTTCTAGTTATTTATGTTCATCTCATTGTTTCCCCAGTCAGTCAGTCTCATTCGAGGACAAATGTTCTCAAGGGGAGATATTGTAATGCCCGTGCTTTTTCTTAGCTTGAAAATCCTCTCAAGGATGTTAGAACTTGATTTGAAATAAGAATTCATTCTTATAAACATGGTATTTCCATAATTTTCACATTGTATCACGTGGGAAATCGAATAAGCTTTCCATCGATATATAATTCTCCCAAATCTGACACTCGGGCGAAGAGTTAGGTCCTTTTTTGTAATACAGTGTTTGACCTAAGCCTTCAGCACATTGCGGATATAGTTCAAATGGCAATTGTCAAATTCCAGTGTTTCTCCGCGATACTGGCATGTCGCGCCAAACTTCCAGGTCGTAGACAACTTGGCAACGTGATAGATCCTCATCGCGCCCCCGTGCAGTTTCCCAATTGTTAATTTCCAGTGACACGGCGCAATAACGATGCATCGCGCCAAAGGACCAATTTGGGAAATTTTACTGAAAATTAAATTACGTGTCCTGGGTGAAAAGGGTCAATTCCCCCCCTATATAAGCTTCCAAACACGGGATTTATCCCTTATTCATCCAAAATATTGATTTTTTCTCAAATACTGTCAAGAACTAAAGCTAGGGTTTTCATATAAGGTCAAATTTCAAGAAGGTTTCACCATTAATCTTCATGAAATCACGAACTAAGATATGCATAATGTTCATTCATGGACTCCTTTCATCCATGAAGTCCAAGAATCCCTTTTCTAAACTCAAGTTATGGATTTTCTATATGTTTTCATATTTTGGCTACTCGTGTTCATGTTTGATAGATGTGAAATTAGATTCTACTCCATGATTGTTGATAGTTTCTATGTGGGTTTAATTACTATAACCATAGATTCAGGCAACACTAAGATTTAACCTCTTGAATGATGAAATTAGAATTAAATAAGGATGTTTACATGTGTACCATGCTTGTCAAATGTTTAATTAAATGCCTAGATGAAGGAATATTTTCTAACTAGCATGATATCATGAAATCCCCATGTATGCACAAGATCATGCCTAATACATGTTTGATGAAATGCTCCTATAAAGGTAGTATGTATTATGATGATAGTCAAGTCTTCAAGTAAATCATGTTATGTCAGTTTACTTCTATTGAGTCCTGGGGGTACTTGTACCCGAAATATTATCTATGTGCCTAGATCCATGTCATGTTTTCACGATACTCTTAGTCAAGCTATGAACTCTTAGACTTCAGATAGTCTTAAGACTTAGGAAAATCTCCATGATCTCATGACTCAGTCAATTGTCAGATATCAGTAGTATTCCGTCAGCCACAGAAATTCAGTAACTCAGTCCATCCTCAGTTCAGTTTAGTAAATCATGTTCAGTGTCCATTCAGATAGGAGCAGGAATTAGCACCGACTGAACCCAAGGATGGGGACTCACCTGTTTTATGAGGGTGTGATTCTTAAAAGCAATCCTTGCATTCCAGAACTATGTAGACAACATAGGTTGAGACATCATAGCCTGCTATATGCGCGGTAGATGAGGTGGCTTAACTTGTTCTGTGAGGGTTCCCACCATTCTCGCTAGAGTTACTTGTTATATAAGTGTTACATGTTGTCTTTACGAGTGGCACAGTATTGACACCCTTCTAATTAGGGCATATATTAGACCCCAGCTCAGCTATTATAGTACATTTGGGGCATGTGGGTTAGATACTACTTTCCACAGTTTCATGTTACAGAATTAGGACTGTCAGATACAGTCAATCAGTCTCAGTAATAGAACTCAGATAGTTCTTCAGATTTCAGGACTGTCAGACACAACAACTCAGACATAGTACGGAACTCAAATAGTTCCGTCAGATTCAGGACTGTCAGACACAGTCACCCATGTTATCAGTTATATTCAGATAATGTTATTCATGTAATCTGTTATGTTATGTTATCAGTATCCCGACTCAGTAGTCATGCTACCACAGTATCAATATTATGTTATCACGTTGTCAGTTACAGTTGCATATTTATGTATATATTCTCACATTCATGTTAGACAGTCAGTTAGTATTGATCATGCATGCAAACCCTTGTATATAGCCTACCTCACATTATACTCAGTGCATTCTATTGTACTGATGTATTTGCGCTATGGTGCTTTCTTTTTATGTTACACCATAGGTTCAGAGACACGAATTCCAGATCAATAGTAGATTCCAGATTTAGCAGTCAGAGTAGAAGTGAGTCCTCATCCTTCGAGAACATAATGATTTTTTAGTATCTCATTGATTAGCTTATTAGTTGGAGTTAGTTGGGGACATGCCCCATCAATTCCTTATTCAGATTCTTCAGACAGTAGAGGCTTTCAGACTAGATGCAGACTCGATATAGACTATCATGTTTAGACTTCAGTTTTGTTTTGGGTATTCTATTTCCCCACACAGATGTTATGTTATTCAGTTATATTCATGATCGAACCTTATGTCCTTTCAGTGCATGTTTCCGCATTATTATGTTATCTTATGCAGTATACAGGTATAGATATTAGTCATGGGTTAGCTTGTGGTCCTTTGAGGTCATGAGAACCGTGTAGCATTCCGGTTCAGCAAATTGGGTCGTTACAACCTCTTTGAAACTCTAGCCTTGACTTGAAAGGGGAAATTTGAGAAAGGATTTTTGGAAGTGAAGTAAAAACCCTTGGTATCATGAAAACTGATGAGAATTGGCACATATAGTGTTTACAGGTCGTTTATAAGTGAAGGACCTCATTACCCCTCATCCCAATTAAAATATAACAAAATAGTCGGATTTTTATATAGGTTCATGGCATAGATCTTATCACGGAGTCTAACCTCTGTGTTGCAGACGATAATACGGAGATTAGCCTCCGTGTCAGTGAGGCTATCGCGGATGTCAGCTTATGTGGCACGTCAATATTGGGGTGGCTTACTGCATCTATGACCCAAAACCATCCCAAGCCTATTTCGAAAATTCTAAAACTCTTCTGGGACAACCCTTTAACAAATATAAGCACAATTTAAGTCAAAATTTGATGTTTCAAACATGGGGAGGCCAAAAATAAAAATACTCGAAATTTGATGGTATTACATTATCTCCCCCTTAGGATCATTTTTCCCCAAATAACGAGTTAAGACACTTTTCGCGCAAGAATACCAATATTACACTAGAATCAAACAATAAAGCCGAATAGGAACAAGGGAAAATGAAATTCATACTTTAAGATCCTTTGCTCGACACAAGGAATAAGAATGGGTACGTAGCTCTCATATCTTCCTCCATTTCCCAAGTGGCTTATTCCACCTTATGGTTCCTCCAAAGGACCTTTACTGAAGCTACATCCTTAGTCCACAACCTACGAACTTGACTATCCAAGATCTCCACCGGGACCACCTTGTATAACAGGAATCCGCGATACCGACATTCTCAATAGGCACCACTAAGGAAGGTCACCCACACATTTCTTCAAAATGGACACATGAAACATCGGGTCAATGGTACCCAAAGATTGTAGACAATTATAAATCATAGGCAACATTTCCCACTCTCTTAAAAATCAAATAACGGCAAACATAAGGGGGTCTCAACTTCCCCTTCATACCAAATTGCATCACGCCCTTCATGGGAGACACTTTTAAGAAAACCTAATCAACCACATTGAACTTAAACTCTCTTCGCCTAACAACCACATAGGACTTTAGGCTACTTTGGGAAATCTTAATCCTATCACGAATCACCTTCATTTTATCTATAGCTTAATGAATTAAATTAGTCTAGAATAACCTTGCCTCACCATCTTCGAACCGCCTAATAGAGGTCCTACACTTTCTACCATACAATGCTTCAAACAGAGCTAAATTAATGCTAGAGTGATATCTATTATTGTACGCAAATTCCACTAGAAATAAATGGTCAACCCAGCTACCACAAAAGTCAATTACACAAGTTCGAAGCATATCCTACAAAGTCTGAATGGTCCATTTCTCTTATCTATCCATCTGCAGGTGGAAAGCAGTACTAAGGCTCACCATAGTTCCCAAACTTCTCTAAAATGAGGTCCAAAACTATGATGAGAATTGAGTACCTCGATCAGAGATAATAGAAATAGGCGCACCATGCAACTTCAAGATCTCTTGAATAAATAACCTTGCATAGTCCTCAACAGAATAATTAGTTCTCCCCTGTATGAAGTGAGCAGACTTAGTCATCCTATCCACATTGACCCAAATAGAAACAAACTGGATTAGAATCCGTGGAAGACCAATAATAAAATCCCTATTTATCACTTCCCATTTCCACACAGGCAACTCAATTTCTTGATACAACCCATTGGGCCTCAAGAGCTCCACCTTTACTTGTTGATACACCATGAACTTAGCCACA
The DNA here is from genome assembly GCA_030864215.1 of Capsicum pubescens. Classification (NCBI taxonomy): domain Eukaryota; kingdom Viridiplantae; phylum Streptophyta; class Magnoliopsida; order Solanales; family Solanaceae; genus Capsicum; species Capsicum pubescens. The sequence continues at coordinate 202,263,039 of CM061546.1, read as the reverse complement.
AAATTAGCCACATCCCTCTACAAGTTATTCCAAAAATAGATCTTCTTAAGGTCATATAAATCTTTGTCAAGCCAAGATGAACTAAATAACTCTACTCATGAGCTTGAGGCAAAATTCTACATCATAGCCCATCCACATAGGGAACACACAACCTCCCTTGGTACCTCAAGATACCATTACCCCCAATATCAAAATCCATCACCTTATGTATACCCATATCGTCCTTAATTTGCATCAATATAGGGTCCAACACATGCTTTTCTTTTACCTCAGAACACCGAGATGACTTCATGACCTCGTGAACAAATGCACTACCATCCTTAAAATGTATGTGATGGACTTAAAGATAGCCAAATAGTAAATATCACTCACCATGTCCCGCTTCTCCCCATCTATATGGGATAGACTCTGCATAGATAACCTACTAAGAGAATCATCAACAACATTAGACTTACTGGGGTGATAGTTAAGACTCATGTCATAGTCCTTGAGAAATTTAAGCCATCTCCTTTGCCTGAGATTGAACTCCTTCTGAGTGAATACATATTGAAGTCTCTTATGATCTGCATAGATGTCAACATAGACCCTCGATAGATAATGCTGCCAAATTCTCCATGAGAACACCATAACTGACAACTCAAAATCATGAGTCAGATAATTCCTCTCATAAGCTTTAAAATACCTAGAAGCATATGCTACCACCTTGCAATGTTGTAATCCTACACAACCAAGTTCCACATGGTCCACATCACGAAGCCATCACTACCCACGAGTACGGTAAAAATTGGAAAAGAAGTCAATTTATCTTTCATCTCCTCCAAGCTCCCCTCACAAGAATCGAACTACAAAAACTTCACCTTCTTCTGAATTAACTTAATCAATGGTGCAACAATAAATAAGAAACATTCCACAAACCTCCTATAATAACTAGCTAAACCCAAGAAGCTTTGAGTATCGGTTGGAGTTGTAGGTCTCCATAACTTTCTGTGGATCCACCATGATCTCTTCACTAGAAACAACATGACCCAAAAAAGTAACAGCATTTAACAAAAATTCACACATTGAAAACTTAGCATAAAATTGCTAATCTTTTAGGGTCTGCAACACAACACAAAGGTGATTGGCATGATCCACCTCACCTTTTGAATATACCAAAATATCATCTTTAAACAATATTACGAACAAGTCCAAAAATTGATAGAATACCCAATTCATGAGATCTATAAATATTGTCAGGGTATTGGATAACCCAAAATACATAATCAATAACTCAAAATGTCCATACCGCATAAAAAAGTAGTCTGAGGAATATCCTCCTACTTTATCTTTAGCTTTTGATAAACTGACTGAAGGTTAATCTTAGAGAAATACTTAGCACCCAAAAGTTTCTCAAATAGATCATTAATCCTAGGAAGAGGGTACTTTTTCTTCACCTTCATCTTATTCAACTAACTATAATCAATAAATATCTGAAGATAACCATCCTTCTTATGCATGAATGAAACTGGTGCACCCTACAGAGACATACTAGGGCGGATAAAACCCTTATCAAGAAGAGCTTTCAATTAGTCCTTAAGTTTCTTTAACTCAACTGGAGCCATTATAAAAGAAGGGATAGAGATAGGACAAGTGTTGGAAAGAAGATCAATCCTAAACTCAATTTTCCTATTGGGAGGGATACCTGGAAGATCATTAGGAAAGACCTCAATAAATTCACTAACCACGGAAATGGATTGTAAAGAAGGACTCTCCGAGTTAGAATCTTTAACTCGGACCAGATCATAAAGACAACACTTAGAATCAATTTTCAGGCTCTAAGATATGATATGAGCCTTCCCTTGGTACTAAGGAACTTCCTTCCCCCTCAATAACTAGATTATTAGGGAATTTTAAAATGACCTTATAGGTCCAACAGTCTAAAAAGGCGTAGCACAAATGCAACCTATCCATCCTTAAAATGACATCAAAATCTAACATGTCTAATTAAAATAGAGCCACCAAAGCTTCCCTACCACCAACAGATGCCACAAAACCCCTATAGAACCTTCTAGAAATCGCAGAGTCACGAACCAAGGTAGAAATAGAAAAGGGCTCCAAAATGTGCCTGGTATTAAAACAAAATTGTACAGCCACAACTGTGGTTATATAAGAACGAGTAGACCCCAGATCAAGTAAATAATACACATCATGAGAGAAGATTTTTAACATACCAGTGATGATATTAGAGGATGCCTTAGACTCCTGACAAGTAGTAAGAACGTACAGTTGATTTCGACCACTGCAGGTACTAGAAGTGGCACCCCTTGGTGTTGGATCTAATTATGTGGAAACTGGAATCTTATTTTCCCTCATAGAAACCTTGACCCTGGGGAAATGCTTCAACATGTGTCCCTGTTGTCCATATTTGACACACTGATTACTCCCCTCATCATAGAAACCACGATGCAACCAACTACAAAGTCTGCATGAAGAATACGATAGCACCTTGTGCCGTATAACCATCACTACACTAAAAATAATGATCTTTGGACGGCTTCGAATAAGGTGCACTAGACATTGAATAGAAATCAGAGTTGCACCACTTCTTCCTAGACCACTTCCAATTATCCCTACCACTCTATTGTTGACCTCCACCTTGAGACAAATACTAAAAACTTCTTACTTTGCCTCTCTCCCACCTCTGTTTGCTTTTTTTTTTCCTCCTCAACCTATTGCATATACACTACCAGTTGACAGATATCCATATCCTTATTCAACAAAGTAGACTTACTCAACAAAATTAATTAATGAGACAACTCAGAAGTGAATTTACTCATTATAGCCCTCGTGCTAGAATCTAGCTCAGAAGTATATCGCGACAACTAGTGGAACTTCAAGACATATTCCTTTATCATTATCCTTTCTTTCTTTAAATTCATAATCTCTTTAGTTTTTACCTCCCTCAATTCTCAAGGAAAGAAGTGATCAAGAAACGTACTAGAGAAATTATCCTAAAAAGAGAACATAGTATCATCCCCCTAAGATGCTCCCTATCCTTATACCATTGGTATGCTACATCCTTCAATTGATAAGCATTGAATTCCATACCTTCTACCTCATGGGATCCTCCTCAACCTTAGTAATGGTGAAAGTTGGAGGGCTCAATCTCATTAACTGGAAAACTCTAGTGGCCATAGATGAATTCCCAGCAATACCATCAGAACTCGTCTGTCGTGATTGAGATGTCACCAACTAGGTGAACAAATAAATGGATTGGCAAAACTCGGCATTAGTAATATCTCTCTTAGGTGACTGAGTATGAGTTTCACTAGCTGGAGGAGGATTAATCGAGACATATGGAACTCCACAAGAACAACCAAAAGTATCAACCCAAGACATGATCTGTACTCTATAGGTGGGATGAGATCTACCCACATTTTCCTCAAGTGGGATAAATGAGTTTCCAGGAGCTTCAGATCATTTGGGAGGAATGATCTGAATGACGAACTAACAAGAGTTAGAGGAATCCAAGACTTTAGACTCTATAGCCTGAAAACAAGACAACAAAAAAGGAGAAACATTCCTAAATACCTCGTAGCTTCCTTTTTACAAGTGTGGCGCTCTACATACCCATAAAAGAGACTTTACTAGACACGACTTTGTGGACTCCAAACCGACCATGAACCTAGGCTCTGATACCAACTTTGTCACAACCCAAACCAGGCCCTAGACGTGCCGGGCATTTTAAGTCCACCGAGGACCGGTAATCACCCACTTAGGCTAATCCAGTATAACCATGTACAATTAACTTCAGATGAAATACAAACATAAAAAAAATATGAGAGAAAAGCTTAATGAATCTGTAAAGTATCAATATTCAAAACCAAGCATAATACCCACGCCACAGTAATGTCCAACAAGGCCTCTAACAAAACCAAAGATAGTTCGTCAGGAAATACCCCTGACTATAGCCAAAAACAAGTCAAACAAAAAGGTAAACATAAGGAAATATAAAGCATGAAATAGGGTCTTCTGATGGATAGAAGCTCACCACCTCAGTCTGACACCAGAGCTATCCCATGAACCCATAATCACTGTGCAGGAGGAGTAAAAGTAAGGCCAATTCCTACATCGTGTGGACACACAATGTCTAATGATGGATAGCTATTGTAGTTCTAGTATGTAACTCAAGGATACAAGATAAAATAATGCCATAATATGTAATACAAAAACCATTAAAACTAGTGCACAACACCATAAATAATGCATACATATTTATATACCTTATGCCGAGAAAGGGAACAAGGCTTAACATGTGAGTAAAAACTTAAAATGGACTATGTAGATTGACCGTCCATCACCTACACCCACGGGCTATATAGGTTCAACTCCTCCTGCTGAAAGGACCCCAGTGCATGATAGTTGCATGACCGGAGGTATCGTAGAAAATGAGGAATCCTTACCCTTCGCTATCTTTAATACAAATATATATATATATTATGACATAAGAAAATGGTCATTAAGACCAATTCTCATATCGTCAAACGTGATTTCCCAGTATTAGTCCCCCTAGAACCTCTACCTTCTATGTTTAGATACTAAACCCTATTTTAGTCCAATGAAAATCATTTATACATTTACATCATTTAACCCAGGAGTCTTTTAAATATGCATTAACCATTGGTATCACCATACAAAAATTTAGAGCTTGCAAGTCTATTCAATTTTTCCATAAAAACTATTAAACCAAGTTGACTCCACAGTTTCCAATTTAAAAACCAAAGTCATGGCCATCAAGGCCTTTCCAAAACTATTTGAAAACCAAACTAATTCCATTCATATACCATTTAACATTTATACATTGTAAGGTTTCAAAAAAATAGCCAAACCAAGTGATATATCACATTCCAAAGCCAATTATGCAATTGGGTCGAGGTTATTATCAATTTCCGTACAAAATTAATTTGTTTGGGGAATCCATTGTATCCCTAAATTCTTTCACCATCCCTATACACCCAAAGAGTGCATAAATCATCTATTGAATGCATAATAATTCAATTATAATCATGGGAAAACATTTAAACCAAGTACATTCAAAAACTCTCAACCTATAGACTAGGACCCAACATCAAAACCATGCATAATAATAACTAATTAATGTCATAATAAGAAGATAAGTATAGGGAAAGAGGAATATGCCTTAATTACAAATAATTTTGAAGAAGATAAAATACTTAGAACCCTAGATGGAAACCTCCTTGAAACTCAAGCCTTGACATTAAAAGGAAAATTTGAGAGGGGATCTTTAGAAGTGAAGTAATATCCCTTGGTATTGTCAAAACTGATGAGAATAGGCACATATAGTGTTTAAAGGTCGTTTATAAGTGCAAGGAACTCATTGCCCCTTATCCCAATAAAAATAGAACCAAAAAACTTGATTTTTATAAAGGTCCATGGCATGGAACTTATCATGGAGACTAACCTCCCTACTACTGACCTTAATTTGGAGACCAACCTATGTGTTATTGAGGCTATCGTGGATGTTATCCTTCATGGCACATCGATATCAAGGAGGATTATTGCTTCCTTGACCCAAAACCACCCCTAACCCCATCAAAAAATTCCAAAACTCTCCAAGAACAGTTCTTTAACATATCTAAGTATAATTTAAGTGAAAAATCAATGTTTCAAATATGGGGAGCCCAAAAATAAAAATACTCAAAAATTTGAAGGTGTTACAATATGTTCACCCACGGGCGATACATGGATGAATTTCGATAAGTAATCTATATCTATTCACAGATCTTACTCATCAAGTTATTATTCAAGTTTTCTACATTCTCTATGATGAACAATTATATCATCCCAAATTTGTAAATAAGATTATTCTTGGCAAAATTCATCAAACTTTCTTAGTCATTGACTTGTACTAAGCGACTTACACCCATTTAGTGAAATAATCAATGGAAATAAGGATAAATATATGTCTATAAGATACCGAAGGCTCTATTGGCCCCAGGTTACAAATGGCCATGGTGATCTTATTGGATAAAACTTTTATGGTGGTATTCAGATAATATTTTCTTACACCTTACACTTGTGGCACTTCTGTACATACTTGTTATAGTCATGTTCCATAGTCATACAAAAATATTTGGTTCCTAAAATCTTCCTAGTGAGAGTGAGCCCATTTATGTGAGATCCACAATCTCCAGAATGTAGTACTTCTAATAGTTTTGTAGCTGTAATGGAATCTATGCATATCAAAATCCCTAAGTCTGTAGTCCTAAAATTTATTTCTATATTTCTTAAGTAGTTCTTTGCTAAACTCTCAATTATTTTGTTTGGTTATTGTTGGTGATAACGCTCAACTTACACGTCAATTTGAGTACAAGGTTGCCATTGTCAATATATTTACCCAACTAAGAGTCAGGGTCAAATCCATGAGGAATAATGTGAGTGATGATTTAGTCAATTCAAAATAAAAGTTGCTTGTTAGGGTCAAACCTATGGCACAAAATAGTTTGGGGTTTTTCAATCTTGTCAAGGGTGAAAGTAATTCTTGGGCTTCTAAAGGACTAACTTGAGAATAAAAATAATTAGAGTATTATAATTAAAATGGATTTTGGGACTTTGCTTTCCTAGGGGAAAATTATGCATGGGATCATGATGATTCGGTGCAAATTCTAATTGTTGATGATGTGGTAGGCTAGGTTTAAGGTCTTTGAGGCTAGTTTTTTTTAAAAAAACCTCAAACATTTCACTCATTGACCCTTTTGAGTACCAAACAAGTGTGTCAATTAAAGACACTAATACCTTAATTGGGTGTCCCTATTTCTAGGATGATACCCATGGTATAGTCAACCTCCTAATCACCCTTATGTCTATGATAGTGAAAAATTAACAAGATGTACCCATAAATTATCTACTATTGCTTTGGTTACCACATCCCTCTTTCAAGGATGAAGTAGGTTTATAAAGTTCACCCAAAACCCCTCTTTCAAGGATGGTTTGATCTTTTAAGAACTTGAGATTTTCATCCATCAAACCCATTTGGGCATTTGGGGATTTTACCCACAAATACCAACCAATTTAATCAAGCAATAATGGAACCCATCCTAAACAAACTAAAATATACAAAAAAATATCACAACCCATACACAATTGCATCCTATTCCAGCATAATCCCAAGAGGTAGATCGAGCAAATCATAATGATAATAAACACAAATAAACAAATATGTCCATCAAAGTTATCCATAAGAAAATAAAGAGAGGGCAAACTACACTTTAGAATCCAATGAATCTTCAATGGGTGATGCCAAATCTACACTTAAAAGTCACTCTAATGTCTTCTTAGCTCAAGATTAGTACAAGTTTTGCTCCAAGATCCAACAAATTACAAAAACCTTAACTAAGGATGGGAGGTAGGGTTGTAGAATGATGATGATAGGAGGGTTTTTAGCCCTTTTTATGATAAGTGGGATCTACTTTGTGAAATGAAGATTTTGCCCCTAGGATAATTTCTAGCTATACCGCGATTGCATCTGGATAGACGCAATCACGTCTTCGCGATCACTTTATTCTTCAAGCAATCATAGCCTACTAACTTTATTAACTTATCGTGATCGCTGTGACTACTCTGCAATTGAGGTACCTGAGACCCAGTCTACACAAGTTTTCCAACATTTGCACTTCTCATCCCTTTTTGATCATTTTCAGCTCAATTTTGCATCATTCTATCTCATCACCCATATACCTGCAAAATATAGAAATTAGTGAATTTAATATCAATTTGTCTCATTATGACTTCAAATCATAGTAGTGTGCATGATTATTGAGTGAAAATGAGTAGTGAACTCACCACTCATCAATACCCCTAACTTAAAGCTTTGTTTTTCCTCAAGCAATACTACCATTTACCATTAGACAATGCACTTTTATGCCCAATTTAGATAACCCAAATGATCATGATGTATTTAAATTGATTACTTCCACAAATAGCTCTTCAAACATGGACAAGAATATTTTCACGGCACTCCTCAACATAACACGTAATTTTTGAGGATGCAAAAGACTTCAAAGAGCAATCATGCAACAATCACTAATGCTCAAGAAATGACTCCTCTTTGACCTCAGCTACATTATATTCCTTTTGCATCATTTTTCAGGAGATGAAAAAATCACCCACCTCAACTAGTTTAGATGCCTCCTCACAAGAAGGAAAATTCCACACACCAAGTTATCAAATATACAACAAGGAATTTAAGTACGAAACTCTCTTTCTTTCTCATGAAATCTCGATGTTAACAAGTACCATGCCATAAAATCACCCCTATTTTCAATTTCCACTTCAATGAATGCACTTGGTTGGAGATCTCAAAGGGCTTTTTGAGCTTTTAATATAGTTCAGGGTAGGGTAGGATATTATTTAGGAACAAAGTGACTATACCCTCTTTGAACATCTACATTATACTTTTTATCCAATTTTTGACCATGGGCCACTTCTTTTGTTTTCACTCTTTAATCACGTGCCTACTTTTACTACCTTAATTCACCTATCTTTTGTAAAGCATCTTCTTTTTGCCTATTTGCCTTGTGTATTTCATGTTTTCTTTCCTTTCTTGGGTCCCTTTTATTCTATTTTTTTGTTCCCAAAATTTAGCTCTTAGGCACTAACTTTCATTCTCATGGCCCAAAGTTGCCTCTTACAATCCTCACCACCCCCAACTTAGGCTTTTTCACATTAATTTGCATTTTTATGTCCAAGGAGGATAGGGTTCAAAAGAGGGATAATAATTAAAAGGCTTACGACTTGCTATTTGTTTACCAAAGAAAGGTATAAAGGCTCAAAGTAGGTGACTAGGGATAACATCTATATAAGGGTAGGATTTTTAGACTAAAGTAGACTCCCAAAGTCGCAAAGATAGCCTAAGGTAATCTCCCCAATCAAGTACAATAAAAATTATCTTTGAGAGGATAATGTGGCAAGTTATAGATAGTACAAGTATACATAAGATTTAGACAAATAAGCTCACCAAAAATGGAATGCAAATTCGCTAGGGTGTCTTAATTTCCCCTCCTGCTAGAGGCAAAAATAGAGTATCTATCAATTTTCACAAGTCAAAAATTTGGAGTCAGAAAAAGAGAAAAAGAGTTGTTACAATGCCACACACGTCCATGCACTTGGTTTTTGAAAAATATTTGATGGAGGGGGGTGTTCGCTTTGTATTTGCACCATACAAAATTTGCTAACAGTGGAAACAACCTAACTCTCGGGATCACATTTTGGCTTCATATGGGTAGACCAACCATATGGTTACTTGGACATCACCAATGGTATGAATGCAATTGCAAATACACAATGCCACAGGTACTTGAACCCTAAATAGTTTTGATGGTATTTAATGGTTAAATAGTAAGGTCTTGGTTGTCATGGTTATGGATTAATTGAATACACTTATGAGGTACATGGGAATCCCCCTAGAAAACATAATAATGATCATATTTTGGGGTGCATGGGAATCCCCAAAAAAATTAATAATGTAATCTATAGGTACATGGGAATTCCATTTTTAAAGAGGATAGCTATGGAAATTGCTTGCAAGCTATGGTCGATATGACAATGCCACTACTTATAGCCTTGGTTAATAATAAATGGAATTGGTAGTTTGGTTGTGCTAATTGTTTTTATTGGGAAATAATGGTGGGGTATGATAGCTAACCGTGAAGGTATAAGTACAATGGACGAACACTGGAAACTTAGGTTTCCTGACATCAAGATTGGTCATGGTGACCACATATATAATACATATAGGTATACATGAATACCATAATTTACACTTGTATATATGTATCATAGAGAGCGAAGGGTACATGGGAATCCCATACTCCTATGGTATCTCTAGTTCGTGCAGTCATACATATCAAGGCCCATTCAGGGGGTAACAAGATGTGTCATGGAAATATGATATTTTCGATGCTTAAAACCATGAATTTATGCATGTACTTAGGTTGTTTTAGTGGATATGATTCACTTTTATGCTTATTATGGGTAAACTTGGTCAACAAGAGTGTTGGGATGAAAATGGAAGAAAAAGACTTGAAAATACCAAGTCACTAAAAGGTACAAGTCTCCTCACGGGTCGTCAACACATCATACGACTTGGAGGCTGACTTGTATGAACAACAAAAACCAAGAAGCAAAAGAACCACAAAGTGTTGAGAAGATACAACTCACGCATCTGAGTCATAAGCAATGATACAAGTTGTAGGAAGAAGTCATAAGCATAACAGAATCTAAAGCTACCATCCAATATTAAAGTCTCAGAAGTATTTGAGTCAGAAGTCTGAATATGACTCATAGAGGGAAACCATAATTAGACCAGTGTTCAAATCTTGGAAAGACAGAAGTCCCAGGTAGATGTGAGTGAGGAACACGAGTCCTACGATCAAAGTACAACTCGTGAGCAGAAGTCGTATGAAGAACAAAAAGTTGAAGACTTAACTTTACCTTTCCTATTTTTATTAGGATTTCTAATTATTTTTGAGATACTATAAATACCCTAGGGTTTATCTTTAATTACGTTACACACTTTGATATTATTTTACATACTTTTACATTATTTTCAACATTGATACTTTGTTCTTGAGATCTTTGGGTGTTTTTATTCAATAGAAGATTACAAATTTTATTCTTCTCATTATTGTGCAATTCATTACATGATTTTTGTATTGATTATCATTGATTTTTGCATTAACATGAGTGGCTAAATTTCCTAACTTGGGTTGTGGGAATCCTAGTAGATTAACTATGCAAGGAAAGTAGGAGATTCATCTATTCTAAAGTAAATTGCATGTCTCTTAATATTCTTCATAATAATTGACTTTTGAGATACTCCAGAAGCTTGGGGATATCCTATATTTGTACACGTTCTCAGAACGAAGTTTATGATTGGAAAAAGAGGATTTGGATAGGAATTTAAGATTAACTTCCATCATTATTATTCTTCCATCTCTACTAATCAACTCGAGACTCAAAGGTGAGAGTTGAACTGAAGTTATAGACAAGGAAAAATAAGGCGATGCCCTGACACTTGCAAAGGTAAAGGGTGAGATTCATCTACACGTTCACAAGACTGTTGACAATAAATATCTTGTCGACTTTACATGCAGAACAGTAGAATAGGTGGATCGAACACGAGAAACTCTTGGAATAAAGAAGACACGGAGAGCACAGTCCTAATGTTCGTCTTCTAATATTTACAACTCAAAGTGCTTAAGTTCGGTTACTACTTACTGATTACTTCCAAATCCCCCATTTACTGTTCTGCACTGCTCGTGAAATACATCATGTTAAGTAACTATTCCACATCTTTGCTTTGGGACCCCAACCTTGCTGGGTTACTATATTTGGCATCGACCACAACATACTTCTTTGGAGGTTAGTTTGGGGAGACATCATATTTTGGCATCTTTGCTAGGAGAGATGGTGTAATTTATTGATTGAATTTTGTGAAGTTCACAGGTTTTATTTTTTGATTTTGATTTGGCATACACCGGTGTATATAAAACACTAGGACAAGAGGAAATCCCTTACTCCCTTTGATACAAATCCTAAAAGAATTCTTCAAACACCACGAAGAATGGTCGAACAAGCTCATAATGGTATTTTGGCTAGGGTTCTAGACCCTCATAATGTGCCACCACCAGATGATCCATATAATGTTTTTGATAGAAAAAAAGAACAATCATTAGAAGCAATAACAAAAGAAGCTTGAGTGGCGGAAGAGCAGGCCCGAGCTGAGAATACAGTGCTAGCTAGGCCAAGACAAGTGCCTGTGCAGCAAGGAAGAGTGCAAAGAGGCAGAGCCCCAATGATTCCTTCTTATCAGTATCTTCAACCATATGATGACGATGAAGACATGGGATATGTTGAACTTTATTAAATATGAGCCTTGTTCCTCCCAAACTACCCCCAAATATTAAATTTTACAATACCAGAGCTATGATCCAATTGCTAAATCTGAAGGGTGCATTTTCAAGATCAGCAACTGATGATGCAAACACGCATCTTGCTAACTTAACTGGGATTTGTTTGTCATAGGCTATTCTGGGGGTAGATCAAGAAGCTTTGAGACTACGGTTGTTCCTATTTTCTTTGACTGTAGAAGCTTCACTATGGTTAGGGGAACTTCCAAGAGGCTCAATCACTACCTGGCATGAGTTGTGTAAATAGTTTCTAGATAGATTTTTCCCTTCTACAAGGATCCTATAGTTAAAAGTTGAGATTTATAACTTCAGATAGTTACCAGCAAAATCCATGTATGAAGCATGGTTTAGATTCAAGAAAAAACTGAACATGGTACCTAATAACAGAATCATATGATCAAATTTGTTGAAAATCTTTTATAGATCATTGATTATCAGTTCAAGAGCAATGGCAGACACAATTTCAGAGGCTGTATTTGTGCATCTTCAGTGGATGCTTCTAGGATATGTTATATGATATTTTGATGAAAAATAGAGGTCGTCATACTAGAGATATTGAGCATGGTGCTGGTACATATGTTATTGGAGTAGATAATGCATAAACAATTAGTCAGGATTTTGTAGAACAAATGGTTGCACAGCTCGGACAGATATTGGACTACTTACAAAATAGTTTGCAATAATAAGTTCTAAGAAAGTGGATACAGTTGCGGCACAGGGGTCTACTTCCAGAACTTTTAGATTGAATCTAAAGAGGAAGCGAAGTATCTTAATTATAGTTTGGCGGGTTTCTGAGCCCAAGGGCAAGGAAATCAATGTCAAAACTATTATAATGACTGATACATAGATAGAAGTCAAAAAAGAGCTGGTGATTGTTGGTGAAACGATGACTACAAGTAGAAGAGTGCCAAATATGTACCACCAGTTAACCATTATTCAGAATATAGAATGGAGGAATGTTGTGAAAAATGGTCAAAGGGAAAGAAAGTTAAGAGAGCTATCTTGAAGAGATTAAGGTAGACCTGTACAAACTGAATCTGAAAGTTCTGTCACATGATATAACAATTAAACAACTAGAACAATATTATGGTTAGATGTTAGATACATTAAATCCGAGGCAACTTGGCACTCTTCTTAGTAAAATAATTTCAAATCTAAGGAATGATGGTCACTGCCATGCCATTACCAGTTGAAGTGTTAAAAGCACTATGGACCCACTTTTTATGAGCTAAATATTGATGATGATTCTATTGATATGAAGATTAGTATCAAGCAAAAAATATGAAAAGGTGAGGCTGATGAGCCTGTTCTGAAGCCCATTCGGAGATTGCACCCTCCTTTTCCTTAAAGGCTAAAAGAGAATCAAAAAGAGGGTAAGTATCATAAATTTTTGTCTATGCTAAAGAAACTATCAGTCAACATCCCACTTGAAGAGGTATTGGAGCAAATGCCAGCATATGCAAAATTAATAAAGGATCTAATCACCAAGGAGATGTCATCCAGTTATGAGCCAGTTGATAATATTCATAATTCCAACATTGTGGCAACTAGATCTTTGGTAGAGAAGAAGGAGGATCTGGGTGCCTTTACTATACCTTGAACCATTGGATCTTTCTACTTCGCTCGTGCGCTAAATGATTTGGGGGATAGAATCCTCATTCCATTAGATGTATTCAAGTAGTTGGGATTGGGCCCCCCTACTCCAACTACCATGAGTCTAGTAATGGAAGATAGGATATTGAAAAGGCCAGTTGGTATTTGATATGATGTATTAGTTAAGGTGGCTTCTTTTATTTTTCTTGCTAATTTTATGATATTAGACTGTAAAGTGGATTTTTAAGTCACAATTATCTTGGGAAGACCTTTCTTAGCAACATAAAGGATATTTATTAACTTGGAGCTAGGATATCTGATGCTAAAAATCAATGATGAACAAGTTATATTTAATGTATGCAAAACCATAAAGTAGCCTGATGAGTTAAGAGTTATATCTGTGATTGATGTGTATAATGAAAAGATAGACTCTCTCCATGATGTTGATTCTATTACTCTTTGGGATGATGGTTCTAATACTTATGTTCCTATTAAAGAGGTGTTGGGCTTTGAATGTTTTACAGCCGTGATCATGAACTTTGATAGTGATGGTATTGAAGAGTATGATGAAATAATGTGTGCACTGTATATGAGTGGTTCGTATACTTATGCACCAAAAGAGATTTATTTGGCGCTGAAGAATAAAACTATTCCACCCGCTCATCCATTATTTGAAGAGCCACCTATCTTAGAGTTGAAGGATTTCTCGTCTCATTTGTGATATGCATTTTTAGGAGCTAACAACACTTTACTGGTAATCATTTCAACTAACTTAGGAGAAACATAAGTAGAAACATTGTTATCAGTATTACAGATATTCAAGCGGGCCATAGGTTGGTCCATTATAGATATTATGGGTATTTCACCTAGTTTGTGTACTCATAAAATTCAACTTTAGCCTGATTGTATTCCACACAAAGAGCATCAGCGGCAACTCAATCCTCCTATGTAGGACGTGGTGAAAAAAAAAGATAATCAAGTGGTTAGATCCTGGTGTAGTGTATCCTATTACTGATAGTAAGTGGGTTAGTCTGGTATAATGTGTTCTAAAAAAAGGTGATTTTGTTGTTGTTCCTAATGAGAAGAATGAGCTAGTGCCAATGAGACCAGTCACAGGATAAAGAGTATGCATGGATTAAAGAAATTTGAATGCATGGACACAGAAAAAACTTTGAATTAACTACAAACGTGTTGGATTCTTCACCTCTTATGAAGTAAGCACGAATTTGGGTGAACAAAACTCAAAATTGGTCATAGTTAAAAATTTAACCACACAGGTAAGTTTTCATACACACATTCATTACATTTTGAGTTTCAATCCCAAATGTGAGTAGTTTTTAACTTAGTTTAAGTTCAATTTACTTGAGGGATAAATTTTGATACCCTAGTCATAGAAGTTTAGTTAAAAATGAAAATTGGGAGTGAAATAGAGTTTGGGTGTTGATATTTTGTGTTATTTTATCCAAATTTGTGGAATATTATTGTATAAAGTAGATGGGTATTTTGGGAAATTTGATTTGGAGTCAACTCTTAAGTTGAACCTCTATGTTGCAGTGGATACGAGATATCATAGGACTAGAACCCACAAGTAACGAGTTGTAACATGACTCGTACCCATGACAACATACAAGTTTAACTAAGTTTGAGTTCTGGTGTGGGTTTGACTGGCTTAAATGAGTTGTACACAAACTATTTGACTCATACACTTAAGTCGTACTAACCTAGGAAGATTTATATTTTTGAAATATGTTTCTGACTTCCTTATGAGCGTTAGTTAGGAGTCGTACCTTAGTTTACTACTCGTTAGGAGGACTCATATGCAAGCCAATAAACACCCATGAATACATAGATTATCATACAACTTGATCATATGAGTCGTACCTAGTCCATATGACTTGTAGCCTCTACCCGTACCCTCAATAGTAGATGCACATTTATAATTTACTTTATTCTTTTACATTTTTTTTGTTATTTAATTACTAATAAAGGTGTACTTACAGGTACAATGCCTCCGAAAAATGCATCTTCATCCAAGCAATTGGCCAATAAGGGAAAAAAAGCACAATCATCCAATTTTGAAGCCACTAAATCTTTCACTAGTAGTGGAAAATTATATGACTACACACAAAGGGGCAAGGTTGACCCAAAGGCACAAAAGGGCGCCAAGGAAAAGAAGATAGAATCTTCGGAGGACACACCTCCAAGGGCTTCAAGGAGAAAGAACCTAACTATTTCCCTTCCTTATACACCTCCACCATCAGATGATGCAGAGTTTAGTTCAAAAGAAGCAAGATCTCATAATGCTCATGGTATAGAAGAGGTCGATGCAATACCAAAAGATAGATAGGACCCTTCACTTGTACTTACCACTTCTCTGGTGTCCATTATTGAATGATGGGGGTACCCCAGTATGCAAGAGATATTTACTGATAGAATGTGAGACTCCCATCTGGAAATATTAAATGGGTGTTGTATTTGGAGCATAGATTGAAAACTATTCGGATGACGGAGTTACCTAGATTCGAAGAGCACTTAAAGCAACACGAATTTGAATGGATGATGAGAGGACAAAAAAATATAGTGAGGTGCTTGTACATAAGTTCTATAAGGTATAGAAGGATGAGCTTAAGAGGAAAAATCCACATAGTCAATTGTGGAAAGGTGGTGATCCTATTCCTATGTTGACTATTCCAGAAGTTCAGGTATATATTTCCCTAGGAAACATTGGCCGATCATTGTATTGATTGGATTATCAACCTCCTATCAACATTGGGGAGATGGACTATCGGCTGGAGGAGATGAGAAAATTTATTCGAAAACAAATAGGTTCAGAGAGAAAGATGTGTAATACCCTATATTTTCCTAGCTTAGATAAACTCTTAGTACATGGGTTATCCAAAATAACATTTTTGTAATACTCAATAATTTTTAGATTAGATCCTTCCATTGCGTAGGAAATTCAATTAGCTTTCCAACGATATAAAATTCGCCTAAATCTGACAACGGGGTAAGATGTTATGTCAATTTTAAATTTCAGTCGTTAAACATCATTATTCAGGCCAATAGTGCATCGCGGAGTGTTTAAAAAAAAAATTGTCAATTTCCAGTGTTGCTCCATAATATTGGTTCATCGCACCATAGACCCAGTTCATAATTGTAAATTTCCAATGTAAGAATGCGATTCAACCGCATTGCGGTGCACTTTCAGTTCACAATAAAAGGGACAACGTGATACCACCACGTCGCGCCACCATGCAATTTCCCAGTTGTCATTTTATAGTGATACAACACGAGATATCCGCGTTGCTCCATAGGTCCAGATCGCGAAAATTTCACATTAAAGTTGCGTCCAGGGTTAAAATAGTCTTTCCCATAATTTTTATTCTGCCCAGATGTGGGATTTAAGCCCTAAAAATGTTTAAAACCCTTCATTATTCACTTTTCCCAATAATCAAAAGGTATTTCTCTCTCAAGAAAACAAACCCTTGCGCTCAAGAATCAAGGTCAATCCCAAGAATCTCTCTAAGAATTCCAAGAATCTCACGAATTAAGGTATGTTAGATGTTCATCCATGGATCCTTAACTTCTATGGAGCCCAAGATTTTTTTTTTAAATACAAGAGTTATGATTTATGATTTCCATATTTGAATTAAATTGAATTCATGTGCATGGTGTTGTTTGAGTTTTAGTCCATGATTTACATTACAAGTTACAAGAATTGATTCTAGTATGTGTTGAATTAGATGATATTCATGATAAACCCTTCAATTTGCAAGTTGATTGTTGTAACCATTTTAAACCTAAGTGTTTATGATCTAATGAACCATGTATACTTCTTATGTGTTTGATAAAATGTCTATGAGAATGAAATATCGCCATTCTAGCATAGTAACATTTATTTACCATTTATGTACAAGTTAATGAACTACAAGTATTTGATGAAATGTCTCTATGAATAAATTATGACCAAGTGAACATTGTTATGTTGTTTAAGGTGATGCTTTGCTTTATTTTTCATGCTATCGAGTCCTGAGAGTATTTAATACCCGAAAATTTAGATGTTTACCTAGAGCCAGTGACAGTTACAGAATAGTATCAGTCATGTCACGATCAGTAGTACACTCAGTCTATTATAGAACTTAGTAGAATTCAGTCAGTTACAGATCTTAGGAAAACTCAGTAATCTTAGTAGCAGTACAGTCCATTTCAGTATACTTAGTTTAGTGTCTTTCAGTTGGGAGTAGGATTTAGAACTGAGTGAACCCAAGCATGGGGGTTCACCTTAGAACAGAGGGTGTGATCCATAGAACCAATCATTGCATTCTAGAAATACGTAGCCTATGTAGGTTGAGACATCAAACCTGGCAATTGAGGGTTAATGAGGTGCTCTACCTGCCAGTAGAGGGTACCACTATTCTCGTTTAGGGAACCTGCCAGTAGTGGGTTACTCTTTATCTTGTCTTTACTCGTGGCACGGTACTAGAACTCTTCCAGTTGGGGTTATAGATTGGACCCCTATTAGTTTAGGTTGGGGCATGTCGGTTAGATGATTTCATCCCACAGTTTCAGTTTAGTCTCAGTCTTTAGAATAGAACTCAGTTTAATTCTATAAAATAAGGACTGTCAGATACAGTCACCCAGTTATCAATAATTCATATTATCACTGATCTCAGATTATCATTATATTCAGTTATCAATTATCAGATTTAGTTTAGTATACTCAGTTATAGTATGCTCAATATGTTCAGTAGTTATAGATCCTCCATGTATTCTAATCTAGCTCTTGCATATCATTTAGTTAGTTATTGTTCATGCCTATGATCCCATGCATTCAGCCTTACCTTATTTAGCATACCAGTATATTCCCACATACTGATCGCATACCCATTTCTTGTTCTATGATGTTTGATATTAGAGGTTCGAATGCTCAGGTTTCTAATTGGTCTTAGCCAGATTCTGCCAGCAGTAGTATACTTAGCAGTGAGTCCTCATCTATTAAGGATATGCTTTTATTTTAGTACTTCATCTTAGCAGTATGTTAGTAGATAGAGTTAGTTGGGGGAATGTCCCATCAACTCCACTTCCAGACAGTTTCAGTTAGAGGTTTTTCAGACTATATTTTAAACAGTATTTCAGATTTAGATGTTATTGTTCATTATCATTATTTTAGATGTTTTGAACCTCATGGAATTTCAGCCTATTATTCAATAATTATTTCAGTATTATTGTTTAGTGCTCACAACAGATATCATTCATGGGTTAGCTTGTGGTCCTTCGAGGTCACAACCACCGTGTGATGACTAGGGGGTAGTATCAAAGTCATTAAAAATTTAGTATCGGAGCCTAAGGTTCAACAGTGTCCTAGGGAGTCTGAAAAGTCACATCGCATAGAGTCTTGTACATGGGTGAGTAGCACGCCACACTTATAGACAGGAGGACATGAGATGTTTTAGGAAAAGTTTCCCTTCTTTCAGTATTCATGTCGTGTGAGTGAGCATGAGCTTAAGTTAGTATGTCAGTCTAATCGACTTTTTCATTTGATTTACAGAACATGCCTCTCATAAGGACTAACAAAATAAGAACTGGAAACCAGTCATTCCCTCAGCCCGTTCAAGAAGAACCCCTGGACGAATATGTTTTACACGCAGAATTTAGAGTTGCATTCACTACTCTAGCCAATTTAGTTGTAGCCCAAAATGAATGGACAACTGTTGTTTCGGCCAACACAGTGGCTAATACTGCTGCAACCTGGATTCTAGGCTTCACCCGGATGAATCCTCCTTCCTTTATGGGATCTAAGTCAGAAGAGGACCCATAGGAGTTCCTCGATCAGGTTTAGAAAGTCACAAATATCATGGGAGTAACTTTGAGTGAGAGTGTTGAGTTAGCCGCCTATAAACTACAATATGTAGCCCATACGTGGTTTAAGTAGTGGAAAGCAAACAGGGGTATAGATGCAGATCCCATAGAGTGGGAAGAGTTTGCTACTGCCTTCCAAGATACATTCTTTCCCTTAGAGCTGAGAGAAGCCAAAGTGTTAAGATTTCATCAATCCCAGACAAGGTATCATGAGCGTAAAAGAGTATTCCCTTAAGTTGACTCAGTTAGCCAGGTATGCACCCCATGTAGTAGTCTACAATAGGTCCAGAATCATATCTCAGGTGTTAGATAGTGTGGTTAAAGAGTGCAGAACAACGATGTTGATTAAAGAGATGGACATATATAGTCTTATGGTCCATGCTCAACAAATTGAAGAGAAAAAACTTAAGGATAAGAAGATGGAAAATAAGATAACAAAAACAGGTATCTTTAATTTCAATCAGCCTAAGTCAGATGGGGTAAATGTTCCCAATTTTGTCCAAAGTCTTTAGTTCCAGCTCCATCCTATGCCAGTGTACCATTGACCTAGGAAACCGTAAGCAATGGTCATACTAATACATTTTGCAGAGAGTGTGGTAAGAATCATAAGGGTGTGCGCAAAGCTGGCAGTGATGTTTGCTTCGGGTGTGGCAAGCCAGGCCACAGAATCAGAGATTGTCCTAAGTCAGGTTCTTAGGGTTAGTATAGTCGTCCTTTAGCTCAGTCAGGTCACCCGAATCAACAAGGTGTCAATTCTAGTGCCATCAGTAGGAAATGTCTAAATAAATTTTATGCACTTCAGTCCTGACAGGATCAGGAAAGTCCTCCTGATGTGGTCACTGGTAAGTTACAAATCTCCTACTTATATGTTTATGCCTTATTAGATCCATGAGCTTCTCTATCTTTTGTAATTTCTTACATAGCAGTCCATACAAAGGTTAAACCCTAAAATAGTAGTAGGGTTATTGATTTAGTGACCTACGGACATAGAACGATGACTTTAAGCCGGGGTAAGATGGTAGTATAGTATATAGTAGAAGACCATGCATGCTTAGATTTCCAAGTATAAGGAGTTCCAGTTCACTGTATAGTACGAATTGGGTTCCATAAGTTCAGAAATTCCAAACTCAAGTCATGCAGTTCATGACACGCGTATTCATGTTTCATAGTATGCTCAGTTCTAATAAATCATGTTACACTCTAAATGGTCCGTGAAGTTCAGTTTATGCCATGTGTTCCTCAAGCCTCAGTAGTGAGTCAAAGTCATTTAGTTATCCTTAAGTTAGATGGTGTATCGTAGATCATAACAGTCTTTCTTAAACTTACTCAGTACCATATTCAGTACCGTTACAAACTTGGTATCAGTTACCATCCCATATCTTTCTCATGTCAGTCATGTATTTCATAAATTGATTTTAGACATGTAATCATTCATTAGATATGCATGGTCAGTATGTAAGTTTAGTTTATCAGACCAGTCACGCAATCAGTTTTATTTGTGCATATCTAATTCAGTACATAAACTTAGTCAATACATACTCTCTCAGCTTAATAAGCCACATTCGAGGACGAATGTTCCCAAGGGAGAGACATTGTAATACCCCGTATTTCCATAACCTAGATTAACCCTCAGTACATGGGTTATCCTAAATCAAATTTTTGGAAAACTGAGAAATTTTCACATTAGAGCCTCCCATTCCGTAGGAAATTCAATTAGCTTTCCAATGATATAAAATTCGCCTAAATCCGACAACCGAATAAGAAGTTATATTGATTTTAATTTTTAGTTGTTCAAATTCATCATTAAGGCCAGTAGTGCATCACTGAGTGTGTCAAAATAGTAATTGTTAGTTTCTAGTGTTGCTCCGTGATATTGGTGCATTACGCCAAAGTCCCAGTTCACAATTGTCAATTTCCAGTATACCAACTGATTCCACTGCGTCGCGGTGCACTTCCAGTTCACAGAAAAAGTGGCAATGCGATACCACCACGTCGTGCCACCATGCAATTTCCCAATTTTCATTTTCTAGTGACACGACGCGATAGCAGCACGTCGCACCAAGTGTCTAGATCAGAAAATTTTCACAAAAAATTAAAGTTGCACCTAGGGTTAAAACAGTCTTTCCCATAATTTTTATTCCTCCCAGATGTGGGATTTAAGCCCTAAAAATGTGTAAAACCTTTCATTATTCACTTTTTCCAAAAATCAAAAGGTATTTCTCTCTCAAGAAAACAAACCCTAGCTCTCAAGAATCAAGGTCAATCCCAAGAATCTCTCTAAGAACTCCAAGAATCTCACGAATTAAGGTATGTTAGATTTTCAACCATGGATCCTTACCTTCCATGGATCCCAAGAATCTTTTATTTTTTTTCAAAATACAAGAGTTATGATTTATGATTTCCATGTTTGAATTAGATTGAATTCATGTTCATGGTGTCATTTGAGTTTTAATCCAAGATTTAGATTACAAGTTCAAAGAATTGATTCTAGTATGTGTTGAATTACATGATATTCATGATAAACCCTTTAATTCGCAAGTTGATTGATGTAACCATGTTCACCCTATGTTTTTGTGATCTAATGAAACAAGTATGCTTCTTATGTGTTTGATAAAATGTCTACGAGAATGAAATAATGTCATTCTAGTATGCTAACATGTATTTCCCATTCATGTACAAGTTAATGCATTACAAGTCTTTGATGAAATGTCTCTATGAATGAATTATGACCAAGTGAACATTTTTATGTTGTTCAAGATGATGTTTTTCTTTAATTTTAATGCTATCGAGTCCTAGGGGTATTTAATACCCAATAATTTAGCTATTTACCTAGAGCCAATGACAGTTATAGAATAGTATCAGTCATGTCATGATCAGTAGTACTCACAGTCCGTTACCGAACTTAGTAGAATTAAGTCAGTTACAAAACATAGGAAAACTAAGTAATCTCAGTATCAGTTCAGTCCAGTTTAGTATACTCAGTTCAGTGTCTTTTAGTTGGGAGTAGGATTCAGCACCTAGTGAACCCAAGGATGGGGGCTCACCTGCCAGCAGAGGGTGTGATCCTTAAAAGCAATCCTTCCATTCCAGAACTACATAGCCAGTGTAGGTTGAGACATCAAACCTACCATTTGAGGGTTGATGAGGTTCTCTACCTTCCAGTTGAGGGTTAATGAGGTGCTCTACCTGCCAGTTGAGGGTTGATGAGGTGCTCTACCTGCCAGTAGAGGGTACCACCGCTCTCGTTTAGGGAACCTGCCAGTAGAGGGTTACTCTTTATCTTGTCTTTACCCATGGAACAGTACTGGAGCCCTTCTAATTGGGGTTACATATTGGACCCCTATTAGTTTAGGTTGGGGCATATCGGTTAGATGATTACCTAGTTTCAGTTTTAGTCTCAGTCTTTAAAATAGAACTCAGTTCAGTTCTATAGAATCAGGGCTGTCATATACAGTCACTCAGTTATCAGTAATTCAAATTATCAGTGATCTCAGATTATCGGTATATTTAGTTATCAGTTGTCAGATTCAATTTTAGTATACTAAATTACAGTATACATAGTATGTTCAGTGGTTATAGATTCTCCATGTATGCTAATCTAGATCTTACATATCATTCAGTTAGTTATTGATCATGCATATGAACCTATGCATTCATCCTTACCTTATTTAGCATACCAGAACATTCCCAAGTACTGATCACATACCCATTTCTTGTGCTATGATGTTTCATATCATAGGATCAGACGCTCAGGTTTCTGACCGCTCTTAGCCAGATTCTGCCAACAGCAGCAGACTTAGTAGTGAGTCCTCATTCATGGAGGATATTCTTTTATTTTAGTACTTCAGCTTAGAAATATGTTAGTAGATGGAGTTAGATGAGGGAATGTCCCATCAACTGCACTTTGAAATAGTTTTAGTTAGAGGTTTTTCAGACTAGATTTTCAGACAGTATTTCAGATTTATATGTTATTGTTCATTATCAATATTTTAGATATTTTGAACCTTATGGAATTTAAACCTATTATTCCACAATTATTTTAGTATTATTGTTCAGTGCTCACAATAGATATCATTCATGGGTTAGCTTGTGGTCCTTCAAGGTTGCAAGCACCGTGTGACGACTAGGGGGTAGTCTCGAGTTGTTACAAGAGGGGTTTCTTTTGGTGGATTGATGAGAGAAAATCTCGTATGGGTTTTCAAAAGTCCTAAGATTTTCTCCCAGAAAATTGAAAAGAATACACTAACGGTCGAGGCTAAGCGTGGTGGATATTGGCCCGACACTGTCCTTGTCCCAACATAAGAGATAATGTGTTATGCCTAATTCAGGCTGTTATGATAGTAGACCTCATAGATGGATACGAGTTCGATATTAGGGAGTTTCTATATTGGGAGATGAGAGACAAAGCTATAAGAGGTGAGAAGTCACTGCTGGTATATCTTGGTATGATCATGCAACTATGTTTGTCTACTGGGGTATTGGAGATCCCAGTGATGAATGAGATAATTGAGGCCACCAACATTACTAACCTTGGGCTGATACGAGATACAGCAAACCCATAGGCCATACAGGTGTGACGTACCACTGATATTATAGACAATATGTTTAGGCAGAATAGACAGCCAGATATAGATGAGACCATTGATACTGCTAATATGGGTGGACAGTCTGAGACCACACAGATCACGAATGTCGCGGATACGTCTAGTTCCCCATCTCTGGTGAAGTCTATACCACCCTTCCCGAGTGGTACGCCTGCTGGTTTGATAATTATTTTGCAGGTCATGTGGATTGAGGCAATGTTGAGATTGGGTAGGTGGAAGCTAAGGTCAACTTCATGGAAGGGGGCGTGAAGCCCTAGGTTGATGCATAGAGGTGAGCTAAGATAGAAGAATCCAAGGTCGACTTGATGTGTTTGAGTCAAAGATTACTCAGAAATTGGGTAGTGGGTAGAAGCCTGATATTGCTAAGATTAAAGCCAAGGTTGCTAAAATAAAGAAGTTGATATCAGAGTTGTTTGATAGACCGGTGATTCTGGAGCCCGTGATTAAGATGGTGGTATGTATAGTCCATATTGATAACATTTGGTTTATTCTGTACCCAATATCGGTACCAACTACGGAGACCTGTGAACGAAAGAGAGAGAAAAAGAAATAGGCATGAAGAAAAGAAGGCTAAAAAGAAGACCAAGGCAGACAACATAAAGGATGAGATAGACCAACAGACATGATTCTGTGAGATAGCTACTGGAGCCAATGGTTTAATACCACCAATTATTGATGTTGAGGGGAATGGTGTTATGCCCATGACTATTGTTGTTGATTCAGTCCTTGCTGATGGGATGATTGCTGAGGAGAGTAGGACCAGGTTCTAAGGCCCACGTGCTGATGTTGTTGACCCAGTGGCTTGAGTGCCTAGGCAGGACCTTTCATCCTTACCTTCTATTTATTTTTTAGCACTATGGACAGTTCAAGGATTTTCATTTGGAGGTGGGGGTGTATCTTATTTTGAATATCTTGGAGTAGCTGAAAAATTTAAATAGATAAACATCTATTATGACTTACTTGTTTGGCGCTGACAACGTAAATAGGGAGAAAATCAGAACCTATGGTACAAGATTGTTTTTCTTATATTTGAGTGATTTTGACAAGTATTGACAATGAATTGCGAGTTCTAAATTGATTTTAAATTTAATTGATTCATTAGTTTCAAAACATTTGTGGATATGCAATGATTATACTAAGTATTTGTGTTTAATAAAATTGTGTTGAAATTTGAGACCCCTATTGAATTTTTGTTAACCGTGTGATATATTTATGTGGGAGACTATTGTGAATTTGATAATGGCATTAGGATTAGGGATAGAACAATCAGGGGCAAACAATTGCATAACCAGATAGGTAGTACTTAGTAAATTAATCCTGTGTGAGTGTGTGAGGTATAACTAAGATCTCTATGGAGAGGAATCTAGAATATTCCCGGTTTCTTTTACCTAGGTCAAGGATAGTCAAGTAAGAGATGATCATAGGCCCTTTTTATTGTAAGTCCACTAGAGCATAAATGCCCAACCAAATAAGAATGAATCCCTTTGATCCAATTTTTTGAGCTAAATTGACCTATTCTTTTTTATTACACTAATTTCACCTTCTCGTTTCCCTTACAATGAACCTGTTTTGTCCCTGGTCCTCCCTGGACACTATGCATCTCCACTTAGGCAAAATGCCTAAGTAGAGAGTGGCTATTATAGGGGTGTGTAGGAGAAAATGAGTATGAAAAAAAGTTGTATAGAAGAAAAATGTGAAAAAGTGAAGGTGTGGTAAAAACAAAAGAAAATAAAAGAAGAAGAAAAATTGCAATGGAGATAAAAAGAAAAAGAGAAAAAAAGAAAAATAAAGTGAGAAAATTGTACCTGGCCCAACCTGAACGTGTCAAAATAAAAAGGGATACATAAGGGCGGAAATAAAATTGAAGAATAAGTGGAACCTGAAGAAAGCGTGGTGTCAAGGTAGCGTAGTCACTAAGTAAATCATAAAAGGATATCATACCATCCCCATACATATGTTACAAGACAAATAAAGTCCTGTAGTGATCCTACTTCGACTGTTTGAAAACATAGGAATAGAACATAAGGGCAAGCCTATGGTATTCTGTATAAAACAGTGATACTTCTTTGTGAGGAAGAGTGTGGTTTGTTATATCCCTGAATTAATTGAGTAATCTTAGCCGAGTGAAAAGGATTTCTTTGACAGTGAGCGCCCGCGGGTTATGTTTCTAGGTTTCTAGATTGTTTGGTGAATGTAATTTGTGTCAATGCCCAATTGTCTATTGCTAATATAATGCCATCATCAGATTCACTTGTGTTTCTCTGTGTGCTAAATTGTTATATACAGTTTGAGTTTTGAAAAGTTAAAACAAGGTGGAGAGTGACATGATTGAAAATTGAATTAAAACTCACTGCCATGAGTAGCTTAAGATCTTCTTGTTTAAGCATCGTTTCTGTGTTATGGAATAGTTTTTGATTTTATTTGCCTAAGGACACACAAAATTCTAAGTTGAGGGTGTTGATAGTTTGTGGAAACACGACACTTTTGATGCTTAAAAATGTGAATTTATGCATGTACTTAGATTGTTTTAGTAGATATGATGCACTTTTTTACTTATTGCAGAAAAATATATCTACAAGAGTGTTGGGATGAAAATGGAAGAAAAAGACCTGAAAAGACCAAGTCACTACAAGGTATGAGTCTCCTCACGAGTCGTCAATACATCATACGACTTGGATGCTGACTCATATAAACAACAAGAAAAACAAAGTCTTGAGAAGATACGACTCAAGCATTTGAGTCGTAAGCAAGGATACGAGTCGTATGAATAAGTCGTACGTATAACAGAATCTATATCTACCATCCAAATTTAAAGTCATAGAAGTATATGAGTCGGAAGTCTTAGTGCAACTGTATAGGGAAACTTAGGGTAATTGTAAGTAGACTAGTGTTGAAATCATGGAAAGATAGAAGTCCTAAGTGGCTATGAGTGAGGGACACGAGTCATATGATCAAGGTACGACTCATGATCAGAAGTCGTATGAAGAAAAGAAAGTTAAATCCTTAGGAGACCAGACATTGGAATTTATATGAGAGGAATGGTACATATCGTATGATGAGCATACGAGTGAATGAGCGAGTCCTACCATGTGTCGACTTAACTTTACCTTTACCATTTTTATTAGGATTTCTAAGTATATTTTAGACACCATAAATACCCTATGGTTTATATTTTATTAGGTTACATGCTTTGATATTATTTTATATACTTTAACATTATTTTCACCATTGATACTCTGTTCATGAGATCTTTGGGTTTTTTAATTCAATAGTAGATTTTGGATTTTATTCTTCTCATTATTGTGAAATTAATTACATGCTTTCTTTATCGATTATAATGGATTGTTTCATGAAAATGAGCGGCTAACTTCCCTGGCTAGGATTATGGGAACCCTGGTGGATTAACTACCCAAGGGAAGTGGGAGATTCATCTATTCTAAAGAAAATTGCATGTATCTTAATCTTCTTTATCATAATTGATCTCAGAGCTACTACAGAATCTTGGGTATAGCCTGTATTAGTAAGCTTACTCACAAGGGAGTTTATGATTGGGAAAAGAGGATTAAGATACAAGTTTGAGATTTACTTCAATCATTATTATTCTTCCATCTCATCTAATCCACTTGAGAGTCAAAAAGTGAGAGTTGAACTAAGGTCATAGATAAGGAGCAACAAGGTGACGCCCTAAGAATCACAAGGTAAAGGGTGAGATTTACCAACACATTCACAAGAATGTTGATAATACATAGCTTGTCGACGTTGCATGCAGAGAAGTAGAATAGGTGGGTTGAACACAAAAAAACATGTGGAATTAAGAAACCAGGGGGAACACAGTCCTAATGTTTGTTTTCTACTATTTACAACTCAAAGCACTAAAGTTCGTTTACTACTTACTGATTACTTTCAAAATCCCCCATTTACTTTTCTGCACTTCTCGTGAATTACATCATGTTAAGAAACTATTCAGCATCTTCTTTGTGGGTTTGACCCCAACCTAGTTGGGTTACTATATTTGGCTTTGACCACAACATACTTTCTTTGAGGTTAGTTTTGGGCGAAATCATAACACTGGACCCATAAAGCCCATGGATTATTCTAGGACGGTTAAGCTACCCATACCCAGGTTAATGGTTTGAAGGAATTCTAAGCCCGGTTCCTTCTCCCAACACGAATATATATATATATGCATAATTGTGTATGCATATGGTCGTTCACTTTGTTCTAAAGGTTGACACTATTTTATCATTATCTTGAGTGCATTTTTGCATTTACCCACTAATCTATCTTCCATCGATATATCTCAACATGATGTAGGAACTGGCCATTCTACTCTTCCTTCCCAGTGATTGAACTCGGGATCATCTTGTGTTGGATTGAAGTGGTGAACTTTCATATTCCAGAAGGCTCCATTTCATATCATGGATGTCATACATACTTTGGTCATGTTAGAAACTATGGTTTTATCTATGGTCTTTGGCATGTTTCGATTGGATATTGTTTTACTTTCACTTAGAGGATTTATGGGACTACTATGGATTGGAATGGGCGGTATTGGAAATAGTGTCAGCCTTAGAACTTGAATTGGTATTAGGGCTGATACCATATGACTTTATTTGATTTATGATTGTTACATTTTTTTTTGGATTATATATATATATAAACACAATGGGTTATTATCTTAGTTTGGTTGGTTATTGCACGGATTGACTCGATTGGGTTTCTTTAGGAAATAGACTTATCCCCATGTTAGTATATCTACAAATACGCTATATTGTTATATGTTTAGAATTTATCTGACTCAGGGTATGTGTTTGGAGGTTGGGTTGGGTATCGGGGGGTGTTCCCCGATCATGCTTGGACTTGGGATGCCAATTATGACAAGGCCCTATTTCGGGTCATGTCAGGTTGACATTAGAGCTTTAGGTTCATGGTCAATTGGGAGTCCATAAAGCCATGTCAAGTAGAGTGTCTTTTAAGGTTGTTTAGTGTGCCACGCTCATAATATAGAGGATGCAAGGCATTTATGAATGTTTCTCTTTCTTTTGTTCTATTTTCAAGCTTGGAGTCTAAGTCCTAGAATCATCTCTAATCCCTGTTTGTTTGGTTTCAGATCATGCCTCAACGATCTGATATGCTTGGAAACTCTTCTATCCTAAATGGGGACGATGATTATGGGACATGCTCTACCCATGGAATCTATACTCGGCCTAGGGCTCTAGTCCCTGATTGTCCTAGAATTCCACCGGTTCCCTCTAGTCCTCATCAGGCCGACATGATGAATGCAAAATTTCATTAGTCAATTCATATGATTACTTAGTTGGTAGCTTCTCAGTCTGATCATGGTGCATCTTCTATTCCATATTTTGAGGCCACAAGGGTTGGACAGTTCCTGAGGATGAGCCCTCCAACTTTTACTAGTGCTAAGTTGGAGGAGGATCCTCAAGGTTTTCTGGAGAAGATGGAAAAGATATTCAGGGTTATGCATGACACAAATGTATAAAGGGTAGAGTTTTCTTCCTACAAGCTGAAGGATATGGCGTACCAATGGTACGAGGAATGGGATAGGGCAAAGGGTTAGTTTCAGGAGTCATAACTATGGAAGACTTTCTCTAATGTATTTTTGGACCGCTTCTTTCCATTGGAGTTAAGGGAAGTGAAAGCGGCACTATTTGTTAATCTGAAATAGAGAAAGATATTGGTCAAGGAGTATGCCTTGAAGTTTCACCAGTTGTGTCGGTATGATCTAGAGATGGTTTCTGATATGAGCGCTCGAATAAAAAAGTTTTCTTCGAAACTGTCTCATGAGTTGATCCTTGAAAGCAAGACTGCATTGCTGATCAAGGACATAGATATCTCTAGGTTAGTTATTCATATGCTATAATGGGGGAAGAAAACATAAAGCAGGCTGAGATAGGGGAAAGGTAGGGAAAGAAGTATAAGTTTTCTGAGCAAGCTAGTGGGCAACAACAAAGTAGTAGAGGTAGTGGTAAGTGGCAAAAGAAGAAGTGGGGGAGTTTTGGCTCTTTCTCAATAGGTAGTGCTCCCTACCTGAAGCCATTGGGAGACATGCATTAGTAGGGTGGTGATAAATTTACAGAATTGGGTGCCCAATCTTATAATAGTGTGTCTTAATAGGCTTCATCTTATCCTTCTTATAGGTTTTATGGTTGGTTGCATTACGGTTTCTGTGATGAGGGGAGGGACAGGTTCTTTCAATGTGGTCAGCCAGGCCAAATGCTTAGAAACTGTCCGATTGGTAAGGTCTCTTCGGTAGTGAACAAGGTTCCAGTTTCTTCGTATTTGGCTCTAGCTTCAAAGGGTGCTCCATCTAGTTCCGACAGTGGTTGGAACTATCTTTGTGGTCTTACTACCTAACAGGAATCTGAGACATATCCTGATGTCGTGATTAGTATGTTGTAACTTATTTCTCATAATGTAAATTATTTACTTGATCCGGGGTCCACTCTCTCTTATGTAACCTCCCTTATGGCTGTGTATTTTGGTTTTGGTCTAGAGTGTGTTTTTGACCCTTTTTTTGTTTCTACCTAGGTAGGTGACTCTGTGATTGCTAAAAGAGTTTATAGGGCGTGTGTGGTATCTTTTTGTATTAAGGCGACTTTGGTGGATTTGTATGAATTAGATATGGATGATTTCGATGTTATTTTAAGGATGGATTGGTTGCACTCGTGCTATGCATCCATAGATTGTCGGACCCGTAATGTTGACTTTAAATTTCCTAATGAGCCTATTATTTAGTGGGAGGGTGGCTCCCTAGCTCCTACAGGGAAGTTTATATCATATCTTAGAGCTCGGATATTAATCTCTGTCATGACTCGATTTCCTAAATTTAAGATGGCAACTAACATAATCCACCGGTAGGCAAGCTAACCCATAGTCCAAAACGTCTAGTAATAGACTACTCAATAATATAAGGAAAAGAATGTGGAATATATGAAATAAAGATCGATACATAGAAGAATTCCAAAACCTAGTGGTATCAGTACAGGAGCTTCTAATATCAAAAGAGTACAAAAATTGAAATATCAAGAGAAATACACTAATACAACTTATCTCTGAATACAACTTAGAGACTAGTCTAATTCATAAGAGAGAGATAAGTAATACTCCGAATGTTAGGAGCTCACTGTAAGTCTCTAAACCACGGTTGCTCCGCATGATGCACACATCAACGGTGATAACCCATACTATGATCTGCTGGTCGCAGAAGTATAGTTTGAGTACTAAACAAATGGTACTCTGTAGGCAACTGCCAACTGAGCTCAAAAGATAAAGAAGACATATACAACATATGAAAAAATGGAAACTACACCCAAGAGTCCATAAATCATATGGCAAGTCAATGAAAAAATAAGGAACAACTATCATCTTTATGTCCAAGAGTCTAACATAATAAGACTAATGAAGCATCACAGTGAACTATCCTATTCCAGCTACATTCGATATACAACAATGCTATACCGTATATTCCAGGCCAATATACGAATAAAGAGCGAATGAAAGATACGTAGTAATATACAAGGCAAGGAATAATATAAATAATGAAATAAGGGATATATTGTGGTACAATAACTTCATACATCTAGATATATATGGGTATATATATACATAAAAACATAAGCTCATCTCAAAGCATAACCTATATCATTATATTCTTATTTTTAGACCTGATTATAATACTATCAGTATTTAAATACTATCAGACTCGGGCTTTCTAATCTACATGTCTAGACATGAAATAATCGTGCATACTAATGCAATCATAAGATGGGAGAGTCCGAAGACATACCTCAAATCTTGATATCGGATCAATGACCAATCTGTCAAAAGCTAGCTATAATAATGATCATAAAAATGATAACAACAATATCAATAACAACATGAATAACCGGCTACTCCAGAAAAACAAATACCTAGTCGAGCATATGCGTACCACCACCGCCACAGGCTTGGAAGGTTCAATCAACATACAACAACACAAGGCATACTTTTCACCCATATATATGAAACCGTCCCATACCGGATGATAATCATAGGTGCATACTGGTGATAGGCGATGCGCATGTAGGAATGAATGTAAAGTACACAATCAATATCATTACTTATCATAAAGGTCCTCATCAGGACTATCATCATAATAATCAACCTCCGTACTTGTTGAGTACCAATACATCATCAATATATCCTCCATCCTTTTCGGGTATCAACATCATCATAACAATATTCACTGGCCTTGCTGGGTATCAATATATCATCAATTTATCCTCTGGCCTTGCCGGGTATCAACATATCATCAATAGTATCTTTCGGCATTTTCAAGTATCAACATATCATCAATATATCCTCTATCCTTGCCGGGTATCAACATCATCATAATAAGATCCTTCGGCCTTCCCGAGTATCAATATCATCACACTAGTATCCTCCGACCTTGCTGGGTATCAATATCATCACAATAGTATCCTCCAGCCTTGCCAAGTATCAATATCATCATAATGATATCCTCCGGGCATGCCGGGTATCAATATCATCACATTTCCCATTACCAAATAAGATACACTAAAATACTCATAATCATAGAGATATCACCATATAATATATATCAAGTCAATACTTCCCAACTACCTGTTATTAGCTAACCAACACTTATTATTATAAAATAACTAGTGCACTAGTCATCACATAACCTCTAGTTATCAGCCTAAACCTTATTCTTCACATAATCCTTATTCACGGGATGACAACTGACCACTATTTATTTAATAGTCAAGATCTAATATCTATTCAAGGTTCATCATTAAACCAAAACCATTCTTTACCCACCATTCATTAGTATCAACTAATCATCCTATATCCATTAATCATTACTAGACAACACATTACTACTTTTGATCTAACCATCTTTTATTAACTGACACCATTCATTAATTAACCATCGTTGCTACCACGTTTCAACTAAGCAAGATTTATTAACTAATACATTAGATTCCTAGCCATCAAGTTCTATAGTCCCCTAATAGACAACTAGTTACCACATAGCTTAACCATATAACAAGAAGAGCGGTCATAAGATCACATTTCAGGTATAATCACATCATTTATAATGGTAAATAATCATGAATGTACCAAATCTATGCATGCCATCACCAGTATTCTATCAGTGGAATAATAAGCATTGTACTACATCTTCCTCCTTCCCATACTGGAGAGATGTGTATACAAACATATACATTTTTCTATTCATAAACTGTAATCATATCATCACATATTATGATAAGCATTTCTCGTCTATTTAATCGATATCATAACGTGGCCCTTGGCCCATTAATTTATCTGGAAAAATCACATCATAATCACGGGCTTAGGACCATACACATATCTGGGACTCATATCAATAATCACATTGATAAGTCGTAGCATACCTATAATCATCTCACATATAGGAGGCATCACACATTTAGTAGGCATAATATCAATAAGCATGTAATCATCTCGCATACAAAAGGAATCTCATATCTAGGAGGCATAATGTATATAGACATTTAATATTCTATAGGATATCATATATCAATAGGTCATACATCAAGACTATGAGGAATATAGCTTCTCTAAGATAATTTACATATCCAAGAGAAACATCATCCCTATAAGTCCAACAATCATGACTAAAGGAAATAGCAACTCTATAGGACAATCATCAAGTCTAAGAGGAAATAATATCTCTATAGGTCAATCTTCAAGTCTAAGAGGAAATGGCATCTCTATAAGTTAATCATCAAGTCTAACAGGAAATAGCATCTCTATAGACCACATAACATAACTAGGAGGAATATCATCTCTAAATGCCCAATATCTCTTCCACAATGAGTATCATAACTATAACTCAAAAGCCACAATTCGGAAATATCAATACAAGTTAACAAGTTATGAAGTAACCTTATTCTAATGTTTACTAGCCTCATCTATGTCTAACGTCTCCACTAAGTCCACAAGACTTAACACAAGCTTAGTCTTAAATGGATCAAATGATCACACTTCTAATACACTATTTCCATAATTAGGCACACTGTGCCCCACACTAGGCTAAGGAATCTAGTTCATCTTCAAGATGTCAAGTAACCCATGTTCAAGCCTAAGATAGTAACTTCAACTAGAAATAAGGGGACTCAAGTCAACTCTACCCAACTTACGATTTCAAGACTACCATACTAGCCCAATAAGGCTAAATATACAAATCATGCTTCAAATGCTAAAACCATATTACAAACATAGAATTATATCATATCAATGTTATAACTAAATTAAACTAAAGATGGAAGGAAATAGCATACAAAAGGATTATAAACATGCCATCTTACGGGTTCTAAAACCTCATTTATTCCCCAAGTATCAACAATTAAGGCTAAGTTATCTTACACATAATCAAGCCTAACATCCATATTCACACGCAGCATATGTCACACATCATCTATGAAGAAAAGTAGACAGAAGCATACCTCAAGGTCAAACCGCAAAACCTCACTTCAAGCACCACATGCTTAGCTTCACTTTACAATCGTCAAAATGACATCACACTATCAAAAAAGCATAATCTACTCATCAATACGAGTCTATAACATCCATATTGCATTATTGTTCATCGGGTCTAAAAATGACACCATAACCCCAAGTGGGTCTCACATACGGAAAACGAGTTTCTGAGACCAACCCAATGTTTACACACGAACAAGGAATTATAACCCTCAAGAAATGGTTGCAAATTAAGCATACTTTGGGCTAAAATTAAGCCCTAAGATCAATTGGGGTTTTGGGTTCAAAATATGAAATTTAAGAATGAATTCAAGAAATTCTTATGTTAATCTTGAAGATGACCATGATACAAGATGATAGTTAGGCTCCCAAGTCACCGCCCATGACCAATTTTGAGTTATTACACTCATTTTGGGGTTCCTAGGTCTAATAAATGGTGAAGGGGAAATGTCCCAAACGCATTTTGGGGCCTTTATATAGCCCTACAGCTAAAGAGATGCCACTATCACGATCCTATGGGCCGCAATCGTGCTCCTGCAATCGCACACTCTTTGCCACGATCGCGGTTGCACCAAATGACAGAAAACTCAAGAGTAAGTTTTTGACCCTCGGAACTCATTAGAAATCCAAATAACATGGTCCAATAGTGAATTTTGAGTGTAAACGACATTTTGAAATCCATTGGAATCATCAAAACTCTCATCGGAGATCGTATCAGCAAAAAGTGTAGCCCACACTATAGTTTCATCCCTTTTCATAAAATCCACTAAATAGTTCAAAATGAGTCATGGAGCCTTGGTACCTTAACCAAGGGTTTCCCTAGCTTAAAATCAATGTTTTAAATGAGATAGCGAAGTCATATTTTCCATTCGAGGTTATTTCGACCAAATATGGGTCTCACACCCATTCTTTCCAATAGGTCGAAATAAGCTCAGGTTTATTGAGACCCGAACAAAAGGTCTACCTAGACTAAAATTGATATTATAGATCTACTATCACGGACGAAGACTTCTAAATAGTGAGTTGGCTCTAAAAACTAAATGGACTGTATGGTAACTGAATTGTCGGTCCCAGCAAGTCATAAATGATTTGGGGAAGCTATGAAGAAGCTCGAATAGTGTAGATAAGCATAAATATGGAAAATCACCTGAAAGGTGATTACAATATCCACTACTAAAAGGACTTTCATCCCCAAAAGTCAACGGACAGAAGGAATCTCAAAAGGTCGAAAGGATAAGGTATTGGGCCCGCATACTCAAGAATGACTTCCCAGATAAACTTAGCGGAGAGAAAATACTTGCAAGGGATTTTGCCACAGGTACCCTTTTTTCAACCATCTCATTCTACTTCCAAGATAGCCAACTCAATTTAACCATTAACTAGTCTCAAAATTAACCAAGAAAGTTGATGCACACATAGTTGAATCTCATCACGCTGATGCCATCTCTATATCCACATAAATGGACAAAGGCTCATCCAAGACAAAAGCAAACTAATACATGAGTCATAAAACATACTCTAAATTCAAAAATAACCTTCCTTAACCATTTTACACAAGCTATCAACTCCACACTAGGAGAAAAATCACTTTAGTCTCGTCCACTCTGTCACATCATAGAGAAATCAAAGAACTGGAGCTGGTCCGATGAATGTCTATAAAGAAAACATGAGAAAAAACTCATAAGGCTCTATCTGAGCATACAAATGGAGATAATCAAGGAATACAATCCATTCCAATGCTCTATCCAGTTGGGATGAAAATCAAACTAAAATCTCAAATTCCAAGGTATAACCACTCATCACTGAATATTCCACTCCAGGATGTCTCATCCACCCAGAATGAAGACATATTTAATAAAACTTGAAAATACTTTTCCCACTGAGAAATCATCAAAAATTCCAAAAGAAAATTAAAAATTGGGGTCAAAACTAAAATAACCAATACAAGACCCGTGAGTTGTCATCTGACCACTTATAAACTATAATCAAATTGAAGTCTAGAAGACCAAATTGGCAACCATGGAGTAGGCTTAAACAACATAGAAATGAAACAATTCCAAAATGAAAGTTGCACGCTAGCTGTACAACACAAAGCTAAAATCTTGGTACTAAGGCTGAACCGCTCAATCTTAAATATCTAAATAAAAACTAAAAATAGGTAGGCATTAATGCTCCAAACCTATCATACTTCCAAATCGCTATTCCAAGGAGCCAAAATCCAAAACTTGGCTAATAAGGCTATATCAATGTTAACTATCTCAAATCGACTCTATTGTCCAAATTTAACATACCCGCGATAAACCGTACCAAGCCATAGTCGAGAAATATCTAGAAAGTAAAATTTCCTACAGAGGTAAACACTGACTGATAACACAAACAACCAACTTTATATCAGTTGGAGGGAACGAAATATAGCCACAAACTAGGAATCATGCCAAAGGAAAAAAATTACTACCTAAAAATGCATATAACCCACTCTATATCCTCTTGAGAGAATGAACTATCCAAACATACTCAAAAATTCTCAAGGATGAAAACCACACTAGTGAAGGCAAAAAATTTAGCAACTCGAAGAAATGCAAATTAAGCCAGAACAAACCAATCCAATACTTCATCTAGGTAAATAAATATCCACAGACTTATATTATTGAGGAGAAATACCAATCTCAAAACTAATGTCAAGGTCGAGACCACCACCAGAGTACTAACAACTTGAGAAAAAGAGTCGCTAATTTTAAAACTTAACAGGCGATCATAGGAAAGGCCACTTGCCTCTAACTTTCCCACTCCACTAGAAAAAGCCAAATCATAATGACAAAAGAGTATCAAATGTCCATACTAACAACAAAGCAATCCATCACGAGGGAACAAACCCAACATACCTATGAGACAAATCCATGACATCTCAATATCAACGTCAAATCGCTATCAAATGATGAAATAGCCACAAATAGAGAATAAACCTCAAACGGGTCCATCTCATAAATGGGTTATACCAAAAATGATAGCCAAAAAAAAATCCTTTAAAAACTAGGAGGAGAGTCTAAGGATCTCAAACTCAAAAATAGGGAACATAACTAAATTGCCAACTCATAAACCAAAAAGTACCATGGAAGGTCAACTTACCTTCGATAGCACAATACATGCTCAAAATCAATCTAATACAACAAACCAAAAGGGAACACGGTCAACCTCACTGCGCTAGGGGAAAGAAATCATCAAATTGGGCTATATCTACTCTAGCCACCAAATTATATCACAAGAAAATAAAAGTCTACCTAGATAACACTAGTGTATACATCTGCCTAGCAGGAATCCAATTCATCATGTAATAACATCAAGTAATAATATCAAGTAATATGAATGACCTCACACAGTGGTAGCAATAACAACAACAATATCAATATCAACATACTAAATGGGAGGTATAAAAATAAACATCAATATCATATACCACTCAAGGGACACAATAGGGCTAATGTGCAAAGATAAATGGGACTCAAACCCAAAACCACACCAATAAGGAAAAAGCATCAATATAGATCTACTTCATCCACTACTAAAATAAATAATCCATGGATTAGATACATATTCATGAATTTAATAATAAGGCACATAATGACCGGTATCAATTCATCAAGGCATAAAATCATCAATGGGTATGAAAAACCCTATACATATAATAAGAGATAAATGCAGGAAATAAAAGCACAACATCGCGGTAATATTCACAATCACCTGCTTGACGGGCATAGGTAAAATAAATATGAATGTATCTAAATCGAACAAACTAACTAAATCGCCAATTGCACTATCTCTAACTGAATATGTCACAATATCACCAGCTAATATAACTAAGCTAAATTACTAGAATCTTACGTCAGGGACACACCCTAGACTAGTAGTCAATCTTTTTGCAATCTTAGCAATTCCTGAAGCATCAATATAGAGAGAACACCAACTAAGACCAAATAGCTAGCCAATGGACGCTGAGAGAAACCTATAAAATTATGTTCAAACTTCCAATATCACAGTCTGTCTTAGGAACTCTAGGCTAGTAGGAAATATAGGCTAACTCTATCTGATCACCTATTTTATACCAAGGGCATTCTCTGAACTAGCATCTCATCACAACACAACCAAACCAAGATCCTAGATTTCTTTGAGTTACTACCTCTCATAATCTTGAATAGCCTCTATGGCTTGAAGAAATATACCACACTACACAAGTCTGATGGGGACTTTGCCCAAATCCTATTTAGTTTTCACTAAAGATCTTCGATATCCATCTCTGACTCTCTAGTCCGATGTTACGCTGAAATTCTAGAAACTACATTGAAGTTTTATCTATATCTCTCGACAATATTGCATCTTCCTTCAGGGATAGAATAGAGTTAAAGAATATTTTCAAAGCTCATAGGAATGTGGACACATAATAAGGAGTCATGAAGTGAATTTCCTAAAATATCACTTTAGCCTCCCAAAGATAGGTTACAAACGTCTCAGTACTGATCTGCAGGACTGTACTAACACTTAGCTCTTGTACTAACACACCGATGAAACCTAGGCTATGATACCAATTTTTCGCTACCCAATTTTATTAGGTCATGATGGCACCTACCATAACCCACCAGTAGGCAACCTAACCCGTAGTCCCAAACGGCTAGTAATGGACTACTCAATAATATAAGGAAAAAAATATTAAATATATGTTATAAAGATTAATACATAAAAGAATCTCAAAACCTGGTGGTATCAGTATAGGAGCTTCCAACATAAAAGGAGTACAAAAATTGAAATATCAAGAGAAATACACTGATACAACTTATCTCTGAATACAACTTAGATACTAATCTAATACATAAGAGAGAGAGATAAGTAATACTCCGAATATCAGGAGCTCACTTTATGTCTCTAAACATGAGTTGCTTCGCACGATGCACACATAAACTGCGATAACCCATACTATGATCTACAAGCTACAAAAGTGTAGTATGAGTACCAAATAAATGGAACTCAGTAGGCAACTACCAACTGAGCTCCAAAGATAAATCAGATATATAAAACATATAAATAAAATAGAAACTACACCCAAGTGTCCATAAATCATATGACAAGTCAATGAGAAAACAAGGAACAACTATGATGTTCACGTCCAAGAGTCTAACATAATAAGACTAAGAAAGCTTCAGGGTGAACTATCCTATTCCAGCTACATTTAATAAACATTAATGCTATTATTCATATATGACTAAAGAGAGAACGAAAGATACATAGTACTATACAAGGCAAAGAAATGACTATACAATATAAACAATGAAAGAATGGATATACGTTGGTATCATAGCTTTATATAGCATAACCTATATCATTATATTCTCATTTTTAGACCTCTTTATAATACTATCAGGAATTAAATACTATCAGACTTGGGCTTTCTAATCAACATGGCTAGACGTGAAATAATCATGCATAATAATGCAATCATAAGATAGGAGAGGCCGAAGACATATCTCAAATCTCTATACTGAATCAATGACCAATCTATCATAAGTTAGCTATAATAATAATCATAATAAGGATAGATATAATATCAATATCAGTGTGAATAATCGACTACTCTGGATAACCAAATACCTAGTTGTCCCTATGTGTACCCCCACTGCCCCAGTCTCGAAAGGTTCAATCAACATACAACACACAAGGTATATTCTTCACCTATATATATGCAACTGTCCTATACCAGTTGATAAACATAGGTGCATAATAGTGATAGGCGATGTGTAAGCAGGAATGAATGCAAAGTACACAATCAATATCACAATCCATTATAACTATCCTCATCAGGACTATCATCATTGTAATCAACCTCCAGCCTTGTCGGATATCAACATATTATCAATATATTCTCTGTCCTTGTCGGGTATCAACATAATCATAACAATATCCTTCAAACTTGTTGAGTGTTAATATATCACCAATATATCCTCCGGCCTTATCGGGTATCAACACATTATCAATTGTTTTCTCTGACCTTTATGAATCTTAACATATCATCAATATATCCTCTATACTTTCCGGGTATCAACATCATTAGAATAGTATCTTTTGGCCTTGCCGGGTATTAATATCATCACACTAGTATCCTCCGAACTTGCCAGGTATCAATATCATCACAATATTATCCTCCGTCCTTTTCAGGTACCAATATCATCACAATAGTATCCTTTGGACCATGTCGTGTATCAATATCATTACAATTACCATTAATGAATAAGATACACTAAAACACTCATAATCATAGACATATTCACATAATTCTTATTCATGGGATGACAACTAATCATATTTTATTTAATAGTCAACATCTAACATCTAGTCAAGGTTCATCATTAGACCGAAACCATTATTTACCCACCATTCATTACTATCAACTAATCATCCTATATCCCTTAATCATTACTAGATAACACATTACTACTTGTCACCTAACTATCTTTTATTAACTGACACCATTCATTAATTAACCATCGTAGCTACCATGTTTAAACTAAGCTAGATTCATTAACTAATAAATTAGTTTCCTAGCCATCAAGTTCTATAGTCTCCTAATAGACAACTAGTTACCACATAGCTTAACCATCTAACAAGAAGAGTAGTCATAAGATCATAGTTCATCTATAATCACATTATTTATAATGGTAAATAATCATGAACATACCAAATCTATGGATGCCATCACCAATATTCAATTAGTAGAATAATAAGCATTGCAATGCATCTTTCTTCGTCCCATACCGGAGAGATATGTATACAAATTTATGCATATTCATATTCATAAACTATAATCATATCATTACATATAATGATAAACACTTCTTGTCTATTGTATAAATATCATCACACGACCCTTGGCCCATTAATTTATTTGAAATAATCACAACATCATAATTACGGGCTTAGGGCCATACACATATCTGGGACTCATATCAATAATCACATTTATAAGCCATAGCATACCTCTAATCATCTCACATATACGAGGCATCTTGCATATAGGAGGCAAAATATCAATTAGCATATAATAATCTCCCACACAAGAGGCATCTCACATCTAGGACGTATAATATATATCGATATGTAATTGTTTGTAGGATATTATTTATCAATAGGTCATATATCATGAATAAGAGGAATATAACTTCTCTAGGCCAATTTACATATGCAAGAGAAACATCAACTCTATATGCCCAACAATCATGACTAAAGAAAATACCAACTCTATAGCCAATCATAATGTCTAAGAGAAAATAACATTTATATAGGCCAATCATCAAGTCTATGAGGAAATAAGATCTTTATAGGCCAATCATCAAGTCTAAGAGGCAATACCATCTCTATAGTCCACATAACATATCTAGAAAGAATATCATCTCTAAATTCCTAATATCACTTCCACAAGGAGTATCATAACCATAACTCAAATATATGTCTAAGGTTTACTAGCCTCATATATGTCTAACATCCGCACTAATTCCAAATGACTTAATACAAGCTTAGGCCTAAGTAGGACGAACGATCCCACTTCTAATCCATAATTTCCATAATTAGGCATACTATACCCCAAACTAGGCTAAGGAATCTAGTTCATCTTCTAGATATCAAGTAAGCCATATTGAATCCTAAGATAGCAACTTCGACTAGAAATAAGGGGACCCAAGTCAAATCTATCCAACTTATGATTTTAAGACTACCAAACTAGACCAATAAGGCTAAATATACAAATCATACTTCAAATTCTAAAACCATATTCCAAACATAGCATTATAACATATCTGTATTTTAACTATTCTAAACTAAAGAGGGAAGGAAATAGGATACAAAAGAGTTATAAACATGCCATCTTATGGGTCTAAAACCCTCATCTATTCCCCAAGAATAAAAAATTAAGGCCAAGTTATCCTACTCATAATCAATCCTAACATCTATATTCACAAACAACATATATCACACATCATCTATGAAGAAAAGTAGACAAAAGCCTACCTAAATATCAAATCGAAAAACCTTAATTCATGCACCATATGCTCGTTTTCACTTAACATTCCTCAAAATGCCATCACACTATCAAAACCATAATCTACTCACGAGTCTAATGATACCCATATTGCACTATTGTGCTTCAGGTTCAAAAATGACATTAAAACCCCAAGTGGATCCCACTTACAGAAAAAGGGTTTTTGAGACCAACCCA
Source organism: Capsicum pubescens (assembly GCA_030864215.1). Taxonomy (NCBI): domain Eukaryota; kingdom Viridiplantae; phylum Streptophyta; class Magnoliopsida; order Solanales; family Solanaceae; genus Capsicum; species Capsicum pubescens. The sequence continues at coordinate 202,220,212 of CM061546.1, read as the reverse complement.
ATGTTCACACATGAACAAAGAATCATAAAACTCAGGAAATGGGTGAAAATCAAGCATACTTTGGGCTAAAATCAAGCCCTAAGCTAAATTAGGTTTTTGGGTCCAAACTATGAAATTCAAGCACGAATTCAAGAAATTCCTACCTTAAGATTGATGATAATTGTGATACAACAGATAATTAGGCTCCAAAGTCCCCTCCCCCTATGACCAATTTTGAGTTATTACACTCGTTTTAGGTTTTCTATGTCTTAATGGTGAAATGGAAATGCCCTAAATGCATCTTGGGGACTTTTTATTTCCCCTACATCTAAAGAAATGACACTATCATAGTCCTATGGACTATAATTATGCTCCCACAATCATAGACTCTAGGCCACAATCGCGGTTGCACCAGCTGACAACAAACTCAAAAATAAGTTTTTGACCCTCGAAACTCATCCAAAATCCAAATAATATGATCCAATAGTGAATTTTGTGTGTAAACACATTTCAAATCCATTGGAATCATCAAAACTTTCATCGAAGATCATTCTGAAAAATGTGGGCCCCACATCTATAGTTTCATAATATTTTATAAAATCCAATCAATAGGTCAAAATGAGTTTGGGTAACTTGGGACCTGAACCAAGGGTCTACCTAGACTAAAATATATTTTTCAAATGTTATGGAGAAGTTGGATTTTCTGTCTGAGGTTGTTTCGACAAAATGTGAGTTCCACACCCATTCTTTCCAATATTCAACTTTTTGATCAATAGGTCAAAATGAGCTTGGGTTCATTGGAACCTGAACAAAAGGTCTACCTAGACTTACATATTCTGGATCTGCTGGTTTGGTTGGAATTTGTATTTGAGATCGTTTCATTAAACTTTTTGCCCGGTGGCCATTTGGAACCAACGGAGACTTCTAAAAAGGGAATTGGCTCTAAAAATAAATAAACTTCTCATTAACCAAACCATCAGTCCAAAAAATTCATAAATAATTTAGAGAAGCTATGGAGAATCTCGAATGGTGTAGATAAGTATAAATATAGAAAATGACCTGGAGGGTCATTATAATCTCTAGGGGTGTCTCTATCATCTGGTCTACGTAAAATATTCTAACTCGGAGGGTCCTTCATTGCATTAGATTTTGCTGGTGAATGAGTTTCTTGAGGTCTTTCTTGATGACCTACCTGGTGTTCCTCCAGATAGGGAGATTGCATTTGGGATTGAACTTATTCCGGACACCCATCTAATTTCTATTCCCCCTTATCGAATGGCTCTGACTGAGTTTAAGGATCTTAAGGCGAAGTTAAAAGATCTTTTGAATAAGGGTTTCATCTTACCTAGTGTATCCCCATTGGGTGCACTGGTGTTATTCGTGCATAAGAATGATGGTTTTCTTCGAATATGTATTGACTACCAGTAGTAGAATAAGATGATGATTAAGAATAAGTGTTATCTACCAAGGATACATTACTTGTTTGATCAGTTGTAGGGTGCCAAATTCTTTTCTAAGATTGATCTTCGATCTGAGTATCATCCTCTTAAGATTAGGGAGGTGGATATGCCTAAGATAGATTTCTACACTCGGTATGGGCAGTTTGAGTTCTTTGTAATATTGTTTGATTTAACAAATGCTCCTATGCCATTCATGGATTTGATGAATGAGGTCTTTCATCAGTTTCTAGATCTATTTGTTATTCTGTTCATTGATGACATTTTGGTATACTCTAAGAGTGAGGTGGATCATGCCAATCATCTCTGTATTATGTTGTAGACTCTAAAAGAACAATAGTTGTATGTCAAATTCTCTTAATATGAATTTAGGCTGAACGTTGTCACTTTTATAGGAAATATTATTTCTAGTGAGGTGATTATTATGGACCCACAAAAGGTTGTGGTAGTTAAAAAGTTGCCTAAACCTACGACTCCAACCAATATTTGGAGTTTCTTGGGTTTAGCTGGCTACTATAAGAGGTTTGTGGAGAGTTTCTCAATGATAGTTTCCCCATTGACTAAATTGACTTAGACGAGGGTTAAGTTCTGGTGGTCTAATGCATGTGAGGGTAGTTTTGAGAAGCTGAAGGAAAATCTAACTTCAGCTACAGTTTTGACCTTTCTTGAAGGCACTAATGGTTTTGTGTTTTACTGTGATCGTCCCGTGTGGGACTTGGTTATGATCTGATACAGCATGGTAAGGTGATAGCCTATGCTTCTAGGGCAGTTGAAGGTGGATGAGAGAAATTATCCTACTTGTGATTTTGAGATATTAGCTGTGGGATTTTCATTGAAAATTTTGTGGCACTAATTGTATGTGGTGCATGTGCACATCTTTTTTCATCTTATAAGCCTGTTATACGTGTTCACTCAGAAAGAGCACAACCTCAGGCAAATGAGATGGATTGAGCTTCTCAAAGATGATGACATAAGTCTTCACTACCATCTAAGTAAAGCTAATGTAGTTGTTGATGCTTTTAGCAGGTTATCCAAGAGGAGTCTTACTCATGTAGATAAGGAGAATTAGGAGTTAGTGAAGGATATAAACTATTTTTCTAATCTTGTAGTTAGCCTCTTGGACTCTGAGAATGGTGGTGTGTTCATTCAGAAGGTAGTCCAGTCGTCTCTTAGTGCTGAAATCAAAGAGAAGCAGATGTTAGATCCTATCTTGTTAAGGATCAAGTGTTATGTAGGTGCATAAAAGGTGATGGTATTTTGAGATTATGGTGATGGTAACTTATGGTACCAAGGAAGGTTATGTGTTCCTGACGTCGAAGCATTATGAGAAAGGATATTAGCCGAGGCGCATGAATCTCTCTATGTTGTTCATCTTGGTTCGATAAAATGTATCATGATCTTAAGGAGATGTATTGGTGAAGTGATATGAAAAGGGATATGGCTGATTTATTGGCCAAATGCATGATGTGTCAACAAGTAAAAGTTGAGCACATGAGGCTAGGAGGATTGTATCAAGAAATTGAAGTGTTGGAATAGAAATGGGAAGTAATCAACATGGATTTAATTACCAATATCCCTTAGTTTCGGTATCAGTATGATTTGGTTTAGGTCATCGTGGATAGAATGACAAAGTTGACTCAGTTTTTTCTAGTGAGGAATAACTTTTAAGTTAAGGATTATGCAAAGTTGTATCTTCATGAGATTATGAAGCTACATGGGGTACCTGTTTCTATTATCTCTTATCATTTAACATAATTTACATCTCAATTTTTGTGGTCAGTTTAGAAAGTGTTTGGGACTAAGGTAAGTCTGAGTACTGCTTTCCATCCACACTCAGATGGGAAAGCATAAAGGACTATTCAGACATTGGAGGATATGCTTCTTACATGTGTGATTGACTATGGTGGTAATTAGGTTTAGCATCTACCCCTTATAGAGTTTGCTAACAATAATAGTTACTATTCTAGCATTTGGATGGGCCCTTTTTGGGCGTTGTATAGTAGGAGGTGTAGATTTCATATTAGGTGGTTTTCACTTGGTGAGGTAGATATGTTTGGTCTGTACTTGGTTTACCAGGCCATGAAGAAGGTAACGGTAATTCAGGATAGAATTAAGGTTGTCCAAGGTTGCCAAAAGTCTTATGCTAATTTGAGGCATAGGGACTTGGATTTTGAGTTTTGGGATCGGGTGTTCCTAAAGGTGTCTCCAATGAAGGGAGTAATGTAGTTTGGGAAAAAGGGGAAGCTCAATCTCCAATATGTAGATCTTTACTTGGTTTAACAAAGGGTTGGTAAGGTTGTATATGAGCTGGAATTGCCTTCTATTTTGAGCTCCATTCATCCGGTATTCCATATATCTATGTTGAGAAGGTGTATAGCTGATCCTGTATCGTTTGTTCCATTAGAATTATTGGGTATCTCGGATTCTCTGTCTTATGAAGAGATCATGATTGAGATCATGGATCGGTAGGTTCGTCAGTTGTGAACCAAGGATGTGGCCTCGGTTAAGGTTCTATGATGGAACCATAAAATTGGAAGAGGCTACTTAGTAAGTGGAAGAGGACATAAAGTACAAATATCCGTTCCTATTTTATTCTCCCAGGATTCGTGCAGAAGGTATGTGTTCTTCATCATACTTTTATTTTCAAACTTTGTTACAGGAAAGATTGATTTCCTTGCATCTTTATTTTCTAACTTGCTTAAAGGTTAGAGTCGAGGTTTTAGGGTATAAATCATGCTTGTACTACCTTGTTCCATCATTCGGGGATGAATGAACCAATTAGAGGATAATTGAAATGCCTTGGGTTTTGATCCTTCAAAATTTCCTGAGTTTTGGCTTCTGGACAACATACGACTAAGGGGTACTAGTCATATGATCGGGTATGGTTGGTGGGTCTTGTTCATACTATTCATATGTTAGGGTACTAGTGGTATGGTGACAATTATATATTGCCCTATGTCTAACCTAAAGGAGTCTATTCTGCGTAAGGCATGGATTTAGGGTACTAGTCGTATAGTTGGGTACGAATTGGTCTTTGTGGTCGTTATGTTTGACAGTATTGGGGTCCAAAGGGAGGCCTAGGGTACTAGATAAGGGTACCGCTTGTACCCTAGGGTTAAGTTTGGAGGTGGTCATACCATACTGTGGAAGTTTTATACAGTTTAAGTTTGGGGTAATCTGGACATTTCCCCTATTAACGTCTTAAGGCCCCATGACTTATAACACTCTTGGGATATCATTTACCCTATTATTCTAATATTAAACATTTAGAAACTCTCTCAAGGATCTTAGGTCAAGTAAGACTAGTGTTTCTTCAAGAAGGTTAACTTGGGAATTACAAGGGGGTTTTCCTTCGTCATCTTCATAATCTAAGGTATGTTACTCCCCCCTCATTGTTAGTTCTAACTAAAGTCATGTTTTATGTATGGTTTTCATGGAATAATTGTGGTATGATTTTGGGTTTTGAATATATGTTAGGGGATTTCATTATAAATGGTTTGGTTAAGATTTTCCTATGTTTTAATTATGGTTTTTATGTTTTAATGGTGGTTTGAACATGTGGTTTCATGGTAATGGTTAATTGGTACTTGGATTTGGTTTTGAAAACTATATGCCTTGAACATGTTGGATAAAATCCCTATGAGAATGTTTTTATTATGTTGTTGAACTTTCATTGAAAAATTTGCATGGTATAAAATAGTAATAGAACCCTAACTGGTTTGGATGGTCTTTAATGGTTAAATAGTAAGGTCTTATGGTCATGCTTATAGATTAATTGAATACACTTGTGGGGTACATGAGTATCACCCAAGAAAACTTAATGATGATCATCTTGTTGGGTACATGGGAATCCCTAAGCAACTTAATAATGTAATCTATTAGTACAAGTGAATCCCTTCTTTAATGAGGATGGCTAAGGACATTGCTTGCAAGCTATAGTTGGTATGACAATACCACTACTTATGCATTGGTTAATAATAAATGGAATTGATGGTTTGGTTGTGTGTTAATGATTTTAATTGGGCAATAATGGTGGGGGTGTGATAGCTAACCAAGAAGGTGTGAATCTAATAGATAGAGACTAGAAACTCATGTTTGCTGACATGAGGATTAGTCATGGTGACCACATATATAATACTTGTGAGGTACATAGGAATCCCCTAAGTTACACTTGTATATATGTATCATGGAGACAGAAGTGTACCCGGGATCCCCTACTCTTATGGTATCTCCGGTTCATGCAACTACACGTATCATCTCCCATTCAGGGGGTAATACTTCACCCATATCATCCGTGGGTGATTCTAGGATAGTTAAGCTACACATACAGAGTTTAATGTCTTTAAGGCAAGCTAAACTTGGTTCCCTCTCCCATCACGGATATATATATATATATATATGCACGGTTGTGTAAGCATATGGTTGTTTACTTGGTTTTAAAGGTGGACATTATTTTATCCTTATCCTTAGTTCATTCTAGCATTCACCTGCTAACGCATCTTTGGGCATTGTATCCCAACACGATACTGGAATTGGAAATTCTACTCCTCCTGCTCAGTGATCAAACTCGAGATCATCTTGTGTTGGATTGAAGTAGTGAGCTTCTATATTCTGGAAGGCTCCATTTTATGTCATAGATATACTTATAGACTTAGGTCATTTAATAGACTATGGTTTTGGCTATGGTTGAGGGAATGCTCCAATTGAACATTGTTTTACTTTTGGTTAGAGTCTTTGTGATACTACTATGGGTTGGTATGGGAGGTGCCAACAATAGTGTAAGCTTGGCAATGGTATTGGTATTGGGGTTGATATTTTATGACTTTTTTTTATTTATGATTGTTCTATTTTATTTTTTATTATATATATATTAACATTGGGTTATTGGACGGATTGATTTGGTTGGGTTAGTTTAGGAAATAGAGTTATCCCAATTCAGTATATCTATAAATACACTATCTTGTTATATGTTTAGAATTATTCCGACTCAGGGTATGTGTTTGGAGGTTTGGATGGATATCGGGGGTTTTCCTAGGTCATGGTTGGACTTGGGATTCCCATCACTACAAGGCCCCGATTCGGGTCATGTCACCATAGCATGCTTTACTCATTTATTTATTACCCAACTCAATCTTAAGGAAGATAAGCCGTAACCTACCTCAAAACAACAAAATCTTGGTCTAAGGTGGTTCAACATAGAGCCTTCCCCATACAAATTGTCTCAAAATCAACTATAATACTAAAATATATCATCTACGCATTAAAAAAAAGCTAACGATACCCATATTGCCCATATTTGGATCGGGTGCAAAATGGAATTGAAAATGAAATGGATAAAACTAGAATTTTATTTTAAAAAGTTCATTCACCAAGTTTATTGGAGTCTTTAGGAGAAAAGCCAAGCAAAAATAGGTCAAAATGAGGACCAAATCAAAGAACAACCCTTTTTAAACTTTACCCGTAAAATCCCCAACTTTATATTTTGATATCAAGATTCGAAGGTGTTTTTGATGATATTAATTGGTGAAATTTAATGGGAATAAGATTTTGGAGCTTATCCAAGCTTAAATGGTGAACAAATCCTCATGAGATGCCGAAACTCGAAGCTTAATGGTCCACAAATCGGTGAAAACCTAAAAAAAGAGTATATATACTAATTCAACAATGGCCACTTAAGCTGATAATTGACCGCTTATGTCGCTAAAAGTTCACAAAAATGGCCAAGCCACTTTGGCCAGCCATCTCTTAAGCAATGCATGACCAGTAACACAGCTACCACTTACGTGATACCTATACACTAAAGAGGCTTCCATTTTAGTTGATGATAGGGCTCTAAAGTATCCATGGCTATTGTGGTCATTGGCTGCTTAAGCAGCTGCACCAGATCATAGCACAATCAGTAACTTGATTAAAATGCCATGTTCTAAATCTAACCCTTTGGATTCTTTGTAATATAATGAATACAAACAAACTACACTTCTTTCAAAATTTTGAACTCCTTGGCGATGTTGAATTTTTGGAAAGAGACTATTTTCACTAAATTGACCCTCAAGGCCTGTTTTTACTATTTTTAAAATAAAGGATCAAAATTCAAGTCAATGATCCCGAACTTTAACCAACCAAGCTACTAACCCAAATTTAATATTTTGGATCTGCTAATGTAGTCCAAATTTCTATCTGACACTTTAACTAATGAATGTTGACCAAAGTTAACTATACGACTTCTCAAGCCTCTAAAATTACAAACAAATCAAAATTGTTTTTGATCATATGGGAACCATGTCAATCATTCTAAATCCCTAAAAATTAACATGCAACAACTATTAAGAAGGGATTGTTAGTAAAAATTTAGGATATTACAGAAAAAGGAGTTGATCCTAAGTTAGTAGTGTTAAATCTAATTGATGCTTAGGAGGTTAGTAATCAGAACAAAAAGAATTTGTCAACCATTATAGCAAAAAATGAAGATGAAATTTAAGAATTGAAGGATTAATTAGCTGAAGTCACAGAAAGAATTGGTGGTATACTCTGTGCCACGGTAAATAAAAATCCCAACTAAAAGAGGAGAATGCACAATTTGTTCTTTGGTTGAATTAAATTGAAATTACCCTACTAAAAGAGGAGAATGCACAACTCAAAAAGGAGAATGCTAAGATGAAAATAAAGAATGGGGCAATGATTGATGATAATTGTGTTGCCATGAAATATTTTTATCACCTTTTTTATAGTTGTCTCTCTACTTACCATACTAATTGATCCATTCTATCCGTCTCTTCATTTGTTACTCTTACCTTCCTCTTATTTTGACACCAGTGCATGATTAATTCCTATGCAGAACACAAATACTAAGTTTTCATGATTCAAAATGTTTGCTTTGATATGAATATTTTCCTATTCTTATCCTTTTTGTGAACTTTTTTTCATTCTTTAATTCTTAGTTTTTATGAGTGAATTGTTACGAGTGACTGAGGGACATGGTGATACTGGTGCTTACTTGTATGGTGACAGGGGAAATAGAAATAGTTGGAAGTTTTTTATCATCAATTTGTATATGTTTTCCATCATAAAAAAAGGGATAATATGTTGGGTTTAAACCTTGTTCTTATAATGGTTATTATGTTTATGTTTTTATGATTGAAAAATTTCATCGCTAGAACAATATCCATATATGTTTGATTTTTATTCATTTTGATGATCACTTAATATAGAGGAAGGACCATTTATGACAACTGGTGTCCTAGTGTGTAATTTTACAATTGCAAGCATTTATCTTATGTGCCAGTTGTCTAGTACATTTTTGGACAATGTCAGTATTTTAGTGGAACAAAAATTCAATGGCCCTACCTAGGATCCACTAATAAGGAAGCTTCTTTCCCAATGCTCACCATATATATGTATCATTCTTGAAGATAGAAGCTCATGCTCTTTCATAAATCCAAAATGATTTTTTCTCAAGCAAATGCCTCAGATGATAGTACAGGACTCAACATTTTAAAACCCTTTCTCATAGTGATATTCATTTTTGTTTCTTGGTTGATTAAAATTTTGTTTTATCATACAATTGTAAACTCACATCTCATTCTAGAGATTACAATGAGTATTTATTTTCTGTTTTTCGTTTAGATTTTAGTTGTATTGTAGCTGGAGGTAGCTATGGAGTCTCATAGATAGTTATTATGAGATTGCATTTACAATAGAGTTATTGCAAAGAGATGGTAATTAGGAGGTTAATTCCATGGTTGTAATAGAGTGTTGCTTGATATTTACTGAAAGTTGTTGGTGAACTCCAATAAGGATAGGTCGTTGACTTTTTCCTTGAGCAAGGAGATTAACAAGTAAAAACCTCTTGTTCTTATTTTCGCTCAAATTTTCTTACTGTTCTTCATTATCCTTATTTAGGGGACCTATTACCGAATCAGGTTTCAGATATAGTGGTGGAATCTAGCAAATCCTCACTGTGGAGCTTGGTATTGATATGACGCTAAAATATATATTTTTCATCATTATTTCCCACACATTTGGTATTTTATTCATTCTTTTTTAGAACTGATTTGGTGAGTTGCTTCTAATATTATATTTTGATGTGTAGGAATAAGATGATGCAAATATGATTAGATTTTGAGACAAAACAACTTAGAGATGGAAGATTATAGAAGGAAATGAAGCAAGAAGGTTAATGAAATGAATTTAATAAAATATTAAAAAGTAGCACTTGGAATTGCACTTTGAAATTTGGCAAATTCCAGTGGTTGTCCAACCTTTTGGCGTGACACAAAGCTTTTGCACTACATTATTGGTGTGGCATGGAAAAGGTGTTTCAAAATTAATTTTTTCTAGTCAATTTTGAGCTCAATTATTTTATTTGGGTTTTTTTCCCTACACTTATAGATATTTCAAAAAATTAGTTTATACATAACTTTTCACCAAGCAAGAGTTAGGAGCCGCCGCGGAGGCTGGGAAATTTTGGTTTCATGTTTTCTTCTCCTTTACTATATATTTATACTATAATACCCCGTACTTCTACCTAGCTTGAAATCATCCCAAAAATATTAAAAACTTACTTTGAAATATGAATCCATTTTTTTACACATGGAATTTTTAATATTTTTACTTGTTATCATGTGGGAAATTGAATTAGTTTTCCAACGATACCAATTTCGTCCAAATCCGATATCGGAGAAAAAAGTTATGGACATTTTACTCAGAGCTGTCAGAATTGCACAGGTGCGACGGCCAAGTTGACGGACCGTAGCTCTAGCGTCGAACTTTTGCCTAGACCATCATAACCAAGGAAGTGAGGCAACCTTCTAGATAAGGTGCAACGGACAGGTTGACGGACCATCAAACTTGCGACGGACCGTGGCCAAGCCGTTGCTACTTAGGCAATGAGTCATTTTCTTGGTCCATGCACGACAACCGAAATGATGGACCATCAAGCCAACAATGGACCATCGCATGAGCTGTCGCAGATCCTATTCAATTATTTTAAAGCAATTTTTAAAAAGGTATTTGGGTATTTTTCCACCCGATTTAAACCTTTATTACATCCGACCATAGCTCATAAGTTCATTATTCTTTAACAACATCAAATTAGGGTTTCTCTCAAAGATTTATCCTCAAGAACAAGAAAACCCTAGGTGTTTAATTCCAAGTCAAGAATTCAATTTTTCCTCCATCAATATTTAAGAAATCACAACCCAGGTATGTCATGTATTGATTCATGGGTCCCTTTCAACCATGAAGCTCAAGAATCTCTTTTAAAATTTAAGATTTGGGTATTTGTGAATGTTCATGATTTAAATTGAATTAAAATTCATGTCCATGATGCAGTGTAGTTTTGATTTATGTTTTAAATTACATTTTCCCATGATTGACCCTAGCATGTGATGGTTTGCATAATAACCATGATAAACCCCCTTCAAATTACAAGTTGATTGATGTATCCATGATTATTATATATGTTGATGATTTTATGATCAAAGCATGCTCCCCATGTGTTTGATTAAATGTCTATGTGAAAGGAAAGTGTCATACTAGTATGATAATATGAAATCCCCATTCATGTACAAGTTTATGCATGTCAAATGTTTGATAAAATGTCTTTTTCAATGAATTATGGATTGTTGATGTTAGTCATGTATTAAAAAAAGTCATTCTTTTTCAGTTTCTTTCCATGGAGTCCTGGGGGTACTTACTAAAAAAATATAGTTGTGTGCCTAGAGTCGGTGTCATGTTTTCACGATATCCTCAGTCAAGCCCTGATCCATAGAACTCAGTCAGTCATGTGACTCATAAAATCTCAGTAATACAGTAATCTCAGTACTTTTCCGTTAGTCAACGGAACTTAGTTAATTTAGTTAAATCAGTTCAGTAATCCATGTTCAATGTCTATTTAAATTGGAGTAGGACTTAGCATTGAGTCGAGCCAAGGATGGGAACTCACCTGTTATATGAGGGTGTCGTTCTTAGAAGCAATCCTTGCATTCCAGAACTACGTAGCTAGTGTAGGTTGAGACATCATAGCCTTCTATATGAGGGTAGATGAGTTGGCTTAACCAGTTATGTGAGGGTTACCACCGTTCTCACTAGAGTTACCTTTTATATGAGGGTTACTTACAGATTGTCCTTACCAGTGGCGTGGTATTAACACCCTTTCAATTGGGGTTACAGATTGGACCCTAACTAAACTATAATGGCGTATTAGGGAAATGTCGGTTAGATAACTACTTCCCACAGTTTCAGTTATAGAATCAGGACTTTCAAATATAGTCATTCAGTCTCAGTATTAGAACTCAGATAGTTCTACAGAATTCAAGACTGTCAAATACAGTTGATACGCCCAAATTACAACTCTCGTTAGAAAGTGTAAGCGGTCGCTGTCAAATATAGAAACCAACTGGGTTGGGTGTCGAATCCCACAGGGAATACTCTGGTCACTAAGTGTTGCAATTATTAGTAGACTATTGGTCGAAAATTCCAAGGAAACAGGGGAGTTTGGTTTAGGCGTGAACTAATATTATCAAAGTAACAATGGAACGATTTGCGTAGTAAGATTTAATCACAGAGATTGATAAGTTAGGGTTATGTCCACCTTATAAGTTCTACTTCTCTATTAACTATGAGTAACGCGGAATTTAGACATGCATGCACTTAAAGAGAATCGTATTCTAATTCTAAATCCAAGTGTTCCTCAACCATCAAGAATTTATTTCGCTTTAGCTCTCTCGAGCCTAAAGTGTATAACAAATGGTACAAATTCTCCAAGAAGTTAATCTGGTTAAGTCATTAACGTGTAAATAGGGGTTGAAAACCCTATTTCCTTGCCACACTCTCTTTTCCAAACATGTAACTTTTCTCTCGAACAAGTTAATGCTATAATGGCGTATTCTCTATGTTTGCAACCATAAGAATTCAATCAAAACGAAGAGAGTAATGATATAAGTAGCATAACACATCAAGAATTCACAAACTCATAGCAATAGATAGTATCTTACAAGGTTTCCATAACCCTAACAGATAAGTTTAGATACTCATGAATACAACGGAAATCAAAGTAGACATCATCATCATACCAAAACTTAGAGAAATCTCGGCTATGGAGATGAAACGTGTTTTCTTTCTCCGTTGCTCAAGTGAGCCGTTTTCTATTCTCAAAAACTCGTATAAAATCTCCAACGTCAATTGTCAATAATATCGAATGATAATAATAATGATGCTGAAAAATTCAGCATTAAGGTTTTTAATAGCATCCTTGTCTAATAAGTTGCTACTGCATCCTCAAGTATTTAAAAATACTGGGTTTGCCTGGGAAAAAGTTCCCATGCATCACATTCAGTCCAAAAGCTGCCTTCCCTCTTATGTGAAGTTTTCCTTTGTTGCCCACAGGTCCAGAAAGTGCTGAAATCTTCATCATTAGTACCTGAAAACATGTTAATCACATAGGTCATCTCACTTAAAGGAAAATGGACTAAAAGTGCAAGAATTATATATTTTATCCTCAAAACTTAGCTGAAACATGGGTAAATTATGGTGCTTAGGCGTGTAAATACGCCCGACATCACCACCCCACACTTAAAGCTTTGTTTGTCCTCGAACAAAATATTACATCCATGCAAACACCTAACTAGAATTTCACAATAGCAACACGAAATTTTCAACAAGACATGCACAACAATCATTAACAAAGAGTAGGTTTCTCGATCACTACTAGAAACAACTCAACCTCCAACATAGACTCATTAGGATGGTTAATTCGTATCCACAAGTTAAGCCACAAAGAAACATATAAAACTAACCAACAACCATCAACAATGTGTGCTCACACAACATATCACCCATAATCACTCATAGTTTTGCATTTTTCGAAACATGGGTATAAGACTCTCCTTGCTCTCGCTCTCACAAAGAATTCTTATATTGCAACTGATGACCATAGGCTTTCCCTTAGTGTAATGCTCTACTAATATCAGACTGCTAAGTTTAGGATCAAATAGGTCTTTACAGGTTGTAATGTAGGCTAAGGGACAGGTAGGACTATTTTGGCCAGAAATAGTGACTATGTTCCCTAAGCGCTTTAATACACTACAATATGCCATTTACACTATCTTTTAACAACCACTCTACCTCTCTTTCATCTACCAACCCCCTTTCACCCATTTTGTTATTCAATCATAAACACAACTATCATTTTGTTTTTCTAAATTTTTTTTTTTATTTTATATATTTTTTTTTTCTTTTTTTTTCTATATATTAAGCAAGCATCCCTATAATATCCACTCTTTTTCACAACAATTTCAAGTACCAATACACCCTGAGGCATCACTTTCACCATTCTCCTTTTATTTTTCCACATGATTCTACAATTTTAAAGCGCTTAGGAGTTTGGATCAAATTATGGTCTTGAAAAAAAAATGGATTAGGCTACATATGAGGCTGCCAAAGAAAATAGCTAAAGGCTCAAAGGGGGTTCACTAGGACAATGTACAAAGGTAGGTAAAAAGAAGGTAAACACTTTCAGGGCTGCCAAAGAAATTCCTAAATCATCTCCCACACTCACAATCTTTATTTTGCTTTACACACACACCAGGCAAGTTCTAGCATCAGTCACAACAAAGAATATACACTATCCTCACACACACAAGGCACATGGTCAACTTCATTGGAAGCATTATAGATTCTTGACCCAACAAATAAATGAATTAAACCACAACAATTTATCACACAGTGAGTCACAACTTAGAGCCTAAGTGTCTCAATAGTAATGATTTAGCACAAACTCTTGTTGTAATATACCATGCCGTCTATCAGAACAATTTCATGCAAAATCTAAAATCTAACTAACTAATTATGACTAACTAACTACGACTAATTCAAACAAACAAGAATAAATGTAGGCAAAGAAATACAATACAACAGACATATACCCACACCCCACACTTAGACGGGACACACTGTCCTCAGTGGAAATAAATAAGGAAAACCTGATTAGTCGGACTCCTCTTCTATGTCTGGGGTCATACCCCCTGCGTCGGAATCATCATCATAGTCGTCGTCATCAGAGTTGTCCTCCACGTCTGAGTCTGGCAGTCGGTGATCATCGTCAGTCAGCACGTCATCGTCGAGAGGTTCCTCAAAATGTACCCCCACTCTACACATAGCCCGCGCATTCTCATTAAGCGGGTAATCATAGTCCAACTGCTGAAGCTCTGCATCAGTCGGAACATGACCCTCATTTATCAGTGTAAATCTAGTCATGCCATACAGATGGCGGAAAAAGTTTTCATCTCGAGCATGCCTCTCTGCAGTGGTGAGGTTGATGCCTTGACCAGTTTCTGGCTCTTTAACCTTCGTGAGATCAACCATCTTCGGGTTGTGTGGTAGCTTATGATCCGCGGGTTCCTCTTCAATTTGTTCTTTCTTTAAGATCGCAGTCAACAAGTTGTTGAAATTGAAATGGGACCTTTTGTGCAGCCTAGCCTTGCGCATTGACGATCGTATAACAACACCAATGTTGGTGGGAATATTCATCATCAAAGCGTACACCAAGCAGACTCGATCACGTGTGATATTAGTATATTGTGTCCCAGGAATCAAGCAAGAGTTGACTATCCTTAACTATATGCGAGCTTCCCTGTTCAAAGAGAAATACGGGTAGGTGTTGTGGCGACCATTATCCTTGTGCCGAATCCACCGTGCCATTGACCTTGATCCGCACAGTGTATATCTGATGGCCCTGTAGGGAGGTCTGTGATAAAGCTCCTTAAGCGGTGATGGATCCACAGATGGAAGGCCCAGAAAAGAGTTGAAGAATTCCGCATTCAGTTGCAAGACTTGGCCCCGAATCTTTACTTCACTTCCAGTAGTCTTTGGGGACCAATTGGCATAAAACTCTCGCGTTAGATCAAGATTGCATTCCCCCATATCTCGGAAAATGAAATCAAGATTTAGTGCCATGATTTTAGCCAAAATGTGGGGCTCTCTCTCTGCTAGACTCTCCTTCAGCATCAAATCCACGTGAACATATTTTTTTACTTTGTTGTTCTTGTACCACTCCTTTCTTTCCTCCTCTAGGACCCACTTTATCCCGAAAGTTCATCGAGGAACTTGCAAAGAGGAGGACTCAACCTGATCTTTTCTTGCCCTTTTCTGACCTTTTTCGGAGGTGGACACTTTTTCTTTTCCTTGTCATCCTTTTAGGGCCATTCTACCTGAGATCACAATAAAGTTACGTTAGTTTCATCATGGAAGATTTTACTATAGTCGGAAAAGAAAATCGTGATAATACCACCCCACACTTAATCCGTTAGCTTAATGTTAATAATCATGTAATCTTGACTATCCTTTCCGACTTTATTTAATTGGATTAAGGCAATGTTTGAACAAGACTACCACATAGCAACCTTATCAGTTTTTTCAATCGAAATAACCAAACCATGTTATACTTGTGGTCAATCATGATCAATACCTTCGATGAACGAGTCATTCAAACATTCAAGCTTACAACTTTCAAGATTATGCATTAACTTCACAATTTCGACTTCATAAAAATACGACAGTGAATACCAATCAAATACAAGTCGGAGTAAAGTCAAGAATACCCACAAGAATCCTTTCACTCAATGAGATGCATCATAACAAACCAACCATATTCTCATCACCAAGAACTACTTCAAAATCTAATTCACCATTATAAGCGTAGCATTGCAACAACTACGGAATATAAAAGAGCAACTTACTTGTTGATGGATCGGGAAGGTGAGTTCGCAAGATTAGATGAGAAAAGAGGAAAACTTGGAGAGTATAAGGGAGCTTGGGCGGCGCCTAGGTTCAACAAAAAATTGAGTGGTGTTCAAAGGTAGAGGGTCTATTTAAAGAATGAGCCATGGGTCAGTTTTGATCCATGTACAATCGGGTTAGGAGGCCAAAAAGGATAAGTAGGCGGCGCCTAATGCTTTGCCTATGCTTAGCATAGGCAGCGCCTTTAGCAATGCCTAGATAGGCATAGGCGGCACCTTCCCTATCGCCTAGATTGGCATAGGTGGCGCCTTGCCTATCGCCTAGATTGGCATAGGCGGCGCCTATGGCATTGCCTATGTAAGGCAGTGAGCATAGGCAATGGCATAGGCGAAGCCTATAGCATTGCCTACATTGGTATAGGCCTTGTCTTGTCCATTGCCTATATTGGTGTAGGCCTTTCCTTGTCCATTGCCTATGTGAGGCAGTGAGCATAGGCAATGGCATAGGCATTGCCTTGTCCGTTGCCTATATTTGCATAGGCATTGCCTTGTTCGTTGCCTAGATTGGCATAGGCATTGCCTTGTTCGTTGCCTAGATTGGCAAAGGCAATGCCTAACCTATAGCCTTTGCTCCATCATTCCTCACTTACCACCTTTAGCATGGATCACTTTCAAATCAAAATTTGGGACTAATCTCCTCCTTTGTATATCTTGCACCAATACTTAATCAAAAACAACAAAAATGATTAGAAGGATGGGTTGCCTCCCACCAAGCACCTTAGTTTTGGTCGTGGCTCGACTCTTCTTTTTGCATTTTTATTTATCAAAAAACAAACTCCTAGTGAAACAAAAATGATTAGAATGATGGGTTGCCTCCCATGTAGCGCTTGATTTATTGTCATGGCACGACATAGTTATCTTGAGTACTTAGACTTTCTTGAGATATATGGTGGATATACATTTTATCGAATCGGTTAGACCGATATATAGATTAAATCTTTGGCCATTCACCTTAAAGACACCACCATCATTGTTTTCTAACTCCACTACTCCAGATGAGTAAACTTGGCTGATTCTGAGTGGACCAGACCATTTAGATTTCAACTTACCTGGAAACAGCTTCAGTCTGGAGTTTAAAAGAAGTACCAAATCACCCTTCTAAAAATTTCGTTGGACAATCCTCCGATCATGGTACTTTTTCATCCTTTCCTTGTAGAGATCTGCTCTTTCATACGCATGTAGATGGAATTCATCCATCTCATTCAGCTATTCCAACCTCAGATTAATAGAATCATCCCAATTCAAGTTAAGCCGCTTCAGCGCCCACAGTGCTTTTATGTTCTAGCTCAATTGGCAAGTGACAAGCCTTCCCATAAACTAGTTGATATGGTGACATGACAATTGGTGTCTTAAACGCAGTCCTATATGCCCATAAGGCATCATCCAACTTTTTGGACCAATCTTTCCTACTGGCATTCACAGTCTTCGCAAGGATTAGCTTGATCTCCCGATTAGAAACCTCTACCTGCCCACTAGTTTGTGGGTGATATGGTGTAGCTACCTTGTGTTTCTTAACCCCATATTTCACCAATACGGCTCTGAACAGCTTGTTGCAAAAATATGAACCTCCATCGCTTATGATGGTACGAGGTACCCCAAAACGAGAGAAGATATTTCTCTTTAAGAATGCTACAACACGCTTACCTTCATTATCAGCTAGCGCTACTGCTTCGACCCATTTGGATACATAATCTACAACAACTAGGATATATTTCATCCCAAACGAACTCACAAATGGTCCCATGAAATCAATACCCCATACATCAAATAGTTCTACTTCAAGAATTTTAGACATGGGCATCTCATGGTGCTTCGAGATAGAGCCTTGCCGCTGACACTGATCATATCTTCTCACAAAATCGTAAGCATTCTTGAATAATGAAGGCCAGTAATAGCCACTTTGGAGTACCTTCCTTGTCGTTCGATCACCTGCATGGTGACCCTCAACTTGGGAAGCATGACTTGCTTCTAGTATGCTAGGCACCTCCACATCTGAGATGCATTGCCTAATAATACCATTAGCACATCGTCGAAAGAGATACGGTTCATCCCAGAAGTAGTGTTTCACATCATGCATGAACTTTCTCTTTTGATGAAAGGAGAGATGCTCAGGAATCACTTTACTTACCACGTAGTTCGCAAAGTCTACATACCACGGTAAGTCTTCCACCATAGTGTCTAGGATTTCTTTGTTTGGAAATGCATCATCAATATCAAGGTCGGGTTGCACTATGTTCTCACTCTCAAGTCTAGATAGATGATCAGCTACTTGGTTTTCGCAACCTTTTCTATCCTTTACCTCGAAATCAAATTCTTGAAGCAGTAACACCCACCTAATTAGCCTTGGCTTAGCATCCTTCTTTGCCATTAGATATCGTAGAGCCGCATGATCTGTATGAACCACTACTTTGGTTCCTAACAAGTAAGCACGGAACTTTTCAAAAGCATAAACAACTGCTATAAGCTCTTGTTCAGTGACGGTATAGTTCTTCTGTGCTCCATTCAAGGCCTTGCTCGCATAGTAGATTGGATGAAATAGCCTTTCTCTTTTCTGACCAAGTACAGCACCCAAGGCTACCCCGCTTGCATCACACATAACTTTAAAATGTAGAGACCAATCGGGTGCTACAATAATAGGAGCTTCAATTAGCTTTCCTTTGAGGCATTCAAATGCCTTCAAGCAATCTTCACCAAAGTCAAATTTTGCCTCCTTCTCCAAAAGTTTGCATAATGGGCTAGCAATCTTGGAGAAGTCTTTAATAAACCTCCGATAAAAACCTGTATGACCGAGAAAACTACACACCCCTTTTACAGAAATTGGAGGTGGTAATCTCTCGATAACTTCAATCTTGGCTCGATCAACCTCAATTCCCCTTTCAGAGACTTTATGCCCAAGAACAATGCCTTCCTTAACCATAAAGTGACACTTCTCCCAATTTAACACCAGGTTGAATTCAACACATCTCTGCAAATCCATGCTCAGATTTGCCAAGCATGATTCAAATGACTCACCTACAACAGAAAAGTCGTCCATAAATACCTCCAAGGTGTCTTCGACCATATCAGAAAAAATGGACATCATACATCGCTTGAAAGTAGCAGGTGCGTTACATAGCCCAAATGGCATTCGTTTGAAGGCAAACGTACCATACGGGCATGTAAAAGTGGTGTTCTCCTGATCTTCAGGAGCAATGTAAATCTGATTGTATCCGGAATAACCATCTAAGAAACAGAACCATCCCTTCCCTGCCAATCGATCAAGCATTTGATCCATGAATGGCATTGGAAAGTGATCCTTTAACGTCCACGAATTCAGCTTCCGGTAGTCTATGCACACTCTCCACCTTGTGATAGGTCTGAGTGGAATTAGCTCATTCTTTTCATTTGCGACTACTGTCATGCCCCCTTTCTTGGGCCACATTGCACTGGACTCACCCATTTACTGTCTGAAATTGGGTACACCACCCCTGCATCTAACCACTTAATAATTTCTTTCTTCACCACCTCTTACATAAGTGGATTCAAACGACGTTGGTGCCTAATGGTGGGTACACAATCTTCCTCGAGCTGAATCTTGTGCATACATATCCCAGGAGGGATACTAATTATATCAGCAATAGTCCAACCAATGGCTCTCTTGTACCTCTTCAGAACAGAGATGAGAGTCGTTACTTGCTGTTCACCTAAATCAGCCGCAACAATAACCGGAAGTGTATTCACACTTCCCAAGAATGCATACTTTAGATGACTGGGGAGCTCTTTCAATTCTAGCACTGGTGGCTCTTCAATGGATGGTTTCGCTGGTGGTGACGGTCGATTCTTAAGGTCAAGGTCCAGCTTCTTAGGGGAATGAGAATAGGACCCCATTCCTGTTAGAGCACGAATAGTTTCTTCATACTCTTCAACATCCTCATGCTCAAAGTTCAAAAGTACAACAGACAATGGCTCAACAGTAAGATGCTTCTCTACAGATAATTCTTTCTCATCCTCATAATAAACATCAGCTATAGAGAACACATTCATATCTTTAGGCTGCTTCATTGATTTGCATACATCAAAATGGACCACTTCGTCATTCATCCGAAATAAAAACTCATTTGCTCGTAAATCAATAAGCACACTTCCTGTTGCGAGGAAAGGGCGTCCCAAGATTATGGGAACTTCAAAATCTACCTCGCAATCCAAAATAACAAATTCTGCAGTAAAAATGAAGGAAGAAACCTTCACCAGTACATCATATAAGATACCAACAGGTCGTTTTACCGACCTATCTGCCATCACGAGTCGCATATTGGTTGGTGTAGGATCGCCCAACCCCAACTGTTTATAAATAGATAGAGACATCAAATTGATGTTAGCCCCCAAATCGCACAATTCCTTAGCAAAATCCAAGTATCCAACCGTGCAAGGAATAGTGAAAGCACCAGGATCCGCCTTTTTCTGTACTAAAGATCTCATGGCAATTGCACTGCAATGATGAACATTATCTTCTAGTTCATAACTTGCTGCCCTTTTCTTTGTCAAAAGGTCCTTCATGGATTTGGCGTATCCTGGCATCTGCTCCAGTGCCTCCACCAAAGGCACATTAATAGTTAACTTCTTCAACATAGTCATGAATTTACTGAACCTGGTGTCATCATCTTTCTTCTTCAGTCTCTGAGGAAAAGGTGGTGGTGGAGTTGGAAGAGTTTTCTCCACCACTTCCTTTTTATCTTGCTTCCGATTATCAATCTTTTCAGGCTGGTGACATCTAGGTTTAGTGTCATGAACGTTCTCATTCTGATTTTCAGCTTTTACAGAATCATCACAATCTGCTTCAATAACATTCTCTTCTGTAATATCAACCACCTACTTGCCATTGGATGGATTTTCCAACACCTTACCACTCCTGGTAGTAATAGCCATACATGATCCATCATTCCTTGGGTTCTGCACAGTGTCGCTAGGTAAGGTACCAATTTTTCTTTGATTGAGTGCCGCTGATAGTTGACTCAATTGTTGTTCCAGCTTTTTTATTGAAGTGAAATGCGAATCAACCAAATGATTTATTGAGGACAAATCATTTTTTACCTCAGTTACTCTCGTGTTGGTTTCCTCCACTCCTTTCAACAACTTAGCCATCATATCTTCCACGGACATCTTTCCAGAGCCAGATGCCGCAGCCTCACGATTTCCAGGAGGAACATACAAACCACTCCTGTCAGTATTATTCTTGAATCCGGATTTTTCATAATAGTTCCGACCTTGGTTTCCTTGGGCATTGCCTCGGAAACCCCCTGATTATTCAAATAATTCGCTTCCTCCTCAGAATCGGATTCATCTCTACTCTGTGATACAACAGCCTTGACCTTTTCTGTCTTCCCTGATAATAAATGCTTGGTAAGAAAGTCCATCTGCGTTTTCATGTGAGCCATCTCTTGGTCACGTTCCTCTTCTCTTCGCCTCTGTTCTGCTGTCATGCTAGTAGATACAGTAGAGTTTGCTACCTCAGAATCCCTGGTATGCCAAGCTCTACTCTACTTTGTCATACGATCCATCATATCACCCGCCTCAATAAAAGTAAGGTCCATAAATGACCCACCTGCAGCATTATCAACCACTGGCTTAGTCACCGAGTTCAACGCCCTGTATAATATTTCCATCAAGTTGATGTTGGTCATCTGATGATTTGGGCACCGCATAAGCTTCTTCTTGAACCTCTCCCATGTTTCTTGGAGAGATTCAGTTGGAAGCTGTCGAAAATTGCTGATCTCATCTCGTAACTGTGCTCTCTTGGATGGCGGAAAGAATCTTTCTAGGAAAGCATCTTTCAGTTGCCTCCAATTAGTAATAGAGTCAGGAGTCAGCCCGTTCAACCATAGAGTTGCCTCTCCAGATAGATACAATATAAATAAGCGCAGTCGAATTGCATTCTGTCCAACTCCTGGATTGTCAAACGACTTGCATGTTGAGATAAAGTTGATCAGATGCATATTCAGATCATCGCCTGCAAGTCCACCAAATAACCCTTTGAGTTATAATAGCTGGATCATGGTGTTGGTGATATTGAACTTGGCTCCAGGTGCCAAGGGTGGAGGAATAATAGACCCTGTGGCACCAGCCGCATCCAAATCGTCATCATCATCATTGAAAGGGGCCTGCACAGCTCGGTGTTCAGGTCTCATTCTAGCTTGATGATCTCTCCTATTCACAGGTGCTTCCACCTCACCAGCACGCCTTGGATTTAATAACTCATCATCACCCAGGTCCTCTTCATCAAGATTTGTTGCCCGACCTGGGTTATCAATATTCTGTTGATGCACTTGAGCAGCTGCCAATGCAGCTAATCTTTCCTGCTCCTGTTGAGCAGCCATCCATTCAAGGTTTTGTTGCGCATCCATTCTGCCAATAAGATGTGGTTCAGGATTTATAGGTAATAACGGTTGACCAGAACTTCGTGTATTTGGCATGCACTCCAATAAACCTGAACAAAACAAAAACAACAAACAAAATGTAAAATTCGAGAATCTTTGACCAAAGGGTCCATTAACTATCACAAACTTAGTTGACAACTGTATTCCCCGGCAGCGGCGCCAAAATTTGATACGCCCAAATTACAACTCTCGTTAGAAAGTGTAAGTGGTCGCTGTCAAATATAGAACCCAACTGGGTTGGGTGTCGAATCCCACAGGGAATACTCTGGTCACTAAGTGTTGCAATTATTAGTAGACTGTTGGTCGAAAATTCCAAGGAAACAGGGGGGTTTGGTTTAGGCGTGAACTAATATTATCAAAGTAACAATGGAACGATTTTTGTAGTAAGATTTAATCACAGAGATTGATAAGTTAGGGTTATGTCCACCTTATAAGTTCTACTTCTCTATTAACTATGAGTAACGTGGAATTTAGACATGCATGCACTTATAGAGAATCGTATTCTAATTCTAAATCCAAGTGTTTCTCAACCATCAAGGATTTATTTCGCTTTAGATCTCTCGAGCCTAAAGTGTATAACAAATGGTACAAATTCTCCAAGAAGTTAATCCGGTTAAGGCATTAACGTGTAAATAGGGGTTGGAAACCCTATTTCCTTGTCACACTCTCTTTTCCAAACATGTAACTTTTCTCTCGAACAAGTTAATGCTATAATGGTGTATTCTCTATGTTTGCAACCATAAGAATTTAATCAAAACGAAGAGAGTAATGATATAAGTAGCATAACACATCAAGAATTCACAAACTCATAGCAATAGATAGTATCTTACAAGGTTTCCATAACCCTAACAGATAAGTTTAGCTACTCATGAATACAACAGAAATCAAAGTAGACATCATCATTATACCAAAACTTAGAGAAATCTCGGCTATGGAGATGAAACGTGTTTTCTTTATTCGTTGCTCAAGTGAGCCATTTTTTGTTCTCAAAAACTCGTATAAAATTTCCAACGTCAATTGTCAATAATGTCGAATGATAATAATAATGATGCTGAAAAATTCAGCAATAAGGTTTTTAATAGCATCCTTGTCTAATAAGTTGCTACTGCATCCTTAAGTATTTAAAAATACAGGGTTTGCCCGGGAAAAAGTTCCCATGCATCACATTCAGTCCAAAAGCTTCCTTCCCTCTTATGTGAAGTTTTCCTTTGTTGCCCACAGGTCCACAAAGTGCTGAAATCTTCATCATTAGTACCTAAAAACATGCTAATCGCATAGGTCAGCTCACTTAAAGGAAAATGGACTAAAAGTGCAAGAATTATATATTTTATCCTCAAAACTTAGCTGAAACATGGGTAAATTATGGTGCTTAGGCGTGTAAATACGCCCAACATCAACAGTCGACTCAGAACAGTATGGAACTCAGCTAGATCCATCAGAAACTTGATTATCAGATATAGTCACTCAGTATGAGTTATTTTAGTTATACAGTTATCAATATCTCATGTTATCAGTACTCGGATTCAGTAATCATGTTATCACAAACTCAGTTATAGTTATTATGTATTCATTCATGTATTCTCACATTCATGTTGACTAGTTAGTTAGTATAGTTCATGCATGTGAACCCTTTGCATTCAACCTACCTTCCATGTATACCAGTACATTAAAAGTACTGATGCATTTGCGCTATGGTATTTTATACCATAGGTTCAGAAGCACGAGCTCCAGAGGATCAGTAGCATTCTAGTCTTAGCAGCCAGAAATAGTAGTAAGTCCTCATCTTTCGAGGACATGACCATTCTTTATTATCTCATTTTTTAATTTATAAGTTAGAGTTAGTTGGGGACATGTCCCATCAACTCCTTATTCAGATAGTTCAGTCAGTTAGAGGCTTTCCAGACTCTCATGTTCAGACAATTATTTTAGTGTTTGGATATTTCATACCCCATCCATATGTTATGATTTATCAATTATGTTTTAGTTTTGAACCTTAAGGCCTTTCAGTTCATGTTTCCTCATTTATACAGTATATTATGCAGTGTTCAGGTACTGATATCAGTCATGGGTTAGCTTGTGGTCCTTTGGGGTCATGAGCACTGTGTAGCATTACGGGTACCATATGGAGGCATTATCTATATGGAGTTCATGTGGATGTGTTCACAGATTATAAGATCCTTCAGTATGTTTTTTCTCAGAAAGATCTCAATCTTTATCAGGGAAGGAGGTTAGAGGTATTGAAAGATTACGACATGAGTGTCCTTTATAATCTAGGAAAGACCAATATAGGGGCTGATGCTCTCAGTAGTCTGTCTATGGGTAGTGTTACTCATGCTGAGGACAGTAAGAAGAAGCTAGCTCAGGAAGTCCATCAGCTTGCCAGACTAGGTGTTCGCTTAGTCGATACAGAGGAGGGTGACATATGGGTTCAGAGTAGTTTAGAATTATCTCTAGTTTCTAAGGTGAATGAAAAGCAAGATAAAGACCCCAGCCTTTTCAAATTGAAAGAGTCAGTAAAAGATCAGAAAGTAGAAGTTTTCTCCAAATGGGGAGATAGTTTTTTGCATTGTCAGGGTCGTCTGTGTGTTCTAGGTGTAGATGACTTAAGGCAGTGAATTCTTGTAGAAGCGCATGGTGCACGCTACTTTATTCATCCAGTGGCCACAAAGATGTACTGCTACTTATGGGAAATCTATTGGTGGAGAGGGATGAAGAGAGATATTACAGAGTTTGTGGCTAAGAGCTCTATATGTCAGCAAATTAAAATAGAGCATCAGAAGCCTTATGGGTGCGTACAGGAGTTCAATATTCCTACATGGAAGTGGGAAGAAGTGAACATAGACTTCGTGATGGGTTTTCCTCATACTCGTTGCCAACATGATTCAGTATGGGTTATTGTAGGTAGAATAACCAAGTCAGCTCATTTCCTTCCAGTCACAGATTATCCTTACCAGTGGCGCGGTATTGATACTCTTCCAATTGGGGTTACATATTGGACCCCAACTCAGCTATAATGGCGTATTAGGGGTATGTTAGTTAGATAACTACTTCCCACAGTTTCAGTTACAAAATTAGGGATGTCAGATATAGTCATTCAGTCTCAGTAATAGAACTGAGATAGTTCTACAAAATTCAGGACTGTCAGATACAGTCGACAAAGACTAGTACGGAACTCAGCTAATTCTATAAGAAACTATAGTGTCAGATACAGTCACTCAGTATCAGTTATTTCAGTTATACAGTTATTAGTATCTCATGTTATCAGTACTCAGATTCAGTAATCATGTTATCATGAACTATGTTACAGTTATTATGTATTCATTCGTGTATTCTCACGTTCATGTTGTCTAGACAGTTAGTATAGTTTATGCATGTGAACCCTTTGCATTCAGCCTACCTTCCATGCATACTAGTACATTTAAAGTACTGACATATTAGCTCTATGGTGTTTTATACCATAGGTTCAGAAGCACGAGCTCCAGAGCATCAGTAGCATTCCAGTCTCAGCAGCCAGAGATAGTAGTGAGTACTCATCCTTCGAGGACACAACCATTTTTTATTATCTCGTTAATTAATTTATTACTTGGAGTTAGTTGGGGACATGTCCCATCAGCTCCTTATTCAGACAGTTCAGTCATTTAGAGGCTTTTTAGACTATCATATTTAGACAACTATTTCAGTGTTTGGGTATTTCATACCCTATCCATATGTTATGATTTATCAGTTATGTTTCATTTTTTAACCTTAAAGTCTTTCAGTTCATATTTCCGCATTTATACAGTATATTATATAGTGTTCAGGTACAGATATTAGTCATGGGTTAGCATGTGGTCCTTCGGGGTCCTGAGCATCGTGTAGCATTCTAGGTACCAGATTCGGGATGTTACAAACTTAGTATTAGATCCTAAGGTTCAATAGAATCCTAGGAAGTCTGAAAGCTACATCTAGTAGATTCTTGTACATGGGTGTGTGGAGAGACAAATTGAATTATCTTTCCAACGATACCAATTTCGTCCAAATCTGATATCAGAGAAAAAAGTAATGGACGTTTTACTCAGAGCTGTCAGAATTACCCAGGTACGACGGCCAAGTTGACGGACCGTCAATCTAATGACGGGCCGTTTCCTAGATCCCATTCAATTATTTTAATGATGTTTTTAAAAGGGTATTTGGGTCTTTTTCTACCCAATTTAATCCCTAATTACACCCAACCATAGCTTATAAGTTCATTATTCTTTATCAACATCAAATTAGGGTTTCTCTCAAAGATCTATCCTCAAATGTTTGATGAAATATCTTATTCAATTAATTATGGATTGTTGATGTTAGTCATGTATTCAACAAAGTCATGCTTTTTCAGTTTCTTTCCATGGAGTCCTGGGGGTACTTGTACCCAAAAAATATAGTTGTGTTCCTAGAGTCGGTATCATGTTTTCACGATATCCTCAATCAAGCCATGATCCATAGAACTTAGTCAGTCATGTGACTCAGGAAATCTTAGTAATACAGTAATCTCAGTACTATTCCATTAGTCAACGGAACTCAGTAAATTCGGTTAAATTAGTTTAGTAATCCTTGCTCAGTGTCTATTCAGATAGGAGTAGGAAGTAGCACCGACTGAACCCAAGGATGGGAACTCACCTGCTATATGAGGGTGTGATTCTTAGAAGCAATCCTTACATTCCAAAACTACATAGCCAGTGTAGGTTGAGACATCATAGACTGCTATATAATGGTAGATGAGGTGGCTTAACCTATTATGTGAGGTTTTCCACTATTCTCACTAGAGTTACCTGTTATATGAGGGTTACTTACAAATTATCCTTACCAGTGGTGCGGTATTGACACCCTTCCAATTGGGGTAACAAATTGGACCCCAACTCAGCCATAATGGCGTATTAGGGGCATGTCGGTTAGATAACTACTTCCCATAGTTTCAGTTATAGAATCAAGACGTCATATACAGTCATTTAGTCTCAGTAATAAAACTCAGATAGTTCTACAGAATTCAGGACTGTCAGATACAGTGGACTCAGAATAGTACAGAACTCAACTAGTTCCATAAAAAACTAGGCTATTAGATAGAGTCGCTCAATATCATTTATTTTAGTTATACAGTTATCAGTATCTCATGTTATTAGTACTTAGATTCAGTAATCATGTTATCACAAACTCAGTTATAGTTATTATGTATTCATGAATGTATTCTCACGTTCATGTTGTCCAGTCAGTTAGTATAGTTCAATCATGTGAACCCTTTGCATCCAGCCTATCTTTCATGAATACCAGTACATTCAAAGTACTTATGTATTTGTGCTATGGTGTTTTATACCATAGGTTTAGAAGCACGAGCTCCAGAGCATCAGTAGCATTACAATCTCAGTAGTCAAAAATAGTAGTGAGTCCTAATCCTTTGAGGACATGACCATTCTTTATTATCTCATTAATTTATTTATTTGTTGGAGTTAGTTGGGGACATGTCCCATCAACTCCTTATTCAGACAGTTTAGTCAGTTAGAGGCTTTTCAAACTATCATGTTCAGATAGTTATTTCAGTGTTTGGGTATTTCATACCCCATCCATATGTTATGATTTATCAATTATGTTTCAGTTTTGAACTTTAAGGCCTTTTAGTTCATGTTTCCTCATTAATACAATTTATTATGCAGTGTTCAGGTATAGATATCATTCATGGGTTAGCTTGTGGTCCTTCGGGGTCATGAACACCGTGTAGCATTTTGGGTACCAGATTCGGGGCATTAGATTTATGTTTTTCTTTTAATGATTTATTGTATTTTCTCCATGTCTGTGGATTTAAATTTCTCAGTCTAGGATTATTATTATTAACAACATAATTGTTTAGAAAACTTTTGTTTTGTTTTATCTTAATATCATCATAGTTATTCTTATATTCTTCTGCTTAGTGTTTTAATATATTAGTACAATTACATAAATCTATATTCTTATTGTGAACTCAGAAGAATAATCTATCTGATGGAATAAAGAATGAAGAATGTACGGAGTAAGATCTCTTCTTTAGTAAAATAAGAAATTGATTTGCGGATAGAATATGAATATACCTAGATCACTTTATTTTGTTATAAAATAGAAAAATATGTAAATGAATTTGAATTAGGTTGTCACATCCTCGCTCAATGATGTAGTTGTGAGGTTAATCAGAATAGACGATTAGAGGTTTAATAGATTTATTTTGTTATAAAATAGAAAAATATGTAAATGAATTTGAATTAGGTTGTCACATCCTCGCTCAATGATGTAGTTGTGAGGTTAATCAGAATAGTCGATTAGAGGTTTAATAGATCATGGTCATATAAATTAGGTTATCGTATTCCCTCTCTATGATGTAGTTGTGAGGTCAATGGGAATAGAAGATTAGAGGTTTGAATGATCATGATCATATAATCAGCTCTGTAAATCAACAACTAGATAATCAAATAAGTTATGAAATTGGTACTTGAGATGATTGTTAGCGAATCCATAATCCTAGATTGATTCATTCATTTATTGCATAAAATATAATCTTCATCTTGGTCAAATTTTTATTAGTTATTTTCAATATTATTATTATTTTTAGATTAATTAACTTAAACATATCCTGGAATCTGCCGCTTGAATAAATAAAAAGTTTTAAATTATTATGTTAAATATCTAAACGATATGTCTCTGTGAGTATGATATCTGAACTATCAATCCTATATTACTTGTACCTCTGCGTACACTTGTTTTTACGTTTGGATGCAATGAGTTTTTAACACTGGTGTCGGTGACATATAAATTAATTATTTATCTAGGATAGATTTTTATTTTTATTTATTTAATTTTTTTTGTATATATTTTATTTATTATTTTTTTGTCTAAATAACTTTTTCTTATAGAATTTTACTACTCTTCTTGAGATGACATTTATAAAAATTATAAAATGATAGTTATTCATCTTTTACTGATCCTTGTCTTAGTTGTTTAACATTGTTCAAATCTTTTAATATTACGTAATAGGTTGGGTGGCTCTTCTAAATCCTATGATTGAGACCTTTGTAAATGGTGTAGTGGTCAATGGAAAGATTATTCCAAGTGTTACACCCCTCTCCTGAGCCTGATTGTGATGATTTTAATAATACTTGTGCATTTTATAGTATGTATCCTTGTAGGAAATTATTATTGTAATATGAGGTTTACCTTAAGAAAATTGTAAATGAAATGACGCACTTCAGGAAAGAAAGAGTTGAACTTATACAAGAGGTTGACAAGTTAGTCTTGGATATTCATAATTTAAAAGCTTAATTAAGTACAAAAGTTGATGTGTCTAACACACAACAAATTAGTGATGAGTTATGTGAGGATGAAAAGATACTTGACCACATTTTTATTGATGTTATTAGTAGGAAAGAGTACATCTACGGATGTAAATGGTAATATAATTTATGAGTTAGGATGTATTGGAACTCATTTCTTTTATTTCTCCACATTTTCTTAGATAACGAGATATTAATCAAGCCATCTGAGCCTATGACAGAGTTTAAGGGGGAGGAACAATCTGTCTTTATTCTTGAATTTGTTTTACCAAACTCAGAGAATTACATTCCTCAATTAAGTGATAAGATGTGCAAAATGAGACATTTATTATTTGTTCCCTTTATATTTATAACACTTCCCTTTGAGCAGTGTAGAACAATTGTTGCAAAGTTTGGTGTACAATTCATATCCTTAAATTTAAAGAAAAAGTGGTCTAGTTTATTGCATCGTGTCGTGATGTTAAATTAGGTGCTTGTTGGGAGTCAATCCAATTAGTAGTGTAACTTTTTTTTTTAATTTTAATTTTTTATAGTGTCACAATTTATGGTTGTTTCTACATTTGTAGATTTAGGAAATGTCTGAGTACCCAAGTTTGAAGTTGAGGAGTATGTTAGAGCTAAAGTGTGGGGTGCATGGGACCCTTGATGAAAATTGAGAAAATATGTTTCTAGCTAGTTCCTAGAGGGCCTCAAGGAGTATCTTTAACCTTTATTATATTTTGTTATTACTTTGGGGATAAAGCATGATTTCAAGTATGGGGGGATGCCTTCAAATATTTATTTAGGGTGAGGTTTATTATAGGAAGTGTTTAATTTTTAGTTTCTTCCCTAAAATATAATAAAAATGAAAAAGTTTAAAAACACAAAAGGATTTTTATTTTATTCTTTAGATTAGATTATTTTATTTTTTTATCTTTTTAGACTTTATTAGATCATACATCGTCTACCCTTTGATTTTTTATTTTAGATCCTTATGAGAGGAGGGTCCCTTTGAACAAGGTATCTTTAATTTTAAATAGTAGGAGTAAATTTTATATTTTATTTTTTTCGAATGGAAAAAAGACCGCATTTTTTACTTGTCTGATACTAGAAAATTAGGACTGAGTTTGGGTAGTACTTTACTGTAAGTGCTTTAGTGTAAATAAAATAGCAAGACTTTTGACACATATGCTCATTGTTGTGACTGTATATAGATTTTCTTAATTTTATAGTTTGTTATAACCTTATCTATCTTAGAAGTAGAATTGATTCATCTTGATTGAGACTTTCTTCATGTGTTGTGAGGATTTCTTGCATATTTCATGTTTTGCATGTTAGTCTAAAACCTGCCCAACAAGTTATTGAAGCGAAATAGAGGTCTTTCTTGTTTAGGAGATCATATAGGTTTTCTTTGACCTTTCTTGTTGAATTTTACTCTGTTTAGATATTATACCATTAGTTAGCCCTTTTGAGCTGGTAGTTTTTTGTTTGGTAGCCATATTTTTACTTGAATCCTTTTTTTAAAATCCTAGTTTTTGCACCATAATTTCATGAGCATTGTAGCATAGACTTGTTACAATTGTTAAATTTAAATAGAAAGAATGATTAAGTTTTAATGGTTACTAATGATAGACACAAAGTGATGAAAACTCTTTAAAAGAATGTGACATGAAAAAAAGAAGAAGAGTAAAATTGTTTGAGAAAAAAAAAAGAAACATTCTTTATGAGATGAGATTACTAGTGAAAAAATTATTGAAGAGGGGGCAAAAAGTAAAGATGAGAAAATAATGGGTAATATGAAAGTGCAAAGTGTTTAGGGATGTATAAGTCACTATTATAGAGTTTTTCTACCAGTCCCCTAACCAACATCACAACCCGTTAAAAGTCCAATTTTATTTTATTTAAGCATGTTTAATTAGTGGAGATGTACATAATGGGAAGGCCTATGGTTCTTTATGCATATGTATGAATTCTTTCATGATTGCGAGAGTTGTGCTTTGATGCAAAGTCCTTAAGCTATGTTTGATCTTTTGAATTGAGCATGTGGACTAGTTCTTATTCTGAGGGCACTTATTTCATGATAGACTGTGATGTTATTAGCTTTCTCTCATAAGAGTACGTGAACGAACTTAAATTTAATGAGTTAGAGTCCATGTTTGAGGTTAGGAGGTTAGGGATTTGTTGTTTGTTTTTAGTTCTTGCATAATGATCGGGATGTGTACTTGATTATGTGAATTTCCATATGGCCTAATTACTTGTATCAACCAAAGTGGTGGGTTTATTAATATGATTTATTAAGATGAACTTTAATGCTTGCTCGGGGATGAGCAGGAGTCTAAGTGTGGGGTAGTCATATGAGGCTAAAATATATATTTTTAGTCATTATTTTTCTTACATTTAGTATTTTTAATTATCCTTTTGGAGCATTGATTTTATGAATTGCTCCTAATATTGTATTTTGATGTGTAGGATTAAAATAGTGCAAAGATTATGTGATTTGGAGCCAAAATAAATTAAAAATTGAAGATTATAGAATGAAATTATGCACTTAACCAAATAAATTTAATATAATATTTAAAAGTGACTCTTTGAATTGCACTTTGAAACTAGGCGAATTATAGTGGTTGTCCACCTTTTTGCGTGACACGGAGCTTTTGCACCGCGTTATCACCGTGGCATGGAGGAGTTGTTTCAAAATTAATATTTCCTATTCTATTTTTAACTCAATTATTTTATTTGGTTTTTTTTTTCCTACACCTTTTATATTTCATAAAATCAGTTTATACATAGCTTTTGACCTTAAAAGAGTTAGGAGCCTCCGTGGAGGTTGGAGAATTTTTGTTTCATCTTTACTTCTACATTATTATGTATTTTTGTGTTTTTCTTTGGATGATTTGTTACAATTTCTCCATGTCTTTGTGGATTTAAACTTCTCATTCTGGGATTATGATAGTTAACGACATGATTGATTAGTTGACGTTTGATTTGATATATTTAATTATCATTATAGTTGTTCTTATATTCTTATGCTTACTATTTTAATGCTTGGCTACCATTAAAATATTTTTTTTTTCTTATTGTAAACTCTGAAGAAGAATCAATGAGATGGAACGAAGAATATAGCGAGTAAGATCTCTTCTTTAGTAAAATAAGAAATTAATTTGTGACTAAGATAGGAATATAACTAGATTACCGTACTTGGTTATACAATGGAAAGATACATAAATGCATTTGGATTGGGCTATCACATCCTCGCATAATGTTGTTGTTGTAAGGTCAACCAAAAAAGACTTTTAGAGACACGAAAGACCATGATCTTATAATTAACCCCATAAACCAATAAATAGAAATGAAACAAGTTGATAAAATTGATGTTTGACAAGATTGTTTGCGAATCTATAATCCTAGATCTATTCATTCATTGATGCATAAAATCTACTTTACATC
Organism: Capsicum pubescens; assembly: GCA_030864215.1. Classification (NCBI taxonomy): domain Eukaryota; kingdom Viridiplantae; phylum Streptophyta; class Magnoliopsida; order Solanales; family Solanaceae; genus Capsicum; species Capsicum pubescens. Next base: position 202,186,829 of record CM061546.1, on the reverse strand, counting down.
TTAGTCAATTGTTCATTAGTTATTTTTTTATTTTTTTATTTTTAGTTTAGTTATTTTAAAATATATCTTGGAATCTACTACTTGAATAAATAAATAGTAATAGTCTAAATTAGTAAATAGTTAATTCATAAGTCCCAGTGGATATGATATCTGGACTCTATCCTATATTACTTGCATGATTAGGTACACTTGCGTGTAAATTTGAATGCAACCGGTATTGAGGTAGGCTATTTCATTGTGGATCTTTGTATTGAGGTAGGATATTTAGTTGTGGAGCTGGGCGTATGAAACACCCTGGTTTTTGTCCCATGGAAATCTCCTATGCTTTGAGCTCACTAGTCTTGTAACGACTGATCATATGAGTAGTATGGTATGGGTAGGGGTCAGGTGACCCAACTCGTAAGGATTCCAGTGATTGGTAGTTGGGTTTCTATTATAGGTACGACTTGGTGGGTATAGGTCGTATGGTTTGGTGATGGATTATTGGGTAAATCTTTCACTTAATCTAAAACTTTGTGACTTGACTTGTATCTAAGTACGAGTTTCCGACTAAGAGCTATGAGGATACGGTACGAGTGGTATAGTCTAGTCGTATGTTGTTGATGTTGGGTGTATTTATACATTCTAGTGTCACTATTCTAGTCTTTTTAGCCTTGTTTTGAGAATGATTCATGTGCTTAATTTGTTGATAATAATATTAATGTGTATCCAAGTGTCCATGTATGTGTTTACAATGTTTAATGGTGTTTTCAAATAAGTTTTGATTCAAATTGATCATTTAGAATTCAACCAAGAAAACTAGTGTGACTAGCTTGAGATAGGTGTTTGACTAGTCTATCGTGTTGGGTTCTAACATGTTTAATGAATTCATAAGGTTGTTATTATATATTTATATGTAAAACAACTTGTTGGTAATGTTCAAGGGTCAATTAGATCAAGACAAAAGTCAAAACAATAAGCTTTAGCTTAATATGAATTTAGCCTACGCTTAGCTCGTGTTTCTAGTTCGTCGTGTTTGATGTTGTGTTGTTTTGAGAATTAAATTATTGTGTTTAATTCTATAGTATGCTTGGTTAATATATTATGATGATATATGAATGATATACATGCTTCAAATCAAGTGGAAACAACTCAAAAAGGCTTGGAATGAATCATGGAAGTACAATACGCAACTTGACGCAAATTTGGACACTGGAAATGTCCAGGGAGAGTGAGGGAGCGGAGGAAGGAATTTTGGTGCGTGCATCACTCTAAACGGTTCAGAAGGCACTAGAACAGTGAACCAATGTTATATGAAGGTGACACCTTCCCTGGAGCGACGCTCAAACCAGGGCACAGACTTGCCTGGAGTGGGGCTATAGCCAGGGCGGCACCCTCTTTAGTCTCGGGCTCAATAACTAAAAGTTTTCTTATCCAACATGGAATTAGCTTGCTCCTATACTATAAATATATGTTATATCAGATTTTTACACTCTTTTGGACTTCTTGGAGTATTGGAGGCAACCACAACTTCTTTTTAGTTTTTATCATTCTTTAATTTAGTTTCGTTATGGTTTGTATCATTAATCCAAGGGATTGGATGATGAATATTTCCATTAAAGGAAAAAACTCCTTTTCTGGGGTTAAGGCCAAGATCATGGATTCAAGATTATCCTTTCTCTTCTCCATCACCATATAACACTTGTGAATTAACTAACGTGTGAAAGAAAAAGACGACATAAAGGTAAGAAAAATTAAGTGGTCAAATCCCTAATCTTCCCCTTTCCATTCTTCCTAAATCTGTTCCTCTTCTCTAAATTCCTGAATGGACCTAACAAGCTCTTGATTTTAGAAGCATATAATTAAAAAAATCATCTTGGCTGGCATTTCTTGCGCAAGGAGTTGGGAGTGGAAAAGTAAATGATATATCCTTAATTAGTGTTGGAAACCAGGCTTGGGGATATTGAAGAACATAAATTTTCCCCGTACTTTGATGGTAGTATTCTGGAGAGTGTAAAACCTACAGCTTCAAGGAGTGGAGAATCTACTTCCTGACAATTGTTTATAAGCTACTCACAGATAATCAAGTTGGTCAGTTTCACTAACCCTAATGTCCCCGACCCAACGTTCACTGACCCTTGACTGGCCGATGTCGGCGACGGCGTAGGAGTGTTGGAAACTGGTAAGGTTACGTCCTCGCCCCCGTTCTCTCACACTAGTTCTCTCTATCCTCTCCCCTTTCCCCTTCCCTTTCTCTCGCCGTCTTCTGAACCAACCAACCACTGCTTTTGCCGACGAGTTAAGGTCACAATTATCTCAACTCTGGCGACATAGGCAGCTCGCAGCTCCAGTTGCAGGACACCAAGTCCGGCGGGTCCATCTGAAGGATCTGTTGGTTCCAACCAGATCTGATTCCGTCAATTCCAGATCTGAGTCCAGTGGGACTCCGGTGAATCTTCGGCGATAATATCCAGGCGACCAGTTTCTACAATCATCTTGAAGGGATACAACATTACAACATTCCAATATAATATGCAAGAAACAAGAAATTGGTCTACACGCGTATCCCGGTGATTTCTAACCTTTGCTATTTCCTCCTTCATATTATTTATCGTACTATCTCCTGTATCTTGACTTGCGTGTATGCTGTAGTATATTTGTGACTTGCACCACTCCTTATTATTTGTTTTGCTGTCCTTGGTGCCAGGACATTAATGTGCTCTATTTTTCTTACAGTTAGTTTTGTCCTTACCTTGGTTTTGTTTTTTCTCCCTATTTGAGTTTAGTTTCGTTTCTTGATTATTTTTTCTAATTTGTGTGAGCCTTGTATTTCCTGTTGCTGCTTTGTTACTACCATTGTTTATATTTTCTTATATTTTCTTATAGTAGTGGCTGTGGGCATTGATGGTTGGATAGGGTCATATCCGGAGAGGTTGGGGCGGGGGACTATTATGGGGACGGGGGAAGAGGGAAGGGCGGGGGTGGGAGAGAGGCCAAGGTTTGGCCTCAAGGGTGGTAGAGGAAGACGTGATGATAGAGTTGGTATGCTGAGGGTTGGGTCTTGGAATATAGGGACTCTTCAGGGTAAGTCCATAGAGCTTGTGAAGATTCTTAGAAAGAGAAGGATTAATATTACGTGTGTTCAAGAGATTAAGTGGGTAGGGTCTAAGGTTAGGGATGTGGATGGTTACAAGATTTGGTACTCTGGGAGCGAGAGGTGTAGGAATGGAGTTGGCATCTTAGTAGATGAAGAGCTTAGAGGTCAGGTAGTGGAGGTAAAGAGGATCAACGATAGGTTGATGACTATTAAGTTGGTCATTGGGGGATTTAACCTGAACGGGTGTAGTGTTTATGCGCCGCAGGTGGGCTTGGATGGGGAAGAGAAGATGCAGTTTTGGTAGGCTTTGGATGATGTGGTGAGAGGCGTGCCTAGCTCGGAGAAAATTGTTGTAGAAGGATATTTCAGTGGACACATCGGGGCGTTACCGGGAGGCTTTGGTGATGTGCATGGTGTTTTTGGTTTTGAGGAAAGAAATGAAGAGGGTGCTACTCTATTGGATTTTGTGAGGTCCTTTGGGCTGGTGGTGGTGAACTCAGGCTTCCCGAAGAAGGAAGTTCACCTGATCACCTTCCGAAGTGCGATAGCTAAGACCCAAATTGACTTTTTGTTTCTTAGAAAAAGGGATAGGGTGTTGTGTAAGGACTGTAAGGTCATCCCGAGTGAGAATCTTTCGACCCTGTATAGGCTCTTGGTTATGGATTTGGGTATAAAGAAGGATAGGAAGAGAAGGGATAAGGAGTGTAGACCTAGAATTAAGTGGGGCGGCTTGACGCCAGTGAATGCTTGGGAGATAGGGGAGAATTTGGTGGGAATGGGGGTATGGAAGTGTAGTAGGGCGTGGATAGTATGTGGGATAGGGTGGCTAGGTGCATCAGGGAGAATGCTAGTAAGGTGTTGGGGGTTTCTAGGGGCTGGGCTAGGCATCATCGGGGGGATTGGTGGTGGAATGAAGAGGTTAAGAAGAAAGTGAAGACCAAGAAAGGGGCGTATGCTAAGTTGGTTGAGAGTAAGGACGAAGAAGAGAAACGGGTAAACAAGAAAGAGTACAAGTTAGCTAGGAAGGAGGCTAAGTTAGCAGTTATGGTGGCTAAGACGACAATATTTGGGAGCTTGTATACGGGGTTACAGGAGAAAGGAGGGGAAAAAAAGTTGTTTAGACTCACTAAGTCTAGGGAGAGAAAGATTCATGACCTCGATCAGGTGAAGTGCATTAAGGGGGAGGACGGTACAGTGGTGGTGGAGGACAGCCACATTAAGAATAGATGGCAGTCGTATTTTCATAGGCTCTTGAATGACAAAGGGGATAGATCTATTGTGTTAGGGGAGCTGGAGCACGCAGAGGAGTGTCAGGATTTTAGTTATTGTAGACGTTTTAAGGTAGAGGAGGTTAGAGAGGCTATTTGCAGGATGCGAAGGGGTAGGGCGACGGGGCCTGATGAGATACCTATGGATTTTTTGAAGTTTTCTGGCGAGGCTGGTTTAAGGTGGTTGACTGGAATGTTTAACGGAATTTTCAAGACGATGAAAATGCCCGAGTCTTGGAGGTGGAGTACTATGATCCCTCTTTATAAGAACAAGGCTGACATTCATAGTTGCAATAACTATAGGGTTATTAAGTTATTGAGTCACTCTATAAAGATTTGGGAGAGAGTGGTCGAGGTGAGGGTGAGACAGATAGAGTCTATTTCGAAGAACCTATTTGGTTTTATGCCTGGATGCTCGATGAAAGAGGCAATTCACCTGGTGCGAAGGCTGGTGGAACAGTATAGGGAAAGGAAGAAGGACCTGCACATGGTGTTTATCGACTTGGATAAGGCATACGACAAAGTCCCCAGGGAGGTGCTTTAGAGATGCTTGGAGGTGAGTGGAGTCCCGGTGGTATATATCAGAGCAATTAAGGACATATATGATGGATCTTAAATCAAGGTGAGGATGACGGGAGAAGACTTAGAGCATTTCACTGTCTTGATAGTATTGCATCAGGGATCTACTCTTAGTCCCTTTTTGTTTGCTTTGGTGATGGATGTGTTGACGCGGCGTATTCTAGGAGAGGTGCCTTGGTGTATGCTTTTTGCAGATGATGTATTTTTTATTCATTAGATGCGGGGGGGTGTGAATGATAAATTATAGGTGTGGAGACAAACTCTTGAGTCTAAAGGGTTCAAGTTGAGTAGGAGCAAGACAGAGTATTTGGAATGCAAGTTTAATGGCGTGAGGCTGGATAATGAGGTGGTAGTAAAGTTGGAATCACAGGTGGTATGTAAGAGGGATAGTTTCAAGTATCTCGGATCTGTGATTCAGGGTAATGGTGAGATTGATGAGGATGTCTTGCACCATATTGGGGCGGGATGGATGAAGTGGAAGCTCGCTTCGTGGGTGTTGTATGATAAGAAGGTGCCGCCTAAGCTTAAAGGAAAATTCTACATGGTGGCAGTCCGTCCGGCCATATTGTATGGAGCGGAGTGTTGTCCAGTTAAGAACTCCCACATTTAAAAAATGAAGGTGACGGAAATGCGGATATTGCGTTGGATGTGTGGGATGACTAGGGGGGATAGAGTTCAGAATGAGACTATCAGGGAGAAGGTTGGTGTGACTCCAGTGGAGAATAAGATATGGGAAGTCCGATTGAGATGGTTCAGACACGTGATGAGGAGGTGCATGGATGCCCCGGTTCGTAGGTGTGAGAGGCTAGCTTTGGATGGTTTTAGGCGGGGTAGGGGTAGGCCGAAGAAGTACTGGAGAGAGGTGATTAGGCAGGACATGGAGTAGTTACAGCTCAGTGAGGACATGACCCTAGATAGGAAGATCTGGAGGACGCGAATTAGGGCAGAAGTCTAGGGTCAGTTTGGATCGCTAGTGTAGGGCATTACTTTGTGGGGGTTATTATTCTTGTTATGATGTCTTGTTTCATGCTTTATTACGAATCTGTTTACTTTTCTCTATTTACTATTACTTGTGGGTGTCGTATTTATGTTATGCCATCTTGTTCCATTCTTTACTATAAATTTGTTTATTATTCCGTGTCTCGAGTCGGAGGTCTATAGGAAACAACCTTTCTTCTTCTTTAGAGGTATAGGTATGGACTGCGTACATCTTACCCTCCCCAGAACTCACTATGTGGGAATACACTGGGTTTGTTATTGTTGTTGTTGCTTATCAATATGGCTCTTTGTTTATTCTTGATTTAATAATTTTGAGGATTGGTCAGCCTTAGAATACATTTAGTGTCGACCTTGTGATCTTGGGAGAGGGAATAGGGAGATAGAACATAGGAATAGACGAAGTATGGTTCTTATTTCTTTATAAAATAAGGAAATTGAATTAGAATCTAGGACAGGGATTTACTTAGAAGCCTTACTTGATTCAAACTTAGGATGATAGCTTAGTAAACTTAATTGAACTATTATATCCCCGTGATGTGCAAGCCTATGCTAACACATTTGAAGCCTTTAACTCTAAATAATTGCAAGGTCTTGAGCAACTTTAGTTGTTTTTTATTAGTTTACTCTGATTTTGCAGTAAATGTAGAGATGAAGGGGATCACTAATAAAGGAAGCAAAAATACTGAAATCTGAAGCAAATAAAGGACTAAGATGGCTGACGACATCCATGACACGCCGTCAGCCTGGTGATAAGCTATGAAGGATGCCATCAGCCTTAAACAGAAGATGGAAGTTGAAGAAAGTTTTGTGACAACATCTATCACATATCGTCAAGATGGTTATAGGCTATCATCATCGTCGTCATCCTTAGGAAGCAAGAGCCAAAAATGCAGAGGAGCTGACGACATCTATGATAAGCCATCAAACTCCTAATAAGCCGTCACTGACGTTGTCGTTTATTCCAAGAATAATCTGAAATTTCTATTTTGTTTCCATATTTAGGGTTAACTATTTAAAGCCTTGTTTTAGGGTTTTCTTGAAAAAAAGGAGAAAACTTATCAATCAACATACTTTGCAATAGACGATTTTTCTCTCTCTCTCTCTCTCAACCAATATTTTGGGACTTTTCTCTTGTGAATCAATTCAAGTTATACTTTTTGATCTTCATCATAGTTTTAAGATAATCTTCTCAATTATGAAATCAAGTTGTGTACTTTTTTCTTCCATCATGAGTGGCTAAACCTCATTAACCTAATTATGGGATCTAGGGTTAGGTCATGAAGAGGTGCTAAATACTCAAGATTTAATAGGTGTTAGGATTTCTTGATAATTCTGAGATTTTAATTGATGCCTTTCTGTTGCAAACAATAGGCATACCTACTTTGATTTGCTTGAGAAAGAAATCATAAACAGTAGAAAGTTAATTATCAACAGGGACTCAAAAATACTTCATTTAATAATCAGTGTTGTAACTAGGTTGATTAACCAGAGGTAAAATCTGGGCAGTGCATAGCAATTCCCTAATTCCAATAGGATTAGGAAATTAGACGCTTAAATAGGTCGAGAGACATTTGAGCATATCATCGATAAAGATAGCTTGTTATCCTAACCACCATGAGAATCTTGAGTCACCTTTAGCATCTATCATGTACCATAAGCCCTAGTGAACATAATTCTAGTTATCTCATAAAATCTTTGTTACAAATATCGAAATCAAAGTGTAAAACAATTACTTGTAAAACTTAAACCCCCATTTGAGGAAACATTAAACTATCAGTAAATTAAATTGCAACCGACTTGAGTTCACACCTTATTCCCTGTGGGATTTGACCCCAACCTAGTTGGGTTTTATATTGACGACGTCTCTTACACTCATTCAAGAGTGTAGTTTGAGCATTATCAAAAATGGTGTTATTGTCGGGGAATACGGTTGAAAACAAAAAGTTGTGTACGCTAATTGACTATAAATTAGGTTTCCTAGATTTATGTTTATTTGTTTTTTTTGTTTATTGCAGTTTCCTTGTTGTTTATGCCAAAAACATGAAGTTTTGGAGAACCATTATTACCAATTAATTCGGAACCTCAGCTGATCGGAAGAATGGCAGAACAGTAAGAGGATGACAGACTGGAAGCCTTGGACAGGGCTCGGGTGAACGTATAGAACCAGGGTCAAAAAGTACGTCACCTGAACCATGATGATGAAGACTTGGATGATGAGGTATTTTTGAATCCTCAAAACCTAAGGCGAGCTGAGTAAATTGCTGCACCAGTGCAACGAAATTTTGACAAAAATCGTCCAGTTAGAGGAAGGTATGGTCAATAGCCTGTCCATTACGAGGTTGATGACAATTAAGAAGGAATGGATGAAGTAGGTGAAATGGGTGCAATCATTTCTCCACCAGTGGCACCTGGTGCAAAATTCAGCATAACAAGTACTATGATTCAACTCCTCAATCTGAAGGGGTTTTTTGGAGGGTTTCCTGGTGATGATCCGAACATGAACTTCGTAAACTTTATCACCATTTACAAATCTTTTGATAATCCAACAGTGATCCAGAATGCGATCTGGTTGAGATTGTTTGCATTGTCTCTATCTAGGGAGGCAACAATGTGGTTAAATAAGCTGGAGCTCAATTCTATAACCAAATAGAGACAGTTAAAAGAGGCATTCCTAGAATGGTTCTTTCCACCCTCCAGGAGGGTACAGTTGAGGGACGAAATCAATAACTTCAGGCAGCTCTCGACTAAAGAATTGCATAAAACTTGGGAGAGATTCAAGAAAAAGATGGCATAATATCCGAACCAAAACATGACGGACTTGCACTTGATGGAGACTTTGTACAGAGATTTTAAATCTGTGACAAATCCAATTGTAGATAATACTGCAAATGGTTCATTCATTGACCTTTGTTTTCAAGATGCTTCAGACATACTGAATAGAATGACCAAACAGAGTCGGGCTTGGCATACCAGGGATTATGTGGTATCTAGTCCTACTATTTCTTGTGGTATGACTGTGGAGCAGTACAGAAGGGTAAGGAGCGAGACCAAGATATGGCCCATTTAAAGACTCAGATGGACTTGCTGACCAAGTACTTGCTGTCATGCAAGACTGAAAAGGTTAAGGCTGTGAAATCTCAGTGCACTATTGCTATTAGTGCAGATGAGGAGGAAAATTATGTTAATAATTAGGGGGGGTTGAGGCAATATCCAAGGGAATCAAGGTCGGAACTTTTATGACAAGCCTGATTATAAAGATAGTGAGCAAGGAAACTGGAGAAATAATAATGATAGGAGTGGTTTGTGTGTTCCTCCTGGAAGTTGGGATGTTGCACCAACTAGATCGGGCAAGATGTCCCTGGAGGACATAATGGAAAAATTGTTGAAGGGAGTTGAGGCTACCAGCTCGGGAGTAACCACTATGAAGAGTGAATTCTCTACCCTGAGTCATTTGGTTAGTTTACACTCCACTTCTATCAATTAGTTGGAGCAGCAGATGATCCAACTTTTCATAACACTGAACCAAAGAAAAAGTTGTACTTTACCTAGTGATACGATTTAGAATCCGCAGAATGATAGCTCATGTATGGAAATTACCACTAGGAGTGTTAAAATCTTACCTGACCATTCTATGGGCAAATCTATAGATGGTGAGGTGGTTGTTGATGAATCCGAAGAATGCAAACTAGTGGATTCTGAGAAGATAGATAGTTTTGTTGATGCTTCGGAGAAAGAAAAAGAGAAGGAAGAGGAAGTGGTGTTGACATCTTTCCTAAGACCACCACCTCCCTTTCCTCAACGATTGAAGAAAAAGGCTGATGATGCCAAATTCAGCAAATTCATGGAAATGCTCAAGCAATTGACAATTAATGTGCCTTTGGTTGAGGCACTTGAGCAAATGCTAGGATATGCAAAATTTATGAAATACCTTATAACCAAGAAATGGAAGGTTAGCCATGAGCCGAAGGGCAATCTTCTCCATTGTGGCGCTATCTCTACAAGGTCATTAGTACAGAGAAAGGTAGATTCGAGAGCATTTACCATCCTATGTACTATTGGCCCTCTGAAGTTCACAAAAGCACTATGCGATCTGGGTGCCAGTATAAATTTAATTCCACTGGCTGTGTACAAGAAATTGGGTTTGGGGGATCCTACCCCAACAAATATGCGGTTGGTAATGGCAGATAGATCTTTGAAGCAGTCTGTGGGCATACTGAACAATATTTTGATAAAGGTAGACAATTTTGTTCTGCCTTTTGATTTTGTGGTCCAAGATTGCGAAGTGGATTTTGAAGTGCCAATCATCTTGGGTAGGCCATTACTTGCAACTAGGAGAGTGCTAGTAGACATGGAGTTGAACGAGCTAAAGTTTAGGTTTAATGACAAAGAAGCACGCTTTATAATACACTTATCCATGACTCAGCAACATGAGATGAGTGTTTTCTCAATCGTTGATGTCTTCTATGATGATGGTAAAGGGGTATCAACAGGTTGTCTTGGCGAAGTCTGAGTAGTCAAGACAACCAAATCGTGCCGCGACAGTAAATCAGGCACTATTGGGAGGAAACCCATAGTTTTTATGTTTAAGAAAGTGTTTTTACTTTTATAATTAGGATTTAGTACAGAGAGGGTAAAAAATAAGGAGGTCAGCTGAAAGGCCATGACGACATCTCTGATAAGCCGTCACAACTGTAATAAGCTATTAGAAATATCGTCAGATAGGACAAACTTGAGGCAACCTCTACTTAGGGGTGACGACGTTGGTGATAGGATGTCACATTTATGATAAGCCATCATAAGTCGTCGTCAGCCTAAATCCTTAAAAGCTAAAATTCTGGGACCAGTTTAAATCAAATCCGACCCGGCCCAGCACAAGAACCTTTTCAAATTTCCTCTAGTTTTAATTATTTTCCTTTAGTTTATTTCTTTCCTTAGTTTATTTCCTACTCTTTGCAAAACACATCAAGAAAACAAGTTCCCTTGTGCGTGGTTTGAAACTCACAATCAAGAGATTCTTCCTACTTCCTAATTCCTCTTGTGCATGTAATCAGATTAAGGGCCCCCATCAGGTATACTCTAACTTTAACCCTTCTTTTGTTATGGTAAGTGATTGATAGATGAAAACCCAAGTACCCAAGATACTTGAAGAAAGTTCAACTTGGAAAGAAGATAAAATCACACCTAGGGTCTACATGTGCAGACCCAGGGTTTAAAAAGACAGCTCACACTCGGAATTCAAGTGGATTTTGAGAAATAATGGGGACCTTAAAATTTAGTCAAAATAAAAAGTGGGTTCTAATGAGAGCTGACAACCTTCATGATAGGCTATCACAATTGTGACGACTTATCAGGAATATCGTCAAAGGCTGACAAGAATAAAGTGGTTTTTGTTTAGAGCTGATGACATTCATGATAGGCTATCACAATTGTGACGGCTTATCAGGAATGTCGTCAAAAGTTGTTAAAATCTTGAAGGTACTATCTAAGGTTGATGAACATTGTGGTAATCTATCACAGTTGTGACGGCTTATCAAGAATTGTCATCACACATGTAACCTGAAGCATGAATATGCCGAAATGATTAATGTTTTTGTATTCGTGCTCTTGTGGACTAACCAATGGTTTTTCTACTGCTACAGGAACCTTAAAATGGCACCAAAAATAAAGAGCCCCAAAAAACCAAAGAAAGAAACCAAAGAAAGTGTACGTCGTAAGCTCATCGATGAGGAATCTAATTACGAGGAGGAGGAACCCCTGCTCAGGAAGCAAAAGGAGAAGAAAAGTCCGAAGAAACATTTGCCACCTCCACCCATTGAAGTGGAGGATATTGATTATACTGAGACTACAACACCACCAGAAAGTGCAGCTTCTGAACATACTTCCTCTGAGCTAGAGGGTTCTGAACAGCATGAGTCTGACCATGCCAAATCTACAGAAGAGGAGCAGGAAGGGTCTGAGGAGTCTGAGTCTGAGAGAACAACATATGGATCGTCGTCTACTGAACAACAAGATGATGAAGAGTCTCCAGCTCAGGGAACACTTATCAAATGTAAGAACGCCGAAGTTTGAGATAATGCTAGGTGGTAAATTCCTAGGGCAGAGAGCATCTTCATCACTAGGCTCTGCAGAAATTATAGAAGGAGTGCTAAGAGGCCAATTAAGAAAGAAAAGATGATTATCACCAGAGGGTTGAGCAGGTACCCTGAAGTGGAACAAAAGTTCCAAGAGTATGGCTTGGGACGAACCACAAAAGGAGGAGGTTCATTTTGCCCTGCACTATTTCAAGAGTTCTACGCGAACTACCAGGCTCAATTGGAAAACATGTGCATGCCAGTTGAAAGAGTAGCAGATCGGCCCCTATTAGATAGAGTGCAAGTGAGGGGAGTAAGGGTTGATATCTTAATCAGAACCATCAACAGGTTCTTGCATAGTCCCAACTTCACTCCTCAGGCCACCGCACCATCAGTCTATGCTCGGATTAGGAACTGAGAGAAACAACATCTGTGGTTGGCCAACATCATAAATGAAGGAGAACCAGCATGGGTAACAAACCCAAATGAAATAATCTGCAAGTCCTCTTTGACTGAAGAGGCAAAGTTTTGGTGTGGTATAGTGCATGTTTGGATGATGCCTACTAATGGAGACAACATTTTGGGTGATGACCGATCTATTCTAGTGGCGATCATGGTGCAGAAACTTCCCCTAAATTTCAGGGAAATCATTGTTTATAAGATGAAGATTATAATGTCGAGAACCGACACTGCTTACCCTTTCCCTTATCTTATCACAGAGTTTTGTCGAGATGCTAATGTGCCAAAGATTGCAGGAATTGATGATGACATTTCTGCCCGAAAGACTCATAATTCCATATGGTTTAATAAGAATCAACCAGGATTGAGACTTGATAGAGGTCCAGAGGTGGAAGTAGACCCCCCAGTTACAGATGCATGAGCAACACCTCATGTGGAAGTGCAAGATTCGTAGATTGGGCAACCAACTTCTTCAGCACAGACAGGTTTAGTGCCTGAGGGGGTGCCAAACCCCTTTGTTCCTATAGCAGCAGTTGGGTTTGCATTTCATCTAGTTAATATTAGAAAAGTAGCTAAGCAAGCTAAGTGGTGTGAGGCACATCTATATGCTTTTGCCAAACAGTTTGTTGTTGTAGTGGACAAGAGAATCAAGGTTTCCCTTGACCCTTTTGTGACTTTCCCTGAGTGAGTTACAGATTTGGAGAATCGATTTGATCCACGAGCAAGAGAAATGACAAGAGATGATCTTGCTAAATTCAGGGAGGCGTTAGATAAGGTAAAGATAGATGTTGGGGTATTCCAGTAACACCAGTTTATGATGCCAATAGGTCTGGCCATGCATGAATCTGAGAAAGACATCCCAATGCTTAAACTCACTAAAGATTCCCCAAAGAAAAATTAGAAAAGGGGGGAAAGAAGGGAAAATATAAGAGAGAAGAGTCGAACAGTAAGGAAAAAAAAAGTGAAAATAAAGCCGAAGAAGAAGGCCGAAAAGGAGGAGTTGAAGAAAGCAAGAATGGAGTCCCTGGATGATAATGAGAAATAGAAATCAACCATCCAAGATAGGGATGCATATGCCTTATATAGAAGGGATCCGACTACTATAAAGCCATATGCTCCCAATGGAGAGAAGATAGCAGATAATGCAGTAGCAGGGTCGGATACCCAGGATCCATGTACTTGATTGTCTTCAGGTATACCCTAGCCCTTAGTGCAGTTTTATTTTTATTTTAAGTTGAGGGTGTAGGGTAGGTTGTTGTTGTAGAATATTTTGTAGATAATTAGGAGTAATACATGTACTTGAGGCAGTTAGCTTATTTTGTAATTTTTGTGTACCTCTCAATTGTTTTGACATATTGTTTACTGTGTGAATTGCATCCATTGTGACCACGGTGTATCTTTTTATGGCATTAGTCTGGCAACTGAATAACCTTTGTTAAACAAGTGCATGTACCTGATAAGTAGTGATATGCAAGATACTTGTGTTCCATGTGTGTGTAAGGTAATACTCAGTTCCCGTTGTGTGTTGAATCTAGAACTTGCCCTGTTAGTCTTGCCATGGTCATAGGATGGGAGTTAGGAAAGGATCATAGGCCATGTTTAATTTTAGCCCATTTTAGCCTAAATGACCTTCCCAATGTGAAGAATATCTCTTGATCCCATTTTGAGCCTAATTAGCCTATTTTTTCTTTGACACCTCTCACCTTCCCATTCACACACAATGAACCTGTTTTGGCCCTAGTCCTCCTTGGATACTGTACACCTTGACTTAGATAAATAACCTATGTTGAGGGTGGTTATCATAGGGGTGTGTGCTGCAAAATAAGTATGAAGAGAGGAAGAATAAGAGAAATGAAAAAAAAAATTGGGTCCGATGAAAAAGGAATAAGAAAAAGAGAAAGTTGTGTAAAAGATGATAAAAAGATAATCAGATAATTAAAAAGGTCTCATCCATCTTGAGAATGTGTGATCAATAAAAGAGAGGAATAAAATAAGTTTAAGAGTTGAAACCCCAAGAGTTTAGTGTAGTTTCAAGGAGGGTAGTCACTCTAAAATGCCCATGAATATCATACCAGCCCCTGGCCTATGTTACAAGCTTAAGAAAACCCCTATAGTGATCCTAACTGACCTGTTTGAAGACTTGGGTACTGACTATAAGGGAAAGCCTGTGGAATTTGACATGCAATGTTTGGAACTTCATTCTCAGAGTGAGTCTTGTGTTTATCCATGTGTTTATACACGTGAATTTTGATATGAGTGAAAAAGGGATTTCTTTGTTGTAAGGGCATACTAGGTATGTTTCTAATCACTGACTTGCTCGGATAGTTTGATTTAGGTATGAGCTTAGTTGTTATTGCTGAGTTTTTGTAATATCTTGATCCTTGTGAGTTGTATGGTTGTTTTCAATGATAGGCACAGTTGCTCTTAATTTGACTGACCTTGGAGATGGTGAATGTAGTCTGAACTGATATGAGTAGTTAGCTTCCAAAATGTACTTTGTATACTCTTAGTTATATTATGGTTTCTTGAAGACAAGCAATTGTTCATGTTGAGGGTGTTGATGTGCGAGTCTATGCTAATACATTTGAAGCTTTTAACTCTAAATAATTGTAAGGTCTTGAGCAACTTTAGTTATTTTTTATTAGTTTACTTTGATTTTACAGTAAATGTAGAGATAAAGGGGTATCACCAATAAAGGAAGCAAAAATCCTATAATATGAAGCATATAAAGGACTAAGTATGGATGACGACATCCATGACACATCGTCAGCCTAGTGATAAGCTATCAAGGATGCCGTCAGCCTTAAACAAAAGATGGAAGTTGAAGAAAGTTTTGTGATGACATCCATGACACGTCGTCAAGATAGTGATAGGCCTTCATTATCATTGTTAGACTTAGGTAGCAAGAGCCAAAAAAATAGAGGAGCTGACGACATCCATGATAAGCCGTCAGACTTCTGATAAGTCATCACTGACGTCGTTATTTATTTCGAGAAAAAGCTGAAACTTCTATTTTTTTTCCTTATTTAGGGTTAACTATTTAAAGCCTTGTTTTAGGGTTTTCTTGAAAAAATGGAGAGAACTTATCAATCAACATACTTTACAACAGACGATTTTTCTCTCTCTCTCTCTAGACCAATATTTTGGGAGTTTTGTCTTGTGAATCAATTCAAGTTATACTTTTTGATCTACATCATAGTTGTAAGATAATATTCTTAATTATGAAATCAATTTTTGTTGTTGTTTCTTGCATCATGAGAGGCTAAACCTCATTAACCTGAATTATGGAATCTAGGGTTAGGTCATAAAGAGGTGCTAAATACTCAAGATTTAATAGGTGTTAGGATTTCTTGATAATTCTTAGATTTTAATTGATGTTTGTTGGTTGCAAACAACAGGAATACCTACTTTAATTTTCTTGAGAAATAAATCATAAACAGTAGGAAGTGAATTATCAACAGGGACTCAGAAATACTTCGTTTAATAATTAGTTTTGTAACTAGGTTGATTAACCTAAGGTAAAATCTGGGCAGTGAATAGCAATTCCCTAAGTCCAAGAGGATTAGAAAATTATACACTTAAATAGTTTGAGAGACATTTAAGCTTATCATCGATAAATATAGCTTGTTATCCTAACCACCATGAGAATCTTGAGTCACCTTTAGCATCTGTCATGTACCATAAGCTCTAGTGAACATAATTCTAGTTATCTCATAAAATCTTGGATACAAACATTGAAATCAAAGTGTCAAACAATTACTTGTGAAACTTAAACCCCTATTTTAGGAAATATTAAACTATCAGTGATTTAAATCGCAACCGACTTGAGTTCAAACCCTATTCTTTGTGGGATTCGACCCCAACCTAGTTGGGTTTTATATTGACGACGATCGCTTACACCCATTCAAGAGTGTAGTTTGAGAATTATGACCCCGCTTAATGATGTAGTTGTAAGGTTCAAGTTAGGTAAAATATTAGTGGTCGGGAGACTATGATCTTGAGATTAACCCTAAGACTCAACAACTAAGATAAGTGATTTATCAAATAAAGTTAAATAGCGCAGTAGGATTGTTCGTAAGCTTTAACCCTGGATTTCTATCCACTGATTGTCTGATGTCATTACTTTTTTGCATTAGTATAGTTTACTTTTATTTTTTATACTTTTGGTTACTTTCACTCAATTGATAAACTAGAATTGGATAGTTGGTTAACACAAGTCCCTGTGGAATCGATACTTGTCTTTTTGAAGGCCACTTTACTACTTGGTAGACCATGTACACTTGCGTGTGGACTGTTAAATTTTTTTCCTGGTGCGACACTCAGTTGTATAGTATCAGTCCTTTTGAATTATGTCTTGGGTACGACTGGACCATAGGAGTCGTATGGTCTCGTCACGGTTGGGGCAATGGATTCGTATGGTGGACAGTTTATGGGTGCCCTACCTTCTGTTTATGACTGGATGGTACTAGGCGTATGTTATGATAACAAGTTAGAGGGTCAACTCATACCCACATGTGGGATTTTTACAGTTTAAGTTGTGGGTATTTTGGATATTTTCCCCTAATAAATCATTTTGAATCCACGACATTACAAATTTTGGGGACCTCATTAACCTATTATTCCCAATCAAACACTCTTAAATCTCTCTCAAGCTCTTGGTTAAAGAAAGGGCTAGGGTTTCTTCAAAGCAATCAATTAAGGATCTAAAGGGTGGTTTCTCTCCATCTTCCTTGGTGTCTAAGGCATGTTACTCCCCCTCATTATTAGTTAAACTAAAGGCATGTTTTAAAGAATGGTTTTTAGGGTATTATTGTTGTATTATTTTAGTTGTTTATGGTTAGATAATGTTTTCCCATGTTTTACTTATGATTTTTCATTAAGGTTTGACTATGTGGTCGCATGGGAATGGTCAATTGATACTTGGTCTTTGTTTTGGAAACTATATGCCCTCTACATGTTTGTTAAAATGCCAATGAGAATGATTTTGTCACATAGTTTGACTATTCTTGAAAACTTTGCATTGCATAATATTGTAATGGAACTTGAACTGGTTTAGTTGGTTTTAAATGGATTGAAAAGGCCTTGGTGGCCAACGTATTGGTTTAATTGGAAACTTTGGAGTTAACTTGGTTTAATGGCTTTAGTATGGCATAAATGGATAGACTTGCAAGCTCTAATTTTTGTATGACAATACCAATGGTTAAATTCCTAACTAAAAAGTCTCCTTGGTAAATGGTTGGCTAGGTGTGAATAGTTTTAATATGGGATCAAATAGGGAGGAGTTAGCAAAGTCATGGAAGGTGAAAGTCCTGGGGGGACCAAAAATTTAAACTCATGTTTGCCGATGGGAAGTTTGGTCTTACTGACTATGTGCATGATGTCAAACTAATATTTTGGGAGATATACTCATCATCTCATGTTTTTCTCCATTTTGTGTGGCTAACACGTATTGGGGCCCTTTCAGCAGGGAAAGCTGAACCCATATGTCCCTTGGGTGGACATAGGACGACAGAGCTACACAACCTAAGTTAAAGGTTTTATATGCATGCTGAACTTGATTCTCTTTCACATCATAGTATATATATATATGTATGCATGTGATTGCATAAGGTTATTTACTTTGTTTTTGAATAATGGCATTATTTTATCCTTATTCCTGAGTACATGCTAGCATTCATTCTGCTAACCATCTTCAAGAGTTGTATCCCCCTATGATGCAGGAACTGGACATACTACTCCTCTTGCTTAGTGACTTAGATTCGGGGATAGTGTTATGTTAGACTGAAGTCATAAGCTTTCATGCTTCGTAAGACTCCATTTCATACTATGGACTTCTTTTATTATTGGCGTTTCTTTGGTTTGATTTTGTCTATGGTCGGGGGTATGTACCATCCGAATGTTATTGATTCTAGTTAGAGGCTTTGTCAGACTACTATGGGCATGGGCAGTGTCGGTATTGGTGTTAGGCTTGGTATTAGTATTGGAATTAGGGTTGACACTGGATGGACATTTGGTTGGGTATTTTGTTGGGCATGGTTATGGATTTGATTAAATGTTTTTCAATTATTGTTGCTTTATCTTGTTATGTGTTCAAAATTTATCTGATATAGGGTACAAGGCGATTATGGTTGGTATTGGGGGCGGTCTACGATCCCGGTCGAACTTTAGATGCCCGACATAACTAGGCCTTAGTTCAGGTCATGTTATATTGGTATCAAAGCCCAAGGTTCATGTTCAATTAGGAGTCCACAAAGTCGTGTCGAGTAGAGTCTCTTTTAAGGTTGTGTAGCTCATCTCACTCATAAGGGTGAGGCTACAAGGCATTTAGGAATAATTCTCTTTATTATGTTCTATTTTAAAGATGTAGATTCTAAGGGCCTAAATTCTTCTGCCTACCAGCTGAAAGGTGTGGTGTACCAGTGGTACGAGGAATGGGATTATTCAAGGGGTGATGATGCTAAGTCGGCCCTGTGGGAGGATTTTTCTAATGCTTTCCTAGACCATTTCTTTTCTCAGTAGTTAAGGAAAGCAAAGGCGGAAGAGTTTGTTAATCAAAAGCAATGTAAGATATCAGTCAAGGAGTGTGCCTTTAAGTTTCACCAGTTATCTCGGTATGCTTCAGAGGTGGTTTCTAGCATTAGGGCTAGAATAAGGAAGTTTGCTTCTAGGTTGTCTCGAGACATAATTTTGTAAAGTACGGCTACGTTGTTGATTAAGGACATGGAAATTTCTTGATTGGCTATGTATATATTGTAGGTAGAGGAAAAGAAGAAAAAGAATGATGAGATAAGGGAGAGGCAGAGCAAGAATTTTAGATTTTTGTAGTAGGGTGGTAGCCAATAGTAGAGTGGCAGGTATGGTGGGAAGTGGCCTAAGAAAAAGTGGGGCAATTCTGGGTCCTACTCGACGGTTAGTGATCTCTACCCAAAAATATCGGGTAACAGGAATTTCTAAGGGGGCAATAACTTCAGGGCATAGTGTGCCCAATCTCAGGCTATTGGGGCCCAATAGGCTCCATCATATCCTCCCTGAAGGTTTTATGATAGATTGCATCGAGATTACTATGATAAAGAAAAGGATAAATTCTTTAGCTGTGGTTAGCCAGGGAAAATAATTAAGAAATGTCCAGTGCCCAAGGTTTCTTTGATGGAGAACAAAGTCTCTGTGGCCTTTTCTTTAACTCCGACATAAAAGGGTGCACCATCTGGTTCTGAAATAGGTCAAAATTGCTCTCTGCTCTCACTATGCACCAGCAATCTGAGGCATAGCCTGATGTCATGATTGGTATGTTTAAAGTCTTTTCCCATAATGTTTATTGTTTTCTTAATCTGGTGTCCACTCTCTCTTATGTAACCCCATTTGTGGCTTTGCATTTTTGTTTTTGTCCTGAGTATATTTCGGACCCTTTTTCCATTTCTACAATAGTAGGTGATTCTGTGGTGGCTAGCAGAGTCTATAGGGATTGTCTGGTATCTGTGGGTGGTCGGGAGACTTTGGTGGATCTATTTGAATTTTGCATGGTTTATTTGATGGCATATCAGAATGGATTGGTTGCACTTATTCAATACGTCTCTAGAATGTCAGAGCAGTAAGGTCATTTTTAAATTTCCTAATGAGTCGTTCATTAAGAGGTAGAGTAGTTCCTATCTCTTAAGGGAAAGTTTATATCGTATTTTAATGCTTGGAGATTAATCTCCAAGGTGTTTCTCGATCATTTAGTCTGGGTTAAAGGTCCTAACTTGTAAGTTCCTTCTTTGCATTCCATTTCAGTAGTGAATGAATTTCCTGAGGTCTTATCTAATGACCTTCCTGGAGCTCCTCCTGATAGGGAGATTGAGTTTTGGATTAATCTCATTCTGGACACTCATTTGATTTTTATTCTTCTGTATATAATGGCTCCAACTGAGTTGAAAAAGATTAAGGAGCTACTCAAAGACCTTTTAGACAAGGGCTTCATCTGTCATAGTATATCCTCGTAGGGTGCACCGGTGTTATTCATGCATAAAAAGGCTAGTTCCCTTCGGATGTGTGTTGATTACTGGCAGTTAAATAAGGTAACGGTAAAGAATAAGTATCCTCTTCAAAGGATAGATGATTTATTTTATCAGCTGAAGGGTGCTAAATTTTTCTCCAAGATTGATCTTTGATCCTGGTATCATCAGTTAAAGATTAGGGAGGTAGATATCCCTAAGATTACCTTCTGTACACAATATGGGCATTTTGATTTGTTAATTGTGTGTTTTGGGTTGACCAATGCCCTAACGACATTCATGGATTTGATGAATAGGGTTTTTCATTAGTTTCTAGATCTATTCCTCATTGTGTTCATAGATGATGTTCTTGAGTACTCGAAGAGCGAGGCGGATCATGCTAATCACCTTCACATTGTATTGCAGACCCTGAAGAAGCTGCAGTTGTATGCCAAATTTTTTAAATGTAAATTTTGGTTGAATACTGTCACTTTTCTAGGTCATGTCATTTTGAGTAAAGAAATCATGGTGCATACGCAAAAATTTATAGTGGTTAAGAAGTGGCCTAGACCTACGAATCCAATTGATGTTCAGAGCTTTTTAGGTTTAGTTGTTTACTACATAATGTTTGTGGAAATTTTTTCATCTATAGCTGCCCCGTTGACTAAGTTAACTTAGGAGAAAGTAAGGTTATTGTGGTCTGATTCTTGTGAGGGTAGTTTTGAGAAGCTAAAGGATAAGCTAACTTTAGATTTGGTTTTGACATTGCCGTAAGGAACAGATGGGTATGTGGTCTACTGTGATGTATCCCGTGTGGGGATTGGTTGCATTTTGATACAGCATGGCTAGGTGATAGCTTATGCCTCTAGACAGTTGAAGGTGCACAAAAAGAATTATCCGACCTATGACTTGGAATTGTTTGTTGTGGTGTTTGCATTGATAAATTTGCTTCACTATTTGTTTGGAGTGCATGTGGATATCTTTTTTGATCATAAGAGCTTGTAATATGTGTTTACTCAGAAAGATCTTAACCTCAGGCAAAGGAGATGGCTTGAGCTTTTCAAGGATTATGACATGAGTCTTTACTACCATCTAAGTAAAGCTAACGTAGTTGTTGATTCTCTTAGAAGGTTTTCCATGGGGAGTCTAGCTCATGTGAATGAGAAGATGATGGAGTTGGTAAAGGATATTCACCATTTGGCTAACCTTAGAAATCACCAATTAGACTCCGAGGATGGTGGCGTATTTGTGCAGGAGTTGGCGTAGTTGTCTCTTGGTGCTGAAATCAAGGAAAAAGTGTTAGATCCTATCTTGATGAGGATCAAGGGTGTTTTTGGTGGGCAGAAGGTGATACCCTTTAAGATTAGTGGTGATGGTACCTTGCGGTACTAAGGAAGGTTATGTGTTCTCGATATAGATGGTTTATGAGAGAGGGTCTTCGTTAAGGCGCATGAGTCGCATTATGTTATTCAACCTAGTTTGATGAAAATGTATCATGACCTCAAGAGATGTATTGGTGAAAAAATATGAAGATGGATGTGCCAAATTTTGTGGCTAAGTGCATGGTATGCCAACAAGTGAAATTTGAGCACATGAGGCTCAGAGGATTGTATCAAGAAATTAAGGTACCAGAGTGGAAGTGAGAAGTTATTTTATTATGATTTCATTATCGATCTTCCTCGGCCTCAGAATGAATTTAATTCAGTTTGGGTCATCGTTGATAGGATAACAAAGTTGGCTCACTTTTTTCTAGTGAGGACTAATTTCTCGACTGAGGATTATGCAAGGTTGTACCTCCAAGAGATTGTGAAGTTGCATGGGATACCTATTTCTATCATCTCTGATAGTGGTATGTAGTTCTCATCTTACTTTTGGCTATTGTTTCAAAAAGTTTTGGGGACCAAGGTGAGTCTCAGTACAACTTTTCACCCACCGTCAGATGGGAAAGGACAAAGGAATATCAAGACAATGGAAGATATGCTTCAAGCTTGCGTTATTGACTATCGTGGTAGTTAGATGGAGCATTTTCCTCTTATAGAGTTTGCGTACAATAATAGCTACCACTCTAGCATTGGAATGGCTGCATATGAGGCCTTGTATTATACTAGGTGTATATCTCTTATTAGGTAGTTCTAGGTTGGTGAGGCGGAATTGTTTTGTCCGAATTTAGTTCACCAAGCCATGGAGAAGGTGAAGGTTATTCAGGATAAACTTAAGAGTTCCCAAAGTCACCAAAAGTCCTATATGGATGTGAGGCGAAGAAAGTTGGAGTTTTAGGTTGGAGATAGGGTATTATTAAAGGTGTCTCCTATGAAGGGAGTATTGTAGTTTAGGAAGAAGGGGAAGCTTAGTCCACAGTATATTGGTCCGTACTTAGTTTAGTAGAGGATTAGAAATATTGCATATAAGTTGGAGTTGCCTTCTAGTTTGAACTCCATTCACCGGTATTCCATATTTCAATGTTGAGAAAGTGTATGAGTGATCCATCACATATCGTGCCTATCAAGGATATAGGTATTTCAGGTTCCTTATCATATAAGAAGATCTCGGTAGAGATCTAGGATTGACAGGTTTGTCGTTTCTGGACCAAGGACGTGATCTCGGTAAAGGTTCTATGGAGGAACCACAAAGTTGAAGAGGCTATATTGGAAGCTGAAGAGGACATGAATTCCAAGTATCCATTCATATTTTCCACTACGTAAATTAGTGTGTAAGGTATATCTTCTTCTTAACATATTTAAAGTTGGGGAAGGGTTCTTCTATGCCTTGAATTTACTTTTGATTTGATATCAGGATTTAAAGATATTGTAGTCACATATTCTTTTTTCTTCTTTTTAAATCAGAATGATCCAGCTATAATCGAAGTCTTGATAATATTTCCTATTTAAATACCCTCATTGAATTATTCACCAATCTTTACCAAGTTTGTGAATGTTGCATGAACTGATGATACCATTCATATATAGAACTCCCCTTTGAGTTTTGGAGAACTCTACTACTATATCGACCTCAGTTATGAAAGGCAGAACCTTAGAAGGTTTCTTTTACAATAATAGGCTTAGTCTTAAAAATGTTCAACATTCTTTAGCTTAATCTCATTTAATGAATATCTATCAGGGACTATTTCCATATTGTACATAAAGTTGTTAAGAAAATCTTTGGCTAGGGCTCTCTAGTCGGACCATTCTTTTAATTCCTGGAATGTGAACCACTCTAAGGCTTTATTGTTCTAACTTCAGCTGAATAAGCACAACAACAATTCCTCATTCCTTCCTATCCCAACCATTTAGTCATAATATCCGCTTAGGTGGACCATGGGATTATATGTGTTACTAAAACTTTTAAATTTGGGGATCTTATAGACTTCTAGTAAGTCTACACTGGAATGGACACTTTAATCACCATAACTGAGTCCATCATTATCAATTGTCCAATGGGGCTCTTTGATTTTAGTACTCTCTTTAGTCATTGCCAATAACTTTTTGTCATGTGCAATCTTTCATTCCTTTTATTTCTCCTCATATTGAACCACCTCAGGATCAGAAAAAGATTTTAAAGAGCTCAAGGGTATTTCACCATAAAAGGTAGTTGGAGGTACAGGTTGGATATGAGAAGGACTCTAGACGATTGAGGGAGATTTTGGTACACTAAGGTGTGATTTTGGGGATGGGTGGAATTTAGGTTGTAGGTAATTAGGAATTTTGGGGAACTATAAGTATTTGTTGGAGTTTGATTAGTTTGTTGTTTACTCTGTGGATGGTAGTTGTCAGGTTGTTGCATCAACTAATATGTTGTGTGGGTGGTGTATGGGTTAGATAAGTCGTTAGGTTGCTATTGATGGGATCAATTGTAATTTGGTAAGTAGAGGCAGATGGTGTGTTATTTGGCTGATTCTCAAGATTGGGAGGATTGAGAGTAAGAATTAGAGTAGGGGCCCATGTCTCTCTGCTACGGGAGTGTTTTTCCTGGTGGTCAGATAAGACAAATCCCTGGTATGCTTCACTTCTTCAATAGCATCTCCAATTTCATTGAAAGTTAAACTATGATCTTACCTTGTTTTGCTAGTACATTGCCTCTAATGGCCAACACACTTTTATCAACATTACAGTAAGATTTCCTTCATTAGTTGAGGGATGATCCAAGGAGGGAACCTCGGGAGCATTTGACCAGGCAATGTATAGGTGTTCAACTATCTTTGTTAACATAGATAAGTTTTTTTGATTTATTTACCTAATAAAGTAAGAATAACTCAAAAGGAAAATGTTTTAGATCAAACTAGTAATAAATAGTACAAGACAATTGAACAGAAAGAAAACTGATCAATTTGTTTCTTAGCATATGCAGATTGATTTGGGGGAGTATTGACAAATTAATCATTTCAACAAATAGGAATTTGTAAATTAATTTTAGCAGGTAGACTTTGTCAGGAAGGTTCTATCTTGGTTCTTTCTTTATTTATATCTCTCTTCTATAAGGTTTGGGGGGGAGAAATTCTATAAAGATAGAGTCGGGCTGAAAGACGACATACATATCTCACAAAGAAAAAGTTATAAACAATGTTCTTTGAGTTATCACAGATAAATCTAAATTATTTCATTTCATTCACTATCATCTATTTTATTAGGGAAAACATAAATACATGAAACAAAAGATGGAAAAAACTTACTATATTTAAAGCTATATTCTAGGTAGTGGAAGGTGATCCCATTTCCCCTGGCTTATTTCTATTTAAAAGATGGTCTAGCTCAAACTCCAAGCAGATATTTCAAAACTTTATGAGGTGCTCTAAATTGATGCAGAAAGTGTGAATCTTTTTAATCATTTGTCTTCTGGCTCCGCTACGGTAGTGACATGTATTGTTATTTGTCCTTCACTTTGTAGAGTTTATGTTTTCTCTTACTCCCTCAGGACAAAGTATTCCTACTTGGATAGACTTGAAATTGAGATTCTCATAGTTATCCTTTAAAGATATAAAGTTCATATGTTTAATTGTGAAACTACTTGTGAAGGGTGTGCCCGATTCAAACTTGTCCCATGCCAGCATGTCATGTGATCCAGATAAGTGTGAAATCATCCCATAGTTGATAAAGTCATATATTTTTTCCTTTAAAATATGACATTCATCTATGGTATATCTTTTCTAAATAAAATGAAGGGCACATCTATTATGCTTATCTCTAGGGTCACATTATGGTCCATGAGTCTTAGTTGGGCATAAGGTTCCCATGGCCTGCAACAGTTTGTAAAACAGTGAGACTCTCATGAATTTTGATTCTCTTATGTAGTTTCTAGAACTTTCTTTAAGTGTGACATGCTCATTTCCTTGGGTGTATTCTGAGGACCAAAACTCTTAATATGTGTCTTTTGTCCACTTTTCTACATCTTTTATAGATCTTTTGAGGATGCTCAATGCCTTATTTTGCTATGCATCAAATTCCTAGACCATACACTTGATTTCTTCAGTTAATTCCCTCTTCAATACTCTATTCCATAGTATCTAATCTATCTCAACAATTTTTGCATTAGCTTTATCAGTCCGCCTTTTCACTTTCTTATGTCATGCCAAAGTTGCTTTCTTTGAGCGGCCAATTTCTTCACCCCTTCTATGTAACACATCAATTTACTGTATGATTATTGTTATAATTCTAATTACCAACTCTTTTTCTCTATCCATCCTCTTGGGTTGAAACATCCTAAAAGTCAAGAGTGATTTTTTATAAGAAGATTTGAGAGGGATTACAGACTTTCCTAGGAAACTTTAGAAGACTCAGAGTATTTTGATAGGACCTTTGTGTATTGGGTGTGTATCTGTAAGACCCTTACATTTACATCATTTTATGTCTGACCTTCTCATGTCTAAAGTATAGATTTTTCACTTGAATTGTATTTAGGGATATTAAAAGAGTAATCTGAGAAGGTTTTAAAATTTTGAAAAGGGATCGAGGCAATTTTGGAACATCAAGGTAGTAAGCCTCTGCTATATCAACATGCCATGGAGGTTAACCTCCATGATAAAACTGTGTCACGGATGATAACCTCCCGATAATGGTGTTGCACAGAGGATGATCTCCATGATAAGTCTGTGCCACGCTGATGTTTTAAAATTATAGTTTTTAATTTTCTCAAATAGGGTGAGGGGATTTTAGGTCTTTTCACCCTTGTACTACCCATAAATATAGAATAAGCTTATTTTCTTCAATTTTTCAAAAATCAAATTACTCTATTTCACTCTTAAACTCAAAACCCAAAAAACAAAGGTGTTATAGATGATCCATCACCCAGGCTCAAAACATTAAATTGACTTTGAATTCTTTGTTTTTAAGGGATATATCTCTTTCCCAAACTTAAATTTTACATTATGACATTTAATTTATGGATTTCCATATGATATAAATTGTGGGTTTGAAATTAGGTTGAGGGGTTTTGGTAGTTATTAATTTAATTACTTGTCCGGTGATTTGAATTGATTATTCAAGCATTAAATTGGTGTTTTTGGGTCAGAATTGGTACTTTAAATGAATGGTTGCAATGGGGAACATTCGTTTGCCCATATTGGATGAATTTTAGATTGGAATTGTATGAACCTCAACCTACCTTATGACTTTGATTTGAATTATTGAAATATTGCTAGGGTTAACTTGTTTTTGAAATGCAATGTGTTGCATTAATGGATAAATGGTTATTTAAATGGATTTGGATGGCCTTAGTGGCCATGGATTGGATATTTTAGTACTTAAGGAGTCAATGTGGTTGTATGAATTTATTTGGCATGTGTGAATTAACCTATGGTTATAATTTAGGCTTAAAGAGGATTGTGTAGCTCGTCTTGGAAGGTGGATGTCCCGGTGGGGACCTATACTAGAAACCACGTTTGCCGTTATGTGTGTGTTAATGACCATGTGCATAGTTCACACATTTTATATATTTCCTAATGGTTGGAGTCTCAGTGTCTTTGGCCCTTTCTTGATTTTCTCCGGTTTGTGCAGCTAAAACGTAATAGGCCCTTTTGGTGGGGAAAACAAAACCCATATAGCCCATGGGTATTTTTAATTCATTAACCTATACTTTGTAGCTCTAATTATACTAAAAATACCCATGGGATATATATATATATATATATATGTAAATCCACACATTATGGTTTTGATGGATTTTTGGACATGGCATTATGTTATTATCTTCGATGAGTTACATGATAGCGCTCACCATGCTAACCATCCTAAGATGCAACTTTGTTTCATAATGTAGGGTCCTAAGACACTTATTTTACCCCTGTGCAGTGTTATGTGGATTATCACATTCATCAAATAAACGTGAACTGGTGAGCCTCCATTCTTTAAAAGGCCTTATCATTTCTATAGTCCTTTATTTTGATTCAGTACTTTTGGATTCTTTTGGTCATGGTCGGGGGAATGTCCTTACCTATTTGGTATTCTAATTTAAAAGGATATTGTGGATAGATGTGAGTTGGTTTATTACTATTTTCACTCACAACTTTGTCAAGTCATTTACCCATCTTTTTATTACTATTTATTCTCTTTCTCATTGTTATCATTATTATTTTATGATCATAAGGTTAGGCGATGGTGGTGGTCTTTGGTCTATGGTGGAAATGAGATACTCATCACGGCCAAGCCCTAGTTTGGGTCGTGACAAACTTGGTATCAGAGCACGATTCAGAGTCGTTGGGTGTTAATAAAGTCGTGTCAAGTAGAGTCCTTTTTATAGGTCTGTAGCATGCCACACTTATAAGGAGGAGGCTATAAGGTAGTTAGAAATGTTTTCCTTTCTTGTGTTCCATTTTTGGGTTATAGAATCTAGTGTTATGAAACTTCTCTAACTCTCGGTTTTCTAGTATTTTAGATCATGTCTCCCTGAAAAATATGATATTCGTAGAAACTCTGTTGGATACTCTATCCTACCTGAGGATAATATGGAGGGGACTCTCCATTTGTATAGAGTGCAGACCCGGTCTAGGGTTCCTTTTCTTGATTGTGTTGCTCCGCGTGGATTTCTACATGTCCCTACCACTCTTCCTCAGGAATCTCGGGGTTGTTATGCTTATGACCAACTGACTTGTGGGGATATCTCTAATGTGAAGTTCTCCTGGTTTATTAATTTGTTCACTCAGTTGGTGATATCTTAGTTTCATTAGTTGGATCGTGTTGGTTATATTTCTCCTTCGTCTGAGGTCACTCGAGTTGGCTAGTTCATGAGGTGGAATCCCCCAACCTTTTCCAGGTCTAAGGTTGAGGAGTACCCTCAAGGGTTGGTTTATGAGGGAGAAAATTTTTAGGGTGATATATGCTACTCATTTTGAAGTTTTAAACTTTGTTGTGTATCAATTAAAAGATGTAGCTTATCAATTGTATGAGGAGTAGGAGTAGTTGAGGGGTAATGATGTGGAGCTAGGATTATGGGAAGAGTTTTTGAGTGCCTTTTCTATTACTTTTTTCTTCATGAGTTGAGGCAATCTACTACTGAGGATTTTGTTAAGCTGATGCAGGGTATGATGAGTATGACATAGTATGCACTAAAATGTCAGTAGTTGGCTCGATATACTTCTAAGTTGGTTTCTAGATAGAGATCCACATGAGAAAGTTTTCTTCTTGGTTGTCCTGGTACTTGGTAGTAGAGTGTAAGGCTACAATATTGAAAAATGATATAGATATCTCCAGACGTGGTTTATATGTACCAGTTTGAGAATGGAAAGAAAAAATAGGCAGAAATTAGAGGGAGGCAGAATAAGAAGTTTAGAGCAGGGTGGGGGTCAGCAGAATAGTAGGAGAGATGGCATGTTGTGGACAAAAAATAAGAACTAGGCAATTCTTATTCGTCTATTGGTGCTCTTTATTCTAAGCCTTCAGACGATCATTGTTCTCAGGATAGCGGTGGTTCTAAGTCACCGAGTGCCTAATCTCAGGCTAGTAGAGTTTAGTCATCCCCACGTTTTCCTCTGTGTTATATTTGTTGTTTGATGTATCATGGCTATTGTGAGGATGGGAGGAATCGGTGTTATAATTATGGGAAGCTTGGTCACTTACTGTGGGTTGTCCTTCATCCAATGTTGCTACTGGAGCGAATAGAATTTTGGTTGCCACATCTTCAACTCCTGCACCAAAATGCACTATTTTTTGTACCAACACTGGCCGAAATTATCTCTACGCTCTTGCCACCTGTCATTAATCTGAGGCATCTCCTAATGTTGTTACTGGTGTGTTGCAACTTTTTTCTCGTGATGTATATAATTTGCTTGAACTAGGATCTACCCTTTCTTATGAGACCCCTTATATGGATATGCATTTTGGTTTTGGTCCTAAGAGTATTTTTGGACCCTTTTTTGTGTCTACCTCGGTGGGTTATCGTATTATGGCTAGAAAAATCTATAGGGGTTGTGTTGTATCTATCAGTCATAGGGAGACATTGGTGGATTTGATAGAGTCGGGTATGGTAAATTTTGATGTGATCTTAGGGATGGATTGGCTTCATTCGTTCTATGCATCTATGTATTGTAGGCCCCAAAAGGTCAGTTTTCAATGCCCTAATGAATTGGTAATGAGTGAGAGGAAAGTTCCTTAGTACCAAGATGGATGTTTATTTCCTATCTTAGAGCACAAAAATTAATTTCTAAAGGGAGTTTGTATATCTAATTTGGGTACAGTATTCTGATCCTGAAAGTCCTTCATTGCAATTTATCCATGTGGTTAATTAGTTTCCTAAAGTATTTCTCAATGATCTTCCTGGTATTCATCCCGATAGGGAAATGGACTTTGGGATTGATATTCTACCGAATACTCGTCCTATTTCCAATCCTCTTTATAGAATAGCTCATGCTTAATTAAAAAAGCTAAAGGAGCAGTTAAAAGATCTTCTTGATAAAGGGTTTATTCATCCTAGTGTTTCTCCGTGGGATGCACCAGTACTTTTCATTTGTAAGAAAGATGATGTCTATAGATTATTGTCAGTTGAATAAGGTGGCAGTCAATAATATGTACCCTCTACATAGGATTAATGATCTTTTTGTTCAGCTTCAAGGTGCTAGATATTTCTCTAAGATTGATCTTCATTTGGGTTATCATCAGTGGAAGATTAGGGAGGTTGATATTCCCAAAACAGGTTTTTGAACCCGATATGGTCATTATGAGTTTCTAGTTTGTCAATTGGGTTGACTAATGCTTTGGCTGCGTTCGTGGATCTTATGAATCAGGTTTTAAAACAGATTTTTAATCTATTTATGATAGTGTTCAATGATGATATCATGGGGTATTCTAAGAGTTGGTAGGACCATGCCAATCATCTCCGTATTGTGTTGCAGACCCTTTAAGATCAGAAGTTGAATGCTAAGTTTTCTATGTATGACTTTTGGTTGAATTCTATGACTTTTCTTGGTTATGTTATTTCTAGTGAGGGGATTTTGGTGGATCCAAAAATGGTTGAGGCAGTTAAGAGATGGCCTAGACCCACGACTCCAACCGATATTAGAAGATTTGTGTACTTGATCGGGTATTATAGGAGGTTTATGGAGAGTTTCTCTTTCTTGGTGTTCTATTGACATGACTAACTCAAAAAAAGGTTAAGTTATTTTGGTCCTATTTTTGTGAGGGTAGCTTTGAGGGGTTGAAGGATAAGCTGACTTCTGCTCCAGTTTTGACCCTGCCCGAGGGTACTTATGGTTTTTTTCTGTTTTGTAATTTGTACCTTATGGGACTGGGTTGTGTGTTGATGCAACATGGTAATGTTGTGGCCTATTCTTCTAGGTAGCTTAAGGTTCAAGAAAGGATCAATTCTACTCATGATCTAGAGTTAGCGGTTATGGACTTTGCTCTGAAGATTTGGTGTCATTATCTGTATGGGGTGCATGTGGACCTCGAGCAGAGGAGGTGTCTTCAATTCCTTAAGGATTATGACATAAGCCTTCACTACCACCCAGGTAAACCTAATGTTGTTGTTGATGCTCTTAGTAGGTTGTCTTTTAGAAGCTTGTCCTATGTTGATGAAGAGAAAAAAAGGATTAGGGAAGGACATCCAAAGCTGGCTAACTTGGAAGTCATCTTTTTTACTCTAAGGATGGAGGAGTCATTGTTCAGAAAGTAGTCAAATCATCCCTTGGTGTTGATGTGAAAGAGAAGTAGGATTTGTATCCCTTACTTATGCATATTAAGGATGATATAGGTTAACAAAAGGTTATGGCTTCCGATATTTAGAGGAGATGGTATTCTGAGGTACCAAGGTAGATTATACATTCCTGATGTCGATGGGCTATGGGAAAAGATCTCTACTGAGGCTCATATGTCCAGATATATAGTTCATCATGGTTGTACTAAGATGTACCATAACTAAAGGAGATCTATTGGTGAACTATATGAAAAGAGATATAGCAAATTTTGTTTCTAAGTGTATGGTTTGTCAACAAATTAGGGTTGAGCACTTGAGGCCTGGTGGCATGTATCAAAAGATAGAGTTGTCTATGTAGAAGTGAAATATTATCATTAAGGATTTTATTACAGGTCTTCCGCGGTATCGCAATCAATATGATGCAGTTGGATTCATTATGGATAGAATGACTAAGTCCGCTCACTTCTTGCCTATGAGGACTAACTACTAAGGAGAAGATTATGGCAGGTTGTTCATTCAGGAGATTGTGAAGCTTCATGGTGAGCTAGTGTCCATTATTTCAGACTGAGGTACACAATTTTCATATCACTTTTGGCATTCATTTCAGAAAGGTTAGGGTACACAGGTGAACCTTAGCGTAGCTTTCCACCCTCAAATGGATATGCAAGCGAAACATACTATTCAAACTTTGAAGAATATGTTAAGGTATTGCATGATTGATTTCAAGGGAAGTTGGGTTGATGATTTGCCTCTTATTGATTTTGTGAATAATTATAGTTTTCATTCGACCATTCAAATGGCTGCTTTTGAGGATCTTTATTGTCGGAGGTGTAGATCTCCTATTGGATGGTTTAAGGTTGGTGAGGCTATGTTGTTTGGTCCTGACTTGGTTCACCAAGACATAGAGAAGGTGAAGGTTATTAGAAAAGACTTAAGACTACTAAGAGTCTCCAAATGTCTTATGCAAATGTGAGGTAAAGAAGCTGGAGTTCAAAGTAAATTATTGGGTATTCTTGAAGGTGTCACCTATGAAAGGAGTCATAAGATTTGGGAAGAAGTGAAAGCTCAGTCCCAATTATGCTGGTCCATATTAGATCTTGAGGAGAATTTGTAATGTTTCTTATAAGTTGGACTTGCCTCCGAAATTGGGTTATATTCATTCAGTGTTTCATGTGTCCATGCTTAAAAAGTGTGTGGGTGATCCTTTCCTGATAGTGCATGTTGAGGATGTTGGTGTTACGAATTCCTTGTCATATGGGGAATTCCCGATTGAGATACTAGATAGGCATATTCGTAGATTGAGGACCAAGGATGTATCTTCGGTGAAGGTACTTTGGAAAAACCAAAAGTTTGAAGAGGCTACATGGGAATCTGAGGAAGATATGAAGGCTAAGTATCCATTCTTGTTCCCTAGGTTGGACAAAAGTGCTTAAGCTATGAGTTCATATTCCTCTTGTCATTTTCTGAGTTTGTCATTTTATTCTTATGTATTATTACTATTCTCATGCTAAATGTGTCCTAAATCATCATTCAGGGACGAATGATCCTAAGGGGAATAATGTACGACCCTTAAATTTCCATCATTTTATTTCTTACCTTCCCATGTCCGAAATATAAAATTTTCACTTGAATTGTGTTTAGGGATGTTAAAAGGGTAATTTGGGAAGGTTTTGAAATTTCGGAAAGGGTTTGGGGAAATTTTTGAACATCGAGGCTATCATGAACCAAACTAGGGTTAGGTCATGATGGGTATCTCAAGTCCTCCGTGGACTAGAGATCTCCCCATCGCCTAACCTCATGCGTACAAAATAATGATAATAACAATGCAGAAACCAATTAAATAGTAATGAGTGATAGATAAATGAACCAAGATAAGGGTTCTAAGAATTTAAAACTTGCCAATCCACAGTTGTCCACAAAAAGCCTCTAGCAAAACTGAACATTCTCTAGGTCAGGAAATTCCCCCGACTATAGCCAAAAAGGAACCCAAAATATAGTCTAAATCATAAAGGAAACAAACTATAAAATGATGGGCCTTCTGGAGAATAGAATCTCACCACTTAAAAGTAACTTGATAGGCGTGCTAATCCACCTAACATTGTACAAGGGAAAAAAAGTGTATTCAGACCCTACATTATGAAACAATGTAGCGTCCAAGGACAGTTAGCGGGATGAGCTCTAGCATGTAACTCAGGGATAAGGGGTAAAATAATGTCATGGTCAAATCAGTCCAAAATCATTCAAAACCATATGTTGGGATAGGGAACAAGGCTTAATCATGAGAGTTAAGACCATTAACCTGGACTGTGTAGCTTTAACCATCATAAAAACACCCATGGGATATATGGGTTCGGCTCCCCTCACCCAACGGGCCCCAGTGCATGTTAGTTGTAAGAATAGAAGAAAAATGAGAGAAATCTAAATCCATCAGTGCAACTAGTCGTCCTCCAAAATATATATCATGTGTGACTCGAACACACGATCATATATACCCCTATGCTGGCAAACATCATTTCTACTATTGGTCCCCCCCCCATCTCCACCCTCCACAATGAGATACACAACCCCCTTTAAGCCCAATTAAAACATTTACACACATTTCCAACCATTAAGCAAGGAGTCATCCATTTAGGCATTTAGGAATGGTATTGTCATACCAATAAATAAAGCTTGCAAGACAGTGTCATTATGCAAAACCAAACTATTTAGCTAATTAGGACTCCAACCCATCAGCCAACGGGACTGCAACCCATTTAGCCAACTATGGATTAAACCCATCAGCCAATAGAACTCCAAAGTTCCAATTCAAAATCAATGTATGGCCACTATGGTCTTTCTAAACCCAATTTACGTCATATTAACCCTTTGTGTTATTCAAGGTTTCACAAGTGAAGAAATTTATGAATATATCCATGTCCCAAATTAAACATCAAAATTTGGGTTGAGGTTAATCCCAATTCCAAACCATTGAACGATAAGGTTTTAGGAAACCCATGTTCCCCATTCCAGTTCTCATACTAACGCATTTAAATAATTAAAATTCATTATAATATAGCATAAGCAATCAATTCAAAACCATGGGAATTCAATTCATGCAATAACCATTCTAAACCCCTCAACCCACATTCAAAATCTAACAATTAAACCTCATGGATAATAATTTAAATTCATGCTTTTATATAAATTCAATTTAGGGAAGAGATACATGACTTAAATACAAAAAATTTGAAACTAATTTGGAGCTTTGAACCCAGATGATGAATCCTCTATGAAACCCTTAAGTTTATCTTGGGTTTTGAGTCTAGTAGTGAATAAGAGTAATTGAACTTTGAAAAACTAATGAAAATAAGTCTATTTTATGCTTAAGGGTCATACACGAGTTAAAAGACTCAAAATACCCCCGCCCCAAGTGAATAAAACAAAAGTGCACGAAAAATTATCCTTAGCATGGCACACCAATATTGCAGAGACTATCCTCCATTCCACGCCAATATTGCGGAGGTTATCCTCCATGATACGGCGATATAGCTAAGCTTATTTCCTTGAAATTCCAAAATGAACCCAAACTCTTTCTGAGAATTCTGAAACTCTTTTGACATACCCTATTAACATACCTAAACACAATTTAAGTTAAAAATCGACATTTCAAGCATGGGAAGGGAAAAAATGTAATTATCAAAGTTTTAAGGGTCTTATATTACCCCTTCCCCCCTCCCTCCCAAGATCATTCATCCCCGAATGATGAGGTTGGACATTTTTAGAATGATAATAGCAAGAATACGTTAGAATCAAATGATAAATTGAAAAAATAATTGAGGGAAACATAACTCAAACCTTAAGAACCTTCATTTGTCATGAGGAACAAGAACGGATACTTGGTCTTCATATGTTCTACAGTATCCCAAGTAGCTTATCTACCTTTAAGTTTCTCCAAAAAACTTTCACTGAAGCTACATCCTTTTTCTCAATCTCTGAACTTTCCTATCAAATATATCAACTGATGCTTCCTCATAAGATAAGGAATTTAAAATACCAATACCCTCAATACGCACTATAAAGGAAGGGTCACCCACATACTTTTTTAAAATCAAAACATAAAATACGGGATGAATGGAACCTAAACTTGCAGGAAAATCTAACTAATAGGACATATTCCCAAATCACCTCAAGAACTAATATAGCCCGACATAACAGGGACTGAGCTTCCCCTTTTTCCCAAACTTCATCACTCCTTCTATAGGAGAGACTTTCAGGAATACCAAATTATTTACTTCAAGCTCCAATTCTCTTCCCCTCACATTCGTATAATACTTTTGGCAACGTTGAATAGTTTTAATTCTTTCTTTAATCACTTTAACCTTCTCTATGTCTTGGTGAGCCAATTCAGAACCAAATAATTGAACCTCAAAAACCTCAAACCACCTAAAGAGAGATCTACACCTCCAACCATACAAACCCTTGAATGGAGCAATATGAATACTCGAATAATAACTATTGTTATATGAAAAATTAATGAGAGTTAAGTGATCCACTAAACTCCCTCCAAAATCAATTACACAAGCCCTTAGAATATCCTCTAAAGTCTAAATAGTCCTCTTCGCTTGTCCATCCGTTTGTAGTTGGAAAACCGATGCTAAGGTTCATCTTATTTCCCAAACATCTCTGAAATGAAAGCCAAAAATGATATGTAAACTACGTAACTCTATCTGCAATAATGAAAACTGGTGCTCTATGTAACTTCACAATCTCCTAATTAAACAACCTAGCATAATCCTCCCCAGAGTAGTTAGTCCTCATCAGACTTAGTCATCATATCCACAATGACCCAAATCGAATCATACTGATTCTGAGACCACAAAAGACCTGTAATATAATCCATGTTGATCATCTCCCACTTCTATACATGCAACTCAATCTCTTGAGATATACCACCCGGTCTCAAGTGTTCAACCTTAACTTGTTGACAAACCAAACATTTATCCATAAGATTAGCCACATTTCTAATCATGTTGTTCCACCAATAGATTTACTTTAAGTCATGATACATTTTCATTGATCCCGGATGGACTTTATACCTCGACTCAAAAGACTTGGTCAAAATTCACTCACGCAGCCCATCAGGATTAGGAACACATAATCTACCTTGGTACCTCAAGGTACTGTCACCACCAATCTCAAAGGCCATAACCTTTTGCTGACACACATTATCTTTAATCTACATAATAATGGGATGCAACACCTTCTTCTCCTTCAATTCATCACCAAAAGAAGATTTTACCACCTCATGAACAATCACTACTTCATCATCAGAGTCCAGAAGATGAATTCCTAGGATATCCAGTCGGTGAAAGTCCTACACCAATTCTCGCTTCTCCTTATCAACATAGGACAAGCTCCTCATAGACATACTGCAAAGATCATCAGCAACCACATAAGCTTTACCTAGATGGTAGTGAAGGCTCTTCCCATAATACTTAAGTAATTAAATACGCCGCCTCTACCTGAGAGTCAATTCCTTTTGGGTGAATACAAATTGCAAGCTCTTATGATTTGAATAGATATTCACTTGAACCCCATACAAGTAGTGATGCTAAATCTTCAAGGCAGAAACCACAACAAATAATTAAAGTCCTATGTTGGATAATTCTTTTAATGAACCATGAGCTTCCTAGAAACATAAGACACAATCAAGCCATAATGTATCAACAAACACCCCAATCTTACACGAGACGCATTACAATACATGACAAAACTATTCGCGCCCTCGGGTAGAGTCAAAACTAGTACTTAAGTCAACTTATACTTTGACTTATCAAAACTACCCTCACAAGAATCGAACCCCAAGAACTTAACCTTTTATTGATTCAATCTTGTCAATGGAGCAAAGTGTGATGGGCTGGAGCAAGGTAATGCTCCATTGACAAGAAACTGTCCATAAATTTCCTATAACACCCGAATAAACCAAAAAAACTCCGAATGTCGGTTGAATTTGTGTGTCTAGGCCTTTTCATAACCACATCAACTTTCTGTAGGTCAACCATGACCCCCTCACTAGAGATAACATGCCCGAGAAATATTACAGTATCCAACCAAAATTCACACTTAGACAATTTTACATACAACCGCTAATCCTAAAGTGTCTGCAATACAATTTATAGTTGATCGGCATGATCCTTCTCACTCTTAAAAATCCAAAAACATCCTGAACAACCAATTCATGAGATCCAAAAAAGTAGCTAGAGCATTAGTATATCCAAATGACATAACTAAGAACTTATAGTGACTATATCGGGTTCGTAAATCCATCTTGGGAATATTATTAGCCCTAATATCAACAGATGATAACCCAAACGAAAATCAATCATAGAAAATCATCTAGCATCCTAAAGCTAATAAAATAAATCATTAATCCTAGCATAGGGATACTTATTCTTTTTTGTAACCTTATTCAACTATCAATAATCTATAAACATCCACAAAGACCCATCTTTCTTAAGCACAAAAAGAAAAGGATCACCTTACAGGAACACACTAGGATGAATGAAACCTTTATCAAGGAGATCCTTCAACTTCTCTTTTAGCTCCTTCAATTCAACGAAAGCTATTTTATAAGGAGAAACAGAGATAGGGCGGGTATCTGGTAGAAGATCAATCCTGAAGTTTATTTCCCTATCAGGAGGAATTTTGAGTAGATCATCTGGAAAGCCCACAGAAAAATTATTAACCATAAGAACAAATTGTAAAGAGGGACCTTCTAAGCTAAAAACCTTAACCTGAGATAGATGATAAAGATACACCTTGGAAATTAACTTTTGGGCTCTAAGATAAGATATAAACCTCCCTCTAGGCACTAAGGAAATTCCCTCTTATTCTATTACCGGTTATTAGGGAATTAGAAACTAACCTTTCGGATCTGACAAACCAAAGAAGCATAATATATGTGGAGCCAATCCATCCCTAAGACCATATCAAAATCTAAAATATCCAACTCTACCAGATCCACCCATGCCACTCTATGGAAGATAGAAACCACAAAGCCCCTATAAACCTTTCTAGCCATAATAGAATTACCCACTAGACTAGATATAGATAAGGTCTTGAAAATAATATCAAGAACAAAACCAAAAAGCATAGCCACATAAGGATTCACATAAGAATGGGTAGAACCCGAATCAAGAAAACAATACACATCACAAGAGAAAAGTTGTAATATACTAGTAACAACATCAGGAGAAGCCTCAAATTCTTGTTGGGTAGAAAGAGCATACAAATGATTTAAGATAGTTCCAGAACCAGAAGTAGCACCCTTTGGTGTAGGAGATAAAGATGTAGTTATTGGGACTTTATTATCTCTTGTGTCTTCCTTGATTGATGGATAGTTTTGTCGCATGTGACTAATCTACAACAATTATAACACCAATTCCTCCCCTCATTATACTAACCACGGTGAAGTTTCCCACAAAATTTGCAAAGAAGATTAGGTGGGGCTAATTGAGTAAGACTAGCCTGAGACTGGGCACCTTGTTCCTTAAAACCATTATTATCCAACAAATGATAATCACCCGATGGTTTAGGATAATAAGCACTAGCATACGAATATGAATCCCCCAATTCTTTATCATGGTCCACTGTCTACCATTTCTCCTACTATTCTATTATTTTCCACCCTACTATGAATACTTGAGCTTCTTACTTTGCCTTTGTCCCATTTTTGCCTACTTTTTTTCTCATCCTTAACCTAATATATGTACACCACAATTCTAGAGATATTTATATTATTATTTAGCATAGAAGCCTTATACTAAAAAATAAAGTTCTAAAACAAGTCTGAAGCAAACTTTATCATCCTTGCCCTCATGCTAGATACCAACTTTAGAGAATAGCAGGACGACTGATGTAATTTTAAAGCATACTCCATCAACTTATCCTACCTTACCTCAAATCAAAAAATTCTTCAATCTTAGCTTCCCTCAACTCTTAAGGAAAAAAACGATTAAGAAAAGCACTAAAAAACTTTTCCCACACATCCTTCTCATCATCATCACCCCTTGACTTCTCCCACTCCTCATACCAATTATGTGCCATATCTTCCTACTAGTACATAGTAAACTCTATGCCCTCAGAATCATTAACATGTATAACCCAAAATATCTTTTTTATCTAATCAACAAAACCTTGAGGATCCTTCTCAACCTTAGAACTGATAAGTTTGGAGGATTTAAAATCATTAATTGGACAACTCTAGTGACCTTAGAATAAAGGGGAAAAGAACCCATATGGTCAAATTTGTGAGACTATAATGCCACAAACCAAGCAGATGAATAGAACGATGAATGTCCACATTTGAGATATCACTTGGAGGTGTCGAGGAATGAGTATCACTAGCCTGGGGAGCCTGAGTGTAATACCTCATATGTTTCTTAGTTTAGTTCATCTCCTAGTTGTATGTAAAACAGGTTTAAAGCCTAAAAATTTCACTAAGTGTTGGAGACTTAGTAATTTTTTTGTCCTATTAACTTTAAGGATTTTTAAATGGGTCTTCCAGACCCTGAAATGTAGGTATTTCAGTTAATTCATGTTCAAGGGTGTAAGGAGCATGTCTTGAGGAAGTTTTGGATTTTTTGGACAAGGATTAGGTCGCATTTGGTTTTTATTTCTAGAACCTCATTGTTATAGTGGCGTATCAAGGTGGGTATAGAGATGATCCCTTTATTGCATCATAGTGCCTGTTAATCTATATTTTAGTTGCAAATTTAATTCTCTGAGAGGTAATTGAGTCTTTTCCCCTCAACCAATTTAGTAAAAACATGAATTAAAACATTGGTTAAGGCATTATATGCCCATTTACCCCAATTTTCCTCAAAAAAACAAAACCTAATCATCCCCTAAGTTCATCAATTTCATTTTTTTCTCTTCAAGAAATCAAGTTACCAAATCCAAGAACCTTCAAGAAAGCTTAAAGATTGTGTTTCTCTTTCAAGCTTAAGGATTTAAGGTATGTGTGATGTTCATGAATAGTCCCTTTTCACCCACGGAGTCCAATAATCCCCTTTTAATATCAAATTATGAGTTTTTACATGTTTATAATGAATTGTCTCCATTAAGTTGTTATTTATTTTGGTTACAAGTGTTTTTCGATGGAATGAGCCCTTATATGATTTGAGTATTGAAATCCTCATGTTAAATCCCTAATTCATGGTTTTAGTATTGTAACTATGTTTTCAATCATATGTTTTACCCATTTCCATGCTTAAATTCAGGACTCCCATGAGTTTGATGAAATGTCTAAATGTTGAATTTTGAGCAATGTTCCTTTATTTTGGTTTTAAAGATTCATATGTCCTTATTGTTATTTTCATTCAGTTCTGGAGGTTTATGAACACCCAATACTTAGCTATTTATATAATTTCAGTATCTTCAAAATGGTTTTAGTTAAACCATGAGCGTTTTTATTCAGTTAGTATCATGATCAGTTGTTTGCTCAATTAAGCTTAGTCCAGCCTAGTAATCAGTGTCAGTCAGTTGGAAGTTGGATTTAGCACTGAGAAAACCCAGGGATGGGGGCTCACCTATAATTAGAGGGTGTGACCTGTAGTAGCAGTCCCTTAGTTCCCGAACTATGTAGCCAGCATAGGATAGCGATATGAACCTGCCAGTTAAGGGTTGATAAAGTGTTTACCTGCCAGTTACATGTAACACATACCACATTAGAGCACCTACTAGTTGAGGGTGACTCATTAGTCTTTCATGACATTAGTTTAGTAGATTCATACAGTGTTTCATGTTTCCGTTTTAAAGAAATGTATTGGTGATCCAGTTGTTGTAGTCTATTTAGAAAGAACCAATATTTAAGATAGCCCTTCTTACGAAGAAATCCCAATCGAGATCCTCGGTCTTCAGATTCATAGACTAAGGAACAAAAAAGTTCCCTAGGTTAAAGTT
This sequence comes from Capsicum pubescens, assembly GCA_030864215.1. Lineage (NCBI taxonomy): Eukaryota > Viridiplantae > Streptophyta > Magnoliopsida > Solanales > Solanaceae > Capsicum > Capsicum pubescens. The sequence goes on along the minus strand of CM061546.1, from coordinate 202,145,350 downwards.
CTTTAGCGGAATCACTCCATTGAGAGAGACACTTGGGAAGCAGAAGTAGATAAGCGTACCAAGTACCCTCATCTTTTCTCTACAAACTCAGACTCAACTTAAGGTAATAGTTCTTCTTCGATTAACTCTTTTCCACTCTCAGTCCCAGCAATATAACCATTCTCATGTCATTACATGCATTCACGAATCAGTTCAACTCATGTATCATTTTTAGACTTACTCATGTAATCATGTTTTAAGTTATGCATATCCAGTATATCTTCTTTGTTTCCCTAGTATTCTCAGTTTAATCAGTCTCGTTCGAGGATGAATATTCCCAATGGGGAGATATTGTAATACCCCATACTTTTCTTAGTTTAGTTCTGCTCCTATTTGCATGTATAAGAGGCTTAAAGCCTGAAAATTTCACTAAGTGTTAAGGATTTAGTCATTTTTTGTCCTCTAAACTTCGAGGATTTTTAAATGGGTCTTCCCGATCCTGAGACATAGGTTTTTAAGTTAATTCACATTCACGGGTGTAAGGATCATGTCTTGAGGAAGTTTTAGATTTTTCAAATGAGGATTGGGTCGCGTTTAGTTTTTGATTCCAGAACCTCACCGTGATAGTGGCTCGTCGCTTTGGGTATAGCAATGATCTCTTAATCGCATCATGGTTCCCTATAAATCTGTGTTCCAGTGGCAAATTTAATTTTCTGAGAGTCAATTGAGTCTTTTCCCCACAACACAATTCATAAAAGCATGAATTAAAATGTTAGTTAGGGTAGTATATGCCCATTTTCTCTAATTTTTGTCTAAAAAACAAACCCTAATCATCCCCCATGTTCATTAATTTCATTCCTTTCTCTTCTAGAAAAGCAAGAAATCAAGTTACCAAATCCAAGAACCTTCAAGGAAGCTCATAGATTGTGTTTCTATTTCAAGCTTAAGGATTTAAGGTAGGTGTGATGTTCATCCATAGGCCCTTTTTCACCTATCGAGTCCAAGAATCCCCTATAGATATCAAATTATGAGTTTTTACATGTTTATGATGAATTATTTCTATGAAGTTGTTATTTATTTGGATTAAAAGTTATGTTACAAGTGTTTATCGAAGGAATAAGACCTTATATGATTTGATTATTGATATCCTCATGTTAAATCCCAAATTCATGGTTTTAGTATTGTAACTATGTGTTCCATCACATGCTTTACCCATTCCTATGCTTAAATTCATGATTCCCATGGGTTTGATGAAATATCTAAATATTGGGTTTTGAGTAATGATCCTTTATTATGGTTTTAGAGGTTCATATGTCCTTATTTTTATTTTTATTTGATGTTGGAGGGTTATCAACACCCGATATTTAGCTATTTACATAATTTCAATATCTTCAGAGCAGTTTTAGATAAAACCATAAGCGTTGACATTCAATTGGTATCTTGATCAGTTGTTTGCTCAGTTAATCCTAGTTCATCCCAGTAATAAGTGTGATTCAATTGGGAGTAGGATTTAGTATCGAGAAAATCTAGGTATAGGGTATCACCTGCAAGTAGAGGATGTGACCTTTAGTAGCATTCCCTTAGTTTCAGAACTATGTAGCCAGTATAGGTTAGAGATATCAACCTGCCAGTTGAGGGTTGATATAGTGTTTATCTTCAAGTTAAGGGTAGCACATATCTCATTAGAGAACCTTCCAGTTTAGGGTGACTCATTAGTCCTTCAGGACATTAGTTTAGTGGATCCACACAGACATATTTTAGTACTTATGGTACGGTACTGACACCCTTCCAATTGAGGTTATAGGTTGGACCCCGATCAACTAAAATCATGGAATATCGTTAGATGATTCCTCCCACAGTCTCATTTTAGTATTCAGTATAGAATTTAGTTCAGGTTTTCTTGACCATAGCATATAGTTCATCAGTTATTCAGTTACCAGATTTCAGCATTTCAGTTCACAGACTACTTTAATATCATATTATATGCTTGGTCATGCATTCTCCGATTTTACAGCTTTAATGCATTTATGCATTAGTTATCTCATGCTACTCAGTCATTCACTATTTTATGCACATAAAACTATGCATTTCAGTCTGAACTCATCTCATTTACCAATACATTCAAAGTACCGATCGCATACTTTCTTCATGCTTTGATGTCTTATATCATAGGTTTGGATGCTCAGTTTCTTGACAGTACTTTGACAGTTCAACTTATTAGCAGCAACAGTTTTGGTAAGTCTTCATATGTCGAGGACCTGTTATGTAATTTTAGTGATTCTACATTTCTTTTCAGTTAGTTCTGTTTGGAGTTAGTTGGGGCCTTTCCCATCAACTCTTCAGTCAGTTTAGAGGCTTTCAGATGTTTTATGTCATTCAAATAGTTAGTTTTTTAGTTGTTTGATCATTCATTTCAGTATATCATCATACATTCAGACTTTTGATTAAAATCATATTTTCAGTATTTAAACCTTATGTCTTTATTCAGTTGTTTCAACATATTTCATTATCTGTGTATTATTTAGTGCTCACAATAGGTACCATCTCATTGGTTATCTTGTGGGTCGCTTGTGACCGTAAACACCGTTGTTATGATACGGGTTAGTCTAGGGTCGTGAAATCAAGGAGGACTATTAGGAATTGGTGGAACTACATATGAGGTAGTAAAATCTAGATCAGGGACCGCAGACTGTGTTTGCACACCATACACAAGTAGAGTCCCTTCCGCACAATCCTTGAGTAGTGCAGAATTCCCAGCTGAGTTTCTACGAGCATCATATCCTTGAGGAGTCATAATCTGTAATGTGAGAAAGCCATGAATTAGCAAAGTTTCATAACACTAGACTTTATAACCCTAAAAAATAACACCAGAAAGGAAAACATTCCTAAATGCCTCATAGCCTCCTACTTATAAGTGTAGCGCACTACACAACCATAAAAAGAACTCTACTTGACACGAATTTGTGGAAATATAATCACTCTAATAGCTCTCTAATAACAATCTTGTCATGACTTAATCTAGGGCCTTGCCATGATGGGTATCTCAAGTCCCCCGTGGACCGAAGACTTCCTCTATTGCTTAACTTCATGGCCACAAAATAATGATAATAATAACACAAAAACAAATTAAATTGTAACGATTGATAGATAAATGAACCTAGATAAGGGTTCTAAGAATTCAATACTTCCCAATCCAATATATTCCATAAAAAGCCTCTAACAAAACTGAACATCATCTAGGTTGTGAAATGCCCCCGACTATATCCAAAAAATGACCCAAAAGAAGGTCGAAAACATAAGGTAAACAAACTATGAAATGACAAAACTTCCGAAGAATACAAGCTCACTACTTCAAAGTAACTTGACAGGAATGCTAATCCACCTAACATTGCACAGAGGCAAAAGAAGTGTCTTCAGACCCTACATTATGAAAGAATGTAGCATCCTGGGATGGTTAGCTGGTGAGCACTAGCATGTGACACGGGGATAAGAGGTAAAATAATTCCATGATCAAATCAATCCAAAATCATTAAAAAACATATGAACACATTCATATGCATATATATATATATATATATATAAGATTCCAAGACAATCAACAAGGCTTAATCATGAGATTTAAAACTATTAACTGAGATGATGTAGCTTCAACCGTCATAAAAACACCCACGAGATATATGGGTCTGGATACTTCCAATGGAAAGGCCTTAGTGCATGTTAGCTGTACAAACTGGAGAAAAAATAGAGAAAGCTAAAGCCATCAGGGCAACTTGCCATCCCCTAAAATATATATCAAGTTTGATTTGAATAGACGGTTATATAGACCCCTACCAGTCAAATGTGGTTTCCATTATTGGTCCCCTGGGACCTCAACCTTCCATGAAAAGCTACACAACCCTATTAAAGCTAATTATAACATTTACACATATTACCAACCATTAAGAAAGGAGTCCTCCATTGAGAAATTTACCAAATGGTATCATCATACCAACAAATCAAGCTTGCAAGCCAATGTCAGTATGCCAAACCAAAATATTTAGCCAGTTGAGACTTGAACCCATTATCCAATAGGAATCAAACCCATTTAGAAAACTAGGACTCAAACCCATCAACCAATAAGACTCCAAAGTTCCAATTCAAAATCAATCCATTGCCACCAAGTCCTTTCAAAAGTCAATTTATGTTTCATTAACCTTTTATGCAATGCAAGATTTCATAAGTGAAGAAATTTATGCATATATCAATGTCTCAAGTCAAATTTCATAAATTGAGTTGAGATTAAAGCCAATTCTAAACCATTAAACCATCAAGTTTGGGGAAACCCATGTTCCCCATTCCAATTCCTACATCTATGTATTTAAATAGTTGAAATTTATTAAAAATATAGCATAAATAGTCAATTCAAAACCATAGGAATTCAATTGATGCAATAACCATTCCAAACCCCTTAACCAATATTAAAAATTCAATAATTAAACCACATAGATAATAATTTAAATTCATGCTTTTATATAAATTCAATTTAGGAAAGAGATAGATGCCTTAAATACATAAGAATTTGAAAGCAATTTGGAGCTTGGAACCTGGATGATGAATCATCTGAAACCCTTAAGTTTTTCTTGGGTTTTATTTTGATAGTGTATGAGAGTAATTAATTTTGAAAAAGCTGATAAAAATAAGGCTATTTTATGTTTAAGGGTTGTACATGGGTGAAAACACCCAAAAGCCCCCACCCCAAGCGAATAAAACAAAATTGAATGAAAATTTGTCCTTGGCATGGCACGTTAATATCGCAGAGACTATCCTCTATGCCACTCTATTATCATGGAGGGTAGCCTTCATTACTGATGAGAGGTTAACTTGCCCCTCATCGACATCTAAATTAGCATACACTACTATGATCTAAAGGTATGAATTAGACTATTTTGTAATTTAAATAAACGAATTCCTATGTTTTGCAAGTACAAAAATTATTGAGATGAAAAAAAAGCAAAACAAGCTGAAAAAAGAGATAAAAGGGAAGATAAGTGCAAAAGTTGGATAACAGGGAAGGCTGGACCTCAAGTATTGCGATCGCGGTAAGTGAAGAAAGTCAAAAGGACGTGATCGCATAAAGAATGCAGCAATTTCATAGCCGTGATCGCGGTATAGAGAGCTTTCCATCCAAGGGAAAAATTGTCACTCCATACTGCCTATCCAAATTCTGACTAAAAGGGCTCAAAACCCTCACTATAAATCATCATTCTACAACCCTACCTCCCATCCTTAGTTTGAGATTTTTGTAATTTCTTGGAGCTTGGATGTTTAATTTACACTAATTTGAGACAATATCTAATTAGAGGATCTCTAAAGGGTAGGTTTGTCTTTGTCTATTGAAGATTCACTTGAGTCTAAAGTATATTTTTTCTTCTTATTTTTATTATGAATAACTTCGATAGGCATATTGGTATATTTATTTTCATTATCCTTATGATGTATTAGATCTACCTCTTGGGGTTATGTTTTATTAGGGTGCATTCGTGTTTGGGTTGTGATGTATATGTGTAGATTCTAGTTGGTTGATGATGGGTTCTATTATTGCTTTATTGAAATGGTTAGGATTTGTATGTGAAAGCCCCAAATACCTAAATGGGTTTGATGGGTGAAAATCCCAAGATCTTAAAATCCTAAACTACCCTTGAAAGAGGGGTTTGGGTGAACTTTAGGAACCCTCCACATCCTTGAAAGAGGGATGTGGGAACCAAGTCAATAGTAGATAATTATTGGTCTTAGTTTGCTAATTTTCACTATCTTAGACAAAAGGGTGAATATGAGGTTGACTATCCCTCGGGTACCATCCTAGAAATAGGGGTGCCTAAGTGAGGAATTGGGTGGAATTAGTTGGCACACTCATTAAGTAATCAAAATGGTCAATGAGTGGCATATTTGAGGTTTTGTTGACGAACTAGCCTCAAGGACTTTATACCTAGATTGCCACATCATCAATGATTAGAATTTGAACCGAATCATCACATACCCATGGATAACTTGGACCTACAGTAGCGTAATCCCATGATTTGTGCCTAATTGATTACACTCTAATTATTCTCAAATTAGTCCCATAGAAGCCTAAGAATTACTTTCATATTGGAAAATATTGAAAATACACAAAACATCATGTAAAATAGGTTTGAACGTAGAAAGAAACTTTTATTTCAAACTTACTCAATCGCCACTCCCATTACTCCTTGTGGGTTTGACCCCGACTCGTAGGTGGGTAAATATATTGACAACGACTGCTTTACACTTAAATTGACGTGTAAGTTGAACGTTATCAAAAATGGCACCACTGCTGGGGAATATTTTGGCGTATTGAGCTAGTTTGGAATTTTAGTTTACTTACTTCGATTCAAACTTGTAAAAAGTTATTTGTGATTTCATTTTGTTTATTTTGTTAGTTAAGTTCTTATTTTTTGTTTAGTTGTTAATTTGGCATCATGGAATGAATGTGGGTTTAGTTGTTGGAAATCATACCTTGATGATCCATGTCCATATTTTGGTGGACCCCAATATTGGCAAGATTATAGATATGCTCCTCGGAAAGAGATGAGTGCAACATCTTGATCTTATAGGGAGTATGGTTATTCTCTATATGGTGGTTGAGATGGACGTTAGAGTAATTATCCACATGACCCCTACCCCCATGATGGTAACCTGATTGCTAGTTATTCTTATGAGTTTGATAGGTATTATGATGAAGTAAAGCAAGAACGAAGCACCAAAAATAATAGTATTGAAGCAATGCTTTAACTAATCCTGAAATGGGTGGAATCAACGGAGGATAATATACACCGTATGCATAAATCTATGCATTAATCTGAGTATAATAGCTTTGAAGAAATGGTTCAAACTCTTTTTGATCGTACTACTACATTGGAGGAGGATGTGCATGACTTGCATCAATCCAAGGCGGCATTTGGAAAGAAGAGTGAAAAGGAAGAAGAAGTGGGTAAGAGCACCGATATTTCATGTAACATGCATATTGATGATAGGCATATTTACACGCCTAAAGTACTATAATTTACCCATATTTTAGCTAAGTTTTGAGGACAAAATATATAATTCATGCACTTTTAGTCCTTTTTCCTGTAAGTGAGCTAACAAACGTGATTAGCAAGTTTTCAGGTATAAATGATGCAGATTTCAGCATATTATGGATAACTTGACGCCCAAGGAAGCTTCACGAAAGAAGGAAGGGAAAGCTTGGACGCCAAGGACCAAAAGTGATGCATGGAATATCTGTCTCGGGCAAAAACAACATTTCCAAAGACTTTGGGGATCAGCAGTAACTTATTAGGATTAGGATAATGATGCAGTAACCTAGTAGGACTAGGATAAGTAATGAAGTAGCTTAGTAGGAATAGGATATGGGTGTTATAAATACCCTATTTTGTTAGAGATTTTAGGCATTCTACTTCTAGTTCCGAATCATTCTAATTCTTCCATCAATTCGAATTCTCATACTTTTACTTTTTATTCAATTCATTCTTATTTCTTTCTCTTCATCTATTCGATCTTAAGTTACACAACAAGAGAAATGCTATTCTCAAAGGACTTCACGCCATAAGACACATACTACACGTGAGATCCTATTTTGATATAATGATAATGTCTATTGTGATTTCCATCGCACTCATGAATAGCTAAACTTCTCTGTTGGGGTTATGGAAGCCTTATGAGATACTCTCTATTGCTATGAGTTTGTGAGTTCGTGACTCGTATGATTATTATATCATTATTCTCTTCATCTTAATGCAAATTCTTGTGGTTGCAAACGCATAGAATACACCAGTATAACATTAACTTGTTCGAAAGAAAAGTTATATGTCTGGAAAAGAGATAATGTCAAGGTAATAGGGCACCAACCCCTGTTAAAAAGTTAGTGCCGTAACTGGATTAACCTCTTGGAGAACTTGTACCATTAGACACGCTTTAAGATCGAAAGAATTAAAGTGAAATAATCCTTGATGGTCGAAAGACGCCTGGATTTACCATAGAATACAATTCTCTATAAGCACATGCATGTCTGAATTCCGCATAACTCATAGCCAATAGAGACGTATAACTCATAATGTGGACATAACCCCAACTCTCAATTCTCATTGGTTAAACATCCTACTAAACATTCTTTCTTTTTACTTTGCTATTTTCCGTTTTCACTTTGTTACATTATTGCACGTTACAATCCCCCCTTTTACGAGACTTGCACCAAAAGTCTAATAATTTTTGCTTACTTAGTGACCAAGTATTCTCTGTGGGATCGATACCCAACCCAGTTGGGCTATATATTTGACAACGACCGCTTACACTCTTACGAGAGCTGTAGTTTGAGCGTTATCAAAAATTGGCGCCATTGCCGGGGAATACGGTTGTCAACTAAGTTTGTGATAGTTACTAGACCCTTTGGTCAAAGATTCTCGTACTTTACTTTTAGTTGTTGTTTTTGTTTTCTGCAGGTTTTGTTCCGTGCATGCCAAATACTCGAAGTTCTGGTCAACCATTATTACCCATAAACCCTGAACCGTACTTATTGGCAGAATGGATGCACAACGTGACATTGACAGAAGGGCGGCTCAACAGGAGCAGGCTAGACTAGCTGCACTGGCAGCTGCTCAAGTGCATCAACAAAATATTGATAACCCAGGTCGAGCAACAAATCCTGATGATGAGGACCTGGGTGATGAGGAGCTACTGAATCCTAGGCGTACTGATGAAGTGGCAGCACCTATGCACAGGAGAGATCGTCAAGCTAGAATGAGACCTGACCGCCGATATGTGCAGGCTTCTTTTGATGATGATGATGACGATCTGGATGGAGCTGGTGCCACAGGAGCTATTATTCCTCCACCCTTGGCTCCCGGAGCCAAGTTCAATATCACTAGCACCATGATTCAACTATTGCAGCTCAAGGGATTATTTGGTGGACTTGCAGGCGATGATCCGAATATGCATCTGATCAACTTCATCTCTACATGCAAGTCATTCGAAAATCCAGGCGTTGGACAGAATGCAATTCGGCTGCGCTTATTTCCATTGTCTCTGTCTGGGGAGGCAACTCTATGGTTGAACGGGATAACTCCTGATTCTATTACTAATTGGAGGCAACTGAAAGACGCTTTCCTAGAAAGATTCTTTCCGCCATCCAAGAGAGCACAGTTGAGAGATGAGATCAGCAATTTTCGACAGCTTCCAACTGAAGCTCTCCACGAAACATGGGAGAGGTTCAAGAAGAAGCTTATGCGGTGCCCAAATCATCAAATGACCAACATCCACTTGATGGAGATATTATACAGGGCTTTGAACTCAGTGACTAATCCAGTGGTTGATAATGCTGCAGGTGGGTCATTCATGGACCTTAATTTTCTCGAGGCAAGAGAGATGCTAAATCGTATGACAAAGCAGAGTAGAGCTTGGCATACCAGGGATTCTGAGGTAGCAAGCTCTACAGTATCTGTTGGCATGACTGCAGAGCAGAGACGTAGACAAGAGGAACGTGACCAAGATATGGCTCACATGAAAATGCAGATGGATCTTCTTACCAAGCACTTATTATTAGGGAAGACCAAAAAGGTTAAGGCCGTTGTATCACAGGGAAGAGATGAATCAGACTATGAGGAAGAAGCAAACTACTTGAATAATCAGGGTTTTTTTGAAGAAATGCCTAAGGAAACCAAGGTCGGAACTATTATGATAAATCTGGATACAAGGACCGCGACCAAGGTAGTTGGGAGAACAAGAATGACAATAGTGGTTTATATGTTCCCCCAGGAAGACGTGACACCACTGCATCTGGGTCGGGAAATATAGAAGAGATGATGGCTAAACTGTTGAAAGGAGTGGAAACAACCAGCGCGGGAGTAACGGAGATAATAAATGATTTGTCCTCAATGAAGCAATTGGTTGACTCACATTCCACTTCAATAAAACAAATAGAGCAGCAATTGAGCCAACTTTCAGCAACACTCAATCAAAGAAAGGCAGGCACTCTACCTAGTGACACTGTGCAAAATCCAAGGAACGACGGATCATGCATGGCTATTACTACCAGGAGTGGTAAGGTGCTGGAAAATTCATCCCAAAGAAAGCAAGTGGACGAAAATAAGGAAGATGAAGACGCCATAAAAGATGACCAAGACGTTCATGACGTCACTCCTCAACATCCACAGTCTGAAAATATCACTGAACCAAAACAAGATAAAAAGAAAGTGGTGGAGAAAACTATTCCCCTTCCACCACCACCTTTTCCTCAAAGATTGAAGAACAAGGCGGATGATACAAGGTTCAGCAAATTCATGACTATGTTAAAACAACTGACCATAAATGTTCCGTTGGTGGAAACACTTGAACAAATGCCTGGGTATGCGAAATTCATGAAGGATCTTTTGACAAAGAAGCGGGCAGTAAGCTATGAGTTGACAGATATTGTTCATCATTGCAGCGCAATTGCCACCCAATCACTAGTTCAGAAGAAGGCCCACCCCGGTGCTTTCACTATTCCTTGCACCGTTGGATCTTTGAATTTTGCCAAGGCATTATGTGATTTAGGAGCCAGCATCAATTTGATGCCATTATCTATTTACAAAAAGTTGGGGTTGGGTGATCCTACTCCAACCAACATGAGGCTCGTAATGGCGGATAGGTCGGTAAAACGACCTGTTGGTATTCTATGTGATGTATTGGTGAAGGTTTCTTCATTTATATTTCCAGCAAATTTCATTATTTTGGATTGTGAGGCAGACTCAGAAGTTCCCATAATCTTGGGGTTCCCTTTCCTTGCAACAGGAAGTGTGCTTATTGATTTAAGAGCTAATGAGCTTTTATTCCGAATAAATGACGAAGTAGTTCGCTTTGATGTGTGCAAATCAATGAAGCACCCCAAAGAGCTGAATGTATTCTCAGTAGCGGATGTTTATGTTGATGATGAAAAAGAATTATCTGAAGAGGAGCATATTATTGACGACCCATTGGCGGTTGTGCTCATGAATTTTGAGCACAAGGATGCTGAAAACTATGAAGAAACTATTGGTGCTCTAATAGGATTTGGGTCATATCCTCATGCTCCCAAGAATATGGACCTTGATCTAAAAAATTGACCCACACCACCAGCTAAACCATCTATTGAAGAGCCACCCACGTTAGAGTTGAAGGAGTTGCCTAGCCATTTAAAGTATGCATTCTTAGGAAGCGAAAGCACACTCCCAGTCATTGTGGCAGTAGATTTGGGTGAGAAGCAAGTTTCAGCTCTCATTGCTATTTTACGAAAGTATATAAGAGCCATTGGTTGGACCATCGCTGACATCATTGGTATTCCACCTGGGATTTGTACACACAAGATTCAACTTGAAGAAAATTGCACACCCACTATTGAGCATCAAAGGCGTCTTAATCCACCTATGCAAGAAGTGGCGAAGAAATAAATTATTAAGTGGTTAGATGCAGGGGTTGTGTATCCAATATCTGACAGTACATGGGTGAGCCCGGTACAATGTGTTCCCAAGAAAGGAGGCATGACGGTAGTTGCGAATGAAAAGAATGAGATTATTCCACTCAGACCTGTTACAGGATGGAGAGTATGCATGGACTACCGAAAGCTAAATTCATGGACGCTTAAGGACCACTTCCCAAAGCCATTCATGGACCAAATGCTCGATCGATTAGCGGGGAAAGGATGGTTCTATTTCTTAGATGGTTATTCCGGCTATAATCAGATTTGTATTGCCCCCGAATACCAAGATAAGACAATGTTCACATGCCCATATGGTACGTTTGCCTTCAAACGCATGCCATTCGGGCTATGTAACGCACCAGCCACTTTTCAGCGTTGTATGATGTCCAATTTTTCTGATATGGTTGAATACACCTTGGAGGTTTTCATGGATGATTTTTCAGTTGTGGGTGAGTCGTTTGAATCATGCTTGGCAAACCTAAGTATGGCGTTACAAAGATGTGTTGAATTCAACCTAGTGCTGAACTGGGAGAAGTGCCACTTTATGGTTAAAGAAGGTATTGTTCTTGGGCATAAAATCTCCGAAAAAGGAATTGAGGTTGATCGAGCTAAAATTGAAGTTATCGAGAAGCTACCACCCCCAATTTCAGTAAAGGGAGTTCGTAGTTTCCTCGGTCACGCAGGTTTCTATCGGCGGTTTATCAAAGACTTCTCCAAAATTGCTAGTCCATTATGCAAACTTTTGGAGAAAGATGCAAGGTTTGACTTCAATGAAGACTGTTTGAGGGCATTCGAATGCCTCAAAGGGAAGCTAATTGAAGCTCCTATAATTGTAGCACCAGATTGGTCTCTACCGTTTGAAGTTATGTGTAATGCTAGCGGGGTAGCTTTGGGTGCTGTACTTGGACAGAGAAGGGAAAAGTTATTCCACCCAATTTATTACACAAGCAAGGTCCTGAACAAAGCCCAGAAGAACTACACTGTCACAGAACAAGAGCTTCTAGCGGTTGTGTATGCTTTTGAAAAGTTCCGTGCTTATTTGTTGGGAACCAAAGTGGTAGTTCATACTGATCATGCAGCTCTGAGATATCTAATGACAAAGAAGGATGCGAAACCAAGGCTAATTCGATGGGTATTGTTGTTGCAAGAATTTGATTTCGAGGTAAAAGATAGAAGAGGTTGCGAGAACCAAGTGGCTGATCATCTATCTAGACTCGAGAACGAGCATATAGCGCAGCTTGATCTTGAGATTGATGACGCATTCCCTGACGAAGAGATCTTAGCCACAATAATGGAAGAGTTACCATGGTATGCAGACTTTGCGAATTTTGTGGTGAGTAATGTGATGCCTGCAAATCTATCTTTCCATCAAAAGAGGAAGTTCATGCATGATGTAAAACACTACTTTTGGGATGAGCCATATTTCTTTCGACGATGCGCGGATGGTGTTATCAGGAGATGCATATCCTATGTAGAGGTGCCGAATATATTGGAGGCATGTCACACTTCCCAAGTTGGGGGACATCATGCAGGTAATCGGAGAACAAGGAAGGTATTGCAAAGTGGATACTATTGGCCTTCGATATTTAGAGATGCCTACGAATTTGTGATAAAATGCGACCAATGTCTGAGACAAGGCGCAATTTCGAAACACCATGAGATGTCCATGACGAAAATTCTTGAAGTTGAGCTATTTGATGTATGGGGTATTGATTTCATGGGCCCATTCGTAAATTTGTTTGGAATAAAATACATCCTAGTCGCTGTAGATTATGTTTCAAAATGGGTCGAAGCAGTAGCATTGGCCGACAATGAAGGAAAGCGTGTTGTAGCATTCTTGAAGAGAAATATCTTATCTCACTTTGGAGTACCACGTACTATCATAAGCGATGGAGGATCTCACTTTTGCAACAAGCTGTTCAAATCCGTATTGGCCAAATATGGTGTCAAGCAATATAAGGTAGCCACACCTTATCACCCATAAACTAGTGGACAGGTAGAGGTTTCCAATCGAGAGATCAAGCAAATCCTTGCTAAGACTGTAAATGCTAATAGGAAGGATTGGTCTCGGAAGCTGGACGATGCACTATGGGCTTATAGGACTGCATTCAAAATGCCAATTGGCATGTTCCCGTACCAACTAGTTTATGGGAAGGCTTGTAACTTGCCCATTGAGCTCGAGCATAAAGCTTTGTGGGCGTTAAAGTAACTTAATTTGAATTGGGATGATGCCATGAATCTGAGATTGGAGCAGCTGAATGAGATGGATGAATTCCGTCTACATGCATATGAAAGAGCAGACCTCTACAAGGAACGGATGAAAAAGTATCATGATCAGCGGATTGTTCAACGAAACTTTCAAAAGAATGATATGGTACTTCTTTTCAATTCCAGACTGAAGCTATTCCCAGGTAAGTTAAAGTCCAAATGGTCTAGTCCGTACAAAGTTACCCAAGTCTACTCGTCTGGAGTAGTTGAGCTAGAAGACAATAATGGTTTTGTCTTTAAGGTGAATGGACAACGAGTAAAACCATATATCGGTCCTCTTGACTCGATAAACTATATGGCCACCATCTACCTCGACTAAGTCTAAGTACTCGAGGTAACTATGTCGTGCCGCGACAATAAATCAAGCGCTAGATGGGAGGCAACCCATCGTTTTTCATTCTTTCTTTCGTTCTACTAAGTGTTTGTTTTTTTAAAATAAAAATCCAAAAAGAAGAGTCGTGCCACAACCAAAACTAAGGCGCTTTATGGGAGGCAACCCATCGTTCTAATCGTTGTTGTTGCTTTTGAGTAAGTGTAGGTGCAAGAGGTGTAAAGGAGGAGATTGAGTTCAAATCTTGATTTGGAAGAATTGTATATTCAAGGTGGTAAGTTAGGATTGAAGAAGAAAAAGGCTATGGGTTGGGCATTGCCTATGAAAATATAGGCAAAGAACAAGGCAAGGCCTATGTAAATCTAGGCCACGAACAAGGCAAGGCCTATACTATGGCCTAAGCTCTCGGAATCTAGTGTGCCATAGCATAGGCACCGCCCATGCCCAAGTGTGTCATAGCATAGGCGCCGCCTATGCAAAAGCATTTTGTCTCTGAATCTCATGTGCCATGGCATAGGCGCCGCCTATGCCTAACAATGCCATGGCATAGGCGCCGCCTATGCCCAACAATGCCATGGCATAGGCGCCGCCTATGCTCAACAATGCTTTGCAAAAGGCGCCGCCTATGCCAAGCATAGGCAAAGCAAAAGTTGCCGCCTAGGGTCACTTTTGGTCTCCAAATCCGATTTTAAATGGGTCAAAACCCGACCCAAGCTTGCCCTATAAATAAGAAACTTAGTCTTAGACCAAAAATACATTGCAAACCTAAGAAAAGAGCCGCCTACCTCTCCAAATTCTCTAAAAAAATTTCCTTTTGCTCTTTTACTTCACAAGAACATCAACCAAGTACAGTGGCACCAAAAACAAGGCAAGGAAAGGATAAAGCAACCACTTCACAAAAAGGCCAGAAAAGGGGACGAAAAGAGCAAGGCGAATCCTCCTCGCTGCAAATACCTCGCCGCATGTTCGGAATTAAATGGGTCTTAGAGGAAAAATGAAAGGAGTGGTATAGGAACAACAAAGAGAAGAAATATGTTCACATGGAGTTGATACACAAGGAGAGCCTAGCAAAGAAAGAACCTCGCATGTTGGCTAAGATAATGGCGTTACATCTTGATTTCATCTTCCGAGATATGGGAGAGTGCAATCTCGATTTAACACGAGAATTCTATGCCAACTGTTCACTGAAAACTACAGGGAGTGAAGTTAAGATTCGGGGCCAAGTTCTGCAACTAAATGCGGAGTTCTTCAACTCCTTTCTAGGCTTGCCATCTATTAATCCCGCACCATTCAAGGAGCTTTATCGCAGACCTCCATACAGGGCAATCAGACACACACTATGCGGAACAAGATCAATGGCACGGTGGAGTCGTCATAAGGATACCGGTCGGCACAATACCTTCCCGTATGCCTCCTTGAACAGAGAAGCTAGGATATGGCTGCAAATAGTCAATTCTTGCCTCATTCCAGGGACACAGTACACAAAGATAACACGAGATAGAGTGTACCTGGTGTACGTATTGATGACAAATATCCCTATCAACATTGGGGAAATTATTCGATCTACAATGCGGAAAGCTAGGCTACACAAGAGGTCCCACTTCAGCTTTGGCAACCTGTTGACTGCAATATTGAGGAAGGAAGACATCGAAGAGGAACCGGCTGATCATAAGCTTCCACACAACCCGAAGAAGGTTGACCTCACAAAGGTTAAAGATGTTGAATCCATGCATGGCATCAACCTAACCAGTGCAGAAAGACATGCTCGTGACGAAAGCTTCTCCCGCCATTTATATGGCATGATGAAGTTTACCATGATGAGCGGGGGTCATGTTCCAACTTCTGCAGAGCTCCAACAGTTGGATTATGACTACCCAATGAATGATCATGCGAGGGCGATGTGTGGAGTAGGTGTATATTTTGAGGAACCTCTTGATGACGACATACCAACCGATGATGATCGACGAATGCCAGACTCCGACGTGGAAAGGAACTCTGATGACGACGACTCTGATAATGATTCCGATGCAGGGGGTATGACCCCAGACATAGAGGATGAGTCCGACTAATCAGGTTCTTCTTATTTATTTTCCACTGAGGGCAGTGTGTCCCGTCTAAGTATGGGGTGCTGGTACTTGTATGCTATACTTCTTTGTCTGCATTTGCATTTATTTTAGTTCTTGTTTGTTTTAATTAGTCGTAATTAGTTAGTTTAAATTTTAAATTTATTAGATTTTGATGCATGAAATTGTTCTGATAGGCGGCATGGTGTTATTACAAGAGTTTGTGCTAGAATCATTACTATTGAGACACTTAGGCTCTAAGTGTGACTCACTGTGTGATAATTGTGTGGTTTAATTCATTCATCTGTTAGGGTCAAGAGTCTATAATACTCCCAATAAAGTTGACCATGTGCCTTGTGTGTGTGAGGATATAGTATATTCTGTGTTGTGACTGATGCAAGAACTTGCCTGGTGTGTGTGTAAAGCGAAATAAAGAGTGTGAGTTTAGGAGATGATTTAGGCATTTCTTTGGCAGCCTGTGATTGTTTACCTTCTGTTTACCTACCCATGGACATTATCCTAGTCAACCCTTTTGAGCCTTTAAGCCATTTTCTTTGACAGCTTCATATGTAAGCCTAATCTATTTTTTTCAAGACCATAATTTGATCCAAATTCCTAAGTGCTTTAAATTGTGAAGTCATGTGACAAAATAAGAGGAAATTGGGTGAGAGTGATGCCTTAGAGTGTATTGGTACTTGAATTTGTTATGAAAAAGAGTGGCTATCATGGAGGTGTGTTATAAAAAAAAAGAAAAAAAAAGAAATAGAAAAACAAAATGATAAATTGTGTTTATGATTAAATAAAAAGATAGTTATGCTTGAATGGCAAAATAGGTGAAAAGGGGTGATAGGTGAAAGAAAGGTAGCAGGGTTGATTAAAAGAGAGTGTTAATGGCATAATGTGATGTATTAAAGCGCTTAGGAACATAGTCTCTATTTCTGGCCAAAATAGTCCTACCAGTCCTACCAGTCCCTTAGCCTACATTACAACCTGTAAAAGACCTAATTGATCCTAAGCTTAACATTCTGATATTAGTAGAGCATTACACTAAGGGCAAGCCTATGTTCATCAGTTGCAACATATGAATTTTTTGTGAGAGTGAGAGAAAGGATAATCTTATACCCATGTTCTGAAAAATGCAATACTTGTGAGTGATTATGGGTAATATCTTATGTGAGACACATATGGTTGATGAGTTTTGGGTAGTCTTGTATGATTCTTTGTGGCTTAACTTGTGGATACGAATTAACCATCATCACGAGTCTATATTAGAGGTTGAATTGTTTCTAGAAGTGATTAGAAAACTACTCTTTGTTTATAATTATAGTGCCTGTCTTGATGAAAATTTTGTGTTGTTACTGTGAAACCCTAAGTAGATGTTTATATGGACATGATATATTGTTCCAGGACGAACAAAGATTTAAGTGTGGGGTGTTGATGATAGGCGTATTTACACGCCTAAAGTACTATAATTTACCCATATTTTAGCTAAGTTTTGAGGACAAAATATATAATTCATGCACTTTTAGTCCTTTTTCCTGTAAGTGAGCTAACAAACGTGATTAGCAAGTTTTCAGGTATAAATGATGCAGATTTCAGCATATTATGGATAACTTGATGCCCAAGGAAGCTTCACGAAAGAAGGAAGGGAAAGCTTGGACGCCAAGGACCAAAAGTGACACATGGAATATCTGTCCCGGGCAAAAACAGCATTTCCAAAGACTTTAGGGATCAGTAGTAACTTATTAGGATTAGGATAATGATGCAGTAACCTAGTAGGACTAGGATAAGTAATGCAGTAGCTTAGTAGGAATAGGATATGGGTGTTATAAATACCCTATTTTGTTAGAGATTTTAGGCATTCTACTTGTAGTTCCGAATCATTCTAATTCTTCCATCAATTCGAATTCTCATACTTTTACTTTTTATTCAATTAATTCTTATTTCTTTCTCTTCATCTATTCGATCTTAAGTTACACAAAAAGAGAAATGCTATTCTCAAAGGACTTCACGCCACAAGACACATACTACACGTGAGATCCTATTTTGATATAATGATAATGTCTATTGTGATTTCCATCGCACTCATGAATAGCTAAACTTCTCTGTTGGGGTTATGGAAGCCTTATGAGATACTCTCTATTGCTATGAGTTTGTGAGTTCGTGACTCGTATGATGCTTATATCATTATTCTCTTCATCTTAATGCAAATTCTTGTGGTTGCAAACGAATAAAATACGCCAGTATAGCATTAACTTGTTCGAAAGAAAAGTTATATGTCTGGAAAAGAGATAATGTCAAGGTAATAGGGCACCAACCCCTGTTAAAAATTTAGTGTCGTAACTGGATTAACCTCTTGGAGAATTTGTACCATTAGACACGCTTTAAGCTCAAAAGAGTTAAAGTGAAATAATCCTTGATAGTCGAAAGACCCCTGGATTTACCATAGAATACAATTCTCTATAAGCACATGCATGTCTGAATTCCGCATAACTCATAGCCAATAGAGACGTATAACTCATAAGGTGGACATAACCCCAACTCTCAATTCTCATTGGTTAAACATCCTACTAAACATTCTTTCTTTTTACTTTGCTATTTTCCGTTTTCACTTTGTTACATTATTGCACGTTACAATCCCCCCTTTACGAGACTTGCACTAAAAGTCTAATAATCTTTGCTTACTTAGTGACCAAGTATTCTCTGTGGGATCGATACCCAACCCAGTTGGGTTATATATTTGACAACGACTGCTTACACTCTTACGAGAGTTGTAGTTTGAGCGTTATCACATATTCCCAATCCTTAAAATGGATTTGATGAAGAAAAGATGTCAACCCACTATGTTGATGGTGAGCTTGAGGTCAAAGAATATGTGGTGATTTTCCAACCAACCGAACCAATAATAGTGAAGGATGCCAAAAAGGAGAAAATGGTGCTAGAGTCAAAAAGAAAAGCTAAGCAACTCCTTTGTGAAGAATCTAGCCCATTTCATTATAAGAATGTCAAGAAGTATGCGACTCCAAAATTAAAGGAAAAACCTCACTCAACCGACTTTTCGACATTATGCTTGGGGAAGTGATGAAAGTCAGACCACCCAAGCAAATAACAAAATTTGGGGATAAGGAGTAAAATCCCAATATTTTGGAGTTTGTCATTCCAAATGTGCAAGAAGAAGCCCACCATTTTTTAAGACCCTGCAAAATCCTAGCTTAACTAAGACTTTTAGAGCATGAAGAAAGAGGTCCCAGACTTAGAAATTTTAGAAAAGTGTCTATACTTAGAATCATTTTTAGCCTTCATAATTTGGCCATATAATTTTGCGACCCCTATGACGTTAAAATGTTGTTCCTTGGATTGAATCATGATCAGGTGTTCCCATAGGTCACTTCAGGTGAGTTTTGAATATCCCAGACCTCGTTTGAAACATGTTTGGGTGACCAAAATAGTAGTTCAACGCGATCTCAAAGTGTCATGTCACCCATCGTGTCGATGGATATATTCTCCAACATTCAGTGCAAAATTTTAGTGAACCGATATGATATCAACACGTCGCGTTGGTCATCGCGTCGACACCATCGACACGACGCATCGGTCTATGCATCACTGGGCACATTTTCTGTGATTAAAAGTCTACATCCAGAGGGGTATTTGGGTCATTTTCCCACTTTTATTCAGCCCCAGAACATGATATTAACCTACCCTAAGGGCTAAATCACTAATTATTTCTCAAAATTTGCTCAAGAAAAAATCTTTGGGCTTTCAATTTCAAATTCAAGATTCAAGAACACACCATTAATCTTCACGAATTTGATTACCAAGGTATGTTAGGTGTTCATCCAAAGGTTTCCTTCCACTCTTGAGTTCAAGAACCTCTTTTAAAATGTAAGTTGATTGCATTCATGAATTTCATGTTGAATTTGATTATATTCATGTCCAAGATATTATTTGGGTTTCAATCTATGATTTACTACAAGTTTCATGAAATTAAAATAGCATGTGTGGTGTGTTATATGATTAGTATGTTAAACCCTTGAAATTACAATTGATTATTGTATCCATGATGTTCATGTGATGACTATTATTATGTGAAATAACACAGTTCCTCAAGTTCTTGATAGAATGCCTATGTGGATTGAATAGTGATATCATGGCATGTCATCATGTGGTCTCATTCATATACAAGTTCATGTATCTCAAATGTTTGACAAAATGCCAAGGTGAATGTATTGTTAACATGTATCTATTTTTATGTTTTTCAAGATCATGCCATGCTTTACTTTGCATGCTTTCGAGTCCTGGGGGTATTCAATAATCGAAAATCTAGTTGTTTACCTAGAGCTACAGTAGTTATAGAATAGTCTCAGTGATGCCATGAACAATAGTACTTATTCAGTTACAGAACTCAATAAAACTTAGTATCAGTCTAGTTTAGCTCAGTATAATAATTAGTGTCTTCAATTGGGAGTAGGATTCAGCACCGAGTGAACCCAAGGGTGGGGGATCACCTACCATTAAAGGGTGTAATCCCTAGTAATAGTCCTTGCATTCTAATATAGGTTTAGATATCAACCTACCAGTTGAGGGTTGATAAGGTCTTTTACCTGCCAGTTGAGGGTACCACCATTCTCATTCATGGCACCTGCCAGATGAGGGTGACTCTTCATCTTGTGTTTACCCATGGCATGGTACTGGCACCTTTCCAACTTGGGTTACATGTTATACCCCAATCCTTTCAGAGAGGGTCATGTCGGTTAGTTGATTAGCTCCTACAGTTTAAGTTTCAAACTTAGTATAAAACTCAGTTCAGTTCTACAAAATTAGGAACGTCAGACACAGTCACCCAGCTTAGTACAGAACTTAGTTCAGTTCTACAGAATCAGGACTATCAAAAATAGTCACTAGTTACCAATAATACAGTTATCAGCAATCTCATATATCAGTAACTTAGTTATCAATACTCAGACTCAGCTTCAGTAATAAACTCAGATGCAATATATATGTCTATGTGCAACATTCCATACTCAGTATTTATAGTAGTTTTAGTATTCCATGTGCTCCCATTCAGTTACTTCATATCTTTTAGTCAGTTACTGTTTATGCATACGAACCCTTGTATTCAGCCTTACCTCATCTAGCATATCAGTGCATTCCATGTACTGACGCATACTTTCTCTTTACCTTATGATATCTCATATCATAGGTTCAGACGCTCAGGTTCCCAACTGTACTTAGACAGATTCAGATAGCAGAAATAGTTTTAGTAGTGAGTCCTCATCTATTGAGGATATGCCTTTATTTAAGTATTTTCAAAAGCTTCAGTATTTCAATGGTCAGAGTTTATTGGGGGCTTGTCCCATCAATTCCATATTCAGACAGTTTAGTTAGAGGCTTTTCAGACTAGACTAGTTCAGATAGTATTCAGTTACAAATATTATTATCAGATGATATATTTAATAGTATTCAGATTTTGAACCTTATGAAATTTTAGCCTAACTTTGTCATTAATTTTGTATTATTATTCAGAGCTCATCGCAGGTACCATTCATGGGTTAGCTTGTGGTCCATCGGGGTCATAAGCACCATGTGATATCCGGGGTACAGACTTGGGGCGTGAAAAATATAGTATCAGATCCTAAGGTTCAACAAAGTCCTAGGGAGTCTGAAAGCCACGTCTAGTAGAGTTTTGTGCATGGGTGTGTAGTGCGCCACACTTATCGACAAGAGGTTATGAGGTATTTTAGGACAAGTTTCCATTCCTTCAGTGTTTATATTGTGAGAGTGAGTATGAGCACAAGTTATACTCTCAGTCTAATCCTTTTCTTACTTTCATTTACAGAACATGCCTCCTAAAAAGAACAATGAAAGAAGAACAAGAATCCATCCAGAACCTCTGCCTATTCAGGCAGATCCTCTGGACGAGCATGTCTCTTACACAGAATTTAGAGAAGCTTTCACCACACTAGTTTATTCTGTGGAAGCCCAGAATGAATGCCCAACTACCTTTTAGGCCAACCCAACGGCCAATACTACTGCATCTAGGATTCAGGACTTTATGCGAATGAATCCTCCATCATTTATAGGGTCTAATCCTGAGGAGGACCCACAGGAATTCCTTAACATGGTGTAGAATATCATAGATATCATGGGGGTGACTTTCAGTGAGAGTGCTGAGTTAGCTGCATATCAATTGCAAGATGTGGCTCATACATGGTTTAAGAAATGGGAGACAGTTAGGGGCGCAGATGTAGGGCCCGTAGAATGGGAAGAGTTTTCTACTGCTTTCCTTGATAAATTCTTCCCACTGGAGTTTAGGGAAGCTAAGGTTTTGGAGTTTATTAATCTAAAATAGGTCAACATGACTATGAAATGGTATATTCTCAAGTTTAATTAGTTAGCCAGATATGCCCCTTATGTGCTAGCTGATAGCAGATCTAAGATGAGTAAGTTTGTGTTGGGTGTGTCTAATAATGTGGTCAAGGAGTGTAGGACTGCAATGCTGATTAATGAGATGGACATATCCAGGCCCATGGTCCATGTTCAGCAGATAGAGGAGGCTAAGAATAAGGATAAAGAGAGGTAGAATAAGAGAGAGAGAATAAGAAGCTTCAACTTCACTCAGCCTAATTCAAAAGGAGAAAATCATTCTTAGTTCCATTCGAAACCTTCAGTTCCATCTCTATGCTCAGCCAGTGCTCTAGTTATAAAATTTAGAGATGGTAGCAAAGGTAGGGAACCATGCCTTAAACCCAAGGGTAGTGTTAGTAGTGCTCGAATAAATCCTCTTTGTCAGAAATATAGCAGAAACCATCAGGGTGTCTACAAGGCTGGCAGTGATGTTTGTTTTCGGTGTGGCAAGCCTAGCCATAGAATTAAAGATTGTCAGTTAGGTTTTCAGGGTCAGCACAATGGTCATTCAGCTCAGTCTGGTCGCCTGAATCAGCCGGGTGCTGCTTCCAGTGCCACCAGTGGGCAGTGCCCAAACAGTCTCTGCGTACTTCAGTCCCGACAAGATCAGGAAAGTTCTCCTAATATGGTCACTGGTACATTACAGATTTTCTATTTACATGTTTATGCTTTGCTAGATCCAGGAGCTTCTTCGTCTTTTGTAACTCCTTATATAGCTGTTGACTTTGGAGTCAGTCCCAAAATCCTAGTAGAGTACTTCTTAGTCTCTACCCTAGTGGGAAAATCTATCATAGCTCAATGGATATACAGGAATTATCCAATTATGGTATCTCAAAAAGTTACATCGATAAACTTAGTAGAGCTAGAGCTGACGGATTTTGATGTCATTCTCGGCATGGGTTGGCTTCATTAATGCTATGCTTCAGTTGACTACATAAACAAAATTGTTTATTTTCAGTTTTAGAATGAACGTGTCCTAGAATGGATGGGTAGTACTTCAGCACTTAGGGGTCAGCTTATTTCCTACCTAAGGGCGAGGAAAATGATATACAAGGGGTGTGTCTACCATCTTGTTCGAGTTAAGGATTTTACTTCCGAGACTCCTAGTCTTGAGTCAGTTCCAGTAGCATGTGAATTTCCATATGTGTTTCCCGAAGATCTTCTCTCGAAAGGGAAATTGACTTTGAAATTGACCTTCTTCCTAATACTCATTCTATCTCTATCCCACCATACAAAATAGATCCAGCAAAACTCAAAGAGTTAAAAAACAGTTGAAGGATCTCCTAGATAAGGGATTCATCAGACCCAGCGTATCCCCTTGGGGTGCACCAGTTCTATTCATGTATAAGAAAGATGGTTCTCTCAGAATGTGCATTAACTATCGTCAGTTGAATAAAGTCACGGTCAAGAACAAGTATCCACTTCCCAGAATTGATGAATTATTTGACCAACTTTAGGGTTCTAGCTACTTTTCTAAGATAGACCTCAGATCAGGCTATTATCATCTCAGAGTCAAAGAATTTCACATTCCAGAAAAACCTTTCAGAACCCGGTATGGTCACTTCAAATTCCTAGTCATGTCATTTGTTCTTACCAATATCCCAGTAGCTTTCATGGACTTGTTGAACCACGTGTTCAAGCAGTACTAGGACATGTTCATCATAGTCTTCACTAATGATATCCTTGTCTACTCTCGTAGTAAACATGATTATGCAGACCATTTCATAATAGTGCTACAGACCCTTAGAGCCCATCAGTTGTGCCAAGTTTAGTAAATATGAATTTTGGCTAATGTCAGTAGCTTTCCTTGGTCATATCATTTTTAGTGATGGCATTAGAGTTGACCCTCATAAGACTAAAGTAGTGAGAAACTGGCCCAGACCCATCTCTCTGTCAGATATCAGTAGTTTCTTAGGTTTAGCAGGCTATTATCGACGGTTTGTGGAAGGGTTTTTGTCTATTGCATCCCCCATGTCTCGATTGACTCAGAAGAAAGTTAACTTCCAGTGGTCAGATTTTTGTGAGAAGAAATTTTAAGAGTTGAAGACTCGACTCACTACAACCCTAGTTTTGACTTTACCAGATCATTGAGATGGGTTTGTGGTATATTGTGATTCTTTCAGAGTTGGTTTGGGGTATGTTTTAATGTATAGAGGCAAGGTCATAGCCTATACCTCTAGATAGATTAAGCCTCATAAAAAGAACTATACTACTCATGATCTTGAGTTAGCAGTTGTAGTGTTTACCTTAAAGATTTGGAGGCATTATTTGTATGGTGTACATATTGATGTATTCACAGACCATAAAAGCCTGCAGTATGTATTTTCCCAGAAAGACTTAAACCTACGTCACAGAAGGTAGTTAGAGTTATTGAAAGAGTAAGACATGAGTGTTCCATATCATACGAGCAAGGCCAATATAGTGGTTGATGCTCTCAGTAGGATGTCCAAGGGTAGTGTTTCTCACGTGGAGGATAGTAAGAAGAAGTTAGTTTAGGAAGTTTATCATCTTGCCCGACTAGGTATTCGCTTAGTCGATTTAGTAGAGGGTAGGGTATGGGTGCAGAAGATTTCAAAATCATCTCTGGTTTCTAAAGTAAAAGAAAAGTAGGACAGGGATCCCATTTTAGTTAATCTAAAAGAGTCAGTCAGAGATAAAAAAGTAGAGGTTTTCTCCCAAGGGGAGATGGTATGTTACATTACCAGGGTAGACTATGTGTGCCATGTGTGGCTGGCGTGAGATAGCAGATTCTTGTAAAAGTGCATGATTCATGCTACTAGATTCTCCCAGGGGCAACCAGGATGTACCGCGACTTGCGGGATGTCTATTGGTGGAGGGGGATAAAAAGAGATGTTGTAGATTTTGTGGCTAAGTGCTCAACATGTCAGTAGGGTAAGATTGAGCATTAGAAGATTGGTGGGTCTAAGCAGGAGTTCATTATTCCTACTTGGAAGTGGGAGAAGGTGAACATAGATTTTGTGATGGGCTTTTCACGTATTTATCACCAGCGTGATTTTATTTGGGTTATTGTGGATAGGGTGACAAAATCAACTCATTTCTTACCAGTTCACACCTCTTATTTAGCCTAGTATTATGCCAATTTCTATGTTAGAGTTGGTCAGATTGCACGTAGTTCTGTTGTCCATCATTTCAAATGGAGGTACGCATTCATCTCTCATTTCTGGAAAGCCTTCCAAAAGCATCTTGGTACGCAAGTTTACCTCATCACAAACTTCTACACTCAGACGGATGGTCAAGAGGAAAGGGCCATTAAGACTCTAGAAAATATTTTCAGGGCATGTGTCATTGAATTTAAGGGTAGTTGGGATAACCACTTTCCTTTGATTGAGTTCGTGTATAATAACAACTATCATTCCAGCATTCAAATGGCTTAATTTGAGGTGCTTTATAGGATGAAATGTAGATCTCCCATTAGTTGGTTTTAAGTGGGTGAGGCCGCAGTGGTAGGACCCGACTTGGTATTTGATGCCTTATAAAGAGTTTAGTTTATTAGGGAAAGGATTATGATAGCTCAGAGCCAATAGAAATCGTACGCAGATGTACGAAAAAAAGACCTTAAGTTTAAGATTGGTGATTATGTGTATTTGAAAATCTCAGCTATAAAGGGAGTGAAGGGTTTGGCAATAAGGGAAAGCTCAGTCCCCGATATGTTGATCCTTACCAAATCCTCAACCATTTTGGAAAGGTAGCTTACAATCTTGAGTTTCCTTCAGACTTAGCTTCAGTACAACCAGTGTTTCATATCTCCTTGCTTAAGAAATGTATTGGTGACCCAACAGTTGTAATCCCTATAGAGGGTATAAATGTTCAGAACAGTCTTTCTCATGAAGAAATCCCACTCAAAATTCTTGATCATCAGGTTCGCAGACTGAAGAATAAAGAAGTTCCTCTAGTAAAATTTCTTTAGTGGAATTAGTCTGTGGAGGGAGATACTTGGGAAGTAGAAGCTGATATACAGACCAAGTATGTTCACCTCTTCTCTGCAAACTCACACTCAGCTCATGGTAACAGTTTTCCATTGAGTTACTCAGTTCCATGCTCAGATTACCTTTACAAACTCGGTATCGGTTTCAGCTGCATAACATCCTTATATCATGCATAACTTCATGAAACAACTCAATCATGTGTCATGTCATCAGAATTCAGTCATGCTTTAGTTATGCATGCTTAGTATGAAAACTCAGTACATCAGTAGTTTCAGCCATGTACTCACGCTTCAATTGTGCATATTTAATATGTAAACTCAGTCTATCAGTATTCTCAGCTTAGTCAGTCCCATTCAAGGATGAATGTTCTCAAGGGGGAGATATTGTAAGACTCTTCAAAATCCTAGCTTAACTCAATCCTTTAGAGCATGAAGAAAGAAGTCCCAGACTTAGAAATTTCAGCTCAGTGTTTATACTTAGAACCATTTTTATTCTTTATAATTTGGTGCTCTTATTTTGTGACCATTATGACCTTAAAATGTTGATCCTTTGATTAAATCATGATTAGGTGTGACCATAGGTCACTTTAGGTGAGTTTTGGATTTTTTGAACCTCGTTTGAAATATATTTGGGTGAACAAAGCAGTGGGTCGATGTGATCTTGACGCATCACAGCGACGGATATTTACCCCAGCATTCAGTGCAAAATTCCAGTATGTCGATGCGATATCGACGTGTTGCATCGAGTCAGCCATCGCGTCGACACCATCGACATGAAACGTTCATCTGGGAGTCATTGGGCACATTTTTAGTATTTAAAAGTCTTCATTTAGAGGGGTATTTGGGTCATCTTCGCACTTTTATTCAGCCCCAAAACATGAGATTGACCTACCCTAAGGGCTAAATCACCCATTCTATCTCAAAATTTCCTCAAGAACAAACCCTAAGGCATCCAATTTCAAATTTAAGCTTCAATAACACACCATCAATCTTCACAAATTTGATTACCAAGGTATGTTAGGTGTTCATCCAAGGGTTTCCTTCCACTCTTGGAGTTCAGGATCCTCTTTTAAAATGACAAGTTAATTGCTTTCATGAATTTTATGTTGAATTTTATTGTATTCATGTTCAGGATATTATTTGGGTTTCAATCCATGATTTACTACAAGTTTCATGAAATTAAAATAACATGTGTGGTGTGTTATATGATTTTCTTATTAAATCCTTGAAATTAGAATTGATTATTGTATCCATGATGTTCATGTGTTGACTATTATTATGTGAAATAACCAAGCTCCTCAAGTGCTTGATAAAATGCCTATGTGAATTTAATAGTGAAATCATGTCTTGTTATCATGTGGTCCCATTCATGTACAAATTCATATATCTCAAGTATTTGACAAAATGCCAAGGTGAATGTATTGTTAACATGTATTACTGTTATTCTTATCAAGATCATGCCATGCTTTAATTTCCATGCTTTTGAGTCCTGGGTGTATTCAATACCCAAAAAGATAGTTGTTTACTGAAGCTATAATAGTTATAGAATAGTCTCAGTAATGTCACGAACAATAGTACTTAGTCAGTTATAGAACTCAGTGTATCTTAGTATCTTTTAAGTTCAGCTCAGTATAATAATCAGTGTTGTCAGTTGGGAGAAGGATTCAACACTGAGTGAACCAAAGGATGGGGGCTCACCTTCCAGTAGAAGGTGTGATCCCGAGTAATAGTCCTTACATTCTAGAACTACATAACTAGCATAGGTTGAGATATCAACCTGCCAGTTGAGGGTTGATATGGTGTTTTACCTGCCAGTTGAGGGTACAACTGTTCTTATTTAGGGCACCTTCCAGATGAGGGTGACTTTTTAGCTTGTCTTTACTCGTGGCATGGTATTGATACCCTTCCAACTGGGGTTACAGGTTGGACCCCAATCCTTTTAGAGAAGGGCATGTTGGTTAGATTATTAGCTCCCATAGTTTTAGTTTCAGACTAAGTATAGAACTCAATTTAGTTTTACAGAATTAGGACTGTCAGACACAGCCACCCAACTCAGTATAGAACTCAGTTCAGTTCTACAAAATAAGGATTGTCAGAAATGGTCACCAGTTACTAGTAATATAGTTATCAGTAATCCCAGATATCAGTAACTTAGTTATCAAAACTCAGAATCAGTTTCAGTAATAATCTCAGATATCAGTAACTCAGTTATCAGAACTCAAACTCAATTTTAATAATAATCTCAGATATAGTATATATGTATATGTGCAGTATTACATACTTAGTATTTACAGTAGTTTTAATATTCCATGTGATCCTATTTATTTACTTCATATCATTCAATCAGTTACTGTTCATACATATGAACCCTTGCATTCAGCCTTACCTCATCTAACATACCAGTACATTCCACATACTGATGTATACTTTCTCTTTGCTCTATGATATCTCATATTATAGGTCCAGACACTCAGGTTCCCAACTGCACTTAGACAAATTTGGATAGCAGCGATAATTTTTAGTAGTGAGTCCTCATCTATACAGGATATGCCTTTATTTCAGTATTTTCAGCAGCTTCTGTATTTCAGTAGTCGAAGTTAGTTACGGGATTGTCCCGTTAACTCCACATTTAGATAGTTTAGTTGGAGGCTTTTCAGACTAGACTAGTTCAGACATATTTAATTTCAGATATTATTATCAGATGTTATATTTAATAGTATTCAGATTGTGAACCTTAGGGAATTTAAACCTAACTTTCACATTATTTCAGTATTATTATTCAGAGCTCACAGCAGATACCAATCATGGGTTAGCTTATAGTCCTTCGGTGTCGTAAGCACCCTATGACGTCCATGGTGCAGACTTGGGGCATTACATACTTGAAGGTCAACAAATGCAAAATCCAAAGTATGGCAAGTTGATTCTTGATGTTCTCACTAATACTCAACGAGATAATTCATAAATATGATTTGAAATTGGGTAAAAGATTATAGTCTTAAAATTGGCGTGATAGAACATGTGTCATCATTCCCTCATATTTTCCCAATTCGCCTCAAAGATGTAATGATAAAAAATTAGGTAGGAAATTCAAATCCTCTAAGTGCAGCCATAAATAAGAATTAAAAAAATATCAACCCACAATGATAAATCAAGTGATTGATGGGAGGCAACCCATCGTTTCATATTTTAATTTATATATTTTTGGAATAATTCACATAATTTTCATGCCTTCCAGGTGCTTTAGGAAGATTGGAAGCCAAAAAAAAGTGAAAACCAAGTTTAGAAATATGGCAGCATGTAAGAAAATAGGGTAAAAAAGGGGAGTAGAGGTTATCAGGTACCGCGATCGCGGCCTGAGGATCATGATCACAGTACCACATTCTCACCACTAATGTTGCAATCATGCCTCTTTGTCCATCTTTCAGCGTGGTTAATCTATGTGGTTTTAGGGAGCCCTTTTACCCTTCTTATGCTTTTGAGTTGAGTAGTGAGGTCACTATAAGTCCTTTAGTTGAGGGTGTTGTGGTCTCTCCCTTATGTGAAGTATATATTTATTTGCAATGCTTAAATTTACTTTATGTGAAACATGGAAATTTTGTGAATTGATTGTTTTCAGTATCTCCCTTGTGTGAAGTACATATTGATTTGCAATACTTAAATTTAGTTTACGCGAAGCATGGAAATTTTATGAATTGATTGTTTTCATTTTTTATTTTCTTATACTTTTAATAATGATGGTAGATGATCATTTCCCTATGATGGATTGAGTGACGACATTCTTAAGGGAAGCTCATCGTGATGGAGTTTTGAGTCATGGGTGCAGGGAATGTTTGAGTATCCATAGCAGTGGAACTAAAAATACAAGGGAATTCTGAGTACCTGTAGTATTTGAGAATTTGTGATCATCCTCATACCTATGGTGAAGTCTGACTAGCTATAAGGTTTGCCCGTATGAAAGCCAAAATGTGAGATGAAGGTTTGGGTTGATGCCATAATTTGCAAATTGTACGTGGTGCAAAGGAAAATCAAATACCCACCCGTACCAAAACTTTTTGAAAAATCAAAGGGCATGGACGTGAGTGGCCTTGTGATAATGCGCTTTCTTTTTTTGTGACTCTGAATTTTTAACTTGTGGAAATTTATACATACTCCTTTGTTTTGTCTCTATTGGGAGGGGAAATTTAGCCTCCTTGGCAAATTTTCATGCCATCTAAGGAGAGTTCATTTGTTCAAACCTTCTTTGTACTTGTACTATCTATAACTTGCCCCATTAGTCTCTCAAGGCTGATTGTGATTGTACTTTATTGGTGAGATGATCTTAGGCCATTTTTGTGACAGTACCTAAAAAGCCTACCCGTTCATAGATGTTATCATTAGTCAACCATTTTGAGCTTTTGAACCTTTCTTTGGAAAACATATTGCCAGTTATGAGCGATTCAAATTTTATCCCTCTTTTAAACCCTACCCTCCTTGAGCTTACAATTGCAACTTGAGGCTAAAATCCTAAGTTGGGGATGTTAAAGTTGTAAGTAAGTGCCAATGGGATTAAGAATTGAGAGAAAATGGAAAAGAAAAACAAGGGATCCAACAAAGGATAAAAAAACATGAATTATGTAAGAAAAAGAAATGGAAAGAAAATAGGTGAACTAAGGAAGCCAAAAATAGGCACATGCGTAAAGAGAGAAAACAAAGAGAAGTTTCCCATAGTCAAAAGTTGGATTGAATAGTGTGAAAGTTTTGTAGATATTCAAGGAGGGTGTATTCACTTCATTCTTAAATTATATCCTACCCATTCTCCCCGAACCTACCTTACATGCTTAAAAAGTACTTTGAGATCTCTAACCAACTACTTTCATCATAGTGGAGATAGAAAATAAGGGAAAGCCTATGGTATGGTACTTTTTAGCATTGAGAGTATTGAGAGAAGGAGGGTTTTGCACTTAAATTCCTTGTTGCATACTTGATAACTTGGTGTATGGAATTTTTTTCCTTTGAAGGTGGTATGTGAAAAAGTTAAGGTGGGTGATTTTTTTATCTCCTGAAAAATGAGGCAAAAAGTAGTATAATGTGATTGAGCTCAAAAGGTGAGTCATTTCTAGAGTATTAGTGATTGTTGCATGGTTGTTCTTTATAGTCTTGTGCATCTTTGAAAAATTCCATTTCATGTTGAAAGGTGTCTTTAAATTGACTTTTCCCATGTGTGAAGAGCTATGTGTTGTAGCAATCAAGTAGATGTCATTGGGATTATTGATCAATAAAATTTAGGCACACAATTATATTGTCTTATGTGAAACAAAGTTGGGTTGCTTGAGGGAAAGAAAATATTTATGTTGAGGGTGTTGATGAGTGGTGAATTTGCCACTCATCGACATCCGAATTAGCGCACACTACTATGGTCTAAAGGTATGAATAATACTATTTTGTGATTTAAATGCAATAATTCCTATGTTTTGCCGGTGCAAAAATTGCTGAGACTAAAAGAAGCAAAACGAGCTAAAAAAAGCAAAAAGGGAAGATAAGTGCGAAAGATGGAAAATCGTGTAGGCTGGGCCTCAGGTATCGCGATCATAGGGTGGCCACATCGATCTCTGTATGTCAATAAAGTAAGAAGGATACAATCACAGAAAGAATGCAGCGATTTCAGATTCGTGATTGGGACTAAGCTAGCGCAATCACGATATAGAAGGATTTCAAGCCAGGGGTAAAATTATCATTCCACACTACCGATCTAAATTCTCACCAAAAGGGATCAAAAATCACATTATCAATCATCATTCTATAACCCTACCTCCCATCCTTAGTTTAGGGTGTTTGTAATTTCTTGGAGCTTGGGGCTTAAATTTGTGCTAATTTGAGACAAGATTTAATTAGAGGAGCCCTAAAGTATAGATTTGGCTTTGTCTATTGAAGATTCATTTGAGTCTAAAGTATGGTTTTTCCTCTCTTCATTTTTTTATGAATAACTTTGATGGTCATCTTGGTATATATTTTTTCATTATCCTTATGATGTGCTAGATCTACCTCTTGGGGTTATGTTTGATTAGGGTATATTTCTGTTTGGGTTGTGATGTATTTATGTAGATTCTAGTTGGTTGATGATGGGTTCTACTATTTCTTGGTTGAAATATTTGGGATTTATGGGTGAAATCCCCAAATACCCATCCTTGAAAGATGGGTTTGGGTGAACTTTATGAACTCTCATCATCCTTGAAAGATGGATGTGGGAAACAAGGCAATAGTAGATAACTATTGGGCTTAGTTTGCTAATTTACACCATCTGAGACATAAGGGTGAATATGAGGTTGACTATCCCTTGTGTACCATTCTAGAAATAGGGATTCCTAATTGAGCTATTGGGTGGCTTTAATTGACACACTCTTTAAGTATTTGAAAGGATCAATGAGTGTCATCTTTTAGGTTTTGTTGAAGAACTAGACTCAAGTACTATAAACCTAGACTACCACATCATCAATGATTAGAATTTTCACCGAATCATCACATACCATGTATAACTTACTCCTAAATAGCGTAATCCCATGATCTGTGACTAATTAATTACACTCTAATTATTCTTAGTCTCGAATTAGTCCCTTAGAAACCTAATAATTACATTCACATTGGAAAACATTGAAAACCCCCCAAACCAACTTGTACCATAGGTTTGAACTTAGCAAGCAACTTTTATTTTGAACTTACTCAATCACCACTCACATTGTTCCTCGTGGATTTGACCCCGACTCTTAGTTGGATAAATATATCAACAACAACCTCCTTGCACTTAAATTGATGTATAAGTTGAGGGTTATTAGTGACACAGTGATATCACAGAGGCTTACTACCTTAAAATACCAAAATTACTCGAACTCGTTCAAAAAAATTTGTAACACTTTTATGACACCCTATTAATATACCTAAACATAATTTAAGTCAAAAATTGATGTTTTGGACATGGAAAAGTCAAAAATATGATTATCAAAGTTTTTAGGGTCTTATAGAGGTAGTAAGCCTCCCTGATATCAATGTGTCATAGAGTTTAACCTCCGTGATATGACCGTGCGACAGAGGATAATCTCACAATGGCATGGAAAATAATCTCTGCGATAGGCTATGCCACGCCAATGTTTTCAAATCATACAGTTTTTAAGTTTCTCACTTGGGGTGAGGAGATTTTGGTTGTTTTCACCCTTGTACGACTCTTAAACATAAAATAAGCTTATTTTAATAAGTTTTCACAGATCAATCTTTCACTCTCAAACTCAAAACCCAAAAAACTCAAGGATTTCATGGAGAATCCATCATTCGGGCTACAAGCTTCAAACTGACTTCACATTCTTGTGTGTTTAAGGCATGTATCTCTTCTCCAAACTTAAATTTTAAATTGTGGCATTTCATTTATGGAATTCCATGATATTTAAACTGTGTTTAAAATTGGGTTGAGGGGTTTTGGTTGTAATTGATTTAATTAGTTGTCCCATGATTTGAATTGATTATTTGCTTTAAATTGGTGTTTTGGGACTGAATTAGTACTTCAATTGAATGGTTGAAATGGGGAACATAGCTTTCCCCACATTGGATGAATTTTGGTTTAAAATAGCATGAACCTCAACCTACTTTATGAATTTGATCTAAATAATGGTTAAATTGCAGGTTTAATTTATTTTTGACTCAATTTGTGGCATTAATGGATAAATGGTTATTTAAATAAATTTTTATGGCCTTGGTGGCCATGGATTGGATTTTTATGGAACTTGACGAGTCAGTGTGGTTGTGCGAATTGATTTAGCATGTGTGATTTAGTTTGCAAGTGTATTGGTATGACGATACCAAGGGTTTAATTCCTTAATGAATAAATACCAAGTTAATGGTTGGAACTATGTTGTAGATGGTTTTAATTTAGGATTAATGGGGGTTGTGTAGCTTTTCGTGGAAGGTGGAGGTCTCAGGGGGACCGATATTGGAAACCATATTTTCCAGCATGGGGGTCTTAATGACCTTGTGCATAGTTCACACATTGTATATGTTTTGAAATAGTTGGAGCCTCGGTGTCTTTAGCCCTTCCTCAGATTTCTCAGGTTCATATGGCTAACATACACTAGGGCCCTTTCGGTGGGGGGAGCCGATCTCTTATAGCCCGTGGGATTTTTTAGGACGTTTAGAGCTATACAGTCCAAGTTAATGATTTAAAATTTAATGCTTAAACCTTAAACCTTGTTTCCTATCCCAGAATCTTATATATATATATATATATATATAAGTGTGCATTTTGGTTCATATTAATTTTTGGACATGGCATTATGTTATCATCTTTCCTTAATTATATGATAGCGCTCAGCCCGCTAACCGTCCTAGGACGCTACATTGTTTCATAATGTAGGGTCTAAAGATACTTCTTTTACCCCTATGCAGCATTAGGTAAATTAGTCCGTTTGTCAATTAGCTATGAGGTGTTGAGTTTCCATCATTCGGAAGGCCTTATCATTTTCTTATTCCTTTATACTCAATACGTAAGGATTCTTTCGATCGTAGTCAGGGCATGTCCTGACCTATTTGGTATTCTGATTTTAGGGGCTATTGTGGACAAATATGGGTTGGTTGGTTATTCTTTTGACTCTTAACTTTGTTGAGTCATTTATCCATCTTCTTATTATTTTTTATTGTCGTCCACATTGTTATTATTATTATTTTGTGCTCATGAAGTTAGGATAGCGGGTGCTCTCAGGTCCATAGTGGACTTAAGATACCTGTAATGTCCGTCCGTGGTTTGGGTCATGACAGTATCTCTCACTTAAAAGGTTCTAGAAAGATGAAAATGGACCAATTCACCTTTATTGGAGAAACACAATACTTATAAGCACATAAGATAATTATACCCCATAATATTAAAAAGTGTATATTCTACTAGAGGGACATTTTGAGGTAAAGGTGAGCCTAACAGTCGTTTGAAAAGATATATGTGTTGTTTTTACTGATTACATTGAGACCAATATATATATTTATATATATAACCAAATTTTTTGCAAAAGTGATATAAACTCAACTAAAAGGGCGTTACAATTAAAGACAATAGGAATAAATATATATAGGGTCCACATAGTAGAAATAAAATAAACCCATGCAAGGGTATTTTAGGAAAAGAAATAAATACTAAAAATAAAAGCCTATATAGGGTGATTTGGGATAAAATAATAAATACATAAAATAAAACCCTCATAGGGACGACTACTAGTGTAGATCTGAAGATAATGGCTCTCTGCTTGATCTTTTCTTATACTTCTTTGTAATCTCTCCAAATGCATATTGAGTGATCTAGTGTTTTAATTCCCCCTTAAACATGTTGTGTTCTGGTGTCACTTGAAAAAAAGGCATGAAATTTTTGCATCATTTTAGCATCCTCATTCTCTACCTCCATAATCATACTCTCGAACCTTTTATTTAAATTGTCTATAGTGTGATGATCTTCCTTTTGTTTTGTGATAAGTTCTTGCTGTCATCTGATCATTTCCTCGTGCAAATTCTTAAATTGTTTGTGGTCTTTGGATACTAATTTGGTTTCTTCTAAGAAATATCCATGCTCTGAATGTCCTTCTTTAACCACTCTTTGTATGCTTCTACATACCCCACATAGAACCTGTGCTTAGCTAGAGTCTCTTTGTTATGCATACCCCCCCGTCCTTAAGAATATCATCAAATTTTGGAATTTTGTTGTCCGTATCATAATTGAATACATAAAAACCCATTTATTTTCCAATATTTTGATGCCACATTAAATCTATTTTTAATGTGTGTTGTTTCAAATCTATTTTTACATTTCGGGTGCAACGTAGGGAAATAAAGAATAAAAAAGGAAAAATGATATAAACAGAAGAAACTAAGCTGAATGAGACAACTGAGACTCCATGTTGACGAGCTACCAACTATATGAGAGTCGTCACTGTAAGACCCTGCAAAATTTTCTCATAGTCTGAGCCTTAGAGCGTGTTCAGTAAAGTGTTAATCCGATCCTAAAAGGTTGAGAAGTATCTTCCCAAGTGAGAATTATTTTGAACCATGTATAATTTCCCTAATATCAATATCATTTTTTTCATGTAGAACATTGAATAAGATTTCCATCGACACCAATTTCGTCAAAATCCGACATCGGACGAGAAAGTTATGACCATTTTACTAAGAGCTATCGAAACCGCCCAGGTGCGACGGACGGGTTGATGGACCGTCGAGCTTGCGATGGACCATTGCCCAGACCATCACAACCAAGGAAGTAACTGTATTTTTTGGCCCAATTTCAATGGCCAAGACGATGGACTGTCGCTGAGACCGTCGCCGCTGAAGCAGTGTGGCCTCATACTGGCCAACGTGTGATGGACGATCCGATGGACCATCGCTCGGACCATCGAAACCAAGGAAGTGTATTATTTTTCTAACCGACGTGTTATGGATGATTCGACGGACCATCAGACCAGTAACAGACCATCATACTAGCGACAGACCGTCGCTTCGACCGTCGTAGCCCCCGTTCAGTAATTTTAAGACATTTTCAAAAGGGCTTTTTGGTCTTTCTCCCACTCTTTTCAGCCCCTACTTATATTCTATGAACGCTCACAACTTTATTTCTCATATTCAACATCAAAAATTAGGGTTTCCTACAAATCGAAACCCTTCTTTCTTCTTTAAGAAAAATTAAGAGAAATCAAGAATATCTCCAAGAGCCTTCAAGAAAGAGTTTCCCTAAGGTATGCAGATGTTGATTCTTGGGTCCCTTTCATCCAAGAAGCTCAAGAACCCTTTTCTAAATTTCAAAGATCTTATGTTTATGAGTTTTCATGAGTCATGTGAGTTGAAATTGATTTTCATGCTATTATCGAGTTTTACTTCATGTTTTGTTTATGAGGTTTCAAGGTTTGACCCTAGTATGTGATATTCATGTAATGTTCATGATAAACCCTTTTCAAGTTTCTTGTTAAGTGATGTGTCCACGTCAATTAAGTGTAGAAATTGTTGAATAAGCAAAGGATGTTCCCCATATGTTTGATAAAATGCTTATGTGAAAGAATTAGAGCCATTATAGCATATGGACTAGAAATCCCCAATTGTGTGCAAACCCATGCATGCCAAGTGTTTGTTGAAAAGCCTTAGTGAATGAATTATGATATGACAGCATGAAATTCCCCAATTATGTGCTCTTCGATACATGCTAAGACTTTAATACATGTTGAGTGTTTGATGCAAGAGCATGTTGAATGGAGTATGAACCAATAGCATGTCTCCCTATACTATGACATGTTTATGATTTCTAAATACTTGAAGAGATACTTTAGTGATTGTGATAGTGAATGAATGTCCATGGTCTTGATTATTCAAGAATGGTTATGTTTTACTTTTATGTTATCAAGTCATGGGGGCATTTATACCCGACAAATTAGTTGCAGTCTAGAGCCCGTGTCAGTTTATTCGATAATCTCAGTTAAGCCACGATTCTCAGAACTGAGTGTGTTATAGAACTCTTTACTCTCAGACAGATATAAAACTTAAGAAATCTCAGAAATTTTAGTAATCTCAGTATCGCTAATATTCTAGCCTCAGTTCAGTACTCAGCTCAGATTTAGTAGTATTCAAGTGTTCAGTTCGGAACTCAGTATCATACAGTCCGATAAAGAGATTCAGTAGTGTTCCGTCAGATACAGAACCAAGTAAATTCAGCCTAACTCAGTCAGGTCATTTGAGAAATATGATCAGTAACAGATTCAGCTCAGTTTAAGTTTAGTTAAGAATCAGTTTAGTGTCTTTCAGTTGGAAGTAGGAGCTAGCACCAAGCGAGTGCAGGGATGGTGTCTCCCCATTAGAGAGGCAGAGTCGTTAGGAGCAATCCCTGAACTCCAAAACTGCTTAGCCAGTGCAGGAGCAGGAGTCACCCGTTAGAATAAGGATTGACTATTATACTACCTTAGGCTTGACTTCCTATGAGGGTCACCCGTTAGAGAGGCTTGACTAGAGTAGAGGTTTTTACCTGTGGCACGGTATGGACACCCTTTCAGCTGGGGTTACAAGTTGGACCCCACCCATTTAGATTTAGGGTATGTCGGTTAAGTGAGAACTCCCATAGTTACAGTTTCAGTATTAGTCCTCAAAGTACAACTCAAAAATCAGGACTGTCAAATACAGGAACCTATCTCAGTAAAGAACTTATATAGTTCCATTGATTCATGGACCACCCACTAGATCGGAATAGTCTCACATAAAGATATTCAGTATCATTATTATTATATGCAGAGATCACTCGTTAGATAGGCTTGATCTCAGTCTCAGATTCAGCTGAGTAATCTCATTATAAGATCCAAAGATCACCCATTAGATAGGCTTGATCTCAGTCTTAGATTTAGCTGAGTAATCTTATTATCAGATCCAGATGTCACCCATTAAATAGGCTTGATCTCAGTCTCAAATTCAGTTGAATAATCTCATTATTAGATTCAGAGATCACCCGTTAGATAGGCTTGAACTCAGTCTCAGATTTAGTTGAGTATTATCATTATCAGATTCAGAGATCCTCCTCTAGATAGGTTTGATCTCAAATAAAATCTCTTCTTATCATTGATAGTAGATTTCGGGATCATCCATTAGAGAGGTTTGATCTCTGATTCAGTTAGCTGAGAGTAGCAAGTTTAGAGTGTAGTCATTGATGTGAGTAGATTTAGTTAATCAGCTTTAGTAATATCAGTTTCTGAGATCACTCGCTAGAGAGGATCTCTTCTTATCATTGATAGTAGATTCAGGGATCATTCGTTAGAGAGGTTTGATCTCCGATTTAGTCAGCTGAGAGTAGAAAGTTTAGAGTGCAGTCATTAATGTGAGTAGATTCAGTTAATCATCTCTAATAACATCAGTTTCTGAGATCACTCGCTAGAGAGGACTGATCTCAACTCCAGTACTCGGTTATCAATATTAGGAGATTCAGTTGTTCAGTATCTCAGTATTAGTAATGAGTTCAGATGATAGTAAATCAGTATCTGAGTTTCATTATTTTGAGTCACGATGATTTCAGTTATGATTTGTGCATTTATGCATGTGTTCTCATTCAGTACTCTCATGATTATTCAGTTAAGTAATTGTTCATGCATAAGCCCTTGCATTTAGCCTTACCTCATCTTCATACTCGGTATATTCCCTTACTGATGCATTTGTGCTATGGTGTTTTATTTGACACCATAGGTTCAGAGGAATGAGATCTAGAGTACTTTAGCATCTTAGTCCTAGTCAATAGTAGTAGACGTAGCAGTGTGTCCTCTTCAGTCGAGGATGATCCTTATTTTATTATGGCATTAGATTTAGTTTATTTTTAGTAGACGAAATTAGTTGGGGACATGTCCCATCAACTCCACAGTTCAGACAGTTTAGAGGCTTTTCGGACAGATGTATCAGTATTCAGTTTTCAATTTCGAGTATTTTAGATGTTTTCAACCTTATGGCTAGTTTCCACCAGTTTTCCGCATTTATTTCAGATATTATGTAGTGCTTAGGTACAGATATCAGTAGAAGGTTAGCTTGTGGTTCTCCGGGATTGTTAGCACCTTGTGACATTTCGGTTCTAGAAAATTGGGTTGTTACAGTCACCAGCCTCATTAAACTTATCCATAAAGAAGAGTGCCAAGAATTCAAGTGATGACCTCTGTTGAGAAGTTGTCAACTGGGTGATGAGCTATCACACAAAATTGTAAACCTTAACTAGTGTTAAATTCACCAGGATTGTAAGTGACGAGCTAAGTTGATAATCCATCCCTCAAGGTCATCAAGAAGAGGTAGGCTTACTCTAAATGTTATTTCAAATTAGAATCTCCTTGTATTATAGCTGACATTTTGAAATATCCGACATTACATGTTTTTTAAATGTCAGATGATCCATTCCTAGGCGTTTTTGAAATATCTGACATTACATGGTTTTTAAACTCTCTAAATTTAAACTTTTTTTTTGTTTTTTGCTATTTTGTCCACTTGTGAGACAATATTGAAGATTGAATTCATATTTTGATATGATAATTTTCATTATCTATGATTTCTTCAATTTTTCTTTCTTTTTCCACTAGAGCAGCTAAATTCCCACAACTAAGGTTGTGGGATCCATTGAAGAATTGTGAATCTAGGGTTGACTTATGTTAGGATTTGAGTGACGAATGAATTTGTGTTGATAATCCTTTTGTTTTAATAGATTTCTAATTGTTGCTAATGTTGGAACATGCCTTAGGTTTGATTTAATTTAAGTAAGAGATTTAAAATAAATGAGAGGGTTACTAATGAAGATTAAGATTTTCTAATCTCCGTCTAATGGTTAATGATATAACAAGATTAACCAACTCAAGGTTTAATCAAACTATTATAATTCCTTATTTAACTTTGAGATAATTAAGTAATAATCACCTAATTTTTTCAAGAAATGTTTGGGTGAATTTTAGAGATTGACAACCTCGCTTTATTCGTTGTTAAAGAATTCTATGCAGCGATCGATTCATATTTGTCATGAACTTCATGGTGAACAAAACCCTATTGTAACTACCTCATTGGTTTTACTTAATAATACCTAAATATTGTTACTTTCCATAGATAGTGATTCCAATAGGTTATTTTGTAATCCACTCCCCCATTTCATGGAAATAATCAACATCAATACAATCTAAATACACTCAATAATGTACTAGATAATGATGATTTTTGTGATGATAACGATTCACAACTTTATGCTAATGTCGCTCTAGATAACTAGCATTAACAATAAAGAGGTAGATGGAGACGATAACTTGCTATGCATTTTTACCTTAATGAGGAAGATGAGGCTGATTTATATTGAGTTGGTATCATGGGAGATATTATTCTACCACCACTATCTCTAAGTTATTTGTTCAACATTACTAGTAAAATAATTCAATTAATGAATCTCAAAGGTCTATTTAGAGGGATGCCTCATGATGATCCGAATATGCACTTGAATTTTATAGGAATTTGCAAGTCTTTTGATTTTCTAGGAGTTAGTCAGAATGTTATTAGGTTGAGATTATTTCCATTGTCTTAGTCAAGTAAGGAAATAGGTGGTTGACTTAGCTAGAGCCTGATTGTATAACAAACTGGAAACAATTGAAAGAAGATTTCCCAAAGAGGTTTTTTCCATCTTATAGTATGTTAGAGTTGAGTAAGAAATTAGCAACTTTAGGAAACAACCAAATTAGGAACTTCTTGAGATATGGTTGATGTTTAAGAAAAAGTTGATCCAAAGTTCCAATCATAAGCTAATAATGAGCACTTAACGCAGACTTTCTATCTATCTCTAAATTCAAACACTAAACTGATGGTGGATAATGAAGCAGGTAGAGCATTTATGGCATTGTCTTTTGCTAGTGTGATAGAGACTCTAGATAGTCTAACCAAAACCAATAAAACTTGGATTATCGAGGATTCTAAGATATCAAGTAATGCCTATGTTATGGGTACGTTAGCTAAACAATGCTAAAGATAAGAAGAGTGTGACCAAGACATGACTCACATAAAGATGCAAATGGATTTACTAAAAAAGGACTTGTTGATATTAAAGGTTGTTAGTTCACAGGGCAAAGCAATTGAGTCTGATTAGGAAGAAGAGGCAAACTAATTAAACAACTAATTAGGGGTTTCTAGGTTAATGGCCAAGAAAACCAAGTTTGGAACCACTAGAAGGACAACTACTATGATAAGGTTCGCTACAAGGATCTTCACCAAAGGAATTCAAAATGCAAGAATGATAGAGGTGGTTTATATGTATTGTATGGAAATTGTGATAGAGCTAGAAACTCTTCAGGGAAGTCCAAAATGGAAGTGATAATAGCAAAGGTGCAAAAAAAGGTAGAATCTATTAAAGCAAGGGTCAAAGAGATAAACAATGACTTTTCATCATTGAATCATTTGTACACTCTCATTCAACTTCTATAAAGTAAATAGAGTACCAATAAATCAGTTGTCTACAACTTTTAATAAGCAAAAGAGTGGCACTGTACCTAGAGACACTATTTAGAACCCTAAGAATGATGAGAGTTACATGGCCATCACCACTAGAAGTGGTAAAGTTTTACCTTAAACTTATCTAAGATTTCAGGCATAGGTGGAAGATATGGTCATTGATTTTAAAATAATGGATGATCATATTGGTTTTGATGTTATTTTGGATAAGTACGAGAAGCCAAAAAAGTGTCGATGATAAAAAGTAGACTCAAAAAAGTCTAGCAATGTTAATGATGATATTATGTTTAGCAAGATAAGGTTAAATAGGTTGCAAAACATCTTACTCAAATCCTTAGGCCTCTTTATTTTTTACCATATTGGGTGAAGAAAAAAATAGAGGATGGAAAATTCCACAGGTTTTGTTGTATATTAAAGTAGTTATCTATGAATATCCCATAAAGTAGTTATCTGTGAACATCCCATAGATGGAAGATCCTCAAAGTATCAAGATATGATATGTTCATGAAGTACTTAGTCACAAAAAAAAAGGATGACAACTTTCAGCGTAAAGTCAACATTCATCACTGTAGTGTGATTGCCTCGCGATTGTTGGTGCAAAAAAAGGTATAACTTAGGGCTTTTACTATTTTGTGTACAATTGGTGAAGTTACTTTAACAAAGGCCTTAGACCACAAAATGATAAATATGTGATTATTGATGGTTGATAATTCAGTTAAAAGGTCAATTGGGATGTTATATGATATGTTTGTGAAAATTGACAATTTTATATTTTTGATTTATTTTGTGATTCTTTATTGCGAAGTGGATTTTAAGGTACCCATCATTTTTGGTATATTATTCTTAGCCACCATAAAAGTGTTGGTCGACATAGAGTATTATGAGTTGAAATTTAGGATGAACAGCGAAGAGGTGAATTTTAACATATGTTGGCCAATGATGTAATCGGGAGACATAAGTGTTGTCTCGATCATTGTTGTTATTGAAGAAACTGATATTAAAGTTCCTATTGAATAATGATTTGTAATGGAAACATTAGTTTTTATTGTGATGAAAATTAATGGGGTTAATATAGAAGATTATTAGGAGATAATGCATACTTTGGCTACAATATTATCATATTATTACTCCCCAAATAAGTTGAACCTGGATTTCAAAAATAGGTCGATTCCTCCAGCAAAGATATTAATAAAAGAACTTCCTTTATTTGACCTCAAGGGATTTCCTAGTTATCTTTGATATGTATTTTGGGTGGCAATAACATATCACATATTATTATAGTTGCTAATTTGATATAATGACAGGTGGAAGCCCTTGTTTTAGTATTTTAAAAGTATAATAAGGAAATTTTCTTGACAATTGCAAATATCAATGGAACTCCATCAGGAATTTGTACATACAAAATTTAGCTGGAGGAAGATTGAACACCCACTATTAAGCATCAACGACTACTTAATTTATCAATAAAAGAGTGGGTAATAAATAATTAATTAAGTGACTAGACACAAGTGTTTTTACCCCATATTAGATAGTAAATGGGTGAGTCCGGTGTGGTATGTCCTAAATAAAGGAGGGATGATATTTGTTGATAATAAGAAAAATAAGATAATTTCATTAAGGGTGGTCACTAGTTTGTGAGTGTGTATGGACTACAGAAAGCTTAACTCTTTGATCGTTTGGGATCACTTCCTAATGGCTTTTATAGACCAAACGCTTGATTGATTGGCAGGAAAAGGTTGGTGCCAATTTTTGGATGGTTATTTTGGGTTATGAAAAAATCTCTATTTGCTCGATGATCAGGAGAAGACCACTTTTACCAGCCCCTATGGGACCTTTGCTTTCAAGTGTATGACTTTTGGGTTATATAATGCTCCTACGACCTTCCAAAGGTGTATGATATAAATTTTCTATTATACGGTGGAAGAACCGTTGGAGGTATTTATGGATGACATCTCTATAGTAGGAGATGCTTTTGTAGATTACTTACAAAATCTCAATAATGCCTTGAAACAATGTGAAGAGTTCAATCTTATTTTTAACGAGGAAAAATGCCACTTTATAGTTAAGAAAGGCATTGTATTATGGACACAAGATTTTAGAAAAAAGGAATTGAAGTAGAATGATCTAAAAATAGAGGTGATTGAAAAACTACACTGCCAATCTTAGTGAAGGGAGATAGAACTTTTCTTTGTTATGTAGGTACCTTTAGGAGGTTTATTAAGAACTTATGCATGATTGCCAATTCGTTGTGTAAATTGTTGGAGAAGGAATGTAAGTTAATTTTTTATGGTGATTGTTTGAAGAATTATATTTCCTTAAGGAAAAA
Organism: Capsicum pubescens; assembly: GCA_030864215.1. Classification (NCBI taxonomy): domain Eukaryota; kingdom Viridiplantae; phylum Streptophyta; class Magnoliopsida; order Solanales; family Solanaceae; genus Capsicum; species Capsicum pubescens. The sequence continues at coordinate 202,100,569 of CM061546.1, read as the reverse complement.
TTGGTCGCAACTCCTATTATTCTTACCCCAGATTGGTCTCACTTGTTTGACATGATGTGTAATGTAAGCGAGGTTGCACTTAAAGATGTTACTGGATAGAAAATATAAAAGCTTTTTCATCCCATTTACTATGGTAGAAAATTATTAAATAGGGTGAAAAAGAACTATATGGTTATTAGACATGAAATACTTGCAGTTGTCAATGCCTTTGAGATATTTTTTTCGTACTTACTTGGTAAGATAGTTATTGTACATACTGATCATGTTGCATTGAGGTATTTATGAGAAAATAACGTTTCCAAACCTCAGTTGATTAGATGGGTATTTTTGCTGCAAGACTTTGAATTTAAAGTCAAAGACCAAAAGAGGTGTGAGAATTAGGTGGCAGACAATCAGTCCAGACTTTAGAATGATGAAAAGAAGCCAGATAAGTTGGATACTAATGTATCATTTCCATAAGAACAAATATTCTCTACCATTCTTGATTTTGTACCGTGGTATGCTAATTTAGATAATTACTTTATTAGATATATGTTACTGGAATATTTGAGTTTCCATTAAAGAAAGAAATTTCTTCATAATTTGATCAATTACTTCTAGGATGAGCTTTATCTATCTAGACTATGTGTTGACAATATTATCTAAAGATTTGTGCCAGGGGTGGAAATATTGGGTATTATATAGGCTTGCCAATAATACCTAGTAGGGAATATCATGCAGGTGATCACAACTCGGAAAATATTGCAACATGGGTATTACTAGACAATTATTCATAAGGACGACCAAGAATTTTCTAAAACATGTGATCAATGCCAATGGCAGGGTTTGATCTCCCAAAATAAAGAAATGTCTATGTCTAAAATGCTAGAAATAGAGTTGTTTGATATGTGGGGCATAGATTTTATGGGCACATTTATGAGTTCTTATGGTCACAAGTATATCTTGTTGTTAGTGCACTATGTGTCTAGGTAGGTAGAAGCAGTAGCTTTAGCAGACAACAAAATTATGAGTGTAGTGAAGTTTTTGAAAAAGAACATTTTCATTCGATTTGGAACCTCTCTCACTATCATTAGTGATGGGAAATATCATTTTTGAGACAAGGTGTTTCGTGTTGCTCTAGCTAAGTACGGAGTGACACAACACAAGGTGGATACTCCCTATCACCCACAAACTAGTGGTCTAGTAGAGTTGTCAAATTTATAAATTAAAATGATATTGCCAAAGCTATGAATGCTAACCATAGGAATTAGACGCATAAATTTGATGATGTACTATAGTCTTATCGTGCTTCTTTCAAAATAGTAATATGTATGTCTCCTTACCAAGTCATCTTTGATAAGGCTTGTCACTACCAGTAGATCTTGAGCACAAAGACTTGTGGCATCTCAAAATTCTTAATTTGTGTGGGAATGAGGCTCCGTATATGAGGTTGGAACAACTAAATGAGATGGACAAATTTTGACTTTGAGATTTTGAGAGGGTCGCACTCTATAAACAAAAATGAAATTATACCATGATAGGAGAATTGAGAAAAGAGAGTTAAAGGTTGGCGACTCAATGTTATTATTCAACTTAAGGTTCAAATTTATTACTGGAAAGTTGAAACCAAAATGGTTTCGACCATTCAAAGTAACTTAAGTGGTTTCGTCCGGAGTAGTGGAGTTGGAAAACAAAGATGGGAAGTTGTTTAAGATAAAATGTCAATGGATCAAACAATACATTGTAGTACTTGAAGAGGTAAATTTTTTATCACTTGTGTATCTTGATGAGATCTTAGTTATCGAGATACCTAAGTCATGTTGGGATGTGAAATCAGGCGCTAGTCGGAGGCAACCTATTTCTTGTTGTTGTAAAATGACTTTTAGAGTTGTTTTTGTTTCTTGAATATGGTTAATGTGTTTGATCAACTATGTAGGTAAGATAAAAGGAATGAAATTATGTGTTTAATGATGACAATGAAGGTTGATGAGTGGTCACATTGGTAAAGATCCATCAAACTATGTCGTTTCTTTGTAAAGATTGTAACTCACATTCTGGATAAGTTTGATGAACCTCCTAATAGATTGTCAATCAACTGATGAGATGTCACCATGAGTCATCACCTAAGAGGGTAAATTAAGTCATACTATTTAAGGATTATGAACTAATTGATGAGATGTTAGCCATGTGGTGAGACGTCAACTTGTGTCGTCACTTGGAATAACAACTGCCTAAGGTTGGCTAGCTCATTAATGAGATGTCATCCATATGACAAGACATCAACTAAAAATTAGGCCTATGTAAGTATAATCTTTTAATTACTTTAGCAGGTCCCACTCATTCTAACCAATCAACTCTTAATCATTGATCCAAACCCAATTTTAACCCGACCATATCAACCCAATCAATAAAACCCTAAACCAAATGCATCCCATCCAAATAAAAATGGAATGGTTTCAAAACCCCATTCCTTAAAATTCCATAACTCCCTTCTTAGTTAAAACTATTTAACTCTCATCGCATGTTCTTTATCAACCAAAAAACATTATTTCAACTTTGTTTCACCATATAAATCACCCATAAAATTCAAGTTCCCACCAACACCTATATAAAAATTTTGAACGCAAAGAGGATTGAGTGAATTCCATCATTTTACGATTGAACAACACTTTTCACTAAGGTATGTTGGATTCTTTAACTTTCTTTCATTTTATGAATCATGAGGTAATCCTAAGTGATTGTGAATAGATGAGAGAGAAAAGAATGGAAATTGGTTGTGAAGTCTAATTAAACCTACATGGTTCAATTTAAAATCATGAATACTCTAATATACGATATCTTAACATCTCCTTTGAAAATATAACCTCAATGTGATAGTGAAGTGTTAATAATTTTCTAGGGAAATGCTCACTCATATGTTTATGTCTTATGTAGGAATTTTTTATGAGGACTAATGAGGCGTCAAATTGGTGACAAGCCGTCAACTCATATCATCAACCAAATATGGATAGGTAAACAAACTATTTTTTGGTTGACAAAGAGGTTGATAAGTTGTCACCCCAGTGAGAGTCCTCACCTTTGGTCGTCAACTTCCATATTCTCTGGATTCATTTTTAAATATTGATGATGAATGTCAATGAGTTTTCACTTTGGTGAAAAGATATCTTCTCAAGTGGTGGACCAAAATTTATATTCTGTTAAGCCTAATAATGAGGACTGATGAGCCATTACCTTAGATCCTATCCATCACCTTTAGTATTAAAAGAATGTAGGTATTTTATAAATATATGTTCTTCATCTTTATACTGTTGTTCCCATGTTGACATTTTTCCTCTATGGGTACCAATCCCACAAAAGATTCCTCAAAAATATGGTGTTGTGACTAAGAAATCAAGTAAGGAGTCCTCAAACTGGAAATGAGTTGATGAATACGAACATAATCTAGAGGATACCAGGACCTAAGGTTACAGGAAAAGGTAGAGTGTTTGATAAAAAGAACTAGCTCCCCAATCGAAGGAGGAAGCTGAGTCGAATAAAAGTGAGTCTAACTTTGAGGATGAGAATTCTGAGGAAGAAGTTGAGGGTTGTAATGATGTAGCAACTAACCCAGAAAAAGAGCCTGAACCAAGTTGGGGTGATGTGATTAAAATCAAAAACTCTAGTATTTGAGAAGGTATTTAGTGGAAAATAAAAGAAGCAGACAAGATTTATCGGAGAGTCTCTCTTCAATACGGAAGCATAAAATTAAAAGACCGGTGGATGAGGAAGTAAAGATAATCACTTCAGGGATAGGAAAGTACCTTACAATTAACTAGTGTTTCAACCACTATGGCTTGGGTTTGACTAACACAAACCCGTGAATGTATTATCTAGTTATGGATCATGAATTTTATGCAAATTGTACAACTATCTTGGAGAATGAGTTAATGAAAGGGAAAAAGGTTATGGAACCTCAAAAAAAGAACAAAATTCTAGTATGGGGTGTGTTAGTGAACCTTTCAGATCAGATCATTAATCGATTATTGCTTGCGAAAAATTTTGTACCACCAGCTAGCACCCCCAATTTCTACCACAAGATGAATGATCGTACAAATCAGCATTCGTGGTATCTGAAGTTTTAATCAAAGACTGAATGGTTAAAAAAACCACAGTGCTAAAATCACCAAGACTTCTCTATCCATAGTGGAAAAATTCTGGTGGGAATTAGTGAGGTTCAGGTTAACGCCGACTGTAGGTGACAACACTTAAGGTGAATATTGAGTAGTATTAGTGGAGAGCTTGATGTCTAGGTTCAAAATAAATTTTTGAGAAATCATAGAAGATAAGATCAAAATAATAGCTACAAAGTCAGACACTTCATGCCCATTTTCATGCCTTATCACACTACTTTGTGAGGTTGCTTGTGTTCTTGTACTGACAGGGATTAATGTTGAAACAACAACCACCAAGACTCATAATTTTAGAGATAAAGGGAAGAGTATAAAGCAATACTACTATTGGAAAGTATATGGATTTTTGAGTTGATACTCTGACCATAGAGGTTCTTATTGCAACTGCAGAAACCTGAGGCTCAGCACCAGTATACAGCTAACATGGCTAAAGCTCCACTTAGTACCTCATTTTCAAGTATTGTACCTATAGTTGATACCATAGATATGATCACTATGTTAGCTTCGACATCAGATTATGAAATAACTCCAAATAATTTCATGAAGGTAGTCAAGAAAGGGGAGAGGTTTGATGAACAGATAAAGATATTCACAAAATAGTTTAAGCCATTTGTTGACTAAAAATTAAAAATTGCATTGGAACCTTATGCTAGCATCCATGGGGGCATTGATGATATGGAGATATAGTTTAATGACAGGTAAGATCTTTCCAAGTTCAAAGCAAAACTGAAAAAAATCAACGCGGACATCACTTTATAATAAAATAGACCTGTGTTGGTGTTCTCAACTCTAGATAATAAGGAGTAAGAAATATTGTATGATTGAACAAATAAGACTTTAAAAGATAAATATAAGTGTACGAAGAAAAAAAGATACAAAAGAACCAAAAAATATTGACAAAAGAAGAAAGAATAAAGAAAAAAAGACTTGAAAGAAGCAATAAGGAAAGAAAGAATGGCCAATGAACTACTAGAATAAGCATAGAGGGATCTAGCTATGAGATCTCCCTCTACTGGACCACCAAGGAAATTTATTCTTGCTGAGCTAAGTATGGAGTCTTCTACTCAACCAACGACCACTTTGAGTTCACCGGTCATTCCTGGTGCCACTGATATAACTGATGTTGTGGCGTACTCCATCCCATATTACACAACATTCTAAGGAGCCACAGGTACATCCTTACTCCAGTACTTAACATTTTTTAAAGAATAGGGACAATGCATAGCATTTTGTTGGGGTTAAGGTACTTTGATCATATGAGGGTCTTTGTTGCTGAGATTTTTTCCTTTATGTGCCATCTAAAAGAATTTACATGTTTAGGATATTTTTATTTTACTATTTTGTATTGTGTTTGTATTGTGTAAGAAAAGAGAGATTAGTAAATGAGTAGTAGTCGGGTTATGGACTGTTGAAAAATAAGGACCTATCAAAATTTTGTTGTATATGTATGGTGTCCTTTACTAATTCAACTATTATGGATCTTTGTTTGTCATGAGTGGTATATGAATTTGGTGATGTTTGCTTAAGATTGAGTACAAATTTAATAGTGGTAGTGATTATGTTGTCTAGTGACAAGAGTATGTGAGCCCATTATTCGTCTTTCTTACTTTTTTCATGAATCTAGAACTTGTTCGGTCAATTTTATCAGGTTATAGGTTAGTTGGGTAGGAAAATATCATATGCCTTGTTTGATTTCAGTCTATTAATCCCCAAAAATCCATCAAAATGTAAATAATCCCTATTTGATTTGACTAAATTTGTTATTTCAATAATTTTTCACCTTTCTATTTTTATCATTGAAACTCTTTTTTGGCTCTGGTCCTTTTTTGACATTAGGGTACCTCAACTCAGGTAAATTGTTGATGTTGAGGATGGCTACTATCTAGGATATGAAAATTGGAATTGTGCATTAAAAATGGGTGTTTATGAAAAAGAACTAGGGGTTGTAAGTTTTCAAAAAGAAAAGAGTGACAAAGAAAATGAAAGGAATAAAAGAAGAAGAAAAAGAAGAAGAAAAAGAAGTAGTTAATCAAAAGAGTTTCACACCCGTGAATGCAATCAATTGGTAGAAAAAGGTGAGTAAGGGCAGAATAAGGAGGCATAAGTGGAAATAAAAGTCCATTTATGAAAAGGAAGGCTAAGTCACTAATTCCCAAATATTTCCTACCTACACCCAGCCCTTTGATACAAGCCATGTAAAATCGTGTAGTGATCCTAATCAATTTTCTAATGAACCAAAGTAGAATTTCATGAGAAATCCTTTGATATCATATGTTAATTATTTGAAAATAATTATGAGAAAGAGAGATTTGATTTTTAGTCCCTAATATAGTTGATATCTTGTGCAGGACTTCTTTAAGGTAAGGGTATATAAATTGAAGTTTTGACTACTAATTTCTAGGTTAAACACTTTGAAAGTATGAAATGTTTCCTATTAGTATTGTGATGCCAACCATGGATCCTTGTAAGTTACTTGGTAAATAGTCCAAGCATGTTCAATTTTACTAAACTTATGGACCTCGTTTTGATGATATGACTATTATATGTCCCCTAGATTATTATTGTTTACATAATATGGTGTTGTTTGGTTCCTTAAGGACTAGAAAATATTATAAGTTGAGGGTGTTTATATTCCAAAATTTTGATGACACATTTGAGGCTCTCACTAGGAATAAATGTAAGTTCTTAGGCAACTCAAATTATTTTTAATCTAGTTTTACATTTAGTATGCAACACATGGAAATAACGAATCAACAAGGGAAATGATATAAACATAAGAAACTATGTTGAAGGATCCAACTGACAGTCCATGTTGACAAGATGCCAACTATGTGACGAGCCATCACTACCTTATAAACCTTATCTACAAAGAAGAAAGACAAGAAGTCAAAAGAAGATCTAAGTTGATGAGATGTCAATTAGGTGGTAAGATATAACTCAAGGTTGTAAACCTTAACCTTTGTTCAAGTCACCAAGACAGCAAGTGACGACCTATGTTGATGAGCAATCAGAAAGGTCATCAAGATGAATTCGTGATGACTTAATTTTTTTGATTTATCATTTATTTATGATTTATCATTTTACCCATCCTTGTTGTTACTTAGGGGAATTTTTAGGGTGTTGGGATTATTTTCATGGATCCTAATGCTTTTTAATATAATTTGTACGAGTTTGTGGATTTTAGAGGTTAAACAGGCTTTATAGTTGACTTCTATCAACATTTATTATTTTGTGAATCAGATGGAAAAATATATTACACCAGTATATCCTAAATTTCAATTTTTGAGGTAACATGGTTCGTGTAATTTTATGGATTTGGTATCTCACTTCAACCCTTGATTTATAAAGTCGTAAAATCTGGTTTTTAATGGTCAATTTGTGAAAATGACATTTTTTAAAAAATCTAGTATTTTCATTGACTCTGGAGTAAAGAATTTAGTAGGGTAGCACAACCTATTTGCATTCTTAAGATTTTATATGAGTCCTAAGGGTTCCATACAGACATGGAAATTTTCTAAGTTTAGCTGGTTCACCACCTGGCTGAGGCATTGCTAAAGCGCCATTTTGGCTACTTTGGTGCTAGGCTTGAAACACCCTCTGTTTTGTCCCTTGAAAATTTCCTGAGCTTTGAGCTTACTGTCCTAATGATGACTCACCATACGAGTCATATGGGGTGGGTACTGGTTAGGGGACCTTATTCATAAGGACACCAGTGAATGGTGGTTGGATTTTTGGTATGGTAACAACTTGATGGTACGGGTCGTTAGGTATGGTGATAGGCCGGTCCTTTATCAAATCAGAAACTTTGTGAATTGTCTTGTCTTTGAATATGAGTGGCTCACTAAGAGACATGAGGATAGGTTATGAGTCATTATAAGAAGTCGAATGTTGTCCAGTGTCAATCTTTTTGGCTTCTATCTTGGGTACAACTGGACCATATGAGTCGTATGGTCTAGTCACGAATGGGGGTCAGGGAGTCATATAGTGGACAATGAATGGATGTCCAACTTACTGTATAGGTGGTGACTCAATGGTGCGAGTTGTATGTTTATGGTAACGAGTCACGGGGTTGACTCGTAACCACCTGCGGTAATTTTTTAGTTTTTAGTTGGAGGAATTTTAGACATTTGCCCCTTTTAACTCCCTTTGATACCACAACATAAAGCACCTTTGGGGACTTCATTAACCTATTACTCCTAATCAAACACTCTTAAAAATCTCTCAAACTCTCTGTTCAAGCAAGAGGCTAGGGTTTCATCAAGATGATCAATTGAGGCTTTCAAGGGTGGTTTCACTTCATCTTCTTTGGTGTCTAAGGCTTGTTACTCCTCCTTCATTGTTATTTTACAAAGAGCATATGCTTTAATATGTGATTTTCATGATATTTGTATGGTTTGAAATAATGGTTGGGGTATTTGGATTACATGGTTGAATAATATTTCTCATGGTTTAATTACATTTTCTTTCATGCTTTTAGTATGATTTTAACATTATGGGATGCATGTTAATGGTAAATAGATTTTGGGGTATTATGGATTCCCTAAATTACTTGGTTATGGTTTTGAAACTTATGTTCCCTCAACCTATTTATGACAATGCCAATGAGAATGATTTTGTCACATAGTTTGACTACTCTTCATATCTTTGCATTGCATAAATGGTAATGGAACCTGAATTGGTCTGGTTGATTTTAAATGGTTTGGAAAGTACTTGGTGTCCATGGTTTTTGTTTAGTTGGATACTTTGGAGTCATCTCAGTTTAATGGATTTGGTATGGCATAAATGGATAGACTTGCAAGCTATAATTTTTGTATGACAATAGCAACGGTTAAACCTAAGCAAAAGACTCCTTGATAAATAGATGGAATATATAATTGTTTTAATATATCTTTAAAGGGGATTGTGTTAGCAAAGTCATGAAAGGTAGAGGTCCCGAAGGAAGCATTATTAGAAGTTCGTGTTCTTCAATGTGAGGTTTGGTCATGGTGACTGTGTTCATAATGTCACACATTATATTCTGGGGTATGTACTAGTCATCTCAGGTTTTTCTCCAGTTCGTGCGGCTAACAGGCATTGAGTCCCTTTCAGCAGGGGGAGCCGAACCCATATATCCTGTGGGTAGAAATTTAGGATGGTAGAGCTGCACAAACCAAGTTAAGGTTTTAAATGCATGCTAAACCTTGTTCCCTATCTCTGCATGGTATATATGTATATGTGTGATTGCATATGGTTATTTGATTTGGTTTTGAATAAAGACTTTATTTTATCTTTATCCCTGATTACATGCTAGCATTCACTCCATAAACTGTCTTCGAGCATTGTATCCACATGCAATGTAGGAACCATCCATACGACCATTTCTCTTACTCAGTGACTTGGATTTGGGGACAGCTTTGAGTCAGATTAAAGTTGTGAGCTTCCATACTTCTAAAGACTCCATTTCATGCTATGAACTTTTTTCATTATTTTTTTACTATGATTTTAGTTTTGGCTTTGGTTGGGGGCATGTCTGAACTGGATGTTCTTTTGTTAGAGGCTTTGTCGAATTACTATGGGCATGAGCTATGTCGATATTATTGTCAGCCTTGGGATTGGCATTGCGGTTGGCACCGGTTGTAAATTTGGTTGAGATTGTTGGATTACTAATATAGACTTTACTTGAAGTTTTTCAATTATTATTGCTTTATCTTGTTATAAGTTTAAAATTCATTCGACAAAGGGTGCAGGGCAGTTACATTTGGGTATTATAGGTGGTCTCATGTCCTGGTTTGACTTGAGATTCCCGACATAACTAGGCCCTTATTTGGGCTATGCCAGTGCTAAAGAGATAATTTTCCATTTTAGCGGCTGACTATGGATGGGCAAGGGCGCTTTAGCGGTGCACTATCTGCTTTAGCTGAGGTCTCTAAAGAATATCTTATAAGTGCAATGACATGCCAAATGGGTACCGCTAAAACAGTCAAATATCAATTTAGCGGTGATCAATAAAGCGGCTATTAGACCACTTTAGCAGTCAATGCAGGTACTATATATAAATTTTTTCTCAATTTTCCCACCATTTTTAAGATTTAGAGTTTTAAGTTATAGAGTTTGGGTGATTTCTTCCATTTTCAATCTTAGGTAAGTTATACATCCCTATTTTAATTATTTTTCTTTGATTCTTGTTATCTAAAGCTTGTTAAGTTACAATTTCAAAGGTGGAATTTTTGGGATTTTTGCCTCAGAGGCCTAAATTAGTATTTCTTCAATTTAAATCCAATTTCTACCCGTTATCACTTGGGTTTTCTTCTATGGATTCCTTTAATCATGTGAACTGTATTTACGAACAAAAATTCTTGTTTACCCTTTTTTTCAAAACTCTATTTTGAGGGTCCATTTTGACGTCGACAAAAAATAGGCAATATGTTTATCATTGATTTTCTTTTAACGTGAAGATTCAATATTTGTATGTTTTAGTTGATTTCAAGGTACTTCATTAGGGAAGGCTTCGTGATTAGAGGCTTTTGGATTGGATTTTCTTCATTCAAGGTAGGTTATGAATCAACTTATTTCATACTGGGATGGGTAGTTAATACTGGTACACATGTTGTGAGTTAGGGTACTAATCATGAAAATGGTGTAATTACTATTTTTTGCCCGTGTGGGGGCCTGTTTCATTGTTATTGGTTGTTTGAAACATTATTTCTATGTATGAATATGTGGGGTCTTATATGATGTTATTGGCATGGTATAATATATTTGGTTGTTTTCTTCTAGGTGAAAATTGGTTTTGTTTGGATTTATGTGGTATCAATGTCATATTATTACATATCTTACTCTACTGGTACACGAATTTTATTGGATCATGGATGCTTGACTTATTGAGTGGATTTTTGGATCATGTGCTTGATCTATTGTGGGATTTTGAAATTCTCATTCTAGTTTGGTCTGATCATTACATCCTCATATCAAATACATTCTTGAGGCATTGGTACCACTATGGAAATTCTAGTTTTTTTGATAGAAAATGTAATATCTTTAAAAAACCCTCTGTCAAAGATCATAAGATAGAGATGAGCTATGGATATTGGATTTGAATTGGTATTAGTTATTGGATTGTAGATAGATTGCAAACCCTTATAAGTCCTACCACGAGAGAAGATCTAAGTAGGTGTATACAGGGGTTGTGCGACAACCTCAGACATATCACATCCTCATCATCATCATTATCATTCTGATTGTATCTCATACACTATGCATCTTCTATAATTGTACTTTTTTCTTGATTGATGTCTATCTATTTGTTGTTTCTTTTCTTTACTTTTACTTCGTATATGTGTTATATTTTAGAACTATTAGTGCAGACGGTGTGGCCTACCATTTGGGACATTATTCGATTGCAAGTGATGTGCCCATAGTATGTAATATATATTTTTTATTTTCTTCTTTGCTCTGTCTGCTTATGATATGTACTGAGTACAAGTGGACCGCACTCATCCCTACCATGCCCTTTTGTTGTAGATATAGGTATTAGTGTACTATGTGGTAGCTGATCTCAGGTAGTTCTTGGTTTATTTTGAGGTAACAATCGAGCTATGCTTCCAGAATCGATCTCCTACCCCTTTTATATAGTTTATATCTTGTTTTCTATTTAGATATAGATTTATGTTTATTTTTAGACTATTACTTTTATATTTTGACTTTTAGATGTATCTAGTTGGTTCTTCCATTTTGACACTGAATTTTAGGTCGATTTATGGTATTATTGCTATGTTATTTTTCTGCTATTATTTTATATATGTGGTTCAACTTTGTTCTAGAAGTCTTACCTTGGATTTTTGAGTTGTTTTGTTATTTAATATCAGTTTGGGTGGTTGGATTACTTGTAAAGTCTTGTCGTGAAAAGTCCCATCATGACCCTAAGTTGTTGGGTCTTGATAAACTGGTATCAGAGTAGTCAGGTTTATTGGTCTCATCAGTGTAAGAAGAGGATGTCAAGTTGAGTATTCTAGATCAGTACAAATATGTTTGTATCTATCTTTGAGAGGCTATAAGATATCTTCAGGAAACTTCACTTATTTTGTTGCATATTATGTGGATTTTCTTCGATACTCATTATTCTAAACTGAGTTTCACTCTTTTCTAAATATCGTGAGGCTAGAGATCTGGATCCATCATTCAATGAGAGAGATAAGTTTAGGAGCTAGTTATGGGTCGTGCATGGGACTAAGGTAGAGGATGGGTACGAGGATATTTTCCTTCCAGATGCAATACAAAAAGGATCTCCCCAGAGCTGCAGGCTGAGAATGTTAGAGATATGGGTCTCACTCAGGTTCTATGGAGTTCTTCAACCCTGGTCTTGAAGGGGTTATTGATTCATCTACAGACCCATTTGGAGGGTGTTCCTTTGAGTGCACTTGTTGTTCCTCCAACTCTGAATATTGAACCCCCATCTGCCAAAGTCTGCCTATGGTGTTCCTCCAGTTCTAATTATGGATCCTTCATTGGTACTGACATCTATTTATGTACTATATAGGCCCCAAGTGTTATTCCTCCTTCTGTACTAATATTCGAGTATGGTACTTTGTGATTAGGGGTTCAACCTTCATCTATGTTATCCTCTAAGGAGGGATCTCAGCCAGTTAGATTCATGATATCTTATATTATTGCAAGTACAGTTATGTATTTTGAGGATCAGAAGAAATTTGAGATATTAACTCGCTTGGGTCCACCCATTTTCAGTGGTGCTATAGGTAAGGATACCTATGAGTTCTAGATTTATTGTAGGGAGAAGTTTCATAATCTTTGATTGCTCAAGTTTTATGGGGTTTCTTACACAACTTAACAGTACAGAGATATAGTCAGGGATTAATAGAGTTCAATTGGTAGTTACAGACCTCTTAGTTCACAAGAGTGACTTGAGATTAGTTTGTTGAGGCTTTTTTGTATATGTTTGTTCCTTTAAGTCTGTGATATTAGTGGAAAGATGAGTTTGATAACTAGGAGTAGGGCTTCATGACTGTTTCAGAGTATGATGCATGTTTCCATGCCTTGTCTAGATATTCTTATGCCAAAATTGACATCGATTCTGCAAAGATTCAGAAGTTCGTAAAATGGTTGGATATTTCACTTCAACTACCTACTGCTCAAATGGTAGTGTCAGGGGAATCATTTTAGAGTATGGTATGATTTTGATTTAAAGGAAATACAATAAGTCCCAGCAAAGCTATGGCAAAAACTAAGGGTCAAGTTTTTTCATTCAAGATAAGTATAACACTCATTCTGGAATCTTGTGAATCCGCACCTTGTCCATAGCATTTTTAAAGATCTCATAATGAAAGTCTTTGGTTGTATATCCATTCACATTATTCCCGACACAGCTTAAGGAATTTATAAATGTTGTTTTAGGTGGGTTATTTTGAATCAAAATGCCCTATTAAGGCCTTTTCGAACTTTCCCAGCCCAATGCCCTAGAATTGATGCAATTCCTAATTTATTAAATGGTTGGAGTTATTGATCCAAAAATGAAACACCATCTTTTTCTCAATATAAATACCCCATGAAAATTAGGATTAGTTTTGTCCATATTTTCATGTCCATTAAGCTTGGCAAGTAACAATGGTATCACTTTAGGGTCCGCTTGTGTGTCACAATAAATGACCGGTGCCACATGTGGTGTTCTACTGGAGCCTCTAATACCATGCTGAAATTCAAGAATTATGGCATCCTAGAAAAGAAGCAAACAGTTAGGCCCCATTCCCTTGGATGTAGTGTCGGCGGGTCATGAATCCTTTTGAAACTTTTGATAGTTGCCTAATGAACTTAACACCCCCTGGGATATTAAGTCGTCTTTGGCTGATGCTTAATCATTAAATTTTACTCGGATCTATCCTAGTTGACTGAAGAGGTTTATTTGAATTCATTAGGAACACAAAATGGACTATTTGGGGTAATACACCAAGTGACTATTGAACTACTCGAATCAACTACTTCACTTGGATGTTCAAAGAAGATCAAGGCTTTATATTGAAAAGAGGTTGTGAATACTTACACAACCGCCCTTTTTTCCTAATGCCTAATGATTTACTAGGAGTGGCAAAGAAAATGTCATGAAATGCAATAGTCATAGATTACGAAAATGCAAACAATTAATTAGATAAGTAGTTTTTATATCACAAATCCAAATAGTTAGTCAAATAAAGTCAGTCCACATATTTTGTTAGAACCTAGTTGAAATTCTCAGTCACTATTTTTGTTCTGCAAAAAATGACTTGTTTGAATTCAAAAATTTAAGAAAATTCCCAAATTCAATTTTAAAAAGAGTCGCCACTTAATTAATTTGAAAAAGAAATTAACAAAAACTTTAAGAAATATTCCAAGTCTTAAAATGGAAAATGACTTAGAAGATTTAAGAAACTTTTGAGAAAGTGGTTCCCATTAATGTCTTTTGAATGATATTAAGGCACCAAAGACATTCGCTAACATGCGGTTATCCAGACTATTCAAAACAACTTACTTTTAATAACTTGAAAAAGGGTTTATTTGAAAATAGAAAGATATATGAACTAAGTGCAAAATTTTCTTAAGCTATTTATTTAAAAATTCGAGAAGTAACTAGATTAATCGAGTTTGAGATAATATTGTTTGCAAAACATGGATATTTCTAAACAATTTAAACTAAGTTGTTAAATTAGTATCATAATGAATAAGTCAGAGTAACGAGTATGGTAGAAATTGGGCTTACGCCCCTTTAATCCCAATCACCTAATGTGTCCGAAATTAGACTTTAAATGTTGGGCTTGACCCATTTTTTCTCTGAAACCTAGTCTAGTCTACTTATGGGCTCTTTCAGGTTCAAAACCTTTCCTAATACTAATCCAATAATGTTTATCTCAAAAAAAAATTAAGGTTTTGAGTCTTAAATAAACTTGTTGGCAGATTCTTATTTTCAACAAAAATCCTTGCCGTCAAACCCTAGATCTTATTGAGAACGTCAGAATTATGGCCATAGTAGTCATTGCCAATGCAAGAATTATGGCCATATTAGTTGTTGGCCAGCCTCCTTTGGTGGAGGTTGGGCCAGCAGTTTCTTTAGGATTAGAGGAACCCCCAAAGATTTCTTATTCCTCTAATCTAAAATAAAACTAGCCACATTATAAACCTACCCCATTGAAACAAATCGCTTATTTGCATGGAGAACCCAAAATTATATGGGAAGAGGAGGAGGTGGAACAGATGATCACTAATGAGGATTTGCAGTTTGATGTAATAGGGAAATTTTCATATGGTTGGCCTGAGATTCAAGATTGAAATACACTAATGCCTAAACAATGGGAGCTAAAAGGAGAAGTGAAAATCGGTTTACTTGTAACTGACAAATTCTTATTAGGTCTATGAGATTAAATGACAGTGTTCATTTATTATTGAATCCTCAATTTTACATTATGCATAACTATTAGTCATATCCAATGCGTACACTTAAATGGGACCCTTTCTTTGATCTGAATGAGGAGACCTTGATTGCAACTGCTTGGATATCTTTTCCTTTGTTGCCTCCAAATTCTTTTGGAAAAGAAACAATGTTTTCATTGGCAGCTACAATATGTAAACTACTACATATTGATTTAGCAACACAAAATAGACCAAGTTGTGCTAGGGTCAAAGTAGAGGAAGAACTTCTTGATGAATTTCCAAAGAGGATTAATGTGGGGATAAGAATGAATAATGGAGAAATTAATGAGAGATGGGTTAACATCATATATGATTATATGCCCAAATATTGCAAGTTGTAGGATCATAATGAGAAGGAATGCTTTGTTATTCATTTAGAACTGTACCCAAAAGAGACAGAACTATTGGAAACAAGGAGTTCACCAGGGATCAAGAGAATACAACAAACAAGCAGTAGAAGAAGGAAGGAAAGGATCGGAAGAAGTATCATAAAGGAAAGGCTCTACTGGAGAAAGAAGGGGTTTTTAAAGAACAAATAACAAGGAATATTAGAATAAGAGAAATAAAACAACAAAGAGAAAGAGAGGAATGAAACCCGCGACCTACTATGAAGAAGAATAAAATAATTACTGGGAGAATGAATCAAAAGAATGTGATGTTAATATAACTGGAAAGGGAGATATCCAAGAACAACAAAAAGAGAATTAAATGAAGCGTACAGTGGAATCTAGTAGTCAAGAGAAACATCAGGATGCTCATAGTACAGTTAAAAGTGTAAAGATTCCTGAGGATCCAAAAAATGATGTAAAAAAGGGACAAAACAACAGTGAATGATTCACAACATACCACAGAAAAAGAAGTGGCTCGTGAGTAGAGTAGAAAGATGGTGTCCACTTACAATAGCATCAATAGTCAATAGCTAAATGATAAGAAACAAGAGGAAGAGATTGAAAAGAAAAGTAAAGTATCAGCAGCACCCAAAATTAGCTCTTTGTCAAGGAAAGAAAACATGAACAAATAAGATACAGAGGAGGATGAAAGCATAGATCGAACGCATAGATATTTGCATAGAATAAGTTTGTAGAGAGAGAGACTTGTCATCAAGACAAATGGGGAATATAAAAGGAAAATCGAGAAAAGGAACAAATCCAAATGTTCTTCAATCACTGTAACGCCCCGAAATCTAGTTCCCGAGATGCCACACGGTGCTCCGAACTATATGTAGTCTTGAGCTAACCCTGGGTGCTTTATACTAAGTCTGGATCTTAACATAGGGAAAATATGAATATGAAATCAAAATAATACGGAAAATCTTATCTTAAACTGTAATGCCCCGCAAAATCCTCTTCCAGTCTGAGCCTTAGAGCGTATTTGGTAAAGCGAAATCCGAGTCAAAATGTTTCAAAAATATCCTCTCAAGTATGAAATACTTTGAATCATGTGGGAATATATTTGAGCATGAATTAAGATAATAGAGGTACCCTAACTTATGGACGAGTTGAAAACTTTTCTATCGTTCAAGTTTTAGTGACCGTCAAAATTTGGGTCAACTTCAAATGACCATAACTTGTTTTATATGAAGAACTGGGTGTCTTTATATATATAAAATGAAATATCTTTTAATTATCTTTCCAACGATACCAATTTCTCTTAAATCCAATATCGGAGCAAAGAGTTATGCCCATTTTACTCCAGCATGTCAAGCTGAAAAACGGTGACGACGTTTCTGACGGGCTATCACGTTTCTGACAACCTTTCTGACGACGTCGTCACATTTTGATGACATTTATGATGACGTAGTCAGCCCTGGGCATAAAATCAATAATTGGACCCCTTTTTTCACGACCATTCGTGACGGCCTATCACGGACCTGACGGCCTGTCACGGATGGCGTCAAGAACATTTTTTCCAGCAATTCAAGGGCATTTTTGCAAGGGTATTTTGGTCATTTTCTACTTTTTTTGAGCCTCTATAAATATGAGGAACCCTCATTCAAACCCTAATTTCTCCATTTCTCTTCCAATTCTCTGAAGAGAGAATATCTAGGGTTTCAATTCAAGAACCTTAATCCTCCAAAAAATCATCAATAAATCTTCAAGCTTTCTTCAAGAATCAAGTTCCTCATAGTGTGGGCTTCAAGAATTTATTTATTGCAAGTGTGGATAAAGTTTCAAGCACTAAACTTCATCCAATTTCAAAGGTTAAGGTATGTAGATGTTGATTCTTGGGTTCCTTTCATCCAAGAAGCTCAAGAACCCTTTTTAAAACTACAAGATTTTTATGTTTATGAGTTGTTAATGATTTGTATGAGTTGAAATGGATGTTTAATGTGTTGTTGAGTTTTGATTTATGTTTGCCTACAAAATTTATGAGCTTTGACCCTAGTATATGGAATTCATGTGATGTTTGTGATAGACCCTCTTGAAGTTGTTTTTCCATGTGATGTGTTCATGACTTTTGGGTGTAGAAATGGTTGAATAAGTGAAGAACATTTCCCATAGGTTTGATAAAGAGCTTAGGTAAAGCATAAGGGCCACTATAGTATGTTGAATAGGAAACCTAAAATTGTGATCTAGTCCATGCATGCCTTAGTGAGTGAAATGTGCCAAGATAGCATGAAATCCCCAACTAGGTGTAAAATCGGTCGTGTCTAATGGTTGTGGAAAGACCCTAGTGAATAAGTCGAGATATGATGGTTGTAAATTCCTCAATTTTGTGCTCTTTGATATATGCTAAGCTTTTAATACATGTCAAGTGGTTAGCAAGTAAATAGTGACTTGTTAGTATGAAGTTTCCCCCAAATCAAGTGATATCCAAATACATGACAAGACCGATATAGGTATGAAGTACTTGATGCAAGATCTCGTTGAATGGGGTATAATCTAATAGCATGTCTTCCCTAGTCTAGTATATGATAGTGAACCGATGTTGATGATCCTTAAAGGTTTGGAGTGACCTTTTGGTGGTTGTGATGATGAATAGAGGTCTGTATTTCCTAAATGCTTAATGCGATGTCCTAAGGATCTTGAGAGGGAAAGTATGTTATGATGCCCAACTACTTGAAGTGATTCTTTAACGATTGTGATAATACATGAATGATTATAATGATGAATGAATGTTTGTAATAATGAATAAATGATTGTAGTGATGAATGGATGACCATGATGATGCATGAATGATTTGTGATGAAGAATGATTATGTCTTAGTTTTATGTTGTCGAGTCCTGGGGTATTTATACCCGAAAATAGAGTTGTTGTCTAGAGCCCGTGTCAATTTCTCGATAATTCCAATCGAGCCATGATTCTCAGAACTCAGTGAACTATAGAACTCTGTATCCTCAGACAAGTGTGAAGCTTAATAAAGCTCAGTAATCTCAGTTATCTCTGTAATCTATGTATCGCTAGTAATCTAGCCTCAGACCTATAATAAGCTTAGTTCTAATAGTATTTAAGTCATTCAATCCTAATCTCAGAAGTGATTTGAGTAATCTATTCAAGCTCTATATCGTTAGTCAGATACCATGATTCAATATCTTTATCATCAGATACGGAACCAAGTGATCTCAGCGTAACTCAGTCAGACCTTTTGAGTAATATGATCAGTGTCAGATTTAGTTCAGTCAATGTTCAGTTGAGAATTTAGTTCTGAATCTTTCAGTTGGGAGTAGAAACTAGCATCGAGCGAGCTTAAGGATGGGATCTCACCTACTAGTAGAGGGTGTGATTCTTAGAAAAAATCCTTATGCTCCAGAACTACATAGCCAGCGTAGGTTGAGACATCACACTTGTTAGTTGAGGGTGGATGAGAGACATCATATGTGCTAGATGAGGGTAGATAAGGTGGCTTGACCTGCTAGATGAGGGCTCCACCATTCTCGTTTGAGGACCTGCTAGATAAGGGTCATATAGAGTTATCTTTACCAGTGGCGCGATAATGACACCCTTCCAACTGGGGCACAGGTTGGATCCCACCTGTAGTAGGTCAGGGCATGTCGGTTAAGTGACTACTTCCCATAGTTTCAGTTTCAAATTCAGTCTCAGTTTCAGAATCAGTCTTCAGAAATCAGGACAGTCAGATACAGTCATCTATCATTATTAGGAACTCAGATAATTCCATTAATTTATGGACCATCCCATCAGATAGACTTGGTCTCACATATAGTTATTTGATATCATATTCAAAGATATGTCATCAGACAGGCTTGATCACAGTATCAGATTTCTGTTGAGTATTCTTGTTGTTAGATTCAGATATAATCATATTTCTTATCATTGATAAAGCTTCCGAAATCATCTGTTAGAAAGGTTGATCTCTAATCCTGTCAGTCGAAAGCAGTAAGTCTAAGAATTCAGTCATTGATGCAAGTACATCCAGATCCTCAGTTATCAGTATCAGATGAGTCAGTGATTCAGTATCTCAGTGTCAGTAGTGAGTTCAATTTGCATTAAAGTTGTATTTGAGTTTCAGTAGCTAGAGTTGCAATAACTGTGTTCATGTTTTGTGCATTCATGTATGTGTTCTCATGCGGCATTTTCATGATTATTCAGTTTAGATATTGCGCATGCATGAACCCTTGCATTAGCCTACCCCGTCTACATACTCGGTACATTTTTGTACTGACGCATTTGGGCTATGGTGTTTTATTTGACACCATAGGTTCAGAGGCAAAGGATCCAATTTATCCTCAGCAGTTTAGTCCCAGTCAGCACAGTAGTAGTGAGATCTCTTCTTTCGAGGATGAGTCTCAGTTTACTACTATTGTTTCAGACTTTGTTTATTTTCTGTTGATGGATTTAGTTGGGGACATGTCCCATCAACTCCACAGTTCAGACAGTTAGAGGATTTTCAAACGGATGTATTAGTATTCAGTTTTCATCTTTGAGTATGTATAGATGTGTTGAACCTTATGGAAAGTTTCCGAATTTTTTTAGATATTATGCAGTTTATAGGTACAGATATCAAAAAAGGGTTAGCTTGTGGTCCTTCGGGTCCATAAGCACCATGTGACGTGTAGGGATGGGATCTGGGGGAGTTACATAAACATGCTAGAAGTCTTGGTAAAATAATACTGACAAATCTGAATTCTGAATCAAATGTCTAAAATTGAATCTAGTAGTCTGACAAGCCTCTACTATCTGAATCTAAGGAGTCATTGGGATAGGCCCCAAGCTGACTCAAACTGTCTGAAATAAATAAAGGAACATCAACTAATAAACTAAAAGTATGAATAAATAAGTCCCCAAACTATGAGGACTCACCAACTGCAGGGATATAAATAAGATGCTCGGGAATCACTCATGCTGCTAAGATTGAGCACCTAAACCTACATTATGAGACATTATAACACATAGACATATATGTGGATCAGTACTTTGAGGATATACTGAGTGTATGGGGGTGCATGCAATAAGTAAGAAATATCATCACAGATTATAAAATCATGCATTCTAAATGTAAATGACTCACACAGGCTTGAATAATCCAAAATCTGAAGATCATAAATCATAAATGATAAAACATATAACGTAAATCTGGTGATCCATTACACTTAGTTCTAAGATTTTTAAAATACTTTATGTTAAAGCTTAAGAATCTTAAGACCATAACTTCTAAAACATATGCTTTTATCTTAAAGCTTTAAATCAATAGACTGTTGAAGAGTTGAGGATATCTTTTGGGAGGTTGTTCTAACCAACATACACCATGTGAGCATCCATGGAGTCCCACGATTGGCCCCCGTTAGGTAGGGTTATTCTACCCTTGCCATCAGAATAGAACTTCTATCTTAGTGATCACAATCTGAGTCATCCATGTAGAAGTGGGAATAAATCTGAATCCTACATTAACACGTAATTCTAGGGTCTGAAACCGTAGTAACCTACCCATCTCGATGCTAAATACTACTCCCATTCTTGTGCTCAAAATCTTAAGAAATCCACTTCAAAAATAGAATAAAGGTTTACAAGGAAACCAATCATGTTTTTCTTTCTTTAAATCTCAAGTTATCTGAACAAAGTGGATTCTTATCTTAGCTTAGGACCAAAAGGTCAAATCTTTGTCAAAATCTACGAGTAATCTTATCTGAGGGTGCTCATAGCACAAATAATATTGAAATATCAATCTTAAATTGGGACTTAACGATCCATGAATCAATCACACGTTAAAACATCTAAAAATTCATGCATGATAATGTAAACACTTATAATTCATCATAAAATCTAGAAATTACTGCACAATGCATAGAAATATGAATAAAGTCATGTAATTCAACTTCTAAATCATTGGAAATCTCATAATCTTGCAAATAATGATAATGGTTATAAAACCTAACTTAAATTTCATGGGAAATCTCATAAAGTGCAGTAAATTTGTAATTAAAATAAAGTTATGGGCACAAGGATGAAAGAATTATCCTTGTTCAAACCCCACATACCTTAATTGATGATCTTTGATGAAAGGACTGAATCTTGGATTCCTATTGATGCTTTCGAGATGAATTCATAGTGTTCTTGTATTCGAAATCCTCAATCTTGAATTATCTTGGAGAATTAATGAAGGAATCTTGAGTTTCTTAGAGAGGAAGTATGAGACTTAGGATTTTGTTTAAGAGAGAATGATGAATAAAGCATAAAGTGCTCTCAAATATGATAAATCTTTTGTTTTTGGACTGATTGGGGATTGGAGATTTACCGAAATACCCCCTTTAAATTTGTAACGGAACTGTAGAACATTTATTTTCCCGGTCTGAGTGGCTACCGCGACGCGCCACTATCATGGTGGCTCACTAGAAATTGACGAATGGAAACTGGGAAGACTCCGCGATGCGGAAACATCGCGGTGCCCCTTTGGAATGCCATTTTGGCACATGGCGCGACGCGCCATTATTCGCTGGACCTCTTAAAATTAAAAAACAAGAAATTGACCCTCTCTACGATGCGCCAACATCACGGACGGCCACTGAAATGGGACAATTGGGAATTTATACTGATCCGGTTGTGCTAAGGATCAAAACGATGGTGTTTTGCGACAGGAACTTAAAATAGCCATAACTTCTTACTCGGTTATCGGATTTAGGCGAATCTCATATCGTTGGAAAGCTAATTTCACACCAAATAAATAGTATTTGTTTTGAAAGCTATCCCTTAACACTCTAGGGAAAATTCAAGCCATGAAAAATCATGGGGTATTACAATATCTCCCCCTTGGAAATATTCGTCCTCGAATGTAGCTAGTTAAGCTAAAATTTCTGAGGAATCTGAGAATATAAGATAACATGCATAACTAAAATAAACTATGAGTTTGAATCTAAATCATTCTGAGTTTCTGAGTAATCTAGGTGTGCATGAACTTACATAAGGACAACTATATAGCTGGATGTAACGTATGATTAAACAAGAATTGATTAAAGGAAGAGTGTTACCTTTGGATACATCTGAGTTTGTGGAGAAAAGGTAAGGGTACTTGGCTCGCATATCTGCTTCTGCTTCCCAAGTAGTGCCCTCAACAAACTGATTCCGCCAAAGAACTTTAACAAAGGGAACTTCTTTGTTCCTTAGTCTACGAATCTGATGATCTAAAATCTCAACTTGAATCTCTTTGTAACAAAGACTATTCTAAACATCTGAGCTTTCTAAAGGAACTACAACAGTGGAGTCACTTATACTCTTCTTAAGCATAGCTACATGGAATACAGGATGAACGGCTGACAAGTCTGCAGGCAACTTAAGCTCATAAGCTACTCTCCCAACACGAGTCAAAATTCTATAGGGGCCAACATACCGGGGGCTAAGTTTTCCCTTCTTGCGAAATCTCTTCACCCCTTTCATGGGTGAAATCTTTAGATACACTAAATCACCAACCTCAAACTCGAGGTCCCTTCTTCTCACATATACATAGGATTTCTGAACACTCTAAGCTGTTTTTAATATTTTACTAATTAACTTAACTTTCTCCATAGCTTGAAATACTGCGTCAGGCACAAGCAAAGCTGCCTCACCCACTTTGAACTAACCTATGGGCGATCTACACCTCCTCACATAAAGAGCCTTAAATGGAGGGATATGAATGCTAGCATGATAACTGTTATTATAAGCAAACTCAATCAATGGCAAATTCTCATCCCAACTACCCTTGAAATCAAGAGCGCATGCCCTCAACATATCTTCTAAAGTTTGGATGGTCCTCTCTGCTTGACCATCTGTCTGAAGGTGAAAAGTTGAACTAAGAAGGACTTGGGTACCAAGACCTTTTTGAAAAGCTCTCCAAAATTGAGAAGTAAATTGAGTACCCCTATCTGAGATGATAGACCAGGGAACCCCATGCAATCTGACTAACTATCGGATATACAACTTAGCATAATACTCAGTTGTATAGGATGTATGAACTGGCAGAAAATGAGTTGACTTAGTCATTCTGTCTATAATAACCCAAATCGAATCATGATGACGGTGCAAATTGGGTAAACCAATCACAAAATCCATATTCACCTCTTCCCACTTCCAAGTAGGGATACCAAACTCTTGCAACGTACCACCAGGTCTTTGTTGCTCTACCTTAACCTGTTGAAAAGTTACACACTTGGCTACAAACTCTGCAATATCTCTCTTCAAACCACTCCACCAATAGATTTCCAGCAAGTCACGGTACATCTTCATAGAACCTGGATGAATACAATAACACGCTCTGTGTGCCTCAGCCATAATTCTCTGTCTCAACTCATAAACACAAGGCACACATAATCTATTCTGGTATCTTAACACACCATCTCCCCCTTGGGAGAAAACCTTTACTTTTTGGTCTTTCATCAACTCCTTCAGTTTGACCAAACTAGAATCTTTATCTTGCTTCTCCTTCACTTATGAAACTAGGGAAGATTTGAAACTACTCTGAACCAAAATATTCCCTTCAGCTGAATCAACCAACCTAACACCCAATCGATCCAAACGACGAACTTCTCAAGCTAAATCTTTCTTATCATTCTCCATATGAGCAACACTACCCATAGACAACCTACTTAGGGCGTCTTCCACTACATTGGCCTTGCTCGAATGATACAACACACTCATATCATAGTCCTTCAATAACTCCAACCACCTTCTCTAACGGAGATTCAACTCCCTGTGATTAAACATCTATTGCAAGATTTTTTGGTCCGTGAACACATCAACATGCACACCATACAGACAATGTCTCTATATTTTCAAAGCAAACACCATAACATCTAGTTCAAGATCATGGGTTGGGTAATTCTTTTCATGAGGATTTAACTGTCTAGAGGTATAGGCTATGAACTTACCTCTCTTCATCAACACACAACCCAAACCTACTCTAGAGGCATCACAATTCACCACAAAACTAATTTTACTATCAAGTAATGCTAGAACTGGGGCTAAAGTGAGTCGAGTCTTCATCTCATAAAAATTGTTCTCTCAGGAGTCTAACCATAGGAACATAACTTTATTTTGGATCAATCTAGACATCGGAGACATGATAGAAGAGAAACCTTCAACAAAACAGTGGTAATAGCCAGCTAAACCCAACAAACTCCTAATACTGATGGAGATATAGGTCTAGGCCAATTCCTTATGGCTTCTGTCTTTTGGGATCGACTCTAATTCCATTATCAGAGAGAATATATCCAAGAAAGGCTACTGATCTTAGCCAAAATCTACACTTACTGAATTTTATGAACAATTTATGGTCTCTAAGAGTTTGCAAGACAACATTAAGATGATCTACATAGTCGTCCTCACTACGGGAGTACACAAGGATATCATCTATGAATACTATGACAAACGTGTCAAGATACTCTTTGAACACTCGATTCATGATGTCCATGAAAGTTGTTGGAGCATTGGTTATCCTGAAAGACATGACTAGAAACTCAAAATGACCATAACGGGTTCTAAAGGATGTTTTAGGAATATCACATTCCCTTACTTTAAGCTGATGATAGCCGGATCTAAGGTCTATCTTTGAGAAATAGCTTGTACCTTGGATTTGATCAAATAAGTCATCAATTCTAGAAAGAAAATACTTGTTCTTGACTGTAACTTTATTTAGCTGACTATAGTCAATGCATATACGCAAAGAACCATTTTTTTTCACACAAATAGGTCGGGAGCGCCCCATGGAGAAATACTAGGCCTTATGAAGCCTTTATCTAGAAGATCTTTGAGTTGATCCTTCAACTCCTTAAGCTCTACAGAAGCCATATGGTAAGGAGGGATAGAAATAGGATGGATATCCAGGAGAAGGTCAATACCAAATTCTATCTCTCTATCGGGAGGTACCCCTGGAAGATCTTTTGGAAAAACATCAGGAAACTCGTTGACCACTCGAATGGACTGAAGTGTTGGAGTTTTAAACTTTGTGTCTTTGACTCGAACTAGATGATAAATGCAACCTTTGGATATGAAATTTCTGTCCTTAAGGTAAGATATGAAATGACTCTTGGGAGACACTGAATTTCCTTACCACTCAAAGACTGGATCATCTGGTAACTAAAATCTCACCACATGGGTGCGATAATGTATAGAAGAATAATAGGAATGGAGCCAATCCATACGAAGGATAAGATCAAAATCAACCATGTCTAATTCTATCAAGTCTAGTAACATGACTTTATGAAGGAAAGTGATAGGACACTTTTTATAAATCTGTTTGGAATCAACGGACTCACCTACTGAAGTAGACACCAAGAAAGGCTCAGGGATCTTTTCTAAATTTATCTCAAAATTTACCACAACTAATGGGGTCGTATGAGAGAAACTCGACCTAGGGTTGAACAACACATAAACGTCAAAATGAAAGACACGAAGCATATCAATAACAATATCGGGTGAATCCTCCTACTCCAGACAGGATAGTAAATCATAAAACCAATTTTGGCGCTGACCGCCACCGGTACTGGATGATGCATCCTGAGGAGGAGCTGGGAGACCTTGATGACCTGGGGCACTATTAGCCTAAGTCTGAGGACGAACATCTTTATTAACCCGTATAGTATACATGCACTCTTTGATTATCTGAACCTACTAGCCACAACCATAACAACCCTTTTGGCCCCACAAATATTGACCTTCATGATTCTTACCACACTTAGCACAAGGGGGATAATTAGGCTTCCCACTCACACTATTCTAAGATTTGTACATAAGAAGACTTGCCCCTCCATTCTTTCCTATTTCTAGGTGCAGGAGCACTGGCTGAAGAAGGTGCATACATAGATGAACAATTCTAAAACTGCGAACGATTTCCTCCTCCAGACCTATTCTGACCATGATTAATCTACTGAGCGTGCATCATTAATATAGGAAGATCAATATCTCCAATGAGTAAAGAAGTCCTACACTCCTTAACTACCAACCCAGATACACCGATCACTGACTTACTCAAGCTTGACCTAGGGTTAACCATCTGTTCAGGGGCATGCTTAGAAAACTGGTTGAACTTGAGGCAATACTCGTTCACAGTCATTGGGCCCTGCCTTAGGTTCATGAAATCTTCTATCTTAGCTTCCCTCATTTCACGTGGGAATAACTTGTCTAAGAATGCATTCTGAAAAATCTGCCAAGTCATGGGAGTTGCATTCTCTCCTCTACTTTTCTTCCATATCACCACCCAATCATAAGCAACATCCTTCATCCTATAGGATGTCAATGCTACACTCTTCTCTTCAGAAACATGCATAATCTGGGTGATCTTTTTTTACCTCATCTATATAAAGTTTTGGGTCCTTATCTGCTTTTGACCCAAAGAATTCCGATGGGTTCATTCTCATAAAATCTCAGATCCTGGCCACATCTAAGTCCCCATCTTGATGAGGTGGTACTACATCCTGACGATTACCTTGAACACTATCTATCACAGCTTAGGCTAGCTCTGCATGTGACACATTCTCATTCAAAGGATCTGTGGGATGAGGTGGCTAGTTATCATTTCTGCAGGCATTATCTCGATGAGTGGGCATTTTATTTCACGTAAAAGCATGAGTTAAAAGAAGATAGAGACACTCAATGCATAATAGATCGTGAAAGAAGAGATGATTTCCTAAAATGCTCCATAGCCTCTTGCTCATAGATGTGGCGCGCTTCACACCGATGATCAAGACTCTATGTAACGCGGTTTGTCTGACTACCTAGGACTTTCTAAACCTTAGTCTCTGATACCATGTTTGTAATGCTCCGAAATCTAGTTCCTGAGATGCCACATAATGGTCCAAACAACAAGTAGTCCTGAGCTAACCCTGGCTGCTTTCTACTAAGTCTGAATCTCAACATAGGGAAAATATGAATATGAAATAACAATAATATGGAAAATCTTATCTGAAACATGCTAGATGTCTTGGTAAAACAATACTGAAATATCTGAATTCTAAATCAAATGTCTAAAACTAAATCTAGTAGTCCAGCAAGCCACTACTATCTGAATCTAGAGAGTCACAGGGACAGGGCCCCAGCTAACTCAAATTATCAGAAATAAATAAAGGAACATCAACTAATAAATTAAAAGTATGAATAACTAAGTCCCCGAACAATAAGGACTCACCAACTACAGGGATGTAGATGTGATGCTCGGGAATTACTCATGCTGCTAAGAGTGAGCATCAGAACCTACATTATGAGACAATGTAGCACATAGACATATATGTGGATCAGTACTTTGAGGATGTACTGAGTATATAGGGGTGCATGCAATAAGTAAGAAATATCAACACAGTTTATAAAATCATGCATGCTAAATGTAAATGACTCACACAGGCTTGAGTTATTCAAAATCTGAAGATCATAAATCATAAATGATAAAACCTATAACCTAAATCTGGTGAGCCATTACACTTAGTTCTGAGATTTGTAAAATACTTTATCTTAAAGCTTAAGAATCTTAAAACCATGACTTCTAAAACATATGCTTTTATCTTAAACCTTTAAATCAATAGACTGTTGAAGAGTAGGGGATATTTTTTGGGAGGCTCTTCTAACCGACATACACCATGTGAGCATCCATGGAGTCCCACGACTGTCCCCTATTAGGTAGGGTTGTTCTACCCTTTCCATCAAAATAGAACTTTTATCTTTGTGATCATAATCTGAGTCATCCACATAGAAGTGGGAATAAACCTGAATCCTACATTGGCACATAGTTCTGGGGTCTGAATCCATAGTAACCTACCCATCTCGACGCTAAATACTACTCTCATTCTTATGCTCAAAATCATAAGAAATCCACTTCAAAAATAGCACATAGGTTTAAAAGAAGACCAATTATGCTTTTCTTTCTTTAAATCTCAAGTTATCTGAACAAAGTGGATTCTTATCTTAGCTTAGGACCAAAAGGTCAAATCTTTGTCAAAATCTGTAAGTAATCTTATCTGAGACTGCTCATAGCACAAATAATCTTGAAATATCAATCTTAAATTGGGGCTTAATGACCCATGCATCAATCTCACATTAAAATATCTAAAAATTCATACATGATAATGTAAGAACTTATAATTCATCATAAAATCTTGAAATTACTGCACAATGCTTAGAAATATGAATAAAGTCATGTAATTCAACTTCTAAATCATTGAAAATCTCATAATCTTGCAAATAATGATAATGGGTATAAACCCTAACTTAAATTTCATGGAAAATCTCATAAATTGTAGTATATTAGTAATTAAAATAAAGTTTTGGGGACAAGGATGAAAGAATTATCCTTGTTCAAAACCCACATTATTTAATTGATGATCTTTGATGAAAGACTTGAATCTTGAATTCCTATTGTTGCTTTGGAGAAGAATTCTTAGTGATCTTATATTGGAAATCCTCAACGTTGAATTATCTTGTAGAATTAATGGAGGAATCTTGAGTTTATTGGAAAGTATGAGACTTAGGGTTTTGTTTATGAGATAATGATGAATAAAGAATAAAGTTCTCTCATGTATGATTAATCTTTCATTTTTGGACAGATTGGGGGTTGGAGATTTACCAAAATACCCCCTTTAAACTTTGCAAAGGAAATGGAAAACGTATATTCTCCCGATCTGGGTGGCCACCGCGATGCGCCACTATCACGGTGGCTCACTGGAATTTGACGAATAGAAACTGGGCAGACTCCGTGATGTAAAAACTTTACGGTGCCCTTTTTGAATGTCATTTTGGCACCTGGCGCGACACACCATTATCGCACTGGACCTTTGGAATTTGACAAACGGGAAATTGACCATTTCCACGATGCGCCAATATTACGGAAGGCCTCTAGAATGGGACAATTTGGTATTTACCCTGATCCGCGATGCGCTAAGGGTCCAAACGATGGTTTTTTACGACAGGAACTTAAAATTGCCATAACTTCTAACTCGGTTATCAGATTTAGGTGAATCTCATATCTTTGGAAAGCTAATTCAATTTCCTACACAATGGAAAGTCCAAATCTAAGGAATTTCACACCAAATAAATAGAATTTACTTTGGAAGCTATCCCTTAACACTCTAGGGATGAATTTAAGCTAGAAAAAATCACGAGGTATTACAATCACAAATGTACACAAGGAGAAAGAAATGGTCCTATCGTACATCTTATCAACAATTAATAAAGTCATTTTTTTTAATATCAGGTCTATGAAAACTCAAAAGTCATTTTAGATACTAGTATACCTGCATAAGAAGCATCACTAGTCTTACATTGCTTTATTGGAACCTTTTCAAATCCCATCTAGATTAGACTTTTAAAAAAGAAAACTAGCTATTTTAAATGCTAGAGTGAATAGTTCAGCAAAAATCTAGATTTTTTGGAATGAAGATTGGGAGAAAAAGGGTTCAATAGATTTTATACAACAGATTATAATGCAATAACAGCTAAATGGAATAATTGAGGTATTCTACATAACAATAGTGTATGCAAGATATAGTTCTTTAGAAAGACTTAATTTATGGGACAATCTGGAGAATATGTTTGAAAATATTCATGTTCTTTGGCTGGCGGGAGGAGATTTTAATATAATATTAGATGATTTAGAAAAGCTAGGGGGTTTGCCAGTTACTCAGCTAGAGATGGTAGATTTTGCAGGATGTATAACCTCTTGTGCTCTCAATGAATTGAAGTCTACAAGGAGCAGGTACACATGGAGGAATGGTAGAATTGAAGATGATTACACATTCAAAATATTTGATAGTGTATTTGGGAACAATGAATTTATGCAACTACTTCCCAATAGTGAAGTACATCACCTAATCAGACAAGGGTTCGAATCATGACCTTTAAATGTAATATGTAATGCATCTTGAGAACATGTGGTGAACCTTTTTAAATTCTTGAACTTCTTAGTAAAGAAAAAAGAATACAATAAAGTAGTAGAGGAAGCCTGGTTAGAAGATGTTAAAGTATCTCATTTTACAGTAGTGCATACTATGTTGAGAAGGGTTACACAAACTCTGGCAGATTAGAGTTAAAAGATCTTTAGGAACATTTTTCAAAAAATTGACACTGAAAAATATATAAAGGTCAAGGAAATCCAGCTGGAAATTTCTCCCTCAGAGGACAAAAAAATTTCTATGAATAAAGTTGAGGCTGATTTGAAGAGATAATTACATATTGAGGAGGAATTTTGGAGACAAAAGTCTTGTATAAAATAGTTTACTAATGGAGAAAGGAATACAAAATTCTTCAAAGATTCTATAAATAGGACAAGAAGAAGGATACAAGTGATTGAAATCTAGTGAAGGTAGGGATATCTAATTAGCACCACTCAAAACATAAGGGGGGAAGTAGTGAATGTCTTTAAGGTGTAGTTTAAGGATACTCAAACTGTTTATAAGTTTGATATGCTCTATTGCATCCCACAAATTATCACTCGGGAAAAAAATGAACATATAAAAATAATGCCTACTAGAGTTGAAGTAAAGCAGGTGGTTTTTGCATTAAATGCAGACAGTGCTAGTGGGCTAGATATGTTCTCTAGCAGTTCTTTCTGTCAAGTTGGGAGATAATTGTAGATGACATAACCAGTATGGTTACAGAATTTTTTATGGCCATGAGCTCCCTAGGTATTATACTCATATCAATCTCGTGCTAATACCTAAAAAGGAGATTGTCAGTAATTTTGGTGATTTGAGACCAATCAGTCTCAGTAATTTTTTCAATAAGAACATTTCTTGGCTTATTCATGAGAGAATTGTGTAGCTTTCCTAGAATTATATTATCTAATCAGATAGGCTTTGTCAAAGGGAGAAGCATCACTAAAAATGTGTTTTGGACACAAAAAATTATCAGGGATATAAATTTAAGAAATAAACATCATGATGTAGTGGTTAAATTTTATATGGCAAAGGCACATGATATGGTTTCATGGATGTTTTTAGTAAAGGTGTTGATAAGATTTGGTTTTCCAAAAAATGATAATAGACATGAGAGTAAGGTTGATAAGAAGCAATTGGTACTCAGTTCTGATAAATGGATAATTCTTTTGTTTTTTTCAATCATCTCGAGGATTGAAACAGGGCAATCCACTATACCCTACCCTTTACATAATTATTTTAGAAGTGTTGACAAGAAGTTTAAATAATCTTTTTGAAGATCATTCTTACAAAGAATATGGGATGCCTAAATGGAGCCCGAAGATAAATCATCGATCTTTTGCAGATGACACCATCTTGTTCTATTCAGGACACTCAAGATCTATAAAGAAGAGTATAGGGGTATTAAGAAAGTATGAAAAGAAGTCTGTAAAATGATTAATTTGGATAAGAGTTTATTTTAACTACATGAGAAGACACAAGTAGGAACAGGAAGCCTAATTAAGAAGATCACTGTCATAACTCAAGGGACATTTTCCTTTACATATTTGGGGAGTACAATCCTGTATGGAAGGAACAAGAAATCTCATTTTGAGGAGCTAATCAAGAAGGTAATGAAAATATTGAGTTTATGGAATCATAAACTTCTTTCTTTTAGAGCTAGTAATATTCTAATTTCCCATGTATTGTAGTCTATGCCAACTTATCTTCTATTATCTATGATCCCTCTAATGAGTGTCATCAATTAGTTACATAAGATTTTTTGCCAAGTTTTTCTGGTATTTCTCCATTGGGGACAAAAATAAATATTAGATCTTCTGAGATACCATGCATTACCCTAAAGAGGAGGAAGGTATTGGTTGTAGATCACTCCACACAATAGCTAAAGAACTTTATGTAAAGTTACTGTGGAATCTTAGAACGTTAACCTTTTCTTTATGGAGTGAATTTTTGTGGGATAAATATTTCATCATATTACGACAAAGGGTTATGAAACCTCTGGAGGAACTAATTACAGTAAGAGAGGAAGTGCAACAAAATATGTAGTTGCAAATGAAGGCAGGTAATTCCAGCTTTTAGTTTGATAACTGGACTGGTCAAGGTGCACTATACTATGCAGAGAGTGATAACACAGAAGAGAAGGAACTAAAAGTTGTAGATTTTGTGGAAAAATGGAGTAAAGAATAGATAAAAAAATAAGAAGTAAAGTTTCAGAGAAGATAGTGGAGTACATTGTGGAGAACATAAAAATACCATCTTGTGGACAAGGAGATGATGTACCATGGTGGACTAGAAATACACAAGGAAATTTTACAGTCAAATCTTCTAGGGAATACTGAGAAGTAAGACAGAAATAAAGGAGGATTATAGATTAATATGGACAAAAAGGCAATATTGTCTCTAGATATTGGTGCTACATAGTAAAGGAGGAAACCATGGAACACCTTTTTCTAACTACCCTTATAGTTGAAAGGACGTGGAGGCAATTTGTTATTTTTGTAGTTATAGACATTGAGGACATAAAGTTACATTAGATTAGACATACTTGGTGGACACTAACACTGGAACCAAAAATTGAGGCAGTATGAAGAGTTATACTAGCAATAATTATATGGTACTTATGAAAAAAAACACATGAAACAAGCATAAAGGGAAGGTGGATTTTAAAGATCTTGTATAGAAGGTGCAAGATTTGATCAGTAAGTTAATCAAGTTTTTATACCCTTGTATGAAGACTGGAAAGGAGAATTGGCCTACAATAGTTTCTATCATGAGGAAATATAGACTAAGGCTACATTGTCATAGTTTTACTAGGAAGTTCCCAGAAAGGAACAAGTTAAAATGTAAGGCAGATAGAGCTTGTAGAGGAAATCCATGAATGAGAGATCTAGCTTTTTGTGTCAAAGATGAAAAAGAAGATCTAATATATGCATAAGCTATAGGGTTGGGGAAAACTACAAACATGAAAGATAAAGCACTTGCAATAAGAGAAGCTTTGACTTTTTGTCAAGATCACAGCTACATGGGAGTTAATATTGAAACAGACTATCTCACTCTTATGAAGATGATTGATAGAAAATGGAGAATACCTTGGGCACTCATAGAGATAATAGAAGAGATTTGGTGCAAACTAAACACTGTGCAAGGAAATGTTATTTACATATTCAGATAAGGCAATAGAGTAGTAGATGCCCTAGCATTGGGGTGATAAAACTATAGCAATCCAAAGAATTCTACAGTTTTTTAAATATACCAGCTAGTATCAAAGGATGCATCAGCATGGATAAATCACAAATTCCTAATCTTAGAATTAGGACTCATAAAATTAACAAGCAACAATGACAAATAGTAGCATGAGAATGAAGCGTTCACAAAACTTGGACAAAGGCATAAAGGGTAATGATAATTACATTCCCATACGGGTGCGAGATAATACCAAGTACATAGCTATAGTTGTTTGTCAAGTAGAAAACAAAGAACTTATACTAAAATTATCAAGGTGCTCTAGCTATCAAAAAATTTCACCAAAAAGAAGTAGAGAGAGCCTCTCGGCGTGGTACACTAGATTTGTCCTTAATGTGTATGTAGATTCAAATTCATCATCTACAAAGACATGAAAAATCAGTAGAGGCAAATGAGGGGTTTATTTGTTCAAATCTAGAACTTTGCAAAGAAGAGCTTACAAGTTTGTTCAAATTCGACCATTGGAAAATTGATACTTCAATCCTATGGGGATACACCCAGACCACCTATAAACCATCTAAGGTTAAACCTATGAAAAAAATAATGATTTTACAGAGAAGGAAGGAAGCTTACTAGAGGTAAAGAAGATAGATAGAGCTAAAGATAGCCCTACAACACAAGGATCCATCTAGGAAATAATCCACAGAAGGAAGGAGATGAAGCGGTGGCACCAACTTAAGGGAAACATTTCTTAGGTGCGACGGAAAAAAAAGGTAAAGAGTAGAGGATACTCTTGTCTGAATATCAGAATTTTGTACTGCTATAGGAGACTCTTCATATTCTTATTTTTGGGTTGGGTCATTTTTTTATCTTGGATCAACAATGTAAAATTTGGGACTTTATTTTTTTGGTTGATTATTAATAAGATGGTTCGGATCTGGACCTCAAAATTTCATTAAAAAATATATATTTATTTTATGGGCTTCAGCCCATTAATGTCAACACCTGTTTTTTTTCATTCCATGCTTTCCTCTATGTATATTTAATGTTTACTAACTGTATATTAGCTTTTTGGACATGGCTAGACTCAAACCAATAGGCCTTTTGGCCCATTTAGGAAGATGAAATAGGGTAGCATCCAATGGGAGTCGAATCAATGTCACATGCCACAAAAAAGATAAAAATTCGTATGAATTCTAAAATAGGTAATTAAAAACTAGGAAAATACCATGAACCATGCTTAATAGCAAGAATAAAGAGAGAAACAGTGAAATGCAAGCATGTCAAGTCGAAAAGAAAATACATATACAATTAAAATAAATGATTATCAATCATAATGGTCCTTGAAAACAAGTGATAAAAAAAAACATCATGCTTCCAGGCATGGTCTTCGAGGCTTTTCTCTTTCCTACTTCTTAGGATTACAGAACAGCCTTTCTTTGGTGCTTTCGCCGGAATTTAGAATGCTTGGTAGCCCAGATTTCACCCACTGTGTTTTTTGTTGAAAATCTTGTTCTTCTTTCTATTCTCTTTCTTTTTCTTTCCCTCTTTCCAGATTTGGGGTGATGAAAGATAACATAATATACATTGCGATGGGTTCAAGTCATATGAAATCATCAGAAGTGAACCAAGAGCTTAGGAATGGTTTGAGTAGACTGAACGAGGACGGAACGTGATCAGAAGAACATCTTTCAGCAGGTAGACAATGCTTTGGCTATGCGCATCTTTCAAGGAGGCATCAAAAGTTAAGGGTAATTTTGTAAAATGATGGAAGTTCCATGATCATTTTTCAGAGTACTTCTTTGCAAGAAACTTTAACAAATCTGGTCGTTACATATCAATTATCAGCATTCAAGGAAGGAGAAGATCAATACTTATCATCCCTAAAATAGCATTTAATGTAGGGTGGTTGGATATTGCAGTCAAGATTGAGAGGTTCATTAACTACAAACCCCTCAAAATAGGCACTAATGCATTTAAAAATATGGAGGAGGGCCTTCTTTACTCAAGAGACAGTCAGAAGGTATGAATGGTCATCTAGAGAAATGAGTTCATCCACAGTCTTAGAAGAAAGTGGAATCATCTATATAGATAAAGGAGACAACCTAAACCAGAATGAATTGCTAAGAAGGACCTTAGTGGGCTCTCTCATAGAATACATCCCTGACATCCCTGCTTTGTATGAAATATGAAGATGGGCGAGTAGCACCTGGAAGTAGTCACACGAAATTAACATATATGAAATGGGTCATAATCAATTCTTATTTGAATTTTCGTTGAAGGTAACTGCCGAGCATGTTGTGAGAGGTGACTGGCAGTGGAATAAACACAAATTTAACCTGCAATGGTGGTCTTCGATAGTTGGATCTATTTCAAGACATGAAAAGGTAAATAAAGTCTGGGTTAGATTAATTGGCCTCCCCCTTCAGTTATGGTCCGAAAAGGTGTTCAAGGAGATCGGAGACTTTTTTGGTAGATGGATTCAAATTGAAGAAGAGACAGAACTAAGAAACCACTTAAAATAGCTGAGAATAATGGTTTTGGGCGACGATGACGACGTCCCAAAAGTGGTGAAGGTGGAAACTGAAAGTATAATCTATGAAATCCAAATTTGGTGTGAAGCTCCCATGAGAACCAACACCGGAGTTGTAGTAAGAGACAGAATAACGGACTAACGGGTAAATGAAGGCATATAAGAGAAAAGTATTAACCAACAAGCAACAAAGACTCGTATAGTATAGAGGTAGGGTTTCAAGGTGTTAAAAGCATGATGGGGAACGTGGGGTGTTCAACAAATATGGAAATTTTCCCAAGATTTGAATACTTTCGTGATTTATCATTTGGGGACAGTAAGCAGTCAAAGACCTTTTGTTTAAACAAAAAGGCTAACCCTAAAGAGAAGTTGGGCCTAAATCTATTTGCCCAAAGTTTTTCTGATTGGACTATTAAGAGGGCATGCTACAATAAGCCCAGAACCAACCCATTGGAGGAGGAATTAAAAGCTAACACTTTTACTTCCATTCTAGAATCAAAACTTAAAAGTCAAGAAATCAATCCTTGAGATAAAGAAATGGATACAGAGAGTGAAAAAATTAGAGAAGACCAACAAGCTACAGTTGAGGAAGAAAATCAAACATTGTTGATTAAAAATAGGGGAAAACTGGCATCATATTCTCAGGGGGGAAGGAAACATGCACATGCAGCCACAAAATCTCAATACAACAATGGGTTGGGCAATTGATGAACCAATCCCCCTAAATTTTGTGAATATGGTAAATGAGAGGGATGTGCAATTTGATATGACAATAAGGGTCCACCAAATTATAATCAGAATGGCTAATGAGTTTGGGTTGGTATTTCATGGATATGAGAAGGAAACTCTAGAGATTTTCCATGAAAATTGATTGCAAACGACATGGAATTTTAGCAACACAAGAACCTGAAACCCCAAAAAAAAAAGAAAACAAAGAACTAAAGAGTCTTGAGAGGGGGAGCTATTTTATGAGCAATGGAACAAGAAGTAAGGGGGGTTGTTTCATTAATAAAGATCAATGAAAGTCAACATTATATCATGGAATGTTAGGGGGTTAATTCAACAATCGAAAAAAATGTTGATTAAAAATTTAATTCACATGTGAAAGACTGATATTTTATGTTTTCAAGAATCCAAAGTCTAAGGGAATATCAGTGCCATCATCAAAGAATTATGGCATAATAGATAGGGAAATTATGTACAATTGAAGGCTAATGGGACTAGATGGGGTATTATAATATTATGGGATAGTAGGGTATGTGAAGGGGAGATTAGTAGTTTGGGTTCATATTCCATAACATGCAAGTTTTCTGGTAAAACTCAAGAAGTCAGTCGGCATTTGTCCAGTGCATATGCTCCAAATAACACGACAGAAAGTGAGGAGGTGCGATGTGAATTACCAGGTTCTAGAGAACTATTTATCAGGCCATGGGTGGTCTGTGGGGATTTTAATGTTGTCAGATTCCCATCAGAGAAGAAGAATACAAACAGAATCACTAAGGCAATGAATGACTTTTTTGAGTTTATTAAAGATATGCTTCTGATAGACTTTCCCCTATCAGATGAAATATACACTTGGAGAAAGGGTGATAGGCGAGAAACAGTTGTCATATTGGATAGATTCCTTATCTCCATGGACTGTATGAGGGCTTTAGAAACATTAAACAATCAAAAATGCATAAAATCACTTCTGATCATTTCCTTGTGATATTGCAATATGATAATTGGGATCCTATCAAATCCTATTTTAATTTCGAGAACTGGTGGTTACAGACCGAGGTCTTTAATAATAGAGTAAAAGGGTGTTGGGATAAATTTATGCATAAAGGGAGGCCTGATTTTGTTTTGGCTTATAAATTAAAAGTTTTAAAGGACAAGCTTACGGAGTAGCACAAAACGCTACATGGAAACTTGATATTACACAAGGCTAGCATACTCAATCAACTTGCAAAATTGGAGAAGATTCATGATCAAATGAGGTTAACTGAGGAAGAGTTGTATGCAAAAACATCCTTATAAGTTGAATTTGAGGAAATTGTAAAACATGAGAAGTTGGCCTGGAGACAAAGATCTAGGGCTCTTTGGTTGAAACAAGAGGATAAAAACACAAAATTCTTCCATAGGACTGCAAATGCTCACAAGAGATATAACAATATTAAAAAGTTGATAATTGAAAGGGATATTGTGGACAATCCAGCTAATATTACAAGGGAGATTTTTTCTTTCTACCAACAAACAGATTACGAGCACAAAAGATGGGAACACATCACCAATAACCATTTGGACAAAAATGAGGGTAAACAATTATTCTAGGAAAGCAATTTTAGGTGCTTCTTTGTTCTTCATTGAAATCAACAATTATTTTGAAGTATCATTGCGAGTTTACAATCTCATAAGTTAGTATGCTTCAATAGTAATAGGACAATATAACATCATCAGCAACATTTTCGCTAAAAAGGACTAACTTTCCACTAACTTCATGTACCCACAAATAGATCACTAAAAAAAAAGATAAAAACATAAAGTGGCAAACTAAGAACTGAAATAAATCTTACAATGAGTTTATGTTAGGCCGTCTGGGCAAATATTTGTAGGTGCTTTTTAGTTCATTGAATGAAATAACTATTTTGAAGTCAATTGTGAGTTTAAAAACTTAGTTTAAATATGTTCATATAATTATAGAGAAAAAAAATATCATCAACAAACTGGAAAAGATACAATTTTTCACCAAATTCAACTACCCACAAATGAATATCAATTCACCTAATTCCACTACCCACAAAGGAATCTCTATAACTAGTCAAGGTATGGCCGAGCATTTAATCCATTGTAATTTTAAATTTATATGTTCATATATACTATGTATTGTAATATTAGTGAATCTTTACACATATATCTATGCTCCACGTTAAAAGTATTGGATTCGAATGTACCAGGCTTCACTATACTGTATCTACCCCTCGTATGGGTAATTTTAGGTTCCATTTTATTTTATCAAGGACACATTCATTTTGAAGTAAATTTCAAGTTAACAAGATCATAGTTTTAAAAAAACACAGATAATCAAAAGATCAAACTAATATAATCAGTAAACTGACATAAAAAATAATTTTTCACCAACTTACACTCTGTGGCAGAGCAACCTTTTGCTAAGGGATGTCAATTACACTATTTGATCAAAGGAAGACTAACAATAGTCAAATCATACTTATATGTTACTTAAATCCCACACCATATTTTTTAGCTTATGAACAAATATGTACAGTGCAAAGTCCAGGCGAACTAATAATAAGAATTGTGTTAGAACTAGCAGGTGACCCTAATTGTAGCATGAAAGAAAAATGCTCAACAGAGGTACTTAGAAAAATCTATAAGTATAGAAAATGATCAACAAATGTGCTTGCACAAATCTCTTTTGCGTTTTTAGTAACATATGATCCATCTTCTGTCTTAGTCATATCAAGATAAAGTTCTACTCGTCTAGGATTATGTCCGGTCTTAACCATCTAGAAACAAAATTAACTTAAAAAATTAAAGATAGTTACATGTTCAATAAACTAAAGTAAAATATAATGAAAAAATATATTTCACCATTTCATCTCTCCTTCTCGCATTAGATTTGGAGCCACTAGTGTGTTAAATAGATTGTTTCTTTCGATTTTCAGCATTATGGTTGCATATTTTTTTGAAAAAATATGTGAATTCAATACAAAAACAATAAGTTTAGCTCTAAATAAAGGACTTAAAAGTATACTTGCATTTTCTTATACAAATGATAATCAACATAAGAATTTATTGATACGGTGAAATTCCACTAGGAACATCTGCCATAATTTTAGATCTGCTCATAAATGGGTTAGAGGTCTTATCTTACAACTTTAGCCTCCTTACACCTAACTTCATTGGAATAGAATTACAGACATAGCATCGTGCAATTGACTCAGTTGTTTCAAAAGAAAATCATGGCCTTAGAAATAAAATATTGATTCGATTATCTATAGCCATGTCAATATAAAGTATGAATGCATAATATAAAGGTATAGCTATAGACAGATATGGTTCATTCTCGTATATTTATTCTTCATCATCTTCACCCTTATCAAACAGATTTTTTGTCTTTAAATGTACATCTACACTCTATTCTTTATCAGTTTCAACAATAATATAATAGACCAAATTCTCTTGATATGCTTTAATATAAGGACCATGATCCTCACGATCACCAATGTGAATCAACATAGAAAAATTGACACAATTAAAATACCAAACATCTTTTTTAAACCCTCTATTACAAGTAGTATCAACTCACTGATATTTGTATAGCACATCTCTAAACTTACCGTAATAATTAAGAGCTATAATATCTTCCAACTTTCAATAATATGACAAATCTACTTGTCTTACATTTCTATCAGTATTGGATACAATACCGAAGGTGTCATATATAAGAAAAACTGCACTGTTTTGAGTTTTCAGTTCTTGTTCTCTTGACAAAGTCTAAAGTTTGAATCCATTAATATTATAATCATTGAACCTTCTTAAACTTAGGCTTGGACCTCAGGATATGAACTATAGATCAGTAGAGATCGTGTATGCGATATCTGGATTCATAATCTAAATAAACAAAATTATTTTCATCGAATCTTAGAGATTAAACCAATTAGAAAACTCTTTATTAACTCTCTTCTTCACCTTTATTGTTGAAGGTCTTCTACCTTTTGAACATCTTCTTATGTTATCCTTAAATTC
The DNA here is from genome assembly GCA_030864215.1 of Capsicum pubescens. Taxonomy (NCBI): domain Eukaryota; kingdom Viridiplantae; phylum Streptophyta; class Magnoliopsida; order Solanales; family Solanaceae; genus Capsicum; species Capsicum pubescens. Next base: position 202,059,242 of record CM061546.1, on the reverse strand, counting down.
ACTACAAAGGTGTTATATCTATCAAACTTAATAACTTTACATTATTATTATTTTGAAATATTAATTTGGTTTAACCTCTTACTCAATAAATGGTTGTACTGCTTCAAAATTAAGTACCACATATCTATAAGCTTGAGTCTTATTTAAGACAGTCGATGGAAATGTTGAGGATCCCCCAACCAATTTACCTTGTCGAGGGAACATAGATGACCTGTTAGAAGCCTCCTTTTGATTTGATTCATCATTTACAGGTTTATGCCTATTTACCCTTTACTCAATATACTCAAAATAATGGGTGTAAGGGTAGTTAATTAAATAGGTTTTCTTATAAGTGTTGTTTAGTATATCCTTTCAAGTTAGAAGACACTTTCAGTTTTAAGTCTGATTTCTTACTTGTTTTTTTTTATGTGCTAAACTAGACTATCTTTTAAGATTTTCTTGGCTCAATGTGTCTTGTAGAAGTAGAAGATAAGTCATATTCATGATAAGTAATCGTAGGACTCCTCTAGGGCGTCTTGAAACCTGAATCCTTATGATTTGTGAAAGAGAGAAGTAGGTTGATTTTGGGTGACTAAACCATTGTGCCTTTTCATGTGTTTAACTCATTTTTGACCATTGTTATTAAATTAGGTTGCTTGGACATATTTGAGTCTAGTTTTGGTGATCTTAAACTATTTTCTTTGGGAAATGTCAAGTTTCTTTCTGTGATTTTAAACTATTTTATTAATTTCTAAAAGGTTCTATGTGTGTCTAAAATGCTTGACTTCTGCTTCTCATTGGTCTCAATATCAAGAAAAAACTAGTGATGCCTTAAAGATTAAATCTTATGTCATGGATCCCTTGGGAATTTTGATGTATCTGTTAACACATTCACTGAAAATAAAAAAAAATAAAAAGAGAAACTAGTCTAAGTTTGTCCTAAGTAGTTCCCTTTAGGTTTAAATGTTCCTAGTGGTTCATTATATTACTTAGAAGTAATTAAGAGAGATGTAAAGTTTGAATTGCAAACATAGAACAAGTCTCTTCATGGCTTGCTTCTCTGTTTTAAGAGATTTATATACCACTCTAGAAATGATAAGATGTTCTTCTCTGTATCCTTGATACTGATTTGTCCAAACACATCGAGAGTCCAAGATCTTATGTTGATGTTAAGGATAAATGTACAAATCTTCCCATTTACCCTTTATATTTTTATATAGTGGTGGCACTATTTCTCTCTACCCTACTTTGTCAATTTCTCTCTCCTTACTCCTACTTTTATTTCCACTTTTTTTCTCTTCCAAAGACATTTCAAATCCTAAAAAATGCTAAGGGAAAGATTTAGCTTCTGTAATGGATAAAGTATTATATATCTTTCTCTAAAATACTGAAAACCATCTCACCCAAGGTGTAATGATGCTTCAAGGATAGGACTTTGTTTTGGATCAAAAGTTGGTTTGTATATTTCTTTACCTCATTTCCTTCTTTGTCATTTGACTAACTGTGAGACTAGGATCAGTTGAAGAACACAACATTTTCTTAATGGATCAATTGAAGAACACAACATTTGCTTAATTAAAGTGTAAGCCTTCTAGAAGTCTTTAATGTCTTGTTCTTCATTATTAGGGCATATCTTTCAATATCATACGCATTTCTTTTTGACTTGACATAATTGCATCACACTTTTTCTTTATTGATTTTTGTTATTAAGTATGGGTTCATGTTATTTTCTAAGTTTTCGTTTATATATTTTACAATTTGTATTAAGTTTTATCCTTTTTTGTGGCATGTGACATTGATCCAAGTCCCATTGGACTCTCCTCCCTTGCATTTTCCTAAATAGGCCAAGGAGGCCTATTCCTTTAATTCTATCCATGTCCAAAGGGTCAATATATAGTCAGTATATATTAATTATACAAGGAGGAATGCATAGAATGAAACCAAGCAGGTGTTGAAGAAAGTAGGTTGGAGCTTTAAAAATGACTAGTTGTGAGCAAGTTTATTTAAGATTCAAAGTATTACAAATTTTCATTTTGGGCTAAAAGCTCATCAGATTAGTCTTAAGACAGGTTTTGAACCTTAAAGATCCCATAAATATACTAGGACAGGTGCAAAAACAAAAAATGGGTCAAGTTCAACATGCGTAGTCCAATTTTGGACACATTAGGGGTTTGGTCCTAAAGAGGCCTAAACCCAATTTCTCCATTACTCTCTACTCTCATTTATTCATCGTGATACTAACTCTAATAACTTTGTTGAAATCCCCCCAGAATTGCTATATTTTGCAAAAAAATCTTTCTTAAAATTGGATTGATTTAATTACTTGTCAAAGTTTTGAATAATTTTTTTACAAAGCATGCTTATGCTAAATTCACACTTAGTTCATAAATTTTTCTATTTTTCAAATAAACCCTTTTTCAAGTTAATCAAATTATGTTGGTTTGCATAGCCCAAATAACCGTGTGTTAGAGGGTTTCTTTAGTACCGTTACACCCTTTCGAACACAATAATGGATACCACTTATTTAGAATTTTCTTAAATCTTCTAAGTCATTTTTTGTTTTAAGACATGGAATATATATTAAAAGGTTTTCTTAATTTCCCTGTCAAATTAATTAAGTAGGGACTCTATTTTAAACTGAATTTTAAAATTTTCTTAAGTTTTCAAATTCAAACAAGTCATTTTTGTGCAAAACACTAAGAATTATCAAATTTTCCAAGGCCACACAAAATCCAAAATCCACCTAAAACTAGGCTAGCCTAAATTTCATAATTATAGTATAAGGGAAGGTTAAGTTTGAAATTTTATCCACCAACTCATCGTAACAATGTTTTAGGTCTTTATAGTTAGATACTAATCAAGCACTCATTTTTTCATGAACGATAAGTAATAACAAGGGATGAAAAATAAACAAGGAGTACCTAAATCAATGAAAAAATAGGGATAGAACTCACTTATTTCCGCCTCAATCTCCCAAGTGGCCTCCTCAACAGGACATTTTCTCCATTGAACCTTCACAAATGAAATCACCTTGAATCTCAATATTCTCACAACACTATCTAGTATAGAAATATGTTTTTCTTCATAAAAGAGTTCCTTATCAAATAACTCTAAATCCTAATGAATGATATAATATTTATTCCCATGATACTTCTTGAGAAATGAGACATCAAAAACTAGATAAAAGCTCGACAAACTAGGAAATAGAGCTAATATATATGCCAAAAATTCCACTTCTTTCAAGATCTAAAATTGTCCAATACGTCAGACTTAGCTTATCCTTGTTTTTGAAATTTTACACCCTTTAAGGGTGATACTTTAAGCAATACTTTCTAACTCTTCAAAAAATAAATATCTCTTGCCTTGTTGTTTGCATACCTATTTTGTTTATGTAATGACCCTCTAGGTCATTTTCTGTATTTCTACTTATTTTCACCATTTGGAGCTTTTCTATAGCTGTGCTAAGTCATTTATGCCTTGTTGGAACTGCCAGTTCAAATATCGGGCACTTCATTTGGTTTTTAGAGCAAATTTCTTATTTTAAAACCTTCATTAGTTCAAATAACTACCGAGCAAAAAATTTTGTCAAGCAACCTCATATGTCAACTCTGAAAGTTCCAGAATCTCTAGAACATTGGATTTAGGTTGGGTGGAACCTTAAATCGGGTCCAGAGGCTCCTGGACTCATTTTGGGCTATTGGCCAAAAGTTAAGAAAAATTGCAAGTGGGTATGGGCTTTTCATCAAATTTTAACCCTGCCATTGAGTTCAAAACATCAAATTTGACAAGGTATAGTAGTTCATTTGAATATATAGGATTCCAGATGAATGTTGAAGGGTTTGCAAAAACTCAGATTAACCTTGATGCTTCAGATGGTGTACTCAGCTGATGGACTGCTTAAGTAGCCATTTGGGTCTCTTAAGTAGAGGTCTACTAAAATACCCAGCAGATAACTTAAGCGGTTAGGCTAACCTAATAAAATATCACTTAAGCAACGCCCTTACCACTTAAGAGGTATCTGGTAACGTGGTACTTGTGCAAGTGCTAAAATTCCACGAAAGCGACACTAGGTCGCTTAAGTATGACTGCTTAAGAACCCCAGTATCCACTTAAGCGGCATCCGCATAACTGGGAAGGTTTTGAATACCCTTCTTAGCCCGATTTTGACTATTTTTCTTTTATTCTTAATAGTTTTAAACCCTAAAAGGTGGAAATTATTGAGAGAATTAATTGTGGGTGATTTTGGAGCTTTGGTATGGTTAATTTATGTATTTCTCCCTTTAATTTATGGTAAATTTCCATTAATTTCATTGTTAATTCATCTATCTTTTTATAAAATTTGTAGAATCTTTATGGATTGATTATAGCACCATTAGAGCTCGGAATTCACCTATTTTTTTGGGTAAACATTCCCTGATCATAGAGGGGTGTTGTGTTGGTTTTGAAGTGTGATTTCGTAAATAGGCCCCACCTAGTATTTTTATGAAATTTTGAACTCAAAGCACAATTATGCAGTATGGGTATCATTGTTCTCATTTTGAGTAGTATATTGTGATTCTTATAGCGTGGTAGTTTATGGAAACTTCTTAGAAAAAATAATTAATGGTTGAGCGGATTCGTTAGGTTTTTCTTTGGCACGCAGATAGGCTAGGTTTACCTTCATCATTGAGTTATCTCGTAGTATGGTTATGTTATTATTCTATATATGTGGTGAGATTTAGGTGTTGAGAGTATGAATGAGGATATTTGGATTAGTTTAACTATTTAGACTATCTTGAATGAGAATATTTGGATTAGTTTAACCATTTAGGCTATCTTGAAATCATAAGTTAAGAGTTATTATCTTAGTTACTCATGTCTTAGGTTAAGTTGGCTACGTGGTTCATGTTTAGGATGAAAATGGCTTAGTTTTTCAACTTAGGAGAAATTATATTACTCACTCATGTTTAGGGTGGAATTGCCTTAGTTTCCCAAGTTATGTGAAATTATCTTGATTGCTATTACTTTAGGTAGGACTTAGTTGCTCACAGTTTTGATGAATTTCTTTCATACGACCAATTATGGCTTATTCAACATCTAAAGATGAATTTAAATACCTTAGCCTAGTCTTGGGTTAAATTTGCCTAAATGGATTTTTGGAATTAGGAGTGGGCCCCTTAGGACAAGACTTATGTTAGTTTGAAAACTTATTTAGTCATGATATATCCTTGTTATTGTTTGGTTTGGGACTAGAGGAAATTGAATATACTTAAAGAGTTTGTTAGTTATGTATCGTAAATTGATTCTAATTTTGGCTATTCATTGACATGATAAATATTATGGCTTATAGATATAATTAATGATATGGAATATATATATGATTAATGTTATGACTTATAAATATGATTATTGATATGGCTTATGGATTTGACTATTGACATGGCCTGTAGACATAGTTATTGGCATGACTTAATAGATATGTGATTGATATGGTTTATAAACATGGGTATTGGTATGACCTATGGATATGATGCTTGGTCTGGTGTATAGATATGAGTAATGGGATAACTTATCGGTATATTTTATTATGGCAGTTTATCAATATGACTTATTGGTATGACTTATATATATGAGTTCCAATTCAAGTTGGACAATTGATGGTAATGATGATAATATTGATAAAATGAGTTTCGGTTCAAGTCTGGCAAATAATGATAATAATGATGATGTTATTGTGTTCAAGTTCATGTACAACATTGGGAGTTACTATCATGATTGTGTTATTGCTACATAAGTCATTAATTGTTTATTTTTTTATTTTAGGTTATTTTCCATCGACTTAGCCCATTATATCTATCTACTGGCCATAGTTACTGGTGGGGTAAATTAGGTTCCTTCGTATCTCGTAAATCAAGTCATGATAAAATATTATCATAGCCCAGGTTTTACCAGTATTACTAGTATAAGAGAAAGTGTGTAGTAGTGTCTTGCAGATTGAAATAATGATATTTGTTTCTTAACTTCGAGAGGCTATAGGACATTCTTTGGAGTATTTCAATTCTTTCACTCATTTCGTGCTAAGTGTTTCAGTTGGTTTCACTCAATTACAGATGGCTAGGACACTTGATATTACCACACGAGATGAGGTTCTTGAGATCGAGCCTAGAAATCCTATCACTTTTTTTGAATGACCTAGAGATCTTGGATATCCTAGAGAAGTATCCCTAGATAGGGGCCAGGATAGGAGGCCTTCACCAGACCTGATTACTACTTCTTATCTAGAGACTCTTCCATCCCAGCTAGTAGTGGGCTAGGGACCAGCCCAGGCCCCACCAATATTTATTTCTTCTTCAATTCTTTGGGAAGCTTTGGGAATTCGTAGATAGTGAACTTTTTGATAGTGAAAAGTCTATAGATTAGAGTAGAGCTGAGGCGGAGACGCAACCTGTAGTTGCAACTCCCATAGTTGAAGTCCTTCCTACATCGGTGGCTACTCAGTCAAAAGGTTCCTAACCATCTATATCTGTGGAGGAGTAGAAGATGTTGGGTAGATTCTTCAGATTAACTCCACCCAGGTTTTTCTTGTGCACCAATTGAGGATGCGTATAAGTTCTTAATTGCTTTTTAAGATAGGCTCCATAATTTAGGCCTAGTCAAGACATATGGTATGGACTACACTACTTGTCAGATAGACTTGACAACTCCATTAGTGCAGAGGTCACTTGATTCTAGGCCAGCTGGATCTCCCCTATATACACAGACTCAGTTCTCTAAGATCTTGGAGAAATATATGCCTCGCAGTTTTAGGGATTATTTGAGGGATTTGTTCTTGAGGTTAGAGCAGGTCTTGATGACTGTTTGGGAGTATGAGCCTCAATGTCATGAGCTTTATAGATATGTTATTTCTATTCTGACTACAGAGTACGAGAGGGTTATTTGCATTATTCGAGGATTGAGACTTCTTCTTTGCATTTCTATATAATGATTGGTTTCTATGGATAGGACTTTTGCTGAGGTTTTAGATCATGCTCAGCTTATGAAAGAGATGCATTCTGAGGCCCAAGGGGGTATAAATAAAAGGTTATGATACTGAGGAAGGTTAGCGGGAGCCATAGTAACCTATGGTTTAGAGACAACGGTTCTCAGGGTAAGTACCTTCTGCATTAGTCATATAAGTATCAGGGTCAGTTTTGTCGACCCATTTAGGTCATACTTTAGATTATCAATGGAGGCTAGTCTAGCTTTTGTGATCGTCTTGGCCAGTGTCATGGTTAATCTTTGAGAGGTTCATCTTCTGGTTATTCTAGTCGTAGTAGTTCTTCTAGGTCTTTTAGATCTTTTGGTTTTGGCTTAACGCCTGGGGAATGTTATGTTTTTGGATATTTTTGTAATTTTCAAGAGAATGACTTAGTCGTGGTGCTATGGTTCCTTCAGTTAAGAGTGTTCCACCTATTCGGGCAGTTCCACCTTGATCTATAGGTGATATTCATTATTGTAGGGATGGTCCCTAGGGTTATAGTAAAGGAGATCGGTTAGGATCCCAACCAAGTTGTATGCATGTTCAGTTGTATATAGTATCTGCTAGACCTAAGGTTGAGCCTTTGGATGTGGTTATCCCAAGTATGATTTTAGTGTGTCATCAGTTTGCTTTTGCTTTATTTATCTAGGATCCACTTGTTCTTATGTGTCTTCTTATTATGCTCCATGGTTAGAGTTGTATTAGGATTCATTATCCATGTCATTATGTGTGTCTACCTTTGTGGGTGATTCTTTAGTAGTGGATCAAGTCTTCAGACAATATATCATGAATGGTTGAGAGTTTGATACTTAGGTTGATCTCATTGTATTAGATATGGTGGATTTTGATGTGATTCTGGGAATGGACTGGTTATCCAACTATCACATGGTCCTGGATTATTTTACTAAGACCATTAACTTAGTGATTCCTGGATAACCCCAATCGTGTGGCACAAAGCTATTAGCCGTGAGTCGATGGGGATTATTTATTTATATTCATTCTAGGAGGCTTATTTTGAGTGGTTATGAGTTTTATCTCGCTTATAATTTTTATGTTAGGGTGGAGAGTCCATCACTTGACTATGTTTCCATAGTTTATGTGTTTTATAAAATTTAACCTACCGATCTACTTGGACTTCCTCCCGAGCGTAGTATTGAGCTTTGTATTGATCTTTAGTTTGGCACCTGACTTATCTCTTGTCACCATATCGTATGTGTCATGTTGAGGCTAAAGAGCTGAACTCTCAGCTTCATGATCTTATTGGTTAAGGTTTCATTTTACTGAGTAATTCTCCTTGGGGATCTCCTATGTTTTTTGTTAAGAAGAATGATGGCTCCATGCGTATGTGCATTGATTATAGGCATCTTAAAAAGGTGGTAGTGAAGAACCATTATCCTATGCCATAAATTGATGATTTTTTTACTAGCTTCAGGGAGCGACAATGTTTTCAAAGATTGACTTGAGGTCTGGTTACCATATTGGGGATTTAGGCTGATGTTATCATGAAGATAACTTTTAGGACCCGTTACGGTTATTATGAGTTCCTGGTGATGTTATTTGGGTTGACTAATGCCCCAACTGTATTTATAGATTTGTTGAATTTTGTGTTCAGTCCTTATTTGGATTCCTTTATGATTATGTTCATCGACGACATCCTTATGTACTCTATGAGTAGAGAGGAGCGTATGCATCATATGAGGACTGTGCTCTAAACTTTGAGAGGTCATAGGCTTTTTTCCAATTTTTCAAAGTGTGAGTTTTGACTTGAGTTGATGATATTTCTAGGACATATGGAGTCTAAGGATGGTATTACGATAAAAGTAATGAAGATTGAGGTTATTTCTGATTGGGGCAACACTATATATCTGACTGAGGACCATATCTTTATGGGTTTGGTCAGTTACTATAGATGGTTCATAGAGAGTTTTGCTACTATTGTAGCGCCAATGACCAGATTGACTCGGAAGGAGGTACCTTTCTAATTGTCCGAGGAATATGAGTTGATATTTGGAAAGCTCAAGATATTCCTCACTTTAGCTCCTATTTTGGCTCTTCTTATTGAGGGTGAGGGATTAACCATGTATTGTGATGTTTTTGGTGTTGGTTTGGGTTATGTATTGATATTGTAGGGTTCTTGTGCGTCGAGATAGATAAAGGTGAACGAGCGCTATAATCCCACTCATGATTTAGAGTTTGATGTGGTATTTTTGGAACATAAGATTTGGAGTCATTATCTTTATGGTGTGTAGTATGAGATCTACACAGATCATCATAGTCTTCATCATTTTCTGACCCAAAGAGTACTTAATTCTAGATAGTGTAGATGGATGGAGTTTATTAAAGATTATTATATCTCTATCTTGTATTATCTGGGCAAGTTGAATATGGTGGAGGATGCCTTGAGTCCAAATGTTGTGAGATGGGTAGCTTCGCTTGTATTTTAGTTTAATAGAGATTGTTGGCATGCGACATTCATCCCTTAGCCAACTCAATGGTGCGACTTGATATTTCAGACCTTAGGAGGATTCTTGCTAGTGTTGAGGCTAGGTCCTTGCTACCTAAGTGGGTTTGCGATCGCCAATTTGAGGATAAGAGACATTCCATATCCATCATCAGGTTTTGAGTGGTGAATTTAAGAGGGCTAATATGGATTCTGAAGATATCTTGAGATTCGATAGCCACATTTATGTTTCCAGGGTTGATGACTTAATCCAGTTGATTTTGCATAAGTCTCATAGCTTCAGATATTCGATTCACCCAGGTAGAACTAAGATGTATTTAGATTTGAGGTAGTATTATAGGTGGAGTGGTATGAAGAGTGATTTAGTGGACATTGTAGCTTGTTTCCTATGTTGTCAGCAGGTGAATGCCGACCATTAGAGACTTAGTAGGTTGATTCAGAGGTTTCCCATTCCTGAGTAGAAGTAGAAGCGAATTACCATGGACTTTGTTAGTGGGTTGCCTTGTACATCCCTAGTTTCCAAGGTATTTTGGTCATTGCGGAGCTGTTTACCAAGTTAGATGTTCGTCCCTACTAAAAGGATGTACTGTCTATGTCATGACCCATGCCTACTCATAGTCGTAACAAGGTGCTTAAGGACAAAAGAGACCCTGAGCTAACCCATGATCTAGGACTTGCTGTGAGCACTGAATAAAATAATAATTAAAGCATCATATACCAAAGGTAAATGGATAAAAACACTATTAAGGTAGAACACTGAAACAATACCCAATGTGTCTGAACTACTAAAACAACTTAAAAAAAAAGCCAGTCTGTCTAAATATCTGAATATCTAGAAGACTCTAAGAAATAAGGAGTTGATGGGATAAGACCCCAACTAACTCCGACTGACTAAAATGAAGGAAATACTAAAAATAACTATAGATACTTGTCCTCGATAGATAACGACTCACCTCAACTATTGCTGAGTGGTACTGAGATGACTAAGGGCGATCGGGGAACTGAAAGTCCGAACCAATATTGTGAAATTAATATAGAGCAAAAGAGAGTATGCAGTCAGTACTTTAAATGTACTGGTACATGAGATAGGGACTAACTGAATACATATGACTACTAAACATGAATGCATGGATATGTAAGACAAATGGAAGACCAAGCAAAACATGTACTGAAATAATCTGTAAAACTAACTGACTGAATAGTTGATAAACTGAACACTTGGTCATGCAAACCTATGCTGACAAAATTCAAACGCTGAACTAAAACTGTGGGAGCTATCATGTAACTGACATGCCCTAATTTAAGCTAAAAAGGGACCAACCTATAACCCCAGTAAGAAGGGTGTTAGTACCTTGCCACAGGTACCGACACTGGCTACGTGGATCCACTAAATTGGTGTCCTGAAGGAATAGAGTGTCACCCTCTACTGTTAGGTGCCTCTACGGGAGTGTCAACCCTCAACTTAAAGGAATACCTCTCAAAACCTATGTTGGTTACGTAGTTCTGGAACTTAGGGACTGCTACTAAAGGTCACACCCTCGAATGGAAGGTGATCCCCATCCCTGGGTTCACTCGGTGCTAAATCCTACTCCCAATTGAACTAAAACTAATACTAATTAAAGTCAATTTGACATCACTACTGATAATGCTTAACATAATCGTGACCAACTAAATATGATAATAAAACCATGATCTGACTGATTTTTTTAATGAAAATAGAAGCATGTATAAACAGATAGGCATAGGGTTTTCATAATCCTCCAGTGTTGAGTATTACTTTAAATACAATAATATCATTTAACAACACAATAAGGAAATTCATGATTTATAGACCCAAAACATAGAATATATCCCTAACTGATGAAATCCATGTTTTTGAGTTTGGGAATATGTTAAACTTTTGAGGACAACTTGCTCACATGATTTAATTCATAAATTAGTAATTAACATGATTTCAAATGAGCATGATGTAGGTGATTGAATTTAGAAGCATGTAATAACGTGATTCAAAAACATATTGGCATGGCTTGAATTCAAAACTATTAGGAGAATATTGAGTAAACTCATACTTAACATTGGAATTTCATAAAAAGAGGGAAAAAAGGTTTATACATAAAATACAAAGGATTCTTGGGAATCAATGGGCAGATGGAACCCATTAATGAATACCCCACATACCTTTGTTGCTTTAATTCTTAAAGAGAAATTGGAATTGGGACCTTGAATGGTTGAAGTCTTAAGAAGAATAACTTAGAGAAGGCGTATGACAAAGTCCCTAAGGAGGTTGTTTAGAGTTTCTTGGAGATGAGTGGGATCTTGGTGGCTTGCATAAGATTGATTAAGGACATATATGAAGGAGCAAAGATTTAAGTGAGGTTAGCGGGAGAAATTCAGAGAATTTTTCTATCTTGACGGGGTTGCATCAGGATCGTATCTTATCTTATTTTTGTTTATGTTGGTGCTCAATATGTTGACATGGCATATTCAAGGAGATGTGCCTTGGTGTGTGCTTTTTGTAGATGATGTAGTTTTGATTGATGATACTCGTGGGGTGTGAATGATAAATTAGAGGTTTAGAGACAAATCTTTTATTCTAAAGGTTTCAGGTTGAGTAGGAGTAAGACAGAGTATATGGAATACAAGTTTAATGACTTGAGGTAGGAGAATGAGATAGTAGTGAGGTTGGATTTCAAGGTTGTTTGTAAGAGGGATAGTTTTAAGTATCTCAAATCCATGATTTAGGGGAATGGAGAAATTGATGAGGATGTCTCCCACCATATTAGGGCAGGATGGATGAAGTGGAGGATCGCCTCAGGAGTGTTGTGTGATAAAAAGGTGCCGCCCAAGATTAAAGGAAAATTCTATAAAGAGGTAGTCCGTCTAGCCATGCTATATGGAGCAGAGTGTTATCCAGTCAAGAACTTCCACATTCAAAAATTGAAGGTGGCAAAAATATAGATACTGCGTTCGATGTGTAGGCTTACTAGGGTTGATAGGGTTAAGAATGAGACTATTCGGGAGAAGGTGGGAGTAGCTTCACTAGAGGAAAAGATGCGAGAAGTTTGGTTGAGATGGTGTAGACATGTGATGTGGAGGGGAATGTGTAAGCCTCCATAGTTTATGATTTAATAATGACAAACTCACAGGTGTATCCTAGCAACTAGTAATAATGATAAGATAAAGGAAGGTGGCTCCAAAAATAGAAAGAAATCAAAAATGGAAAGACATCCATGATATCTAAGTAGTATCCAAGTAAAATCAATCATGATAGGACAAATGGAAAGAGTATCATAGTCCTAAATATTATGAAAAATCAAATCAAAATATCTCACCAAAGATATGGAGGACCTCGGTAGGGAAAGAAGATCAATCAAGCATCATAGAAATAGAAAAAGCATCAAACTTCCTACAATCATGGTTGCAATCCCCAAATTGATGGCAGACCAAATCAATCAAGAAGAAAAGATCACAAGTATATTGGCTAGGCATCAAAATCAAAAAGAAAATATAGATCATGGACATATATGATATGGATGTGATTCAAAGTCGTATATGGACATATCTAATATGGACATTATACACGGATACATTCCTCAATCAAGTAATCAATTCATATCAGCAACCAAAGACTATAATAGAAGAAAAGACACTCTTTACGCAACTTCAAGGAGAAAATTCAAAGTATCTCATTCTTAGTATTACAAAGCTCTGTAACGTTAATTTATAATTGTTATATAAATATGTAACTCCCCCAATCCGGTACCCGGAATGCTACACGGTGCTCATGACCCTGAAGGGCCATAAGTTAACCCATGACTGATATCTGTACCTGAACACTGCATAATATACTGTATAAATGTTGAAATATGAAATTAAAGGCCTTATGGTTCAAAACTGAAACATAACAGATAAAACATAACATCTGAATGGGGTATGGAATACCTAAAACAACTAAAATAAACTGTCTAAACATGATAGAATGAAAAGTCTCTAACTGACTGAACTGTCTGAATAGGGTGTTGATGGGACATATCCCCAACTAACCCCAACTAACCCCAACTAATTAATTAATTAATGAGATAATAAAGAAATGGTTATGTTCTCAAAGATTGAGGACTCACTGCTAACTGACTGTTGATATCTGGAATCTACTGATGCCCTGGAGCTCATACTTCTGAACCTATGGTATAAAACACCACACCGCAAATGCGTCAGTACTTTGAATATACTGGTATAAATGGAAGGTAGGTTGAATGCAAAGGGTTCACATGCATGAACTATACTAACTGACTGGACAATATGTGAGAATACATGTATGAATACATAATAACTATAACTGAGTTCGTGATAACATGATTACTGAATCTGAGTACTGATAACATGAGATACCGATAACCATATAACTAAAGTAACTGATACTGAGCGACTATATCTAACATTCTAAGTTCTGATGGAACTAGCTGAGTTTCGTACTGTTTTGAGTTGATTGTATCTGACAGTTCTGATTCTGTAGAACTATCTGAGTTCTATTACTAAGACTGAATGACTATATCTGACAGTCCTTATTCTGTAATTGAAACTGTAGGAAGTAGTTATCTAATCGACATGCCCCTAATATGCCATTATGGCTGAGTTAGGGTCCAATCTGTAACCCTAATTAGAAGAGAGTCAATACCGCGCCACTGGTAAGGACAATCTGTGAGTAACCCTCATATAATAGGTAACTCTAGTGAGAACAGTGGGAACCCTCACATAAAAGGTTAAGCTACCTCATCTACTCTCTTATAGCAGGCTATGATGTCTCAACCTACACTGGCTATATAGTTCTGGAATGCAAGGATTGCTTCTAAGAATCACACTCTCATATAACAGGTGAGTTCCCATCCTTGGGTTCACTCGGTGCTAATTCCTACTCCCATCTGAATAGACACTAAACATGGATTACTGAACTGACTTAACTAAATTAACTAAGTTTTGTTGACTAACAGAATCGTACTGAGATTACTTTATTACTGAGATATCCTGAGTCACATGACTGACTGAGTTCTATGGATCATGGCTTGACTGAGGATATAGTGAAAACATGATACTGACTTTAGGCACACAACTATATTTTCCGGGTACAAGTACCCCCAGGACTCTATGGAAAAAACTGACAAAGCATGACTTTCTTGAATACATAACTAACATCAACAATCCATAATTCATTGAGTAAGACATTTCATCAAACAATTGACATGCATAAACTTGTACATGAATGGGGATTTCATATTATCATACTAGTATGGCACTTTTATTTTACATAGGCATTTAATCAAACACATGGGGAGCATGCTTTGGTCATAAAATCATCAACACATCTAATAATCATTAATACATTAATCAACTTGTAATTTTAAGGAGGTTTATCATGGTTATTATGCAAACCATTACATACTAGGGTCAATCATTGGAAAATGTAATTTAAAACATGAATCAAACCACACAACATAATGAATATGTATTTCAATTCAATTTAAATCATAAACATTCACAAATACCCAAATCTTGGATTTTATAAGAGATTCTTGAGCTTCATGGGTGAAAGGGATCCATGAATCAACACATGACATACCTGGGTTGTGATTTCTTAAAGATTGTAGAGGAAAACTTGAATTCTTGACTTGGAATTAAACACCTAGTGTTTTCTTATTCTTGAGGATAGATCTTGGAGAGAAACTCTAATTTGATGTTGTAAAAGAATAATGAACTTATGAGCTATGGTCGGATGTAATTAGGGATTAAACTGGGTGGAAAAAGACCCAAATACCCTTTTAAAAATAGCTTTAAAATAACTGAATGGGATCTACGATGACTCGTACGATGGTCTGTCACTGGCTCAACGGTCCGTCGTTTCGACTGTCGTATATGGACTAAGAAAAGGACTCACTGCCTAAGTAGTGATGGCTTGGGAGATGATCCGTCGTAAGTTCTACAGTCCGTCAACCTATCCATCTTACCTTATCCAGAAGGTTGCCTCACTTCCTTGGTTGCGATGGTCTAGGCAATGATCCGTCAACTTGGTCGTCGCACCTGGGTGATTCTGACAACTCTGAGTAAAACGTCCATAACCTTTTACTCTGATACCGAATTTGGTCAAAATTGGTATAATTGGAAAGCTAATTCAATTTCCCATATGATAAAAAATGAAAATATTAAAAATTTCACATGTACAAAAATGGATTCATATTTCAAAGTAAGTTTTTAACATTCTTGGCATGATTTCAAGCTAGGTAGAAGTACGGGGCATTACAATATCTTCCCCTTGAGAACATTCATCCTCAAATGAGATTGAGTGAGAAGGGAGAAGATAAATTGACGTACATACTGAGCATGAATGACTGGATCATGATATCATGACTGATATGACTGATAACTGAATAAATTATTCTTAACATGCATATCAGATGCATGTGTAACTGATTCATGAATGCATTACTGAGTGCTCTGATAAGTTAAGGTTCTCACAATGAGAATGCATATCTGATGCATGATTATATAACTGGACTAAAATATGAATGCATGAGTAAATATGCAATGGTATTTAATACCAAGTTTATAATGGAATTCTGAACATGACATGGATGCCAACCTTGTAACTGAAATCTGAACATGAAACTAAAAAGCTTAAGGATAACTGTTACCTTGAGATTGATCTGAGTTAGAAGAGAAGAGGAGAGAATACTTGGTATGCATGTCTACTTCTGTTTCCTAAGTAGCTCCCTCAACAGACTGATTTTACCAAAGAACTTTGACTAGAGGGACTTCTTTCGTTCCTCAGTCTATGAGCATGATAGTCTAGGATTTCAAATGGAATCTCTTCATAAGAGAGGCTGTTTTGAACATCTATGCTCTGAATAGGGACTACAACTGATGGGTCACCTATGCACTTCTTGAGCAAAGAGACATGGAAGAATGGATGAACTGAGATCTGAAGGCACTTCTTAAAAATTCCACGTGTACAAAAATAGATTCATATTTTAAAGTAAGTTTTTAACATTCTTGGGATAATTTCAAGCTAGGTAAAAGTACAGGGTATTACAAAAGAGTAGGATTGAGTCAACTTTATAACATTAATTGAAGTTGTGTCACAAGATCTGAAGAAATAAATCTTCAAAAGTTGTTTCCTATCATTGTACTCGAACCAAACTTTCAATGATCTACAGGAAACTTGAAACCCAAGCGGACTAGACGTAGGCACTGAATTGGTGTTCCAAACCAGGATAAGTCTTTGTGTTGTTTACTTTATGATTTATTATTTACGTGATTAATTATTTAAGTTTAATATGTTTGTGAAGTGTTTTTGATCTGCAGACAAGTCGACTGTGAGGATTCAGTAGTAAACTCACAGAAGAAAATTTTAATTCACCTCCCTCCTTCTGAATTTCAATTATTATTAGAGCAAGGTCTCACAGATAGAATTGCCTAACTGCAAGTGAGCAAAGATCAAATGGCCAATTATCAAATTTCCAGTGCTCTTCTTTAGGATGGTCACTCCTCCCCAAGACCATCATACTTCAATGGAAAACACTACTCTTACTGGAAAAATAGATTCATTATCTTTGTCCAATCAAATGACTACCAAGCCTGGGTTGTCATAAAAAAGGGTCATAAGCCAATTCCATGGCTCAAGGAAAAACAAAAGTACAAGGATAAAGAATCCAGTAGTACTGACATGGAAGATCTTGAAAATTTTTATATTATCATAGAACAACTAGAGGCAATCCAAAATAACGCATGTTCTATAAGTTTACTTTTGTGTGCAGTTAGCATAGAAGAATACGAAAAGATCTCAACGTGTGAGATATCATGTAATACCCCGTATGTTTCTAATATAGGAGACGAACCATTTTTCCTACATATGAAATCTCCTATCCTGTGATTCATACTTGAGTACATGACTTACAATGAGTATCTTAGTGATAAGATAGCTTATGATGCATTAAGCATATTCATATGAGTCACTTAAGGTAATACAAGCTAAGAGTTTTTGAATCCATCAAGTTTTAGTGTTTGATTTCATAAGGATCATATTTAAATTAGTATAACTCAATGTTAATGTGGTATTTCTACATATTTATTCCCACCAAATTATAGATAATCGAATTTTCTTTCCAACGATACCAATTTTGCCTTAATCCAATACTCGAACGAAAAATTATGCCCATTTTCGTGAGAGACAGTAAGGGTATGCGATTGGTTAGGGGATGCCCAACCAAAATTAGGAGATTGATTAGGCGCCTACCAAACTGGCTTGTGCGATTACTTGGGCGCCGCCTAAGTCAGTTCCAAGAGCCAAAAACACTCCATTTTGAGTTATTTTGAGGGTAATTAAGTCTTTTAACACTCCTTACACGTCCCTAAACTTAACCCTACAAAATATATAGCTCCTAATTACATTACAACCTTAATAACATCTCAAATTTCATTATCCAAGAGTACCATAGGAGAAAAATAACTAGGGTTGCATAATTAAGCTTGAAGATCCAATTTCAAGGAAATTCCTCCGTCAATCATCAAGAATCTTCCTTCTAAGGTATGCGTGAGATGATTCATGGACTCCTTTCATCCATGAAGCTCAAGAACCATATTCTATATTATGTATTATGATTTTTATGTTGTTGGTGGTTGATGTTCATGTGGTTGGAGTTTGATAATGCCTAAGATGGGATCTTTGTATATTTTGTGTGAGGATATGGTGGTATTTAATGTATAAATATGTGAAATTGGTGGTTGAATATTTGTAATCTTGATGAATCCACCTATTCCTAAGATGTGCATGTAAGGTGTTTTTGAAAATACCTAAGGGAATAGAAATCTTGCTTTTATGACATAATAAGTCCAAAATGACTATTCCATATTCTAAGTTTATGCTCAACGTGATCCCCATGCTATTGTCTTGAATTAAAGATGTTGTATGAGATGCTCATGATATTGTTTTGATATGAAATGACCATTTTATTAAAGCCATGCAAGTATATACATGTTGTGTGCATTCCCGATCATGTGATAGTTTGTTGAGAATCATTCTTATTATGAAATCCTTACTTATGATATTGTGAATTATGGACTCTACTCTTATGATCAAGTCAGTCATGTGTGACATTTTCCTCCTATCGTGTCCTGGGGGTATTCGTACTCAAAAACTATAGCTCTGTTCCTAGATCCATGTCATATTTCATGATATCCGAACTCAAGCTATGATTCCATAGACTTCAGTCAGTCATGTGACTCAGGAAAACCTCATGATCTAAGTCAGTTGTCAGATATCAGTAACATTCCACCAGTCAATGGAATTTAGTAAGATTAAGTTATGTATAGTTAGTTATTCATGTCCAGTCCCTCTAGATGGGATTAGAGGTTAGCACCGAGTGAACCCAAGGATGGGAACTCACCTGTCAGTTTTGGGTGTGATTCTTAGAAGCAGTCCTTATGTTCCAAAACTATGTAGCTAGCGTAAGTTGAGACATCTTAACCTGTTATATTAGGGTTGATGAGGTGGTTTAACCTTGCCAATTTAGGGTTCCCATTATTCTCATTGAGTACCTGCCAGATAAGGGTCACTCACAAGCTGTTCTTACCCGTGGCACGGTATTGACACCCTTTCAGTCGGGGCAGAGATTGGACCCCAGCTTAGCCATAACGGCATACATAGGGCATGTCGGTTAAACACTACCTCCCACAGTTTCAGTATTAGTCTCAGTAAAAGAACTCAGGGCGTTCTTTATATTTTAGTATATACAGGACTGTCAGATATAGTCGTTATGTTCTTCAGATTTCAGTATATACGGGACTGTTAGATACAGTTGTCTATGTTATTTTCTTATAGTATCAGTCATGACAGTTATCAGTAAACCATGTATTAGCTTACAGGTCATGCTATCACGCATTCACGGTCCCAGTTTCTATATATGTATGTTTGCACTCCCACGTTCTTATTAGTCAGTCAGTGTTGTTTATACATGAAACCCTTTATGTTCATCCTACCTTCTTCGTATACTCAGTACTCCAGTTGTACTGACGCATTTGTGCTATGGTGCTTTCTTTTTATGTTACACCATAGGTTCCAAGACACGAGCTCCAGCTCAGCAGTAGCGGTAGCATTCCATTCGCAGAGACACAGTGAGTCCTCATTGATTTGAGGACAATATGATTTGATACATTTATTTATTTTTTCAGTTCAGTTTTACGGAGTTAGTTGAAGATATATTCCTTCAACTCCTTATTTAGAAAGTTTAGAGGCTTTCAGATTTATGTTCAGATTTACGTGCATACTTAGCTTTCAGATTGAGTTGTTTTGGGTATTTTCACCCACATGGACGTTATGATTTTCAGACATGATTTTATTTAGTTGAACCTTATGGCCTTACAGTTTTATGTATTCCGTATTATTATGTCATGATTTGCAGTATACAGGTTCAAATATCAGTCATGGGTTAGCTTGTGGTCCCTCGGGATCCTGAGCACCATGTAGCATTCTGGTTCAGCAAATCGGGGCGTTATAAACTTAGTATTAGAGCCTAAGGCTCAATAGATTCCTAGGAAGTCTGAAAGCTACATCTAGTAGAGTCTTGTACATGGGTGTGTTGCACGCCACATTTATTTGCAAGAGGCCATAAGATGTTTTAGGAACAGTCCCATTTCTTCAGTATACATGTCATGCTAGTGAGCATAATCATAAGTTAAACTCTCAGTCTAATACATTCTTCTCTTATTCCAGACCATGGCCCCAAAGAGAAGAAACCAGCCAGCTCTTCATCCCGAAGATCCTTTGGGAGAACATGTTTCCCATGCGGAGTTTAGAGCCGCATTTACCACACTTGCTCAGTCCGTGGCTGCATAGAATGAATTTCCACCAGTCATTCCGGCTAATCTAGTGGCCAATCCCATTGTATCTAGGGTTCGGGACTTCACCGGGATGAACCCTCCATCTTTCCATGGGTCTAAGTATGATGAGGACCCTCAGGAGTTCATTGACCAAGTCCAGAAGGTCATTGACATCATGGGTATTACTTCTATTGAGAGTGCCGAGATGCCTACAAGTTACAGGATGTTGCTCATGATTCGTACAATCAGTAGAAGTTTGAGAGGTTAGATGATGCAGGCCCTATCGATTGGGAGGAATTTGTCACGGCCTTCTTAGACAAATTCTTTCCCCAAGAGCTGAGGGAAGCCAAAATTCTTGAGTTCATCAACCTCAGGCAGGGGAATATGATGGTTAGGGAGTATTCTCTCAGATTTACTCAGCTAGCCAGGTATGCTCCTCATGTGGTTGCAGACAATAGGGCTAAGATGAGCAAGTTCGTGTCAGGGGTCAACGATAGCATGGTAAATGAGTGTAGGTCTGCTATGTTGATCAGTGATATGACCTTATCTAGACTCATGACCTATGCCCAGTAAGTAGAAGAGAAGAAGTTTAAGACTAGGGAGAAGCAGAACAAGAGAGCAGGGTCAGGTAACTTTAACTTTGCTCACCCTAAGTTAGATGGAGGAAACCGTTCACAGTTTTGCTCTAAGTCAGCCGTTCCAGCCCCTTCCTCTGCCAGCGCTCCAGTGCCGAAGTTCAGAGACGGCAACAAAGACAAAGAGCCAGGCTCTAAATCTCAGAGAAGTGTTAGCAGTGCTCGAATGAATCCCCTTTGTCAGACTTGTGGTAAGAACCACAAGGGCATTTGCAGAGCCGATACTGATGTCTATTTTAGTTGTGGAAAGCCAGGACACAAGATTAGGGAGTGTCCACAGTCAAGTCTTTAGGGTTAGCAAAATCATTCTGCAGCTCATTTCGATCGCCCTAACCAGCAGGGTGCCGTTTCCAGTGCTACCAGTGGGCAACTCCCAAATAGACTCTATGTTCTTCATTCCTAGTAAGATCAAGAAAATTCTCCTGATGTCGTTATTGGTATGTTACAAATTTTCCATGTTCATGTTTATGCTTTGCTAGACCCAGGTGCATACTTGTCTTTTGTTACTCCATACATAGCAGGCGATTTCGGAATCAGTCCTGAAATTCTAGCAGATCCCTTTTCAGTCTCTACCCCAGTGGGTAAAACCATCATAGCCCGGCGGGTATACAGGAACTTCCCGGTTATGATATCTCAGAAATCCACGTCAGCAGATTTAGTTGAGTTAGAGATGACTGATTTTGATATCATTCTCGGAATGGTTTGGCTTCATTCCTGCTATGCCATAGTCGACTGCAGAAATAGGATAGTTCAGTTTTAGTTCCTGAATGAGCCCGTCCTAGAGTGGAAGGGTAGCATTTCAGCGTTCAGAGGTCAACTTGTTTCCCACCTTCGGGCAAGAAAAATAATTTCTAAGGGGTGTGTGTATCATCTCGTGCATGTTAAAGATTCCAGTTCTGAATCTCCCAATCTCGAAACAGTCCCAGTTGTTAATGAATACTCAGATGTCTTTCCCGAAGATCTTCCAGGCATTTCTCCCGAAAGGGAAATAGACTTCGACATAGACCTTCTTCCGGATACTCAACCTATCTCTATTCTGCCATATAGAATGGTACCACAGAACTCAAGGAACAAAAAAATCAGTTGAAGAATCTCTTAGATAAGGGATTCATTAGGCCCAGTGTTTCCCTATGGGGTGCGCTAGTATTATTCATGCGCAAGAAAGATGGTTCTCTCAGGATGTGTATTGATTACCGTCAACTCAACAAGGTCACGGTCAAGAACAGATATCCTCTTCCCAGGATTCATGATCTATTCGACCAAATTTAGGGTGCCAGTTACTTCTCCAAGATAGACCTCAGATCAGGCTATCATCAGCTCAGAGTTAGAGAGTGTGACATTTTGAAGACAGCTTTTCGTACTCGGTATGGTCACTTCAAATTTTAGTCATGTCATTTGGTCTTACTAATGCCCCTGCAGTTTTCATGGATTTGATGAACCGTGTGTTCAAGCAGTACTTGGACATGTTTGTTATAGTCTTTATAGATGATATTCTGGTCAATTCTTGCACAGAGCGTTATCATGAAGACCATCTCAGGATTGTTCTTCGGACTCTCAAGGATCACCAGTTATTCGCTAAGTTCAGCAAGTGCAAATTTTGGCTAATATCAGTAGCATTCCTTGGCCATATTATTTTCGGTGATGGCATTAGAGTAGATCCTCAGAAAACCAAGGCAGTAAGAAACTAGTCCAGACCCGTATCTTCATCAAATATCAGGAGTTTCTTGGGTTTGACTGGCTATTACAGACAGTTTGTCAAGGGATTTTCTTATATTGCATCTCCCATGTCTAGATTGACTCAAAAGAAGATTAAGTTTCAGTGTTCACATTCATGCGAGAAGAGCTTTCAAGAGTTGAATACTCGACTCACCTCAGCTCCAGTTCTATCTCTTCCAGATGGTTTAGACAGTTTTGTAGTCTACTCTGATGCATCCAGAGTGGGTTTAGGTTGTGTCCTCATGCAGCATGGTAAGGTCATAGACTACGCCTCCGGACAGTTAAAGCCATATGATAAGAATTATCCTACTCATGCTCTTGAGTTAGCAGCGTTAGTTTTTTCCTTGAAGATTTGGAGGCATTATCTCTATGGACTTCATGTAGATGTCTTCATAGACCATAAAAGCCTCCAGTATGTCTTTTCCCAGAAAGATCTCAATCTTCATCAGAGAAGGTGGTTAGAGCTCTTGAAGGATTACGACATCAGTGTTCTTTATCATTCGGGAAAGGCCAATGTTGTGGCCGACACTCTCAGTAGACTCTTCATGGGTAGTATTTCTCACGTTGAGGGTAGCAAGAAAAAGATGGCTCAGGATATCCATCATCTTGCCATACTAGACATTCGCTTAGTCGATTCTTAAGAGGGTAGTGTGCGTGTTCACAGTAGTTCAGAGTCATCTATAGTTTCTGAGGTAAAAGAGAAGCAAGATAGGGATCCTACCCTTGTCAAGCTCAAAGAGTCAGTTCAGAATAAAAAAGTCGAGGTTTTCTCCCAAGGGGGAGATGGTGTTCTTCGTTTTCAGGGTCGTCTATGTGTTCCAGGTGTAGATGAATTGAGGCAGCGAAGTCTTGCAGAAACGCATGGTGCGCGATACTCTATTCATCCAGGGGCCACTAAGATGTACCGCGACATGCGGGAGATCTATTGGTGGAGTGGGATGAAGAAAGATGTTGCAGAGTTTGTGGCTAAGTGCTCTACATGTCAGCAGGTTAAGTTAGAGCATCAGACACCTAGTGGTTCCAAGCAAGAGTTCACCATTCCTACTTGTAAGTGGGAAGGAGTGAACATGGACTTCGTGATGGGTTTGCCTAAAACTCATCATCAGCATGATTCAGTCTGGGTCACTATAGATAGAATGAACAAGTCAGCTCATTTCCTTCCTGTTCGTACTTCTTATTCCGCCGAGGATTATGCCAAACTCTATATCAGGGAGTTAGTCAGGTTACATGGTGGTCCACTATCTATTATCTCAGACAGAGGTACCCAGTTTACCTCTCACTTTTGGAAAGCATTCCACAAAGGTCTCGGTACCCAAGTCCATCTCAGCACAACTTTTCATCCTCAGACAGATGGTCAAGCAGAGAGGACCATTCAGACTCTTGAAGATATGCTAAGGGCGTGTGCAATTGACTTCAAGGGAAGTTGGGAAGACCACTTGCCTTTGATTGAGTTTTCATACAACAATAGCTATCATTCTAGTATTCAGATGGATCCAGTCAAATCTCTCTATGGTAGGAGATATAGATCTCTGATTGGTTGGTTCGAAGTTAGTGAGGCCTCAGTCATAGGTCCTTACTTAGTATTCGATGCCTTAGAGAAAGTTCAGTTGATCAGAGAGAGACTCCGGGCTGCTCAGAGCTGACAGAAGTCCTAAGTAGATGTTCGTAAAAAAGATCTCGAGTTCAAGGTCAATGACTATATCTATCTTAAGATCTCTCCCATGAAGGGAGTGAAGAGGTTCGGCAAAAAAGGGAAACTCAGTCCCCAATATGTCGGTCCCTTAAGAATTCTCTATCGCTTCGGCAAGGTAGCTTATGAGCTTGAGTTGCCTTCAGATCTAGCCTCAGTCCATCCAGTCTTCCATGTCTCTTTGCTAAAGAAGTGCATAGGTGACCCAACAGTTGTTGTCCCTATTCAGAGCATTGACATTCAGAATAGCCTCTCTTATGAAGAGATTCCATTCGAAATCTTAGATTATCAGACTCATAGACTGAGTAACAAAGAAGTCCCTCTAGTCAAGGTTCTTTGGAGAAATCAGTCTTATGAGGGAGCTACTTGGGAAGCAGAAGCATATATGCGTACCAAGTATCCTCATCTCTTCCCCGCCAATTCAGATCAAGCTCAAGGTAACAGTTCTCCTTAAGCTTATTCAGTTTCATGTTCATGTTTCCAGTATACACTTGGTACCTATTAACCATTGCATACTCAGTCATGCATTCATGTATCAGTTGTCCGTGCATCAGATATGCACGAGTTCAGTATGTTTAGAATGTCAGTCATGAGATCAAGATTCACTTCTTCATGTTTAGTTCAGGTTCTGTTGTCTTTTATCCCATCTTAGTAAATTCACATTCGAGGACGAATGTTCCCAAGGGGTAGATATTATAATACCCCGCATGTTTCTAAGCTAGGAGACGAACCATTTTACCTACAAATGAAATCTCCTATACTGTGATTCCTACTTGAGTACATGACTTACAATGAGTATCCTAGTGATAATATATCTTATGATGCACTAAGCATGTTCATATGAGTCACTTAAGGTAATACAAGCTAAGTGATTTTGAATCCACCAAGTTTTTGTGTTTGATTTCGTAAGGTTCATATTTGAACGAGTATAACTCGATGTTAATGTGGTATTTCTTCATATTTCTACCACCAAATTATAGAGAATCAAATTAGCTTTCCAACGATACCAATTTCTCCTTAATCCAATACCCGAGCAAAAAGTTATGCCCGTTTTCGTGAGAGACAGTAAGGGTATGCGATTGGTTAGGAGCCACCCAACCAAACATAGGCGATTGGTTAGACGCCGCCCAACCTGGCTTGTGTGATTACTTGGGCGCCGCCTCAGTCAGTTCCAAGTGCCAAAAACACTCTGTTTTGAGTTATTTTGAGGGTAATTAAGTCTTTTAACACTCCTTACACGTCCCTAAACTTAACCCTACAAAATATATAGCTACTAATTACATTAAAACCTTTCTAACATATCAAAGTTCATTATCCAAGAGAACCATAGGAGAAAAGCAACTAGGGTTGCATAATTAAGCTTGAAGATCCAATTTCAAGGAAATTCCTCCGTCAATCATCAAGAATCTTCCTTCTAAGGTATGTGTGAGTTGATTCATGGACTCCTTTCATCCATGAAGTTCAAGAACCATCTTCTAAATTATGTATTATAATGTTTATGTTGTTGGTGGTTGATGTTCATATGGTTGGAGTTTGATGATGCCTTAGATGGGATCTTTGTATGTTTTATGTGAGGATATGGTGGTATTTAATGTATAAATATGTGAAATTCGTGGTTAAATATTTGTAATCTTGATGAATCCACCTATGCCTAAGATGTGCATGTAATGTGTTTGTAAAAATACCTAAGGGAATAGAAATCATGCTTTTATGACATAATAAGTCCTAAATGACTATTCCATGTTCTAAGTTTATGCTCAACGTGATCCCCATGCTATTGTCTTGAATTAAAGATGTTGTATGAGATTCTTATGATATTGTTGTGATATGGAATGACCAAGTTATTGAATCCATGAAATTATATACATGTTGTGTGCATTCCTGATCGTGTGATAGCTTGTTGAGAATCATTCTTATTATGAAATCCTTACTTATTATATTGTGAATTATGGACTCTACTCTTATGATCAAGTCAGTCATGTGTGTCAATTTCCTCTTATTGAGTCCTGGAGGTATTCGTACCCGAAAACTATAGATGTGTGCCTAGAACCATGTCATGTTTCACGATATCCAAACTCAAACTATGATTCCATAGACTTCAGTCAGTCATGTGACTCAGGAAAACCTCATGATCTCAGTCAGTTGTCAGATACCAGTAACATTCCGCCAGTCAATGCAATTCAGTAAGATTAAGTCATGTATAGTCAGTTATTCATGTCCATTCTCTCCAGATGAGAGTAGAGGTTATCACCGAGTGAACCCAAGGATGGGAACTCACCCGCTAGTTCAGGGTGTGATTCTTAGAAGCAGTCCTTGTGTTCCAGACTTACATAGACAGCGTAGGTTGAGACATCTTAACCTATCAGATTAGGGTTGATGAGGTGGTTTAAACCTGTCATTTTAGGGTTCCCACCGTTATCATTGAGTACCTGTCAAATAAGGGTCACTCACAAGCTGTCTTTACCCGTGGCACGGTATTGACACCCCTCCAGTCGGGGAAGTGATTGGACCCCAGCTTATCAATAACAGCATACATGGGGCATGCTGGTTAAACACTACCTCCCACAGTTTCAGTATCAGTCTCAGTAAAAGAACTCAGGGCGTTCTTCTGATTTCAGTATATATAGGACTGTCAGATATAGTCGTTATGTTCTTCAGATTTCAGTATATACAGGACTGTCAGATACAGTCGTCCATGTTATCAGCTTGCAGTATCAGTCATGACAGTTATTAGTAAACCATGTATTAGCTTACAGGTCATGCTATCATGCATTCACGGTCCCAGTTTCTATGTATGTATGTTTACACTCCCACGCTCATATTAGTCAGTCTGTGTTGTTCATGCATGAAACTCTTTATGTTCAGCCTACCTTCCTCGTATACTCAGTACTTTAGTTGTACTGACGCATTTATGCTATGGTGCTTTCTTTTCATATTACACCATAGGTTCTGAGACACGAGCACCAGTCCAGCAGTAGCGGTAGCATTCCAGTCGCAGATACACCGTGAGTCCTCATTGATTCGAGGACAATATGATTTGATACATTTATTTATTTCTTCAGTTCAGTTTTACGGAGTTAGTTGGAGATATGTTCCTTCAAATCTTTATTCAGAAATTTAGAGGCTTTCAGATTTATGTTCAGATTTATCTGCAGACTTTACTTTCAGATTGAGTTGTTTTGGGTATTTTCACCCACATAGATGTTATGATTTTCAGTCATGGTTTTATTTAGTTAAGCTTTATGGCCTTACAATTTTACGTATTCCATATTATTATGTCATGACTTGCAGTATACAGGTATAGATATCAGTCATGGGTTAGCTTGTGGTCCCTCGAGGTCATGAGCACCATGTAGCGTTCCGGTTCAGCAAATCGGGGAGTTAAATTTCAAAAGAAATATGGGACAAACTGAAGGTAACCTATGAAGTAACCCCCAAGGTCAAGAAGTCAAAAATTACTGCTCTTGTAAATGAATATGAGTTGTTCAAAATGGAGGAAAATGAGGATATTGAATCAATGTTCACCATATTTAGTAAAGTTATATGTTAATTTAAATCACTGGAGATGATCTATCCTCACAGACTGTAAATCCAAAAACTAGTCCAAAATCTTCCAAAGATTTGGGAAACTATGTCTGCCATTCTAGAAGACAGAGATTTTTACAACATGACTTATGATGAACTGTGAGGTAACCTTATTGTATATGAGAAAAACTATATCAACAGGTTTCATAAGGATGAAAAGAATAAACCAGTACCTTCAACGCTGCTCCAACCAGAGAGGAGGACATTTTGGAAGATTTTAATAGCAAAGGAATGGCCCTCAACAACTGTGGGGTAAGGAAGATAAAAAGACACAGACAATAAGGATCCCAAGGAGGCAAAAGTAATAATTCCATAAGAAATGATAAACACTGCTACTATTGAAAAAAGTCTGGTCACTTCAAACTGAATTTTCCTGAATCAAAAAGAGGCACGTCTAGGAAAAATAAAAGTCTTGGAGCCTGGAGTGATGAAGATGAAACCAAAGATGAAGTAGAAGCCGTGAATATATGCTTCATGACAACTAGTGAATCCAGCAAGGTAAGACTACATGATTTCCATAATTGTAATACTCTAGAATCTAACCTGGATATAATTGCTGATAAATTTCAAGAAGTTATAGATGAATCTAACAAACTCTCCCAAGAGAATAAATGTTGCAAAGCTAAATTTATACAAAAACTCAAGAAGGAATGATGAAACTTGCAAATACAAATTGAGGCATGTCAAATTGAAATTGACCTACTTCATGAAGAGCTTGATGATACAGGAATAAAATTAAACAATTTTTGGGCATCCCCAAGCCATAGTTTTGTAATATCAAACTCATTTAAAAACAACTCGAGTTCCTCATTAGGTTCGTTTAAATCAGCTATGAACTATTTTGCATATCGATGTCCTATTTGTTTCATCTATGGATAAAGAGGGAAAAAATCCAACAGTTGCAGGCATAAGCCTAAAAATGTATGGGTTTGGAAGCCCAAAGGGAGTACATCTAACCCGCAAGGACCCAAGACCTCTTGGATACCTAAGTAGAATTAATCTCTTTATTTTGCAGGAACATGTCCGCAAGATCCACAACAAGAAGGTATTGATGGAGGATTTTCCTAAAGTATAGCTAGAGAGACAAAGTTTTCACCAAAAAATATGTCAGATTTAGTGATAGCTGCAGAGGTAATATCATCAGGGTCGACTACACCCCCTTCAAAGTTAACTCTTGAAGCTGAAATGTATAACTCAAGAGCATCTCAAAACAAGTCGACTACACCTTCAATAAATTTGACTCCTTCAACAAAAATAGGGAGGCCAAAAATTCCAAAAGAGTTAAAGCAGGATAGAAGCCATTCAAATGAACTCATTATCAGAAATCAATAAGTTAAAGTGAAAACCATAGCATCTTTAAGAAGACAAGCATCTGTTGCCCTCGTGTCTCAAATTTAACCGAAAAAAACTGATGAAACTCTTAATGATGAATCATGGGTTGAATATATGAGTGAAGAACAAGAACAATTTGAATGAAATCATATTTGGACACTAGTTGAAAGACCAAGAAACTACTCAGTAATCAGAACTAGATGGGTTTACAGAAATAAGGTAAATAAAGAAGGTAATGTTATCAGAAATAAATATAGGCTCGTAGATCAAGGATACTCTCAGTAGGAAGGTATTGATTACAATGAAACCTTTTCCCCTATGGCTAGGTTAGAGTCAATACAAATTTTACTAGTTTTTGCCACATTCAAATGTTTTAAATTAATTCAAATGGACATAAAAAGTGCTTTCTTAAATGCCTTTATTCATGAGGAAATTTTCGTAAAACAACCCCCTGGATTTGAAGATCCTTCATTTCCAAATAATGTTTTCAAGTTATCAAAAGCACTCTACAGACTCAAACAAACCCCAAAAGCTTGATATGAAAAACTGAGTACTCTTCTGCTGAATAATAATTTTCAAAGGGTAAAATTGACACAACCTTGTTCATTCTAAATTTTGATTAAAATCACCTCATTGTGCAAGTTTAAGTTAAAGGTATCATTTTTTGTAGTTATAACATCTCTATGTGCAAGAATTTTGCTATTTTGATGTAAGGAGAATTTAAAATGAGTCTTATGGGCGAGCTCACATTCTTTCTGGGACTAGAAATCAAACAAACTCCCAAAGGAACCTTCATTAGTCAAGACAAATACACGAAAGAACTCATCAAAAAGTTTGACAAAGAGAAGGGAAAGGCCTACGGAAGACCCATGAGTCTGTAATGCCCCGAAATCGGGTCCCAAGACGTCACACGGTGCTTAGGGTCCCAAGTGACCCCAAGCTAACCCTTCTACTGGTATAACTCATAAGCAGCTGAATAAAAATACAAATCCATACAAATCAGCAGAAATTAATTCTTTTCTGAATCTGATCGATACAAAAATGGAATTTTACAAGATTACAATTCTTCCTTTACAACCAAAATTGAAACAAAATACATCAACTTCTACTGACTGTCTATGAAGCCTCTACTAGTACTGACTGTAGGTAGCCGAGTCATAACTCCCGACTACCCCAACTCAATACGACTGAATAAAGAAAATAAAACACTATAAACTATGCATAACTAACCCAAGCCCTTGAATCAAAAGGACTCATCACCTGCTGACTGGATACCACGAATAGACTTGATCCAAAGGTGAAACTATACCTTGTACCTACATTCTGAGAAAATATAGCCCACATACGAATATGTGAGTCAGTACCATGGAAAGATACCGAGCATATGGGGGTGCAATGTATATATAAAATAATATCTTAATATCATCACAGTTTATAAAATTATGCATGCTGATATAGATGACTCACTTAGCTCGAATTAAATCATCAAAATCATGGGTGATTAATACATGTAAAGTATAACAAGTGAGTCATTACAATACGTTCTCAATTCACTTTCATCTGAATTTCAAATCATCAAAACAATCAAATCCCATGTCAATTCTCATTAGAATATATTCCTTAAATCTTTTAAGAATAATGATTTTCTCAAACTCAGCCTTTTAAGCAAATATGTTTTCATCTCAGATAGAAGAGTACACACACAAACATTGGGAGATCCTATAACCGACATTAACCATGTGAGCTACATGGAGTCCAACGTCCAACTAACGTTGGGGAGAGCCGTCCTATCCTTGCCATTGGAGTAGGACTTCCACTATTTATTCAAAAATACTAGTGATCACTATATAAATCAGCCTCAGGCTCACATCCTACGGGGGCACGTAGTTCTAGGGAAGTAAGGTCACTTTATACCTCCCACTCAGTGCTAAAGATAACTCCCGGACTTAGCTCAGAAATTTAAATTAGCCTCAGGCTCACATTAAAGAAAATCCACAATAAACACTTCAACAGTTTTCAACGGGAGCTAATTTGCTACCCCTTTATCATAATCAATAAACACGTGAATTTCTTTCACAATTGAGTTCAAAATAACTCATTCACCACCAAAAGGTCAAATCTTTCAAAACATCTCAAATATTCAACATCAACGTGCTTATTACACATATTTTCTCAAAAACACAATTTCAAATGGGGTTCGCGACCCAAATATCAAAATCATGATAAATATCGTTCAAGATTCATGCTTTATATCACCACACATGTAAATTCATATTTCAAAATCATAAACATCAAGATTTCATAATAATCATCATAAGATATGGGTTCATGCTTCAAATTCATAAAAAAATCAAATAAAAAGCATGCCTTTGTAAGGAAAATTACTTTTGGGCACAAGAACGAAAGAGAGTTCTTGTTGAAAAACCCCACATACCTTGAATGATGAACTTTAGATCGATACTTGTTTTTGAGATGTTAATCGTGCCTTTGAATGATGGTTCTTGGAGTTCTTGAACTAGGAACTAGGAATCTTGAATAAATTTGTAGAATTAATGGTGAACTTTGGAGGTTCTTGAAGTTGGATGTAGGAGCTTAGGGTTTTCTTTTTTAGGGAATTTGATGAAATATAACATATAATGATTCTAATAGGCTTTAATATAGGGTTTGTACAGATTTTGGGTGAGGGAAAATAACCAAAACGCCCCTAAAAATCAAATAATTCTCGCATCTCTCCTTTGGTGGACTGTTTTGATAGTCTGAAGTAGATCAACCATAACGTTTTACTCCAATATCCAAATTGGATGAAACCAATTTCATTTGAAAGAGGACTCTCATATATTTCCATTGATATATAGTATCTCACCCAGATCATTGTGTATGAGGAGTTATGATCATTTGAAGTTGACCCAAAAATTCACTTTTGATAGGCTGAAGTAGATCGACCATAACTTTTTGCTCCGTTAGACAAATTGGATGGAACCAATTTCATATGAAAGAGGACTCGTAGTGCTTTTATTTGATATATAGTAAATCACCCAGATCATTATTTATAAGGAGTCATGATCGTTTAAAATTGGAGCAAAAATACGCCAGGCCTCAGTACTTTTTTTCCTGCACGTTTTATTGTTCACTACTATTCACGGTTCGATCGAAATGTTCATAACTCGTCGCTCGGGTGTCCATTTTGTATGATCCATATATCAGTGGAAATATTATTCGATACTCTACGCAATTGTGGGTCTTAATTTAAGACATTCCGCACGGAAAATTTATAATTCATTCTAGAAGGTAGAACCCAACACGTTTACACACAAAATTTCTACAAAAAATTTCCCGGGGTATTACATCATCTCCCCGTTGGAAACATTCATCCTCGAATATCGATGAATAAGTATAGAATACCATGGAAATGAGGACAAAAGGCTGGGATAACGAAGTCAATCCACTTACTTCACTCCAAACTTTCGAATACTTCATAGAACATGCGATTCATAATGAGAATGGTCACATAGTTGGATCTTAAACAAAGGAGACTGATTTTAAGGAATCGATATCTTTGGTTTATTCAGAGAGTGAGAATCAAAGGTCTCAAAGGGGATCTCATCAAAATAAGGACCACTTGCGCCCAAATGAAACGTCCCTCAACACTCCCTCAAAAAGATTCAAATGACATTGTTCGGGGAGAAAATGAACCATAATTTGATACAATCCTATCATATGGGAACAAGGACCTATATGGCATAAATTAAGATAGGAATTTCTAGGTCTTGGGAAACATAACTCCTTGCTTCCAAACTTAGCAACACTTCCCAACTATTCCCTCGACTATGTTCAAATCTAACTCCAAGTACTCATGAGATACGCCACATAACACTATAATATTAATCTGATACCAAGTTTGTAACGCCCCAAAATCGGGTCCCGAGATGTCACACGGTGCTTAGGGTCACAAGTGACCCCAAACTAACCCTTCTACTAGCATAACTCATAAGAAACTTAATAAAAATACAAATCCGTACAAATCAGCAGAAATTAACTCTTTTCTGAATCTGATCGATACAAAATTGGAATTTTACAGTATTACAATTCTGCCTTTACAACCAAAATTGAAACAAAATACATCAACTTCTACTGACTCTCTATGAAGCCTCTACTAGTACTGACTGTAGGTAGTCGAGTCATGACTCTCGACAACCCCAACTCAATACGACTGAATAAAGAAAATACAACACTATAAACTCTGCATAACTAACCCAAGCCCTTGAATAAAAATGACTCATCACCTACTAACTGGATACCACGAAGTGACTGGATCTGAAGGTGAAACTATACCTTGTACCTACATTCTGAGAAAATATAGCCCGCATATGAATATGTGGGTCAATACCATGGAAAGATACCGAGCATATGGGGTGCAATGCATATATAAAATAATATCTTAATATCATCACAGTTTATAAAATTATGCATGCTGATATAGATGACTCACTTAGCTCGAATTAAATCATCAAAATCATGGATGAATAATACATGTAAAGTATAACAAGTGAGTCATTACAATACGTTCTCAATTCACTTTCATCTGAATTTCAAATCATCAAAATAATCAAATCTCATGTCAATTCTCATTAGAATATATTCCTTAAATCTTTTAAGAATAATGACTTTCTCAAACTAAGCCTTTTACGCAAATATGTTTTCATCTCAGATAGAAGAGTACACACACATACATTGGGAGATCCTATAACCGACATAAACCATGTGAGCTACATGGATTCCAACGTACAACCCACGTTGGGGAGAGCCATCCTATCCTTTCCATCAGAGTAGGACTTCCAGTATCAATTCAAAAACACTAATGATCACTATATAAATCAACCTCAGGCTCACATCCTACAGGGGCACGTAGTTCTAGGGAAGTAAGGTCACTTTATACCTCCCATTCGGTGCTAAAGATTACTCCCGAACTTAGCTTAGAAATTTAAATCAAACTCAGGCTCACATTAAAGAAAATCCACAATAAACACTTCAATAGTTTTCATCGGGAGCCATTTGCTACCCCTTTAACCTAATCAATAAAAACGTGAATTTCTTTCACAATCGAGTTCAAAATAACTCATTCATGATCAAAAGGTCAAATCATTCAAAACATCTCAAATATTCAACATCAATATGCTTATAACACACATTTTCTCAAAAACACAATTTGAAATGGGGTTCGCGACCCAAATATCAAAATAATGATAAATATCATTCAAGATTCATGCTTTATATCACCACTCATGTAAATTCATCTTTCAAAATCATAAACATCAAGATTTCATAATAATCATCATAAGATATGGGTTCATGCTTTAAATTCATAAAAAAAATCAAATAAAAATCATGCCTTTGTAAGGAAAATTACTTTTGGGCACAAGAACGAAAGAGAATTCTTGTTGAAAAAACCCACATACCTTGAATGATGAACTTTAGATCGATACTCGTTTTTGAGATGTTAATTGTGCCTCTAAATGATGGTTCTTGGAGTTCTTGAACTAGGAACTTGGAATCTTGAATAAATTTGGAGAATTAATGGTGAACTTTGGAGGTTCTTGAAGTTGGATGTAGGAGCTTAGGGTGTTCTTTTTGAGCGAATTTGATGAAATATAACATATAATGCTTCTAATAGTCTTTAATATAGGGTTTGGATGGATTTTGGGTGAGGGGGAATGACCAAAACGCCCCTAAAAATCAAATAATTCTCGCATCTGTCCTTTGGTAGACTGTTTTGATAGTCTGAAGTAGATCAACCATAACGTTTTACTCCGATATCCAAATTGGATAAAACTAATTTCATTAGAAAGAGGTCTCTCATATATTTCCATTGATATATAGTATCTCACCCAGATCATTGTGTACTAGGAGTTATGATCGTTTGAAGTTGACTTAAAAATTCACTTTTGATAGGCTGAAGTAGATCGACCATAACTTTTTGCTCCGATAGACAAATGTGATGGAACCAATTTCTTAGGAAAGAGGACTCGCAGATATTTTCATTGATATATAGTAAATCACCCAGATCATTATTTACAAGGAGTTATGGTAATTTAAAGTTGGAGATAAAATACGTCTAAGTTATGATCGTTCAGGCCGCATTTGTGCTATGGTGCTTTCTTTAAGGAGGCAAAAGTTTTGATCGTTCAGGCCACATGTAAACTATAAGGAGGAAAAAGTAATAATTCCATAAGAAATGATAAACACCCCTACTTTTGAAAAAAGTTTGGCCGCTTCAAACTGAATTTTCCTGAATCGAAAAGAGGCACGTCTAGGAAAAATAAAAGTCTTGGAGCCTGGAGTGATGAAGATGAAATCGAAGATGAAGTAGAAGCCGTGAATATATGCTTCATGAAAACTAGTGAATCCAGCAAGGTAAGACTACCTGATTTCCATAATTTTAATACTCTAGAATCTAACCTGGATATAATTGCTGATAAATTTCAAGAAGTTATAGATGAGTCTAACAAACTCTCCCAAGAGAATAAAAGTTGCGAAGCTAAATTTAAACAAAAACTCAAGGAGAAATGATGAAACTTGCAAATAGAAATTGAGGCATGTCAAATTGAAATTGACCTACTTCATGAAGAGCTTGATGATACAGGAATAAAATTAAAAAAAAATTGGGCATCCCCAAGCCATAGTTTTGTATGATCAAACTCATTTAAAAACAACTCGAGTTCCTCATTAGGTTCGTTTAAATCATCTATGAACTATTTTTCATATCGAGTTCCTGTTTGTTTCATCTATGGATAAAGGGGTTAGATGTACTCCCTTTGGGCTTCCAAACCCATACATTTTTAGGCTTATGCCCCTAAAAATCAAATAATCCTCGCATCTGTCCTTTGGTGGACTGTTTTGATAGTCTGAAGTAGATCAACCATAACGTTTTACTCCGATATCCAAATTGGATGAAACTAATTTTATTAGAAAGAGGAATCTCATATATTTTCGTTGATATATAGTATCTCTCCCAGATCATTGTGTATGAGGAGTTATGATCGTTTAAAGTTGACCCAAAAATTCACTTTTGATAGGCTGAAGTAGATCGACCATAACTTTTTGCTCCGATAGACAAATTGGATGGAACCAATTTCATAGGAAAGAGGACTCGCAGAGCTTTTCGTTGGTATATAGTAAATCAACCAGATCATTATTTACAAGGAGTTATGATTATTTAAAGTTGGAGAAAAACTACTCTAGGCCTCAGTACTTTTTTTCCTGCACATTTTACTGTTCACTACTATCACGGTTCGATCGGAATGTTCATAACTCGTCGCTCGGGTGTCTGTTTTGGATGATCCATATATCGTTGGAAATATTATTAGATACTCTACGCAATTGTGGGTCATAATCTAAGACATTCCGCACGTAAAATTTATAATTCATTCTAGAAGATAGAACCCAACACGTTTACGCATAAAATTTCAATGAAAAATTTCCCGGGGTATTACAGAGTCCATCCATAAGCATTTATTCAAATTTAGACAGAAAGGATGTTGATGAGAAGATTTACCATGGTATGATCAAATCTCAACTCTATTTAACTGCAAGTCAGTCAGATATTATGTTCAATGTATGTAAATGCACAAGATTCCAGTCGACTCCTAAGGAATCTCATCTCATTACCATCAAATGAGTCATTCGATATCTAATAGTAAAACAACACCTCATTCTATGGTATCCCTGCTTTTCTTATTTTGATTTAATTGGATATTCAGGTGTTGATTTTATAGAAGACAAAAGCGACAGGAAGAGCACCAGCGGAACATGTCAAATTCCTGGAGATGCTCTTATCTCTTTAGAATAGTAAAAAATAGACTTTCCTCGCTCTCTCAAACACAGAAGATGAATACATAGTTGTTAGGAGTTGTGGCACTCATATTCTATGGATTATGCATCAGCTTCTTGACTTTAACTTAGCTTTTGAATCTATTTCTATTAATGTGATAACACTAGTGCTATCAACCTATCTAAGTACACTGTGCATCACTGTAGGGCTAAACATATTGATATCAAGCATCATTTCTTTTGAGATCATGTTGAAAATGGTGACTTTTTCCTAAACTTTGTTGACTCTGAAAATCAACTAGCATATATCTTTACAAAACCTTTGCTAGAAGAAATATTTTGCTCTCTACAAAAAAGGCATGGTATCATTAGCATTCATGATATTTAGAAACCTTTTATTTGTGTATTTCACTGTCTGCATATTGCTTGTATATTATTTCTTTTTTATTATATCAATGAGGAAGAAGTACAAAAATATTAGAGTAGCCTACCAGTCTAGGGAAGCTAAAAAAGCCCAAATCAAATGTCAGTTAATACTTACACAAGTTAGGGGGCAAACTAACAAATAGGGAAGTTAACTGATGTTTACACTTGTTGTCATTATCAAAAAAGGGGAGATTATTGGCCTTCAATTTTTATGTTTTCATAATGACAAACTCACAAGTGTATCTTTACAACTGGTAATATTAGAAAATTAAAGGAAGACGACTCCCGAAATAGAAGGACATCAAGAATGGAAAGACATCCACAGTATCCAAGTGAAATCATAATATCTTGCTAAAGATATAGAGGGACTAGGCATAAAAAGTAGATCAATCAAGAAGCACATAATTAGAAGAAGGATCAACCTTTCCATAATTATGGTTGCAATCCCCAAATTCACGACAGACCAAATAAATAAAGAAGAGAAGATCACAAGTACATTGGCTAGGCATCCAAATCAAAAAGGAAATATAGATCACAAATATTATAATATGGACATGATTTAAAGACGTATATGGACATATCTAATATGGACATTATACACGTCTACATTTCCCAATCAAGGAATCAATTCATATCCTTGATTAAGAAGAAATATCTTGGGTTTCCTTATGAAAATCAGCAATGAACGACTATAAAAGAAGAAGACTGAAGACGGACACTCTTTACGCAACATTAAGGAGAAAATTCAAAGTGTCTTATTCTTAGTCTTACAAAGCTCTGTAACCTTAGTTTACAAATGTTATATAAAGAGTTGGATCGAGTCAACTTTATAACATCAACTGAAGTTGTGTCACCAGATTTGAATAGCAAAATAAGTCTTCAAAAATTATTTCCTATCATTGTACTCGAAGTAAACTTTCAATAATCTAAAGAAAACTTAAAACCTAAGGGGATCGAATGTAAGCCCTAGATTCATGTGCTGAATCAGGATAAATCTTTGTGTTATTTACTTTATGCTATATTATTTATGTGCTTAACTATTTAAGTTTAATCTATTTGTGAAGTGTTTTTGATCTGCAGGTAGGTCGACTGTGAGGAGTCAGTAGATGACTCACACAAGAAAATTTTAATTCACCCCTTCTTCCATCTTGAATTTTATCACAGATACCCTACTTCGTAGGTATGAGAGGCTAGCTTTGGATAGTTTTAATTGGAATAGGGGTAGGCCAGCGAAATACTGGACAGAGGTAATTAGACTTGACATGGAACAGTTACAGCTTACTGTGGATACGACCCTAGATAGGAAGGTATGGAAGATGTGAATTAGGTTAGACGGTTAATGCATATGCGTGGGTCATAGTCAGTAGTTAGGAGAGCTTTGGGTTGATAGGCTTATATTCTTAAGGCTAGGTCTATAGGTTGGAGCTTCTAATAGGAGGGTATGGGGGTGGGGTGCCTTTGGTTTTTTAGTGTAGGGTATTACTTTGTAGGTGTCTTATTTTTGTTATTCCATCTTATTTTATTCTTTATTACAAATTTTTTACTATTCTTTATCTTAAGTCAGGGGTCTATCAAAAATAGCATTTCTACTTCTCTAGTGGTAATGGTATGGACTGCGTATATTTTATCCTCCCCAGACCCTACTATGTGACAATACACTGGGTTTGTTGATGTTGTTGTTGTTAGAAATAGAAAATGGTTTCACACAATAAACTGA
Source organism: Capsicum pubescens (assembly GCA_030864215.1). Lineage (NCBI taxonomy): Eukaryota > Viridiplantae > Streptophyta > Magnoliopsida > Solanales > Solanaceae > Capsicum > Capsicum pubescens. The sequence goes on along the minus strand of CM061546.1, from coordinate 202,020,011 downwards.
TGGGAAATGGGGCAAATAATGCCCCTTTAGACTTTAATTCAAGATTTGGATGACTAAGCAGAGAGGAAAAAACTAAAATGCCTCTTAGGCTTTAAATAATTTTGAATCAAAACATAACCTTTATAGCATGGAGGCTATCATGGAGACTAGCCTCCGCGACATGACATGTATCTCGGAGGCAAACCTTTGTGACACTCCATGTATCGTAGTGTTCCAGGCTCTGTGACACTCCCAAATTGCGGAGGCATTCTAACTCCATGGTCTAAAAACACCCCCAATCCCTTCTGAAAATATTGAAACTCTCTTGGATGACCCTTCTAATATCCCTAAAAACATTTCAACTCATAAATCAACATTTTGAACTCGGGATAGCAAAAACTAAAATGTTCAAAATCTTGGGGTCTTAAAATGGCTAAGTCTCTTATACTTAGTGTGAAATAAATTCCCTTGGGACTCATAAACATGAGACGTATAAATGTAAAATTGTCAAGTATTTTATGGGGTATAACCGTATCTATGTTAGTGAGATAGTTTTTTTCATGGTGTGGCTATCTCAATTGTTTTAAACACGGTCTTAGGTTTACTTCTAGCTTTTGGAGATCTTTTCAGAAGGAGTTGAGTACTCAAGTGGATCTTAGTATGGTCTTCCATCCTCATATCAATGGGCAATCTGAGTGGACCATTTAGGTTCTCGAGTATATGCTCTGAGCCAATGTTATGGATTTTCAAGGTAAAACAAAGAAATACTTGGCTTTGGTAAAAAGTGAGTATAATAATAGCCACCATTCAAGTATTTGGATGGATCTTTTTTAGGCTTTATATGGTAGGCGATGCCATTCTCTGATTAGATGGTGTCAGACTCTTAATATTAGGCCTAATGGTACTAACTTACTTCAGGAGTTATTGGATAGAGTTAGGATAATTCAAAATAGGTTGAGGGAAACTCAGAGTAGAAAGATCGCTACTCTGAAGGGTGTGATGAGGTTTGGGAGGAATGGAAAGCTTAACTACAAATATATTAGACCCTTAGATATCCTTCACATTGTTAGTGAGGTAGCGTATGAGTTAGACTTACCCCATGATTTTTCTACTGTGCATCTAGCTTTTTATGTTTCTATGTTACGGTACTATATTCCTGACCTTTCTCATGAGCTTAGATGGGACTCAACTCAGTTGGATGAGTGGCTGACCTTCATAGAGTAGACATTGCTTATATTGGCTAGTGATGTCAGGCGGTTGCGCACTAGACAAATTTTAATAGTTAAGGTCTAGTAGAAGCACCACTCATTAGAGGAGAGTACTTGGCAGATTGAAAGTAAGATGCAGACCCAGTATCCTTACCTATTTGAGTCTTCTGGTACAATCTAATCCTTTACTTTTTACATTTGAAAGTTCTTATAGTAGTGGATATTATAATGATCCTCCAGGTCATTTTCGATATTTTTGCTCCTTTTTTTCATTTAGAGCTTTCCTATAGCTTTCACAAGTATTTATGAACTAGATGTATTGACAGTTTGGTTATCAAGCAGTTTGTATGATTCTAAGAGCCAATTCCATGTTTTAAAGCCTTCACGGGTTCAAATTGTCTATAAGGCAAAAATATTAGTCAAACAACATAATTTTATGCTAATTCTGATAGATCCAACAAATTCTCAATTGATTTTAGTTTTAGTGGACTCTTGGTTTGGGTCCAGAGGCTCACGTACATATTTTGGGATGTTGGCCAGAATTTATGTAAAATAGCAAGTGTGGGATCTATTTTTCATCAAAACAACCTCAAATTGAAGTTTGAGTGCACCATTGAGTTTGGAATGTTGAATTTGATAGGGTAGCATAGCTCTTTTGCATATACAGGATTTCAGATGAAACCTGAGGTATTTGTGGATACCCAAATAAACTTTGATACTTCTATTGGTGTAGTTAGCTAGTGCACAACTTACACAACCATTTGTGTCACTCAAGTGAAAGTCTGCTAAAGCGACCAGTAGACCGCTTAAGCGATCAGGCTGTCCCAACGAGATATCGCTTAACAGGTGCCCTTACTGCTTAAGTAGTAGAAACTAAAATGATACATATGTAGGGTTAAAGTACCGCTAAAGTGATACTAGGTTGCTTAAGCATCCTAATGTCTTCTTAAGTGGTATCAGGGTATAAATACCCCACTTGGCCTATTCTCACAATTTTTCTTCTATTTTCTATAACTTTGAACCCTAAAAAGTAGTAATTCTTGGGAGAATCAATTGTGGGTTATTTTGGAGCTTTGGTATAGTTAATTTACACATTTGTCCTTTTAATTTGTGGTATGTTCCAATAATATCATTGTTAATTCCTCTATCTTTTTATAAAATCTCTATAATCTTGGTGGATTGATTATAGCACTATTAGAGCTCAAAATTCACCCATTTTTTAGGGTAAACAATCCTTGAGCATAGAGGAACGTTGTGTTTGTTTTGAAAGTGAGATTACCTAAATGGGCCCCATATGGGATATTTACATAATTTTGGACCGATGGGCATAATAGTCCAATATGGGTATCATTGTTCTCATTCTGATGAGTAGATTGTGATTTGATAGAATAGCACGAAAAGGAAGTTAGTGATTTAGCGGATTCTTTGGGCTATCCTTCGGCATCTAGGTAGGCTAGATTTACCTTTTTCTTAAATTAAGTTATATCCTAGTATGATTATGATATTATGTTTTATATGGGGTGGGAGCTAGGTGTTGGAAGTATGTATGAGAATATTTGGATTAGTTGAACTATTTAGGCTATCTTGAAAACGTAAATTAGGAATAGTTAGATTTGTTAATCATGTCTTAGGTTAAGTTGACTTTGTTGTTCATGTTAAGGATGGAAATATCGTAGTTGCTCAACCTAGGAGAAATTACCTTAGTCACTCATGTTCAGGTTGAAATTTGCCATTATTGCTCAAGTTAGTTGAAATTGTCTTAGTTGTTGTTACTTTAGGTAGGATAGACTTAGTTGTTCATGGTTGGGATGAATTTCTATCCTAGGGGTGATTATGGCATATTAAACATCTTGAGATAAATTTAGGTATGTTAGTCTAGTCCAAAGTAAAATTTGCCTAAATAGATTTTGAGGATTAGGAGTGGGCCCGTCCGGTCCCCCTTAGGCCAAGACTTATGTTAGCTTTGTAAATTTATTTACTCATGATATACCCTTATTAATGTTTGTCTTGGGACATAAGGCGATTATATATAATTAGTTTGTTAGTTGGGTATTGGAAGTCGACGCTAATTTCAGCTATTCATCGATATGATTAATGTTATGGCTTATAGATATGTTTATTAATATGGACTATAGATAGGATTAACGTTATGGATTATATATATATAATTAATGATATGGCCTATAGATATGATTAATTTTATGTCTTATATACATGATTATTGATGTGACTTATGGATGTGACTATTGGCATGGCTTATAGACATGGTTGTTGGCATGACTTAATAGGTTTGGGATCGGTAAGTTTATATACATGGGTATTGGTATGACCTATGGATATGATGCTTTGTATGGTGTATAGATATGAGTAAAAGGATAATTTATTGCTATAGTTTATTTTGGTAGTATACCGATATGACTTATTGGTATGGTTCATTTGTATGGTTTATACATATGAGTTTGGATTCAAGTTCGACAGTTGATCGTAATGATGATGATATTGCTAATATGAGTTTCTATTCAAGTCAATAAAATAATATTAATAATGATGATTCTATTGAGATCAGGTTCATGTTTGGGGTTTGGAGTTACTATGATAAGATACTCTTCGGATGAATACTTAGTTATGCCATGATAATGGTAACTTATGGTTATTTGGTTGCTCAGTTCCCTTGAATGTACCCTCAGAGCTTATATGGTCCTACATTGGATTATTTACTTTTCTTCATATTTTGTCTTATGGGGGCCAATCTTGTAGTTTAGTTGCATGATCTTTATGCTACCATTTTTTATGCATTTAATTATTTATGTACAATGGTGTTGTATCTTATTTCTAGGTTTTCCCTTTTTACTTTGACTTAGATTATTTTATCTTGTATCTTATCACATTTATTTCATGATTTAGCTTAGTCGACTGATGATGCCTAATAAGTACCTATACTTTTGGTACTAATACTATACTTCTATATATTTTTGGTGCATATTCTAGTACTAGTTTCCGTCATTGAATAAACGCTCGTGCAGAGTTGAATTTGTAGATTTGGTGAGATCTTGTAGTCCGAGATACCTCTTTTCCTTCTATTTATCTATGTTAGTATTTTATCTTAAAGACAGATTGTATTTAACTATTTAGTATTTGTAGTTCAGTTACAGTAGCTCATGTGCAGATATTACTAAGTCTTGGGATGATTGTTGATCTTTTATCTATCTATTAGACTATCTTGACTATTTTATTGCTGCTTTAATCTTTAATTCTTTATTTATGGATTGTAGGCTATTTTCCACAGAGTTAGCACATTATATCTAGCTCTGGGATAAATAGGTGCCATCATGACTCGTAAATCAGATCATGACAGTTTATTTTGAAATGACAAAATCTTTTCTTTTATAAATATTACATTCTCCATTGACTCCCTCAAAACATTAGAGCTCCAAGTCCTCACCTCAAAGTCATTAAATCACTCAATTAACGATCTATAGTTTTAGTCATACAAGTCTTCAAATGGAGTCATGTTAATACTTGAGTGGTAGCTATGATTTTATGAAAATTCACAAAAAAGCAAGAAACAGTGCAAAATCATGAAAATCCATAACACATGCTCGAAGCATGTCCTTTAGCACTTGAATTGTCTGCTCTGACTGCCCATCAATCTGCAGATGGAAGGTTGTACTTAGGTCCAACCTAGTACCCAACTCTTCTTGTAACTTCTCCCAAAAATTAGAGGTAAATTGTGTATCTTTATCTGACAAGATTGAGATAGGCACCCCATGTAGTTTAGCTATTTCCTTAAAATAAATCTTAGACAACATAGTTGTATTATAATCCACTTACACTGGAAAATGTGAAGAATTCATCAATTATCCAAATTGAATAACATTTTCTCAAGGTTCTAGTAAGACCAACAACAAAATCCATATATATTATTTCCCACTTCCATTCAAAAATGGACATCCTCTAAAGTGTGCCACCAATTTTTCTTGGTAGTGTGTGAACTTATAGAGGTGTTCCCTAATGATGTACCTAGGATGCCACCTGACTTTGCTATTGACTTTTGTATAGACTTACAGATCGACACTCGCCCTATTTCAAAACTTTCTCATTGGATGGCATTGGCAGAGTTAAACGAAATGAAATATCTATTACAAAAGTTGTTAGGGAAGGTTCTAACACCCCATATTTTTCCTTGCTTAATTTCGTCCCTAAAGGACAAGGATTAGCTTCTAATATGAATACCTTTTATTTCATAAGGAATTTTTTCAGATTTTGAATTTTCATTGTTTGGGAAATTGACTAAGCTTTCCATCAATACAAAATTCGCCCAATTCTGATACTTGGTGAAGGAGTTATGACGTTGTTAAGTTGACAATATGCCACTTGGGCACTTGGCGCATCACGGAGGAGGGAAAACTGATAATCGTCAAATTCCAGTGGTCCTCCGCAATAGCCCTACATCACGGAGGATCCCAAAATTTCTATTTGTCAAAAAGCAGTAGCCCAACGCGATGGTGGTGCATCACGGAGAAGCCCATTTTCCTAATTGTCTTATTCCAGAAAGATTTCGTGATTCTGGTGCATCACATAAAGGGTCAAAATGGCAATCCAATGGGCACCGCAATTGTGGTGCATCATGGTTAACTCCCAGTTCCTGCTCGTCCTTTTTCAAGAGAGCCACCGCGATAGTGGCACATCACAGTGGCCCAATAAATCGAGATTTTTGGTCTATTTCCAGTTCTGATTTAAAGTTTAATAGGGGCATTTTGATCAATTCCCAGGGCCTCAATCCATCCAAAACACATCCTTAAGCATATACCAAAGCACTTTATGCTTATTTCATCACTTTTCTCTCATAAGAAAACCCTAGATCATCAAAGCTCCTTCTCCAAAAAACCCAATTCTCCTAGGAAATCCAAGATTAAGGATTCCCAACACAAGAACTCTAAGAATTCATCTTCAAAGCATCAATTAAGATCTAAGATTCAAGTTTTAGCATCTAGTTCATCAATTAAGGTATGTGTGGTTATTAACTAGGATACTTCTTTCATCCATGTGACCAAAACTTATTTTAATTACTAATTTACTGAATTTTATATAATTTTCCATGAAATTTAAGTTAGGGTTTATACCCATTACTGTTATTTGCAAGCTAATGAGATTTCCAGTGGTTTAGAAGTTGAATTACATGATTTTCTTCATATATTCATACATATTGTAGTAGTTTCAGGTTTTGAATTAATTTATCAATGTTTACATTATCAAGCATGAACACTTTGATGTTTTAACTTGAGATTGATACATGGGTCACTAAGCCCTTATTAAATATTGCTATTTCAAGAATTGTTGTGCTATAAGCACCCTATGACAAAATTCCATTCAGATTATTGATAAAGATTTGACCTTTTGGTCTTAGAGTAGAAATGAAATTCAGTTTTAAGATTTAGATTACAGATTTAGCTTTACAGATATACAGTTGATTTTCATTATAAACCATTAGATTATTTTAAAAGTGGATTTCAATCAGAATGAGCATACAGATTTACTAGGAGTAGTATTTAGCACCGAGTTAGGTATGTTACTATGGTTTCATACCCCTGAACTACGTGCTGACGTAGGATTAATATTATTCCCACTTCTACGTGGATGACTAAGATTGTGATCACTTAGATAGGTTATACTCCCTAGAAAGAGTATGACTCCTCTCCCCAACATGAGGATTCCACCTTAGGGGGACAAGAACTTTGGACACCATGAATACTCACATGGTTTATGTCGGTTAGAATAGCCTCCCATGCAAAATAAGTTTTATGATTTCTAAACCCTTAAGATAAAGTATTTTCTCTAATATAAAAGAATAACAAAAAAGCTTTTAGAAAACTAAGTGTAAATGCTCAAAAACATTTCTCAGATTATGCTTTACAAAAAGATATTAGCTACAGATTTCATCTTTCAGATTTCAGATTTAAGAGTGGGTCCTTTCTACACTTAGACATTAAGATTTAAAGAAAGAATACAATTACAGCTTTCAGAACTAAATGTTATGACTCACTAGATTTATAAAGTATGATTTGTTTCTTATTATTTTAGTATTTCAGGTATTCCATCTTATGTGAGTCATTTTCATTTAGCATGCATTGTTTTATAAATTATAATAATTAGATGATGTTTTAGTTTTGCATTTCACCTTCATATACTCAGTACATCCTCAAAGTACTGATCAACATATACCTCTATGTGCTATATTTTCTTACAATATAGGTATAAGTTGTAGTATGTGTAGGCAGAATCAGACAGTTTCAGATTCCAGTCAGCAGATGACAAGTCCACGTACTTCAGGGACTTTAGTTAGATGTTATTTATGTACTTTATTTTCTTCCTCATATGTATTGATTAGTGGTAGATGGGTTCACATCCCAGATATATATAGTCAGTATAGTAGAGGCTTCATAAATGTTAGTTAGAGTCAGTAATGAAAATTTCAGTCCCTCTTTTCAGATTGTATCAAAATGTATAATTGTACCAGTATTGTATTTTCATAGATTCCATCATTGTTATGTTTACTTATGAGTTATGCTAGTTGAAGGGTTAGCTTGGGATCACTTGTTGTCCTAAGCACCGTGTGACATCCTGGAACAGATTTTTGGGGCATTACAAACTTTGTATCAAAGCACAAGGTTCAAGTGTCCTAGGATGTCTGTGAAGTCATGTCTAGTAGAGTCTTACGAAATGGTATGAAGACGTTTGTACTTTTCTTCAAAACGCTACAAGGCATTTAATAAAAGTTTTCTTTCTTTCCTACTCCAGATTATTCAGTAAAGTTGTTTCCGAAGAATCTCCTGTTTATTAGTGTGTTACCCAAAAATATCTATCTATGACTTATCTTTGAGATAACATAATTAACAAGTTTCAGTTCCTCCCCAGATAATGCTCTCAGATTTACTAGCAGAAACTTCAGAAGTCACACAAGGGGCTTGAGAAGAGCTCCCTAGTGTGTTAAGTTCCTTACGTTGAAAGTTTATGTCCTCATCCTTATGAGTTATTCAGTTGAGACCGAATTAGATATGGATTTAGACTCTTCATTATTCCTTTAGTACAGATAGTGCTTATGAGAGGAGATAGTATGAACCTAGACTGTTAAATGTAGTGGATATTCGAGGGCTATTATGAACTTCAGTGTTAGGATTTATAAATAGTAGAACCTTATTATAGTTGGAAGTATGGGTATAGAACAACAGTAATAAGAAAAGTGGGAACAATGATTGATATAAAGTATAGAGATAAATTTATGTATGTTGTTGAGTTGTGTTAAGGTAATATGTCCTTGTGTGTTAGTTTAGTAGAGGATGAAGAAGGAGTTATTAGTTAAGGTGAATTGTTGTTTGCTTGAAGTACGGAAGGAGTTATTAATGGTATTTATTGTATTTGAAAGGCATAGGATATTAATGAAGTGTTTGGTGGTTTACTATCATTTATTTAGTCTTCCCTTGAGGTTACAAAAAGGTGTTTTAGTTGAAACTTAAGGATATATGATAGTAATATAGATATATAGAAGGGTAAATAGTAATGATATGTAGAAGGGGGATGTGTTAATGGATTATGATAAGATAGACCAAATGATTGCAATCGATTGTTGTTGTTATGAAGTTCTAAAGGACTAGTGTCTCTTGATGTTTTATTTCATATCTTCCAAGTGAGAATTGTATGTGAGGTTGGGTTGTTAAAGTATTTTTAGCTCTAGACATTAAGTTTGAACAGTTGATGGTCATCAAAGCGGATGTAATGATTTCCTTAGTTAGTGGTGCTAGCTATATGAAAGTTATCTAGTAGGCTTGAACCGTCTATGCAAGAGTTTGACTTCAGTTATTTGTAATTAAGTATGATGTTGTATGTATGGTGAAGAAGTTTACCTAAGGTGATATGGGGTTTCATTATTTTCTAAGGTTATTACGTATTGTATGTGATTAGTAGTACCATTGAGTTTCTTTATGGAAGGAGACTAGTTATATATATATATGATGTTCTTAATAGCTAAGTTAAGGATTTATGGGTAGGTGATGTTGAACCCTTTTGGTATTATCTTGATCCTCATGGTTTAGAAATATAAGTTTAGAGATGTGATATTAGTAATCTATGACAAGAGTAGTTTGGTTTATTAAAGGTTGATGATATCCGTGTTAAGTGCTAGAATCTATGTTTGAATCCTTAAAGGTTGAGCAAATAAAAATAAGAGTTGAAGCTCTAATGGTGTGAACTCAAGATATGGTAATACTCGGGAAAATTCTAAGTTGGTGAGTGTTCAAGTTATTATGTGATGACTACAGGTCTATAGAAAGATAGAGTTGTATCTCAGAAGGAAGTATTAGTGGTGGGTCATACAATTTTAGGAGTAGTCTTTCAGAGTAAGTTTATTATTTGCATGTATTATTGTATTTCAGACTTAGAGTGACGACTTCAAGCTAAGGGGGATATTATAGAATGAGTAGTATGGTTAGACTTCCAGATTCTAGTAGTGATGCCAGCGTAGTGTAGAAAAACCAGTAAGGGAGGTTGATTCCTGACTCATTCTCATATCAAGCAGAAAGTTTCGTACTTCAGCTATCCCGATATTTACTCATGCCTCATGTGTTAGTTCCCTGACCATAGCTCATGTTCATGCGTATAATGGAGAATCATGTACTCTCCCAGTTCCTATTATGAGTAGTTCCAGTCTATTCAACAGTCAAAATCACATTCCATAAGTTATGAACTCTAAATTCAAGTCATGTAGCTCATGACTCATGTACTCAGGCCTTACAGTATGATCAGTTCCAGTACTTATGCAACACCCTTAACAATCAGCAAAATTCAGAGTTATATCATGTAGGTCCTCATATTAGATCTCTTTAGTGAATCCATAACGTGAATACTATATTCCTTAGGCCTTAATAAAGTGTTAAGTTCTTCTTTGTATCCCTTCATGTTTTAGACCCTGGCATTCCAACCTTTCACTGAACTCCCCTAAGCTAAGAGAGTGATGAAAAAAAAATTGTGTGGATGGGAGAGAGTAAAGGTGTTATGTTGGGAAATATGGTTGTATGCTTGTTTTATCTAAGTCTATAAGTGGAGAATCTTGAGGTGAAGTTCTTTATGAATGACTTGGTTAGTTGAGAATATTTTATGTGTGTCTTCCTAAGAATTGAATAGTGCACGAAAGTTGTTATTGATAGAGGTATTAGAGAATATTAGAAGAATGCTTTTATGGGCGTTTGTTTAGAAGTTCATGTGGTTATAAAGGTAGGCTCGAATTTCATGTTAGTATTTAAGAGGATAGGTGTGTTATGCATTAATAAATTTCTAGAAAGAGGTTGAATTTAGTTGTTAAAGTAATAACAAGAATTATCCTAGAGTGGGTAGTTATGACAATGTTTGGGGTATGGGATCAATGGTTCAAACTAGTATTATGGTGTTATGTACAGTACCTTGTGATTCCGAGTTAGACTTGACCATGATGAGAGGATTTAGTTCAGTTTAGACTTTAGTAGACAGATTTATCAATGGCCATGTGAGAATTACAAGTTGAATCAAGTGAATATGGTATTTAAAAGTTGAGAGAGTATTTGTGAGGTCTTGATAATCTTGAAAGTAAGAAGTTGCATCGCTCAAGGTCAAGTAATTCTATCCTAGCTTATGATTTATAAGTTTATGTTCCATGCTATAGATCCATAGCAATGTTATAATTTCTTATTCGGATGTTTTGTTCAGATCATCCCTAAAGTTCTTTACTCCCTAATAGCATTAGAAATTTCTTAAAAAAGTGTTGAAGAAATACCCTATCTGGGTATGAGCATTCAGTATGATTCAGTCCGTGTAGCCAGAAATCCATTTTAACAGTCAGACAGACAAATCTCTATAGTTTTTTCCATCTTCCGATTTAGTCTAGTCTTACTACCTAAAATTCTTGAGTATGGTAATTCCAAGAGGTATTTTGTTTGCATCCCTATAAATTGCAAAATTCATCTCAGTACATACATCATGCATTAGTTTTAGATTCAGATATTAAGTCATGATTCAGTTCGTAAGTATCCTGTGTATCATCTTAGTCTTTTCCTATTATTTCAACAAAATCGGTATCATTCGGGGATGAACGATCCCAAAAGGGCGATGTTGTAATACCCCGAGTTTTCATGTCATAAACCTATCATTTTTTTCTCACAAAAATCGGATCAGCCTAAAGTAATGGTTACTTAGAAGTCGACTCTCTCATTTCTATCTCAGCCATATAGTTATTTCTATGAGAATACATGCACTCGCAGATCAGTTCAGTATCTCCTCATGTTTAAGATTCAGTTATTCAGTTTATTTTAGTTGTTCATGATAGCTTATGGCCTCAGATTTCTCATCATTCTCAGCATTCTCAGCTTAATTAGCCATATTCGAGGATGAATATTCCCAAGGGGGAGATATTGTAACACCCCATATTTTTCCTAGCTTAATTCCGTCCCTAGAAGGTCAAAGATTAGCTTCTAAGATGACTACCTTTTTATTTCATAAGGATTTTTTTCAGATTTTGACTTTCCATTGTGTGGGAAATTGAATAAGCTTTCCATCGATACCAAATTCTCGCAATTCCAATACTCGGTGAAGGAGTTATGACATTTTTAAGTTGACAGTGTGACACCAGGGCACTTGGCGCGTCGCAGAGGAGGGAAAAATGATAATCGTCAAACTCCAGTGGCCCTCAGTGATAGCCCTATATCGCAGAAGAGCCCAAATTTCCATTTGTCAAAAACCAGTCGCACACGCGATGGTGGCGTATCTTGGAGAAACCTATTTTCCCAATTGTCCCATTCCAGTGAGATGCTGTGATTCTGGTGAGTCGCTCCAAGGGAAAAAATGGAAATCCAAGGGGCACCATGATTGTGGAGCATCATAGTGAATGCCCAGTTCCTGCTCGTCCTTTTTATAGGGAGCCTCCATGATAGTGGCGCATCGCGGTGACCCAGTAAATCAAGATTTTTGGTTAATTTCCAGATCCGATTTAAAGTTTAATAGGGGCATTTTGGTTAATCCCCAGTGCCTTAATCCGTCCAAAACACATCCTTAACCATATACCAAATCACTTTATGCTTATTTCACCACTTTTCTCTCAAAAGAAAACCCTAGATCATCAAAGCACCTTCTCCAAGAAACCCAATTCTTCCATTAATTCTCTAAGGAAATTCAAGATTAAGGATTCCCAATACAAGAACTCTAAAAATTCATCTTTAAAGAATCAATGGAGATCCAAGATTCAAGTTTTAGCATCTAGTTCCTCAATTGAGGTATGTGGGGTTATGAACTATCTAGTTCATCAATTGAGGTATGTGGGGTTATGAACAATTCAGATTGTAGATTTAGCTTTACAGATATACAGTTAGTTTTCATTATTAACCATTAGATTATTTTAAAAGTGGATTTTCATCATAATGAGCATACAGATTTAATAGGAGTAGTACTTAGAACCGAGTTAGGCATGTTACTATGGTTTCATACCCCAGAACTAAGTGCCAATGTAGGATTAAGATTATTCCCACTTCTACGGGGATGACTAAGATTGTGATCACTTAGATAGGTTATACTCCCTGGCAAGAGTATAACTCCTCTCCCCAATGTGAGGATTTCTTCTTAGCGGGACAAGAACATTGGACTCCATGAATTCTCACATGGTTAATGTCAGTTAGAAGAGCCTCCCACGCAGAATAAGTTTTCAGAATTCTAAACCCTTAAGATAAAGTATTGTCTCTATTAGAAAAGAATAACAGAAAATCTTTTAGAAAACTAAGTGTAAACGCTCACAAAGTTTACTCAGATTATGCTTTACAGAAAGATATTAGCTACTGATTTCAACTTTCAGATTTCAGATTTAAGAGTGAGTCCTTTCTACACTTAGACCGTACGATTTAAAGAGAGAATACAAGTACAACTTTCAGAACTAAATGTTATGACTCACTAGATTTTTAAAATATGATTTGTTTCTAATATTTCATTATTTCAGGTATTCTAGCTTTTTACATTTGGCATGCATTGTTTTATAAATTATGATGATGATATGATGTTTTACTTATGCATTTAACCCCTATATACTCAGTACATCCTCAAAGTACTGATCAACATATACGTTTATGTGCTACTTTGTCTCATAATGTAGGTACAAGTTGTAGTATGTGCAGACAGAATCAGACAGTTGCAGATTCTAGTCAGCAGATGATGAGTCCTCCTACTTTGGGGACTTTAGTTAGATGTTATTTATGTACTTTATTTTCTTAATCATATGTTTTAATTAGTGTTAGTTGGAGTCGCGTCCTAGATATCTATAGTTAGTATAGTAGAGGCTTCACAGATGTCAGTTAGTTATGAAAATTTCAGTCCCTCTTTTCAGATTGTATTAGAATGTGTAATTGTACATATTGTATTTTCATAGATTCCATCATTGTTATGATACCGTACAGTAGATTCAGTCATTTTTTACATATTATTCAGTTGCTTATGAGTTATGCCAATAGAAGGGTTAGCTTGGGATCACTTGTGGTCCAAAGCACCGTGTGACATCCCGAAAGAGATTTTCGGGGCATGACAAAGGTTTTTATCTGTCCTAGTCCATCTCCTTGGATGTTCCTATTCTTTTTGTTAAGAATAAACATGGTAGTATGGGGATGTTCATAGACTATTGATAGTTGAAAAAGGTGACAATTTGTAATAAGTATCATTTGCATAGGATAGATGAATTATTTTACCAGTTGCATGGTGCTTCGGTGTTATTTATAATTCATGTAAGGTTGGTTTACCATCTACTTAAAATTTGGGTAAAGAATATACCAAAGACTGTGTTTCAGACTCATTTTGGACAATACGAGTTCTTGGTGATGTCTTTTGGCTTGAACAAGGCCCCACCGACCTTTATGTTATTAATGAATAGGTTATTTAAAAAATATTTTGATTTTTTCCTGATTATTTTCATTGATAATGTCTTCATCTACTCTAATACTAAAAAGGAGCATAAAGCTCGCTTGTGTACTGTTCTGGGGATAGTTCACATGAGCGACCTTATTCTTGGAATAAACAAACATGTCAACAATAAATACAATCACAAAGGAGTATAGGTACAGTTAAATACCTGATTCATCAACTCTATGAATGTTACAGGGGAATTGGTCAACCCAAAAGACATGACTAAGAACTCATAATGATCGTATCGAGTCTAAAAATTCATCTTCGGAGCATCCAAAACTCTAATATTTTATCAGTGATACCCAAATCTCAAATTAATCTTAGAAATACCAAAGAACCCTGAAGTTGGTCAAAAAATCATAAATGCTAGGAAGAGGATACTTGTTCTTAATCCTCATGTTGTTGAACTACGTAAATTGATACACGTATCCATAGAATAATTTTTTTCTTTACAAATAAGACTGGAGCACCTTAATGAGATACACTAGGTCCAATGAGCCCCTTAATAAATCATTCAACTGCTCTTCCAATTCTTTTAATTTTGCTGGGCCATCCTATGGGGAGGAATAGAAATAATCTTAGTGCCCGACTCCATATCCATAGCTAAATCAATATCACGATCTAGAGGAATACCAGGTCAATCCATAGGAAACACATCTATGAACTCGCGAACAACCCAAATACAATCCATAAGAGGCAGTGAGGCAACACTAGTATTACGGAAATGAGTCAAATATGACAAACACCCTCTCTCTACCAGGCGACGAGCAGATACAAAATACCCTCTCTCTCCTATGCATTGAGACAATAGAAAAGATGTAACTTTTTTTAGATGAAAATTAAGCATACCCTTGCAAGATAAGCATAGCAAATCTAACATGGATAAGGTCACAGTCTTGTCATAATAGTCCAAAATATCATGATAGGGAGCTAACCAATCCATACACAAAATAACATCAAAATTAACCATATCTAGGATAATCAAGTCTACTTAAGTTTCAAAGCTCACAAAGGTTACCACACAACATTGGCACACCTGATCCACCACTAAATAATCTCCTACAAGGGTAGAATTCATACCAAGGAGCTTGTATACAATATCAAAACCAGAAGTAAATTATGTAGACACATAGGAGAATGTAGACCCAGGTTCAAATAACATAAAATCTGATTTGTAGCAAACCGGGATGATACATATAATAACTATATCAGAAACCTCTACCTTGGGTCACTTAGGCATAGCATAACATGACCATATTTTCTCTCAGATTGAGTAACCCCACAATCACCCCCACGAGCTCCCCTACCTCTACCTCTAGAACCTCTAGAACCACTAGCACCGTCCATATCACTATGTGAAACACCTTTCACTGTAAAAATTAAAGTAGGTCAAAGCTAAAGATAAGAACCCTACTAAGTTGGTAGATGTACACATTAGAGAAAATCCTTGACTAGATGGTCAATCTCATGTCTTTAAAAGCACCCTCTATGGCCTAACTAAATTTGAGGTGTCACATATGAACTAGGAAGACTAAGATGGCTCAAAGATCTAAAACTAGAACTCAACTAGTATGACATGATGACAGACTACCTAAAGCTACAAAACCTAAAGTCCCACCACTTGTCCCTACAAATCAGCCTAAACTAGCCTACCATGATAACCATAGGGACCTTTACTCATGGAAACTTTACTGTGAGAGGCAAAAGAACTAAACTTACCTTAATAGCACACCTTCTTGGTGTTTTTCTAAGTATCCTGGGTAATAGATTCGTTAAACTTGTCATGCTAAATAATGTTGTGAAATATAGCCCTAAAACAACCATCTGGGTAGTAGCCACCAAATAAAGACCCTCTAGTCTTTTTATAAACTTATGAATCCATTTTGAATTAGTAGAAATTTTGGTGGAAAAATACGTGGATATAACATGGAAATGTTCCTAATACTCAGAAATAAACATGGAGTCTTACTCTAAATGATCAAAATCATCACGCATCTAATATCTCATGATATATGGGACAAGCCTCATCAAGAAGGCCTCATAAACTAGACCTAAGTCATAGCAGGAAAACTTAAAGCCCTAAAAAATATTAAAGACCTCCATCAAATCCCAAGCTATATCCATCAACTGTTAGGTAGTATAATCCACTCCATGATACTCAAAGGATCAAGATTATGTAACTTCTCCTGGTAGTTAATTAGAAAATCATAGGCATCTTTGAATATTGTTCCACTATATTTGGAAGGAGACAAATGGATAAACCTCTAAAACCTCTTTGGATTATAAGAAGACAACACCTTACCCAAAGAAATCAGTGGAGTAGTGAATCCAAAAGGAACTGAATCCATATGTGGGGTACTGTAGATGATGGTTGTACATGTTAAGTAAGAATTCCATGAGTAGATGTCGATATAGATGTCATAACACCA
Source organism: Capsicum pubescens (assembly GCA_030864215.1). NCBI lineage: Eukaryota > Viridiplantae > Streptophyta > Magnoliopsida > Solanales > Solanaceae > Capsicum > Capsicum pubescens. The sequence goes on along the minus strand of CM061546.1, from coordinate 202,003,435 downwards.
CTCTAAGTATAAGGAATTCCAAGTACACTCAAAGGAATACCCTTTAGTTGAATCAAAAGGCCAATCAACAAGTCTTGAAGAACTGGGGTATCAACTAAACTCTATAAAACCTGAGTTGGCCACACACTTTCTGGATAATAATCATCTCTAGTAGACACAACCTTAGGCTTGGGAGAGGCCTCCCTATCACACCCTTTAGTTGTAGAAACCTCTCGTGCCTATCCTCTACCTCTTATTTAACTATAACCCCACCCCATTCTCTAACAAAGCATTCTATATCGGGTGCCAGCTTAGCATCCATAGTATCTATAAAATAAGTCCTCACCATATCTGCCAAAATAAATAGAATACAACTTTAAAATAATATGTATGAACAACTCGCACGACAAGGAATCAAATTAGATATTTTTTTATAAAAATATCTTATAGACCTTTGAAGATAGATAAAGATGTCTATGTACTATTCTTCAAGACTCTACGAGATATATTGCTCTTACACATATGAGATTGTTGAACCTAGAACATTAATACCAACTTGTCATGACGTAAAAATAAGGCAATAATGCATTTATGATGGACCAACCTCGATAAGTAAGCCAATCACCCAAAGATAATGGAAAAATAGAAACAACAAAGTAATGAAACAAGAAGAATACAAATAAATATAGAAGTCTAAAATATTACCATAAAACCCTTGAAATAGTATCATAAGTGTAAGAGCATCAAAGACATAACTGAATTTGGATAATACATAGTCTTTCTCAAAAATAAAAACAAAGAGAACTAATATATAGAAGAGGTCAAGGATCAACTATAAAAACCTAGAGAAGTCCAGTAACTCAAGAAATCACCAACTCAATCGCATGAATCAGCCTCCATGCATTGTACTTGTGCTAGGATCTGCACCAAAAGAGCACAGTAGGAGTTAGTACGGTCCACTTATACTTAGTAGGTATACAAAAGATAAATAAGTAAATAAAATACTATGAGAATGCAACTTGCAAGAAAAAATATCACAAATGGTAGCTCACACCATCTCCACTAATAACTCTAATATATATATATATATATATATATATATACATATAAAACCATAAGGACAAGCATACATACAAGTATAGATAGAGACTAAATACATTACACATAACACGTAAAAGTAACCTATGATGTACAAATGCAATGCAATGAATGATAAAGTTAATAGTTTAAAGTCATGGCATATCTTTTTATAAACACCTATCAAGCCTCAATTATCCCAAAATAGGACCCATGAGGGGTTCAAATCTTATATAATATCTCAAATTTCCACAAATCTTAGTCTCATGTCTCAGTCTACCCAATCGAGACATCTTTCAATCTTGGCAATCTTAAAGGTGTCTTATTTTCTTCCAAAAATAATGCTCCTCAATGGTATCAATATCTCATGAATGTGTATCAATGCAATGAGGATATAATTCTCATAATCAAATAGTATAAAGATATTTAATCCATTCAATAATACATATATAAGTGAGATCAAGAATCAACTTAATATGAAAATAACTCATGATGCCTAAATTTGTCAACATATTTTATTGTGCATGGCATAAAGGCCCAGATTTGATAGCTAGCGGTTGGACTTCCTAAAGTCCTAGGAGAGAGTTCCTCCTTCAATGACCCAAATTTATCCACCATAGCTCATTAAAAGAAATACATCAAGAAAAGGTTGGAAAAAGTGGAGAAAAATAATTAGAAGATGAAGGAACAAGAGAAGAATAAGACTAAGCTCTTGAACAAGATGATGAGCACACTCCTAAAATTATATGGTACTAAGAATGATAATGAGGAGGATGAGAAAGAGTAGGATTATATTCTAATGTATTCGAGTATCTCTGATGATTGAGATACTTTACAGGGAGCCCCCTATTCTCTTTATGCTTTGGTGTTATGCAAAGGGGACATTGCACTATTTTTTAGTTGAGGGTGGCTTATGTTGGTACATATGACCTTTTTGGGTTCGAATTCATATGTTGTTTTATTTGGATATTTATGAACCCTTGTTGAGACTTTATATTATGTTTTTGATATTATTTTATAAAACACCCCAGATTTTGGCCCTTAAAAATTTCTTGAGCCTTGATCTCACTGCCTTGGTTAGGAATGGACCCTCAGGGCCGTAAGGTGTCTTGATGACTCATTGGGATGATTCATAACCAAATTAGTAAGTTGGTGGATTGTCTCTGGTATGAGTAAGAGTGGCTCACTAAAAGCCTTAATGATATATTACAAGTCACTAGGTGCAATCACAGGGTGTCAATTATATACCCCAATTTGGGTTCTGTATTGACTACAACTGGACCCTATGAGTCATAGGGTATCATTATGAATGGGTTGTTTGAGTCATAAGGTCTACAGTTTAGGGGTGTCCTAGTAACTGTCTTAGTTACAACTCGTGGTGATGAGTCGTAAGGTGTGGTTATGAGTCGATGGTTGACTAGTATTCAAAGATGATTTTTTTTTGTTTTAAGTTGAGGGCACTCTAGACATTTCCCACTTTAACCCATTGGACACCATGACTTAAACCTTATTTGGGACTTTATTATCACATCATTCCCAATAAAACACTCCCAAAATTCACTCTCAAACTCTATGTTCATGTTAAGGCTAGGGTTTTAAAGAAAGTGGTCATCAAGGGTTTGAAGGGTGCTATCATTCCAAATTTGTTAGTATTTCAATCATGTTGCTCTTTCCGCATTGTCAATTTTATAAAATCATGTGATTTAATTATTGGTCAAGAGATATTGATGTTGGGTTTTGAACTATGGGTTGGGGTTTTTTAATATAAATTGCTTAAATGCTTTTTCCATGATGTTTATAAAACTATTGTGCTTAAATTTATGGTTGATAAATGCATTGGGGTGCATGGGAATGGTTGATGGAAATATGAATACAAAGGAATCCCCAAATTGATTATTTGGTATGGAAATAGGTAATAACCTCAACCCACTTGTATAATTGATTTTGATTTATGCATTGTCAGTTGGCTTAGCTTGTTTCTTTAAACAAATAAATGGTATAAATGGTTAAATTTTTGGAGGGTGATTATGAAAACCTTGGGGGAACATGGGGAGGCCCTAAGTGATTTTAATAATGGAGTCTAGGGGTAATTGGGAATCCTGTATGTGTGGGACAATGAAATTGCATACAAGATATGGTCGGTATGACGATAACACATAATAATGACTTAATATTTGACTCCTAAAATTTGTGGATGGATTATTTGTTAATATTTTAATCAGGCAATAATGGAAGTTGTGTTATCTAGCTATGAAGGTGTGAGTCCAAAGGATTGATACTGGATACTTATGTTTTCCGACATGAAGGTTAGTCTTGATGACCATGTACTTTTGGGGTCCAAGGTAATTCCCCAAGTGCACACATATATATATGTATAATATAGGGTGAAGGGCATATGAGAATCCTCGATTATCTATGATATCTCCGATTCGTATGGCTAACACACACTGGATCATGTTTAGGTGGTAATAATGGACCTATATAGCCCTTGGGTGAAATTATGATGGTAAACCTACACAAACTCAGTTTAAGTTTTTAAAAGTTTATGCTAAGCTTGTTCCTTATCCCAGTATTATATATATTTATATATATGTAGATATATGTAATGCATAGATGTGAACATGTGCTTTTGTTTGACTTAGTTTTGAATTGATGGCATTATTTTATCCTTATCCTTGACTTACAAACTAGATTTCACCCTGTTAATCATCTTCAAACATTGTATCCCCATTTAAGTCATGTCGGATTAGTATTAGAGCTAGGTTCATGGTCAATTAGGTATCCACAAAGCTATGTCAAGTTTAGTCCTTTTTATGGATGTGTAGTATGCCATACATATAAGCGAGACGCTACAAGGAATTTAGGAATGTTTTCTATTCTTTTTGTTCTATTTCAAGCTTTAGAGTTTAAGATATTAAATCCCTTTAATTCCTATTTGTTCATCTTTCAGATCATCTACTCGAGAAGCTCTGATAATAGTGGAAACTCTTCTGTCCCATTAGAGTATAATATGGACGGAACTTGGCCTACTCTAGAAGTTCAGACATCACTGCTTCTGACTATCTTGAGGAAGTTCCACCAGTTCCTCCTATCCTTCCTCTGGAAACCCAGGGTGATTTTTCTAATGTTGAGTTTCGCCAGTCGATTCATTTTCTTACCCAGTTGGTAGCCTCTCAAACTGAGCATGTTTCTTTGGTTACTCTATTCTCTGAGTCCACTAGAGTTGACCAATTTATGAGACTGAGTCCTCCAACTTTCACTGGTTTAATATTTCTTTGATGAAATGGAAAAGATCTTTTATGTGATTCATTCACTAATGTGGAGGGAATGTAGTTCTTTGCTTACCAATTGAAAGATATGGTGAACCAATGGTACAATGAATGAGGCTAGTCTAGGGGCGATGATGTTGAGTCTGCTTAATGGGATGATTTCTCTAGTAATTTTCTGGACTGCTTCTTTCCCCAAGAGTTGAGGGAGGTGAGAGTAGAATAGTTTGTTAATCTAAAGTAGGGTAAGATTTCAGTCAAGGAATATTCCTTAAAGTTTCACCAGTTATCTCTATATGCTCTGTAGTTGGTGTTTAGCATAAGGGATAGAATGAGAAAGTTCATTTTTGGGTTGTCCTAAGACTTAATTATGAAGAGTAGGATGCTTTGTTAATCAATGATATGGATATTTCTTAGCTGGTGGTTTATATGCAACAAGTCGAAGAAGAGAAAAAGAAGCAGGTTGAATTTAGGGAGAGTCAGAGTAGGAAATTTTGCTATTCGGAATAGGGTAGAGGTCAATGGCAAAGTTCTAGAAAAGGTGGAGAGTACTCTAAGAATAAGTAGGGCAATTCCAAGTCATATTCAATATCTAGTACTACTTATCCAAATCCATCTAGCGATTAATGTTTTCATGGTAGCGGTGGTTCTAGGGAACAAGTTGTCCAATCTAAGGTAGTAGGGCTCAGTCAGCTCTAGTATATCCTTTCTGCAGGTTTTGCGGTTGGTTGCATCATGGATTCTGTGATGAGGGGAGGGATAGGTGCTTCAAGTGCAGTCAGCGTAACCCATGATTAAGGTTTCTTCTAGGGAAAACAAGGTTCTCATTGCCTCTTTATCAGCTCTTCCAACAAAGGGTACCTATTCTAGCTCCGTCACTGGTCAGAACTATCTTTATGCTTTCACTACCCATCAAGAGTCCAAGGCATCTCTAGATGTCATTACTAGTATATTAAAACCTTTTCCCGTGATGTGTACTCTTTACTTAATCCGGTATCCAGCTTTTTCCCGTTTGACCCCATTTGTGGTTGTGTATTTTGGTATTGGTTTTGAGTGTATTCTGGGCCCTTTCTTTGTTTCTACCTTAGTTAGTGACTCTGTGGTTTCTAGAAGAGTATATAGGGGTTGTGTGGTATCTTTTGGTGGTAAAGAAACCTTGATAGATCTGATAGAGTTAGACATGATTAATTTTGATGTCGTATTGGGGATGGATTAGTTGCACTCGTCCTATGCTTCTTCAGACTACTAAACTCGTAAGGTCATTTTTAAATTCCCTAATGAGCTGATTATTGAATGGGGGAGGGGGAGGTCCCTGCGACCTTAGGGAAGGTTTATTACGTATCTTAGAGCCCAAAAATTAATTTTCAAGGGGTGTCTTTATCATTTAGTCTAGGTTAAAGATTCTGACTATAAGGGTCTTTCCTTACATTTCATCCCTTTGGTATATTAATTCCCTAAGGTTTTCCCTGATGATCTTCCTGGCATTCCTCCTTATAAGGAGATTGATTTTGGGATTGATCTTGTTCCAGACACTCGTCGAATCTCTATTCCACTGTATAGGATGTCTCCAACGGAGTTAAAGGAATTTAAGGAGCGATTAAAGGATCTTCTAGACAAGGGTTTTATCCATCCTAGTTTGTCACCATGGTTGCACCTATTTTTTTTGTGTATAAGAAGGACAGTTCCCTTCAAATGTGTATTGATTATTGATAATTGAATAAGGTGACCATAAATAATAAGGATCCACTTTCAAGGATTGATGATTTATTCAATCAGTTACATGGTGTTAAGTTCTTTTCTAAGATAGATCTTTGGTCCAGGTACCATCAGCTGAAGATTAGATAAGTGGATATCCCTAAGACTACCTTTCAAACCCGGTATGGTTACTTTGAGTTTTTGGTGATGTCCTTTGGTTTGGCTAATGCCCCAACGATATTTATGGATCTCATGAATAGATTCTTCCATTAGTTTCTAGATCTGTTTGTCATTGTTTTCATTGATGATATTTTTTTGTACTCTAAGAGAGAGGCGGATCATGATGATAACCTTCGCCTTATGTTGCAAACTTTTAAAGATCAGCAGTTTTATGCTATGTTCTCTAATTGTGAGTTCTGGTTGGATGTTGTGACTTATCTATGTCATGTCGTATCTAGTAAAGGGATTATGCTGAATCCACACAAGGTTGCAGTGGTTTAGAAGTGGCCTACACCCACGACTCCAACCGATATTTGAAAATTCTTGGGTTTAGCCAGTTATTAAGATGGTTTGTGGAAAGTTTCTCTTCTATCGCTACTTCATTGACTAAGTTGACTTAGAAGAAGGTGAATTTATTATAGTCTAATGATTGTAAAGATAGTTCTGAGAAGCTTAAGGATAAGTTGACCTCGACTCCAATCTTCACTCTGCCTAAAGACACTAATGGTTTCGTCGTCTATTGTGATATGTCTCGGGTTGGACTGGGTTGCATTTTGATGCAACATGATAAGGTGATTGCATATACTTCTAGGCAGTTAAAGATTCATAAGAAAATTATCCGACTAACAATTAGGAATTGGTAGTTGTGGTGGTTGCATTAAAGATGTGGCGTCACTATTTATATGCGGTTCATATGGATATATTTTCTGATCACAAGAGTCTGCAATATAGGTTCACTCTAAAAGAACTTAATCTCAGGCAAAGGTGGTGTCTTAAGTTTCTTAAGGACTATAACATGAGTATTCACCACCACACAGGTAAAGATAATATAGTTATTGATGCCCTTAGTAGGTTTTCTATTGGTAGCTTGTAGCATGTAGATGAAAAGAAGCAAAACTTTGTGGAAGACATTCATCGTCTGGCAAACCTTGGAGTTTTTCTCTTGGACTATGAGAATGGTGGTGTGTTTGTGCAACACGTGGCACACTTATTTCTTGGTACGATAGTAAAGAAGAAGTAGGTGTTGGATACTATCTTGATACAAATCAAGAAAGTTGAGGGAAGGTAGAAAGTGATGGATTTTGAGATTGGCGGTGATGGTATCTTGAAGAACCAAGGGAGGTTCTGTGTTTCTGATGTTGATGGTTTGCAAAGTAGGATCTTAGCAGAGGTCGCGGTATACAATTTATCCCAGTTCCACAAAAATGTATCATAATCTTAAGGAAATATATTGGTGGAATAACATGAAGCGGGATGCAACCAACTTTGTGGCTAAGTGTATGGTGTGTCATCAAGTGATGGTAAAACACATGAGGCCCTGTGGGTTGTTTCAAGAAATTGAGTTGCAGGTGTGGAAATGAGAAGTGATAAATATGGATTTCATTACAGGTCTTCCACGATCGTTGAACCCATGTGATTCCATATGGGTCATTATGGATAAGATGACCAAGTCAGCTCACTTCTTGCCGGTGAAGACTAATTATTTTGTCTAGGATTATGCAAGGTTGTTCCTCTAAGAAATTTTGAAGATGCATGGTACACCTGTTTCTATTATTTAGGATTGTGGTACTCAGTTTTCTTCATACTTTTGGCATTTGTTTCAGAGAGGTTTGGAAAATAAGGTGACTATTAGTACTGCTTTCCTCCCTCAGTAAAATGGGCAAGTGAAAAGAATCCATCAAACATTAAAAGACATGCTTTGAGCTTGTGTGATCAGTTTTGTAGTAGCTGGTCTAACCACTTACCTCTCATTGAATTTTCTTATAAAAACAGTTACCATTTTAGCATTGGCATGACCCCATTCAAGGCATTTTATAGTAGAAGGTATAGATCTTTTATTGGGTGGTTCGAAGTTTGTGAGTCTGAGATGTTTGGAGCATATTTTGTTACCAAGCTATGGAAAAGGTGAAGGCCATTCTGAATAGACTTATGCCCATTCAAAATCGCAAAAATTCTTATGCGGGCGTGAGGCAAAGGGACATGGAATTTGATGTTGGATATTAGTGTTCTTAAATGTGTCTCCCCATGAAGGGAGTAATGCATTGTTGGGAAGAAGGTAAAGCTCAGTCCCTAATTTATTGGCCCATATTTGATACTGAGGAGGGTTGGTAATATTGCATATGAGTTTGATTTTACCTCCATTATGTGTTCCATCCACCAGTGTCCATCTTACAGAAATGCATTGGTGATCCTTTGTTGGTTTTTCCATTGGAGAGCATTGGTGTATTAGATTCCCTTTCCTATGAGGAGGTCTCGGTAAGGATCTCAGATCGGCAAGTCCGTCAGTTGTGGATGAAGTATGTGGATTTGGTATTGGTTCTATAGCAGAACCAAAAGTTTAAGGAAGCTACTTGAGAAGCCGAAGAGAACATGAAGTCCAAGTATCCATTCCAATTCCCTATTCAGAAAAATCATGCTTAAGGTATGTGTCATTCCTAACATCTTTGTTTTCTGTCTTTGTTAAAGGAAGATTGTAAATTCTTTAGTGTTTTGTTTTCTATCTTAAGAGTAAGTGTAGTAAGGTTTGAGGGCTAGTCGTGTTATTAAATTCCTTTTTCTAATCATTCGAGGACAAATAATCCAAATGGGGGAGAATTGAAACACCCTAAATTTTGCCCCTTTGAATATTTCTTGAGCCTTGAGCTCACTTCCTTGGTTACGACTGGACGCCCAGAGTCGTATGGTGTCTTGATGACCCGTTAGGATGATTCGTAACCAAATCAGCAAGTTGGTGAATTTACTCTTCTCTAAGTATGAGTGGCTCACTAAGAGCCGTAAAGATATGTTACGAGTCGTAAGGTCCAATCATAGGGTGTCTAGTGTATACCCAAATTTGGATTTTGTGTTGACTACGACTGGACCTTATAAGTCGTATGGTCTCAGTACAAATAGGTTAGTTAAGTCATAAGGTCGAGAGTGTATGAGGGTTCTAGTCAATATCTTTGTTATAACTCGTGGTAACGAGTCGTAAAGTATGGTTATGAGTCAATGGTTAACTCATAGTCAAAGGTGACACATTTTCAATTTTTAAGTTGAGGTCACTCTGGAAATTTCCCACTTTAACCCCTTGGACCCAAAGACTTAAAGCCTTCTTTGAGACTTCATTATCATATCATTCTCGATAAACACTCCCAAATTCTTTCTCAAACTCTTTGTTCAAGTTAAGGCTAGGGTTTCAAACAAAGCAGTCATATAGGGTTCTAAGGGTGCTATCTATTCCAAATATCTTGGTATTTTAGGCATGTTGCTCTTCCCTTATAGTCAATTTTGTAAAAGCATGTGATGTAAAGTATTTTTCATAAAACATTGATGTTGGGTTTTGAACTATGGGTTTAGGGTTTTTAAGATAAATTGCATAAATGCTTTTTCCATGATGTTTATAAAACTATTGAGCTTAAATTATGGTTGGTAAATGCTTTAGGGTGCATGGAAATGGTGGATGGAAATAGGAGTACAAAGGAATCCCTAAAGTGATTGTGTGGTTTGAAAATCGATAATAACCTTAACCCACTTGTATAATTGATTTTTGGTTTATGCATTATCACTTGGCTTTGCTTGTTTGTTGAAACTAATGCATGCTAGAAATGGTTAAATGGTTAGGGAATGATTATGAAAACCTTGAGGGTATAAGGGAATCCCTCAAATGATTTTAATGATGGAGTCTACGGGGTACTTAGGAATCCCTTAAGTTTTGGCTAATGAAATTACTTACAAGCTATGGTCAGTTTGATGATACAACTAAATAATGCCTTAATGTTTAACTCCTTAAAACTGGTGGTTAGATTATTTGTTAAATGTTTTAATTGGGCAATAATGGGTATTGTGTCAGCTAGACGTGAAGGAGTGAGTCTGAAGGAATGATACTGAAAACTCATGTCTGTTGACATGAGAATTGGTCTTGATGACCATGTACTAGTGGGGTATAAGGGAATCCCCTAAGTGCACATACACATATATGTATCATGTAGGGTGAAGGGTACATAGGAATCCCCAATCATCTTTGATATCTCCAATTCATTTGGCTAACATGCTCTAGGGCTCATTCAAGGGGTAACACTGGACCCATATTCCCGTAGGTGGAATTGTGATTGTAAATCTACACAAACTCAGGTTAAGGTTTTAAAATTTCAAGCTAATCCTGTTCCCTATCCTAGCATTATTTATATGTATATACATGGATATGAGTGGATGGGTACATGTGCTTTGGTTTTACTTAGTTTTGAATTTATGGCACTATTTTATCCTTATCCATGAGTTACACGCTACCGTTTACCTCTCTAACTATCTTCAGATGATGTATCCCCACGCAATACAGGAACTGGCCATTCTTCTACTTCTCCTACTTATTGACTAGGATTCGGGATCAGCTCGTGATTCAAATTTAAGTGGCGATCTTCCATACTTTGAAAGACCTCATTTCATGCTATAGATTTCTTTATGTCTTTACTTTTCCATTTGTTTTTGGGTTTTGGTTATGGTTAGGGGCATGTCCCGACTGGATATTCTTTGGTTTCGATTTGAGGCGTTGTCGGACTATTGTAGACATGGGTGGTATTGTTTGATGGATAATTATTGGTGGTTGGTTTCACTTATGACTTGCCATAATGTTTTAAAATTGATATTCTCTTATCTTGTTATATGTTCAAAATTTATCTGACGTGGGGTGTAATGTGGTCAAGGGTTTAGGTATTGGGGGTGGTCTCCAATCCTGGTTAGACTTGAGATACCCGACACGGCCAGGCCCTGGTTTAGGTCGTGTCATTGTACCATTGTTGGGATTGAATTTTATTCTTTTGAATATTTTTTGCCCTTGTTGGGCTTGATCATTATGAATAGTATTGTGCACTTCTGCATTGATGATTTTTGTTGGATTAGTCATTTCTTTTTAATTTCTAAATTAGTTTCTTCATTGTTATAGCTTCTTGTAATTTTCTTTTGGTATTTATTTTGGGCAATTTCTTCCCTATGATAGATTGAATGTTGATATTCTCAAGGAAAAATCATCATTCTTAGGTGTTTGTGTCAATCTAGTACGTGAAGTCTGAGTAGCTATGTCATTTTTTCCCTTGTTGGAGCCGAAAAGTGAGATTTTTTCTTATTCGTTAATAATAGATTTAGTCTTGCATTGTGAAATGTTTAAATGAGCATACCCCTTCAAAAAAAATTAATGAAAATAAGTGAATGAAAGTGAATGATGTTCGTGACAACACTTTGACTCTTTTCGAGATCACGTGTTCTTTACTGGTGGTAATATAGAAAATCACACTTTTAATTGTTGTTTACCAAATGAAACTGATCCTTCTAGAATAGTTTGCATGCCATGTATTTTGAGTTTTGTGGAATAATTCTTATGCATACTTGTGTCCTCTAGAATTTGTCTCGTTTCTCTTTCAATGCTATTCATAGTTGTGTATGGTTGGTGAAATTATCTTAGGCCTTCTTTGTGACATTTTGAAACCACTTTAGACTTAAAATCCTACAGTGCATGAATGTTTATCACTAGCTAATCTATTTGAGCCTAATTTTTGCAACCGCATTACAAGCCTTGGGCCTTTTTGAAATTATTCCCTCTCTTAAACTCTACCTCCTTAAACTTAAAATTGCCAACTTGAAGATAAAATCCTAAGTTGGGGGTATGGTGTAACATAGATAAGGTGATCATGTGTCATGGATTTATAGTGAGTGCCTTAAAAGCAAATCAAAGCTTGAATAAAACTAGAGGATAAGAAAATAAAGAAAATGAGAAAATATATGGAAAAAATAAAAAACCTTCCAATAAGCACGTGAACTAGAATGAAAAAAGAGACATTCATTTGTGTTGTATGAAAATGAAGTGGAAAAGTTCACTTTGTATTAAACTTTGTCGAGTTCAAGAAGGGTGTAATAGCTTTTATCCTAAATGTTTATCCTACCCATCCCTCGGTTTAGGCATTCTCAAATGTGTCTTATTTTCTTTTAAAAAATAAATGTTCCGTAATGGTATCAGTATCTCATGAATGTGTATCTATGTAATGAGGATATAATGCTCAAAATCAAATAGTATGAAGATATCTAATCTATTCAATACGTATTGATAAGTGAGTTCCGGAATCAACTCAATATGTCAATAATTCATAATAGCTCAATATGTCAACATATTCTATTATGCATGGCATAGATGCCTAGATTTGATAGCTAGTGGTTGGCATTCCTAAAGTCCCAGGATAGATCTCCTCCTCCGATGCTCTAATTTTATACACCATATCTAATGAAAAAAATACATCAAGAAATTGTTGGAAAAGTGGAGAAAATGCAAAAAAGGATGAACGAACAAGAGAAGAAGAAGACCAAATTCTTGAACAAGATGATGAGCACACTAAGAAAATTATGTGGCATTGAGAATGATAATGATGGGGATATAAAAAAGTAGGATTATGTTCTAAAGGATTCTAGTATCTCCGGTGATTGATACACTTTCATGGGAACCCCCTATTCTCTTTATGCTTTGGTGTTAAGCAAAGAGGACATTGCAAGATATTTTTTGTTGGGGGTGGCTTGTGTTGCTACTTATGACCTTGTTGGGTTCAAATTCATTTATTGTTTTATTTGGATATTTATGTACCCTTGTTGGAACTTTGGATTATGTTTTTGATATTATTACACCCTTGTTGGGACTGAATTTTACGCTTTTGAATATTTTGTACCATTGTCGGGCTTGATCATTATGAATAGTATTGTGCACTTCTGTATTGATGATTTTTGTTGCATTATTTGTTTCCTTTTCATTTCTAGATTAGCTTCTTGTATTTTTCTTTTGGTATTTATTTTTGGCGATTTCTTTCCTATGACATATTAAGTGGCAATATTATTTAGGCAAAAATCAATTTTAGGTGTTTGTGTCATTCGAGTAGGAAAAGTCTGAGTACCCATATCCATTGTGCATTAGGGTTGTAATTGTGTTATGGTGAAGTCTAAGTAGCTGTTCAATTTTTGCCCTTGTTGGAACCGAAATGTGAGATTTTGGCTTGTTTGGTACGCCTAGATTTAGTCAAGTATTTTGAAATGTTGAAATGAGCATACCCCTTTAAATTTTTTAATGAAAATAAGTGCACGAAAGTGAATGATGTTTGTAACAACACGTTGACTCTTTTTGGGACTACGTGTTCTTTAGTGGTGGTAATATGGAAAATTGCACTTTTTGTTCTTATTTAGCTAATGAAATCGATCATTCTAGAATAGTTTGCATGCCATATATGGTGAGTTTTGTGGAATAATTCTTGTGCATACTAATGTTATCTAGAACATTCCCCGTTGGTTTTTCAATTCTAGTCTTAGTTGTGATTTGTTGGTGAAATGATATTAGGCCTTCTTTGTGATATTTGGAAACCACTTTAGCTTTAAAAGCCTACCCATGCATGAATGTTTATCACTAGTTAATCCATTTGAGCCTCATAACCTTTCTTTGGCTACCGCATTGCAAGCATTGAGCCTTTTTGAAAATTTTCCCTCTCTTAAACCCAACCCTCCTTGAACTTGAAATTGCAAACATAAGGATAAAAACGTAAGTTGGGGGTGTAGTGGAATTTGAAAAAGGCGTTCATGTGTCATGGATTTGTGAGTGAGTGACTTAAAAGAAAATAAATGATTGAATAAAATGAGATGATAAGAAAATAAAGAAAATGAGAAAATACAAGAATAAGGGGGAAAGTTTCCAATAAGAACGTGAACACGGATGAAAAAAGATATAGTCACTTGTGTTATATTAAAATGAAGTTGAAAATAATCAAAGTTCTCTTTGTATTGTATTTTATATTGTTCAATGAGGGTGTAGTCACTTTTATCCTAAATCCTTATCCTACCCAGCCCCAAGCCAATATTAAAAGCTAGAAAAAGTCTTTTGAGATCTCCAACCAAAGGGTTTTGAGTTACTAGCGATCGAAAATAAGGGAAAGCTTATAGTATGATATTTTTTACATTGAAAGTTCTTTATTGAGAGTGAGCATTTTTGCATTTATCCCTTGTAGAAGTATTGTGAATATTGTGTATTCTTAGGACTTTCTTTCTTGTGAGGGCATGTAAACTAGGATAGATTGATAAAGTTGATAGATTCTAAAAATAAGGCAGAGAAGCATATTTGATTGACTATTTATTTTGAGTCACTTCCTGAGAATCGGTTGTTGTTTCTTGATAATTCATGAAATTACATTGTGCTCTCGAAAGTGTGGTTGAATTTGACGGAGTTTTTTGTGTAGAAACGCACATGCTTGTTGATTAATTATTATTACAAACCAAAGTAATAGTCATTGTGCTCATGTGAAATGAAAATAATGATGTATTTTATGAGAATAAATTGATAACATCACTAAGTTTTGATTTTGTTTTGCTTGAGGACAAGAAATGTATTTAAATTGGGGGTGTGGATGAGTGGCGATTTTTCCACTCATTTGTACTTATTTTCTTCTACTTTTATGTCATTTATCTTGCATATGATGATAATTATCCTTTTAATTATGCTAATTTCAGGTACTGTAGATTTCGAAGGAATTCTAATGAAAAGAAGTGAAATCAAGAAAAACCGAAGATAAAATGAGGCAAAACAGAGCTTAAACAAAAAGGTTGGAAATCTGAAGCAAAATATGCACTGCGACCACAATGAAGAAGGCTTGGGATAACGATATGGTAAAACTCAATACCTCACGATAGCGAGGACATGTGATGAAATTGTGAAGAACTAAAATTCAACCAGTTACAATCTTGGTAATCAAAGCTCGTGATAGCGATGGGTTAAATCACCAGGCATTATGGGCAGATCTGGAACTTAACAAATTCAATCCCAATTCATCAAATACTCGATCTCTATCAAATCCAATACGTATTTGGTATAATTTACAACCTTGGAGGCTAGGGTTCTTAATCCAGCACTCTCAGAATAAAAAAATTGGAATCTTTGTATTGTTAATTTCTTAAACCTTTCATCTCTTCATTTCTTTGTATAGACCAATTCGGTATAGTTAAATTTGATACCTAGTTAGAATTAATGCAACACTTTGGTTTTGAATTTGGGTTTTAATTGTATCTCATGCTTTCGTATTGATTGGTTATTCATGATTTCGAAATGGGTCTTACTTATCTAAACTAATCTCGTGTTTTACCATTTATACAGTAGTTGAGCTCGAAAGAGGAGATCGGAGTGTGTATTTCCCATCTACCTCTATAAATGTTTGAAATATCTAATCGAGGTTAGGAAAGATTATTTTAGCATGATTCGGGATGTATGACCCATCTTATGCAATTTTTTGCTGGACATACTCAAATCCTACTGTAGCTAAAAGTTATTTTTGTGATTCATTCCTCTAGGTTTTGTTTGAAAGAAAAAGAAAGGACTAAACTCTCAATACTCAAAAGATGTTAGTGGGTGATTTTGAATCCAAGGCTAATTTTCTAAGCCTGTGTTTAAATTGTGAGTAGTTAATCGAATGTGATGGACCGGTGATAGAATTGTTTCCTCATGTCATGATCATTGTTATCTATATTTGTGAAAGCCATTGATCACTTGTTCATATTTTATATTGATTCTATCCTTATTTCACTTTTGTTTATCAAACCCCCATTCCCCCAAACACTTTTATCTTTGTTTGGATTTAAGCTATTTACTTTTATTTTGTACTTACTCGATAACCACTCACATTGTTCCCTATGGAATCGACCCCAACTCCTGTTGGGTAAAACATATTGAAAACATCTTCTACAGATATTCAAGAGTGTAAAATGACCATTATCAAATATTATTTTTGATATTCTTAAATTATACCAGGAAAGTATAAGCGATCATTTTCAATATATTTTTACCCAACCAGAGTCAGGTTCATATACACTGGGAATAATAGTGTTAGCTTCACTTCAAGTGTCATAAGTAACTCTCAATTTGCATGCAATGTTAAAATTAACATCAAAATAAATTGGGGAGATTTGTTTGAACTATATTAGTTATCAATTTATTAGTATCAATGATTGGTTTGCCAATACATAATGCAAAAAGCTTATAACTAAATAAGTTGGAAATTTGGGGTTATGACTTTCTGAGGATGACTTCATGTATATGTAAGTGAATGTACACCTAAGAATCTATTAATAATTATGATCAACATAGTTTTAGATATTGGAAATGATCTTTCAATCCATAAAAAAATTGCACAAGGGCTTCTCTTAAACAACCAAATGTCTACACTACCAACCATTATCCTCGAGGTGGATAATCTATCACTATCATTACCACTCAAATGAGTGTAACTCAAGTCTCATTAGCCAAATCTCATTACTCTTTTACCCTTTTTCAAGCCATACAAGAGATCCAAGCATAGACTAAGTTTACAATCTCAATTTTTCAATTAGAGCATAGATATTTAGCTAAAATCATAACACACAATCCAATACAAAGATAAATAATCAAAACCCATACACAATCATCACTCAATCATGCATAACCCCAGGTATGGAAAATTAGTTACTCATTGTAATAGAAGAAATTATACAAAATTCTTCATCAATATTCACCATAGAATCTCTATGTCTTAAAAAAACTCCAAATTCCAAGCTAAATGTACTAAATCCTAGGTTAAGGTTTGTTTACAAGTTCAAGAATAGGCAAAATTGACAAAATATAGGGTTTCCAATGGCCAAGAGGATTAGCCTTAGGAAAAAGAGCCACTTAATTACAGAAAAGCCAGTACTTGACAATTCAATTGAGCCAAAACCATCATTGAACAAGTTATTGATGCACCGAACTAGTTAACGATGTGATGAATTGAACATGGATCACTAATTCATTAACTTAACAAGATCTATAGGTTATTTTCTATTCCTTTTGGAGACACAAGGCTTGGTTCACCGATCGGGTCGACAACGCACTAATATGTTCAATGCAATGTCATTTTACTTATATTTTTCTTGGCCTTTCTCTGTGTTATTTGGTGAATTTGATACATGATTGGCGATTTTTTGATGTGTATCTTGTAAATACTTGTGCAATTTTTGCCTCAATATTCCTTTTGTTTGCCTTTTGTGATCCTATTTTTATTTTGATCACTTCTAGGCCTTTACCATGAAATCAAACCAAATCAACATTAAAATTCTTATGTTTAGCATTTATGACATGTATTCTCGTTTACCTACTCATCAACATCCCCAATTTACATCTTTGCTCATCCTCAAGTAAATCAATCCACACACAATAAAACTACCAATGCCTACAAATAGTACAACTTGGGAGCTTAGACACACACCTCTTTTGTGAAAATGCTTTGCCCTTATGATTTTGAAAATCAAGGCCCATATTTCATCTATCATGTTCACAAATTGTCAACAAGAAGCATCAAACATCGAGCTAAACATTACCATGCCATATGCTCATAGACATCAACAAATATTGAAGAAGACTCAAGCATGATAATTAAGTACACTCATACAAAGATGTCCTTTACCTCAAATTACTATTATCAATAACTCAATAGACTAATATGAAGCTCTCACACTCTAAAAGAAAATCAAGGACACAAGTGCCATACCATATGCTTGTCCATATGTTCCATTTCACTGTATTGATAAATGCTACTTAGAAGATCCCCTAGGTCTTATTTCATCTTGTAGCATAGGAAATGGTAAGGTAGGAAGATTTAGGTTGTAGTGACTCTACCTCAACAAATCCTCTAGAGAGACCTCTATTAATCTATTTTCCCAGGGCTTTCTCTTTATGACAATTCTAGGACCAATTTTTCCAAGCCATTCAAGTTATCTTTCCTCTTCCTATCCTTTCAAAATTAGAACAATTACACATATTTAAAAAGATTAACAAGCTACAAATCTTTTTTTATATTTTTCAACTATTTTGTCATCGTTTTTCTTATATATACCAATCAAGGATATATGGATAATTGGAAAAGGATATAAGTGGCCCCCATATTTACGATCTACAGAGAATATGCTAAATCTGAAGTTTCCTACTTAGTTGGCCTTTAATCTCACCTAGACACTTTGAAAAAGATTTTGTTCAAGAGAGAGATTTGACAGAAAAAGAGTTTCTGCTTGTAACAAAGTTATTCAATAAAATGGGTTTCAAGGCTCAATAAGAGAAAAATTGGTCACTCTAATAACCAAAGGGATCTCTAAATTTTTTTCCCAATGGGTGGTTCACTCCTGATGATTAGTGGCCTATGGTAACATCTTCAATATTGCACTCACTTCGCTTTTAAAGCGGGGCAACCAGGCAAGTTCTAGGTGTACTCGATGCATAATATTAAAGCAAAACCTTTCTTGCACATGGAACTCAATTGTATACTAAAGCTTCTCTTCTTTAATTATTGTACCACATTCATAGAACATATCATGGAAGGTATTCAAGTAGCCAAAATGAGATTTGAGTTTTCACAAAAATGAAAGCCTAACTACAGTAACTAGACCAATGGAATTTACTTTTAAAATGGGCATATTTTTTACATAAATTGGGTATACATCACAATGAAAATTGAATTCAAGAATTACTTATGAGAAATATCTACCCAAGTGTACATTTGAGTCAAAGTGTTCTATTTCTAGTACACTTTCTGACTGAGAATGTGTGGTAAAATGATATTTTTATTTGTAATGAAACTATAGCTACTAAAAAAAATCAAAGTGAGATTAAAATAAATAAATAAGCCAAACACATCACACATCAAATCAAATCCAAAGTACTAAAATATGAAATAAAATCCAAAGCACCATCATATAGATATTACAACCCAGATAAAAATAAAAAGAGTATCCAAATGTCACTCCATGCACCAAAATAAAAGAAAAAATATCTAGAGTATACCAGACTGAGAATCGGTCACCAATATTATAGATCCAAATAAATAAAATCCGCACACCAACTAAAAAGTATGTGTTGTCCACAGTGCAATAGGACTAGATAAAGTAAAGAGAAAGAGAGTAAGGGTCCCCATGAATATGGCTAAGCTTAGAAGTGACTAGCTCCTAAAAGTGGCCATTATCTTGGTATTAGAACCCATCTTAGCACCATAAATTTGATGGGGTATATCTGGTACAACATTTGTAGTCTCTATAGTTGCAACTAAGCAAGAGTTCCTAATTTGTGAAGTCTCATGAATCGGCCTCTCTACTATGACAACAAGTACAACATCCCCTGTCTCTTACATGTCAATGAGCTTTGATACTTATGGATCAACCAGAATGCCAATATAAACCTTGTCATTAAAGAACACAACAATCAAAACATTGTCCATCGCATCATCTAAAGCTCAGTATGAACCATACATCCTCTCCGCCTCAACCACTAGGGTATTTTAATAAGTCGGTGCAGGAGCTTGGGCTGATGCATTTCATGAAGCTCCCCATAAAAGAGTCACATTAAGGAATCAGAGCTCATCAACATAATTTTAAAGGGAAACTAACTCATCTTGCATTACAGTGATAACCTCTAGTAGAATAGACTATTGTGGGGTAATCAACTCATTCAATTTCTTTCCAAAGTGCCTTAAGGTCTCCCTAAAACCCTGTATCTTCTCATGTATTAGATCCATAATATCTCTTTGCGCACTTTCAATCATACCCAGTATATCTCTCTTAAGTTCAGCTAACTTAATATTTGTTAGCTAAGAAAACTGCCTCACCTTAATGATATCATCCTGAGTCAATGAGGCCCTCGAGGATCCTATAGTAGTGGAAGGTTGATTTCACAATACAATCCAGGAGCTTTATTATCCTTATAGGAGGACATCCCTTTCATGTTTTTTTTGAGACGTGGTGTAACGCGCCAAATCTAGTACCCAGAATGCTACACGGTGCTCATGACACCAAAGGACCACAAGCTAACCCATGACTGATATATGTACCTAAACATTGCATAATATACTTATATAAATGCAAAAACATAAGCTGTAAGTCCATAAGGTTCAAATCTGAAACATAAAATCTAATAAAATAATGTTTAAATGAGGTATAGAAATACCCAAAACTAAAATAAACTATCTGAATATACTATAGTCTGAAAGACTTTAAACTGTCTGACTAAGGAGCTAATGGGACATGTCCCCAATTAACTCCAACTACTGAAATGAACTAAGTACTGAAATGAAAAAGTAATGATCATATCCTTGAAGGATGAGGACTCACTACTAACTCTGACTGCTGGATACTGGAATGCTACAGATGCTCTAGAGCTCGTGCTTCTAAACCTATGGCATAAAGTAAAACACCATAGTGCAAATGTTTTAGTATGATTAAATATACTGGTATGCATGTAAGGTAGGCTGAATGCAAGGGTTCATATGCATGAACAATACTAAATGACTGTATAACATGAATATAAGAATACATGCATGAACAAGTAACTATAACTGAGACCATACTGACACTGGGTATTGAGTTCTGAGTATTGATTTACTAACATCTGGGTTTACTAATACCGATAATTGAGTCTACTGAATACTGAGGAACTGATGCTATATTACTGATAGGGGAATGATTATTTCTAACAGTTCTGATTATGAAGAAGTGGTCTGATTGACTGTATCCGACAGTCCTAACACTGATTACTGGTAACATGAGTCACTAATAACTGACATAACTAATATAACTGATACTGAGTGACTATATCTGACAATCTATTTTCTGATGGAACTAGCTGAGTTCCATACTATTCTGAGTTGACTGTATCTGACAGTCCTAAATTTTGTAGAACTATCTGAGTTCGATTACTGAGACTAAATAACGGTATCTGACAGTCCTGGTTCTATAATTGAAATTATGTAAAGTAGTTATCTAACCGACATGCTCTAAATAATCAAAATATAGTTGATTTGGGGTCCAATCTATAACCCCAATTGGAACGGTGTCAATATCGCACCACTTGTAAGGACAATCTGTGAGTAACCCTCATATAACAGGTAACTCTAGTAAGAATGGTGGGAACCTTCATATCATATAATAGGCTATAATGTCTCAACCTACGCTGGTTAGGTATTTCAGGAACACAAGGATTGCTTCTAAGAATCACACCCTCATATAACAGGTGAGTTCCCATCCTTGGGTTTGCTTGGTGCTAATTCCTACTCTCATCTGAATAGACACTGAACATAATTAACTGAACTTGACTTAAATTCATGGAGTTCCATTGACTGATGGAATACTATTGAGATTTCTAAATTTTCTAAGATTTCCTCAGTCACATGACTGACTGAGTTCTATCAATTATGGCTTGACTGAGGATATCGTGAAACATGACACTATCTCTAGATACACAACTATATCTTTTGGGTACAAGTACCCCCAGGACTCGATGGAAGGAAACTGACAAAGCATGACTTTCTTGAATACATGGCCAACATCAATAATTCATACTACAATAGTATGGGATTTTTCATGAAGAACATGGTTATCATAATCTTGTATATAGTTTAGAAAGCACATGATCATGTCTTAACTTCATCATTTTAATATCATGATTATATCATCACTCCATTGCATTACACAACAATCCTCATGGAAATTATTTTAAACATCGGGGAACACATACATTCATAACTTGGGTCACAGTCTAACTATCAAGCATAATTTCTATTCTCCTAGGCATTTTATCAAACACTTAGGTTTCATGATTTAAGGCTTAGGCAAGAGCATGAATTTAATACAACCTTACGTCATAATTCAACAAAATTTCATGATTTCAGTCCATATATTAGCGCAATTTCATAAGGACATAATAAAGGTTCCATCTTGGAATTCGTACAATAACAACACTTGAACATAATTCAATTCATAGAATGAATATCATAATTCATAATTTAAAACTTGATTCTTGGGCTTCATAGATTAAAGGAGTCCATGAATGAACACTATGTATACCTTAGATGGAAGATTCTTGATGATTCACAGAGAAATTTTCTTGAACTTGGATCCCAATTGAAAACCCTAATGTGTTCTTGAGAGGATTTTGAGAGAAAAGGGTGTATTTTGGTATAAATGAGGCTTAATCCTGCGTTTAAGCCTTATATAGGGTTGGGAAAATTACACCTTTGCCCTTACAAATGCAAACATTTAATGACTAAATAACTGGGCACCGACGCTATGAGTGACATGGTGCGTCGAGGGCTACGACGCTATACCCGATGCGGCACGCCATGAACACGTCGAGCCTCAATTTTTTTTGCTTGGTAGTCTACAAAATTGGTGACCAACGCGATTGGCGATGCGGCGCGCCAAGATTGTGTTGGTCAACTATTTTTGACTTCCAATCTTGATCTAATCGAGTTTTCAAAAAATCCAAAACTTGTCCGGAAACATCTATTGACCTTCCTGATAATGAATCATAAAAATACGAACCATTAAAGGAATTTAAGGTGGAAAAATGAATTTGCCAACTTTTGAAGGCCAAAATCAAGCTAAGTCTGGAATGTAGCTAAAATTTTCTATGTCTAGGACCCCCTTGACACACTTAAAGGACTATCTTAAGCTTTAGAATTTTATGGGGTCTTACAATATCTTCCCCTTGAGAATATTTGTCCTCGAATGAGACTGACTAAGAGGGGAGAAATGATAAACTAAAGCACATACTGAGCATGAACGACTGGAACATGATTTTATGACTAACATGATTGATATATCATACTGAGAATGCATATCTGATCCGTGTGTAACTGATTTGTGAATGCATGACTCAGTAATCTGATAAGATGGGTTTTCTCATGATGAGAATGCATATCTGTTGCATAAATACGTAACTGACATAATGCATGACTGATTATGCAATGGTACTTAGTACCAAGTTTATAATGGAATTCTGAGCATGTAACTGAATACCAAGTTGGTAATAAAACTTAAAATGTGAACTAGGTAATCTTAAGGAAAACTTTTATCTTAGAGTGAGTCTGAATTAGTGGAGAGGAGGCGAGGATACTTGATACGCATGTCTTCTTATGCTTCCCAAGTAGCTCCCTCAACGAACTAATTCTTCCCAAGAACATTGACTAGAGGGACTTCTTTGTTCCTCAGTCTGTGAATCTTATAGTCTAGGATTTCGATAGTGATTTTCCTCATGAGAGAGACTGTTTTAAACATCTACGCTCTGAATAGGGACTACAACTACCGGGTCACCATACACTTCTTGAGCAAAGAGACATGGAAAATTGGATGAACTGAGGCTAGATCTGAAGGCAACTCGAGCTTATGAGATATCTTTCCGTAACGGCTGAGAAATTTTAAAAGTACCGACATATAGAAGACTGAGCTTTCCTTTCTTGCCGAACCGCTTTACTCTTTTTATAGGAGAGATCTTGCAATACACATAGTCACTAATCTTGAAAACATATAAATAGGAACATGAGAACATAGCTGAGTTTGTAACGGATGGAATGAACTGAGTGTGGAACGTGATGCATGAACTGAATACTATGAACTGAATATCGAGCCTCTAAATACAGGGCTCATGGCTGAGATTGAAACTTGAGGGTTAACTTATGAGTATTCCCTACTCCAAACTAGATTCATTACGTGAAGATAGAATGGGATGCTTATGTTATAAAAGTTCAAGGGATTATAGTATATCTCCCCCTTGGGACACTATGTCCCTCAAAAAATACTGACTTGGATAAGCTACTAGGGAAGCTGAAGCAATGCACAAGACACCTATGAATTGAGTCTTAACAGAATAAGTAGGATCTGAAACTGAAACATGATACATGAACGGAGCTGAGTTTGCATCTATTTAGTTAGTTTACCTTAGAAAGGTTATATCCATGAGACGTCAGATAGTACGTCTAGATGGAAGGGATAGGAACCCAAACCATGCGAACTTGTCCGTCTGACTGTTAAACTAAATTACTGGTTTTACGGAAAAACTCATGCTGAAAGATTATAGTCGACTGGAACCTTTTCTCTAACACTCTTTCTATAGAGTTATAGTGGATTTAGGGCACAAGGAAATCTTGGCCTTATCTAAATAAGACAGATAAATGAGAAAATCATTACATGGATAAAGTTCGGTAAGATGAGTTGAGGCCTACGAACACTATTTAAGATAAAATGACTAATCCTCTTGCACTGCAACTAAGATTACTGAAAAGATTCACATTGGTGCTGAACATGAGTGCACAAATGTACTAGTCTGCTGATTAATTGGATAGCTGACAGCTGAATACTGGGCATGTAAGACTGAACTGTACTTGGTCTAAATAGTTGGACTGAGACTATAGAGTATTATACACAGAAGTTAATGGATGACTGGGTATCATGAGGTAACTGAGCATGAATTTCATAAAAGTTGTATTAATTGTGGATACAAGACCAAGTGTACGACATAATTTGGAAACATTTCATAGACTGAGGTACTGAAATACTAATAACTGAGTATCTGACAACTATACGCTATGGACAAGCAAGCATGAAATTGAACTAAGTTTCTAATCTAATTACTGAACTGAAGCTAACACTATAGCTAGGATTCATATTAAAACTAAATGTCGAGTTATGATAACTGAACATTGATAACTGTGGTTTAGACTGATACTGAAGTACTTAATTCTGAGACTGAACACCGATTTCTGAGTACTGAATACTAAAACTGTAACTGAGATGGAAACTAAGTTTTGATAGGTATGAAATAAAGACTGACATAAGTCAAGGATTTGAAAGTGTACTCTCACTCTATACTTTACCAACTTCTAATTACAACCTCTTTCTAGCCCTTTACTTACACACTTAACATAACATTCAAGCCTATCTTCATTACTACACCCTTGGGTAACATAAGCATTCAACAATCTTCTCTTGACATAAAATATTTATTATCTCTATTTTAAACAACTACTTATCACTATACTATTTTCACAAAGAGACCTTACTGAAGTGTTAAATCAGGAGGACCTAAAGCATGAATGGATACTAACTAAACTTGACACATGGTTGAGGCCTGAGGAATATAATATCAATAGCTTGGATTTACCAAAAAGGTCTGAACTGAGGATATAGTGGATACATGACATATCCTAGATTTAACTAATCAGTAGGAGTATATCATGAGTCATGGAAGTTGAGTATACTGTAAAGCATGACATGTGTACATGAGTCATGAGCTGCACAACTGGACTTTGGAGTTTTCTGCATTCGTGGGTCATGACTTAGATTGCTGAGGGGAGTAAAACTAAACTCCTTATGCTGGGAACTAGAATTGTACATGATTCCATGGAAAACGTGTGAATATAAGCTGGGTTCATGGAACGAAGATGTGAAACATGCGAAGGCATCATGCTGACTAAAGTACAAAATTTTATAATAAGATAAGGATGGGTCAGGAATTGTCTTTCCCTTACTGCTTTTCTATGCATGCCAGAACTACTATTGGAATCTGAAGGCCTGACTCTTTCTGAAGTTTCAAAATCAAACAGTGCTTGTATATCTGTCGGGCTACGATAGATTGATCCACTAGGGCAGATACTAAGAAAGGTCCTGTTAACACTTAGTATTACCTCAATGTTGACAGTGACCGCATTAGAAGTACTTTCCTGATTCTGTCGAGGCTGAATATGATGGAATCTATTTGGGCATTACCCACTGATGGAGCTGAAAGAGGCACCCTACTAATTCGGGCGATCGAACTGAGCTAAAGAATGATCATGCTAGCTTTGAGGAACGGGCCTAGGACAGTATCAGACTTTGTGACCTGACTCGCCACATCCGAAACACACATCACTGCCGGCTCTGTATATGCCCTTATGATACTTACTACAAGTCTGACAAAGGGGATGGCTTCGGGAACTACTAACACTGCCCTAAGGTTTAGGACCTGACATCCTATATCTGAATTTAGGGACTGGGGTACTGGACAAGGAAGGAACTGGAACTGAAAAAATTTGTCAGAACTAAAAGCGGTTACCACCATCTGACTTAGGCTGGTTGATATTGAGTCTACCAGTTCTAGCTCTCTTATTTTCTCTTTTTCTTTCTTTATTACTACATTTTCCCACCTCGGTCTGCTGGGTGCGAATCACGTGCCTGGGTGGGACAATGGCCTGATGATTGGTCTGAGATACTACTGAATAGGATATAGTAAGAGAGTCAATATTGAATTCTCTAGGAAATACATACTCATCTAGGGAATCTGCTTGGACGGGCGGAAGTACCGACTAGTTCTCGGTCCTTCTTTTGTTAGTCCTTTTGGGAGACATGTTCTGTAATAAAAGGAAGGAGATAATTAGCTGAGATTTTAACTTGAGATAATGCTCACTCGCATGATATGAATACTGAAATGAGGAAAACTGTTCCAAAAACATCTCATAGCCCCCTACACATAAGTGTGGTGCACAACACACCTATGTACAAGACTCTACTAAATGTGACTTTCAGACTTCCTAGGACACTATTGAACCTTAGGCTCTGATACCAAGTTTGTAACGCCCCAAATCTGGTACCCAAAATCCTACATAGTGCTCATGACCCCGAAGGACCACAAGCTAACATATGACTGATATTTGTACCTTAACACTGCATAATATATGTATATATATATGGAAACATAAGTTGTACAGCTATAAGGTTCAAATATGAAACATTAAATCTAATAAAATAACGTTTAAATGGGGTATAGAAATACCCAAAACTGAAATAAACTATCTAAATATACTATTGTCTGAAAGCCTCTAAACTGTCTGAATAAGGAGTTGATGGGACATGTCCATAACTAACTCCAACTACTTAAATGAAATAAGTACAGAAATGATAAATTAATGATCATTTCCTCGAAGGATGAGGACTTGCTGCTAACTCTGACTGCTGGATACTGGAATGCTACAGATGCTCTGGAGCTCGTGCTTTTGAACCTATGGCGTAAAGTAAAACACCATAGCGCAAATGCGTCAGTACGATTAAATGTACTGGTATTCATGTGAGGTAGGTTGAATATAAGGGTTCATATGCATGAACAATACTAAATGACAGTATAACATGAACGTAAAAATACATGCATGAACAAGTAACTGTAACAGAGACCATACTGACACTGGGTACTGAGTTTTGAGTACGGATTTACTAACATCTGTCTTTACTGATACCGATAACTAGTCTACTGAATACTAGGGAACTGATGGTATATTATTGATAGAGAAATGATTGTTTCTAACAGTTCTGATTTTGAAGAACTTGTCTGATTGACTATATCTGACAGTCCTAAAACTGATTACTGGTAACATGAGTCACTGATAACTGATATAACTGATACTGAGCGACTGTATCTGACAGTCCATGTTATGGTGGAATTAGCTGAGTTGATTGTATTTGACAGTCCTGAATTCTGTAGAACTATCTGAGTTCTATTACTAAGACTGAATGACTGTATCTGACAGTCCTGCTTCTGTAACTAAAACTGTGGGAAGTAGTTATCTAATTGGCATGCCCCAAATAATTTAAATATATTTGAGTTGGGGTCCAATCTGTAACCCCAATTGGAAGGATGTCAATATCGCGCCACTGGTAAAGATAATCTGTGAGTAACCCTCATATAAAAGGTAAATCTAGTGAGAATGGTGGGAACCCTCATATAAAAGGTTAATCCACCTCATATACCCTCATATAACAGTCTATGATGTCTCAACCAATGATAGATACGTTGTTTAGGAACACAAGGATTGCTTCTAAGAATCACACCATCATATAACAGGTGAGTTTCCATCCTTGGATTTGCTTGGTGCTGATTCCTACTCCGATCTGAATAGATACTGAACATAATTAAATTAACTAGACTAGATAGAATTCATGGAGTTCTGTTGACTGATCGAATACTACTAAGATTTCTGAATTTACTGAGATTTCCTGAGTCACATGACTGACTGAGTTCTATGAATCATGGCTTGACTGAGGATATCGTAAAACATGACACTGGCTCTAGATACGTAGCTATATCTTTTGGGTACAAGTACCCCCAGGACTCGATGGAAGGAAACTGACAAAGCATAACTTTCTTGAATACATGTCCAACATCAATAATTCATACCACAACAGTAGGGGATATTTCATGGAGCACATGGTTATCATAATCTTGTATATAGCTTAGAATGCACATGATCATGTCTTAACTTCATCATTTTAATATCATGATTATATCATCACGCCATTGTATTACACAACAATCCTCATGGAAATCATTTTAAACATAGGGGAATAGATACATTCATAACTTGGGTCACAATCTAACTATCAAGCATAATTTCATTCTCCTAGGCATTTTATCAAACACTTAGGTTGCATGATTTAAGGCTTAGACATGAGCATGAATTTAATACAACCTTACTTCATAATTCAACCTAATTTGATAATTTCAGTCCACATATTAGCATAATTTCATATAGACATAATAAAGATTCCATCTTGGAATTCATACAAAAACAACACATGAACATAATTCAATTCATAGAATGAATATCACAATTCGTAATTTAAAACTTGATTTTTGGGCTTTATGGACAAAAGTATTCCATGAATCAACACTATGCATACCTTAGATGGAAGATTTTTGATGATTCACGGAGAAATTTGCTTGAACTTGGATCACCAATTGAAAAACCTAATGTGTTCTTGAGAGGATTTTTAGAGAAAAGGGTGTATTTTGGTGTAAATGAGGATTAATCCCGCATTTAAGCCTTATATAGGGTTGGGAAAATTACCCTTTTGCCCTTAAAGATACGAACATTTAATGACTAAATAATTGGGCACCGACGCTATGAGTGACGCGACGCATTGAGGGTTGCGGTGCTATACCTGATACGGCGCGCCATGAACGCATCGAGCCTCAGTTGTTTTGGCTCTGGCAGTCTGCACAACTGGTGACCAACGCGATAGGCGACACAATGCACCAAGATCACGTTGGTCCACTATTTTAGACTTCCAATTTTGATCTAAATGAGTTTTCAAAAAATCCAAAACTTATCCGGAAACACCTATTGACCTTCCTTATCATGAATCAATAAAAATACGGACCATTAAAGGACATTAAGGTGGTAAAATGAATTTGTCAACTTTTGAAGGCAAAATTTAAGCTAAGTTCTGAATGTTGCTAAAACTTTCCAAGTCTAGGACCCTTTTGACACACTTAAAGGACTGTCTTAAGCTTTAGAATTTCACGGGGTCTTACACGTGGTCATAGAACTCATCTTGGAATTTACACTCTTAGGTTGTTTAAACAAAACTAGTCACATGTGCATGTGTTGATTTTACCCTATACAAATGTCATTTGTTGTTCTTTATATATACATATATGATATGATAATAAATCCTTCTATTAATTTTCTTGCTTGATTTCCTTATATGATTTTCCATCTTCTTATTCATTTTTGCTTCAAATTTCTTCATCTTTATATTCTTTTAATATTACATATGAAAAATATAAACTATAATACTAAGCACAAAATAATAAAATATGTACTAAAACGACAATTAAAAACCCACCAAAATATGAGGCAAATAATGATTATGTATACATATTTTGGTCTCACGTCAGTGGATAAGTAAGATCTTCAATATAGTATGACACTAATTGTATATATAATTCCTTCTCAACTTGGGATAACTCCTCGAAAAGATTCTTCATTCAAGTCAAATATATCAAGGAGAAAACCTCATGAAAGTTTTATTGGTTTGTATGTCACCCAAAAATAGAATTTCTACTCTTTTTATCTTTAAACTCTTCTTAATCAAAGGAACCCACATATTGACATTATTTACTCATTATTCAGTTAAATTTCTCTACAAAAAAAGATTTTGAAATCCTTCTCAACCTAAAATAATGATACGAAACTCCAAATAAATTGCTTATTTTTTGCATGGTCCGCAATGCATTTAGTAGTGATTATTTTGTGTTTGAGGTTCTGAATATCTTTTAAATTGATTAGTTTGATTGACTTTGATCAAAATTTTGTGGTCCAACCATTGGATAGTGATTCTGACAGTTTCATTAGATCCAACATATCAACTTTTATTTAGTAGCATAGTTAGTTTGGGTCCCAAGCCATTATTTTATATTTTAACCTCTTAATTGAAAACTAATTAAATTTTTCCTAAAGGCGTCTTGGGGATTAATTTCTTGTAAATGACCTCTTTTCATAAATTCGATGTTCCATTAGATATGGGATGTGTTTTAGGATTAATTTGCTCTATTGACTCATGTTTATTGGGTTTCAAATGGGTTTCAAGGGTCAAAACAAGTTTAGAATGTTGTTGGTGCACACCTTTAGCAATGAAAAATAGACTTAGTTATGAAAAATGCGATTTGGATACTGAAATCGCACATGAACATTTCATAAATTACAGGTTTCATTGCATTTTGTTAATTGATATTTTGGGAGCAAGGTTGCTCTATTTTTTTCAATTCTCAATGAGTTTATCTTGTATAGTATGTGATTTTATCTTAAATTTTACCATTTTCCAAGAATATTATTTTGTTTTTCATGATTTCTAACCATAGTTGAGATTAAAAACCCCAGTCCACCATTGCCAAAGCTTCCAAGCTCACTTTTGATAGAATTAAAGTGGATGTTCAAGAGTGTAACTTTTGCTGAGCTTCCAAACTAGTATCCCATTATTTTTCATTGATTAATTTATATTTTCATCTTCAAATCTATGTTTTTAAACATGAATTTTGGGATATTTACCCGAAAAGGAAAAATTATATTTTTCTTCAATTTCACGTCCAATTCAAACTTATTTTTAATTGGGTTTTCAAATTTAGACTTCATTTATGATGTGGAATATTATTCTTAAATAAAATTTCAATTGTACCCTTTTTTCGTTAAAGTATTTTTGAATCTGAAATGAAAGTAGTTAATATAGTTATTGTTGGACTTCTTTTGACTACTAGATATCATATTTGATTAGATTTGATATGCTTGGTAATGATTTATGGGAGTAGAGATTTTGGTTGATGTTTGGTTGATGTTTTGGACTATGCTTTGTCTTACAAATTATCTTTTAAAGCAAGTTGAGATGTACATTCACTTTCTCTGAAGTGTTTATGTATGTATGCTTATTTGCTTATGAATTGTGAATCACTTAGGGTTTGGGGGTTTTGCTTAGGTAAAATTGTAAATATCTTTGTGGGTACCAAAATCTTTTGAAGGATTTGTAGTTATATAATTGCTTATCTTAGTTAGTTTTGCAAAATTCTTAGAGTATATTATAGATATATGACTTATTTACCTTGAATAAATAGATATTGGATGCTTATTTTAGGGCTTGAATCATGTTTAGTGGACTTTATTGTGATGATCGGGGCTTAGTAAACTTTTAGGGATAATTATGTTATTATTCTTATTTGATGGATTAATTGAGATTTAGAGAATACTTAGAGTTTAAATGGACTTGTAATAGTTGATGTGATTATCAGAGTTTAGTACTCTTATTAAGGCGTACAATTAACTAGCAAAGCTTTCCATTTAGGATTTTAGTCTAATGATGTCATTGTTGGAAAATATGAGACTTATTATATGGAACAAGCTCAGTTTGGGTAGTTTTGTCATATATTGTTATTTTAATTATTGTTAGTTTTGTGTTTCCTATGTGGGGACTTATGTGATCATTATTATTGACTTGGGATATTATTTATTAATGTGTGCTCGTGTGGGGGCTTATATGCATATTGTTGTTGACTTGGAAGAATATATATTGCATGTTACCTATGTGAAGTCTTTATTTGACGTCATAGACATTATTTGTACATTAAATTCCATGATTATTATTGTGATACTTGTGCGAGGGCTTGAATAGATATTATATGCCTTCTTTGAGCATTAATTTCATTTATCGTGATAGTAATACATGAGGAAAGGGTTGTTGAGATGATACTATTGATATCTACATGACTTTTCACTTTAGTGGTGCTGAAGAGGGCTCACAACGTGACTATAAGTATATTGAAGAGATTTGAGCTCATTTGTAACATTATGGAGTTGATTTATTATAATCATATTACCTTGGTGAAGAGCACGCATTCTCATCTTAATCATTCATATTCATGGAAATTGGTGTCACTGAGAAACACTTTATAAAACTTATGATCCATGAACAATAGCTGGAGAGTTTAATGTTACACTCTATAAAACCCTTGATCCATGAATAATAGCCGGAGAGGTAAATGTGACACTTTATAAGAACTCTTGATCCATGTTTAATATCTGGATAGGTGAATGACATACTTTATAAAATCCTTGATCCGTGAATATAACTGGAGAGCAGAATTAAGATATGAGATAGTATATGGGTCGTGAACCCTCCTTGGGTCCTTTTATAGAAGCGTTGTGGCTCGAAAGGTGTATATATAAAGTCAAGCAATGGCTTTAAATAATTTATCATCATCACAACATTGCATTACATCGCTTGAATTGCATGACATTTCCTTGGTGTGTTTTGATATTGCGTTTGAGTATTACTTTTGTATTAAATTTCTGTAATTGAACTTCATTTATGATATTATGTATTCTCCATTCATTTCAATATATTACATCATATTATACTACCTCTTGATTGATTTATGAGTGGAGATATTTATGAGACGTGGGGTATCGCTATGGCTTGGTTAGTGACATAGGTAGTGTCATACCTATTGGTAGCATGACATTCACATAATTATATTCTGTCACTACTTTATTCCATATTATTGGTTGAACATGCTAATTGAGACTCATATATTATGTTAGTAACTCTCCCTTATAAACTACTTGTTTTACTTGTTAATCATAGAGTGACTAGTGTTAAATCATCTGGGTTATTTCGTGAAGCTTGTATATTGATATTCTTATGGATGATGTATTGGGATACACTATTAGGATTAAATGGTATATTTACTGGTCGTAGATTTCTAAGAAATCTTGGGTAGTTGAGGTAGTGGTTCCCGCTATCACTTTGGATCAGGGTCAGTTGTCGATGTTGCTGCTAAGTAGACATATTTCGTACTAACCCTTACTTTTCTTTCCTTATTATTGTTTTCTATATCCCATAAAGGTATTGGTTTTAGAAGTAGATAATTAATTGTATTCCTTCAGTGTTGACATTGCATAGATTAAGGTAGTGCCTGACAGATCTCAAAACTTATTGGATCTCTACTCCTTTATCTTGTGCTTATTTCATATTTAAGATATTTCATACTATTTGTTATTATTCTATATTAGAGTCTTGTACTAGTGACAACGAGACCTGGGATATATTTTTAAAGTTGTTATTTCATCTTTCGATATCATTTGGGATTATTTGATTCTTCTTCTTATTTTACTTCTAATTTATTCAATTATCTTAGTTTAGAATAGGCGTACCTATACCGGAGGGTGTGACAAGTATCATCACACACTCTATTTTGAATCACAAAAAATTAGTATCAGAGCCTTAGGAATATTGATTTTATTAGTACAAAACGAGTCTAGTATAGTCTTGCAGATTGATACAGAGATGTCCATATCTATCTTTGAAAGGCTACATAAATTTATAATAAATCTATTTTTTTATTCTATTTTGTGTATTAATAAATTTGTATAACTCAAAAAACCTCTTATTCAATCTCTCACAAATGTTGAGGATGTATTCTTCCTTAGATAAACATTACAGCCCCTGCCTTCAGCACGTGGCTGGGTAAAAGATTGAGGTAGAGGTTGGATTAGAATATCTGGTCTATCTAAAGGTCAGGCAGGAATTTCATTTTTAAGTAAAAGAGTTTCTAGTGGTGTTTCTTCTATTGAGATAGAGGGGTTAAGGCTAGTGTAGACATCCCTGGTGACCATATCTATGCTTGAGGATTATTTGGTATGGGTGTTGGGTTTTCTTCAGATGGTGGCTCCAACTTTGATTTTACATAATACTTTGGGGCTTCATACTCTATATACATATTAAATACGAATCCTTCTTGTGTTAATAAGGTGTTTCCAGGGATTGCTCTAAATCTAGTGACCACATAGTAGGTTAGTAGATTCATTAGGATAGATCCTCCTTGATTCAATAGAGATTCTGGGTTAGATACTAATATGTTCTTGTTAGGTTGCCATGGGAGATTACACAAGTTGGGCTTGGTGAATTCTAATGGAGTGGATTTGAGTGACTTTTAGTTTTTTAGACTAGCTATACAATAGTTGAGGACTTTGGTATAGAGTATACTAGTTGGGTCACCTCCTCTTTAGTGGAATCAATTTTCTTGAGAGTTTCTATAGGATTTTGAGTAAAGACAAGAGATACTTGCAATCCAGAGGCCTTTTAGACTAGATGGCAATAGAAATATGTGTGGTAGAGGCCAGGAACTTATTGTTATTCTTTGAAGGGTTCAATAATGATGGTCAATCAAGTTCTTCAGTTCTAGTTCAGCGAACTCATATATCTTTGGGTTGCTTCATATGTAGAGATATTGGTCACTTTAGGAGGTATTTCCCAGAATGTAGATCGAGAGATGCTTTATCAATTGCTAAAGGATACGACAAGTCCTAGTATCAGTCTTCACAAGATAGGCTTGAGATAGAACTTTATGGTATAATAACCACATGTATAGTTTTAGTATCCTTTTGATTTGTCTTGGTAGTGTTCGATTGTCGATCTACCTTTTCTTATGTGTTTATTTCTTGATATGATTCATATGTTTTATTGGGAATATTAATATTTCTACCCCATATATATCTTTACTTAGTGGGGGATCGAGTGTGTTGATCTATGTTATGAATCATTCAGAATATATCGTTGGTTTAGATTTGATTTCTTTGGGTATTATGGATTTTGGTGTTTTTTATATGATCATTTTGATGGTTATGTTGTGAACTAGTGTAGGATTGATTGTAAGTCTGGGTATATTTAGATTGTTGAATGGATTAGACTTGTGTTGTAACTAATACAAAAGGATTGTAAGGATTTTGGTTAGATAGGGAAGATATTTGGACATTTTGCCTTACGATTTGTTACTTCCTTAGTGAATAGCTTTGATTGCATGAAAAGGCATATTGGTGTAGAAACAATCCTTAGTTATATTTGAAGGAATTCAACTTACAAGAGTTTTTGCTTTTTATTTGGAAGGGGTTTCGAATGGAAAGGAAACTTGTATTTATCATTTATTACTTTAGTAGCTAATTGAATTAATGGAATATTTTTGTTCATGAGTTTTAATTAGGGTATGTGTTATTATTCCATGGTCCTTTTGTTAAATAATGTTCAAAGCAAAAGAGTTAAGGAAGGATAAAGAACTAGTACATAAGGAATATTGATATATGCAGAGTCTAGCAATGATTTTCTCCAAGATATGATTTGTGATTCTGGAGTCTGTTAGTGAGATATAGTGATTATTAAACTTATTTTATTGGTTGATTGCCAATGATATGATATGTGTTGATGTGTGTATGATTAGAGAAGCTCTTTATTTTATCAGATTATTGATTACATCAGATCAATTTATATTACTTGAGTATTAAGGACTACACGGATTATTGTAAGGAGTTACATGAGAATATAATTCCATCTTTGTGTACATGTTTATGGTATATAGAGTTCTATGGTGATTCTAGATTGCCTCAAAGTGTTTAACATAAGGATATGACTATAGTATAGGGACCTAAGTAGGTTAAGTATGGATTTTAAGGGTCTATGAGTCATTAATATCGATTTCAGGCCAAGTTGTTTTAGTTTGGGTTATAGTGTTGTCCGATTCAACAAATATTATATCATCCTTGAGGAGATTGATTCAGTATTTTGGTGAATGGAGATGTGGTTACATAGGTTCCTTTGCATTTTGTTGGTTCGATAATGATTTTTTGATATGTGGTTAAGGCTAGTGGTTTATGGTGTCTTAGATAGATTTAGGTTAGTTGTCTATGTTCAAACCTTCTAGCATGATCAACTCTGTCTTTGGGTAAAGATGAAAATTGAAAGAAAAATTGTCTATGTTAAAACCTTAGATGCTAGTGTTGTGACCTTATAAGTCATTGTGTGATAGAATTTTGATTCTTTAGTGAGACCAATAGTTCTAACGTTGTTACTCTATTTGGGATTGCTTGCTTGAAGTTTTCAAGGTTATTTTCCATCATTTATCTGTTTTGATGCTTTTCTTACTTGTATGTTTGAGGACTAATATGAATCTTACTGGTGGATACTGCAATGACCCTTGTTATGATTTTTAAAATTTTCTATGTTTTATTATTTTTGCCTTCCCCATTGTTGCTTTATTTGATTTACGAATTGTTGGAATGGTTTGCACAATCTTCAATGTATTTAGGAGTAATTTTTATCATTTTGTGGATTTGAATATCTTTTAAATGGATTAGTTTGACATTGGTCAAAATTTTGTGACCCAAACTTTAAGTGGTGAGTCAGATAGTTTCATTGGACTTGAAATGTCTATTTTGGGTTAGTAGCATAGTTAGTTCGGGTCTACAGCCTTTGTTTTACATTTTAACCTCTAGATCAAAAATTAATTAAATTTGTCCTAAAGGGGTATCGCGGGATAATTTGTTATGAATGACTTCTTTTCATAAATATGATGATTCCATTAGATCCTAGATGTGTTTTATGATCAAGTTACACTATTGGTTAATGTTCATAGGGTTTCAGGTGAGTTTCGATGCTAAAAATAAATTTTGAGAGTTGTTAGTTAAAAAGGTTATTGGTGCACATCTTTCGCGATGGAAAATAGTCTTTTAGCTACAAAAAATGGGTTTTAGCTACATAATTGCCCCTGAACATTTTATAAATTTCAAACTTCATCCTACTTCGAATTTTTAACCTTTTAGGAGTCAGGAAGCTCCATTTTTTACAACTCTCGATGCGTTTTGATATTTTGGGAGCTAAGAAGCTCCATTTTTTTCAATTATCGATGCATTTTTATAGTATGATAATTGATTATGTTATTTTACCTAAACTATTCTCATTTTCCAAGATCATCCATTTCATTTTTCATGATTTCCAGCCAAAGTTGAGATTCAAAACCCTATTCCACCATTTTCAAAGCTGCCAAGCTCATTTTTTAGAAAACCAAAGTGAGTTTTCAAGATTAAAATTTTAGGTGGGCTTCTAAACTAGTATTTCATTATTATTCATTGATTAATTTATGTTTTCATTTTCAAATCTATATTTTTAGACTTGAAATTTGGGGGTTTTACCCGGTAAAGGGAAAATCATATTTTTCTTCAATTGTAGGTCATATTTTAACTCATTTTTAATTGGTCTTTCATATTTAGACTCCTTATGTGATGGAGATCATGATTTTTAAATAAAATTCTGATTTCACCCTTTTTCCTTCGGGGTCAATTTTGAAAGTAATTTTGAACACAAAATAAAAGTAGCTAATATGGATATCGTTGCACTCCT
Source organism: Capsicum pubescens (assembly GCA_030864215.1). Taxonomy (NCBI): domain Eukaryota; kingdom Viridiplantae; phylum Streptophyta; class Magnoliopsida; order Solanales; family Solanaceae; genus Capsicum; species Capsicum pubescens. The sequence goes on along the minus strand of CM061546.1, from coordinate 201,965,864 downwards.
TTTGACTTATCGATATCATATTTGATTAGGGTGGACGTGTTTTGATGATGATTTGTGGGACTAGAGCTTCCAGTTGATGCTTTAGACTGTATTTTTGCTTATGAATCTTCTTTAAAGGTAATTTAAGAGGTACCTTGACTTTCTTTGAAGTGTTTATGTGTTGTATTATGAATTTCTAGTGTATTCTGAATTGCTTAGGAGTTGGAGGTCCTACTTAGGTGAAATGACGATTATCTCTCCAGGTACTAGAGTCTTTTAATGGATTTGTAGTTACATAATTGCTTACTGTGCTTATTTTTACAACATGCTTAGAGTAGATTGTAGATAGATGGATTACTTTCCTTAAATAAATAGATATTGAATGCCTATTTTAGTGCTTCAATCATGTTTAGTGGACTTTATTATCATGATTGGAGCTTAGTAACCATTTAGCCGTTAATTATGTTATTATTGTAATTTGATGGAATAATTGAGATTTAGAGAATACTTAGAGTATAAATGGACTAGAAATAGTTGATGTTATTATCAGAGTCTGATATCTCTTATTAACTCATACAATTAACTAGTGAAGCATTCCTTTTAAGATTTTACTCTAATGATATCATCATAGGAAAATCTGAGACATTGTATGGAACAAGCAAGATTTGGGTAGTTTCGGGATATATGGTTATTTGGATTGTTGTTAATTTTGTGTTGTGTGGGGTCTTATGCAAATGTTATTATTTACTTGTGAGATTATTTAATATCGTGTGCCTATGTGGTAGCTTATATGTTTATTGTTGTTGACCTGAGAGAATATATATTGCGAGTTATCGGTGTAAGGGCTTTATTTAACATCATAGGTCTTATTTATTCCTTAAATTCTATGTCTATTATTTTGATGCCCGTACAGGGATTGAATAGATATTATCGGTCTTCTTTGAGCATTAATTATCTTTAGAATGAAAGAAAATACTCGAGGAAGTGTTTTTGAGATGAAATTATTTATATCTTCATGACTATTCACCTTAGTGTTGCCGAAGAGGGCTTAATATATGACTATTAACATATTAAGGAGATTTGAGCTCATTTTTACTATTATGGAGTGTATTTATTAGCATCATATTGACTTGGTTATGAGCATGCATACTCATCTTATTCATCCAAATTCATGGAAATTAATGCCACTGAGAAACACTTCTTAAAACCTTTAATCTGTGAACAGTAGTTGATAAGGTTAATGTGACACTTTAGAAAATCTTTGATCTGTGAACAATAGCAGAGAGGTTAATGTGAAACTTTATAAAACCCTTTATTTGTGAACTATAGCCGGAGAGGTGAATGACACACTTTATAAAATCCTTGACTCATGAACAATAACTAGAGATGTGAATTGATATATGAGAAAGCATTGGGTTGAAAACCCTTTACAGGTCCCGTCCTTGAATTGTTGAGGCTTAAAAGGTGTATACAAACGTCATGTGTTAGCTCTCAATAATTCATTATTCTGACTATATTTTATTGCATCACTTGCATTGCATGGCGTTTCCTTGGTATGTTCTGATATTGTGTTTGAGCATTTACTTTCATATTTAATTACCACAATTGAACTTTGTTTGTATTATTATGCATTCGGCATCCATTTCACTACATTACATCATACTATATTACCTCTTAGTTGATTTGGGAATGGAGATAGTTATAAGACATAGGGTCATGGCTTTGGCTTTGATCAATGAGACATGTATTATCGCACCTACTGGTAGCATTATACTCACATAATTATATGCTTTCACTAATGATTATTGGTTGAACAAGATAATTGAAACTGATATACTTTGTTAGTGAATCTCCCCTATAAATTACTTTTTTACTAGTTGATCATAAAGTGAATGGTATTGATTCACCTGGATTACTTTGCCTGCCATGTATATTAATATTCCTATGGTCGGTGTGTTGGGATATCCTGTTAGGGTGAAATGGTGTATTTAATGGTTGTAGACTGATAGAAACTATTGGGAATTTGGGGTGGTGGTTCTCATCATCTTTTTGAATTGGGGTCAGTTATCGAGGATGCATGTTGAGTACACATATTTTGTACTCACACTAGCTTTCCTTTCCTTTTTCTTATTTTCTGCACTCCTAGCAGGTATTAGTTCAAGCAGTAGATTGTAGATTATGTTCCTTCACTGTTGATAATGTGCAGATTGATGTACTGACGAACGGATCTTAGAACTTAACAAATCTCTCCTCTTATATTTTGTGCTTATTTTTACATTTAAGATATTATAGACTATTTGATATAATTTTGTATTAGAAGCTTGTACTAGTGGCAATCAAAACTAGAATGTATTTGCAGTTGTTATTCCATCTTCAAATATCATTAGGATTATTTGATTCTTCTTTTTCTTCCGTTTCTAATTTATTCAATTATTTGAGTTTTAGATTGGAATAGGCTTACTTGTACCAAGAGTGAAAAGTGTCATCATGGACTCTATTTTGGATCATGCCATCGGAGTTCTTATGTTTATGATTTATTTATTTGTAAATCATCTAAGAATTTTCAGCCTTCTAAAGATGTTTCCTACATCGGTGAAACTATTTCTCTTTACTTTTGGTTAGAAAAGAGATGTTTGAATTTATTATCGTTTATTTTTATTTTGCTATTATTCTAAAAGTAAAATAAATAAATTAATATTTTTTTAAAAATGTAAATATTTTTTGGTACCATAGAAACTATAAAAATGAAATATTTTACTATTTATTATATATTCCTTTTAAGTCATCAGTACATATATCAGGAAGTTAGTACATGATTTTCTTAATTGAATATAATTCCACTATATGTAATTAATGATTTAAATTTTTTCTTGCTTTCATTAAACAGTAAACTTCGTGTTTGAATATTCTTACTTCAGTTTTAATTCTTTTTTGACATTCTATTCTTTCATAATTCATATTTTCTTTTTTAACTTTTCATCATCAGCTAAATAATTCTCTTATTGCTAATTTTGTCACTATCATCTATATATATTTTTTGAATATTTCTTCATCGCTTTTTCTTCTTTTTTTCTCTTCCTTCCACTTTTCCATTGTTACTCTCAAAAAATGTAAACTTATATATATTTTTATTATTATTTCAACTTCTGACATCAAATTTTTATGAGCAACGAGATTTCTTGTCCTTTTATAAATTGAAATTATTTGAAGATTTATGATTCTAAATGTGAACATTCAAACTTTTTCAAGCCTTTTATATGTAAAAATCAAGATGTAAAATAAAAAAGACAAACAAAAAAGAATGTTATAAATAGTATTGTTTTGAACCGTGGTTGATAGGTATGAGGTTCCCAATAAAATTACTAAAACTAATTTAACTAAAGTAAAAAAACAGACTTACAACAATAATCTTGAAAGTTAAAAAAAAAGTAACATAGAGAGAACATATGTGTACAAACAAACATACACACACATCTTTCTTAGGACCTTGACCAAAAGAAAATAGATGAAAAAAGAAATATACGAAATCAGTGTATAATTTTTTAAGGTTTAGTCTGACATCCACCTCTCTAACAAACTATGATCAGCCTCTAAGACACGTCTTCATCATGTTAAGCTAAATCTTGAATTTGATACTATAAATAATACTCCATTCGTTTAAAAAAGAATAACAAAGTTACTCCCACAACCAACTGAGCTAAATTAAAATATAAATACAATGAAATGTGAGATAATTAATGTCACGAACCGAGCCGAGACCTTGGTCACGATGGGCATTCCGAACCATGAAGTCCCGATAGACCACTTAGCATACTATCATAAGCATAATTCATACATAAATAAAAGTATGGAAGATATAATGAAATTCAAGTGAAGCTTATCATCCAAACAGTGTGAACAAAGTAGTGACAATACAAAAATCACAACTCGTCTATGAAACTGCTATTGAAAACTGACTGTCTAGGCCGGGACAAGGCCCCCGGCTGGACCATAAACTAAATTAGATAAACATATGTATAACATGCCTCGCGAAAGATGGATGGCTCACCAACTTTGTCAATATCCCAAATGTTCTACTGATGTGATGGACCATGGAACTATATCTCGAAACCTATAATATGGGGCAGATAATACTTGGAGATTATTGGTATGTAGAACAACCCAAAAATAACCTATATTTCATGTAACATAATTCAGAGCATTGTGAAAACAATTTATCATAACATATATATAAACACATGGGCAAAAGTTAAAGAACTTTAATTCATGATTGTAAAACTTTGACTTGACCCTTTGCTTTACATCTGAGCTAGATGGTACACCGTACAATTCTGATTAACAATGGGCTATATGGTACTTCCTGGACTTGGCAAGCAAGCCCTCAATCTGAATTTTCTGCAAGAATCGGGGTAAGTAATAAATACAAAGTATGCCTCCTTACTGTCTTATTGTATAATGAAAAATGATATGACTCCTTGCTGACATACCATTTCATAATAAACCCATATCGGCAGAATATGATTTTGGACTATGAGTTATCTAAATTCGTGCCTTCTTCAGGTAACCATCTAACTCTCTTAGAGCCCATTTTAAGCCTTTAAAAATATGCATCTTACTGAAATCATGATCTAAAATATGAATAGTCTGTAGTCTATTCTGTTCTGAGTCTGTCATGGCATTTATCTTATTAGGTATTATCATACCAAGACTTGCTAGTCATATAAGCAATATTATATTATGTCTTATTCTTTTCATTCAAAATGTGATATTGGTCCACCAAAATATTTAAACACTTCACAAGGGTTCTTATTTCAAAATCACATGGACATATGCAAAATACTCTATTTTAATACTTTAACATGTGGTGGCCAATTCTTACATAAATAATATGAAATCCTTCATTAGGATACTAAAGCATTTATAAACTAATAAAATACCCTCTCATTGGATCATAAAGCAATGTAATTTCACAAATGATAGTAAAACCGTTAAACTCAAGCTTTTAATCATTAATATAAACAACCACAACAAGTTAAGGCAATGGACTTCATAAAAAGAGAGGGTATTTCATAAATCATTCTCTCATGTATATTCTCAATACTCATAACATACATAGACATGATTATAATTCAAATTCATGGAAAAACTCATAATAAACATACACTTTCATAAAAATGTGTTCATGAATGAATGATCTTCAAATGATTTTCAAAACCTATTACATATACATACATATATCTTTAAAGCTTGTTAAAATGTAAAATTTACCCCCATGAGAGTTAGAATAGTCCCACATACCTTGCAATCAAAGAGAACATAGAGAAATTCACCCCTGGAAGATTGAATTCCTCAAACCCTACGTAGTTTCTCCTCTCTTGCTTAAGGAAGGATGATTAGGGATTTTGTAACACCCCGTATTTCCCTAGCATAATCTTAGTCCCAATACATAAGTATTCATATCTGAAATTTTTGAAACACTCATTATTTTAAGTTTAGAGCCAACCATTGCATAGGAAATTCAATTAGCTTTCAAATGATATAAAATTTGCCCAAATTCGATAATCGGGTAAGAAGTTATGGCGATTTTAATTTTCAGTCGCAAAACACCGTTATTTTAACCCTTAGCGCATCGTGTAGGCAACCTAAATGACAATTATTAATTTTTAGTGTAACTCCACGATCATGGCGCATTGCGGAGCAGGCCAATTTTCTATTTGTTAACGTCCAGTTGGCCTCCGCGATCATAGCGCATCGCGGAGATGGCTAAATTAACATCCACAGGCTTACCGTGATGGTCGCGCGTTGCGGCATTTGTACAGGTCCCAGTTGTCCCTTTTCCAGTGGCTTGGCGCGATAGTGGTACATCGTGCCAAGTCCAAAAATTGTGATTTCAGTTTCCATCTTGTGTTTTTAAATTTGTTTAAGGGTATTTTTGTCTTTTTCCTAAGACCTAAACTCATCCAAAACACAAAAATTAACCCCTAATTGACCTAAATACTCATCATTATTCACTTTCTCTCAAATTAAAAATCCTCTCTTTCACGAACAAAAAATCCTAGTTCTTAAGAATCAAGGTCAAATCTCAAGAACTCTCCATCAAAACTTCCAAATTCATCATCCCAGGTATGTTAGATGTTCATCCATGGATTCCTTTCATCCATGGAGTCCAAGTATCTGTTTTAATTAAAAATCTATTATTTTTTCAAGATTTATGATATTAAATTATGATTTAAAACAATGAATCTCCATGAACTTCCATGAATATTGATTTTATACCATACTTTAATGGAATTATCAATGTTATCAAATCCCCCATGTTTTAATATTGTCATTCTTTGAATTAGATCATGATTTAGTGTTATAAATATTGAAGTCATGCTTTTATTTCAAGTTTTATAGTATTCCCATGAATTGACTAAACTATGAAGTACAAGTGATTGATAAAATGACTACAAGAGTTATTTATTTAACAAGAGCCTTCATGTTTTGGTTTTTAAGCTTTAGTGTCTTTTCAGTATTGTTGTTTTGAGTCATGGGGTATTGAATACCCAAAAGCCATAGCTATTTATTTAGTCTAGTATCAGCACATTAAATAATAGTCTTTAGATTATATCATGATCATTTTCAGAATAGTCATATATCAATCATTGAACTCATAATAGTCTAGTATCTCAGTAGCTTTCAGTTGGGGGTAGGATTTAGCACCGAGCGAGTGTAGGGATGGCGGCTTTCCAGTCATATAGGTAGAGTCGTTAAAAGAAGTCCCTATATTCCAGAACTACGTAGCTAACATAGGATATGGGTAGTCACCCATCAGATTAGGCTTGACTATCTCGCAGGGACACCCATCAGTTCAGGCTTAACACCCTTAGTCCTTTAGACATTATATTAGTTTAGTGGATCCACACAACCATTGTTAGTACCCGTGGTATGGTATTAACATCCTTCCAACTGGGGTTACAGGTTGGACCCCAATTAGCTTAAATTGGGGAATGTCGGTCAGATGATACCTCCCACAGTCTCAGATATAGTCTCAGTTACAGTCCCAGCCCAGTTATTCAATCTTAGTGTTGTTTGACTAAAGCATACAAAATTTTAGTTATCTCAGTATTTTAGTTTATAGATTTTACTCAGTTTATGTTATATGCTTGGTCATGTATCCACAGTATTTATAGATTTTTATGCATTTCAGTATCTACAGATTCCATGATCTTGATTCAGTATTCCATGCTTTACATACATGTCCAGTTAATTATAATTATTCCTATTAACGAGACCATGCATATCAGCCTACCTCATTTAGCATACCGGTACATTCAAAGTACTGCCCGCATACCTTTTCTTTTGCGCTATGATGTCTCATATCATAGGTGCTGATGCTCAGTTCCCATATCACACCTAGATTCTCAGATTATTAGCAATACATTAGCAGTAGTGAGTTCTCATTATCCTAGGATAAATTATATTACTTCATCTCTTTATCTCAGTAGTTAGTAGAGTTAGTTGGGGCCTATCCCATCAAATCACATTATTCAGTTTAGAGTCTTTTTAGACACTACAATTAGCTATTTAGACTATTCATATTTCAGTATTTTTATCAAATTTATAATTCAGTAGTTATTTCATTATTAGAACCCTATGTCATTTCAGTTATTCTTCCACATTCATGATTACATTATTCAGTGCTCACAGTAGGTACCAAATCATGGGTTAGATTGTGGTCCCTCGGGACCGTAAGCACCATATAATGACTAGGGGTAGTCTCGGTTCGTTACAAACTTGGTATCAGAGATAGGTTTTAAAGCTTCCTAGGAAGTATGAAAGCCGCATCAAGTAGAGCCTTGAGCATAGGTGTGTAGCCGCCACACTTATGGATGAGAGGCTACAAGGTGTTAAGAAAAAAATTTCCCTTCTTTCAAGTATTCATGTCATGCGATTGAGCATGAGCTCCAGTTAAACTATCAGTCTAATCCATTTCCTCCTTCCGTTTACAGAACATGGATCCCATGAAGAACATAAGAAGAACAGGAACTCATCCATCCCCTCTGCCCATCCAGGCAGATCCTCTGGCTGAGCATGTCTGTCACGTAGAATTTAGGATGTGTTCACTACTCTATCAAACTCCGTAGCAACATAAAATGAATGGTCAGTCAGTGTTCTTTCTAATACTGCTGCCACCAAAATTTAGGACTTTACCCGAATAAATCCTCTTTCTTTTACGGGATCCAAGTTTGAAGAGAATCCACAGGAATTCTTAGATATGGTTCAGAAGGTAACGAATGCTATGGGGGTGACGTCTATTCATAGTGTCGAGTTGGCTACATATCAATTACAGGATATAGCCCATACTTTGTTTAAGAAATGAAAAATGGATAGAGGTGTTGATGCAGGGCCTATAAAATGGAAAGAGTTTTCCACAGTTTTTTTGGATAAATTCTTTTCATTAGATATGAGAGAGGTCAAGGTGTTAGAATTTATTAATTTGAGGCAAGGTAGCATAAGTGTGAGGGAGTATTCTCTCAACTTCACTCAGTTATCTAGATATGCTCCTTATGTGGTAACTGATAGTAGGTCCAAGATGAGTAAGTTTATGTCTAGCGTGTCTGATAGTGTGGTCAAGGACTGTAGGACCATAATGCTGATTAGTGAGATAGATTTGTCTAGGTTAATGATCCACGCTCAATAAATAGAGAAGCATAAGATTAAGTAGAGAGAGAGAGGAAATAAGATAGATAAGATGAGTAGTTTTAATTTCAGTCAGCCAAAGTTAGAAGGTGGTAAACGTCCTCAATTTTATCAGAGGTATTTAGCCCCAGTACCTTCTTCATCCAGTGACCCAGTACCCAAATTTAGAAATGACAATAGGGATAGGGCACCAGGATCTAAGTCCCAGGTCAGTGTTAGCAGTGCTCGTACTAATCTTTTATGTTCGATGTATGGCAGACACCATCAGGGTGAGTATAGATTAGGTAGTGATGTGTGCTTCGGGTGTGGAAAGCTAGGCCATCGGATTCGAGAGTGTCCGGTATTTGCTAAAAAGGTAGGAATTCACGCCAACAGGGCTAGTCCCATAAGTCGTCAGTTCTATACGGCCGCCTAACTCAGTAGGGTGCCACTTCCAATGCTACCATTGGTCAGCGTCCGAACAAATTATATGTTCTTCAGTCCCACCAAGATCAGGAAAATTCTCCTGATGTAGTTACTGGTACGTTGCAGGTCTTTCACTTATATGTTTATTCTTTACTAGACCCTGGAGCTTCTCTTTCTTCTGTAACTCCATATATAGCTATCAATTTTAGAGTCAATCCCAAAACTCTAGCAAATCTCTTTTTAGTGTCTACCCCAGTAGGTGTTTCCATTGTAGCCACGTAGGTATACAGGAACTTTCTGGTCACAATATCTCAAAAAGTTACTTCAATTGATCTCGTGGAGTTAGAGATCACAGATTTTGATGTTATTCTTGGCATGGATTGTCTCCACTCATGATATGCCTCAGTTGATTGTAGAAATAGAATAGTTCATTTTCAATTCCCAAATGAACCAGTTCGTGAATGGAGGGGTAGTACTACAGCTCTTAGGGGTTATTTTATTTCATACATTAGAGCCAGAAAGATGAAATCCAAGGGGTGTGTCGACCATCTTGTACGAGTCAAAGACTCTAACTCAGAAAATCCTACTCTTGAGTTAGTCCTAGTAGTAAATGAATTCTCAGATGTATTTCTTGAAGATCTTCCCTTAGTTCCTCCCGAAAGGGAAATTGACTTTGAAATAGACCTTCTCCCAAATACTCAGCCTATATCTATTTTGCCATACAAAATGGCTCCAGTTGAACTGAAAGAATAATTGAAAGATCTCTTAGATAAGGGATTCATCAGACCAAGCGTCTCCTTGTGGGGCGCACCTATTCTATTCGTGCATAAGAAAAATGGTTCTCCCAGAATGTCCATAGGCTACCGTCAGTTGAACAAGGTCACAATCAAGAATAATTATTCCCTTCCTAGAATTGATGACTTGTTCAACCAACTTCAGGGTGCCAGTTACTTTTCCAAGAGAGACCTCAGATCACGATATCATCAGCTTAGAGTCAGGGAATGTGACATTCCTAAAATAGCTTTTCGAACTTAGTATGGTTATTTCGAATTTCTAGTCATGTCCTTTGTTCTTACGAATTCCCCATTAACCTTCATGGACTTGATGAACCGAGCGTTCAAGCATTACTTGGAAATGTTCATCATAGTCTTCATTAATGATATTCTTATCTATTCTCGCAGCAAAAGCGATCATGCAGACCATCTCAGCATAGTGCTTTAGACTCTTAGAGTTCACCAGTTGTTCGCTAAATTCAGTAAGTGTGAATTCTAAATAAGAGCAGTAGCATTCCTTGGTCATATTATTTTTTGTGATGGCATTAGAGTTGATTTTCAAAAGACTAAAGTGGTGAGAAACTGGCCTAGACCCTTCTCTCTATCAGATATCAGGAGTTTCTTAGGTTTAGCTAGATATTACCATTGGTATGTTGAAAGTTTTTATTCTATTGCATCCCCCATGTCCAGATTGATTCAGAAGAAAGTTAAGTTTCAGTGGTCAGATTCCAGCGAGAAGAGTTTTCAGGAGTTGAAGACTTTACTCACCTCAGCCCCACTCTTGACTCTACTAGACGGTTCAAATGCTTTTGTTGTGTACTGTGACGCATCCAGAGTAGGTTTGGGTTATGTCCTCATGTAAAGAGGTAAGGTCATAGCCTATGCCTCCAGACAGCTTAAGCCTCATGAAAAAAATTATCCATCTCATGATCTTAAGCTAGAAGTTGTAGTCTTTGCCTTAAAGATTTGGAGGCATTACTTGTATGGGGTGCATGTAGATGTGATCACAGATCACAAAAGCCTTCAGTATGTGTTCTCTCGAAAAGATTTGAATTTGAGTCAGAGAAAGTAGTTAGAATTATTAAAGAATTATGACATGAGTGTTCTGTATCATTCGGGGAAGGCCAATGTAGTGGATGATGATCTCAGTAGATTGTTTATGGGCAGTGTTGCTCATGTTGAGAATGGTAAGAAGAAGTTAGCTCAGGAAGTTCATCAGCTTGCCCGACTAGGTGTCCATTTAGTTGACTTAGAAGAGGGTAGTGCGTGGGTGTAGAGTATCGATAAATCATCTCTAATTTCTAAGTTAAGTTGAAAGAATCAGTTAGAGATCAGAAAGGGGAAGATGGTGTTTTGCGTTGTCCGGGTCGATTGCGTGTGACTAGTGTAGATGATTTAAAGCTAAGAATTCTCGCAGAAGTACATGGTACGCGTTACTCTATTTAATTAGGGGATACTAAGATGTACCGCAATTTGTAGGAGATCTATTGGTGGAGTGGGACGAAGAGAGATATTGCAGAGTTTGTAGTTAAGTGTTCTACATCTTTGCAAGTTAAGATTGAGCACCAGAAGCCTAGTGGGTCTATGCAAGAGTTCAATATTACCATGTAGAAATGAGAGGAAGTGAATATAGACTTTGTGACAGGTTTACCTCGTACCCATTATCAGCATGACTCTATTTGGATTATCATTGATAGGATGACCAGATCAGGTCATTTCTTGCCAGTCCATACCTCTTATTCAACAGAGGACTATGCCAATCTCTATCTAAGAGAGTTGGTTAGGTTGCATGGTGTTTCCTTATCTATCATCTCAGATAGAGGTACCTAGTTTACTTCTCATTTCTAGAAAGCATTCCAAAAGGATCTTGGTACCCAAGTCCATCTCAGTACAACTTTCCACCCTCAAACAGAAGGCCAAGAAAAAAGGACCATTCAGACTCTTAAGGATATGCTGAGACCATGAGTTGTTGATTTCAAGGGTTGTTGGGATGACCATTTGCCTTTGATTGAATTCGCATACAATAACAACTATCATTTCAGTATTTGTATGGCTCTGTTTGAGGCTCTCTATGGTAGGATATGTAGATCTCCAATTGGTTGGTTCAAAGTAGGTAAGCCTGCAGTAGTAGGGCCTGACTTGGTGTTTGATGCATTAGAAAAGGTTCAGTTGATCAGAGAAAGGCTTAGGGCTACCCAGAGTCGACAGAAATCGTATGAAGATGTGAAGAGAAAGGATATCAAGTTTTAGGTTGGTGATCTTGTGTTCTTGAAAATCTCACCAATGAAAAGAGTGAAAAGATTTGGCAAGAAAGAGAAACTCAGTCCTCAATATGTCGATCCCTTCAGAATTCTCAGTCATTTCGGAAAGGTAGCTTACGAGCTTGAGTGGCCTTTAGATTTAGCCTCAGTACACCCAGTGTTCCATGTCTCATTATTGAAAAAGTGTATTGGTGATCCATCTATAGTTGTTCCCTTAGAAAGTGAAGATATTCAGAACAGTCTTTCCTTTGAGGAAGTTCCAGTCAAAATTCTTGATCATCAAGTTCGTAGACTAAGGAACAAAGAAGTTCCACTAGTCAAAGTTTTTTGGCGGAATCATTCCATTGAGGGAGCAGAAGAAGATATGCGGACCAATTACCCTCATCTTTTCTTTGCAAATCCAGATTCAGTATAACGTACCAATCTTCTTAAGATTTTCTTTTCTCTGTCATGCTCAGTTTCAGCCGCATATCGTATTCATGTCAGTCTTGCATTCATGGATCAGTTCAGTCATGCATTCTATGCATCAGACATGCATATTCAATGTGAAAGCTTAGTCCATCAGTTCCCTCAGCTTAACCAGTTTTATTCGGGGGCGAATGATCCCAAGGGGGAGATATTGTAATACCCCATATTTCCCTAGCATAATCTAAGTCCCAATACATAAGTATTCATATATGAAATTTTTGAAACACTTATTATTTTTTAGTTTAGAGCCTTCCATTGCATAGGAAATTGAATTAGATTTCAAACGATATAAAATTCACCCAAATCCGATAACCAGGTAAGAAATTATGGCGATTTTAAGTTTCAGTCGCAAAACACCATTATTTTAACCCTTAGCGTATCGCGTAGGCAGACCAAATGACAACTATCAATTTTCGGTGTGACTCCGCGATCATAGCACATCGTGGAGCAAGCCAATTTACCATTTGTCAATTTTTAGTGGGCCTCCACAATCATGGTACATTGCAGAGATGGACAAATTAGCATCCACAGTCTTACCGCGATGGTGGCGCTGACGTTCGTCCAGTTCCTAGTTGTCCCATTTCCAGTGGCTTGGCATGATAGTGGTGCGTCGCTCTATGGGGAAAAATCAGGATTTTATTTTCCAACTTGTGTTTTTAAATTCGTTTAAGGGTATTTGGGTTTTTATACTAAGCCCTAAACTCATCCTAAACACAAAATTTAACCCCTAATTGATCTAAATACTCATTATTATTCACTTTCTCTTAAATTAAAAATTCCTTCTTTCAAGAGCAAGAAACCCTAGCTCTCAAGAATCAAGGTCAAATCTCAAGAACTCTCCATCAATCATCCAAATTCATCATCCCAAGTATGTTAGATGTTCATCCATGGATTCCTTTCATCCATGGAGTCCAAGTATCCGTTTTAATTACAAATCTATCATCTTTTCAAGATTTATGATATTAAATTGTGATTTAAAACTATGAATCTCCATGAACTTCCATGAATATTAATTTTATAACATACTTTAATGGAGTTATCATTTTTATCAAATCCCCCATATTTTAATATTGTCATTCTTCAAATTAGATCATGATTTAGTGTTATAAATGTTGAAGTTATGCTATTATTTCATGTTTTGGGCATGTGATGAGGAGAGGCGCGGATGCCCCAGTTCATAGGTGTTAGAGGCTAGCTTTGGATGGTTTTAAGAGAAGTAGAGGTAGGCCGAAGAAATACTAGCGGGAGGTAATTAGGAATGACAAAGAGCAGCTTCAGCTTATTGAGGACATGACCCTAGGTACGAAGGTTTGGAGGTCGCAGATAAGGGTAGAAGACTAGTGTGAGTGTGTGGGTTATAGAAAGCTATCACGAGAGATCTTGTGTAGCTGGGTTCGTAACCCTAGGACTGTGTACACAGGTGTTGTTGGTATGGGAGGGTATGTTACTACTAGGCAGGGGGCCTATTCCTTATTTCTTAGTTCCTATTTTCTTATTTAATGTTGCCTTTATTTCTCGTATTTCATTTTTTCTCTAGCTTTATTTCTATTATTTACTATTCCTATGTTTTTCGTTGTGTCATCCATCTTCCTTGTTTATTATTCTTTATCTTGAGTCAAGTGTCTATCGGAAGCAGCCTCTCTACTACTTCGGGGGTAGCGGTATGGACTGCATACATCTTACCCTCCCTAGACCCCACTTTGTGGGAATACACTGGGTTTGTTATTGTTGTCGTTATAATATTCCCATGAATTCACTAAACTATGAAGTATAAGTGTTTGATAAAATGCCTACAAGAGTGATTTATTTAATAAGAGCCTTCATATTTTTGTCTTCAAGATTTAATGCCTATTCAGTATTGTTGTTTTGAGTCCTGGGGGTGTTGAATACCTGAAAACCATAGAGGTTTATTTAGTCTAGTCTAAGTACATTATAGAATAGTCTTGAGATTATAATTATATCAGAATAGTCAGATATCAGTCATTGAACTCAGGACAATCTAGTATCTCAGTGACTTTCAGTTGGGAGTAGGATTTAGCACCGACCGAGTGTCGGGATGGCGACATCCCCATCTGATAGACAGAGTCATTAGTAGCAGTCCCTATACACCAGAACTATGTAGCCTGCATAGGATATGAGTAGTCACCCATTAGATTAGGCTTGACTATCTCATAGGGGTCACCCGTCAGTTCAGGCTTGACATCCTTAGTCCTTTGGACATTACATCAGTTTAGTGTATCCACACAACCTTTGTTAGTACCCGTGGCACGGTATTAACACTCTTCCAACTGGGGTTACAAGTTGAACCCCGATTAGCTCAAATTGGGGAATGTTAGTTAGATGATACCTTCTACAGTCTCAGATATAGTCTCAGTTACAGTCCCAACCCAGTTATTCAATCTTAGTGTTATTTGACCAAAGCATACAGATTTCAGTTATCTTAGTAGTTAAATTTATAGATTTTACTCAGTTCATGTTATATGCTTGATCATGTATCCACAGTATTTACAGATTTTCACGCATTTTTAGTATCTATAGATTCCATGCTATTTATTGAGTACTCCATGCTTTACATGCATGTCCAGTTAATTATTATTATTTCTATTCATGAGACCATGCATATCATCCTACCTCATTTAGCATACTAGTACATTCAAAGTACTGATCGCATACCTTTTCTTTTGTGCTATTATGTCTCATATCATAGGTGTTGATGCTCAGTTCCCGAATCACACCTAGATTCTCAGATTATAAGTAGTACAGTAGCAGTGGTGAGCCCTCATTATCCGAGGATAGATTATATTACTTCATGTCTTTATCTTAGTAGTTAGTAGAGTTAGTTGGGGCCTTTCCCATCAACTCACAGTATTCAGTTTAGAGGCTTTTCAAACACTATAGTTAGCTATTTTGACTATTCAAATTTCAGTATTTTTATCAGATTCATAATTCAGTAGTTATTTCATTATTACAACCTTATGGCATTTCAGTTATTCTTCCATATTCATGATTACATTATTCAGTGCTCACAGTAGGTACCAGCTCATGGGTAAGTTTGTGGTCCCTTGGGACCATAAGCACCGTGTAACAACTAGGGGGTCGTTATAGATTTTTAGAGGTGAAATATGTGTTTTAAGACCTTAATTTCGTCCATATAGGATTAGAGGTTGTTTGGGGATGTGAAAAGATACCTTTGCCCTTAAAATAATTCAAATTGGAACACTATTTGATGCTTGGGATAGGCTTGGCTCAGAACATGAATTGATGAGCAGTCAGTTGAATTGGAAAGAGGACTAAAATATCTTTAATTTGATATATTATGGGCCACATAACTCCTTTTATTCCAGCAGTAATGTTCATTGGAATTTGACCCTAGAAAAATCGCCAACTAAAACTTCACCGATAAGAAAGTGCTCAATTGAACTTTGAGTTAGGTGATTTTTATGATGTATACTCATCTCGAAAGATCTTCTCACACTAAAGTATTGTTATTCACACTTATTT
Organism: Capsicum pubescens; assembly: GCA_030864215.1. Classification (NCBI taxonomy): domain Eukaryota; kingdom Viridiplantae; phylum Streptophyta; class Magnoliopsida; order Solanales; family Solanaceae; genus Capsicum; species Capsicum pubescens. Next base: position 201,949,792 of record CM061546.1, on the reverse strand, counting down.
CTAAGTAGAAACCATTAGATTTAGGTCTATATACGTATGGACGATGGAAAAAACCTTAGCCTAAAAATGAGTGGTGTTATATTATCTCCCCCTTAGAATCATTCATCCTTGAATGATGGATAGGAACTTGTTAAAGCTCTAAAATATGGAATAAAGAATGTAACCTATATTTTTCCTCAACAAAATATGCAAAGGCATTAGAAGATCTTCATGATAACCCCAAGTGAATCGTGTAAGCATGAAGCGTTCCATGAGAATAGACATAGAAATGACCTTGCACACGAGTTCTAGGGATCATAATCATCACAACTAAGGTATTAGTTTATTTGTTGGTCGTGAGTCTTGATTTACATTGTCATTAAACATGAGATAAGATTTCATCTAACATAGGAATAGAAGTGTCCTCCATCTTACATGATACGACTGTTAGACCTCACACTTAGAGACACTACTCGACTATGCCCCAACAATTAATAACATACTTCATTATTTGCAACTTACAATTTTCCCACAACACACCTAACTACAAAAATCTAAGTCCCACTGCATAGTACTTCTATGATGAAGCCTATCCCGAAATTAAAAAGGTGCTAACTTAAGCTATGGGACCATATACTCTTCATCACTTTAAGAATATTACTTCAGCTTATCACTGTTAACAAACAACCTTGGATCTTAATTCAAGGAGAACTAACCTCATAGCACATTGGTTTGCATTTTCATCAATCACAACATTCAAGACTATCTTTAATACACCTACTTTATGGATCTCCCCACTAAAAACTAACAACTTTAATCAAGAACATATACTTCCAAATCTAATTCATTACTATGCTTTAATAACCACTCTCATCTTATCATAAGGAGGGTCATTAAGGGACTAAATCATAAGCATCATGAATGGGAGTTACACTATTCCACTATAACTTATACAACTTATTCTACTAAAAATGGGGCATGAGATGTAAGATACAATACAATAGGCACGAAGTTTTCAATATGTCAAATGTCTAGATCATATATAGAGAGTCATTCAGTCATAAACACAACACAACATGAGTACTTAGGAATGAGCACAGTGAGAAACATGAGCGCATATATCATGAGTTGTATAACATAAATCTAGAATTCATGTAGTAAATGATATAGAAAAGGATTACTACTTGGAGCTATTGGTCCTCATTTTATGAACTGAAAATGGCCATGAGTTTTCATAAACCTTATCTCTTTGGTCTAGACCCGAATAAAATATATCGGTAATATATAGAAAGCACAGTTTCTTAGACCAAGTATGATGTGAGATATAAATTTTTAGATCACGAGCACCATAACATAGATCTTGAATACTTGAAATATTAGATTACTGAGGGACATTATAACATCAAGTTTGGAGGTCGGAACATAGACATAAGTTGCACAGAGAACTTGAACCTTAGGCATAGGCATGACTTGAATGCATAAGAAATTAGTAGAATGACCTTTTAAATTGAAGTAGGAGGATTTTTCTTGAATATGAATAGATTTATCATGACTTTACTCAAAAACTTGCCAACATACGAGATATAAGAGCTACCTTATTCGATCATCTCCCCGTTAGATCAAAGCCATAATCCTAGACTTGCGGAGATATCCTCTCATTAAATCTATACCAACAACTCTCAACATAAACAGAGGGGGTATCACACTACACATGAATTATTGGCCCGCACTAATACACAATTATATAAAAGGTAATAACTTATTGGTTTGACATCCTCCCATGGGCTCTACTCTTAGATTTTGCTAGCCTATATAGCCCTCACCCTAAAACTCAAACTTTCATAAGCATACAAATCCATACTCCTTATCGCATAAGAATCCATATCTAAAGTTGAAGCCTATTTTCTAACATCAATCATGTATCACCGATTTAATATGCCACATACTATACTAATCTGTTGAATAGAAAAAATAGCCTATGTCTCTTATTTCACTTAAGTATGGCCCACAAATTCATCCTCTCCAAAATCTCATTACTACACCATAGAATCAACTACACATCTTCTCACATACAGTACTAGTTTACAACTACTAGAGAAAAGATAATAAAGGAGGGCGGGGGGAGGGGGTAAAGTCACATAATAAGGATACTCGATCTTAATCTCAGAATATAACCCATTACAATATTAGTGTATTCTACTTTCTTACATCATGTTTACTTACACATGCATACATCACAACTACCTTCAAAATTCCATAAAAACCAATGAGTCTACCCATAACTGATTAACTAATCTACCTCTTTTTATTTACCACCTATGAATAATTTCTAAAACCATCATAACTATCCACTCTGAGCTATTTTTATATTTTGAACATATAAAATCATATCCTTTCACTTCCTCCACAGACTACCATACAATCTACAACTCTTACTACAATATTAGTCAGTCGCCATAAAATAGCAAACCACCCCTCAGTCAAAGGTTATACAACTAAAACTAACTTCTTTACACAAAAGTTACCCTTACCCTGACTTCTAAACTTATGACTTCATATCACTAACTTTGGGACCATCTTACTAGCAATAGGTTATGACACCTTAGCATATACTACTTCTTCGGTGTAAATACTATTCCAACATTCTGCTATATATCACCGCTCTTAAGCCTGATATCTCCAATAAGGATTCTAAAAGGGATTGAATATACTTCATACCTTAGGATAAAATATATGATTGATATAGATAGGGGTGTATGCTTGAATAAAAAAAACTTTGAAGCACTAATGGACTCCTCTCAAGTTCTTGTGCTATTTCATAACATTCTTAGATAATTCAATCAGAAAGGACTGCATCCTTTTGACTCTAAGATTTTGCACTTGTAGCATCTCGACAATAAGGCATGGACTATTAAATTAGAGAAAAGAAGGAATTTGGATAACTTTTGAATGGATGACACTATAGCACAAACAAGGGTATGAAAGAATGGGAAAGATATCCTAAATGCCCGATAGCCTTATAATTATAACTGTAGTGCACAACACACGATAATGATTGCATTTCATCATTAACTTACTGAGCTAAAGCATAATATAAAAACAATTAAATGTGAGATAATTAATTTCCCAAACCAAGCCAAGACCCTGGTCGCGACGGGCATCCTGAAAGATGAAGGCCCAAGATACCCCTTAACTTACTATCATAAGCATAATTCAAACATAAATCAAAGTGCAGAAGATATAATGAAATTTAAGGGAAACTTATCATCAAAATAATGTCAACAAAGTAATGACAGTACAAAAATCAGATCTCATCTTAGAAGCCTCTATTGTGTACTAACAGTCTAGGACGGAACAAGGCCCACGGTTGGATTATAAATTGAATTAGAAAACCATATGAATAACATGTTTTTTGAAAGATGGACGGCTCACCAACTCTGTCATTATCCCAAATGTTCTACTGATGTGATAAACCATGGAACTATACCTCAAAACCTATAATATAGGGGGGTCAATATATGAAGAGTATTGGCATGTAGAATAACCTAAAATAATATATATTTCATGTAACATAATTCAGAGCATTGTAAAAATAATTTATCATAACATATATATATATAGAGAGAGAGAGAGAGACATATATATATATATATATAAATACATGGGGAAAATTTAAGGAAATTTAATTCATGCTTGTAAAACTTTGACTTGACTCTTTGCTTGACTTCTGAGCTAGATAGTACACCCTATAATTCTGATTAACCACGGGCTATATGGGTCCGTTCTTGACTCGGAGGTCAAGACCCCAATTCGAGTTTTTCGCAAGAATTAGGTTACGTAAAAAACACAAAGTAAGCCTCCTTGTTGACATATTATGTAATGAAAAAGGATATGCCTCATTGCTAACATACCTTTTCATAATGAACCCGCATCGGCAAAGTACAATTTTGGGCTATGAGTTATCTTAACTTGTGCCTTCTTCAGGTAACCATCTAACTCTCTTAGAGCCTGTTTTTAGCCATTTAAAACATGCATCTTACTGAAATCATGATCTAAAATCTGAATAGCCTATAGTCTATTTTATTTTGAGTCTGTTTGGTATTTATCTGATTTGGTTTTTTCATACCAAGACTTGCAAGTCGTATAAGCCATATCGTATCGTATTATGTCTCAGCCTTTTAATTCAAAATGTGATATTGGTCCACCAAAATATTTAAACACTTCAAGAGGGTTCTTATTTCGAAAGAACATAAACCTATGCCAAACACTCTTTTTTCAATACTTAAACATATGGTGGTCAATTCTTTTATAGATCATATGAAACCCTTTATTAGGACACTAAAACATTTATTAATTAATAAAATACCCTCTCATTGGATCATAATGCAATGCAATTTCATAAATGATAGTAAGACCTTTAAACTAAAGCTTTTAACTATTTATATAAACAACCACAATATGTTAAGGCAATGGATTTCATAACAAGAGAGGGGATTTCTTAAATCATGATCTCGTATGGATTCTCAAAACTCATAACATACATAAACATGATAATAATTCAAATTAATGGAACTCCCTCAAGATAAATACACACTTTCATCAAAATGGGTTCATAAAGGTGTGCTCTTTAAATGATTTCCAAAATCTATTACATATACATACATATATATCTTTAAAGCTTGTTAAAAACATAAAATTTATGCCCATGAGAGTTAGGATAATCCCACATACCTTGAAATTAAAAACAACGTAGAGAAATTAGATCCTTGAAGGTTGAATTCGTCAAATCCTAAGTAGTTTCTCCTCTCTTTCTTATGGAAAAATGATTAAGGATTTTTACAGGTGAAATACTTGTTTTAAGACCTTAATTTCATCCATATAGGATTAGTGACAGTTTGGGGATGTGAAAAGACCCCTTTACCCTTAAAATAGCTCAAAATAGAACACTATTTGATGGTAGGTAAAGGCTTAGCAGTGAAAGGCCAAATAAAACCACAGGTTTTGCGGAGAAAGTCCAAAGCAGACCTGAGACAGTTTCTTACTAAAATACTCATAACGTTTAACTCAGGACTCGAATGATGAACAGTCAGTAATATTGGAATGAGGACTCAAAGATCTTTAATTTTAGATATAATGGTCCACATTACTCCTTATATTCAAGGAGTAATGTTCGTTGGAAGTTGACCAAAGAAAAATTGCCAACTAAAACTTAACTGGTAAGAAAGTGCTCAACTTAACTTAGAGGTAGGAGATTTTTGTGATAAATACTCATCTCCAAAGATTTTCTCTCACTAATGCATTGTTATTCACACTTATTACTAACTAGAAACCATTGGATTCAGGTTTAAATATGTAGGAACGACAGTTAAAACCTTATCCCAAAAATGAGAGGTATTACATTATCTCCCCCTAGGAATCATTAGTCCTCAAATGATGGGTAGGAAATTGTTGAAGCTCTAAAAGTATGGAATAAAGAACGTAAACTTGCATTCGTCCTTTTCCTCAAAAAAAAATTGAAAAGGCATCAAAAGAGCTTCATGATAACCCCTAGTGAATGGTGTAAGCACGAAGTATGAGATATGAGAATTGACACAGAGATGACCTTGCACATGAGTTCTAAGAATCACAAGCATCATAACATAAGGTATGAGTTTATTTGGTGGTGATAGATATTTATTTACATTGCCGCTAAACATGAGATAAGATTTCACAGAACATAGAAATAGAGGTATCCTCCATCTTACATGATACGACTGCTAGACCTCATACTTAGAGACACTACTCGACTATGCCCCAACAATAAATAACATACTTCATCATTTACAACTTCATTTTCCCACAACATACCTAACTACAAAAGTTGAAGTCCCACTACATAGAACCTCCATGTTGAAGCCTAACCCAGAGTTAAAAAGGTGCTAACTTTAGCTATGGGACCCCATACTCTACACCACCCCTTTAAGAATATTACTTCACCTTATCACTGTAATCAAACAACCTCGGGTCTTAATTAATGAAGTACTAACCACATATCACATTGGTTTGTGTTTTCATCAATCATAACATTCAAGGCTATCTTTACTACAACCACTTTATGGATCTCCCCACTAAAAGCCAACAACTTTAATCAAGAACATCTAGCCCCTTATATACGCATTACTATGTTTCCATAATCACTATCATCCTATAATAAGGAGGGTCATTGAGGGTCTCGATAACAAGCATCATGAATAGGAGTAACATTATTCCATTATAACTTAGTTTTTCTACTCAAAGTGGGGCATGAGATGTAAAATACGATACAATAGGCATGAAGTGATCTATTTATGAAATGTCTACATGATAGATAGAGAGTCGTTCATTCATAAACACAACACAACATGATTTCTTAGGAATGAGAACAGTAAGAAACATAAGCGCCTATATCATAAGCTGTATAACAAAAAGCTGGAATTCATGTAGTTAATGATATAGACAAGGATTACAACTTGGAGCTATTGATCATTATTTTATGAATTGAAAATAGTCATGAGTTTGTAAACCTTATCTCTTTGGACTAGACCCTATATAAATTGAATCGATAATATATAGAAAGCATAGTTTCTTAGACCAAGCATGATGTGAGACATAAATTTATTAATCACGAGCACCATAATATAGAGCTTAAATACTTGGAATATTAGATTATGGAGGGACATTATAGCTTATAATTTGGAGGTTAGAACATTCACATAAGGTACACAAAGAACTCAAACCTTAGGCATAGGCATGACTTGAATACATAAGTCATTAGAAGAATTGCCTCTTAAATTAAAGTAGAAGGAGTTTGCTTGAACAGGAATAGATTTATCATGACTCTTCTGTAAAACTTGCCAATATGAGAAATTCAAGAACTACCTTAGATCACCATCTCCCCCTTAGATGAAAGCCATAATCCTAAACTTGCAGACATATCCTCTCATCAAATCTGTACCCATAACTCTCAACATAAATAGGGGTACCACTATACACATCAATTCTAGGCTCGCGCTAATACATAATTAAATGAAAAGTAATAACTTATTGGTATGACATCCTCCCAGGGGCACTAATCTTAACTTTTGCTCGCCTCTATAGACATCACCCTAAAAATAACACTCTCACAAGCATACAAATCCATACTCCTTATCGCATAACAATCCATATCTGAAGTTCAAGCATATTTTCTAGCATCAATCATGTATCACCGATGAAACATACCACATCATATACTAATCCATCGAATAGAAAAAATTAAACTAAGTCTATTATTTTAATTAAGTATGGCCCACAAGTTTATCCTCTCCACAATCATGCTACCACAACTTAGAATCTGGTACACATCTTCTCAAATGTAGTACTAGCTTACAACTATAAGGAAAAAAATAAGGGGGGAGGGGTAAAGTCACATAATAAGGATATTCAATCTAAATATCATAATATAACCCATTAAAATTTATTAGAATATTTTACCTTCTCACATCATATTTACTTACCAATGCATACATCATAACAACCTTCAAAATTCCATAAACACAATGAGTCTCTACCCATAACTTAATGACTAATCTACCCCTTTCCATTTACCACCTATAAATGATTTATACAACCACCATAACTATCTACTCTAAGCCCCTTCCCTATTTTGAATAAATAACAACCATATCCAATCACTTCCTTCAAAGACTAAAATACAATCTACAACTCTTGATACAAAATTAGTCAGTCCCTATAAAAGGGAAAACCACCCCTCAATCAAAGGTTATACAACTAAAACTAACTTTTTTACGCAAAAGATACCCTAACTCAGAATTCTAAACTTATGACTTTATATCACTAACTACGGGGCCATCTTACTACCAATAGCTTATGAAACTTTAACATATACTACTACTTGGGTGGAAATATTGTTCCAACATTCTACTATATATCACCAACCTTAAGCATGACATCTCCAACAAGGATTCTAAAAAGGACTAAATATACTTCATATCTCAATCACAAATGCATAATTGATATAGATAGGGGTATATGCTGGAATCAACATACTTGAAGCTCTAACGGAATCCTGTCAAATCCTTATGTTATTTTATGACATTCTTAGATAAACATTATTTGGACTCTAAGCTTTTGTACTTGTTTCACCTTGATAATAAAGCATGGCCTATTAAATTAGAGAATAGTAGGAATTTGGATAACTTTCGTATGGATGATGCTATAGCACAAACTAGGGTATGAAAGAATGGAATTCATCTGCTAAATACCTAGTAGCCTCTTGATTATAAGTGTGGTGCACAATACACCCTAATCATTGCATTTCATCATCAACCGACTAAGCTAAATCATAATATAAATATAATGAAATGTGACATAATTAATGTTATAAACTGAGCTGAGAACTTGGCTGCGATGGGCATACCAAACTACGAAGGCCCGAGCATACTATCATAAGAATAATTCATATATAAATCAAAGTGGCAAAGATATAATAAAATTCAAGGGAAATTTATCATCCAAACCGTGTCAACAAAGTAGTTACAGTACAAAAATCACATCTTATCTACGAAGCTTCTATTTAGAACTAATAGTCTATGGCGGGATAAGGCTCCCGGATGGACCATAAATAGAATTCAATAATGATATGAATATCATACCTTACCGAAAGATGGGTGCTTTTGGGCTATGAATTAATAAACTCGTGCCTTCATTGGGTAACTGTATAACTCTCTTAGAGCCCATTTTTAGCCTTTTAAAACATGCATCTTACTGAAATCATGATTTGATATTTAAATATTCTGTAGTCTATACGGTTCTGAGTCTGTCTAGGCATTTATCTGATTTGGTATTGTCATACCAAGACTTGCAAGTCGTATAAGCCATATCGTATCATGTCGTACTCTTTTCATTCAAAACATGATATTGGTCCACCAAAATATTTAAACACTTCAAGAGGGTTCTTATTTCAAAAGTACATGAACCTATACAAAACACACTCATTTCCATAGTTTAAAATTTGGTGGCCAATTCTTACATAAATAATATGAAATCCTTCATTAGGACACTAAAGCATATATAAATTAATAAAAAACCATCTCATTAAATCATAAAGCAATGAAATTTCATAAATGATAGTAAAACCTTTAAACTCACGCTTTTAACCATTCATATAAACAACCACAACACATTAAGGAAATGGATTTTTAAACAAGAGAGGGTATTTCATAAATTATACTCTCATATAGATTCTCAAAAATTATAACATACATAAACATGATTATAATTCAAATTCATGGAAAAACCTCACGATAAAAACATACTTTTATCAAAATGGGTTCATGAATACATGCTCTTCAAACGATTTCAAAAACACATTACATATACATACATATATATCTTTAAAGTATGTTAAAAACATAAAATTTATGCCTATGAGAATTAGGATAGTTCCATATACCATGAAATCAAAGAGAACATAGAGAAATTAGACCCTCAAAGCTTGAATTCCTCAAATCCTAGGTAGCTAGTTTTTCCTCTCTTTCATAAGAAAGGATGATTAGGGATTTTGAGAGGTGAAATACAAGTTTTAAGACCTTAATTTTGTCCATATAAGATTTGGGATGATTTGGGATGTTAAAAGACCCCTTTGCCCTTAAAATAACTCCAAAAAAAATGTTTTTATTGCTTGGGAATGGCTTGGCGGTGCAAGACCAAAGTAAATGATGGGGTTTGTGGCGTAAGGCCAAAGCGGGCCTGGGACAATGTCTCACTAAAATAGTCAAAATGTTTTACCCAAAACTCATATGAAGAACGGTCAGTTTTATTAGAAAGAGGACTTAAAAATATTTAATTTGATCTATAATGGAAAACATAACTCTTTATATTCTACGAGTAATTTTCATTTGAAATTAGACTGTAATACCCCGTACTTTTCCTAGCTTAATTTTGCACCTAGACTATCAAAGGTTAGCTTAAAAAATGATTACCTTTTTATGAATGTAGAATTTTCCAGATTTAGACTCTCCATTGTATGGAAAATTGAATTAGCTTTCCATCGATACAAATTTTGCCCAAATCTGATACTCGATTAAGAAGTTAGGGAAATTTTAGTAAGGCAGTATGTAGTCTGAGCAATCACCGTGTCGTGGTGAAGGGTAAAATCATAATGGTCATTTCTAGAGGACTAACGCGATTGGCTAGCATAATGGAGAGGTTAAATTTCCCTATTATCAAATTCCAGTGTCTCATCGCGATGGTGGCGCATTGCGATGATGTCCAAAATGACATTTCTATAGAGCATCGCGATACCTCCGCATCATGAAGAACCTCAAGTTCCTAGTTGTCTAATTCCAGTGAGCAACCGCGATAGTGGTACATCCCAGTGGCATGCCAGTTTGGAAAGTTTTTATTATTTCCAGCTTCGATTAAAATTTTAAAGGGGCACTTTGGTCAATTCTCAAGCCCCCAATCCATCCAAAACATAAGATTAAGCATATCCCAAGCACTTTATGCTTATTTTCACCCTTTCTCTCTCAAAGAAAAACCCTAGATCTCCAAAGCTTCTTCTCCAAGAAATCAAAATCCTCCACTGTTTCTCCAAGAAAGCTCTAAATTGAGGATTTCCAAGACAAGATAATCAAGAAATCATCTTCAAGAACTCAAATAGTAATTCAAAATTCAAGATTCTTCATCTAATCATCTACCAAGGTATGTGGGGGTTATGAACAAGGATCTTCTTCCATCCTTGTGCCCAAAACTAAGTTTTTAATTACAAATTCATACAATTTTGAATGATTATACATGAGTTTTGAATTAGGGTTCATACCCAATATTGTTATTTGCAAGATTATGAGATTTCAAGTGTTTATGAAGATGAATTTAGTGTTTAATTTCATATTTTCATGCCTATTGAAATAATTTCCAGATTTTGAGATGAATTATAATTGTTTTCATTATCAAGCATGAACTTTATGATGTCTTTACCTGAACTTGATGCATGGGTTATTAAGCCCAAGTTTATATGTTGATATTTCAAGAAAGATGATTCTTTAAGCATCTTATGATCAGATTAATTACGGAGTTTTAGTAAAATTTTAATATTTTTGATCCTCAAATATGATTTAGAATCCATTTTACAGATTCATTACAGATTATAGAATTTAGATTAGCTTTATTTATAAAATGACTCAGATAAAAGCACAATTGGTTTCATAATGAACCATTATACTAGATTTTAAAGTGGATTTCTAATAAAATGAGCATACAGATTTAAAGGGAGTAATATTTAGCATCGAGCAGGTAGCGTGGGATTAACGTGCCCTATTTTCCACAGAACTACATAGCTAATGTAGGTAAAGATTATGAGATTATTCCCATTCTAATATGGGTGATAGTTACAGATGTGATCACTTAGCTTAAGTTAAACTCCTTGAAAAGAGTATGGCACCTCTCCCCATTGTGAGGTTTTCCCTATAGGGGAACAAGACGTTGGACTCCATGATAGCTCACATGATTTTTTCGGTTAGAAGAACCTCCCTAATAGAAAAGAATAACAAAAAAGCTTTTAGAAAACTAAGTGTAAAGGCTCATAACTTTATTCAAATTATGCTTTACAGAAAGCTATTAGCTACAGATTTCAGCTGGCAGATTTTAAACTTAAGAGAGAGTCTTTTTCTACACTTAGACAATATGATTTAAAGAGAATACAAGTACAACTACCAAAACTAAATATTATGACTCACTAGATTTTCAAAGTATGATTTGTTATTCATGATTATAGATTTCAGAATTTCAGATATTCCATCTTATGTTAGTCATTTACATTTAGTATGCATTGTTTTACAAATTATGATGATGAGATGATGTTTTACTTATGAATGTCACCCCTATATACTTAGTACATCCTCAAAGTACTGATCCATATATACGTCTATGTGCTACATTGTCTCATAATATAGGTTTAGGTGCTCAGTTTCAGTAGTGTGAGTAGTTCGAGCATCTCCATCTACATCCGAAAGTAGGTGAGTCCTCATAGTTCAGGGACTTAGTTATTCAGATTTGGCAGCTTATTATTTTACATGATTCAGTATTCTTTTCACACAGTTCGAGTTAGCTGGGGGTTTGTCCTAGTGACTTTCTAGTTATTAGTAGTACAGGCTTGTCAGACTTCTAAATTTAATTCAGACTTATAGTATTGACTTTCAGAGATTATAGTCAGATTATTCTCAAATATTTCAGACAGTTTTCCATATTTAATAAGACTTTTATGTATATATTTCCTTTATTATGAGATTTAGACTCAGTAGATGAAAGACAGGGTTAGCTTAAGGCTACTCATAGTCTTGAGCACCGTGTGACATCTCGGGACCAGGTTTTGGGGCGTTACATGACCCAAGAAAAATTGCCAACTAAAACTTAACCGGTAAGAAAGTGCTCAACTTAACTTTGAGCTAGGAGATTTTTATGATGTATACTCATCTCCAATGATCAGCTCACACTAAAGCATTGTGATTCACACTTATTTCTAACTATAAACCATTGGATTCTAGTCTATATACGTAGGAACGATAGTTAAAACCATACCCCAAAAATGAGGGGTATTATAATTAAGCTAAGTTTAAGGAAAAGGGAAACCTAGAATAATGCTCCAATTACTAAAAGTAAATTACTGAATTAATAATAATAAAGAAAACACAGAATTATAGCATAACTGGCCCACCAAGCCTAGAAGGAACAACAAAAGTATAACCTAATACGGGCCCTCATAAGTTCGTTGGATGCAATCAAGGAGAAGTAGTAACAGTAAATAAACTAACAAACCATAATCATGGATCCTTCCATGCTATACACACAGACTAAAATCGGTTCCATAATGATCACAAATGACCTCTCAACATCGGAGTTGAATCGAAAATAATATCTCATATATTAGACTTGAACTAGAGAAATGCCATTAATATCGAACTTGAATCAAAGAAATGTCATCATTGATGCCTGTCTCAAATTGGTAATAAATATCATAATCTGCAAGACATGAACCGGTCTTCCATTCTCTGAAGTACCAATCGGGGATGAAGCATAATGTACCAAATCCTCCTCAGGATCAGGAATTTAAATAAGATAACTTAGAAGGCCTATTTAGTCTACAAGGAGTTAATGGTAATTTTGGCCTAAGGTAGGCCAAAGGGGCCCACTTCTAACCTCAAAAACCCATTCTAAGATCCATTCTTCCCTAAACTAGGCTAAAGTGTCAAATCCTACTACGAGGTAATAAATTAACCTCATTGCATTCTAGGATAGCAATTCTACCTAAAAAGTAGGTAACAAAGTCAATCACGCCTAATTAGGGGTTGCTAACCGGCCAAATTATCTAAATCACACTAAATATACCTCTAAGTCCTAAATCCTAACCCAAAACTAGCATAAAATTATATTGATTCTACAATTAAGCCCAATCTAAAATAAAGGTAAGCCTAGCCTACTTGGATAACGAAAAAAACCCGATAAAGTCTACGAAATAGACGATTTCCCTTTTCAAGAAGCTTCCACATGATGTCATGCTATCAAAATAGTTATCTATACATTAATACAAGAATAATGATACCCATATTGCAATTTTATGCTTCGGGCAAAAATAAAGTCAAAATCCAATGTGGGGTCCACTTGCAAAATTACACTTTCGAAATAGTCAATAGGTCCCTCTATGCTCAAGGACTATTTACCCTCAAGGAAAGGTAAATTTTGAGCTCAAATGATACTAACATCAACCCAACACAAACCTAGGGATTTCGGATTAAATGGAGGAATTAAACTATGAATTAATCAGGAACTTACAAGGATTTTGGCAAGAAAATAATTTTTCCGAGCAAAACACCATGGTCTACCAATAATTAGTCTCCCAATTTCCACACTCTTTAGGGATTTTGAATTTTGAGACTTGTGAAAAAATTGGGTAAAATAAGGATTTAATGCCCCCGTAGGTGTCAGTTAAGAGATCACTGCTTAAGCGGTCCATGGATCGCTTATGCAATCCCCGTCATGGGATGCCCTCGGCTAAAGCGGTCAGGATACTGCTTAAGCCGATGAGCATTTACTAAAGCGGCCATGCTGGATCAACCTTGGCTTCTTAATCAACCATATGGGAGCTAAAGCGGCCTCCATTTAATCCAACAAAGGTCCACTTAAGCGAATGCACCAGCTGAAACATGGAAAAAATTCCAAGTTTCCACCGACCCCTTAATTTATTCAGAATCCTATGAATGCAAACAAACTATGCTACCCTATGAAATTCAACTTTTCAGACACAATGGCGCCATCAAAATTCTCATCTGAGGTTAATTTGATGAAATGTGTGACCCACGCCTAAGGTCTAGTTTTATCAACTTTTGACCAATAGCTTGAAATAAGTGTGGGAGCCTCGAGACCCAAACCAAAGGTCCCCTATCTTAAAATCAATGTTCCAGAGCTGATAGAACTGTCAGAATTGGCATGCAAGATTGTTAAGCTAAATCTTATGCCCTATAGATAATCTTTACCAATGAAGATTTCAAAATAAATAATTGGCTCTAAAAGCTAAATGAACTCTCAAGTAACTGAATTGTTAGCTGCAGCAAGTCAAAAAGGAAATGGGGCAACTATAGAAAAGCTGAAAATGGCAAAAATGTGTGAAAATGTAAAAAATAACCTAGAGGGTCATTACAATTGTGGTTTAGAAATAGGAATATAAAACATAATCAACAAAATGACCTATAATATCTAAGATTATAACCTAGTCACTGACCTCAAGGCCAAATTCATGATCGTTACCTTAATTCTAGGGTTTGCCGCCATAAATTCACCTTAAAACTACCAATTTCATGGTTACATTAGTGAATTATAGTCATGCATGATTAAATTATAAACGTTTAACTAAACCCAAAGGTTTTACACCCAATTTAGAAATTCATCTAGGTCAACCTAAACTATCCCCAAAACCCATTAATTAGTGATTCTAAGGTTTAGGAATCAAAAAACCAATTAATTGGGATAAATAACTTACCTTTACAAAAAAAATTTCTAGAAAATTGGTGAAATTGTCCTAAATCACCTAAGCCCTTCCCAAAATAAGTTCAAACATAATAAATCATTTTTGGAAAATTTACTACATAAACAACGTTTAACCAGCTATAGAAACCCGATCCCGCTATAGAACCATTGTTATAGAGGAATATGCCTTCTATATTAGGATTGACCAGCTTTGACACCCACTATAGTGAGAATTTATCCGATATAATGGCATCCCCATAGAAGACAGCCACCCCCGATATTGGTGTGGTAATGTTGAAACTCGAGATTGCTCCCAATTTTGCCTTTTTGTAATGCATCCTCAAACAATGACATTTTGGACAAACCCTTTTTCATCAATTTCGATATTAGGAGTTCTACTCATCAAAATTCACTTCCAAAAAAACCTATGAGTTCCTTATTTTCACGATCCAAACCAGAGCTTGGCCATTGTAACGCCTTGAAATTTCATTCCGAGATGCCATACGGTGCTTAGGGCTACCCGTAGCCCCAAGCTAACCCTCGAAGCCAGACACTACCTCAAGGAATTCAATTCAACAATAGTCATGCACAACAAAGAGATATACCACATCGGTTTTAAGAGAAATACTGGAGAATACTATACTGTACAACCAAAATATATTGAATGTCTGTACACACCAACTCTCTAGTCTGACAAAGCCTCTATACATCAGAATCAAGAAGCCATTGGGAAAAACCCCCAACTGACTCAATAGTACTAAAAACCATAACAACAAAATGATATCACAAAAATATAGACACGATCCTCAAACCTTGAGGACTCACCACTGAGGGAATGTAGTTGAGGCACTCGAATATCGCTAACGCAGCTGAGTACCTGAACCTACATTACGAGAAAATATAGCCCATAGGAAAATATGTGGGTCATCACTTTGGAATGTACTGAGTATGTGGGGGTGCATGCAACAATGTAAATATCATCATCAATTTCATGAAAATATGATTATGTACAATGATGGCTCACTTGGCTTGAATTAGATTGAAACATACTTTTCATAATCTCATAGTATATAAATCATATGATAAAAACCTCATAAATCATCATAAACAACTCAACTCTTCAACTAAGGACTCAGAGTGACTCGGTAATTCAAGAAACTCAACTCTTATGGACATGGGAGGTTCTTATAACCAACATAAATAATAGGAGCAATATGGAGTCCAATGTTTTGACCTCGTAAGGAGATAATCCCACATTAACGGGAGCATCGTACTCTTGCTAGGGAGTACAACCTCAATTTAGTGATCACAATCTCATACTCGACCTCTGACCCACAAATATTAATACCAATCCTATGGTGGCATGTAGTTTCAGGGGAAATACCACATTTCCCGCTCGGTGCTAAATAATACTCCCAAACACAAGCTCAGAACGCATTAAAAAATCCACCACAAACATCACAAGGGTCTATCATGAAGACCAAATCAAATCTCTTTCTCATTTATCAAATCATAATCAATTTGTGGATTCCTAACTCGACTCAAATCAAATCAATCTTTCTCAATATCAAAATATATCAATTCATTAAATCATGGAAACATCGATAACTTTGAGGAAATATCAAGACTCATTGTAACAACTCAATCTCATGAATCAATATACTCAATAATCCAATTTTTCATAAGGAAGCTTAAAGATTGACACATATCTTGAAAGCACTTGAAATATCAACTCATGGTAGAAATATCAAATTCACAATATTAAATATCAAGTCATAACTTGGGAATAGTAAAATAATCATGTATAACAAAAGCTTGAACAATTTATATTCTCATAGTCTCATGATGAAGTAATTTGGGTATAAACCCACTTGCAAAATCATATAAATCCATAATAGAAATTAAAGCTTTGGGCACAAGAACGAAAGGATTGCTCTTGTTCAAAACCCCCACATACCTTAATCTTTAAATTGGATGAATTCTAGTGCTTGAGACTCTATCCGCACTTGTAATAAATGATTCCTGAAGCCCACACTATGAGGAACATGATTCTTGAAGATTTATGGATGATTTTTGGAAGATTAAATTTTCTTGATTGAAACCCTAATATATATTCTTAAGAAAATTGGAAGAGAGAATGAAGAAATTAGGGTTTGGATGGGGATTCTCATATTTATATAGGCCTCCAAAAGATGGGAAAATACCAAAATACCCTTGCAAAAATGTCCCTTAATTGCTAAAAAAAATAGCTGACGACATTTGTGACAAGTCGTCAGATCAGACTTGTGACAAGTCGGCACAAAATGTCGTCAACAAATGTTGGATTTTGTGACTTTCTGCTTATGGTGACGACATTTTGTGACAAGCCGTCACGCTTGTGACAAGTCGTCACTAAATGTCGTCACGAAATTTCCAGGCTGACATGCTAGAGTAAAATGGGCATAACTATTTGCTCCAAAACCGGATTTGGGTTAAATTGGTACCGTTGGAAAGCTAATTCAATTATCTATCAGTTGGTGGGTCATGAGATCAAAAATTCTTAGGGTAGAAAGAGATATGCTCGTTTAAAGTTGTCTATGCCAAAATCCTTCTCAAGAATTCAATCAGTAAGGGATGATTTGATTCACTTAATCGCTAGGACATCTTTGAGTCCTTAATACACATCACCCTTGATCAGAAAACAACCAAAAGAACTATAATTTATTTCTCATGAGCTCGAGTCATGGTTGCACTATTGGTTAGAGTCTTAGGGTATTACAATATTTCCTCCTTGGAAACATTCGTCCTCGAATGTTGCCAAATAGGCCTAGAACAAGAGAAAATGAGGATGTATAGTTGGAACGACTCACTCAAAGGGATTACTTCACTCTATACCTTCGGATACCATACAAAATGCATGAATTCGTGGAAGTAGACATAAAACTGAATCTTTAATAAGAAGGGGGCGGAATTAAGAAAGAATGGTACCTTCTGCTCGCTCTGAACTCACAGAAAAGAGGTGAGGGTACTTGGCTCACATATCAGCTTCGGTTTCCCAAGTAGCACCCTCAACAGATTGATTTTTCCAAAGAACTTTAACCAAAGGAACTTCTTTGTTCCTTATCCTACGGATCTGAAAATCCAAAATCTCAATCGGAATCTCCTCGAATGAAAGGCTATCCTGAATATCTAAGCTTTCGGAAGAATCAACCGCGACAGAATCACCAATACACTTATTAAGCATAGAAACACGAAATACCGGATGAACGCTAGACAACTCTATGGGTAACTCCACCTCATATTCTACTTTCCCAACACGGCTCAGAATCCTGTACGGACCAACATAACGGGGACTAATATTTCCCTTATTCCCAAATCTCTTCATCTCTTTCATGGGTGAAACCTTTAAGTATACCAAATCATTAACATTAAACTCAAGATATTTTCTTCTCACATCCGCGTATGACTTCTAACGACTTTGAGCGGTCTTCAATCTTTCTTGAATCAACTTAACTTTTTCCATAGCCTCTAACACAACATCAGGCCCAATCACAACTGTTTTTCCTACTTCAAACCAACCTATAGGCAATCTACATCTTCTCCCATACAAAGCTTCGAACGGGCCCATCTGAATACTATCATGGAAACTATTGTTATATCAATGGCAAGTGCTCATCCCAACTACCTTTAAAATCTAGCGCACATGCCCTCAACATATCTTCTAAAGTTTGAATAGTCCGCTCAGCCTAACCATCAGTCTGCGGATGGAAAACAGAACTTGGGTACCGAGACCCTTCTGAAAATCCCTCCAAAACTAGGAAGTAAACTGAGTACCCCTATCAGAGATAATAGCCAAAGGAACTCCATGAAGTCTAATAAATTCTCAAATATACAATCTAGCATAATCCTCAGTTGTATAAGACGAATGCACTAGTAAGAAATAAGTTGATTTAGTCAACCGGTCTACTAAAACCCAAATCAAATCATGATGACGACAAGAAGGAGGCAAACCAATTACGAAATCCATTTTCACTTCTTTCCACTTCCAAGTAGGAATGCTAAACTCTTGCATTACACCACTAGGATTTTAGTGATCTAACTTAACCTGTTGACAAGTATAACACTTTACCACAAATCCTGCTATGTCTTTCTTCATACCGTTCCACCAATAGATTTCTCGCAAATTATGGTACATCTTGGTAGCACCGGGATTAATAGAATATTGCGCGCCATGCACTTCAGCCATAATTCTCTGCCTTAGATTATCAACATCAGGAATACACAATCTACCCTACAATCTCAAAACACCGTCTCCCCCTTGGGAGAAAACCTCTACTTTTGGTCTTTAACTGACTCCTTCAGTCTAACCAAACTAAGATTCCTGACTTGCTTCTCCTTTACTTCTGAGACCAAAGAGGACTCGGAACTACTCTGAACTAACATACTCCCTTCAGCGGAATCAAGCAATCTAACACCCAGCCTATCCAAACGATGCACATCATGAGCTAATTCTTTCTTATCATTCTCCACATGAGCTACACTACCCATAGACAACCTGCTAAGAGCATCTGCCATAACATTGTCCTTGCTTGGGTGATACAACACACTCATATCATAATCTTTTAATAGCTCCAACCACCGTCTCTGCCTAAGGTTTAACTACTTCTAGCTGAACACATATTGCAAGCTTTTATGGTCCGTAAAGACATCAACATGGATACCATACCGATAATGTCTCCAAATTTTCAAAGCAAAAACTACAGCTATTAATTCAAGATCATGGGTTGGGTAATTCTTCTCATGAGGCTTCAACTATCTAGAGGCATAAGCTATAAATTTACTCATCTGCATCAACACATAACCCAAACCAACTCAAGAAGCATTACAATACACCACAAAACCACCAGTACCATCGGGTAAAGCTAACAATGGGGATGAAGTGAGTCGAGTCTTCAACTCCTGAAAACTCTTCTCACAGGCATCTGTCCACTGGAACTTAAATTTCTTTTGGGTCAACTGGATCATGGGAGACGCAATGGAAGAGAATCCCTCAACAAAACGACGGTAGTAACCAGCTAGACCCAAGAAACTCCTAATGTCAGATGGGAGAATAGGTCTAGGTTAATTCTTTACAGCTTCTATCTTTTGGGGATCGACTCTAATGCCTTCGGTGGAAACAATGTGACCCAGAAAAGCAACTGACCTTAGCCAAAATTCACACTTGCTAAATTTAGCGAATAATTGATGATCTCTAAGAGTTTGCAAGATAATTCTAAGATGGTCGGCATGATCATCCTCTCTTTAGGAATACACAAGAATATTGTCTATGAATACAATGACAAACATATCAAGATATTTCTTGAACACTCGATTCATGAGGTCCATGAAGGATGCTGGAGCATTGGTTAACCCAAAGGACATGAAAAGAAACTCAAAGTGACCATAACGGGTTCGGAAGGTTGTCTTTGGAATATCACACTCTCTCACATTAAGCTGATGAGAGCCGGATCTAAGGTCTATCTTTGAGAAATAACTTGCACCCTGTAGCTGATAAAATAAATTATCGATTCTAGGAAGAGGGTACTTGTTCTTGATAGTTACCTTGTTGAGTTGACGGTAGTCAATGCACATACGCAATGTACCATCTTTCTTACGCAAGAATAGAACAGGTGCATCCTACGGGGAAACACTGGTCTGATAAAGCCTTTGTCTAAGAAATCTTTGAGTTTCTCCTTCAACTCTTCAAGTTCTGAGGGAGCCATACGGTATGGAGGAATTGAAAAAGGCTGAGTGTCGGGAAAGAGATGAATCCTGAATTCTATTTATCTATCCGGTGGGACCCCTGGGAGATCTTCTGGGAAAACATTGGGAAACTCATTAACAATGGTAACTAACTGAATAGTCAGAGTCTCGGACTTGAGGTCTTTAACTCGAACTAGGTGATAGATGCAACCCTTGGAAATCAACTTCCTAGGTTTGAGGGAGGATATGAAATGGCTCTTCGGAGTTACAGAACTCCCGAACCACTCAAAAATGTGCTCATCAGGAAACTGAAACTTGACCACTCGGGTACGACAATCTATAGACACATAGCACGAGTGAATCCAATCCATACCCAGAATGACGTCAAAATCAACTATATCTAGCTCAATCAAATCAGTATATATAACCCGATAAAGGACAGTGACAGGACACTTCTTATATACTCTCTTAGAAATAACATATTCTCCTACCGGGCTAGAAACCAAAATAGGATCAGGAATCCGTTCAGGGCCCATCTCAAAATTTATAGAAACCAGAGATGTCACAAAAGAGAAACTCGAACCGGGGTCCATCAATACATACACATCAAAATGAAAGACACGGAGCATACCAGTGATAACATATGGACAGTCCTCGTACACCTAGCGAGATGGTATAGCATAGAAGTGATTCTGGTGCGAACCGCCAGCAGTACTAGAAGAGGCGCCCTGAAGAGGAACTGGGTGGACTAAGGGAGCGGGGGCACTGGTAGCCTGACTCTGGGGACGAGCATCTCAACTCCCCTATCTAGTATACGGAAAATCTTTAAGTCAGTGGGCTTACTTTCCACAACCAAATAAACCCCGCTGATCAACAAAACTCTCTACAAAATAATCACTACCACACTTGGCACATGAAGAAGGACAAGGTCGGTTACCTATACTTTTTTGAGACCTAGATGGGATAGGCCTGTTCCCCTACTCCTACATACTTCTAGGTGTGGGAGCACTAACTGAGGAAGGCACGGGCATAAATGGACGTCCCTGGAATTGAGAGTGATTCCCATCATAGAATCTGGACTGATCGGATCCCTGCTGCTCTGATCTAACTCTTTTATTCCCTCTTACTCTCCCCCTCTCTTTCACCTTATAAGCTTTAATATGTTGGGCATGTATCATCAACCGAGAAAGGTCCATCTCCCTATTAAGCATAGAAGATCTACACTCTTTCATAACGTAACTCGATACACCGATCACGAACTTACTCATTATGGTCCTGGAGTCAACCATCATACTAGAAGCATATTTGGATAACTTATTGCATATAATAAAATACTCCTTAACAGTTATGGCGCCTTGTCTCAAATTCATGAATTCCTCTATCTTTGCTTCCCTTATCTCAAGAGGAAAGAATCTATCCAAGAACGCATCCTAGACTAACTACCAAGTCATGGGAGCGGAATCCTGGCCCCTACTCTTCCCCCATATCTCCACCCATTCATAAGAAATATCTTTCATTCGATAGGCAGCCAATTCAACACTCTCCTCCCTAGTCACGTGCATAATCTGGGTGATCTTTCTTACTTCATCCAAGTACATCTGTGGGTCTTCACCTACCTTCGACCCATAGAACTCAAGAGAATTCATCCGCATAAAGTCACGAACTCGAGATATAGAAGAATTATTCTTTTGTGGAGACGGAACAGTAGCCTGGGCGTTAGCTTGAGCATTGGCGGTAACTGCCAGGGCTAGATCTTGAAAAGCTGCCCGGAATTCCGCATGAGACACATGCTCGTTCAAGGGATCAACGGGTTGAGGTTGCTCATTGTTTCTATGAGCTCGACGATGAGACATTCTCTGTTATAAGAGAGCACGAGTTAATCGCAGATAAAGAGACAGTTGTAGGCACGATAAACTTTAGAAAAAAAGAAATGAATTTTCTTCAAATGTCCCGTAGCCTCTTGCTCATAGATGCGGCGCGCTACACACCGATGATCAAGACTCTACGTAACGCGGCTTGTCAGACTCCCTAGGACTCCTTAAACCTTAGGCTCTGATACCAAGCTTTGTAACGCCCCAATATTTCATTCTGAGACGCTACACGATGCTTAGGGCTACCCGTAGCCCCAAGCTAACCCTCAGAGCTAGACACTACCTCAAGGAATTCAATTCAACAATAGTCATACACAACAAAGAGTTCTACCACATCGGGTTCAAGAGAAATACTGGAGAATACTAGACTGTACAACCAAAATATATGAATATCTGTACACACCAACCCTCTAGTCTGACAAAGCCTCTATACATCAGAATCAAGGAGTCATTGGGACAAACCCCCAACTGACTCAACAGTACTGAAAACCATAACAACAAAATGAATCATAAAAATATAGACACGGTCCTCAAACCATGAGGACTCACCACTGAGGGAACGTAGTTGAGGCACTCGAATATCACAAACGCGACTGCGGCTGAGTACCTGAACCTACATTACGAGAAAATGTAGCCCATAGAAAAATATGTGGGTCAGCACTTTGGAATGTACTGAGTATGTGGGGGTGCATGCAATAATGTAAATATCATCATCAATTTCATGAAAATATGCATATGTACAATGACGGCTCACTTAGCTTGAATTAGATTGAAACATACTTTTCATAATCTCATAGTAAATAAATCATATGATAAAAACCTCATAAATCATCATAAATAACTCAACTCTTCAAGTCAAGACTCGGAGTGACTCGGTAATTCAAGAAACTCAACTCTTATGGACATGGGAGGCTCTTATAACTGACATAAACCATGTGAGCTACATGGAGTTCAATGTTTTTCCCTCCTAATAAGAAAACCCCATATTGGCGGGAGCGTCATACTCTTGCCAGGGAGTACAACCTCAATTAAGTGATCACACTCTCATACTCGGCCTCTGACCCACAAATATTATTACCAATCCGACAGTGGCACGTAGTTTCGGGGGAAATACCACATTTCTCGCTCAGTGCTAAATACTACTCCCAGACACAAGCTCAGAATGTGTTAGGAAATCCACCACAAACATCACAAGGGTCTATCATGAAGATCAAATCAAATCTCTTTCTCATTTATCAAATCATAATCAATTTGTGGATTCCTAACTCGACTCAAATCAAATCAATCTTTCTCAATATCAAAATGTATCAATTCATTAAATCATGGCAACAGCAATAACTTTGATGAAATATCAAGACTCATTGTAACAACTCAATCTCATAAATCAATATACTCAATAATCCAATTTGTCATAAGGAAGCTTAAAGCTTGACACATATCTTGAAAGCACTTGAAATATCAACTCATCGTAGAAATATGAAATTCAAAATAATAAATATCAAGTCATAACTTGGGAATAGTAAAATAATCATGTATAACAAAGCTTGAACAATTTATATTCTCATAGTCTCATGATGAAGTAATTTGGGTATAAACCCACTTGTAAAATCATATAAATCTATAATACAAATCAAAGCTTTGGGGACAAGAACGAAAGGATGTCTCTTGTTTAAAACCCCCACATACCTTAATCTTTGAAATTGGATGAATTCTAGTGCTTGAGACTCTATCCGCACTTGTAATAAATGATTCTTGAAGCCCACACTATGAGGAACATGATTCTTGAGAAAATCTTGAAGATTTATGGATGATTTTTGGATGATTAAATTTTCTTGATTGAAACCCTAATATATATTCTTAAGAAAATTGGAAGACAGAATGAAGAAATTAAGGTTTGGATGGAGATTCTCATATTTATATAGCCCTCCAAAAGAAGAGAAAAGACCAAAATACCCTTGCAAAAATGTCCCTTAATTTCTGAAAAAAATAGCTGATGACATTCATGACAAGTCGTCAGACTTGTGACAAGTCATCACAAAATGTCGTCACAAAATGTTGGATTTTGTTACTTTCTGCTTATGGTGACAACATTTTGTGACAAGCCGTCAGACTTGTACAAGTTGTCACAAAATGTCATCACGAAATTTCCTGGCTGACACGCTGGAGTAAAATGGGTATAACTCTTTGTGTCGATACCGTATTTGGGTGAAATTGGTACCGTTGGAAACCTAATTCAATTATTTATCTGTTAGTGGGTCATGAGCACAAAAAATCTTAGGGTAGAAAGAGATATTCTCTTTTGAAGTTGGCTATGCCAAAATCCTTCTCAAGAATTCAATCGGTAAGGGATGTTTTGATTCACCTAATCGCTAGGACATCTTTGAGGCCTTAATACACATCACCCTTGATCAGAAAACAACCAAAGAACAATAATTTATTTCTCATGAGCTTTAGTCATGGTTGTACTATTGGTTAGAGTCTCGGGGTATTACCGTCATGATGGGTATCTCAAGTCCACCATAGATTGGAGACCACCCCGTTAACCCAACCTCAAGAGAACAATAATAATAATAATCATAATAATGTAGAAGCCAATAAATAGAAATAAGAAGATGGTTAAATGGCTCAAATAATCTAAGTGTCATAACAATGACCAACAAACCCACACTAATCCACAATAGCCTCTAAAACCAGAATACCAAATAGGTCGGGACATGCCCCCGACTATGACCAAATGAATTCAAAAATTCTAAGTCATAATAAAAGAATGTGAAAATGATAAGTCCTTTTGAAGGATGGAGGATCACCACTTCTCAGCTACTCGATGAATATGCTTATCCACCTAATATTGCACAGGGGTAAAACAGGTGTCTTTAGACCTTAGCTTATGAAACAATGTAGTTTTCAAGGATGGTTAGCGGGGTGAGAGCTAGCATGTAACTCAGGGAAAGGAGAAAATAATGCTATGTCTAGATCATTCCAAAACCATATGCACACATTCATCTATACGTATATATAATATGTTGCAATAGAGAACAAGGTTTAAGCATGAGGTTTTAAAATCATTAACCTGGATGTGTATCTCTAACCATCCTAAAATGACCATGAGCTATATGGGTTAGTACCTCCCCACCGAAAGGGCACGAAATAGAGAAGTTCAAGGAAAGTCCAGGGAATCCTTGACCTCATGCCAATATAATGTGTATATATATATATATATCAAATTTTAACTATGCACACAATCATGAAGACCCCTATGTCGTCAAATATGGCTTACAGTATCGGTCCCTGCGGGACCTCCACCTACCACGGTGAGCTATACAACCCCCTTTAATCCAAATTAAAACACCTGCACATAAACCAATCTATTTAGCCAAGGAGTCATTTATCAATACATTAACAGTTTGGTATCGTCATACCAATTAGGCTTGCAAGCAAATTCATGTAAGATGGGGGAGTTCATGGACCTCATCCGCACATGTAAGTTGGGGGAATGAATGACCCCTATTTGACTCCTAAGTTCCAATTTGAAATCAACCCATGTACTTTGAGGCCTTTCAAATTCATTCATGCTCTATTAACCTTTTATGCAATGCAAGGTTTCAAAAGTGAAGTAATTTATGTATATATCCATGTTTCAAACTAATTTCAAAAGTTGGGTTGAGGTTGAAGCCAATTCAAAACCATTGAAACATACAATTTATGAAAACCCTTGGTAGCCATTCCCATTCCCACATCCATGCTTTCATTTGATTCATAATCATAAGAATAAAGCTTAAACAATCAATTCAAAACCTTGGGGATTCAATTCATGTAGTAACCATTCCAATCCGCTCAACCCATATTTAAAATCCAACAATCTAATCACATGGATAACAATTAAATACATGTTTTCTGCATAAAATCAATTTAGGGAAGAGATACATGCCTAAAACACACAACAATTTGTAATCAATTAGAAACTTACAGCCCGAATGATGAATTCTCTAGGAAACCCTTGCATTTTTTCTTGGGTTTTGAGTTTGAGAGTGAAAGGGAGTAATTTTATCTTAAAAACTAAAGTAAATAAGCTTTTTTTTATTTTTAATAGTCGTACAAGGGTGAAAAGACCCAGAAGCCCCTTACCCTAAGTGAGAAAATTAAAAATTGCACGAAAATGATGCCTTGCCATGGCATGCCAATATCGTGGAGACTAGACTTTGTGTCACGCCAATATCATGGAGACTATACTTTATGTCACGCCAATATCGTGGAGGGTAGCCTCTATGACATGGAGAAAATATGAAGGTTAACCTTTGTGACTGTTGATATCACAAACCCATACTACCTAGGGGTCCCAAAATATCCCCGAACCCTTTTTTGAAAATTTTAAAACCTTCACTGAACACCCTTTTAATACTCTAAAGATAATTCAAGTGAAAAATTGATATTTCGAACACAAGAAGGTCAAAATAAAATAAGGGAAATTTTAAGGGTCTTACATTATCCCCCTTAGGATTATTCATCCCCAAATGATGTGTTATGACACTTCTAGCATGAGAATAGCAAGAATGCATCAAAATTAAATGACAAACTTGAAAAATGACAAGAGAAAAATGAAACTCATAACTTAAGCGCTTTCATCAAACCCGAGAAATAAGAATGGATATTTACCTTTCATATCTTCCTCATTTTCCCATGTAGCCTCTTTTACCTCTTGGTTTCTCCAACGGACCTTCACTAAAGCTACATCATTGGTCCTAAATCTAGGAAACTGTATATCCAATATCTAAATTGGTTCTTTCTCATAGGACATGGAATCCGTAATTCCAACATCCTCAACAGACACTATCAAGGAAGGATCACCCACGTAGTTCTTTAACATCGACAAATAAAAAATTGGATAAATAGAACCCAGACTCCCAGGCAAGTCCAACTCATATGCAACATTCCCAATTCTTCTCAAAATTGGATATGGACCAATGTTATATGGACTAATCTCCCCCTTCTTCCCAAATGTCATAACACCTTTCAAAGGAGACAACTTCAAGAATACCCAATTATTCACTTCGAATTCCAACTCTCTTTGCCTTACAGCCATATAAGACTTCTTTCGACTTTCAGCAGTCTTAAGTCTTTCATGAATCTCCTTCACCTTCTCCAGTTCTTTGTGAACCAAGTCAGGACCAAACAGCCTAGTGTCACTTACCTCAAACCATCTAATGGGATACCTACACCTCTTTGCATAAAGAGCCTCAAAATAAGACATCTAAATAATCGAATGATAACTATTATTATACACAAACTCAATAAGAGGCAAATGATCAACCCAACCACTCTTAAAATCAATCACACAAGCCCTTAGCATATCCTCCAAATTCATAATAGTATTCCTTATCTGTCCATCTATTTGAGGGTAGAAAATAATGCTAAGGTTTACCTATGTACACTAACCTTTATAAAATGAAGGCCAAAATTGATATGAGAACCGCGTACCTCAGTCTAAAACAATGGACGTTGGTGCACCATGTAGCTTCACAATCTCTTGAATGAACAACTTCAGATAATCCTCTCCTGAGTAGTTAGTCCTTAAATGCAAGAAGTGAGTGGACTTAGTCATCCTATCCATAATGACCCAAATAGAATCATACTGATTGCGAGACTGCAAAAGACCCATAATAAAGTCCATATTTATCATCTCCCACTTCTACATAGGAAACTCTATCACTTAATACATGCCAACAGGACTTATGTGCTTGACCGTAACTTGTTAAAAAATCATACACTTAGCCACAAAGTTAGCTACATCCATCTTCATATTGTTCGACTAATAAATCTTCTTTAAATCATGGTACATATTAGTTGAACTCTGATGAACTGTATATTGAGATTCATAAGCCTCAATCAGAATCCTTTCCTGTACCCCATCAACTATAGAAACACATAATCTACCTTGGTACCTAAAGATACCATCTCCATAGATCTCAAATACCATAACCTTTTGTTGACTCACATCATCCTTAATTTACATATGATTGAGATCCAAAGCCTTCCTTTCCTTTATCTCATCACCAAGTGATGTTTTGACCACTTTCTGAACAATGACTCTTCCATCCTCATAGTCCAAAAGACGGACTCCTAAGTTAAATAATCTGTGAATGTCCTTTGCTAATCCTCTCTTCTCTTCATCAACATTGGATAAGTTACATATAGACAACCTTCTAAGAGCATCAGTAACAATATTAGCTTTACCTGGATGGTAGTAAAGACTCATATCGTAATCCTTTAGCTACTTAAGCCATCGCCTCTGCCTGAGGTTTAATTCATTCTGCCTGAGTATCTATTGCAAGCTCGTATGATCCAAATAGATATCAAAATTCACCCCATACAGATAATGCTGCCAAATCTTTAAAGAAAAAGACACAACCAACAACTCCAGATCATCAGTTATATAGTTCCTTTCATGAACTTTAAGCTGTCTAGAATCGTAGGACACCACCTTAACACGTTGTATCAACACATAGCCCAGTCCCACAAGGGATGCGTACAAACACAACAAAGCCTAATTACCCTCAAACAGGTTCAAAACTAGTTTAGAAGTTAGATTAGCCATTAACTTCTCAAAGCTTCCCTCATAAGCATCGGACCACAGAAACTCAACCTTCATTTTAGTAAATCTTGTCAATGGAGCAGTAATAGAAGAGAAACTCTCAACAAATATCCTATAATACCCGGCCAAGTACAAGAAGCTCCTGATGTCAGTCGGAGTCGTGGGTTTGGGTCACTCTTTTACCACCTCAACTTTTTGTTGATCCACCTTGGTCCCCTTACTAGAAATAACATGATCTAGAAAAGTCACAGTATTTAACTAAAACTCACACTTAGAAAGCTTAGCATACAACTTCTGATCCTTAAGGGTTTGCAACATAATTCGGAGGTGATTAGCATGATCCACCTCACTCTTACAATATACCAAGATATCATCAATAAACACTATCACAAATAGGTCCAAAAGTTGTCTAAACACCTGATTCATAAGATCCCTAAATGTAGCTAGAGTAGTCAACCCGAATGACATAACCAGAAACTTATAGTGACTTTACCGAGTTTGAAAAAGTATTCTTGGGAATTTTAACCTCCCTAATGTTCAACAGATGATAACCCGAACATAGATCAATCTTAGAGAAGCATCTAGAACCTTGAAGTTGATGAAAAAGGTCACCAATTATAGGAAAAGGGTACTTATTTATTACTGTCACCTTATTTAACTAACGGTAATTTATACACAACCAAAGAGACCCATATTTCTTCCATATAAAAAGTACAGGAGAACCCCACAGAGAAATACTTGGAATAATAAAACTCTTATAAAAAAGATCTTTAACTATTCCTTTAGCTCCTTTAGTTCAGCCAGAGCCATTCTAAAATGAGGAATAGAAATAAGACGAGTATCTAGCAGAAGATCAACCCCAAAATCTATTTCCCTGTTGGGAGGCATTCTAGGAAGATCATCGAGAAATACATCAGGAGACTAACTAACAACAGGGGCAAATAGGAAAGAAGGACTTTTAGAGTCAGAATCTTTAACCCAAACTACATGGTATAGACACCACTCTCAACTCAATTTCTATGCTCTAAGATAAGAGATGAACCTCCCTTTAGGCACTATGGAACTCCCTTCCCACTCTAATATCGACTTATTAGGAAAGTGAAAACTAACCTTTTGGGTCCTATAATCTACAAATGTATAGCACGAATAAAACCAATCCATCCCTAAGATCACATAAAAATCTACCATATCCACCTCTATTAAATCCATCAAAGTCTCTCCATAGAAGATAGACACAAACCGACCCCTATAGATCTTTGTAGCCACAATAGAATTACCAATCAGGGTAGACATAGAAAAGTGGCCAAAAATACTTTCGAAACCATAACCAAAATGCACAGGCACATAAGGTTCACATAATAAAGGGTAGACTCCAGATTAAAAAAGTAATACACATTAGGAGAAAAGATGTAACACCCCAAAATCGGGTCCCGAGATGTCACACAGTGCTTAGGGTCACAAGTGACCCCAAGATAACCCTTCTACTGGCATAACTCATAAGCAACTGAATAAAAATACAAATCCATACAAATCAGCAGAAATTAACTCTTCTCTGAATCTAATCGATACAAAAATGAAATTTTACAAGATTACAATTATGCCTTTACAACCAAAATTGAAACAAAATACATCAACTTCTACTGACTATCTATGAAGCCTCTACTAGTACTGACTGTAGGTAGTCGGGTCATGACTCCCGACTACCCCAACTAAATACGACTGAATAAAGAAAATACAACACTATAACTCTGCATAACTAACCCAAGCCCTTGAATCAAAAGGACTCATCACCTGCTGACTAGATACCATGAACTGACTGGATCCGAAGGTGCAACTATACCTTGTACCTACATTCTGAGAAAATGCAGCCCACATCCGAAGATGTGGGTCAGTACCATGGAAAGGAACCGAGTATATGAGGGTGTATGCAGTTGTATAAACATCATCATCATAAATATTTATAAGAAATATGCAGGATGTATGAAAGACTCACATAGCCCAAAGAAAATCACCATAATCATGAGAGGATGAAATAAGTATAATAACACATGTGAGTCATCATATAATTTGGGAATCACTTTCAGTTAATCAAGAATATCAATTCTCATCATGTAAATATCATTTAAATATTTCGAAAGAATAACTTTCACAATTCCACTTTCAAATCACTTCACCATTCACCATAGACACAAGGAAACACACACACACTGGGAGATCCTATAACCGACATAAACCATGTGAGCTACATGGAGTCCAACGAACAACCCACGTTGGGGAGAGCCATCCTATCCTTTCCATTGGAGTAGGACTTCCAGTATCAATTCAAAAACACTAGTGATCACTATATAAATCAGCAACAGGCTCACATCCTACGGGGGCACGTAGTTCTAGCAAAGTAAGGTCACTTTATACCTCCCACTCGGTGCTAAAGATTACTCCCGGACTTAGCTCAGAAATTTAAAACATTAAAGAAAATCCACAATAAACACTTCAACAATTTTCATCGGGAGCCAATTTGCTACCCCTTTATCATAATCAATAAAAACGTGGATTTCTTTCACAGTCGAGTTCAAAATAACTCATTCACAATCAAAAGGTCAAATCATTCAAAATATCTCAAATATTCAACATCAACGTGCTTATAACACACATTTTCTCAAAAACACAATTTCAAATGGGGTTCGCAACCCAAATATCAAAATCATAATAAATATCGTTCAAGATTCATGCTTTATATCACCACACATGTAAATTCATCTTTCAAAATCATAAACATCAAGATTTCATAATAATCATCATAAGATATGGGTTCATACTTCAAATTCATAAAAAAATTAAATAAAAATCATGCCTTTGTAAGGAAAATTACTTTTGAGCACAAGAACGAAAGAGAGTTCTTTTTGAAAAACCCCACATACCTTGAATGATGAACTTTAGATCGATACTCATTTTTGAGATGTTAATCGTGCCTTTGAATGATGGTTCTTGGAGTTCTTGAACTAGGAACTTGGAATCTTGAATAAATTTGCAGAATTAATGGTGAACTTTGGAGGTTCTTGAAGTTGGATGTAGGAGCTTAGGGTTTTCTTTTTGAGGGAATTTGATGAAATATAACATATAATGCTTCTAATAGGCTTTAATATAGGGTTTGGATGGATTTTGGGTGAGGGAGAATGACCAAAACGCTCCTAAAAATCAAATAATTCTTGAATCTGTCCTTTGGTGGACTGTTTTGATAGTCTGAAGTAGATCAACCATAACGTTTTACTCCGATATCTAAATTGGATGAAACCAATTTCACTAGAAAGAGGACTCCAATATATTTCCATTGATATAAATTATCTCACCCAGATCATTGTGTACGAGGAGTTATGATTGTTTGAAGTTGACCCAAAAATTCACTTTTGATAGGCTGAAGTAGATCGACCATAACTTTTTTCTCAGATAGAAAAATTGGATGAAACCAATTTCATCAGAAAGAGGACTCGCATAGCTTTCCGTTGATATATAGTATATTAGACAGATCATTTTGTACAAGGAGTTATGATTGTTTAAAGTTGGAGCAAAAATACGTTAGGCCTCAGTACTTTTTTTCCTGCACATTTTACTGTTCACTACTATTCACGTTTCGATCGGAATGTTCATAACTCGTCGCTCAGGTGTCCGTTTTGGATGATCCACATGTCGTTGGAAAGATTATTCGATAATATACGCAATGGTGAGTCATAATCTAAGACATTCTGCACGAAAAATTTATAATTCATTCTAGAAGATAGAACCCAACACGTTTACGCACAAAATTTTAACAAAAAATTTCCCGGGGTATTACATCATCTCCCCCTTGGAAACATTCGTCCTCGAATGTCGATGAATAAGTACAGAGTACCATGGAAATAAGGACAAAAGGCTGGGATAACGAAATCAATCCACTTACTTCACTGCAAACTTTTGAATACTTCATAGAACATGCGATTCATAATGAGAATGGTCACATAGTTGGATCTTAAACAAAGGAGACTGATTTTAAGGAATCGATATCTTTGGTTTATTCAGAGACTAAGAATCAAAGGTCTCGAAGGGGATCTCATCAAAATAAGGAACACTTGCGCCCAAATGAAACGTCCCTCAACACTCCCTCCAAAAGATTCAAATGACATTGTTCGGGGAGAAAATGAACCATATTTGATACAATCCTATCGTATGGGAACAAGGATCCATATGGCATAAATTAAGATAGGAATTTCTAGGTCTTGGGAAACATAACTCCTTGCTTCCAAACTTAGCAACACTTCCCAACTACTCCCTCGACTATGTTCAAGCCTAACTCCAAGTACTCATGAGATACGCCACATAACACTATACTCTTAATCTATATCAT
Source organism: Capsicum pubescens (assembly GCA_030864215.1). Taxonomy (NCBI): domain Eukaryota; kingdom Viridiplantae; phylum Streptophyta; class Magnoliopsida; order Solanales; family Solanaceae; genus Capsicum; species Capsicum pubescens. The sequence continues at coordinate 201,916,215 of CM061546.1, read as the reverse complement.
GAACCTCAATACACACTGATCCTCACAACTCCTCACTTCAAACATAACTCTTATTGCTACTCCAACAACCGCATACAATCTTATACTAGGGATCCGCTAACTTGCGGTGCCTTCTTTTAGATATACAACCATAACATTCAAGCCTATACTCATAACCATATACGCACTTCGCACATGCACCTCTAAACGAACACTTATAAAGCATCTTCCTCGCTTTCTCTAAGATTCCATCAACTACATCATTCACACATACTGGTCAATTCTTTAAATGTCACACATAACATTTTCTCAACCAATTGAACTATACACAAAAACTCTATATTACTATTCTTACAACCTCATAGAAGTGCATAAAACCAACGCACAACAATCTTTCCAAATAAACATTTAAAACTTCAACTAACCACGGCATGTATCAAGGACTTAGCCTCAATCTAACTTCACTTCACCGTCGTGAGCACACCACCTTCTATCATAGATAAGTAAGTATCTTCTCTCCCTTCTAGACAACTGCTCAACACCATTAGCTTGACTTAATGAAAAGGTCACAAAATTTTAAAACATGAAGACCTGAAACATAAAGGGATAATGTAAATAACTTGACTCTCTCTATTGAGGCCTTAGGAATAAAATATCAAATACAATGGGTTCATTAAGGTATCAAAACTGAAGACACCCATAATGAAAACTGAATCTCACTAATCAATAAGAGTATTGCCTGAGTACTGGAACTGAACATACTGTAAAACTTGAGTATATGAGTCATGGGCGGCATGCCCTGAATTTAGAGCTCATAACCTATGGAATGTGATTCCAACTGCTAGAAGAACTGGAATTTCTCATTTTTGGAAACTAGAAGAGTATGTAATTCTCCATCACGTGTATGAATATGAATTAAGATCATGGAACTGAAATGTAAAGCATGAGTAGGTTTTGGGACTGCTGAAAATATTGAAATAACGTTGGGTCAAGCACCAATCTTTCTCACAGCAAATTTACAACTTACTGGTACTTCTACTAAAATGTAAAAGCTTGACTTGACTACTGGTTCTATCATCTCCCCCTTAGCTTTAAGCCACCACTCAAATTCTCAAATGCTTACTAATTTCGAATCTCCACGAACATCTCTATCGCCGGAATGTACACCATCTAGTGCTTCAACTCTTATTTCTATTAGCTCAACTTGAATACTTTCTAACCTTTTGATAGACCATGCTACTTTTGTCTTCTCCCTCTAATACCATGCCTATGAACTTATGTTTCTAACCCATAAGAATCAAAATCACACTTAAGAGGCTCAACATTTCCAATCATACGCCTCGCCTTAACTTAGCGATCAAAACATCATCCATCATCTAACTAGTATTTATCCATCTAACAATCCCATGGCATGACTCACTACACCACATACACTAATCCTCGAAATTAAAGCAGTCCCATAATATCTTGGGTGAACTTTCTCATCATAATATAATATTAAACTTAATTACAAGTCAACTACAATTAAACTCTTGTGTACACTGTTCAAGCCTATTAGGTCACTTCCGGCAACTAATAACATTAATCTGGAAACCGTCACATTCGGCTTCATGATCACCAACCGTTCAAACTTAAGGTCTCACACTTCACATAATTTACAACTCCATCTCACGCATAACTCCCATGTGAAGATTATAAAACAACACATCCATGAACACTAGCCTACTTAAACTTCCTAACAATAATAATTGGTCCTAATCATATAGCCTATCTTATTCACAATCCATTAACACATCCTTCTTTCACCCGTCACTACTATCTATTCTTCTTACACAACTTAACATAGTTCATAGCTCTCTACGTTTTAACTTAACTTCCTCTTGCAATCTGGAGAGCGCCTAGATTAACAACACTTACCCACCGAGTACTTCCATCACTAACCTATACTCTCTGTCATACAAATACCGTCAATACCCGTTTCATACCTCGAACAAACTATATCACTTCCCATTAACCTAATTGCATGCAGAAAGGGATTTCGCTATACTTATGCTCAACAAATCACACTTACCATCCTTCTTACTACTACACCTCCACATCCCACATTTTTAGCTGGCACAAGGAACAAGATGAACTACAAGTTGCTAGTGGATCGAAATAGGCCTCACACGGCTTCACTAAACTTTGGTTTTGTGTTTTGATCAAGAAAGTTATATGAATAACAAAGTAACTATGCTAGTGAATCGAAATAGGCCCCACACAGCTTCACTAGACTTTGGTTTGTATTTTGAACAAGAAAATGAGATGAATAACAAAGAAGCTATGCTAGTGAATCGAAAGAGCCCCACACGGCTTCACTAGACTTTGATTTTTCACAATTATAATGATAACAAGATTACATAATACAAGAGATAGAAACTTGACACACAACATTCAACGATCTAAGAATACACCTTACTCTGTCTTAATTAAATAACTCATAAGAATAAGGGCATAACTTTCAACTCAAGGAACTTAACACACTAGAGAGCTCCTCTCAAGCCCTTTGTGTAACTTTTGAAATTTCTTCTAGAAAATATAGAAGCATTACCTGGGGAAGAACTGGATCTTGCGAATTATGTTATCTCAAAAATAATACATAGAGGGAGAAGTATAGATTAACATTGTAGATTTTGAGGAGGAATCTGAAAGCACACCTAACCTAGGCTTAGTTCACGACTTTTATGAACATGAATAAAGTACTTCAATCTTTGGAACTCAAAAGCACTGACAGGATACTTTCTAGCACTCTTACAATCCCATAACTATCTACGGAGAATTAAGATTAACTATTTCTGATACCTTGAAAATGAGGCAGAGTTGGCCAGAATAGAGTAAGATGAGAATCTATATAAGCTTCTTGGAGAACCTTTTTATAACACGATCTTAGAATTGAAAGAAGGGAAATATTTCCTAAATGCCTTGTAGCCTCTCGAAGAAAAGTACAGACATCTCCGTGTCGTTCCGCAAGAATCTACTAGACATGACTTCATAGACACCCTAGGACACTTGAACTCTATGATCTGATACCAAGTTTGTAATGCCCCGAAATCGGGTCCCGAGACGTCACACGGTGCTTAGGATCACAAGTGACCCCAAGCTAACCCTTTTACTGGCATAACTCATAAGCAACTGAATAAAAATAAAAATCCATACAAATCAGTAAAAATTAACTCTTCTCTGAATCTGATCGATACAAAAATAGAATTTTACAAGATTACAATTCTGCCTTTACAACCAAAATTGAAACAAAATACATCAACTTCTACTGACTATCTATGAAGCCTCTACTAGTACTGACTGTAGGGAGCCGGGTCATGACTCCCGACTACCCCAACTCAATACGACTAAATAAAGAAAATACAACACTATAACTCTACATAACTAACCTAAGCCCTTGAATCAAAAGGACTCATCACCTGCTGACTGGATACCACGAACTGACTGGATCCGAAGGTGCAACTATACCTTGTACCTACATTCCAAGAAAATGCAGCCCACATCCGAAGATGTGGGTCAGTACCATAGAAAGGAACCGAGTATATGGGGGTGTATGCAGTTGTATAAACATCATCATCATAAATATTTATAAGAAATATGCAGGATGTATGAAAGACTCACATAGCCCAAAGAAAATCATCATAATCATGAGAGGATGAAATAAGTATAATAACACATGTGAGTCATCATATAATTTGTCAATCACTTTTAGTTCATCAAGAATATCAATTCTCATAATGTAAATATCATTTAAATCTTTCGAAAGAATAACTTTCACAATTCCACTTTCAAATCACTTCACCATTCACCATAGACACAAGGAAACACACACACACTGAGAGATCCTATAACCGACATAAACCATGTGAGCTACATGGATTCCAACGTACAACCCACGTTGGGGAGAGCCGTCCTATCCTTTCCATTGGAGTAGGACTTCCAGTATCAATTCAAAAACACTAGTGATCACTATATAAATCAGCAACAGGCTCACATCCTATGGGGGCACGTAGTTCTACGGAAGTAAGGTCACTATATACCTCTTACTCGGTGCTAAAGATTACTCCCGGACTTAGCTCAGAAATTTAAAACATTAAAGAAAATCCATAATAAACACTTCAACAATTTTCATCGGGGGCCAATTTGCTACCCCTTTATCATAATCAATAAAAACGTGGATTTCTTTCACAGTCGAGTTCAAAATAACTCATTCACAACCAAAAGGTCAAATCATTCAAAACATCTCAAATATTCAATATCAACGTGCTTATAATACACATTTTCTCAAAAACACAATTTCAAATGGGGTTCGCGACCCAAATATCAAAATCATGATAAATATCATTCAAGATTCATACTTTATATCACCACACATGTAAATTCATCTTTTAAAATCATAAACATCAAGATTTCATAATAATCATCATAAGATATGGGTTCATACTTCAAATTCATAAAAAAATCAAATAAAAATCATGCCTTTGTAAGGAAAATTACTTTTGGGCACAAGAATGAAAGAGAGTTCTTGTTGAAAAACCCCACATACCTTGACTGATGAACTTTAGATCAATACTCATTTTTGAGATGTTAATCGTGCCTTTGAATGATGGTTCTTGGAGTTTTTGAACTAGGAACTTGGAATCTTGAATAAATTTACAGAATTAATGGTGAACTTTGGAGGTTCTTGAAGTTGGATGTAGGAGCTTAGGGTTTTCTTTTTAAGGGAATTTGATGAAATATAACATATAATACTTCTAATAGGCTTTAATATAGGGTTTGGATGGATTTTGGGTGAGGGGGAATGACCAAAACGCCCCTAAGAATCAAATAATTCTCGAATTTGTCCTTTGGTGGACTATTTTTATAGTCTGAAGTAGATCAACCATAACGTTTTACTCCGATATCCAAATTAGATGAAACCAATTTCATTAGATAGAGGACTCTCATATATTTTCGTTTATATATAGTATCTCACCCAGATCATTGTGTAGGAGGATTTATGATCGTTTGAAGTTGACACAAAAATTCACTTTTGATAGGCTGAAGTAGATCGACCATAACTTTTTTCTCCGATAGACAAATTGGATTAAACCAATTTAATCGGAAAGAGGACTCGCATAGATTTACGTTGATATATAGTAGATCACCCAGATCATTATGTACAAGGAGTTATGATCATTTAAATTTGGAGAAAAAATACGCCAGGCCTCAGTACTTTTTTTCCTGCACGTTTTACTGTTCACTACTATTCACGGTTTGATCGGAATGTTTATAACTCGTCGCTCGGGTGTCCGTTTTGGATGATCCACATATTGTTGGAAATATTATTAGATACTCTACGTAATGGTGGGTCATAATCTATGACATTCCACACAAAAAATTTATAATTCATTCTAGAAGATAGAACCCAACACGTTTACGCATAAAATTTCAATGAAAAATTTCCCGGTGTATTACAAAAGAGTTGTAACATACCAGCGGCAACATCGGAGATGCCTCAGATTCTTGATGTGTATTTAGTGCATAGACATAATTCCATCCAGTGTCAGTACCAGAAGTAGTGCCATTTTATGTAGGAGTTGAAGAAGTAGCAACCAGGACTTTATAATCTCCATGGCAACTTTAGCTGCCGGACAATGTCAATGTATATGACTAGGCTGACCATAATTATAGCATGGATACCTCTCCTCATCACACTAACCACGGTGAAGCTACCCAAAAAATTGACAGGGAGGATATGATGGGGCTTACTAAGCTCCACTATATTGAGATTATGTGCCCTAGGCCTTAAAACCACTGTAGCCTTAAGGACATGTTCATTAGACGTCTTAGGATAAGGGGAACTAGCCGAAGAAAATGAACCAAAATTTCCCCAAGTCTTCTTCTTGCTCCACTACCTACCATATCTTTCACTATTTTACTAATTTTTATATGCTCCAAATACATGAACTTCTTACTCTGCATTTTCCCAATCTCTGTAAGTATTTTCTTTTCATCCTGCCCTTGCAGCATATAGACCACAAGTTTGGAGATATCCATGTCATTGTTCAATATTGCAGTCTTCCACTCCAACACTAAGTCACGAGACAACCCTGAAGAAAATTTTCTTATCATTTCCCTCATAGAAGACACCAACTCTAGAGCATAACGAGACAACTGCTAAAATGTTTGGGCATACTTTTTCACACTCATCTTGCCCTACTTTAGATTTAAAAACTCTTGTATTTCAGCTTCCGTCAGCTCCTGAGGAAAGAAATGGTCACGAAAGGCAGCCAAAAACTCATCCCATAAAGCTAGCTCTGCATCATCACCTCTCAACTTCTCCCACTCCTCATACCATTGATAAGCCACATCATTCAACTGGTATGCAAAAAACTCCACATCCTTATAATTGGTAGCATGCATGACCCTGAATATCTTCTCCATCTCATCCACAAACCCTTGAGAATCCTCCCCAACCTTAGATCCAATAAAGTTTGGGGGATTCAATCTTGTGAAATGACCAACTCTAGTGACCTCAAAAGAAAGAGAAATAAAACCAACACAATTCAACTGAAGATACTGAGAGGTCACCAACAGAATAAGCAAATGGATTGACAGATATAACTCCACATTATATATGTTTGAGGTGTGGGGCATGTGTATCAATAGCTCAGAAAACCCAAGGAGGACTAGCAGAAACTGGTGGAACTCCACAAGGAGTGGTACAACCTGAAGTAGGGACCATAGACCCAGTTTGCACTCCATATACAGGGTGAGTCCCCTCAATATTATCTTCAGGTAGGATAGAGTTCCCAATAGAGTCACTACAAACATCATATCTTTAGAGAGGCATGATCCAAAATGCGAGGAAGCCAGGAGTTTGAGAATTTCATAACACTAGACTTTGTATCCCAAAAATGGAACACAAGAAAAGAAAACATTCCTAAATGCCTTGTAGCCTCCTCTTTATAAGTGTGGCATGCTACACGCCTATAAAAAAGACTCTACTCGACATGGATTTGCAAACACCCAACGACTTTAAATCGTGCTCAGATACCAACCTTGTCAAGGCCCGAACTAAGACCTAGTCGTGACTGGTATCTCATGTCCACTGTGGATCGGAGACCACCTCCTTAACCTAACCTCAAGAGCACAATAATAATAATAACCATAATAATAATATGCAAGCCAATAAATAGTAATAAGATGATAGATAAATGGCTCACAGCAACTAAGTGTCAAAATAATAACCAACCAACCCACATCTATCCATAATAGCCTCTAACACCAGAATACCATATAGGTTGGGACATACCCCTGTCTATCACCAAATGAATCCAAAATGACTAAGTAAAAATAAAAGAATATAAAAATGATTAGGACTTTCAAATAATGGAGTCTCACCAATTCTCAGCTACTCTATTAACATGCTAATCCACTTAATATTGCACAAGGGTAAAAGAAATATCTTTAGACCCTACATTATGAAACAATATAGCGTTTGAGGATGGTTCATGGGGTGAGATCTAGCTTGTAACTTAGGGAATGGAGAAAATAATGCCATGTCACATTCATGTATACATATATATAAAATTTTGGGATAGGGAACAAGGTTTAAGCATAAGGTTTTAAGATCATTAACCTGAAATGTGTAGCTCTAACCATCCTAAAAACACTCATAGGCTATATGAGTCTAGATTCCCTACTGAAAGGACCCCAGTACATGTTAGCTGCACGAACTAGAGAAGTCCAAGTAAATTCCAGGGAATCCATGACCCCATACCAATCCAAGGTATATATATATATATCAAGCATGAACTATGCATAAAGTCATAAAAACCCCTACACCTGCAAATGTTGTTTCCAGTTTTAGTCCTCTTGTAACCTCCACTTTCCACGGTAAGCTACACAACACCCTATAATGACCCAAGACTACCCCTAGTCATTACACGGTGCTTATAGTCTTGAGGGACCACAATCTAACCCACGAGCTAGTACCTGCTGTGAGAACTAAATAATATAATCATGAATGCGGAAGAATAACTGAAATACCATAAGGTTTTAATAATGAAATAACTACTGAATTATGAATCTGATAAAAATACTGAAATCTTAATAGTCTGAATACCTAACTGTAGTGTTTGAAAAGCCTCTAAATTGAATACTGTGAGTTGATGGGACAGGCCCAAACTAACTCTACTAACTATTGAGAAAAAGACAGAAGTAATATAATCTATCCTTGACTGATGAGGACTCACCACTACTACTATACTACTGATAATCTGAGAAACTAGGTGTGATCCGAGAATTGAGCATCAGCACATATGATATGAGACATCATAGCGCAAAAGAAAAGGTATGCGATCAGTACTTTAAATATACCGGTATACTAAATGAGGTAAGATGATATGCATGGTCTCATAAATAGGAATAATAATAATTAACTGGACATGCATGTAAAGCATGGAGTACTTAATAAAGAGCATGGAATCTATAGATACTAAAAATGCATGAAAATTTGTAAATACTGTGGATGCATGACCAAGCATATAACTTGAACTGAGTAAAATCTGTAAACTGAAATACTGAGATAACTAAAATTTGTATTCTTTGGTCAAACAACACTAAGACTGAATAACTGGGCTAGTACTATAACTGAGACTATATCTGAGACTGTGGGAGGTATCATCTAACCGACATTCCCCAATTTGAGCTAATCGGGGTCCAACCTGTAACCCTAGTTGGAAGGGTGTTAATAATGTGCCATGGGTACTAAGAATGGTTGTGTGTATCCACTAAACTAATATAATTTCCAAAGGACTAAGGGTGTAAAGCCTGAACTGATAGGTGACCCTTGCGAGAGAGTTAAGCCTAATCTGATGGGTGACTACTTATATCCTACGCTGGCTACATAGTTCTGGAGTATAGGGACTGCTACTAACGACTCTGCCTATCTTATGGGGAAGCTACCATCCCTACACTCACTAAATCCTACTCCCTACTGAAAGATATTGAGATACTAGACTATTCTGAGTTGAATAACTGATATCTGACTATTCTGATAATGCTCGTAATATAATTAGAAGACAATTCTATAATATACTGAGACTAGATTAAATAAACAGCTATGGTTTTTGGGTATTTAATACCCCCAAGACTCAAAACAACAATACTGAAAAGACACTAAAGCTTGAAGACCAAAACATGAAAGCTCTTATTAAATAAATCAATCTTGTAGATATTTTATCAAATACTTGTACTTCATAGTTTAGTCAATTCATGGGAATAGTATAAAAGTTGAAATAATAGCATGAATTCAACATTTATAACACTAAATCATGATCTATTTTGAAGAACGACAATATTAAAATATGGGGATTTGATAACAACGACAATTCCATTAAAGTATGGTATAAAATCAATATTCATGGAATTTCATGGAGATTCATAGTTTTAAATCACAATTTAATATCATAAATCTATAAAGAATGATAGATTTGTAATTAAAATGGATACTTGAACACCATGGATGAAAGGAATCCATGGATGAACATCTAACATACCTGGGATGATGAATTTGGAAGGATTGATGGAGAGTTCTTGATATTTGACCTTAATTCTTGAGAGTTGGGGTTTCTTGTTCTTGAAAGAGGGGATTTTTAATTTAAGAGAAAGTGAATAATAATAAGTATTTAGGTCAATTAGGGATTAGGAAAAAGACCCAAATACCCCTAAATGAATTTAAAAACACAAGCGAGAAATTGAAATCTCAATTTTAGCCTTGGCGAGACGCGCCACTATCGCGCTAAGCCACTGGAAAAGGGACAACTGGGACCTGGATAAATGCCGCGACATGCCACCATCGATGTAATCTTGTGGATGCTAATTTTTCCATCTCCGCAATGCGCTATGATCGCGGAGGCCTACTGGAAATTGACAAATAGGAAATTGGCCTGCTCTGCGATGCGCCATGATTGCGGAGTCATACTAGAAATTGACAATTGTCATTTGGACTGCCTACACAATGCGCTAAGGGTTAAAATAATGGTGTTTTGCGACTAAAACTTAAAATCGCCATAACTTCTTACCCGATTATCGAATTTGGGCAATTTTTTTATCATTGGAAAGCTAATTGAATTTCCTATGCAATGACAAGCTCTAAACTAAAAAATAATGAGCGTTTAAAAAATTTGATATATGAATACTCATGTATTGGTACTTAGATTCTTCTAGGGAAATACGGTGTGTTACAATATCTCCCTCTTGGGATCATTCATCCCCAAATGAAACTGGTTAAGCTGAGGGAACTGATGGACTGAGCTTACACACTGAATATGCATGTCTGATGAATGGAATACATGACTTAACTAATTCATTAAAGCACAACTGAAATGAACACGATGTGCGGCTGAAACAGAGCATGACAGAGAAAAGAAAATCTTAAGAAGATTGGTACCTTATACTAAATCTGGATTTGTGGAGGAAAGATAAGGGTACTTGGTCCGCATATCTTCTTCTGCTTCCCAAGTGGCTCCCTCAACGGACTAATTCCGCCAAAGAACTTTGACTAGTGGAACTTCTTTTTTCCTTAGTCTACAAACTTGATGATCAAGAATTTTGACTGAAACTTCCTCAAAGGAAAGATTGTTCTTAATATCTCCACTTTCTAAGGGAATAAATACAGCTGGATCACCAATGCACTTTTTAAACAATGAGACATGGAACACTGGGTATACTGAGGCTAAATCTAGAGGTAACTCAAGTTCGTAAGCTACCTTTCCAAAATGACTGAGAATTCTAAAGGGACCGACATATCAGGGACTGAGTTTCCCTTTCTTACCGAATCTCTTCACTTCCTTCATGGGAGAGATTTTCAAGTACACAAAATCACCAACCTCAAACTCGAGATCCTTTCTCCTCACATCTGCATATGATTTTTGTCATCTTTGGGAAGACCTAAGCCTTTATCTGATCAACAAAAAATTTTCTAACGCATCAAACACCAAGTCAGGCCCTACTACTGTAGCCTTACCTACTTCAAACCAACCAATTGGAGATCTACATCTCCTACCATAGAGAGCCTCAAAGGGAGACATAAAGATACTTGAATGATAGTTGTTATTGTATGCATACTCAATCAAAGGAAAATGGTTATTCCAACTACCCTTGAAATCAACAACGTATTCTCTTAGCATATCCTCTAAAATATGAATGGTCATTTCTACCTGATTGTCTATTTGAGGGTGAAAGGTGGTACTGAGATGAACTTGGGTACTAAGACCCTTTTGGAATGCTTTCCAAAAATAAGAGGTAAACTGGGTACCTCTGTCTGAGTTGATAGATAAGGAAACACCGTGCAACCTAACCAATTCTCTGAGATAGAGATTGCCATAGTCCTTGGCTGAATAAGAGGTATGGACTGGCAATAAATGAGCTTATTTGGTCATCCTATCTACGATAACCCTAATAGAGTCATGCTGATGACGGGTATGAGGAAAACCTGTCACAAAGTCCATGTTCACTTCCTCCCATTTCCACATGGGAATATTAAACTCCTGTATGGACCCACTAGGCTTCTAATGCTCAATTTTAACTTGCTGACATATAGAGCACTTAGCTACAAACTCTTCTATTTCTCTCTTCATCCTACTCCACTAATAGATCTCCCATAAATTACAATACATCTTAGTGTCCCCTGGATGAATAGAATAAAATACCTCATGCGCTTTTGCAAGAATTTGTCGCCTCAAATCATCTAGACCAGGCACACACAATCTACCCTGACAACGCAAAACACCATTTTTCCCTTGGGAGAAAACCTCCACTTTCTGTTCTCTGACTGATTCGTTCAACTTAACTAGATTGGGACCTCTGTCCAGCTTTTCCTTCACCTCGGAAACTAGAGATGATTCTGAGCTACTTTGCACCCATACACTACCTTCTGTTGAATCGACTAAGCAGAAACCTGGTTGGGAAAGCTTATGAATTTCCTGAGCTAACTTCTTCTTACTATTCTCAATATGAACATCGCTGTCCATACACAATCTACTGATAGCATCAGCCACTATATTGGCCTTGCTCGGATGATACAGAACACTTATGTCACAATCTTTTAATAATTCTAACCACCTCCTCTGACATAGATTAAATCTTTTTTAAAGAACACATACTGAAGGCTTTTGTGATCTATGAACACATCTATATGTACCCCATACAAGTAATTCCTCCAAATCTTTAAGGCAAACACTAAAGCTGCTAACTCAAGATCATGAGTAGGGTAATTCTTCTCATGGGGTTTAAGCTGTCTAGAGGCGTAGGCTATGACCTTACCTCTCTGCATGAGGACAAAACCCAAACCTACTCTGGATGCATCACAGTACACAACAAAACTATCTGAACCGTCTGGTAGAGTCAAGACTGAGGCTGAGGTGAGTTGAGTCTTCAACTCCTGAAAACTCTTCTCGTATGAATCTGATCACTAAAACTTAACTTTCTTCTGAGTCAATCTGTACATAGGGGATGCAATAGAAGAAAACCCTTCAACAAACCGATGGTAATAGAAAGCTAAACTCAAGAAACTCCTGATATCTGATGGAGAGATGGGTCTAGGCCAGTTTCTCACTGCTTTAGTCTTTGAGGATCAACTCTAATACCATCACCTAAATAATATGACCAAGGAATGCTACTGATATTATCCAGAATTCACACTTACTAAATTTAACAAACAACTATTGAGCTCTAAAAGTTTGAAGTACTATGTTGAGATGGTTTGCATGATCGCTTTCGTTACGAGAATATACAAGAAAGTCATTAATGAAGATTATGATGAACATGTCCATGTACTTCTTGAACACTCGGTTCATCAAGTCCATGAAGGCTACTGGATCATTCATAACACCAAAGGACATGACTAGAAATTTGAAGTGACCATACCAAGTTTGGAAAACTATTTTAGGAATGTCATATTCCCTGACTCAAACCTGATGATAGCTTGATCTGAGGTCTATGTTGGAAAAGTAACTGGCACCCTGAAGTTGGTCAAACAAGTCATCGATTCTAGGAAGTGGAAATTTATTCTCGAATGTGACCTGTTTCAACTGACGGTAGTCAATACACATTCTGAGAGAACCGTCTTTCATAGGTTCGAATAGAATAGGTGCGCCCTACGGGGAGACATTGGGCCTGATGAATCCCTTATCTAAGAGATCCTTAAACTTTTATTTCAACTCTTTGAGTTTAGTTGGAGCCATTCTGCATGGAAGAATAGATATAGTCTGATTATCTGGGAGAAGGTCTATTCCGAAAGTGATTTCCCTTTCGGGAGAAACACCGGGAAGATCTTCAAGAAACACATCTGAGAATGCATTTACCACTGGGATTGAATCAAGAGTAGCAGTTTTTGAGTTAGAGTCGCACAACATGGTAGACACACCCTTTGGATATCATCTTTCTGGCTCTAAAGCATGAAATCAACTGAACCCTAAGAGTTGTAGTACTACCCCTCCATTCAAGGACTAGTTCATTTGGGAACTGAAAATAAACTATTCTATTTCTACAATCAACTGAGGTATAGCATGAGTGGATCCAATCCATGCCGAGAATGACGTCAAAATCCGTCATCTCTAACTCCATAAGATCGACTAAGGTAACTTTTTGAGATATTATGACCGGACAATTCTTGTATACCTGCCTGGATATAATGGAAACACCTACTGGGGTAGACACTGAAAAGGGCTCTGCTAGATTTTCGAGACTGACTCCAAAATTGACAGTTATATATGGAGTTACAAAAGTAAGAGAATCTCCATAGTCTAGTAAAGCATAAACATATAAGTGAAAGACCTGCAACGTACCAGTAACTACGTCAGGAGAATTTTCCTGATCTTGCTGGGACTGAAGAGCATATAATCTATTCGGACGCTGACTATTGGTAGCACTGGAAGCGGCTCCCTGCTGAGTTGGGCAGCCAGATGGAACGGATGACTCAAGGAACTGGCCCTGTTGGCCCGTATCCCTACCTTTCTGAGCAACTACCCGACACTCCCAAATCCGATGGCCTAGATTGCAACACCCGAAGCACACATCAATACACACTCTACACTTACCCTGATAGTTTCTGACATACTTCTGACATAAAGGATTGGTACAAGCACTGCTAACACTGACCTATGACTTAGAGTCTGGTGCCTATCCCTATTGTTATTTCTGAATTTAGGTACTAGGCACTAGCTGAAGAAGGTACTGGGGATGAAGACCTCTAATGAAAATGAGGATGGTTACCACCTTCTAACTTTGGCTGATTGAAATTAAAACTACCCATCCTAGCTTTCTTGTTTCCTCTCTCTCTCTCCTTAATCTTTTCCTCCTCTATCTATAGAGCATGGACCTTTAGGCTAGAAAAATCCATCTCACTAATATGCATTGTGTTCCTACACTCCTTGACCATACTATCAGACATGCCATAAACAAACTTACTCATCTTGGACCTACTGCCAGCTACCACATGAGAAGCATATCTATCTATGTAAGTGTACTTGAGAAATTACTCCATCACACTCATGCTTCCTTGCCTCAAATTAATAAATTCTAAAACCTCCCTCAACTCTAATGGAAATAATCTATCCAAGAAAGCCATGGAAAACTCATCCCATTCAATAGGCCCTGCATCAACACCTCTATCCATTTTCCACTGCTTTAACCAAGTATAGGCTATATCCTGTAATTGATATACAGCTAACTCAACACTCTAACTAGAATTCACCCACATAGAATCCATGACCTTCTGAACTATATCTAAGAATTCCTGTGGATCCTCTTCAGACTTGGACCCCGTAAAGAAAGAAGGATTCATGTGGGTGAAGTCCTGAATTCTATTTACAGTAGTATTGGCCACTAGATTGGACGAAATAGCAGATGGCCATTCATTCTATGCTTCTACAGAGTTTGCTATAGTATTGAACGTATCCCTAAATTTTGTGTGAGAGACATGCTCGTCCAGAGGATCTGCCTGGATGGGCTGAGGGGCTGGCTGAGTTCTTGTTCTTCTTCTGTTCTTCTTGGGAGGTATTTTCTATAAACAAAAAGAGGAAACAGATTAGACTAATAGTTTAACTTAAGCTCATTCTCAATCACACGACATGAATACTGAAAGAAGGAAAACATTTCCTAAACACCTTGTAGCCTCTCATCCATAAGTGTGGTGTGCTACACACCCAAGCAGAAGACTCTACTTGATGTGGCTTTCAGACTTCCTAGGACACTTTAAAATCATAAGCTTTGATACCAAGTTTGTAACGACCCAAGACTACCCCTAGTCGTTACACGGTGCTTACGGTCCCGAGGGACCACAAGCTAACTCATGAGCTGGTACCTGTTGTGAGAACTGAATAATATAATCATGACTGTGAATGAATAACTGAAATGCAATAAGGTTTTAAAAATAAAATAACTACTGAATTATGAATCTGATAAAAATACTAAAATCTGAATAGTCTGAATAGCTAACTGTAGTGTCTGAAAAGTCTCTAAACTGAATACTGTGAGTTGATTAGACAGGCCCCAACTAACTCTACTAACTATTGGGATAAAGATATGAAATAATATAATATATCCTCGAATGATGAGGAGTCACCACTTCTACTATACTGCTGATAATCTAAGAATCTAAGTACGATCCGGTAAAGCCGCCATCCCTACACTCGCTCGGTGCTAAATCCTACTCCCAACTGAAATACACTGAGTTACTAGACTGTTTTGAGTTGAATAACTGATATCTGACTATTTTGATAATGCTCATAATATAATCTGAAAATTATTCTGTAATGTGCTGAGACTAGACTAAATAAACAACTATGGTTTTTGGGTATTTATTACCCAAGGACTCAAAACAACAATACTGAAAAGACACTAAAGCTTGAAGACCAAAACATGTAAGCTCTTATTAAATAAATCACTCTTGTAGGCATTTTATCTAACACTTGTACTTTATAGTTTAGTCAATTCATGGGAATAGTATAAAACTTCAAATAATATCATGACTTCAACATTTATAACCCTAAATGATGTTCTAATTCAAAGAATGACATTATTAAAACATGGGGGATTTGATAAAAATGATAATTCCATTAAAGTATGGTATAAAATCAATATTCATGGAAGTTCATGGAGATTCATAGTTTTAAATCACAATTTAATATCATAAATCTTGAAAGTATTATAGATTTGTAATTAAAACGGATACTTGGACTCCATGGATGAAAGGAATCCATGGATGAACATCTAACATACCTGGAATGATGAATTTGGAAGGATTGATGGAGAGTTCTTTAGATTTGACCTTGATTCTTGAGAGCTAGGGTTTTTTGTTTTTATAAGAGGGGATTTTTAATTGGAGAGAAAGTGACTAATGATAGTATTTAGGTCAATTAGGGGTTAAATTTCATTTTTAGAATGAGTTTAGGGCTTAGGAAAAAGACCCAAATACCCTTAAATGAATTTTAAAACACAAGATGGAAACTAAAATCCCGATTTTTGGCCTTGGCGCGACGCTCCACTATCGCATCAAGCAACTGGAAAAGGGACAACTGAGACCTGGATAAACACCACGATACGCCACCATCGCGGTAAGCCTGTGTATATCAATTTGGCCATCTCTGTGATGCGCCATGATCTCAGAGGACCACTGGAAATTAAAAAACAGGAAATTGGCCTACTCCGCGATGTGTCTTTATCATGGAGTCATACTGAAAATCAACGATTGTCATTTGGGCTGCCTACGCGACACGCTAATGTTTAAAATAACAGTTTTTTGCAACTGAAACTAAAAATCGCCATAACTTCTTACCCGGTTATCGAATTTGGGAAAATTTTATATCGTTGGAAAGCTAATTGAATTTCCTACGCAATGACAGGCTCTTAACTAAAAAATAATGAGTGTTTCAAAAAAATTATATACGAATACTCATATATTGGGACTTAGATTATGCTAGGGAAATACGAGGTGTTACACCCCCTTAAAGACTAATTAAAACACTTGCAACTAAACTCATCTATTTAGCCACAGAGTAATTTATCAAGGCATTAAATGTTTGGTATCACATACAAATCAGGCTTGCAAGCTAATCCATGTAAGATGGGGAAGTCCATGGCCCTCATATGCATATAAAAGTTTGGGGAATCCACGACCCCTTTGTGACTCCCAAGTTCCAATTTGAAATCAACCCATAGTCTTTGAGGCCTTTCAAAATCATTCATGTTCCATCAACATTTCATAAAATGCAGGGTTTCAAAAGTGAAGTAATTTATGTATATATCCATGTTTCAAACCAATTTACAAAGTTGGGTTGAGATTGAAGACAATTCCAAACCATTGAACCATAAAATTTAAGGAAATCCATGTTCCCCATTCCTATTCCTATTCCTACACCCATGCATTCATTTAATTTAAAATCATGAGAATAAAGCTTAAAAATCAATTCAAAACCATGGGGATTCAATTTATGTAATAACCATTAAAATCTGCTCAACCCATAACCAAAATCAAACAATTTAATCAGATGGATAACAATTAAATACATGTTTTTTGCATAAAATCAATTTAGTAAAGAGAAACATGTCTGAAATATACAAGAATTGGCAATCAATTTGAAACTTAGAGCCCGAATGATGAATTCTCTATACACCCTTAAGTTTTTCCTGGGTTTTGAGTTTGAGTGTGAAAGAGGGTAATTTGATCTAAAAAATCGAAGTAAATAATCTTATTTTATGTTTAAGGGTCATACAAGGGTGAAAAGACCAAAAATCCCCTCACCCCAAGTGAGAAAATTAAAAACTGCATCAAAATTATGCCTTGGCGTGGGACGCCATTATTGCGAAGATTATCATCCATGCCACACCAATATCATAGAGGGTAGCATCCATGATACGACAAAAATACAAAGGTTAACCTCCGTAGCAAGTTGATAGTATGGACCCCTACTGCCTCGGGGTCCCAAAATATCCCCTAGCCCTTTTCAAAAAATTTGAAACCTTCCCCGAACTCCCTTTTATCACCCCTAAACACAATTATAGTAAGGAATCGATGTCAAACACGGGAAATATCAAAAATACAATGAGGGAAATTTTAAGGGTCTTACACTTATCATCTTAACTAACGTAAAATCATTCTAAACTTTATTTTATTTACCCTATCAATACTCAGATAGCCCTAGAACATACCTCACTCAAATTTTATCCAAGACTATCCTGGACTAAATTATCTACTTTCAATCTCTGGAAAATCTTAACCTAAATTTTTGCATGTTAGATTTACCGATAACAATGAAATGGTCGTTATAATAGATAACAATTTATCCATTATTCATTCCCTACTTATCTAACAAGAAAAATATGCCATGTCAAAAAAAGAGTACATGTATACTCAAACAAGTGAGGGTACTTGTATCGTATGTATTTCTCAGTTACCTAAGTAGTTTTCTCAACTAGGCGATGCTTCTATTGAACCTTTACCAATCAAATCATCTTTATCCTAAAATTTGGGACATCCCAATCTAGAATGGCAACTGTTTCTTCCTTATAAGTAAAGTCTTTATATAGAAAAATTGAATCCCACTTAATAATTTAATCCCAGGTATCTCTTAATCATGGATACATGAAACACTAGATGGACCCCTTTACAAGCTTAGTAGCAATGCCAACCAGTATGCTACCCAACCCACATAATCAAGAACCTCAAATATACTGACATACCAAGGGTTAAGATTTCCGTTCTTTCCAAATATCATGATGCCTTTTATAGGAGACACCTTTAATAAAAATTGTTCACTAATTAGAATGGCATATCCCTTAACTTACGAACATACTCATTTTGCCTACTCTTGGTTACCAACAACTTGGTTTGGATAAATCTCACCTTTTCTTGAACTTTCTTCACCAAATCAGAGCCCAAGGGTTTCATAACACCAGCCTCAAACCACCTTATGTACGATCTATACCTCCTCCCATAGAGTGCCTTGAATGGGGCCATATTAATAATAAAGTAATAATTATTGTTGTATGAAAGCTCACCCAATGGAAAGGATGTTTCCTAATGTCCATCAAAATAAACCACATATGTCCTCAATGACCTGAATCAGCCTCTGGACTATCCATTAGTCTAAGGATGAAAGATTGTGCAAAAAAATAAGTTGGGTGCCTATCTCTTCGTGTAAACTGTCCTAAAATTTAAAATTACATTGCAAACCTCTATCTAAAATGATAGACAATGGCACCCCATGTATCCTCACTATCTCCTTTATATTGATCTTGGTCAGCTGCTTAGATTTGTAGTCCGTTATAACCAAAATAAAATGTGTGAATTTTTCCATCCTTTCTACTATTAAAATTGAGTCATGCTTTCGTAAGGCCTTTGGAAGAACTACCATGAAGTCTATAACTATTACTTCCCATTTCACTCAAGAATTAGTATCTTTTAAAGTAAACCTACAAGCATTTGATGCTCGTACTTTACCTACTGAAAGTTGTGACATTTGGATACATACTCTACTATGTCCCTCTTCAGCCCAAGCCACCAATAAATTCGGCCCAAGTCACAGCACCTCTCAGTTGCACCTAGATGAATAGAATATCACAAACCATAAGCTTCATCCAAAACATTCTGACTCAAATTACAAACCTAAAGAATCATACTCACTCTCTAAACCACAATACTCCACACACATAAAGTTTGGTGTCAGAAGACTCGCCACACACTTTGGTTTTATCAAGGATTGTTAACTTTTCCTCTATACTAGTTGACACTCTACATCTTTTTAAAACACTAAAATACATGAACCAAGATGCTAGATCTTGAAACTCCCTAGTCAATGGTCGCCTTGACACCCTCAAATATGCCAAACTGCCCATACTTTCCGCCTTGTTTCTCAATGCATCTACCACCATATTAGCCTTACCCAAATGTTATTGGATGGTCACATCACAGTCTTTCAAAAACCCCATCCATCCCCTCTTTCTCAATTCCTAATCTCTTTGTTGGAACACATGTCGTAGTTTGCAGTTGTCTTTGAATATCTCACACTTGACACCATAAAGGTAGTATCTCCAAATCTCTAATACAAAAACCAATGCTTCCCACTACAAGTTATGAGTTTTTAATTTGTTTCATGATGCTTCAACTGCCTCATAGCATGAGCAATGACATTTCTATCTTTCATTAACACAGCACCCAAACTTAAAGGTGAATCATCACAAAATGCAACAAAATCCTTACCTTTGATCGACAATGAGAGGATAGGAGTTACAGTCAAAAGTGTTTTGAGCTTTTGAAATCTCTCTTTTCTCTCATCTAACTATATAAATGGCACTTTTTTCTTGGTCAACCTTTTCAAATAAGTAACGGTAGAAGAAATATTCTTAATAAACCTATGATAGTAACTAGCAAGACCCATAAGACTTCTAACCTCTATCACAAAGCTAGGAACGCTCAAATCTTAACTGCCATAATATTTTGGGGATCTACCATCACCACCTTTTCAAAAATCATATGCCTTAAGATGTCAACCGAAGATAACCAAAACTCACATTTTGAAAAATTTGCATGCAACTACTTTTTTCTCAAAATTCTCAAAATAATGCAAAGATGACTTCCATAATCCTCCTTGCTTTGGAGTAAACCAAAATATCATTAATAAAAACTATCACAAAATATCCTAGAAAGACTTGAAAATATCATTCATCAAGCTTATGAAAGTTACTGGCGCATTAATCAACCAAAATGACATCACTATTAACTCATAATGCCCATATTGAGTTACAAAAGTTGTCTTAGGTATGTCAGGCCAAATTTTCAATTGATGGTAACCTGACCTCAAGTAAATATTGGAGAATAACAAAGAGCCCTACAACTGGTAACAGAGATCATCTATGTGGTGCAAAGAATACCTATTCCTAATGGTAACTTCATTCAAATACATCTAATAAGTGCATATCCTAATGCTACTACTTTTTTTAACGAACAGCACTAAAGCACCCTAACATGAAGAATTTGGACGAATAAATCCCTTATCAAGTAGTTCCTACGATTGAGTTTTGAGTTCTTTGAACTTTACCAAAGCCATTAGATAAGGAGAATAAGAAATTACACGAGTGTCTGACTCTAAATAAATACAAAAATCAAGATCCCTGTCCAAAGGTTTACCGAGCAAATTTGTGGGACATACCTCAAGAAACTCTAGAACTAATGAAACTAACTCAATATAAGGGAACTCCACACTAATATCCCAAAGATGTCCATAAAGGTAGAAAACCCCTCTCCCACTAGCTTTCTTGCCCAAACAAATGATATGATTTTCACCAACTTAGACTTATACACTCCCTCCTACTCTAATTTATCCCTTCCAAGCATTTCTAGAGTCGCCATCCTAGCATTATAGTTCAAGATAGCAGGATATGGATACAACCAAGTCATACCCAGAATAATGTTGATAAAGAATTTCCAAAGTGATCAAATCTACCCAAGTATGGAAACCATGAAAAAAATAGAACATGCATGAAACACGTGGGTCACCACCTTAGAGTCTCTACTAAAGTATACACATGTATAAGAGAATCAAGTATGTCACAGATCAAGTTGAAACCCAAAGAAAATCTAATAGATACATATAAATAAATAGACCCCTGATCAAATAAGATAGTAGCAATCTTATCACAGATCAGAATGGACTAGTAATGAAGGCATCAGATGCCTCACCCACAGTCTTACTTACAAAGGCATAATAGTGATCTCTACCATAATATTATGGAAAACCTCCCTAACAGGTTTGTTTCACCCTTCCCTATATTACCATTACCTTTGTTTTCACCTCAACCTTACTAATTATTACACCATCCACCCCGTGGATGAGCCTTACTATTACCACCTCTAGATTTACCTATTAGGATGACAACCTTGATCTACCATTGTTCGTGATTACCAAACTACCTTAGAGGAGATTCTCACTTGAAGTGACCTACATCACCATAATAATAACAACCCTTCTCAAGATAAAACATGTTGAATGAAGACTAAAAACCCCCTTGGTATCTAAAAATTGATGGTTATCGAAAAGTCCTTAAATGACCATCTGTAGAAGTTGGAAGCACTGACTAAATGGGTTGAGCTAAATATGCCGATGGGTTATGAGCCATAGAATGAGAACCACAAAATTTACCCACATTCTAGGACTTCTTGGCTAATGCCTTAGCCGGACTAACCATTTTTAATCCCTCAAGTTTTATCGCATAATTAGCCAGATGATTGAAACTCTTTCCTGTAGAAGTCATATGAACAAATAATACCTGAAGATCAATATTCAAATCGTTAACAAATAACCAAATCATTTTCTCCTCAGTGACAAACAACTGGGTAATATAATGAGGTTGAGAAAAGAACTTACCCTCGTAGGCTACAATTGACATACTTCCTTTCTCAAGATCTAAAAACCCATATTTCTTACGGTCACAAAGAGTCTAAGATACGTACTTCTCCAAAAATAGGGCATAAGACTTAGCCAAAGTCAATGATAGTAGGGTTGGTGACCGACACTCTACATAATTTCTCTACTACTGTTTGGCATCCTCTTGTAGTTGGAAAGTCACAAACTAAACACCATGTTATTACACAATCCTCAATTTTTGTAGCATCTCATAAAAATCAGTGATGAACTAAGATACATCCTCAGTCTCAACACCATGAAATGAATGAGGTTTTATTTTTATAAACTTAACTAGCAACTCATGTTTCGTACTGGTCATGACAGGGCCTAACACGGGATGAGGGATACATCAGTCCCTAAAGCCTCATCCATTCTAGAAGCTAAAGTAGAAATAGGATATGCACCCGTAACCTAGAAACATGACATAGTGGGAGTAGCTCTAGTGCCATCCAACCTACTAAAAAAAACTAGAACATGTTGAATAACCTCAACAGACATCAGAGAAAATGCTGCACCTCAAGCTCGTGGTGCCACTTTCTATTTTATTCTATCCTCGTCCCTTACCTCAACCTCTTCAAAATTATACTAGGGTGGGGGAGGTGATACAAACCTCTGATAAACCCATTTAACTATTTCCTGAGCTCCACCCCTGGTGGGTGTTACTTTCCATCTTTTCCTTTCCCCTACCTCTTCTTTGTACTCATCCCTAAAGAGCTAGTTTTGTAGTAGGGGCTGCAACTCTTTCTTTACTTGCTCTAATGTCCACCAATTTTAGATAAAAAAATTAATGAGAGTTAGCTATCAGTTAGAATCAAGTTATAACGTGAAATAAGAAAGCAAGGATATTTTTCTAAAGTCCTATAGCCTTTAAAAGAAAAGTACAAACATCTCTATACTATTCACAAAACTCTACTCAACCCATGTTTAGTACAATGAGATCAAGAGAAAATTATCAAATTTTAACTAAAACCCAAAGGTCTTACACCCAATCTACCTTTGTGTACCAAAAAATTCAGCTAGGTTAAGTTAAACCCTCCTAAAACTCATAAACTAGTGATTCTAAGGTTTAGGAATACAAAAACTAGTTAATGGGGTAAATAAATTACCTTTACAAAGAATTCTAGTGGAAAATAGGTAGAAATCGCCCCAAATAACCTAAGCTCTTCCCAAAATAAGTTTAGAAATAATAATACATTTTAGTAGTTTATTCTACATAAACAGTTATTTACCCCGTTATAATGACCTAATCCTACTATAGAGGCATCATTATAGTAGAATTTGCTTGCTAAAGCAGGATTGACTGGCTTTGACTCCCAATATAGAGGGAATTTATCCTTTATTGCAATAGACCCATAGCGGATTAACACCCACTATAATGGGTTTGGCGAGGTAGAAACCCTTGATTGCTCCTAGTTTCGCCTTTTTCCTAATGTACCCTCAAACCATGACATTATGGACTAACCCCTTTGTGTCAAGTTCGATATCGGGAGTTTACTCACCCAAATTAACCTATGAAAAAACCTTCGGGTTGTTTATTGTCTTAGTTAACATAAAATCATGCTAAACTTTATTAAATTTGCCCAATACATTCTCAAATTAGCCTAGACCATACTTTTTATCAGATTTCATCCAAGACTATCCTAGCCTAAATTTTCTTACTCCCAATCCAAGAAAAATCGTAACCCAAAATTTTGCACGTAAGCCTTATCCGTAACAATGAAAAGGGTCATTACAGTGAATTCCACCACGAAGCCCCCATGGAAAAGTGGCAATCGGTCTATTTACATAATCCACCGGCATGGTAAACCAATCCATTTAATAATCAATGACCAGCCACACTAACCGTTAGTTCTATCCACTTTTCAGCATGATCAACAATTTTTCATCCGTTGCAACACTTCATTGCATGTAGAACAAGCACATTGACTAAACTGTGGAAGATTATCTAGCTTCTTATGGCGATATTTTAACTAAGATTGTCAAAACTTTACTAGATCATCAAAATTTTAAGAGATAATCTATTTGTGAACTATAATGGATAAATAAAACCCCTAAGAAACTAAGAATTCAAAGGAAATTTAATTAGTGCATTCACCCAAAACTATTAGTCATCACTTTCATCCCTGCCCACCTACCTCTAAAAAAATCTTCAACAAAACTAGTGGTGTTCATTGTTTGGTTTGGGCCAATTTTTGATTAAAATCTTAAACAAACCAATTATGTCAGTTTTAAAATATTAAAACCCAACCCAACCATATAAAATAAAAACCATCAGTGTGGTTCTTGTTGGCTTTAGTTTGGTTTGGTTTGTTTCTCGATTTATAGTTAGCTAATGAAAATTTGATAATAGTAAAATAGTGGGACATGAGACAACTACTTCAAATGAATGTTAGAAATGAATATATTTCTCTCTACTATCACAAGATATGTGTATACGAATCTTCTACTATCTTTCAACACTATTTGAAGTTTTAGCATGTGTAAGTTGCATAAATGTAGAGGTTCTTTCACTTTATATGTCGTACATCCATAGAAACAATATAGATCTTTAAATATAATGGTCAGCCCTTAAATAATTAAAGGAGAAAATCATTGACGAGTAGATGAATGTTTTAGTAAAGATAATAAAAACTGACAATATAGAACAACACATATATAATTTTTAGTTGGATTTTATTTGCTTGGCAGTTTGATTTGATTTTTGACCAAACCATTAACACCCCTAATGATGAACAAGTAAAAATATTAAAACTTTATGCAAAATGGACCAAAAATTTCAAGGAAATTTTAATTAGTTTTCTTACTCCAAACTACTAGTCATCACTTTTAGCCAGACCCCACCCACCCACCCACCCCCCACACACAAACCTACCCTATAAAAAAATATCATAAAAACACTTGAGAAAATAAAAATATTAAAATTTTACGCATAATGAACCAAGAATTCTTTCAAATTAGGATCAGAATGTGGGGTTGGTCATCGGGTACAAAATGGATTGATTTACCACGCAGGTAGCTTAGGTGGACAGGTCCGGTAGCATTTTTTTCTCCATAAGGGTTGTCTGGTGAAATTTCGATAGATTAAGTGGTATCTGTGTGCCATACTTGGACAAGAAGGGTATTTCTATCCAAAAAAAATGAAGGATATTTTTGCTCCATTTAAAATAATTCAAGGGTAGTTTTGGCCATTTTCCTTTTTATAATTAACATTGTCGTATACTACTCATCAAAGCACAGGGTGCCCTCTAATTGTAAGTAAAAACTGATTAGCATTTAAATAGTAGCTTTAATACGAGAGTACCAATATTGGTAATGACAACATTTTAGGAAAAACAATAATCAATGATTTAAAAAGAAAATAGGAGGTGGATTATATTATTATTAGAGAATTTTACTCTTTATATCATTTATCCCAAACTTAAAATTGAAAAGAACACATATATTGAGCCCCATTTAAACCATTTTGTATTTAATTTGATACAAACAAGGAAAACAACAATATTTTGTTACTTGTAATTAATAATTTATTTCTCCATGCCTAGAATTTGATGGAGTGTGATTTTCACGTTTATTATTGTCAAAGAACTTGTAAACTTTTGGATGAATTAAAGTTAAAAAAAAGGATTAATATATAGTGTTTCACGACCCAATTTTTCAGGTCATGATGGCACCTACCATATCCCACCTGTAGGGAAGCCAAACCATAATCTAGAATGACAAGTAATAGGCTATCAAGCGGAAAATAAGGAACATAGGAAAGAAATCAGTATAGTAACAATGTAAGAAAAGTAGAGAAATATAAATAGATACATACCATATTGTACATATGGGAGGATTCAAGACCCGAGGTCGGTACTAGAGCTACTATAACCCAAAATCAGAGTAGAATCACAAATATTTATGTATATACAGTAGTCTCACAATGCAAAGGACAATAACTAGAATAGATGAAGGGGAATCAACCTTAAACCCTAGAATGCTCATCCCACCTCAGGATCAACAACATTGCTCGATGATAATGTCAACGCTGGTGTCTCGTACTCAAATCTGCATCAGGAAAAAGATGTAGAAGTGCAGTATGAGAACCAAAGCAATGGGTACTTAGTAGGCATCATCGGTCGACTAAGCTTAATATAGTAAAAACATACATATAATGCGAGTATGTAAATGCGAGTATGTAAGCTAAGCCACCAAAAATAGATGTAGAAATATAAATATCTACTAAGTTGTACCAGTGTAACAAAAGAAACAAGTAAGATCAATACATAAAATAAACAACTCACGGTAATCAAGACAAGCTAACTATAACCTAACTGGGCCTCCATTAGCCCAGAAGGTAGACGGAAGAATACAATTAACCCTACAGAGCCCTCATAAGCAAGTGGGTGCATACAAGACGTAACTAAGATAAAAATCATAAGTAACCGTAGCTAAACCAATCTCAGTTAATCATCAGATCCAAAATCCTTAATAAAACTATCCTGATGTGCATCAAGCTTGAACCGATACCAATGAGTAATAATGAAAGGCTAGACGTCAAGCTCGAACTAGGTTTGAACTGTACATAGTGAGTAAAAATAAGAGGGCATATAAATCATGTACAATATAACTCAATACTACTGTAAATACTCCCACAACAATCATAATTATCATCTGAACACCCCTAATTATATCATAGCCAGATGCTGGACTCAAATCAAAACTCATAGTAACCATATCAAAACCAGAAACTAGTGATCCCATAGATAACAAATCTCAACTGTAAAATTGATACCAAAAGCATATAGTAATAAATGTTAGAGTCATGTCAGAACTCATAATCGAGAGTAGAAATAAAGTATATATATGTCTCAAATAGAAACTAAAATTCATCAATAAAAATATAATAATATCTAGCTAAAGAGAGGAAATCCAATGTTTCAAAGCCTAAATCCATACCATAAGGTCAATAATACAATTTAGTGAAAATAAGTCCGCTAAGGGAAGGAGGATCCTCTATTACTATGTAAAGGTTGAGCAGTTCAGGTTAAGTACTACTTTACCTTGAGAAAAAAGCCTAAAAATATGCCAAAAATCAAGTCTAGGTCAAATCTAACTCAAGGTAATGGCCTAAAATGGTAGTCAATAGTCTAACTAAGTCTACAGAATCTCCAAGACAAGCATACTAAGCTAAAAAAAAAATAGTGAGGCCCACAATATGGTCCCCAAAACTAAGTCTAAGCTGGAACTGAACCTAATCTAGTCAAAGGGTTCCCAATCATATTTCGTGGTACTAATCCTAGCCCTAAAGGATGATACAACACTGTACTAGGGAATAATGGGCCCAAAGCCTACCAAAATAGGGCCCTAACCAGTTAAATAAGGCATAGAATACTAAATCAATAATAGGGCTAAAACCACCTACCAAAAACTAGTATATTAGAACACTAATACCATAAATAAGCTAAATCCAAATATAGGACAAGCCTAGCCTACCTGGACGCCATCAAATATTTGTTAGATTCTCTAAACCAGAGCTTTCTCCTTTTGAGAGGCCTGCAAGAGCATCCACACTATCAAAAGAATTATCCATGCATCAAGAAGAGAAAAATGATACCCATATTGCATATAAATGCTTTGGGTTATAAATAAAACTAAAAAATCTATGCAAGGATCGCTTGTAGAATTAGAAAATTAAAACTGTCACAGAATCCCACACAACTCAAAGATCAAAAGAGACTAAAATATAACCATTTCTGAGCTCAAATCATTCTGAACTAGACCTAAAAGCAACCAAAAAATAACCAACTAAAATAGAGAATTACATAAAATTAAATAGGGAAACTTATAAATTATCAACAATATGGGGTCGATAACACGTTCCCCAGCGAAACTAGCTCAATAATGGATACCCTTTAATTAAGAGCTCAAAGGTCTCTAATTGTGTTTGGGACTTAGAAATAGTAATGGAAAGACAAAGAAAAATCTATATATACTGTCAGGGGTCCCTTCTTCCCAAACGCGAGTGTCGGCCTAGGTAGACCTTTGCGAATACAGCCGATCCACTGAGATTGCAAAAAAAAAGGTGGGACCACCCTAGATGGCCTTCTCTTTTTGAATTAAAAGGTTGGCCTATGAATGCAGAGGTCCAAAATATTGGCCCTCGCTAACAATACCAAGGCCTAGAGAATGCAAAGGCCATTCTTGGCTTGCACTAGATTTTGATGCACCAGCAACTTTTAAAGTTGGTCAAGACCTCGAGATTCATTTGGAATCTTGTGAAGGAAAATGACTATGCTATTCCATCAAATTCAACATTCCAAACTTAATGTTGTTCCCAAGTGCAAAAATAAGTGTACGTCATCACCCAAGCAATAAAGTGGCCTTTGAAAGTAAAGTATTGATCCCGCAAGGAGTTGTGTCCAAAAACTATCCAATACAAGTTTACTATGAAGATTAAACAAGTACTAAAGTTATCACTAACATTTGAGAATTATAAACCAAGATTAAAACTAAACAATACAGTAATATAAAGTACTTCAACAATAATGAGGAGGAACCCAAGGTTGAGGCACTACGAACAATCCTACTTAGCTATATAATGTAGTTGGTTCACTTAATTATCTTGGTTGTTGATTTATAAGGTTTATGATATGATTACAGTCTTTCGAGCCTATAATCAACTATTTAACTTAACCTCGTGACTACATCATTGAGGGGGGATGTAAGAGCTAAGCTAACCATATTTTTATTTTCTCTTATATGTGAATCAAATAGGGAAAATTAGATATATTCCTATACTAAATACAAATAATAACTTCATTTCCTTGAATGATTACTATCCCATCTTATATGTCCCATGTTCTATTCTATCATTCCCCCTTCTGGGCTCCCGATAAAATTATGTGTTTATCCTATGGGTTGCGAATCTGTAGAATAGTAAATACAAGATAAATGAACAACCAATAATGATAAATAACATAAACCAACTTAATTACAAGACTAAGTACTCATGTTCTTGGCCTCAATCCTAGATGAGGGTGTTTAGCCACTCATGGAATTACAAAGAATCACAATCAAGGAATGCATGTTATAATCCAAAAGTAACTAAAGAAAAAGATTTAAAACCCTGAGTTAAGACTCGTCAAGTATATTCCAATCTTTATAGGTCATCTAAGGCATCTACAATATGTTCTGAGTGTTCTATTTACAATGGGAAGTGAGTGGCAAATTTTGACACATGAGCGTGCCACACTCTTTACTTAGCGTGGTAGAGGCGTGGCACGCCCTTATTACGAAGGCTTATTGGAATTTACCATTTTACCTTGTGATTAAGGTCATGGAATTCCCTTAACGTTGATATCCAAGGGTGTGATATGCCCTTGTACTCAAATTTTCTATAACTTGTCCAAGCAAGCTCTATCCAATTGGCATTAAGTTCCTCACATCGTGGGTGCTTTTCCATCATCTTTAGTCCTTTTTTTGCTCTCGTATATCAACATCAACATCCTACAAGGCATCCTATATCATCAAACACCATGAATTAATTCTTAGAGAAATTATAACACACAAAGCTCAAGCTAAGAACACTAGTTTCCTCGTTAAAACTCTAAGTGCACATTTTGGTTCCGAACTAGTTTCTAACACACCTTAAACCTTATAAACATGTACTTTAAGACTTATATGCTTAATTATATGATTATAAACTTATTATGCACATGAAAAGTCCTCAAAACTAGGCTAATTAACCCTAGATAACAACAATTAGGTGCATAAATCCACCTAAGATCACTTAACAGCACCATTAAATTTTTTATCTGAGGTCATTTTTTTTAAATAGGGTCCTCACCCAAGGATTATTTTTTTGAATTCCAAACCATAGCCTAAAAAGAGTATGAAATCCTCGGGACCCAGATCATGGGCACGTAGCCTAAAATTGATGTTCCGGAGATGTTGGGACTGACAGAAATAGAATTCGAGGTTGTTTGCCTATGGTTTTTGCCCTAGACCCATTTCTTAACTTCAAAAGCTCTTACATAGAAAAATAGCTCTAAAAACAAAAGAACAACTCGTTAATCAGAATATCAATTTCATTAAGTTATAAAAGACCTAGGATAGATATAGGAAAGTACAAAATATAGAAAACATATGGAAATAATAGAAATGACCTAGAGGGTCATTACAATATCTATTACTAAAAGGACATTCATCTGCAAAATTAAAGGATAAGAAAGTACCCAAAGGCTAAAGCAAGTAAGGATACTGGGTCTGCATATCACGATCGGTCTTCCAAGTAGCCTCCTAAACTAGATGGTGACTCCACTGGACCTTAATTATAGGAATGTCTCTGAACCATAATTGTCTGACATCTATAGATAAAATAGACATAAGCTCTTCAATAAATTACATTATCTTATCCAACTGAACTGATTCCTACCAAAGAACATGAGACACATCTTGGATATACTGCCGCAATATATATACCTGAAACATCAAGTGGATGTATGAAAAGGCAGGAGCTAATGCCAACTCATATTTTACCTTTTCAATTATTTGTAGGACCTCAAATGTTCTAATATACTTGGGGTTGAGCTTTCTTATCCTCTAAATCTTATCGTGCCCTTCATGAGCGATACTTGAAAGAGGACCAGATCACCAACTTTGAACCATAATGTACGACGTCTAAGGTTAACAGAACTCTTTTGCCTACTCTGAGCTTCCTGTATTGTATATTGAATCACCCAAACCCAGTCCATTGACATACAAAGAAAATTTGTACCGGCCTATCCTGAGACGTCTCAAACCAACAAACATGAGATCAACATTGCCCACCATACAATTCCTTGAGTGGGGCATTTGAATGCTAGAATGAAAACTATTATTATATGTAAACTCTCCCAAAGCTAAAAACTAATCCCACTAACCTCCAAAATTAAAAACACAAGCATGAAGTATATCTTCCAAACCTTGAATAATCTGCTTCAGCTTTCCATCGGTCTGGGGATGAAATGTGATGCTAAGATCAACCTGGGTACCCAACTCCTCCTGAAATATCTCCTAGAATCTAGAAGTAAAGTGAAAACCTCAATCTAAAATAATAGACATAAGTACCCCATGAAGGCGAACAATCCTTTGAATATAGACATGGACTATCCTATTAGCACTATAGGAGATTTTAATAGGGATAAAATGAGTAGATTTGGTCAACTAATCTGTAATCACCTAAATGCTATCGAAATAATTAAAAGTGCAAGGTAAACTACCTATGAAATCCATAGTAACCCTCTCTCACTTATACTCTAGAATGGGTAGCCTCTGAAGCAATCCACCAAGTCTTCCATGTCTGGCCTTTACTTGCTGACAGCAAAGGCAACAAGCTATAATCTCCACTATATCTCTTCATCTAACACTCCATCAGTAATGTCACACTCTAATATTTGGTGAGGTGGACAAGCACCGTATGATCACATGCTTTATGAATGACCTATAATAAGAAAATAGACGATCGTGCTATTAGAATTGTTGATGAGAATCTATACATATGTACAAAACCATCCAACTAGCCAAACCAATATCTATGACAAGTAAAATTATAAATACATATGACAAATCTACAAAGTCTACAAATCCTCTAATAGAATTAGTGACTACAAAACTATCAAAAAATAAGCTAAAGAATTGTCAAAGTCCCAAATTAATCTAGGGCTAACCAACCACAACTAGTTATCATTTATTTCTATTATACCGATCTACTAGCTGAGTACATGTACTTGCAACATGGAATGCAGGTCCCTCAAGAAGGAAGTCAGTACAAATAAATATATTGAATATGTTTGGCATGGAGTAACCATATGTAAAACAAAATAAAAAAATATTTCAATGAAATTAAATGCCAATAAGTAAAAATATAAGGAAAACTGAAAGACCACCTTTAATTACACTTGTGGAATTATATGCATTATATTCTTTTTTGTCCTCTTTTTTTATTTGTAATCTTTATAAGCTATGTGATATATATGACCAGCAGATCAACAGTAAAAGAGGATGACCCATGCTAGGTGTTATTCCCCTGGGATACATTCTTTATTAATACATAAATTGGGATTAACCCATGCTAGGTTTTCCTTCCACCATTGGGATACCATCTATAATATTAGGATCGACCCATGATAGGTGCTCCTTCAACCCCTGGGATACCACCCATAAGTCCATGAATTGGGATCGGCCTATGCTAGGCTTTTGCCCTTGAGCAACTACCCATGTGTAATCATATATTATTTATATCACCTTTTAAATTTTTAAGATTGTTATTTTGGTTGCCACAATATTATTGAGCTTTGGAACCACAGACTGGTATTGAAAAATATGTGAATATGCACTTAAGGTTATAACAATGTATAGGTAGCATTTGTAACAACAATGTGATACTTACGAGCTTAAATGACACAAGTAGGGGTGTCAAATGGGTGGGTTGGGTTAAGATTCAAAATATTAAATGGGTTGAATTGGATATCGGGTTGGGTCATGACCCGCCCAAATTCTTTTTTGATTGAAATGAGTTGGGTTGAAATAGGTAAAAATTGGGTTGGGTATTGACCTACCCAATTTGACCCACTTAGACTAAAAAATATTAACATATTGATATTTAACCCTTGTAAAACCAACTCAAGAAAATAAATTTATATGGGATTGTGAAGTTGGGTGGGTGGGTAGAGAGTGGGGGTGGGTAAGTTTTTTTTTAAAATTTAATTTTTAAAAAAATAAAAAATTCATTTTTTTTGAAGGGGTGTGGGTTAGGGGGTCGGGGGTTAGGATGGGTTGAGTTAAGAATTTTTTTAAAAAAAAATTTAAAAAAAATAATAAATATTTTGTTTAAAAAAATTTGGAAGCGGTGTAGGGGTGGGATTGTGGGGATGGGGTGTGGAGGTAGGGAAGGGATGGGGATTGAGTTAAAAGTTTCTTTAAAAAAATAAAAGAAAATAAAATTATTTAAAACACTATTTTTTGGAGGGATGAGGGGGTATTGTCGTATAGGGGGTTGCAGGGGGTAGGGGGAGATGGGGGTTGGGCTAAGATTTTTTTTTATAAAAGTATTTATTTACTTTTAAAAAATATTTCTTAAAAAATATCTTTTTTGGGAGGGGTAGAGGATGAGGTGAAAAGGGGAGGATAGGATTTTGATCGTGAGGTAAGAAAATATTTCAATTTATTTTCAAAAAAATTAAAAGAATTAATTTTTTGGGGTGGAGATGAGGTTGGGGTGGGGGTTCGAGGTAGGGAGGGAGACGGGGATAAGGTGGGGTGGAGGCAAAAAAAATATAAAAGACTTATTTTAAAATAAAAATAATATATTTAATGAAGGCGGGTGAGGTAAGTTGGGGGAGTAGTTAGGTTAGGGTGAGGTGGGGGTGCGGTGAGGTGGGTCATTTTGAGAGTGGAAGGACACATTGTCATTTGTTTTTTCTAATTTCATTTAGAAAATTATTTTTCTATTAAACGGGTTGAAGTTGAGATTGAATTGGGCTCATTTGAACCCAATTTAAAAATGGATTGAGACTTAATAGGTTGAGATTTACCCAATAGTAAATTATCTTTAACCCAACCCATTAAATATTGGGCGAGTTAGCTCAATTTGGGTTCATTTTGACACCTCTAGAAAAAATCAACACTTTGACATTTCAAATGGAAACATAGGTGTAAATCGAGTGAAGGTATCTACTCAATCCAAGAGATAAGTACTCTAGACAACAATACGATAGCTAAACGCATGGTAAAAAATATCAAATGAACATGAGAATGTAATATCCCGCAAAGTCCTCTTCCAGTATGAGCCTTAGAGCGTATTCAGTAAAGCGGAAATCCGAGTCTAAAAGTTTCAGAAATATCTTCCTAAGTATGAAATACTTTAAATCGTGTAAAATTTCCCTAATTTCTACTTTTTTCTTATGTAGAGCATTGAATAAGATTTCCATCGATACCAAATTCGCCCAAATCGAGCACTCGGGTGAAGAGTTAAAGCCATTTTAGTGAGACAGTGTGCCACCTGGCACTTTAGGGCGTCGCGGAGCCAACCAAAATGGCAATCGTCAAAATCCAGTGAGCCTTCGTAATTATGGCGCGTCGCGCCAGGGCTTAATTTTAGAATTTGTTAATTTCCAGTGAACCTCCACGATTCCACTACGTCGCGGTATAGTTCAAGTTCGCGGGGCAATGCGATTTCCACCGCGTCGCGCCCTCATGCAGTTTTCCAATTGTCCAATTTTCAGTGAACTAGCGTGATTATGGCGCGTCGCACCAGCATGTAAAATCGGAGATTTTTCAGTTTAATTCCAAGGGCTTCTTGGTTTTTTTCCCTTTTCCCCAGCCTCTATAAATACCCGGTTGAGGGCCTTCAGCCTCATTTTCTCTTATTCCACACAAAAACTAGGGTTTCCAAAATCAAAACCCTCTCTTTTTCTTCAACAAAAATCAAGACAGAATCAAGAGGAATCTAGAAATCTTTCTGAAAACCTTCAAGAAAATAGTTTCCCCAGGTATGTAGATGTTGATTCTTGGGTCCTTTTCATCCAAGAAGCTCAAGTATCCTTTTCTAAAACTCAAAGATTTTATGTTTATGAGTTGTTAATGATTCATGTGAGTTGAAATTGATGTTCCATCTGTTGTTGAGTTTTGATTCATTTTTGTTTACAAGATTTATGAGCTTTGACCCTAGTATGTGGAATTTATATGATGTTTGTGATGAGCCCTCTTGAAGTGGTTTCCTATGTGATGTGTCCATGTCATTTAGGTGTAGAAATTGTTGAATAAGCGAAGCATTTCCCCCATAAGTTTGATAAAGAGCTTAGGTGAAGCATAAGGGACATTAAAGTATCTTGAACAGGAAACCCCCAAATTGGGAGCTAGTCCATGCATGCCTAGTGTTTGATAAAAGGCCTTAGTCAGTGAAATGTGTCATGATAGTATGAAATCCCCAAGCAGGTGTAAACCCGTACTTGTTTAGTGTTGTTGAAAGACCTTAGTGAACAAGTCAAGATATGATGGTTGTAATTCCCCAATTATGTTCTCTCTGATATATGCTAAGATTTTAATACATACCAAGTGGTTAGCAAGTAAGTTGAGACATGATAGTATGAAGTTTTCCCCAAATCATGTGATGTCCAAATACATGTCAAGACTGATTTACGTGTGAAGTACTTGAGGTAAGACCTTGTTGAAGGAAGTATGATCTAGTAGCATGTTTCCCTACGCTAGTATATGTTGATGTTTCCTAAATGCTTGATGCGATGCCTTAATGATTGTAAAGGTGAAGGTATGTTATGTTTCCTAAATACTTGAAGAGATTCTTTAATGATAATGATGATGAATGAATAACTGTGATGATGAATGAATGATTGTGATGATGATGATGATGAATGAATGATTATGATAATAATGATGAATGAATGGTTGTGATGATGGAGGAATGATTATGTTTTATTTTATGTTATCGAGTCCTGGGGATATTTATACCCGACAATTTAGCTGTTGTCTAGAGCCCGTGTCAGTTTCACGATAATTCCAGTCGAGCCATGATTCTTAGAACTCAGTGAGCTATAGAACTCTATTCCTCAGACAATTGCAGAACGTAAGAAAGCTCAGAAATCTCAGTAATCTTTGTAATCTCCGTATCGCTAGTTATCTAGCCTCAGCTCTGTACTCATCTCAGATCTAACAGTATGCAAGTGTTCAATTCTAATCTCGATAGTGACCAAATAATTTATTCAAGCTCTGTATCGTCAGTCAGATACCGTGATTCAATACCATTTTTGTCAGATACGGAACTAAGTGATCTCAGCGTAGCTCAGTCAAATCTTTTGATAAACATGATCAGTATTATATTTAGTTCAGTTGTGTTCAGTTAAGAATTCAGTCAGATTCTTTCAGTTGGAAATAGAAACTAGCACCGAGCGAGGGAAGGGATGGCGGCTCCTCCCATCAGTGAGAGAGAGGTCAGAGTCGTTAGTAGAAATACCTGACCTCCAAAACAGCGTAGCCAGCGCAGGATATAGGAGTCACCATCAGGAAAAAGGTTGTCACCTCCAGAGAGAGAGTATTTGACTATTATATTGCCTTAGGTCAACTTTCTTGTAAGGGTCATCCGCTAGAGAGGATTTACCAGAGAGAGGTCTTTACCCATGGCACGATATTGACACCCTTCCAGCTGGGCTTATAGGTTGGACCCCACCTATGGTAGGTTGGGGTATGTTGGTTAAGTAACTACTTTCCACAGTTTCAGTTTCAGATTCAGTCTCAATCTCAGTATCAATCTTCAAAAATCTGGACTGTCAGCTACAGTTATCTATCTCTATGAGGAACTCAGATAGTTCCATTGATTCATGGACCATCCGTCAGATAGGCTTGGTCTCATATACAGTTATTTGATATCATTTCAGAGATATGCCGCTAGATAGGCTTGATCACAGTGTCAAATTCTATTGAGTATTCTTGTTGTCAGATTCAGATGTGATCATTTCCTAACCATTGATAATAGCTTCCTTAATCATCCATTAGAGAGGTCGATCTTTAATCTTATCAGTCGAGAGCAATAAGATCAGAATTCAGTCATCGATGTAAGTACATCTAGTTTCTCAGTTATTAGTATTAGATAAGTTAGTGTCTCAGTATCTCCGTATCAGTAGTGAGTTCAGCCTACAGTAAGGCAGTATCCAAGTTTCAGTCTCTAGAGTTGTGACTATGGTCTATGCATTCATGTATGTGTATGTGTTTTCGTGCGGCATTTTCATGATTATTCAGTTTAGATATTATGCATACATGAGCCCTTGCATTTAACCTACCTCATCTACATACTCGGTATATTCCTGTACTGACGCATTTGCGCTATGGTGTTCTATTTGACACCATAGGTTCAGAGGCACAGGATCCAGAGTTTGCTCAGTAGTTTAGTCCCAGCCAGCAGCAGTAGCCATAGCCGTGAGTCCTTTTCTTTTGAGGAAGAATCTCAGTTTACTATTATTGCATCAGATTTTTTTTACTTTCAGTTGACGGAGTTAGTTGAGGACATGTCCCATCAACTCCACAGTTCAGATAGTTTAGAGGCTTTTCAGACGGATGTATTAGTATTCAGTTTTCAGTTTTGTGTATTCACAGATGTGTTGAACCTTATGGCTAGTTTCTGTATTTATTTTAGACATTATGCAGTGCACAGGTACAGATATCAGTAAAAGGGTTAAATTGTGGTCCTTTGGGTCATAAGCACCGTGTGGGATCTCGGGGCATTACAGAGAACTAATAAAGCTTGTGGACAAATTCAGTTTAAGGAAAAATACACATTCCAAGTGAGGAAAAGTAAACTGCGGAATGGAACAAGTAAGAATTCTATGGGTTAACCTTATAAACTATAGCAATGGAAGTGATGTCCAACAAAGGGACTATGTAAATATGTAAGACAATGATGCATATTATCAAATAGATAATTGAAGAAAGTTGCGGTAGATAAGCAAGTTATTTACCTAATATGTGAGCACACTTACCACGTGTAATCTAGGATCTTTTTGAAACATAGAAGAGAAACATGTGACAAGTGTTTGACTTGAAAGAGTAAACACATAAATCTAGTAATAAACGTATATTGAAGTACTTCAACATATTTGTGGGATCATAGGTACTAGGAACAAGGTCATTAGTGATGATGAAAATATTACATCACTTCTATATATCCTTTACTAGGAACAACATTTAGGAAGCTAACTTTGTTAATAGTAACACAAGTATGAGATTTCATTCCAAAGAATATGGAATCGAATAGCCTTACATACCTTGCTGCACCAACTCAAATATTATAATAAATTAGCCTTATTTCCTTTAAGAAACTAATATCTAATATAAGTACATCATGATGCTAATATTAGGAGCTAATCACAATATAAGACTTGAATATTAGTAGCTATACACTATCACGGGTAGTAAGACCATCCTGCACCCAAATACTTGGTGTATCACCACACCCTCCTTCTATACTTTAATATAGCTCCACTCGATCATTTATAAGGTCGTTCACTACTTTCTAACAACAATACATATAAAAAACCCATAAATAGTTCCAAAATCTTTCAACACAATATAACAATATTTGTCATGGCCCAAAAATCAAGAGTCATGATGGTACATATCGCATCAAGCCTTGACAAATAAATCTATTACCCAGAATGCTATGAAAAGAGGAATCAATGCCAATACCTATGGCAAGACTCCTAAAATGGAGTTGAACCATACATATATATAGTAAAAGTAGAGATACATAGTCAAGATACCATACAATTCCCCAAAACCTGGTGTCACAATATAAGAACTACTAAATACATCTCAAATGCCAAAGATATAATAATAGTCCAAAAGGATTAAACCTTTCCATGAAAATTAAATAAGTCATGAATACATAGGCAGAGGTAGTAGGCCATTTCCTGAAGCATTGGATATCCTCTACCTCGAATATACTCCGAATGTCGCCTGAATTAGCTATTCGTATACCGCACGTGTTCCTATATCTGCATTGAAAAGGCATAGTAGGGATAAGCACGGTCCATTTTTACTTGGTAGGTATCATAGGCCAACTGACTAAAGTAGGAAATATAGCATATAAACACAAACTATGGGCATATAACCTGCAATCCAAAAATGTCCCAAACGGTATCCCACACTATCTCTACTTACAGATTCTAAATACATATAAAATAAATACAGGTAAGGGAAAGAAGAGAAAATATACATATACACCAAATGCATGAATAAAAATATAGGAAATGTGGACGGATATCAAGTCAAGAATAGAAAAAAAATCACAGAATAAACACAATATATGGAATGCAATAAAGATGATAAGCATGATGATGATGTGTTGTATGAGGTCGTCGCACAACCTCCATGTATACCTACCGAGCTATGATCCTGAGGTTGGATCCATGGGGAGTTCATAAACACATATACAACTAATATCTAATATCAATATCCGTAACTCCTCTCCGGCACATACAATGGTAGAGGGTTTTTAAAGATGTCACATTTTTTGTTAGAAAAATGCAGTGTTTCTAGTATTTCCATGGGTGTACCAATGTTTCATGGATGAGTATGATATGAAGATATAATTCTTACAGCTAACAAAAATGAGCATATTAAGTAACCAACTAATCTACCAACCATGTGAGACAATAATTTAGAAACCATCGAGCGAAACGAAAGAAAACTCATTGATGCCATATAAACCCCAAAATCTAGGATTTTTTCCACCAAAAAGTGTACAACCAGACATATATATATCAAAACTATGATAAAAAAAATCTTAGAAGACCCCACACAGTCACACATAGCAATTAATATCTCAAAACCATAGTATTTTATGCATGTAGGGCCCCACACGGACATATAAATCACCTAAACATATTTTCTATGATACAACCCCATACCCATAGTGTGATTTTAAATTATTATTAACAACCTAACCCAGTCTAAAGATAGTTAAGTCATAATCTACCTCGAATGCAAAAAATTGGTCCCAAAGCACTCAATCCAAAGCTTTCCCCTCACAAACAAACCCTAAATCAACTAAAACATACCAATACAGAATCTACATGTCAAAATAAAGTCAACGATACCCATATTGTCCACTTTCATATCAGGGTCAAAATGAACCCTTGAAATGGGTTTTCAAAAAAAAAGGGTAATTCCAGAATCTTTTTCCAAATACAGTCTTCCTAAGATTAAAGTAACTCATAAGAGAAAACCTAAGTAAAAATGGATTGAAATTAGGGTTTAATTGAAGAAATGATAATTTGGGCCTCCCAGGCAAAAATCTCCAAATTTCACCTTTAAATATGAGTTTCAGCAATATTCAAATGATAAAGTCGATGAAAAGTAAAGTTGATGTAATTGATGAAAAGTCAGCAATTTAAATGACAAAAAATGTTCAAAATCTCAACCCCCAAGCTCCAAGTCTCAAAAATGGTAAAACAATTCTTAAAAAGGGAAAATAAACCACCAGGCATCGTGTAAGAGATTACTGGGTCACCTAGGCAGCTATCGCTTAAGAGACTAGACGTCTCTTAAGCAAAGCCTTCCTCATCACGTACGCGGCATGGTTGTTGCTTAAGCTATAGGTATTTGGCATGCTAGTGTCGCTTAAGCGACCAGGCCATCGTTTAAGCGGTTTTCACTTAAGCAATCTTGGTGTCCCTTAGGCAATATTTTGGCTATCAAGCCTAGTCACTTAAAATACCAAAGCATCGCTTAAGAGAGTGCACCAGCTGAGTGGTGCACCAACTGGAGACTTTGAGAATTTCAAGTCTCTGTGGACTCCTTGGGATTCATCTAAAATCTAAAGTATGCAAACAAACAATGCTACCCCTCTAAATTCGACACTCCATACTCAATAGCGATATCAAATTTTTGATAAAACATCATTTTCACAAAATTGACCCCCAAAACCCAATTTTATAATTTTTTGAATGGAGGGTCAAAATAAGATATAACAACCGTTAAACCACATCAACCATATTACCAACCAAAAATCAACTTTTTGTATCTATTGGAGAAGTTTAAGTTTTGATTTGACACACATATCAAAAGTTGTAGACCAAAGTCAACTAGCAAGCCTTTAAGACCATCGACCACAATCTTGCATAAACCACACCAAAAAGCATCGAGAACTAAGCCAATCATTTCCACACACCGGATACAACACAATGCAACCACAAGGAAGGGGTAAAATCATCAAATCACACAAAAAAATATTTCACACAAATCACCAAAATCAGGTCATTACATCATCCACCATTAAGAATCTTGATCGTCCTTGATTTAAGGGAAGTAGAAATACCTATATTAGGAAAAA
Source organism: Capsicum pubescens (assembly GCA_030864215.1). Lineage (NCBI taxonomy): Eukaryota > Viridiplantae > Streptophyta > Magnoliopsida > Solanales > Solanaceae > Capsicum > Capsicum pubescens. The sequence goes on along the minus strand of CM061546.1, from coordinate 201,874,884 downwards.
TCAAAGGATAAATACAATGAATGTCATACTCGACCTCCCAAGTAAACTCATTTATAGGACGATGAATCTACTAGATTTTTACCTTAGGAATAACTCTAGATCTGTAATGACCCTTTTGGTCATTTTTTATATTTTAGCTTATTCTATCCATTAGGGATTCGTCATTACATCCCCATGTCAGTTATTACTTACTAGTACTGATAGTTTAATTACTGAATAGTTCATTTGGTTTTTATAACCAATTCTCTATATTAAAGTCTTCTAGGCTCCAAATGTCTAATGAGCAAAAACTTTAATAGAACAATCTCAGTTGAAAATTCCAACTACACTAGCATCTTTGGAATATCGATTTTAGGCTAGGTAGACCTTTGGTTTGGGTCCCAATGCACCTGAGCTAAATTTGACCTATTGGTCAGAAGTTGGAAAATTAGGAAATATAGGTATGGGACCCATATTTTGTCTAAACGACCTTATATAATTCACCAACACATCTAAAACATTAAACTTAGTGGGGTGACATAGTTAATTTATGAAAATCAAACTCTAAATGAGTTTTGGGGGTCAAAATAAGGTTTTGACTATGCTGGTACTAGCGATCGCAGTCCATTTGATGGCTATCTCAGCATCTCCATGTCTGAAGAGGTTATAAATGGGACCCCAAGTCATGATTTGTCTATTTTTTCTTCATCTTATAGACTTAAAAGTCCTAGAATTGTGAGATAACTCTAAATTGAGTCTTGGGTGTGACTTGGAAGCTTGATTAACATATATTTTTGTGATTAACAATGGATTTAACGTAAGAATCCTTTAATTTCAAGAATCAATTTCTTGATTATTTTATCAAAACCCCAAAGAGATTGAGGTCTTGATTTTATCCCCAAATATGCTTAAGTTTTACCTATTTATTGAGGGTTATTATTCCTTGATAATATATATGAAGAATGGTAGGTTGACCTCAGAAATATAATTTTCAAAGTGGGAACCACTTGGGTTTTTTGTTGTCATTTATGAACCCAAGGCTCAATGGTGCAATGTAGGAATTGTTAAGTTGCATTAATCAGTAGATTATGTTCTTGATATCTTGTCATCTTGAAGAGGCTTCTCGGAGGGGGGAAATAAATATTTAGCGGATTTATTAGCATTCTTCAGATTTGAGGTAGGTTAGGCTTATTTCTAGTTAGATTGAGCTATGTTATAATATAATTGTGATATCTTGTTAGATTAGGAGAGTTTTTAGGTGTTAGTTTGATGATTATTCAACACTTGTGGTTAGTTTGATCTTTTAGGTTATTTGGACCTATATAGTGAAATGCCTTGCTTGCTGTCTTGAAACTTAATGGATAAGAATTAATGTCTCATTCTTTATATGAGAATGCTTAGAACTACTCTATCTAGATGTAGTAACTTTGTCAATCATTCTTAGGTCAAGATTGGCCTTAGATGTTTACTTTAATGAAATTTTTTTAGTTCCAATAGACTTAGTGATAGTATTTGAGTAGGATCCCTACCTTGGACTTAATAGGGGCTTGCTAAATATCTAAGAGTTTAATTAGATACCTTAGCTTAGTCCGGAGTAGAAATGAACTTAGAAACTATATTGGGGAATTATAAGTGGGCCTTCACCCATCTTAAGACAAGATTGAGGTAGTCCTCACGAGACCCATAGATGTTTTTGAAATTCCTAGAAAATTCCTCTTGAGGCTATATTGAGGAACCTTTATAGTAAATTTATTGATAATTCTATAGTGAGCTATTGTTTATACTATTAAAGAAGCATGTAACCATGATATTTATTAAGCCATGGATGTGACTATCACTAGGGCTACTAATTAGGCTATTGCTTGGATATTAAATTGGCCAACGAACACCTTATTTAATGGGCCCTTGACTGTAATATGGCTTAAGCCATAAAGTACGATATCGACTATGCCACGAATAAGCTATAGATTATCTCATGGATTTTGTATTGCTCAAGTTATTGATAAACTTTCTTTCTACTAATGGTGGGCCAATATAGGTTATTTTTGGTCCATTACTTATGATAATGCTTATGGTTATGCTCATGGCCTGATGGACTAGATTATTGACTTATCACTTATAACATTCATATTATATATATATACACACTTATTTATGATATGACATTGATGATGAATGAGAAAATAAGGAGGCATGCTCATCTTGATTCTCCTTTTATATTTATGTACTTTAGCTTTTGTGGGGCTTGTTCTTTACTTTAGCCCTCGTGGGATTTGTACTTTACTTTATCCCTCATGGGGATTCTTTGTATTATTGATATAAATATAGATATTATGGTGATTCTTGACAATTTCGGATGATACTATGATGATACCCGGCCAGGCCAGAGGATATTATAGAGATATAATGATACCTGGAAAGGCCAAAGAATATTATGATGATATGATGATACTCGTCAAGGATGGGAGATATTATTATAATATGATGATACCCGATAAGGTCGGAGGATATTATGATGATAAGATAATACCCGGCAAGGCTGAAGAATATTATGATGATATGATGATACCTGGCAACGCCGAAGGATATTTTTATGATATGATGGTACCCGACAAGCCGATAGGATAATTATTTATGTGCCTATGAGTAAATCTACTCGTTCGAGTCCGGATAGCCCTATGTATGGAAAATATATATGTTATTTATTCTCAAATGTAGTTGGGTATAATGTTGATAATAGAGATGCTGACAATAGTTTTCTAGTGATCAAGGAATAAAGTGGTATAGTTGTTAATTTAAGGTTGAAAAGATGATTAGCTAGAATATTAATTAAGAGGTTGATATTGACTTATGAATAGTCAAACCCTAGCAATAACGATGACTAGGGGTATTGATGACTAGTAATTATGACATTTAAGCTATAGTGATATTTAGCATAAATAAAGACTTAAAGCAATGATGATTAGTTGGTAATAATGATTTAGTCGATGATGATGAATAGTTGACAAATGAGGATTTGTAGATTAGTGATGCTAGTAACAAAATAACATTTTGTTAATAAATTGGATAGTGAATATGTAACACCCTGTAAAAGTCGTGCATGGATTAGCCTTTAATAGAGTGCCCTTAGACTTAAAAACTTGAAAAAATTTCTAAGTGTAATGAGGACTTAGAGTCATTTTAGCTGGCAATCTTCGGGATACAACTTTTCAACCTTCCCGACATCCGCTTTTAGATTTTTAAGTTGCGCTATGATCGAGGAATCTGATAGTACATCTCGGATAAGTTTTGGAATTTTTTGGAACGCATAAGGCTGCGTTTGGATTTAAAAACAGTAGCAAAACGCATAGACTATTGCCCAGTTTTCAGCATTTCAGGGTCAATTTCAAACGATCATAACTCCCTGTATATAATTAAATGTGTGAGCTATAATATATCAAACAAAATATCTTCGAGTCCTCGTTCAATTGCAGTTGGTTTCATCCAATTTGAGTATATGGGTAAAAAGTTATAATCGATTTACTCCAGTCTACCAAACTTTCAACTGAGGGACAGATTTGACCTTAATTGTTCCTTAGGGGTATTTTGGTAATCCTCCACCCCTATATATACCGCCAACACGGGATTTAATCCCTCAAACACCATAATACACATACTTTTCCCAAAATTGCTCAAGAACTCTCCCTAGGGTTTCAACATTAAAATCCAAGCAACTCAAGATTCAACCGCGGGTTCGTGAAACAAATTACAGATTTGGAATCCTCTCGACGTAGGCTTCGATAGACACCCAAAATTCGTGGAGAACAAGGTACGCGGGGTTTTCTTAAATTCTCATGGGCATAGAAAAATCATGTTTTAGAATGGGGTTTTAAATTATGTATATATATTTATGTATAAGATGTTTTAACATCATTGTTTTGGTCTTATGACCATCTCCAAAGCGATTTGACAGTTTATATACATATATGAATGAATGTGTTTCAATTTTGAATACGTGAACTTGCTAAAGACATTTGACCACCAGGTGTTTGATGAAATTTCTGCATGAATTGAACTTTAAGTTTCGGAATATGAAATCCTTTACATCAGTTACATGTTTTGGTGGTCTAAACTATGTTTTGAATGAAAGCTCTTGCTTAATACATTATGGCTCAGAAAAATCATGACTTGCAAGTCTTGGTATGACGATACCAACTCAGACTAATGCCATATCAGACTCAGACTAACAGACATTTCAGACTTTCATGATTTTAGACATTCAGAATGTTGCATGTACAGAAAAGGTTAAAAATGGGCATACAGAGATGTTAGGTGGTTCCCCGAAGAGGGCTTGAGTTCAAGCGACTCATTGCCTAAAACCGTGGTTTTCCGACCTGGGTATACTATTATGCGCTGACTTAAATGTCCTGTGGCGTATCAGACTCAGACACTCCAACCCTTGCGGCACACTTGGGTTGGGGGCATCCCCGCCGAGTCAATGGCGGATTCCGTACAGCCCGTGGAATATCAGACTTGTAGGGGAATACCACCTAACTCAGAAGTAAAACACAGATCATGATTTGAAATGAACAGACAGGTTACATGTTTTCAGAAAGTGCCCATGTATATTTCAGAAACAGTTTTATGCATGATGTCTTGATGAAAAATTGCTTTCACTTAATATGTATATATATATATATGTATGTTCCATTATACTATTTTTTTGGATTGCTTCGCGTGCCAGTACTTTTGTGTTGACCCCCCTCCTTCCAGGTTCTGAGGCACAGTCTAGGGGTCCAGCTACTCAGTAGACATTCTCGGATTTGCAGACTTGATCTCACAGTGGTGAGCCTTCTATTATTCAGAAGGCCTAATTATGTCAGACATTATCTTATTTATTATGTTTTTGGTTTACTGGGGGCCTTGTCCCAGTTTCTTTTCAGACAGATGTTTATGTTCTTAGTAGAGATTTCGCAGACTGATGTCAGATAGTATTATTCAAAAATGTTGCAGAACTTGACCATGTTTTCCGTACTCAATTTCAATTTCGCATTTTATTATGATTATGAATGTTGTGCATGATAACCAGATAGAGAATGGGTGTTCCGGGCCTTCATAGTTCGGGATGCTCATCACGGCTAGGGCCTAGGCTCAGGTCGTGACAAACTTGGTATCAGAGCACGGTTCATGGTCCCAGGGTGTCTGCGAAATTACGTCGAGTAGAGTTCTGTTTATGGGTATGTAGCGCGCCACACTTATAAACAGGAGGCTACTAGGCGTTTAGGAATGTTTCCCTTCTTTGTGATTTAGTTCGTGCTTCAGAGTCTAAACTGTCCCATTATTGGGTTGATTCAAGTGCAAAAAGTTTAGAGTATACATGATATAGTCCTTTTCGATTACGTTCTATAAGATTTTAAAAATTATGGAAAAACTCGATAGGAGTCTGTTAGTGCATCAATATATGCTGATTCTGATGTAAATATTGATCCTGATGGAATCGTGCATTCCAGCTTAAGGTATTAAGTGTATATTGTCCCTCTCAAAATCTTGTTACAGTTGTGGACAATGTACAGCAGAATGTTGGAACTATATTTTTACCCAAATAGTAGCATAAGTTAAAGTGTTGTTGTCATGACCTATTGGTAGTGATATTGGACCAAGAAGTTAGTGATGTAAAGTCACAAAGTTAGAAGTCAGAGTGAGGGTGATTTTGTGTAAATGAATATTTCAGTTGAATAATCGATGTTTGAGGATGATTTACCCCTTTATAGTGATAAACTAATGTGGTAGCTAGCAGCATGTGTGGATTGTATGGTATTCCATGGAGGAAGTGTTTTACTCAGATTTTTATTTATACAGAATAATATGTATATTCTTAGACCATTAAATATTAGGTGTCAATTTTCTATCCCTTGTAATATGTAATCTTGTTATCATGATGTTTTTGAAAAAAAAAAAATTTAAAGTCTAGTGAAGCCGTGTGGGGCTCTTTCGATTCAGTAACATAGTTGCCTTGTCATCCATCTCATTTTCTTGTTCAAAATACAAAACCAAAGTCTAGTGAAGCCGTGTGAGGCCTGTTTCGATTCACTAGCAACTTGTTGTCCAACTTGTTGTCCAACTTATTGTTCTTTCATTGGTTTAATATATGTATGGCTGAATCTGTTTGCATGAGATAGAGTTGGTAATGAAGTGATTCATCCTTGTGTGTTATTAGTTGAAGGTAGAGAAGGAGTTGTTGGTCAGGGTGATTTATTGATTGCTTGAATGTGGAAATGGCTATATTAGCGAGTAAGTTATGATTATAGACTCATGGTTGTTTGAGGAATTTGAAGGCAGTCTAAATGTATGAATGAGTGAGTAAGTATGAGGTGAGAAATTCGTATAAGTAGATACAATTGTACGGGGTTATAATATAAGATTAAGGTTGACCATGTCTATTATGAGGCTTTAACCCCCTTGACCCTCTTTTCATTGGTAGTTGTAAACTAGTGCTACTTGTGAGAAGGTATGTAGTAGATTTTTGAGATATTTGGGTAGAATATCCCAATTTGATGGATTAGTGTATTTATATTATGTTGCATTCTTCATTGGTGGTAGATGATTGATACTAAACTATAGGCTTGAATTTAAATGGTGTGGTGGTAAATAGTGGCAAGAGTTTATTGATGCATATTTTGTGGGATTAATTTAGTAGGCTTGAGGTGCTGAAATAGTACATGCTAACGGAATGATGATAAGGTAAACCGTTAGGTCATGATCGATTATTGTGGTTATGAAGTTCTAGTGCACTAGTGTTTCGTGATGTTTACTTATAGTTTCCAAGTAAAAATTTTGTGTAAGGTTGGGTTGTAAGTCATGCATAGCACTAGATATTAAGTTTGAATAGTTGAAGTTCATAAAGGTGGATGTGATGATTTCTTGATCAATGATGTTAGTTATATGAAAGTGATCTAATAGGCTTGAACGGTGTGTGAAATGGCTTAAGTTTAAATTGATTTGTAATGAAGTATAATGTTGTGGGTATGGTGTGTAAGTATGCCCAAGGCGATAAGGAGTTGTGGCATTTCTCTAAGACTATTACATGTTGTGTGTGACTAGTGGTACCATGGAGTTGCTAGTTGGAAAAAGACTAGTTAGATGATATATGGTGTTCTAGATAGCCAAGTTAAGGAGCCTTGATTGATAGTGTTGAGCCTTTTGATGTGATCTCGATTCTCATGGTAGAGAGATATAAGTTTGGAGTAGCAATATTGGTATGCTAGGACGGAAGTGGTATGGTTCATCAAAGTCTTGGTGATATCCATGTTAAGTGTTAGAATCTAAGTTTGAGTTTTGAAGGTTGAACGGATAGAAATAAGTGTGCAAGCATTATACTTTGACTATTGGTGGCTATGGAAAGATAGAGTGTATCCCAGAAGGTAGTCATTCGGGTTGAGTTCTATGATATGCATGTATTGTCAATTTTTCAGACCCTAGAGTGCAGTAAGTGTAGTTCAGTTAGAATCTGGTAAGGGATCTCCCAAACGCTAGATGATGACTTGAAGCTAAGTGGGAGATGATAGAACGAATAACCAAGTAAGGCTCTCAGATTCTAGTAGTGATGCAGTGTGATTTAGAACATCAGAAAGTAAGGGTGAATCTCAACCCATTCCTACCTCAATATTTTTTTTTGTTATCCGGATGCGTACTCATGCCTTACGATGCAGTTCCGTGATAATAGTTCATGATTCCGGTATATGATAGAGAGTCACGTTCTCTTCCAATTCCAAGATAATGAGTTCTAGTTCATTCAAGTAATCGGAATCACATTCCTTATGTTATGAACTCTAGTTGAGGTCATGCAACTCATGACGCATGTACTCACTCTTTATAGTGTGCTCAGTCCTATATAAAGATCTTTTTCACGCTTGAGGGTCTTATGTTTTAACCTTTTAGTGACCCTTCCTATGCAATGATAGTGGTGTTGATGTAAATGTTCTTGTTGATGGAAGATCGTAGTATGCTTGTTTAGATAAGGCCATAAGTATGAAGTAAGATTTGGGGCCAAGTCTTTGATACATGTGATGGTTAGTGGAAAAGTTTGTGTGTGTATGTTTTTAGGATAGCGCGTGGGAGTTATATTGATAGTAGTTTAGAAACTATGTGAAGTATCTACTTATGGGTGTTTGCCTTGAAGTTAACATGTGGTTATAAATTAGGCTTGAACGACGTTTTGGGATTGTAGTGGAAGGTCGCCATATGCATTAGCGACTTCATATTAAGAGTTCAGTGTAGTCATTGAAGTGGTAAGGCATGTTATGCTTAGGATGTGATTTTTAAAAGAGGTATAGAAGGTGGCATCATATGGTTTAGAATAATAGCGTGGTGTAGCATGTTGTATTTTTGTGATTTAGAGTTAGGCTTGATCGCGGGGTAAGGATTAAGATATTTTAGACATTAGTAGAAAAAAAAACATTATCAATACTCATATGAGAATTTTAAGCTGAGTTGAATGAATATGATATTTATAGGGAATAGTATAGTTAAGGGATATTCGGGAAGTGCTCTAAGCCTTAAAGTAAGAAGTTGTATTGCCAAAGGTCTGAAAATTCTATCCTAATTTAGGAGTTATATGTCTATATTCCAGACTGCAGAGTAGTGTCAATGTTGTGATTTCCTCAGTGGGATGTTTTGTGTAATCCATACCCAAGATTCATGGTTTCCTATTACTGCTAGAGCTTCCTTAGAGAGAGTGTTGAAGAGAATACTCCAGTTAAGTATGAAGGTGTAGTATAATTCAGTCTGTATGGCCAATAAGTCAGTTTAGCAGTCAGATTCGCATGACTTGTTTTCTTGTCTTTGCACTTATTCATGCTACTCGAAATCTCAGACATGCTACTAGTCGAAGATAGAGTATACCAGTAGTTACGAGTATAGCCCAGTTCATGCATCATGCATTAAATTCAGATTCCAAATGTTCAGATCAGTGTATTTTTATTAGAGGACATGTCATGTCCGCGTTATTCCATATATTTAAGGCTTCAACAAGTTCCTACCCATCATTCGAGGACGAATGATCCCAAGGGAGAGATAATGTAACACCCTGTAAAAGTCGTGCATGGATTAGCCTTTAATAGAGTGCCCTTAGACTTAAAAACTTGAAAAAATTTCTAAGTGTAATGAGAACTTAGAGTCATTTTAGCTGGCAATCTTCGGGATACAACTTTTCAACCTTCCCGACATCCGCTTTTAGATTTTCAAGTTGCGTTATGATCGGGGAATCTCATAGTACATCTCGGATAAGTTTCGGAATTTTTCGGAACGCATAAGGCTGCGTTTGGATTTAAAAACAGTAGCAAAACGCATAGACTATTGCCCAGTTTTCAGCATTTCAGGGTCAATTTCAAACGATCATAACTCCCTGTATATAATGAAATGTGTGAGCTATAATATATCAAACAAAAGATCTTCGAGTCCTCTTTCAATTGCAGTTGGTTTCATCCAATTTGAGTATATGAGTAAAAAGTTATAATCGATTTACTCCAATCTACCAAACTGTCAACTGAGGGACAGATTTGACCTTAATTGTTCCTTAGGGGTATTTTGGTAATCCTCCACCCCTATATATACCACCAACACGGGATTTAATCCCTCAAACACCATAATACACATACTTTTCCCAAAATTGCTCAAGAACTCTCCCTAGGGTTTCAACATTAAAACCCAAGCAACTCAAGATTCAACTGCGGGTTCGTGAAACAAATTACAGATTTGGAATCCTCTCGACGTAGGCTTCGATAGACACCCAAAATTCGTGGAGAACAAGGTACGCGGGGTTTTCCTAAATTCTCATGGGCATAGAAAAATCATGTTTTAGAATGGGGTTTTAAATTATGTATATATATTTATGTATAAGATGTTTTAACATCATTGTTTTGGTCTTTTGACCATCTCCAAAGCGATTTGACAGTTTATATACATATATGAATGAATGTGTTTCAATTTTGAATACATGAACTTGCTAAAGACATTTGACCACCAGGTGTTTGATGAAATTTCTGCATGAATTGAACTTTAAGTTTCGGAATATGAAATCCTTTACATCAGTTACATATTTTGGTGGTCTAAACTATGTTTTGAATGAAAGCTCTTGCTTAATACATTATGGCTCAGAAAAATCATGACTTGCAAGTCTTGGTATGACGATACCAACTCAGACTAATGCCATATCAGACTCAAACTAACAGACATTTCAGACTTTCATGATTTTAGACATTCAGAATGTTGCATGTACAGAAAAGGTTAAAAATGGGCATACAGAGATGTTAGGTGGTTCCCCGAAGAGGGCTTGAGTTCAAGCGACTCATTGCCTAAAATCGTGGTTTGCCGACCCGGGTATACTATTATGCGCTGACTTAAATATCCTGTGGCGTATCAGACTCAGACACTCCAACCCTTGCGGCACACTTGGGTTGGGGGCTTCCCCGCCGAGTCAATGGCGGATTCCATACAGCCCATGGAATATCAAACTTGTAGGGGAATACCACCTAACTCAGAAGTAAAACACAGATCATGATTTGAAATGAACAGACAGGTTACATGTTTTCAGAAAGTGCCCATGTATTTTTCAGAAACAGTTTTATGCATGATGTCTTGATGAAAAATTTCTTTCACTTAATATGTATATATATATATATATGTATGTTCCATTATACTATTTTTTTGGATTGCTTCGCGTGCCAGTACTTTTGTGCTGACCCCCCTCCTTCCAGGTTCTGAGGCACAGTCTAGGGGTCCAGCTACTCAGTAGACATTCTCGGATTTGCAGACTTGATCTCACAGTGGTGAGCCTTCTATTATTCGGAAGGCCTAATTATGTCAGACATTATCTTATTTATTATGTTTTTGGTTTACTGGGGGCCTTGTCCCAATTTCTTTTCAGACAGATGTTTATGTTCTTAGTAGAGATTTCGCAGACTGATGTCAGATAGTATTATTCAAAAATGTTGCAGAACTTGACCATGTTTTCCGTACTCAGTTTCAATTCCGCATTTTATTATGATTATGAATGTTGTGCATGATAACCAGATAGAGAATGGGTGTTCCGGGCCTTCATAGTTCGGGATGCTCGTCACGGCTAGGGCCTAGGCTCGGGTCGTGACAGAATAATTGGTGATTAGAGGTGATTCGATCAATGGTGATTAGTGAGTTTGTGATGGCTAGAAACAAATATTATCTAGTTGATGAATATGGCTAGGTAATGAATTGTGGCTATGTGCCAGGTTTTGACTCGTTGGTTGAGAATGACTTGTTGTTGACCCATGAATAGTTATTATGTGGTGAATAGTTTATAAATAACAATTATAGGTTATATGATGACTAGTTAGTAATTGGATTAGTAAATGAGCATTGGCTTGCTAATAAAGAGATACTAGTGCATATCGATGATATAGTTGTCTAAATGATAGTGTTGTTGTGGTTATGCATACATTTTCATATGTTGTTTAATTATAAATATTGGTTATAATTTAGGAAAGTTAGTGAACTTTAGATTGATGATAATTATGGAATATCGATAAATTGACTAATTGATAGTAAGCGTGGAATGATGGTTGATTAAAGATGGAATTTGGATATATTATTTTATTAGATTCCTTTACATTTCTCTTGGGTGCAATATTGTGATTAGTTGTTTACTGTATGCACCAGTTGGTGTATGGGAGCCAACTTTGTACTTGTGATTGCTTGTGTTGATGCCTTATGTTATACTATTATTTCTATATTAATTACTTGTTATGTACAATGATATCAGCATATGTAGATGCCTTATGTTATATCGTTATTTTGATAATTATTACTTGTTAGTTTTAGCGATGTTGGTATGTGTTGATGCCTTATGTTATACTGTTATTCCATTTTGGTTACTTAATTTATACAGTTATGATGGAGATGAGTCAGGTTTGATTCTCTACCTTGACTTACTTATGACTATCTTTCATTATATCATTTTTATATCATGGCTTAACTTAGTTTGACGATGATACCAACTAAGTACCCATTGTTTTGGTACTTATACTAAAATTCTGGAGACTGTAGATCACAGTACGAGTTATCATCATTTATATGTATGTATCGTGTGGAGTGACCATAGTTTGGAGGCTTAGGGTGTGCTACTAACATTTGAAGTATTACTTATCGCTCTCTTGTTCATTAGACTAGTCCCTATAACATAGTTTGGAGGCTTACGCTTAGTTGTTACTAGTCATTCCAGACTACGAGTTTGGCTTGCCTACTGATGGGTTATAGTAAGAACCATCATGACTTAAGAAATTGGGTCATGACAAATAGGCATTAGAGTCAGATTTCACCCATCTATTAGTACAAAAGCAAAGTGTTAGTACAGTCCTATGGATCATTTTGGATACATTCGCAACCTATCTTCGGGAGGCTATAGGGACATTTTAGGAAATTTACTTTTGGACTCCATATCGCGTGTCCAAATTTTTTTGAACCTCGAACACATTCTTTGACTCTATTCTGTTCCTAATGAATGATGCAAGATGGAAACGTTGTCGACAAAGGCGGATGAGGACTTCAACATGCATTTCTAGAGTTTTAGTACAACGTCAAACTTTAAATTCAGAGATGGATATCCAAGACCTTTAGCATCAACCAAAGGATTTGGGCCCAGCGTAGGCTCCAGTTGAGCTCTTGACTACTTTTTCCCTTTGAGGTTCAGCAATGGGGAACCAAGTAATGTTGCAGATCCATCTCATCCATGGTAATATTCAAAAATTGAATAGTTCTTAGGCAAGGGTAGGGTCTAATGGTGGTCAACAGGGCTCTTGACTAGTTTTTGAGTATGAGATTGGGTTTCCAGATTGATCTAGGCATTTTCCTATGTTATATCCTTAAGAGCATGACATGGTGCATAGAATCATTAGAGGATTAATGTTTCCACTCTTTTCGTATTTGAGAACTTGATAGCAGCCATATCTTTTTTCACTCAGGTTGTGTATTATACGAGGTCCATAGAGAGAGCATATATTAAGACTTATAGAGGTGCCTACAAGAAGCCATGCCATCAGTATAGTGCTATTGGTATTTCATCTAAGAGCTTTTTTTAGTTATGGAGATATGAGGCATCAGTTCAGATAGAGCCCCAAATGTGAGTTAGTGATCATACAGAGTTAGCATGTACTCCCCACAAGCCTAGAGTTTCTGAGATAGTATATAATTGAAGGAAGAACAATCATTGGTAGTAGAAAGTGCTCTCAGCATCAGTTGGATAGCCATACGGGCTTAGTTTAGGTTCTCATCATGTTGGGATTCAAGAGGCTGCTACAACAGCATAGATATTGACTATTTATCTGAAAAGTGTCCCTGATGTGGGATTGTTAGTCTTTCATCTTATATAGATAAGCCGCATGATGACTATGGAACCTCTAGTTAGATTTAGTGTATTTAATACCTAAGTTGATGATTTAGTCGGTTGGTTCAAGTTTGGACCCATTAAGATTTATGCTCATTATATCCGCCAGGCATATGATTGCAGATTTCATCATAATAGGTGTGCTTTTATTTATTTCATTTATCTTTTATTATGTGTATTGGGGTTTTTATACCCATTGAAGATTGCATGCCTCAATGAGTTCATGTTGGTTATTGTGTGACTTATTATTAAATTTGTGATTATATTACTACTCCGTGATTTATTTCTTTTAGTAGTGGATAGGGTAGATCGATATTTATGTTTGCCCCCTATGTGTGTAGCCTTGGGGTTCGAGTCCTATTTATATTGGCACATTAGCCTTATTATGGCCCCTGAGTGGTACTTGATATCGATGTTTATTTTGGTACTGCCTATTCTTTATATTAATGTTGATATTGCTATTACTAATGTTATTACTGCTTGAGGTTATTGATATTATTTTATATTATTACCTGATGTAATCAATCCACATTGGGTTGTTGTTTAGACTAGTGTTATCTAGTTAGAATTTCATTCTTTCTGATCTTATTCGGTGGCTTGAGTAGATATAGCCCGATTAGATGAATTTTTTCAATACCATGGCACGGTTGATTATTTTCCCTCTTGGTTAGCTGTGTTAGATTTATTTAGGGATGTATTATGGTGTCGATGGTAAGTTGACCTTCCATGGTTATGTATGACTGTAGAGTTGCAAATTTTGTCATATTGCCTGCTATTGAGTTTGAGATTCTTAGGCCTACATCCTGGGTTGTGAAGGCTCCTATGTTGGCAATCGCTTCCTATTTAGTCTATTTATGAGATTGACTAGTTTGATGTCCATTCTTCATTCATGGCTATTTTATTTCCTGATAACGGTTTGATATAGATATCGAGATGCCCTTCATTTATCTCTTAGAATTATTGGATTCATCTTCGTGTGATAGTTTGCTCTTGTTATAAGTGTGCACTTGTATTCTCTATTCTCACCGTGATGCGATCTTGTCTTCTATGATGTTAGGGAAATAAAGGTAGGTGGCTTTTCATGTGCTTGCTTCTTAAGTGGTATTTTTCTTCTTTGGTGATGTGATCCATGGATGGATCGAGTGATGATTGCCATACTTGGGTGGATTCAAGAAATCCCCATTTCAGAGTTTATTCAGACTAATAAGGCTTGGTGGAGTGTTTCTCATTGATGATAGATGCCTATGGCTATTCTTCGCCGAAATAAAGTATTGAATTGGTTAGTTCCGGCTTAAGTGGTTTTTTCCATAGCTAGTGCTGTTTGTGGCCTTTATTAGTTCTTAAGTATAATTTGATAGTTCATGCCCTTTAACGGATATAGAGTATATCTCTAGAGTTTTATCCGGTGATTAATCCTCTATTACAATTTTGTTCTTCGTCTATCTTTCAATTTTGGTTCGATATATTCTGGTATAGATATGCCTAATTCAAACAGTATGATTGTTGTTAGTATTTCTTGGTTTTAATTTGTCATCTCAATTTTTGGATTTAATATCGTAGGATGGCAGGTTTGGTTTGTGTAGTTGAGATCGAGTGATTCAACCTTGGTGTCGAGATATCAACTTAGATTCACAGAGTTGAGTGCAGTTTTTATTTTCAGATTAACCTCAGTTAGGATTTCATGTAGAGGATGGATGGTCCTACTCCATGGTTTCCTATTTGATCTTCTTGACTTCGGATGGATTATAGTTGCTAGGTTTTCAGATGATGTCCCATATACCTGGTATTGGTTCTTTTAGCTTTAGCCTTGAATTTTTAGTCTTTCTTGAGAATTTTAGATGATCTACTCAATAGGAGTAGTATACTCAAGTTGACTCAGTATGGTCTCATTCTCAGTTAATGGGACATCCTGGTATGGATCTTTCAATGATGGGTAGTTATGCCTTGATTTTTTTTATTCCAATTTGATTACCATATGGATTAGCTATAGCATCGACATAGATTGCATTCCTTAATTATCTCTTTTCGTGTGTTCGAATATCACCTTATAGGCTAATTCCCATGTTTTCTAAGTAAACTTTCAGCGGATCAGCCTCACTCCTTTAGTTGTCTACGATGAGATTGTTCGGACAGGAATCGAGTGATTTTCCTCCTTATTTGGAGATGATAGCAGGTGCAAGATGGTTTCAAAAAATTATACTTAGGTTTGGAGTCAGTGGTATGACTCACGTCTATGGTTGGTTTTGGATTGGATAAGCCTTTGTTGATTTGTGTGGTTATTGAGATGGTATTAGTGTGTTATGGTTTAGAATAGCGTGCATCAGACTTTTTGGTTCAGTTGGAGGCCAATTAGTGGTTAAAGTTGAGATTTTGCTGTTTGGAAGTGAAATTAGAGTGCTTGTTGAAAAAGGGATACTTGTGGACAAATCCCTTAGAAGTGTTCTCTCTTCGTGGAGGTTATCTGGGAAGTCATGCTTGGAGCATGCGGGCCCAGTTGCTCATCCTTTTGAGCCTTCAAGAGTCCTTTTATCCATTGACTTTTAGGGACGAAAGACCTTTTAATAGTGGATATTGTAATGACATATTGTAATGACCCTTTCGTTCATTTTTCATATTTCTTCTTGTTTTTACCGTTAGGGCTTCTCCATAGTTTCCTAAGTCAATTATGACTTACTGGGACTGATAGTTTAGTTACAGGGCAGTTGGTTTGATTTTCTAAACAAGTTACCGATTTGGAAGTCTCCGTTGGTTCAAAATGGCAACCAAAAAAAATCAGTAAAATGACCTCAAATACAAATTTTGAATGCATTAGTGGATCCGGAATATCAATTTTAGTCTAGGTAGACCTTTAGTTTACATCCCAATGCACCCAGCTCATGTCGACCTATTGGTCGGAAAGTTGGAAAAACGGGAAATATGGGTGTGTGACCCATATTTTGTCTAAACAACCTTGGATGGAAAATATGACTTTACCAACATGTCTGGATCATCGAATTTAGTGGGGTTACATAGTTCATTTGCAGAAATCGGACTCCAAATGAGTTTTGAGATTCAAAAACAAGTTTTGACTTTGCTGGTACTAGTTCCATAGGGATCACTGTCCATTTGATTGAGATCTCAGCATATCTATTCCTGAAGGGGCTAGAAATAGTCCCCCAAATTGCGATTTAGCCATTTTCTCTTTTTCTTAGAGTCTTAGAAGCCCTACAAGGGCAAGATAACTCTAAATTGAGTCTTGGGTATGATTTGTAAGCTTGATTAAAATATATTTTCATGATTAACAATGGATTTAAGGTAAGAATCCTTCAATTTCAAATTTGAATTTCTTAATTATTTGACTAAAGCCCCAAATAGCTTGAGGGATTGATTTTAGCCACAAATAAGCTTAGTTTTCACCTATTTCTTGAGTGTTATGATTCCTGGATAGTGTATGAACATTGGGTTGACCTTGCAAACATGATTTCCATAAGTGGGACCCATTTGGGGGTTTTGGTGTCATTTTCGGACACGATACACAATGGTGCAATATGGTTGTTGTTATGCTCATATAGATGTGTAGATTATGTTTTTAATAGCTTGGCATCTTGAAGAGGCTTCTCGGAGGGGAAAACTAAAGGTTTAGCGGATTGTTGAGCATTAGTCGAATTTGAGATAGGTTAGTTTATTCTTTGTTAATTGAGCTATGTTATAGTATAATTGTGATATCTTTTTAGATTGGAAAGGGTTTTAGGTGTTGGTTTGATGATTATTCAAGACTTGTGGTTAGTTGGATATTTTAGGTCATTTGGATCCATATAGTGAAATGCCTAACTTGTTTTCTTGAAATTTAATGGATTAGACTTAATGTCTCATACTAAACAAGAGAATTCTTAGAACTACTCTAGTTAGATGGGAGTGATCTTGTCACTCATGCTTAGGGCAATATTGGCCTTAAATGCTTTCTCTAATGAAGTTGCTTTAGTTACAATGGACTTGGTGATTGTATATGAGTAGGATCCCTACCTTGGACTTAATGGTGAATTTTTATACATCCAAGAGTTGAATTAGATACCTTAGCTTAGTCTGGAGTAGAAATTAATTTAGAAGGTATATTGGGGGATTTAGAAGTGGGCCTTGACCCACCTTCAACAAAGATTGAGGTAGTCCTTGTGAGACCCATATATGTTTATTAAATGCTAGAAAATTCCCCTTGAGGTAATATTGAGGAACTTGGTAGTAAATTTAGTGATGATGCGATAATTAGCTATTGTTTATGCTATGAAAGAAGCTCATGACCATGTTATTAATTAAGCCATGGATGTAAGTATCACTCGGGCTATTGATTAGTCTATTGCATGGCTATTGAAAGAGCCAAAGAACACCTTATTGAATGGGCCCTTGACTATAACATGGCTTAAGCCATAAAGTACGATATCAACTATCCTATGAATAAGCTATATATTATGTCATGGATTTTTTATTGCTCAAATTAGTGATAAACTTTTTTTATGCTAATGGTGGGCCAATAAATAGGTTACTTGTGGGCCATTACTCATGCTAATTCTTATGGTTATGATCATGGCCTAATGGACTAGATTATTGATTTATCAATTATAACATTTTTATTACATATATATACACTTATTGATAATGTGGCATTGATGATGAACGGGGAAATATGTAAGTGTGCTCTTCTTGCTTCTCCTTTTATATTTAATTACTTTTGCCCTCAATGGGCTTGTTCTTTACTTTAGTCCTCTTGGGGCTTTTCTGTTACTTTATTCCTCATGGGGTTTGCTCTTTATTATTGATATTAATGTGGATATTATGATGATATGATGATACCCGGCAAAGACGGAAGATGTTACGATGATATGATGATACCCGATAAGTCCGGAGGATATTATGATGATATGATAATACCCAAAAAGTCCAGTGTATATTATGATGATATGATCATTCTCGGCAAGGCCGGAGGATATTGTAATGACATGATGATCCTCGGCAATGCCGGAGGATATTATGATAATGGTATAATACCCAACAAGGTCAGAGAATATTATCATGATATGATGATATCCAGATAGGACGGAGGATATTACGATGATATGACAATACCGGATAAGGCCAAAGAATATTAGGATGATATAATGATACCCAGTCAAAGGATTATTATTTATGTGCCTATAGGTACATCTACCAGTTCGGGTCCAGTTATCCCTATGGATAGCAACTATATGTTATTTATGCTTATGTGTAGTTGGGTATAGTATTGATATTAGAGATCCTGACCTTAGTTTTCTAATGATCAAGGTATAAAGTGGTATTGTTGTTGATTTAAGGTTGAAACGATGATTAGTGGTGAGTATTAATTAAGAGGTTAATAATGACTTATGAATAGTTGAACCTTAAAAATATTAAGGACTAGTGATATTGAAGACTAGTAATTATGATGATTAAGCTATAGTGATGTTTATCATAAATGAAGACTTATAGCAATGATGATTAGGTGGTAATAATGATTTTGTCGATGAGGATGATTAATTTTTAAATGAGGATTTGTGGATTAGTGATTCTATTTACTAAATGGCATTTAGTTTATAAATTTGATAGTGAATAAGTGGTGATTAGCGATGATTGGATCAACAGTGATTAGTGAGTTTGTGATGGCTAGAAATGAATATTGGCTAGTTGATAAATATGGCTTGCTAATAAATTTTACCTTTGTTCTAGGTATTGACTAGTTGCGAGAGAATGACTAGTTGTTTACCCATAAATAGTGATTATGTAGTGAATAGTTTATAAATAACAATTAGAGGTTATATGATGACTAGTGAGTACTTGAACTCGTAAATAAGCATCGGCTAGATAATAAAGAGTTATTAGCGTGTATCAAGGATATAGTTGTCTAAATGATGGTATTTTTAGGGTTATGCATACATTGTCATGTGTTATTTAATTATGACTATTGATGATAATTGAGAAATATTGGTGAACTTCCGATTGATGATGATTGTGGAATGTTGATAAATTGTCTGATTGATGGTACGTGTGGAATGACAGTTTATTAATGAAGGAATTTCGATATATTATTGATTAGATACCTTTACATTTCTCTTGGGTGTAATATCTAGTAGTATAGGATGCTGTGATGAGTTCTCTAATTTATGTACCAGTTGGCATATGGGAGCCAACTTTGTACGTATGATTTCTAGTGTTGATGCCTTATGTTATATTGTTATTCAAATATTTATTACTTGTTATATACAACAATATTAGTATGTGTGGATGCCTTATGTTATATTGTTATTTCGATAATTATTACTTGTTATGTACAACGATATTGACATGTATTGATTCCTTATGTTATGTTGTTATTCTGTTTTGGTTACTTAATATATGCAGTGATGATGGAGATGATTCAGGTTTGATTCTGTACCTTGACTTAGTTATGATTAGATTGCATTATATCATCTTTATATCATGTATTATCTTATTTGACCGATGATGTCTACAAAGTACCCATTGTTTTAGTACTCATACTACACTTCTGCATCCTACAAATCATAGTACGGGTATCGTCATTGATATATGTGCGTCATGTAGAGCAGACATGGTTTGGAAACTTAGGGTGAGCTTCTGATGTTCAGAGTATTACCTATTTCTCTCTTATGTATTGCACTAGTCTCTATGTTGTATTCAGAGATAAGTTATATTAGTATATTCACTTGAACTTCACTTCGTAATCATTTATTATTAGCAGCTCTTGTACAGATACCACTAAGTTTTTTATTATATTATGTAATTTCTTCTTTATTTCATCTATTCCACAATTCTATTCATCATATATTTGGTAGTCCATTACTAGACGTTTCGAACCACAGATTGGCTTGCCTATTGTTGTGTTATAGTAGGCCCTATTATGACCTAAGAAATTGCGTCGTGACAAGAATGCAACAGTCTAATATCCATGGCTAGAATGGAAATAGGCTACTTAACAAAAGACAACCACTCATCTAATTGGAATGAATCCTAATAAATGACATGAGACTCATCTTGAATGAAACGCCGAAGTATAGAAATATGAAAAATTGGATGAACAACTGATAAATCTAGAGTCAATACTAACTCATAGGCCATATCCTCAATAGTTTGAAGGATCTCAAAAGGCCTAATATACCTAGGGCTAATATTTCCTCCCTTCCTAAACCTCATCACACCCTTTATGGGAGAAACATAAAGAAAGGCACGATCACCAACACTGAATCTCGAGGCATGAAGTCTACTATTCGCATAGCATTTCTGCCTACTCTGAGCTGCTCAAATTCTATCTTGAATGACCCGAACTCTATACAAAGTCACATATGGCAAATTCGTATCTCGAGGTCTAATCTCAAAAACATCAAAACAACAAACTGGAAGCGACAACGCCTATCATACAAAGCCTCGAATAGAGCCATCTCAATACTGGAATGGTAGTTATTATTATACGCAAACTTCAGCAAAGCTAAATGCTACTCCCACTGACCTCCAAAGTCTGTGACATAAGCGGGGAGTGTATCCTCCAAAGTCTAAATAGTCCGCTCTGACTAACCATTAGTCTGGGGGTGAAAGGTTGTACTAAGATCAACTCGGGTACCTAACTCCTCCTAAAAAGTCTTTTAGAGGTAAGATGTGAACACTAAACCTCGATCTGAGATAATACACTAGCATACCATGAAGAAAAATTATCTCTTAAATATAGATATGAGCCAACCTCTCAACACTGAATAAAACCTGAACTAGAATGAAATGAGCAGATTTGGTCAATAAATTCATGATGACCCAAACACTATCATAACTACGAGAAGTACGAGGAAAACTAGTCATGAAGTTTATAGTGATCCGTTCCCATTTCCACTCGAGAATGGGTAATCTCTTAAAAAAACCACCAGGTCTCAAATGTTAGTTCTTCATCTGTTGGCAACATATGCAATAAGCTACAAAATCCACTATATCCTTCCTTATACCAATCCACCAGTAAAGTTGTCTCAAATAACAATACATCTTAGTCACTCCAAAATAAATGGAATACCTGGAACAATGAGCCTCCTCCAAACTCATCCTAATCCAATCACCCATTCTTGGAACACAAAGTCAACCTCCAATCCTTAAAACACTATATGGATCAAGTGAGGCATCCTTATCCTCACTACTCAACACCTTACCCTGAATCACTCTCAGCCCAACATCATCAAACTGATAATCCCAAATCTTCTCCATCAAGGAATCCCTAGACTCCATAAATGGTAAAACACACCCAGGTGTAGAAATATCAAGCCTAACTATCTAGTTAGCCAAAGATTGATCCTCTAAGTCCAAAGGCCTCTCTTGGGTCAAACGATGCACCAACATAACCATTCTAGTCAACTTCTGACTCAAGGTATCCACAACCACATTAGCCTTAGCCAAATGATAGAGAGCAATCAAGTCATAATCCTTAAGCAACTCAAGCTAACGGAGCTACCTCATGTTAAGACCTTATTGAGTGAAGAAGTACTAAAGGCTACAACGATCTGAGTAAATCTCCCAAGAGACTTTATACAAATATTTCCTTCACAACTTCAAATAAAAAACTACTGCACACAACTCCAAATCATGGTTAGGATAATTTCTCTCATAGGCTTAAACTGATGAGAATAATAAGCAATAAACTTACCCTCCTGCATCAACACAACACCCAAACCAACACTTGAAGTACCATAAAAGATGGTAAAATCCATTCCCTCGTTAGGTAAGGTCAAGATAGAAGATAAAGTGAACAAATCTTTAATCTTTTGAAAGTTCACCTCATAAGCGTTAGACCACTAAAAGGTAGGATAAGTAGTCCTAGCTCAATAAAAAACCATTTCAATCTTGGTCAGATCGACCATAATACCATCATTGGTCACCACATAACCCAAAAGAAAAATATACTCCAACTTGTAACGCCCCAAAAAATGGGTCCCAGAGCGTCACATGGTGCTTGAGGCTACGAGTAGCCCCAAGCTAACCCTTTGAGCCATTTTCATTCAATTCAACACAAATCAACGGGATTTCCATATATAACCCTCAAATATCAACAGATTAATCATCATCCAAAAATAAAAGAATTCCAGAAAGATAACAAAATACGACTGATTAGTCAACTCCCAACATCTATACTAGTTTGACAAGCCTCTAATAAAATCAATAAAACCAGCGAGCAATTAAGACATGCCCCAACTGACTCATACTCAGTTATCAAATGTAAACAATTCCGTGAAACCAACATCAGACATCACGTCCTCGGAACATAAGGACTCACCACAACAGAGGATGTAGAACAGCGTGCCCGAAGAATCACTGTCGAACCTGGAACTGAGCACCTGAACCTACATTTTGAGAAAATGCAGCCCACATCCAAAGATGTGGGTCAGTACCACGGAAAGGAACCGAGTATATGGGGGTGTATGAAGTTGTATAAACATCATCATCATAAATATTTATAAGAAATATGTAGGATGTATGAAAGACTCACATAGCCCGAAGAAAATCATCATAATCATGAGAGGATGAAATAAGTATAATAACACATGTGAGTCATCATATAATTTGTCAATCACTTTCAATTCATCAAGAATATCAATTCTCATAATGTAAATATCATTTAAATCTTTCGAAAGAATAACTTTCACAATTCCACTTTCAAATCACTTCAACATTCACCATAGACACAAGGAAACACACACACACTGGGAGATCCTATAACCAACATAAACCATATGAGCTACATGGAGTCCAATGTACAACCCACGTTAGGAGAGTCGTCCTATCCTTGCCATCGGAGTAGGACTATCGATATCAAATCCACACAAACTAGTGATCACTATATAAACCAGCCTCAGGATCACTCCTACGGGGGCACATAGTTCTAGGGAAGTAAGGTCGCTTTATACCTCCCACTCGGTGCTAAAGATTTCTTCCGGACTTAGCTCAGATCATTTCAAAGACAATCTACAACAAAACAATTTCAGTAATATATAAATATACATCGAGAGCCATCATGCTTCCCATCTATCAAAATCAACCACGTTGTGGATTTCTTTCACACTCAAGTTCAAAACAACTCCATTAAGACCAAAAGGTCAAATCATTCAAAATATCTCAAATATTCAGCATCAGCATGCTTATAACACACTTTCTCAAAAAAAACACAAATTTTAATGGGGATTCACGACCCAAATATCAAAATCATGATAAATATCGTTCAAGATTCATGCTTCATACCACCACACATGTAAATTCATCTTTCAAAATCATAAAAATCAAGATTTCATAATAATCATCATAAGATATGGGTTCATACTTCAAATTCATAAAAAATAAAATAAAAATCATGCCTTTGTTAAGAAAATTACTTTTGGGCACAAGAACGAAAGAGAGTTCTTGTTGAAAAACCCCATATACCTTGAATGATGAACTTTAGATCGATACTCATTTTTGAGATGTTAATCGTACCTTTGAATGATGGTTCTTGGAGTTCTTGAACTAGGAACTTGGAATCTTGAATAAATTTGCAGAATTAATGGTGAACTTTGGAGGTTCTTGAAGTTGGATGTAGGAGCTTAGGGTTTTCTTTTTGAGGGAATTTGATGAAATATAACATATAATGCTTCTAATAGGCTATAATATAGGGTTTGGAAGGATTTTGGGTGAGGGGGAATGACCAAAATGCCCCTAAAAATCAAATAATTCTCGAAGCTGTCCTTTGGTGGACTGTTTTGATAGTCTGAAGTAAATCAACCATAACATTTTACTCCGATATCCAAATTGTATGAAACCAATTTCATTAGAAATATGACTCTCATATCTTTCCGTTGATATATAGTATCTCACCCAGATCATTATGTACTAGGAGTTATGATTGTTTGAAGTTGACCCAAAAATTCACTTTTGATAGGTTGAAGTAGATCGACCATAACTTTTTGCTCCGATAGACAAATTAGATGAAACCAATTTCATCAAAAAGAGGACTCGTATAGAATTCCGTTGATATATAGTAGATAATTCATATCATTATGTACAAGGAGTTATGATCGTTTAAAGTTGGAGAAAAAATACGGCAGGCCTCAGTACTTTTCGCTGCACGTTTTACTGTTCACTACTATTCACGGTTCGATCGGAATGTTCATAACTCGTCGCTCAGGTGTCCGTTTTGGATGATCCACATATCATTGGAAAGATTATTCGATACTCTACACAATGGTGGGTCATAATCTAAGACATTTCGCATGGAAAATTTATAATTCATTCTAAAAGATAGAACCCAACACATTTACGTACAAAATTTCAACGAAAAGTTTTCCGGGGTATTACACAACTAAAACTCACACTTACAGAACTTAGCATACAATTTTTCATCCCTCAATCTCTAAATCACAATCCATAAGTGCTCCTCATGGTCAACTTCACTCTTGGAATAAACCAAGATCTCATCTATAAATACAATAATAAAGATTAGACATATGATCAAAATACCTGGTTCATCAACTCCATTAACTTGGCTAGGTCATTGGTCAACCCATAGGAAGTGACCAAGAACTCATAGTAATCATATCAAGTTTGAAAAGTTGTCTTTGGAATGTCCAAAGATCTAATCCTCAACTGGTGATACCCATATCTAAAATCAATCTTTGGAAACACTGAAACACCCTGAAGTTGATCGAACAAATCATCTATTCAAGAAAGATGATACTTATTCTTAACCATCACCTTGTTCAACGACCGATAATTAATACACATACACATGGACCCATCATTTTTCATTATAAAAAACACAGGAACACCCCAAGGTGATACACTAGGTCAGATAAATCTCTTATTCAAAAACTTCTGCAACTAATCCTTCAGTTGCTTCAACTTTGCAGGGGACGCCCTATAAAGAGGAATAGAAATGGGCTTGTTGCTCGACCCAACATCAATAACAAATCAATATCACGATCCAAAGGCATATCAGGAAATCTGTAGGGAAAACATCCACAAACTCATGGACAATACAAACAAAATCAAAAGAAGTAGGTGAAGAAATACCAAATAAGATAGACACCCCCTCTCAACCAAGTGATGATCCTAAAAAAAAAAAAACTGACTTTGGATTCAAATGATGAACTCCTTTCCAAGATATCCTTGGCACACTCGGTGGATCTAAAGTCATGGTTTTAGCGTAACAATCTAGGACTACATGATAAGAAGCTAACCAATCCAAACCCAAGATGATATCAAAATCCACAATATTAAGGATAGTCAAATCGACCAAAGTCTCACACCCAGCAAAAGTTACAGCACATGATCGGTACACCCGATCCACCACTAAAAAGTCTCCTACGTGGGTATATACATCAATAGGCATGTTAAGAGGAACAAAAGAAGAATCGAAATCCAAAGCAAAATACGTAGACACACCAAAAAAAGTTGACTCCATATCAAATAATACATATATAGATCTAAAAAAATAGGAATGATACATTTGTATAAAACATCAAAGGCCTCTACCTCCGTCTTGGAAGTTATAGCATAGTACTTAACATGTCCTTACCTGACTAGGTAGTCCCTCGACCGCCACCACGGGAAACACTACTTATGAATTTCGCACCCCTAACATTTACCTCTCACAATTGATATAATAGTAGCTCTAATAATATGATTGAACTGAGATGACCACCCAAAGCTGCAAAACTAGAAAACCTAATAACTGAACTCTGATGACTGTCTGCATTGGACTACTGTGATACCTGCGAAAGCCTCTAGAATCTCTTCCTCGAGAAGTGTGATATTTTATGGTTTTATGGCACATACGATGTTTAAAACTGGAGAATATGCATGTAATAAGACTATTTTATTGGATTTGATTTGTTTTTATAGTGATTTTGAAGGAAACTAGGAGTTAGAAGCTAACTAAAAGGAAACAAAATAAAAAGCTGAAAAATGACCAGTTACTTTGGAACCTACGCCTCATAGTTACCACCTACGAAGCGTAAGTGGGTCTGTACGTGTCAGAAATCAAGATCCAGAGATAAATTTTAGAGTACTACCTATGAAACCCCACCTAAACAACATAGGTACCATCTGCAGCTCGTAGGTGGCTCTGTCGGTGGTCACTGACACACTTTTTTGAACCATTTTGAATTGATTTCTTAGGGTTTACATGTATCCTACTTTCACTCCTACGATGTTTTTAGTCATTATTGTGTACATTTAGTTAATTTTTCCTCTTTTTTTAGGTATTTGAATTCTAGGATTTCTATTTAATCTATAAATACCCATTTTACTTTTCATAGTTAGTTCATAGCCTAGATAGGCCCTTTGGGGCTAAGTTTACATCATCCACAAACATCTTTTGATTCTAAGATTGACTTGCAATCTTGGGATCTTATTGTTCTTTGTTTTTTTTGGTTTGTTCTTTAACCTGAGACTTTAGGTTTTCTTCTTTCATTATTGTGAGATTGATTCTTTGATTATGTCTATGAATTTCATGAATTGTCTCACAACTATGAGCTGTTAATTCCCTTAGCTATGGTTGCGGTAACCTTACTAGATTAATGAAGTAGAGGAAGTGCCAAGTTATTCTAGATAAAGATTCCTACATGTATTATGGTTTTCTTTAATTTAATTATCTTCTTAATGGGTGCAAACGTTAGTATCCCACCTGTATTCACTACGAGCCTGATCGGGAGGTAGAAATTGGGAAAACAAGATCACAATAGTTATTTGGAGTTAATTGCAAAATATGCTTACCTGCACCATCTACTTAAGACGATTAACTTTCATCTAATAACTTGAGACTCAAAATGTGATAGTTAATTGGGATTTAAGAAAAGGGTTAATAAAGATACACCTTAAGACTCAAAAGGAAAAGTGTAAGAACTATCAATGAGTCCAAAAGATAGTTTATGGTATATAACCTATCAAATTCTGCATGTAAGGTATTGGAATAGTTTGAAAGTACACAATAAATCTATAGAGTTAGAAGCTAGGGGAAACACAAGCCTAGTTTTGTCTTAGATTGATTACAACCACAAGCATCCAGTTCTTGTTACTTTTTACAATTTTAGTAAATCCCCTATTTACTTTCTATACTACTTGGTGAGTTCAATAAGTTCAAGAAAGATTTCTGATATATTCCTTATGGGATCGACCCCAACCTAGTTGCATTACTATATTTTGATAGTGACCGTTTTATCCTAATAAGAAGGTGTAGTTTGGGCAACATCAAAATTTTGGTCTTGTTGTTGAGGAATAAAGTTGTAGATTGACTGATTGGACTTATTGAACTTGTCATGTTTTTCTTTTTATTCTTCTTCGAGCATACACTAGTGTATGCCTACTCTTTTTGATATAACAAATTGGCCAGAGTAAGTGTGGAGTGATTAAGACATTCTTATTATTGATCCTTATACTTTTGATATGGTCCAGCATTGCAGGAATGTGGTAAATATATTATGGGAACACAAGCAGAGCCTGGTGGAAACATTAACACACCTTGGAAACAAAAATCATGAGTTTATTCAAAGTATTAATCGGTTTGACTTTTATATTCCTCACATACAAGTAAAGTTGAATGCAAAATTTGTTGTGCATAATGCGCAACAACTTAGTTATAGGTGGTGTGAGACTAAAAATTTCTAAAAGACAACTTGAGGAGCGGAAATTGGAAGAGCCAATAATTGCTCATACTCTTATGGATAGGGTCACTATTAAAGAGAGCATACTAGAGTTATATGGGGATGCAAATAAGACTGTAATTCCTCAGTTGGGGAAAATTAGACCTTATTCGAAGCATTTTTCCATATTATGGTTGGATAGTAATTAAGATATTGATCGATCTATTTTATCCTGAAGTAGAGTGTAAGGAAGAAGAAACATATGTCTATTTTCTTTAATTTGTTGAGCCAGAAACAAAGAATTAAATTTTTCACATAAGGGATAATAAGTACCACATACCTCATCTATTTATTGAGTCCTTTATTTATATAACACCGTCCCTTGAGCATGATGGGAAATTAAAAAAACAATTAAGGGTGAAATTCATAAGTTCAAAGTGGAAAGATAAAACTAGAAGCCAACTCTTTGTCTAGCTTGATGAGTCTAAGTAATCAAGATACCCACGGTCTTGTTGGTAAAGTTTGATTAACCATCATAGCCACATCAAGCCTCCATGTTAAAATAGGCATTGTTTGGGAGGCAACCCATGGTATTTTGTTGTTTATATATTTATTCATGTTCGTGTGATTGACATCGAATATGCGCACCTATGGTGCTATTGGTATGTATCTAACTCTCTTGTTTTGTAGTATCCCAATGCATTAGGGATAACGCATGTCTTATGTTGAGGGTAGGGCTATTTGTGAGTCTTTATGTCCTCTTGAGGGTTTTGTTGTCGTGCCTCTTTTCCTCGGAATGTTGTTCCTAGTAGATCCTGCATGTTTAGGCATATGGTTTTCACTTTCATGATGTTTTTGTTAAATTAGGAGAAAAAAGAGTATCTTGGGTAGTTGACATATTTATATTGATTTTTGAGAAAATAATACCCCTCCAAAATTTTGTTCTTGAACTGTGTGATGTGTATCTATGTGTGAGACATTGTGAATCATGTTATAGAATTAGGATTAAGGATATAATAATCATTGTTAACAATTGCATGAACCAGATAGGTAGTAGCTTGTGATGTAGCCCTGTACTATGTGTGTGTAAGATACTACTTTGTTCCTCTAGTGTGTTAAATTTAGAACTTACCCGGTTAGTCTTGCCTAGGTTGTAGAATAAGTATCCCTTGATCCTAATTTTGAGAATATATAACCAATGATTTTTTTTACACCTTTCACCTTCCCATTTGTGTTACAAAGAACATGTTTTGGCCCTGGTCCCTCTTGGATATTGTGCACCTCAACTGAAGCAAATAACCTAAGTTGATGGTGGCATCATAGAGGTGTGTTAGGTAATGTGGGTATGAAGATGGGTAAAATAAGATATTAGAATGAAGGGCTGGGTGTGGTAGAAAAAAATCAAATAAAAAGAAAAAAATTATGAAAAAGAGAAAAAGAAAGAACAAAAGAAATCACACCCAACCTAAATATTCAATAAAAAAAAATAAAAAGGAAGAAATAAGGATGGAGTAAAATAAATTGGTTGAATAGTTGACCCAAAGTAAATGTAGTGCCAAGGAGGCTGAGTCACTAAAAATATCCATATGTACCACACCATCCCCCAAGCCTACATTACAAACTAAATAAAGTCCTATAGTGATCCTAACATGACTGTCTAAATGTTTAGGTAAAGAAAATAAGGGCAAGCCTATGGTATTTGATGTTCATTGTTGGAACTTCTCTTGTGAGTATGAGTGTCTTTTGATACATCTTTGATTTGACAAGCATGATTTCATATATGTGATTGGGACTTCATTGCTGTGAGAGCGGATGGGTTGTGTTGCTATCAGCTTACTTGTTTGGGTAGTGTAATTTGTATATATGCATGAGTTTTTGTTGCTAGTATAATGCCATAACTTGATTCCTTTGTAACATATTGTTGTGATTCATAGATACTCATAGTTGGTTTTAAGGTGTTGAACTAGGAGAGGGTAATCTATTTTGAGCTAAATTTGATGATTGTCTGTCATAGGTATCTTAGGTTTCTCTTGGTTAAGCATCGTCGTATTATTTTGTTGTGTTTTTGTTGGCAGAGGACATGTATTGTTCTAAGTTGGGGGTCTTTATGTCCCATGATTTTATGACACTTATAATGTTTAAACTTGGAGAATATGCATGTAATTAAATCTATTTGGTTGGATTTAATGTGTTTTTGGAGTTATTTGGCAGGAAAATAGGTGTTGGAAGCTAGCCAAAAAAATGGAACTAAAAACCAAACAATGACCACAAACTTTGGTACCTACGCCCCGTAGCAACCACCTACTGGGCATAGGCGGGTCCGTAGGTGTCAAAAATTAAGATCCAGAGAACAAACTTTGGAGGACTACCTATGGCCCCCACGTAGGGGGCATAGATACCACCTACGACACGTAGGTGGGACCGTAGGTGGTAGCCAACACACTTTTCCTGCATCATTTTGAATTGATTTCTTAGGGTTTCTATGTATCCTACATACATTGCTATGATGTTTTTAGTCATTATTATGTACGTTTAGTCAAGTTTTCCTCTTTTGTTTAGGATTTGAATTATAGTATTTCCATGTAATCTATAAATACCGTTGTTACTTATCTTAGTTATTTCATAGCCTAGATAGACCCTTTGGGGATAAGTTTACATCATCCACAAACATATTTTTATTCTAAGATTGACTTGTGATCTTGGGATCTTATTGTTCTTAGTTTGTTTTTTATTTATTCATTAATCTAAGACTTTGGATTTTCTTCTTTCATTATTTTGAGATTGATCCTATGATTTTTTCTATGAATTTCACGAATTGTCTCACAACTATGAGCGGCTAATTCCCTAAGCTAGGGTTGTGGGAACCCTGACGGATTAACAAAGTAGAAAAAGTGTCAAGTTATTTTAGATAAAGA
Organism: Capsicum pubescens; assembly: GCA_030864215.1. Classification (NCBI taxonomy): domain Eukaryota; kingdom Viridiplantae; phylum Streptophyta; class Magnoliopsida; order Solanales; family Solanaceae; genus Capsicum; species Capsicum pubescens. The sequence goes on along the minus strand of CM061546.1, from coordinate 201,843,958 downwards.
TTTTTGCATGTATTGTAGTTTTCATTGATTTGATTGTCTTCTTAATGGGTTCATATGGTACGATCCCACCTGTATTCACTACGAGCTTGACCAAGAGGTAGATATTAGGAAAAGAAGATCACAATAGTGATTTGGTGTTAATTACCAAAATAAGCTTATTTGTACCATCTACTTAAGATGATTAACTTTCAGCTAAAAACTTGACACTCAAATGGTGATAGTTAACTGGGATCTAGGATAAGGGTTAATAAAGAGACACCCTGAAACTCAAAGGGTGAAGGGTGAAATCCATCAATGAGTCCACACGATAGTTGATGGCACATAACTTATCAGATTTTGCATGGATATTATTAAAATATTTCGATAGTGCATGATAAATCTGCAGAGTTTGAAGCCAGCGGAAACACAAGTCTGGTGTTTGTCTTAGATTTATTACAACTACAAGCATCCTGTTCTTGCTACTTTTTACTATTTTTGCAAATCCCCCCATTTACTTTTTGTACTGCCTAGTGATTTTAACAAGTTCAAGCTAGATTTCTGACGTATTCCCTGTGGTATTGACCCCAACTTAGTTGGGTTACTATATTTTGACAGTGATTGTTTTATCCTTCTATGGAGTTATAGCTTGGGAGACATCAAAGTGTGACCTCTTAACTCACCCAAACGGCACACATTTTTGGCGTCTCCTTAAGATTTTCGAAGAATATCCTCAGTCATCTTAGCATGATCCATAATACTGTGAAACGACACCCTATAAACTATAATCTGAGTTGTAGGAAGCTTATGAGAAACATCCAATCCCTTCATGTACTTTTTGACTTTTCTCAGTCTTGGTGGTAATACAAGCATAAGAATATCTGGACAAGGCATAGAATCATGCCTCATACTCTGAAAAAGTCATGGAGCCCCCCACCAAGTGATCAATTACATCACTTCTCTGATCCGTCAAATTGAAAGGCATAAACCTGCCTAGAAAAGTCTCTGGAAACTTATCCTAAGTCATTTCTTGCAAACAAAGAGGTCGGTAACCAATAAGTGAACTCCACCAATCTCTAGTTGCATCTTTCAACTAATAAGTAGTATAAGAAACCCCATGCGACTCGAGCAAAATTAGGTAATGTAACTTCTCACGGTAGTAAATGTCACATCTTATTTTTCTCGTAAAAACCAGGATTCGACATGACAACTCTTTTGGGGATATTTTAAAGAGTGAAGATTCGCCACCTAATGAATTAAGGCGCATTAGGGCACAATTCTAGGCTAACTACAAATTTATTTTATTATTTAGTCTAGTTCACCAGAAATTCGTTCATGGATTCAAATTATCTCTAGAGGAAGGTATTAGGCACCCTTCGAGGTCCATAAATGTGGTTCGCGACCAAATTCGTATTTTACGTGACAATTCTAAGTGATAAAGCAAAGGTCACTAATTTTAATTAACTTAATATTATTAAGTGGTAAAGTAATATATAAGACATGTTATCTAATTATCTAAGTGATAAAACAAATAAACAGACAAATTAGACAAGCAAGAAGAAAGAAGAGACACAATTTATAATTAAATATTTATATTAAATTAAAGAACTTAAACTACCCGAAGCGTTTAAGTCATTAAAAATAAACAAAAAAGCAAATAGATTCAAAGGATTAGACAAAAAACTTATTATTTGATTATTCAAATTAGCGCCAGCTTATTAACGAGAGACAATGTTGTATGTTGCATTGTCGAATTAAGCTCGGGTCAACTTACATCATTTTTGAATGTCTACCCACCCCACACCTAATTTATTTATCAGATTTAAAAGCATTGTAAAAAAATGAGAAAATACTATCATTCCTTAAGATGCCTACCCATCCTAACTTAGTGTACAAGAGGCATTGGACTTATTATTTGAATTTGGAGTCTAGACAGAATAAAACTAAGTTACCTAATTAGACTCAAGATGTATCAAGCAACAAGGACAACATTTAACACAGGTGTATCTCACATAAAGTCTTTTGATTAAATTAAGGTTGATTAAGGTGATAAGCATACTAAGATAAATAATTACTTATTTTAAATGTAAACCCTATAGACATGATATCTAAAATGTCAATTTATTATTACCTCAACATATAAGAATAGAGGGAATTTAAATAACTGACATATCGAGATTATTAAAATCTATTGTGTCTTGTAAACAGTTAGCGAAAAATCATTTAACAAGGTGCTAAAACAATGTAGACATCTTTTAGGTGTGAAAATCAACAAAAATAGGCAAAAGTTTCTATTTTTAAATAAAACTAACACTGATTTTTTATTTGCTGAAGATTATTTTTAAAAGGTGAAGAAATAAATTTTTTTATTTAGCTGAAAATTATTTTAAGGGATGAAAAATAAAACATAGTTGCTGAAATTATTTTAGAGGCATAAAAAAATAGAGTGAATTGCTGAAAAATTATTTTAAAAGGCAGGAAAAATGTGTTGTTGCTGGAAATTGCTTCAAAGGACTGGAAAGTAACATTTAGTTTCGGCTCCCCCGGAACCTCCAACTTCAACGGTTCAGTTACGCATCTCACTATTAATGCCCAATTTAAAACCCTATCCAATTACAATTTATTAACCAAGGCCATTTATTAGTGGTATATTCATACCAACCATACTTGCAAGATTTATCCATAGTCAAACCATTTAGGTTAAGGGGACTCTCAAGTGCCCTTTTCGTTTACTATATTAACCTCTAGGGAGACTTCCATGTACTCCAAAAGCAAAACCAAAAACCTTTAACCTTTGTAAACCATTTAAACCATTTATAGTTTCATGCATAAGTTGAAAACAAGAAAGAGTTCCATTTAAAGAAGTCAATGCAATGAACATATCTTTATAAGCATTTTATCAAACACCTTGGGGGTATAATATAACCAAAACCAATTGCAAGGACCATTAAATAATTACTATGCAATTCAATTTCCCAAAATCACCTTCAATGCATATAAAAGCACAATTAAACCATGGGAAACCATAACCAAACCACTTACATCAAAAACCCCAATTATTAGTGGAAAACCATAACCCATGCAATATTGAAACCATGAAAACAATCATAAAATTCATGCCTTTTTAGAAATAGTATGCAGGGAAGAGACACATGCCTTTAATCGAGAATATGATGGAAGAAAATCACCAAAGCAAGCCCCAACGCAATCCCCAAGTTGAAACCCTAGCTATTTTATCCTAAAAGCTCTTGAGATAATTATTAAATGTTTAGAATAGTTTTCTCTGTGTTAATGTTTAGAAGTAGTTGGTTATAATTAGGGTAAGTAAGGAAATATCCAGACTACCCCCACTGAAGTTCCTTAAAAACCCATCACACGGATACGACTATCCCTCTTACGAGTTGTATCCTTTTTTAAGATTGGTTCCCTCCAATCGTACACAGACCTTAACCTTGGATCAAACACTGTCTAGTATACGACTCATCAAACAAATTAATAACCTTAGAATATGATTCGTACCCATGATCCATATCCCTGGCAGAATGAATTACAAAGAGGATCAAACACTCCCCACCATACGAGAACCTGATACGACTTGTAAAGCCTTACGACTCATTCCCTTATGTCGTGACCATTCCAGTGATCAAAACCATCCCACCAACTAACATTGGTCAGCTTATGAAAGGACCATACCACTCGTAACCCAGCATACGACTCATACCCTGGAGTCGTATTGGGTTCGGAGAATAGTTTTCAAGGAAAAATTTCTATGGCAAAAATCCAGGATGTAACATTCTCCCCCACTAAGAACATTCGTCTTTGAATGACGGACAAGGTAGAGGTAACCACACACAGAGTCATTTGCATTATCAAACATCCCTTTAACAAAGTTTGAAAACAAAGAGGCAAAGATATTAATCTTTCCTTTAACAAACTCAGAAAATAAAGATGTGTTCAAGAACACATACCTTTCGCACGAATACCATGAGCAGAAAACAAATGCAGATACTTGGACTTCATATCCTCTTTTGCTTCCCACGTAGATTCTTCCACCTTATGGTTCAACCATAGAACCTTAATTGAAGCCACATCCTTGGTCCGCAGCCGACGAACTTGCCTATCCAATATCTCAACCGGGACCTCTTCATAAGACAGAGAATTTGAGATATCCAACCCTTCCAAAAGAACAACCAAAGAAGGATCACCAATACACTTCCTCAACATGGAAACATGAAAGACCGAATTAACCAAACCCAAATTCGTAGGCAACTCTAACTCATAAGCAACATTGCCAACTCTTTGCAAAATCCCATAAGGACCAATAAATCGAGGAATGAGCTTGCCCTTTATGACAAACCGCGCTACTCCCTTCATTGGAGACACCTTTAGGAATACCCTATCCCCAGCCTCAAACTCCAAGTCTTTACGCCTAACATCCGCATAAGACTTTTGGCGACTCTGAGCATCCTTAAGCCTATCTGATGATAAGAACTGAACCTCGATCCATGTCTTATGGGTATCTCAAGCTCTCATAAATTAGAGGTCTCCCCGATAACCCATTCCAAACATCTCATCATACCATAGTAGTCAAAGGAACTCCACCTCACATAGAGAAATTAATATCATAAGTCAACATTAGATTCATAATAATAATAATATTAACTACACCCAAGTTCACAGTTGTTCACAATACCTCTATACAAAACCAAAGTCAATAAATGTATGTGTAGGGATAAGCCCCCGACTATAGACAAACCAAGTTTTAAAGAGACTAAGCCTAAAGATAAAGACTAAGAGATGATGGTCTTTCGGATGCAAGAAAGCTCACCCCTTCAAGTCAATGCATGCACCGCTTGATCGTCTAATCACTGCGCAGGAAAAGAAGAAGATGCTCCAACACCTAGTCACGTGGGGATGTAGCATTCGGAGATGGTTAGCAGTTGGAACGCTAGCATGTAACTCAAGGATATGTGATAAGATAACATCATCACTCAACAACAAATCATTATATTAGATTTCATCATCTTCATACACTTATCCATACATATACATATACCATATATCAACCAAGATATCAATCTTAATCAACATCTTCAAACATTCATTCATTAGTCATAAAGTAGAGGTCTACGACCTCCCACTCTAATAGATTTATCATGCTTAATACACTAAAGACTTTAGCCACATTTACATTATCATTAGACTGGGACTTCCCCCATGTACACATGTTCAATATGCTAAGGACTTTATCCACACACGCCATCACTCAACAAGGAACCTTACCCAAACACATAGGGGATTCAAACAAGGGACCTTACCCATACACATAGGCGGACTTTACCATAAGCCATAGGTGGACTTTACCACAAGCCATAAGTAGACTTTACCACAAGCCTTAGGTGGACTTTACCACAAGCCTCTTCATGAGGAGAGGTGCTTTGACCTCTAGAGCTCTTTTTAAGCAACGGACTTTACCTTACATTTTTATCGAGCAAGGGACTTTAAATCCAAGCCATATCATGGGAAAGGGACTTTACCCTCAAGCCAGCACAACCATCATTTGTTTACATTTGGGACTTCACCCTCTTATCTATGCATCCACACACATTCAATACAACATTTAGGGACTTTATCCATTCAGCCAATTTCAACACTATACAAGACCTCAAAGTCATCATGGGATCCTTTATTGCTCAACTATTTCAATAAGCCAATTCCTTCATTCAATTCATCACACAATTTATTTTATGGTCCATAAGACCTTTACAAGACATTTAAATTTCAATAGCATTCTCATGCCACAATTTAGTTCAATACACTATTCAAGTTTATCCTTATATTATATTAAGGGACATCACCCTTTACTAGCCACTAGCTCAACAAGATCATCAATTACACATTAAATGGCTCACAATAATCTTATCACAGCATTTATCAAACATTTATACTCATTGGGCCATTGCCCTAGTTCAACACATCATCAATAATTGACTAAACAATTCACTTAGATATTTTCACAAACACCTTTTGTGCATACTTAATACAAGGTCATTCTCATGGTAGAAATCATTAAGACTAGGGTTACTCAAGAAGCGCATGTTAAACAACATACAACAAGCACCCACATATGCAATCTACCATCAAATACATGTATTATCCAGTGTATTAAACAATAATCATCATTCATTGTTAGGTATCAAAACTATTTTTATTTGATTCAAAACCACCATGTACACTTTCTATTCCAGTGTAAAATACATGGGTTTAGAGTTATTTAAAGAGGGGAAGAGATATATGCCTTAAACAACTTGAATCACCAACAATTTTCACTCTTTTTTCTTGCCACAAGATGAACACCTTCAAACCCTAGCATCCAATCTTGTTTCCAAGAGCCTTTAGAGTATGTATGATGTTTATGTCTTGCAAATGAACACTTGGGAGGATACCAAGACTTATATAGGTCAAAGACTTAGGGTTTTAGGCAAGAGAAATGACCAAAAGGTCCTCGGTTAAAATATGGAAAACACACACTTGCAGGGGTACGACTCCCTTTCATGGTTCACTTGGCAATCATAGCCTAGGGTACAAGTGGTACCTTAACTCGTACCCTAGCCTTCTCCAAGGTCAAACATACTATTATGGGTACGAAAAGGGACCTTTGAGTAGTAACAAAGTTGTAAGAATCACCCGCTAATTCATAATCTCCATATGTGACCAAAATATTCCACTCTAGGTTAGGTTTCCCTCTATACGGTTGAGTAGTTTATGACTCGTAAGCTTGGTTACGACCAAGGGATGACCTTTTCGTATGGTGGAAAGTATACTAACGTAACATACTGTCTAGGATATCAAAGGGGAGTTCATGATGTGTACAAGTCATGACCTAGGGTACTACTCAAGTACCCTCTAACCGTATCCACTCTAGAGACATCAAAGAGGTTGTTGTCCTCTTTAAGGGTTCAAGTCTAAGTGCTTCAACTCTCTCCTACTTTGATAGGTAAGTATAGATACAAGTTAAAACACCAATATGCATCTAATAAGTATTTAAACAAGTTGGAAACAACACACAACAAGGATACAACACAACACACATATCATGATCATTGCCATTCAATTAAGATTTTGCAAGGTCACATTCTCAGGTGTTTCATTCATTCTCCCCCACTTAGGATCATTTTCCCGTGAATGATGGGTAAGGTAAGCATAAACAAAAGTTAACATATGCACATGCATCAAACCAACTATTCAACGAGTTAGAACAAGAACACAACAATGCTGTAACACAACACATATTATGATCATCATCAATCAACCATTTCACTTAACTTGTCTTGAGAGTCCAACTCATTATCTATCCAACACTTGCTCATTTCATAACTTAGGGACTCCAACCCATCAACTAATCAAGGATATCGAGCAACTCAAGGAATTTGGAGACCTTACTCCACCATTCATCAAGAATATAAATAAATTCAAAGTGTTAGAGACTTAAACCCATCACAACAAGTCACATGTCATTTCATAGTATTCGGAACTTTGATCCATGGTCTAACATGACTCCAATCATTTCACACATTGGGAACTTTAATCCATTGTCTAAAAAGGACATAAACCAATATCAATCATTAGAGACTTTACTCCATTGTATATCAAAGACATACATCAAAGTAAGGAGATCAACACATACCTCCATCACAAGCTTCCGAAATGGGAAATAAATGTAGGTACTTGGACTTCATGTCCTCTTCCACCTCCCAAGTAGCTTCCTCAGACTTTTTGTTCCTCCATAGAACCTTCAGCGAAGATACTTCTTTCATTCGCAATCGGAGAACTTGGTGGTCCAAGATCCTCACCGGGATCTCTTCATAGGATAAAGAGTCTAAAATACCAACATCTTTCAAGGGAACAACCAAGGAAGGATCACCCATACATTTCCACAACATAGGCACAGGGAAAATAGGGTGAATGGAGTTCATACTAGAAGGCAACTCCAACTCAGAGGCAACATTTCCAACCTTCTTCACAACCAAGTAGGGACCAACATATCGGGGACAAAGCTTCCCTTTTTTACCAAACCGCATCACTCCCTTTATGGGAGACACTCTCAAGAATACCCAATTGCCCATATTAAATAATCGGTCCCTACGCCTCACATCCGCATATGACTTTTGGTGACTTCGAGGGGTTTTCAATGTATCACAAATAACCTTCACCTTCTCTAAGGCTTGGTGAACTAAATCTGGCCCAAGAAACTTACCCTCACCAACTTTGTACTGCCCAATAGGATATCGACATCTCCTAACATACAATGCTTCAAAAAGCGCCAAGCCAATACTAGAGTGGTAACTATTATTATAGGCAAACTCAATATAAGGAAAGTGGTCATACCAACTACCACCATAATCAATTATAAGAGCCCGCAATATATCCTCTAATGTTAGGTTAGTTCTTTCTGCTTTACCATCCATTTGCGGGTGAAATATCATACTAAGGCACACCTTAGTTCCCAAACCTCTTTGGAACGACTTCCAAAAGTGGGATAAAAATGGAGGACCATGGTCCGAGATAATAAACACCATAGACCGTGCAACTTTATGATCTCCACTAGAAATAACTTAGCAGAATCTTCTGCCAAGAAATTAGTTCTCATGGGAAAGAAATGGGTGGACTTGGTCATTCTATCAATAATGACCCAAATAGAATTACATTGATTCTGATACCTAGGAAGACCGATATCAAAATCTATATTAATCAACTCCCACTTCCACTCGGGCAATGCAATATCTTGGTATAGGCCGCCGGGCCTCAAGTACTCAACCTTTACTTCTTGGCACACCATACACTTAGCCATATGGCTAGCAACATCACGCTTGATATTATTCCACCAATAAAACTCTCTAAGATCATGATATATCTTGATGGCACCGGGATGAATAAAATAACAAGCTCCATGAGTCCAGGCCATGATCCTTTCACTCAATCCATCGACATCGAGAATGCATAGCCTACCTTGTTACCTCAAGATACCATCACCACCAATCACAAAGTCTGTGACTTTGTGTTGACCCAAATTACTCTTGATCTTCATCAATTAGGGGTCCAAAACTTGTTTTTCCTTTATCTCAACAACAAGAGATGATTAAGATACCAAATGCACAAACACACCACCATCGTCGGAGTCTGCAAATCGAGCACCAAGATTAGCCAATCGATGAATATCCTTCACCAATTCCCACCTATCCACATCGACATGGGCTAAACTTTTCATAGAAAATCTACTAAGAGCATCGGCGACCACATTCGCCTTATTTGGATGGCAATGAAGACTCATATCATATTATTTCAATAGATAAAGCCACATTCTTTTCCAAAGATTCAATTCTTTTTGAGTAATTACATATTAAAGGCGCTTATGATCGGAAAATATATCATCATATAGAGATAATGCTGCTAAATTTTCAACAAAAAGACCACGGCTAGCAATTCTAGATCATGCGTGGGGTAGTTCTTTTCATGAACTTTCAATTTCCTAGAAGCATAGGCTACCACCCTACTATGTTACATCAGCACACAACCAAGCCCGACTTGAGAAGCATCACAATAAACCACAAAACCATAACTACCCTCGATCAATGTCAACACCAGAGCTGAAGTCAATTTATCTTTCAACTTCTCAAAACCACCCTCACACGCATCGGACCATAAGAACTTGACCTTCTTTTGGGTCAGTTTTGTCAACGGGGCAGCTATAGTGGAAAAACTCTCCACGAACCATCTATAATAATAGGCTACACCCAAGAAGCTCCGAGTATCAGTTGGATTTATAGGTTTAGGCCACTTCTTGATTGCCATAATCTTTTGGGGATCCACCATGATCCCTTCACTAGGGACGACATGACCAAGAAAAGCTACGACTTTCAATCAAAAGTCACACTTGGAAAAATTAGAATACAAACAATGATCCCTCAAAGTTTGCAATATGTCACAGAGGTGATCTACATAATCCTCCTCACTCTTAAAATACACCAAGTTATAATCAATAAAGATAATGACAAACATGTCCAAGAATGGACGAAAGATCCTATTCATCAAATCCATGAATGTCGCTGGTGCATTGGTCAATCCAAAGGACTTGACAAGAAACTTATAGTGACCATATCGGGTTCTAAAGATAGTCTTAAGGATATTCGCATCCCTAATTTTAAGTTGATGATTACCTGAACTAAGATCAATCTTATAGAAACACTTCACACCCTGAAGTTGATCAAACAATCATCGATCCTAGGAAGAGGATATTTATTCTTTACGATCACTTTGTTCAACTGACAGTAGTCAATGAACAAATGAAGAGAACCATCCTTTTTGCGCAAGAACAACACGGGAGCACCTCAAGTAGACACACTAGGACAAATGAAACCTTTATCTAAGAGATCTTTAATTGCTCCTTAAGTTCTTTCAACTCCACCAGAGCCATCCCATAAGGAGGAATAGATATCGGACGAGTGTTCGGAACAAGATCAAACCCGGAATAAATTTCCCTATCTGGAGGAACACCAGGGACATCATCAAGAAACACATCAGAAAACTAATTTAACACTGAAACGGATTCTAGAGATTGCTCTTCCCAGTTGGAATCTTTAACTCGGACCAAATAATATAAGAACCCTTCGAAATCAACCTTCGGGTCTTAAGATAAGAAATAAACCTTCTCTTAGGCACTAAGGAACCACCTTCCCATACAATGACCGGTTTATTAAGGAATTAAAACATGACCCTATGGGTCTGACAATCTAAGGAAGCATAACAAGAGTGCAACCAATCCATTCCCAAGATGACATCAAAATCAACCATGTCTAACTCAATCAAGTCAACAAGAATATCTCTACCACAAACAGATATCACATACCCCTATAGACTCTTTTAACAACCACAGAGTCTTCATTTGGGGTAGAAATAGAAAAAAAAATAACAAACTCTCGGGACCATAATCAAGATGCACATCCACATATAGGGTCACATAATAAAAGAGTAGACCCAAGATCAAGCAAGCAATACACTCCATGAGAGAAAAGTCTCAGCATACCCATAACAATATCGGGAGACACCTTAAAATCCTCGTTAGTAGAAAGTGCATACAAGAGGTTCCGACCAACACCGGTGCCAAAAGCAAAAGCAGAAGCAGACATAGCACCCTTTAGTGCGGGAACGGATGGAGTAGAAACATAGACCCTGTTGGCCCAAGAAGCTGCTAGAATGGGGCACTCAGGATGTATTTTCCAAAGCTAACCACAATAAAAGCATATACCTCTTTCTTTCTCATACTCAACATGATACCTCTGACCACAAAATCAGCTAGGAGGGCGGGGTGGAGCCAAATGGGCACTACTAATCTAAAATTGGGCACCTTGTGCCCATGACCCACCACTAAACTAAGACCGAAGACCACCTAAGAACTTTGGGTAAGGCGATCAAACAATAGTCGAGGAGAACAAACCCAAACTCCCTCACTTCTTTTGTGGCCACTTTCCATTATCTCCTCTAATACACTCGAAAGGCCTAAACTTCCTTCCTTCCTTCTCACTAAGCTCAACTTGCTTCTTCTTATCACTTTCTACTTATTGAATATACACAACTATTCTAGAAATGTCCATCTTATCAATTAATAAGGCTGCCTTACTTTTGAGAACTAACTCATGGGACAATCCCAAGACAAACTTGTGCATTCTAGCCCTCATGCTAGAAACTATCTCGGGAGCATGCCTTGACAATTAATGGAATTTCAAGGCATACTCCTGCATGAACATTTTCCCTTTCTTCAAGTTCACAAACTCTTCCGCCTTTGCCTCCCTCAACTCTTGAGGAAAGAAACGGTCAAGGAAAGCCTCGGAGAAATCCACCTAAGAAGCCGTACTAGCATCAATACCCCTCGACAACTCCCACTCTTCGTACTACTGGTACGCTACATCTTTCAATTGGTAGGAAGAAAGCTTAACACCCTCAATTTCTGAAGCATGCATGATTCAGAAGATTTTATCTAATTCATAAATAAAGCCTTGAAGATCTTTCTCAACCTTGGTACCAGAGAACATACGAGGGCTAAACCCCATAAATTGGCCAACTTTTGAGGCCTCAGAAGAAACGGTATCTGGGGCACCACGCTCTGCTTGAAAGGGTACCAATTAAGTCAAGAGGTTGATAGAGAGAAGAAACACTGCATAAGTAGGATCCCTTTTAGGAGACCGAAGATGAATGCCACTCTCATGAGTAGGGTTGGTGGGTAGAACCCCAGAAGATGGCCAAATGTTGCAGCCCTAACCCGAGTATGAACTCAAGAAATTGGATGTGCTTCGTCCATAGGACCCTCAATTGTGTCTGCCTGAGTCTCAAATTTCCTTTGAGGCATGATCTGAAAGATAGAAAACAAAATCAAAGGAAATCCTAGACCTTAGACTTAATAGCTTGAGATTGTATCACAAGAAAGGGAAACATTTCCTAAAATATCTCATAGCTTTTCTTTTATAAGTGTGGCGCGCTTCACACCCATAAAAGAGACTCTACTTGACACAGTATTGTCAACAGCCAACACCATGAACCTAGGCTCTGATACAAACTTAACATGACCCAAACCCTAGGCCATGTCATATGGGCACCTCAAGCTCACATGAATCGAAGGTCACCCTGATAACCTTTTCTAAATATCTCATCATACCATAAGAGTAAAAGGAACTCCACTTCACATAGCGAAATTAATATCATAAGTCAATATTAGATTCATAATAATAAAAATAACTACTTCTAAGTTCACAGTTGTTCATAATACCTCGATGCAAAACGAAAGTCAATAAATGTATGTGTCGGGACAAGCCCCCGACTATAGCCAAACCAAGTCTTAAAGAGACTAAGCCTAAGGATAAGGACTAAGAGATGAAGGTCTTCCTGACGTAAGGAAGATTGCCCCTCCAAGTCAATACACAAACCACTTGATCATCTAATCACTGCGCAGAAAAATAAGAAGATGCTTTGGCACATACGTCGCATGGGGATGTAGCAACGGTTAGAGGTTAGAACGCTAGCATGTAACTAAAGGATAAGTGATAAGAAAACATCATCACTCAACAACAATTCATTGTATCATATTTCATCACCTTCAGACACTTATCCATACATATACAAATACAATATATCAACCAAGATATCAAGGTTCATCAATATTCTCAAACATTCATTCATTAGACGTGAAGTAGAGTTCTACCAACTCCAACGCTTATAGATTCATCATACTTAATACACCAAGGACTTTAGACACATTCACGTTATCATTATATCGGGGACTTCCCTTTGTACATATGTTCAATACACTAAGGAATTTGTCCACACACACCATTATTCAACAAGGGACCTTAAAAAAACACTTACATCATTCAAATAAGGGACTTTACCCACACACATTGGTGAACTTAACCACAAGCACAAGTTGGACTTTACAACAAGCCATAAGTGGACTTTACCACCAGCCTTAGGTGGACTTTACCATGAGCCTCTTCATGAGGCAAGGTGCTTTGACCTCAAGAGCTCTTTTTAAGCAACGGACTTTACTTTTCATTTTCATCGGGCGAGGGACCTTAACTCCAAGCCATATCTTTGACAAGGGACTTTACCCGAAATCCAGCCCAACTATCATTTTTTGACATTTGGGACTTTACCCTCTTCTCTATGTATCCACACACATTCAATACAATATTTAGGGACTTTATCCATTTAGCCAATTTCAACACTATACAAGACCTCATGGTCATCATGGGATCCTTTATTACTCAACTATTTCAATAATACAATGCGTTCATTCAATTAATCACACAATTTATTTTATTGTCGTCAAGACCTTCACAACACATTCATATTTCAATAGCATTCTTATGCCACACTTTCATTCAATACACCATTCAAGTTCATCTTTATATTATATTAAGGGACTTCACCATCTTATTAGCCACTAGCTCAACAAGATCATCAATTACTAATTACATGGCTAACAATACTCTTATCACAATATATATGAAACATTTATACTCATTGGGCCATTTCCCTAGTTTAAGACATCATCATTAATTTTCTAGACAATTCACTTAGATATTTTCACAAACACCTTTTGTGCATACTTATGACAAGGTCATTTTCATGGTAGAAATCATCAAGACTAGGGTTACTCAAGACCCTCGTGTTAAACGACATACAACAAGCACCAACAAATGCAATCTACCATCAAAAATGTTTCAACACAAGTGCTATTTAAGAATCATCATCATTCATTGTTAGGTATCAAAACCATTTTCATTTGATTCACAACCTCCATTTACACTTACTAATTGAAGTGTGAAATACATGGGCTTGCATTCATTGTAAGAGGGTAAGAGATACATGCATTAAAAAAATTTAATCACCAACAATATTTACTCTTATTTCTTGCCACAAGATGAACACCTTCAAACCCTAGCCTTCAATCTTGTTTCCAATAGCCTTTAGAGTGTTTAGGATGATTAAGTCTTGAAAATGAAGACTTGGGAGGCTACCAAAACTTATATAGGTCAAGGAACTAGGTTTTTAGGCAAGGAAAATGACCAATAGGTCATTGGTTAAAAGCTAGAAAACACACACGTGCAGGGGTACGGCTCCCCCTCACGGTTCACTTGGCAATCGTAACCTAGGGTACGAGTGATACCCTAAATCATACCCTAGCCTCCTCCTAGGTCAACCACACTGTTGTGGGTATGAAAAGGTGCCTTTGAGTCATAACCAAGGGGTACAACTCACCCCCTAAGTCATAAGATCCATCCATGACCAAAACAGTCCACTCTAGGTTAGGTTTCCCTCTATACGGTTGAGTAGTTTATGACTCGTAAGCATGATTACGACCAAGGGATGACCTTGTCATATGGTGGAAAGTAGACTAACCTAACATAATATTTATGATACGAAAGGGGAGGTAATGGTTGTACGAGTCATGACCTAGGGTACGACTCAAGTACGCCCAACCGTACCCACTCTAGAGATATCAAAGAGGTTGTTGTCCTCTTCAAGTGTTCAAGTCTAAGAGCTTCTACTCTCTTACACTTTGATCGATATGTATACATACAAGTTAACACCCCAATATGCACCTATGAAGTTGGAAACAGCACACAACAAGAATACAACACAACACATATATCATGATCATTTCCATTCAACTAAGATTTTGCAAGGACACATTCTCCAGTGTTTCATCCCGAATCACCTTCACCTTCTCCATTGCTTGACAGACCAAATTGATACCAAACATATCCTCCTCACAAAGATCTAACCATCCAATAGGAGATCTATACCTCCTACCATACAACGCCTCAAAGGAGTCATACTAATACTAGAATAATAGCTATTATTGTATGCAAACTCCACCAAAGGTAGATGCTCAACCCAACTACCACGATAATCAATCACGCATGTTTGAAGTATGTCCTCCAATGTCTAAATAGTTCTCTCCACTTTCCTATCTAACTGGGATGGAAAGCAGTAGTTAGACTAACCTTAGTCCACAATTCTTTTTGGAAAGACCTCAAATAATAAGAGGTATATTGCGTACTATGATCAAAAATAATCAAAACAGGCACCCCATGTAGCTTCACAATCTCTTGAAGATACAATTTTGCATAATCATCCACCGAAAAGGTAGTCCTTACCAGCAAAAAGTGAGAAGGCTTGTTCATCCTATCCACGATGACCTAAATCAAGTCAAAATAATTTTGAGACCGAGGAAGACCAGTAACAAAATCCATATTAATCATCTCCCACTTTAATTTAAGAAACTCTATTTCTTAATGCAACCTACTAGGCCTTATGTGCTCAACCTTAACCTGTTGACACAACAAGCACTTGGCCACGAAGTCAACCACATCCCTCTTCATACCGATACACCAATAGATCCTTAAGATCATGATACATCTTTCTCGGACTAGGATAGACAACTAGCGTGACTCATGCGCCTCAGCCAAAATCATTTTTCGCAACCCATTGACATTTGGAACACAGAACCTCCCTTGGTACTGCAAAGTAACATCACCACTAATCTCAAACACCACCACCTTTTGCCCACCAACATCACTCTTGATTTTCATTAAGATCGGATCTAACACTTGTTTTTCCTTAATCAATACACCAAGAGATGATCGAACCACTTTTTGCACCATTACACCACCATCATTAGAATCTAAGAAACAAACTCCAAGATAGGCCAAATGGTGAATATTCTACACCAATTCCCTCTTGCTTTCCTCCACATGAGCCAAACTCACCATAGAAAACCTGCTAAAAGTATCGGCAGCCACATTAGCCTTACCTGGGTGGTGTGAAGACTCATATCATAATTCTTGAGAAGCTCAATCCATCTTCTTTGCCTGATATTAAGATCCTGCAATGTTCTATGGATCACCTGAATCATACGAGTGCCGCATTAGGATCAATAGGTGGAGAGGGAGGGTCTTGAACCCCAGTAAAAACACCTCCATGAACTTGTCTTGACATCTTTCTAGGTGTTTGAAGATTTCTTTCAGGATCTCGATTAAAAGAAACTAAGGTATTGCCTCTTCTCCTCGTGTTTGACATACATCAGTGTATGACAAATCAAAAATAGAAAATAAAAACCCTCCAACTTTAATAATTTGATTAACTATTCTAAGCGTCTTCCCCGGCAATGGCGCCAAAATTTGATGTCGTCCAAAACTAACCTCCAAAAGTAGTATGTTACGGTCGATGCCAAATAAATTAACCCAACTAGGATGGGGTCGATGCCATAGGGAAAACATTGAACAGTTGCTTAACTTTATGTAATTCACGAGTAATGCAGAAAAGTAAATGGGGGATATTGGAAGTAATCAATAACTAGTAACTGAATCTTGAATGTTTTGAGTTGTAAACAACAGAAGACAAACTCTAGACTTGTGTTCCCCCCGGCTTATAAACTCTGTAAACTTCTCATATTCAACCCACCTATTCTTATGTTTTGCATGTAAAGTCAACAAGATATTTATTATTAATTGTCTTGTGAACGTGCTGATAAATCTCACCCTTTACCTTGTGAGTTTCAGGGTGTCGCCTTATTGTTCCTTGTCTATGACTTCAGTTCAACTTTTTCTTTTTGAGTCTCAAGTTGATTAGCTGAGATAATAGAATAATAAGATGGATGTGAATCTCAAATTACTGTCCTAATCCTCTTTTCCTAATCACAAACTCCCTTAAGAAGGCGTTTGTAAATGCAGGCTATGTCTAAGCTTTTGCAGTAGCTCTGAGGTCAATTATGATGAAGAAGATTAAGATACATGCATAAACCCTAGAATAGATTAATATCCCACTTCCTTTATGTAGCTAATCTACTAGGTTCCCACAACCCAAGTCAGGAAAATTAGCCGTTCATGTTTATTCAAGAACCGATGACAATCAATGAAGAATTCATGTCTTTAATTGCACGAAATAAGATGAATAAAATCCAAAGTCTTCAATTGAATAATAACCCAAAATCTCAAGAATAATTGTAAAGTATGTAAAAATAGTAGAATAATAGTAAAGAGTGTAACCTAATAAAATATAAATCCTAGGGTATTCATAGTATCTCAGAATAACCTAGAAATCCGAATAAAAATGGAAAAGGAAAAGTAATATCGGCATAAGGTACGACTTGTTCGTCCAGTCAGAAGGTCTTTTTACGAGTCATACTATGCCTCTCGTATCCACTCCAGTATCTAATATTCCAGGCTTCAACTTTTTATTCTTCTTACTATATCTGCTCACGAGTCGTTCATTGACCGTACGACTTATGGCCTTCACTTATATCCACCTTGGACTTCTGTCTTTCCAAGCTTGGATACTGGTCTGCTTACTGTTTGTCCACACGAGTCATACTCAGACTTCTAACTCGTATTCCACTAAGAATTCAACTTTGAATTGCTTCATTGGGTTCTTCTCTATCTACGGTTTCTTGATACGGCTCATACCCTCATCTTACGGCTCATAATCTCATTCTTATCTTCTCATCACTTAGTTTTTCTTCTTGGTCTTGGTTTTTCTTATACTTATGAGTCATATGAGATTTTGATGACTTATGAGGAGACTCGCATCTTCTGCAGACTTAGTCTTTTCAGTTCTTTTTCTTCAATTTTCCTTCCAACTCTAAGGTTGATTTGTTTTACCACCAAAATAACCTAAGCACAAGCATAATTTCATTGTTTTAATCATCGAAAGTAGCGTGTTTCCACGACACATCAGCGAGGTAGCCCAGTCATAAAATCCATAGTGATTTATCCCACTTCCACTCAGGAATGTGTAACCACTGAAGCAATCTACCAAACCTCAAATGCTCAATCTTCACCTATAGACAACAAAGGCAGCGAGCTACAAGTCCGCTACATCCTTCCTCATACCACCTCTCTAGTAATGCTACCTTAAATCATTATACAACTTAGTAGCACCCGAATGGATAGAATATCTGGAACAACGAGCCTTCTTCAAAATCAATCTAATCCAATTACACATTCTCGGCCCCTAAT
Source organism: Capsicum pubescens (assembly GCA_030864215.1). Taxonomy (NCBI): domain Eukaryota; kingdom Viridiplantae; phylum Streptophyta; class Magnoliopsida; order Solanales; family Solanaceae; genus Capsicum; species Capsicum pubescens. The sequence goes on along the minus strand of CM061546.1, from coordinate 201,825,410 downwards.
CCTTAAAACACCATTTGGATCAAGTGATGCATCCTTATCTTCACCACTCAACACCTTATCTCAAATCAATCTCAATCCCGTATCATCAAACTAATGAGCTTGAATCTACTCTATCAAAGAAGACCTAGCCTTTACAAATTCCAAAATACACCCAGGTGTCAAAATATTAAGCCTAACCATCTGGTTAATTAAAGACTGAACCTCTAAGGCTAAAGGCCTCTCCTCGGCAAAAAATGCTCCAAGCTACCCATATTAGTCGACTTTTGGCTCAAGGTATCCGCAACTACATTAGCCTTGCCCGGATGATAGAATAGTCGGGTCATAATCCTTAAGCAACTCAAGCCAATGACACTGACTTTTATTAATTTCTCACTAGGTGAAGAAGTAGTGAAGGCCAAGATAATCTAAGAAAATCTCACAGCGGACTCCATAAAAGTAGTGTCTCCACAACTTCAAAGCAAAAACAACCGCATATAAATCTAAATCATGGGTAGGATAATTCCTCTCATGGGGCTTCAACTGATGAGAATCATAGGCAATCACCTTTCCCTCATGCATTAACACAACACCTAACCTAACACCTAAAGCATCATAAAATGCGATAAAACCCACGCCCTCCTTGGGCAAAGCCAAAATAGAAGTTGAATTCAACAAATTCTTGGGCTTTTGAAAGCTCGCCTCATAAGCATCAGACCACTGAAAAGAAATCTTTTTCTAAGTCAACTTGGTCAACGGAGCTGAAATGGATGAAAAACCTCAATAAAACGTCGATAATAACCTACCAAGCAAACAAAACTCCGAATTTTAAGAGGTAAATTAGGTCTAGTCCAATCACGAACCGCCTCAACCTTAGTTGGATCAACCATAATACTTTCCTTAGTCACCATATGATCCAATAAAGAAACAGACTCCAACCAAAACTTACACTTGGAGAACTTAGAATACAACATCCCATCCCTCAATCTCTGAAGCACAATCCGCAAATGCTCATCATGCTCAGCCTTAATCTTGGAATAAATCAAGATATCATCTATAAATACAATAACAAAGGAGTTGAGATATAGTCGGAACACCAGTTCATCAACTCCATGAAAGAGACAGGGGCATTGCATAACCCAAAGGACATAACCAAGAACTCATAATAACCATATCGAGTTCGAAAAGCTATCTTTGGAATTTTTAAAGCTCTAACCCTCAACTGGTGATAATCGAATCTCAAATCAATATTTGGAAATATCACAGCACCCTAAAGTTGATCAAATAAATCATCACTATGAGAAAGAGGATACTTATCTTAATCGCACTTTGTTAAACTGTCGATATTCAATACACATTTGCATAGACCAATTCTTCTTCTTCAAAAAAAAGATAGGCGCGCCCCAAGATGATACACTAGGTCGGATAAATCACTTATCCAACAACTCCTGCAACTGATTCTTTAATTCCTTTAACTTGGTTGGGGCGATCCTATAAGGAGAAATAGAAATAGGCCTGGTGCCCAGCTCAACATTAATAGAAAAAATAATATCACAATCCAGAGGCATACCAAGAAAATCCATAGGGAACACATCCAAAAACTCACAGATAACACAAACAAAATCCAAGGAATGAGGTGAAATAATACTACTATCATAAATAAGAGCCAAAACATCCCCTCTTAACCAATCTATGAGCCTAAACACCAGATAACCCTCTTAGACCTGAATGAAGTGCACTCTTCTAAGATATCCTTATCTCACCCAGTGAAGCTAAAGTCACGGTCTTAGAAAAATAATCTAAGATAGCATGATAAGGATCCAACCAATCCATACCCAAAATAACATCAGAATTAACCGTATCTAACATAAGCAAATCTACCCAAGTCTCATAGACAGAAAAAGTCACAACTCAAGATTGGTACACCCGATCCACCACTAAAATATCTCCTACAGGGATTGATACACAAATAGGCATGGCAAGAGGCTCACTAACAGAATAAAAATCCAAAGCAAAATATACAGACATATAGGAGAAAGTCGATTTTAGGTCAAATAGCATAGACGCATAGCTAAAATAAATGGGGACGATACTTATGAGCATAGCATCAGAAGCCTTTGCCTCTGTCCTAGTAGGTATAGCATAACACTGACCACGATCGCCAACTATCTAAGTATCCCCATGACTACCACCACGGGCATCACCATCTCTACTTTCACACCTCTGGTAGTACCCCTACCTTTCATTACTGAAATAGGAGTAGCTCTAATCACACCGAAGGGACAGTCCTTGTCTATATGGCTAGTCTCATCACATAAAAAGCAAAACTCTAAACTTGCCCAGGCGGCCCTCCTGCACTACTGAACCAGAAGATCTACCACCTAAACTCGATAAAGTTGCCTTCACTTTCCTACCCTGATATTCAAGAGAACCTCTAAAGTCTCTACCATGCAAAGTCTAATCCCTGAACTCACCTAAATGCTCTAAGAATACCCCTATTATATTGGTGTGATCCATAATTCTCTAAAAAGATGCTCCAAATATAACCACCTAAGAAGTATCTAACTAAAGAAAAACATTTAAGCCCTTTACAAACTTCAAAATATTCTCAACCTCTGTGGAAATACTTGCATAAGAATATCTAGACATGGCATAAAATTATGCCTCATACTCTGAAACTATTTTGGAGCCCTACCAGGTGATTAAACTCATCATACATTCGAATTCTCAAACTATAAGGCATAAATATCTCTAGAAAGGCATTAGAAAATTAATCCTAAGTCATCTCAGGAGATTAAAATATCTAAAACTAATAAACTATCTCCACCAATCTCTCACAGCATCTCTCAACTGATATGTAGTATAAGCCACTCTATGCGACTCAAGTAAATTCAAGTTATACAACTTCTCACTACAGTCGATCAAAAACTCGTAGGTATCCTCGCCCACAGCACCACTAAATTTAGGAGGACCCAAATGAGTAAATCTCTCAAACCTCTTTTAATCCTTAGAAGATTTCACTAGACTAGCAACAAGAGGATGCACAGCAAATTTGGCAGGCTGAGATCCTATCTGAGGAGGTAACATAGATGAAGGCTAAACTCCCGATCCCAGTATGATGTGTTATGGTTTCATGGGATATTTGATGCTTAAAATAGTGAAAATATGCATTGACTAGGGTTCTTTTAATAGATATGATATGTGTTTTGCATGCGTTACAGGTAAATTAGGTTGGAAGTGGCTTGGAATTAAAAATGGAAGAAAAAGATCTAAACAGTTGAAGTACTATTTGGGCTCAGTCATTAAGTCACCTTATGACTCATAGCTAGACCCTTGATGTTAATAGTGGCAAAAGTTGAGCTGAAGGAGTTAAGTATAAACTGAACACGACTTGTAAAGAGTGACTATGATTTGTAGTGAAAAATTGTACTGAGAGAAGTGGCCAAAACTCTTAAAGATTGACAAAAAAAGTCCCAGTAGTAATGAGTGACGACTACGAGTCATAAGGACCGATTACAACTCATGGTGAGGAGTCATTCTGATAACAGACTCAGAAGTCCTAAAAGGGGAAATTCATTGGAGTGAATATGAATAGAGGCCTATAACTCATAAGGACACATGACGAGTTGTGAACACTGAAGATAGAAAAGAGTTGCGACAGCAGGCAACGAGTCCTGACCAGTCCTAATGACTCATTGTCAGAGGCGTGGCCACTACTGACTTAGTTTTCCTATTTTTTGTTTAGGTTTCCTTTATTATTTTGGTATACTATAAATACGCTTGGGTTATTCTTGTATGAGGTTACGCACTTTTGATATTTTTCTATATATTTTCACATACTTTTCTACTTCATACGATTGTTCTTGGGTTTTTTGTTGCATAATTGATTGAAGATTTTGTATTTTATTCTTTTATTATCATGCAACTAATTAAATTTCTTCTACTTTGAATTCCATGAATTGTTGCATAAGCATGGGTGGCTCATTAAATAGGGTTATGGGAACCCTAGTGGATTAACAAAGTGGGGGAAGTGTAAGATTCATCTAGATTTTTGTGGTTGCATGTATTATGATCTTCTTTGTAATAAGGACTTTCTTAGCTACTTCAGAAGCTAAGGACTTGCTTATATTTGAAATCCTTATCACAGGGGAGTTCAAGAATGGGAAAAGAAGGTAATGAAAGTGATTTGAGGCTATCAATCCTCATATAATCAACTTGAGACTCAAAAGGTGACAATTGTACTAGGGTTAAAGACAAGGAATACAAAGGTGATGCCTTGAGACTCAAAATGTGAAGGGTAAGATTTATCAACGTGTTCACAAGATGGTTGGTATTACATAACTTGTTTACTAAGAAGAAGATGATGAATTTTAAGCCCACTAATAATATGCACCATTGTAGTGTTGTTGCTCCCAGATCATTAATAGAGAAAAAAAAGGGCCCGAGAGCATTCACTATTTTATGTACTATTGGGTACTTTAACTTTGATCGAACTTTATGCGATTTTGGAGACAGCATCAATTTGATGCCGCTGGTGGTTTATTAGCAATAACGGTTGGGGCCACCCAAACCAGTATCGATGATATTGTTGATGGCTGACCATACAGTGAAGCGGACGATTGGTATTCTTTGTAATGTGTTGGTGAAGGTAGTATCCTCTATATTTCTAGTTGATTTTATTATACTTAACTATGAAGTGGACTTCCAAGTCCCTATCATATTGGGTAGACCCTTCCTAGCTATAAGTAGGGCATTGGTCGATATGGAGTTGGGACAAATAAAGTTTTTATTAAGTGATGAGTAAGTGATATTTAATATATGTTAGTCGATGAAGCATCCCGATGATATGTGGGTAGTGTTTGTGACAAACACTATTGATGATGATTTTGATATAGTGACTATCCCTATTAAAGAGTGATTAAAATAGAGGTGTTGGAAGTGATAATCATAAACTTCGATAGTGATGGTATTAATTAATATAATGAGATAGTGGGGGCATTGTATGGTAGAGGTTATTACAGTTATGCTCCTAAGAAGCTTGATCTTAATCTAAAAAATAGAATCACTCCGCTAGTCTGATGGTCTATTAAGGAGCCATTAGTCTTGGAGTTGAAGGCCCTCCCATCTCACTTGTGCTATGTATTCTTAGAATCCAACAACACCTAGTCAGTGATTATTTCAGTTGACTTAGTGAAGACAGAGGTAGAGGCGTTAATCTCAACTTTACAGAGATTCAAGAGAGCTATCAGATGGATGATTACAGGTATTATGGGTATTCCACCAGGTATTTGTACTCACAAAAATATAGCTAGAGCTGGATAGTATTCCCATTATTGAGCATTAGTGGAGATTGAATCCTCCTATGCAGTTATAAATAAAGAAATTATCAAGTGATTAGATGCTGGAGTAGTTTACCCTATTACTGATAGTAAGTGGGTTAGCTCGGTTCAATGTGTTCCTAAAAAGGGTGGAATCAAAATGGTACCAAAGGAGAAGAATGAACTTGTCCCCATGATACCGGTCACTGGTTGGAGGGTGTGCATGGATTATAGAAAGCTGAACACATGGACCCAAAAGGACCATTTCCCTATGCCCTTCATGGATCAGATGTTTGATAGACTTACGGGTAGGGGTTGGTATTATTTTCTTGATAGGTATTTGGGTTACAACTAGATCACTATTGCTCCCAAAGACCAAGAAAAAATGACCTTCATATGCCCCTATGGGACTTTTATATTTAGAAGAATTCCATTAGGGTTGTGTAACGCCCCCGCCACCTTTCATAGATGCATAATGTCGATATTTTATAGCATGGTGAAAGACACCATTAAGGTTTTCATGGATGATTTTTTTATCATTAGGGAGTCGTTTGGGGAGTGCTTGGCCTACTTGGCCAATGCTCTCCACAAGTATCAGGAGTACAACTTGGTATTAAACTGGGAGAAGTGTCATTTTATGGTCAAAGAAGGTATTGTTCCCGGGCACAAGATCTCCAAAATGGGAATTGAGGTAGATAAAGAAAAAATTAAAGTGATTGTGAAGTTGCCACCTCCAGTCTCGATAAAGGATATTCAAAGTTTTTTGGGTCATGCTGTTTTTTACAAGCATTTCATCAAAGACTTGTTGAATGTTTCATATCCTCTATGTAAGTTTATTGAGAAAGAGGTGAAGTTTGATTTTTATGATGCATGTCTGAAGGCCTTTGAGTACCTCAAGGAGTGGTTGGTGGCAGCCCCTATCATTGTGTCCCTTGACTAGTTTTTACCATTTGAGATAATATATGAAGCGAGTGGTGTGGACTTGGGTGTGGTCCTAGGCTAAAGGAGAGAGAATATCCTACACCCAATTTATTATTCTAGCAAGGCATTAAACCTTACACAAAAAAACTACACATTTATTGAGAAAGAGTTGCATGTAGTTGTTTTTGCCTTTCAAAAATTTTGGTCCTATTTGGTTGGGACTAAGGTCATAGTAGACACAGATCATATAGCTTTGATATACCTAATTGAGAAGAAAAATGTGAAACTGAGGTTGATTCATTGGTTACTCTTGCTGCAAGAGTTTGATTTTAAGGTAAAGGATCAAAAAGGCATAGAAAACTAAGTTGCAGATCACTTGTCTAGACTTGAAGAAGAAGCAATAAAGAAAGTAGGGGATGGGGTTAAAATAGATGATATTTTTCTAGATAAGAAGGTCTTGGCAGCATCTCAAGACCTAATTCCCTGGTTTACTAATTTTGCTGATTGCTTGGCTAGTGATCTTGTCCCAGAAGATTTGTCCTTCCAACAGCACAAGACGTTTATGCATGAGGTGAGGAAGTTTTTTGGGGATGATCCTGAAGGATGGTATGATTCATAGATGTATCTCGGAGGTAGAGATGATGATCATTCTTGAGGCTTTTCATGCGTCACCAGCTGGGGTCACCATGGAGAAACCCGCACAGCCTATAAAATCTTGCAATGTGGGTATTACTAGCTTACAATATACAAGTATGCTCATGATTTTGCTCTAGAATGTGACCAATATTAACATCAAGGAAATATTTCACAATGCGATAAAATCCCCATGACACCCGTTCTGGAGCTAGAGTCGTTTGATATGTGGGGAATTGACTTCATGCACCCATTTGTGAGCTCCTATCGTATGAAGTATATTTTGGTGGTAGTGGACTATGCAAAAAATGGGTGGAAGCGGTTGTGCTCCCTAACACTGAAGGAAAAAGTGTCAACTTCTTTCAAAAGAAACATAGCTTTTCTCGATTTGGCACTCCACATGCGATAATTAATAATGGTGGGTCATATTTATGCAATCGTTTATTCAAGAGTATGCTTGAAAAATATGGTGTGAAGCACAAGGTGGCAACACCTTTCCATCCTCAGATGAGCAAGAAGGTTGAGGTCTCTAATAGATAGATCAATCCATATTGGCAAAGACTATAAATGTAAACATGATGGATTGGTTAATAAAGTTGGATGATATGTTGTAGGCCTACCAGATAGCTTACAAGATACACATAGATGCCTCTGTATATCAGCTTGTGCATGATAAGGCATGCCACTTGTCTGTTGAACTAAAGCAGAAGGCACTATGGGCGCTGAAAAAGCTAAATTTTAAGTGGCATAATGAAGCTAAGTTAAGGATTAGCAAGGTGAATGAGTGGGATGAGTTTTGACTCCGTGCTTATAAGAGTTCTGCTCTATACAAGCAGAAAATAAAGCAATATCATGATAGTAAAATTGAAAAAAGAGTGTTTGAGCCCGATGATCTAGTCTTGTTTTATAATTCTAGACTTTGGTTGTTTCTAGGCAAGTTGAAGTCTATGTGGTATGGACCATTCACTATGGTGAGGGTATTTTCATATGGTGCTATAGAGATGAAGCGTGATGGTGAAGTCCCATTCAAGGTGAATAGGAAAAGGGTGAAGCACTACATAGGAAACAATGAGGAAGTGAAAGTGATTAGTGATTTGAGCCTTGGTGTCTGAGTAACAAAGACAATTGTGCCATGCTCCGCCGTCAAATCAGGCACTGAATGAGAGACAACCCATGGGGATAATTGGTGAAGTCTATGTATCCAACCTAGCCATGTAGTGCCGTGATGTTAAATCAAGCATTACGTGGGAGTCAACCCATATTTTATACTTATTTAATTATTGGGTAACTTGTGTGTTCAGTGTGTAGGACTGGAGATTACAGAAAAATACAAGAAAATTTTTCTAGTGCCAGGCCTTACGACCCACTTTATAAGTCGTGATCAGACTTTACAACCAATCACCAGAGTCGTAGAAAGCTAGAACTCAGGAAAGTCTCAGGTAATTGGTCTCTGGAGCCATCATGATTATTAGAACAAGATATAGTTAGTGACTACGACTCATCACCTTGAGTCGTGATGATTATAATGCCCAAAATACACCGCCAATTAAATGATAAAGTATTAATTTTCAAATATAGTAACCCAACTAAGTTGGGTTCTATCCCACAAGGAATAGCCCGCAAATCCTTCTCAAACTTGTTACAATCACCAGGCAGTAAGGGAAAGTAAAAGGGGGGAATTTGCAGAAATAGAAAAAGGAAAAGAATTGGTTACTATTGGTTGTAAACAATCTAAGACGAATACTAGACTAGTGTTCCCCTTGGATTCTAAACTTAGTAAACTTATTGTGCGCTATCAAACTATTCCAATACCTTGCATGCAGAATCTAATAATTTATGTACTATCAACAGTCTTTTTTATGAGCAGATGGATTTCACCCTTTGCCTTTTGAGCCTTAAGATGTCGCCTTTCTAACCCTTATCCTAGATCCCAGTTAACTATTACCTTTTGGGTCTCTAGTTATTAGATGATAGTTAAAAATATTACTTAGATAATACCTAGTAGTGTGGATCGACCATTAATCTTCAAATTACTATTGTGATCTTCTTTTCCTAGTCACTACTCCTCTTTTAAAGTAAGTAGCAATAATCTAGGCGGGATCTTAATGTTGGACACCGCTAAGAAATCAATAAGAGTGAAGAAAACCCAATACATGCAAGAATCTTGATCTAGAATGACTTGGCACTTCCTATATTTCATTAATCTGCCAGGGTTCCCACAAACCTAGATAAGGCAATTAATCACTCATAGTTATGAGATCAATCATGGAATCCATAGAAAAAATACAAAATCAATATCACAATAATAAGATAAGAAATCCCAAAATCTTAACTTGAATAACAAACCAAGAATAACAAGATATTTGATAACTTAGCCCCAAAGGGGCCTCCTTCTCAATCAATCAACATGTGAATGTGTTTTTCTGAATAATGTTAATTGAATTGTTGAATGAATGAATAAACTAAACAAAGCCTAAAGGGTATTTACATGTTACAATAAACCCTAGAGTTCAAATCCTAACTAAACTAGGAAAACTTAATTACCCAAAAATAATAGGACTTAAAAACATCACAGGAGTGGAATTGGGATACATGGAAACCCTAGGAAATGCTTTTGGAATGATCCAAAAAAATCACCATCGATGTACACTTGACAAGGACACTTGAACCCTGTACTTGGGTGCAGGTAGTACCTGCGGCCAGCAAAGAGGGTGCAAGTAGTGACCGCAGGTGCAAGTAGTGACCGCAGCTCTTGGGATTTCAAACTCTGGAATGTATGTTCTACTTGTGGTGTGCAAATAGACTTATCAAGTGCAAAAGTTTCCACCATCAGATATATAATTGAATTAACTTTCTAACGATACCAATTTCTCTTCAATCCAATATTGGGGTGAAAAGTTATGGCCAAATTACTAAAGCACTGTCAACTCTCGAGATCTTTAATTCTAGCACTTGCAACGAAGCTTCAAATGGTCAAATTTCATCACATGCTTTGATCACGTACATTCGAAAAGTGTCAAGAACATCCTTAATTGCCCATAATTTCTCCCATAAGTAGCCAAAATCACCTTTTTCATCTTTTTCACGAAATTAGCATCCAAAATATGATTTCCTACAAAGCACTCCAAAAACACCTCAAATCCAACAAAATAGTCTGAAGTACATGCATATTCTCATTGTTATAAGCATCGTAAGTGTTATATTTCTATAGAACATCAGATAACTAGAGACCCAAGTAAGGTTCCAGTCACTATGGGGGGAGTCTATGACCCGTGATCAGTGGGTCTGAGTCGTTAAGTCGACTCGTTACCAAGCTCGACTTAGCGGGCCCAGTGGGTCAACACGGTTTGATCCACATGGTTTGAAAAAGTAAAACAAATACCAAATGATTGGTATTCCTATGTTTTGAAGTTGTGACTCCCTTCATTAACCAAAATCCCTCTAATTTTATTCACTTAGGAAAGCATCACGCACAGCCCACTCCACAAAACTCATAAAATTCTCCTAATAGTGTCATTCTCAAGAACTAAGGCGATACCCAACAAATCTTAACGAATCTAAGTGCATTATTCAATTTAGTTGGTAATTTACAAGTTGAATTTTTGAACTTCATTATGAAATACTGCGTTATTCTTGGATTTAGTAATTATATTCATGTTTTAGGTTGAAAAATTGCCCCTTGTTCTTGAGAAACTTGAAATTAATATGACCAAGTTGGGAGTCTATGATTTGTTCTTGAAATTATGCGGTGGGTGCATAAAGTACATAATTGAACTTATTTTGAATCGCGGTGATGCCCATTGATGTGTTGTGCTTGTAATGTTGGAGTCCAACCCCTTGAACGCCCATATTTTAGTGATCATGGCACTCGTAACGACTCGTAGGGTTACCTAATGAGTCGTTACATGACTCATAACCACTGGGAACATGGATGCGAAATGGAATGGAGATTCTGCTAACATCACGACTCATTTCACGATTCATAATCAGACAATACGACTCGTGGTATGGAGTCGTGATGAATGTGAAGGGTAATGCTTAAGTTATTTTATTTTTTTTCATATAACGACTGTTGGTAACGAGTCATTATCTAACATAACGACTCATTAGAAGGACTCATTATCTGACCATTAAATAATGTTTAGGCACCACCCCACTTCAAAAGTCTATGAGACTCGTGATCAGAGGGTACGACTCATACCTTGAGTCGTAGGGTGTTCAATCCCTGCAACACTGACACAAAATATTTCTTATTTTTATTTCCATTTCCTAGAACATACTAATGGGTATGTTTAAATAGATACCAATGTCTCCAAAAGCGGATTCGACAATGAAACAAACCCCAAAGAAGCAAACTCTAAAAAATTCATCCCGTCCCTCTATGCATCAACTTAGGAATGAAGCCACTAACAATGAAGAATTGAGTGGATCAAGGGAAGCGTATCCAATAGGAGGGGCGGTGGAGCCATGAAAGAGCTTACCTCAGGGGTCCAAATCAGCCTTAGAGGATGTCACACCACCAAGGATGAAAATCCTAGAACATTACAACCCTACTCACTATTCCAGTCTAAGGAGGATGGTGAGAATGATGACGATGATGAAAATGATAATTGTAACACCGCGGAAAATTTTTTCGTTGAAATTTTGTGCGTAAACGTGTCGGGATCCTATCTTCGAGAATGATTTATAATTTTTCTGTAAGTCATTTCTTGGATTTCGACCCACCATTTCGTAGAGAATCGAATAATCTTTCCAATGATATGTGGATCACCCAAAACGGACACTCGAGCGATGAGTTACGACCATTCCGATCAAACTACGACCATTCCGATCAAACTGTGAACAGTAAAATGTGCAGGAAAAAAAGTACTGCAGCCAGGCGATTTTTTTTTGTCAACTTCAAATGTCATAACTCCTTGTACATAGTGATCTGGGTGAGATACCATATATCAACGGAAAGATATCCGAGTCCTCTTTCCAATGAACTTCGTTTCATCCAATTTGGTTATTGGAGGAAAACGTTATGGTCGATCTACTTCAGCCTATCAAAACAGTCCCCCATGGACAGATTCGGATTTTATTTGTTTCTTAGGGGCATTTTGGTCTTTCACCACTCTTTTAAACCTCTATAAATACCCCATTCAGCTGAGAACTTGTATTATTTTCCTTTCATTTCTCTTATATGTATATGTATATATATATATATATATATATATATATATATATATATATATCAAGTTAGGGTTAGGGTTTTGAATTGGGGGAAATTAATTGGAGGCTTTGATTCAAGAATTCCTTCCGTCAATCTCTTCCGGCTATGAAGTCTAAGGTATGCAAGTGTTTATCTATGGACTCCTTTCGTCCATATAGTCCACGAATCCCTTTTTGAAAGTTCAAGTTATGTATATATATATATATATATATATATATATATATATATATATTATCTATACTTTGATGATGTATATTATATGTTGATTGATATTTGATGGTTGAGATATATATGAGGATTATGTATGTTACTTGATATATATATATATGATGATTATGCATGTTGGTTGATATATATATATGTGTGGTGATGGTGTATGTTGGTTGATACATGCATGCGATGATTATGTGTGTTGGATGAGATATATGGGGTGGCGGAAAACATGAGAACTTGACGAATTCACCAATGCCTAAAAGTGCATGTAAGGTGTTTGTGGAATTGTCTAAGAGGCTATAAATTTACGTTCTTAGGATATAATAAGTTCTAAATGACTATACTACTTTCTATGTATACGTTCAACATGAACTCCATGTTATTGTGTAAAATTGGGGATGTTGTGTGGAAGGCTTATGATATGGTTGTAAGTGCGGACGAGGGATTTAGTTGGTGGAATTAAGATGAATGATGGTGTTGTAGCACATGTAATTGTTCATACTGACCTATGCCCTAAATGGTGCATGCAAGGTGATTGTAGAAATGCCTAGTTGACGAAGAACGAATCGTATGACCCCTTGTGATCGAAGTGATGAGTTCATACCATACTTTCATGCTACGTGGTTACTATGATGCTTAAGGGAAATGATAAGGCCATTAGTCCACGCTAAGTGTGAAATATCTAATTATGGGTCAAATTGCATATATCAAGATCTTAAAGGAAAGAACCTTGAGAAGTGAACCATGATGTGTTGAATGTATGTTATTTGTGTGTATCCCGATGGGATAAACTATGTTATGTTGTATTCTTCCTTAACCATATGCATCCTTGTTGAATGATCTACAATGTAATGGCATGAGATCCCAATACTTGTATATGAATATGATCTTCAAATGATTGGGGTGAGGTGTTAATGAATGCATGGTGCATGATGGCCTATGGGCATGTGAGTATGCGTTGTTGTATACTACGTATTACTTATGTTATTGATTGTTTGGGGTACGTATGCCCGAAATAATCTACTGGTCTAGAGCTGAGTTAGTTCCGCGATAATCTTAGTCGTGCTACGATCAATGAATTTTCGATGATTTGAGAACTTAAAATGAATTCCGTGAGAACTTAGTATGTGGGGTTTTGAACAAGAATATTTTTTCATTCTTGTGCCCAAAGAATTGATTTTATCATTGGAATTTCATGATTTTGTAAAGTGGGTAAATACCCAAGATGTTTTAATGACGAATTATGAGGTTATGAAAATATAAATTGTTTAAGCTTTGATGTACATGATTACTTTATTATTCCCAAGTTATGATTTGATATGGTGAATTTCATATTTCTACCATGAGTTGATATTTCAAGTGTTTTCAAGATATGATTTATGGAACTTTGAATCGTCCAATATTGGTATACATAATAACCTTATTATCTTGTTTTCTTGAATTGAGATTTTATGCCATAAATTGCATACCACTACTATGAAATTATTTTTTTGAGAATTCTTGATATAAGAGCCATGATTTGAGTTACATTACGACATACAAAATCTTACTATGATTTGAAGATCTTAAATACTTTTCAAAAGCTGTTGTCATGATTTGAATATTGAAATGAAAGAATGATCATTTGAGAATATTGATTTACATCCGCAGAGTCGGGATGATTTATATTGATTTTAAGATCACAGAGACGAAATACTTTTGTTGTTGATACCATGTTGATGTTGAGGAAAATTAAAATATTTTTAGCTAAAATGTGTTGAGTTAGGAATCCACAAATTGATATGATTTGATAAATGAGAAAGAGATTTGATTTGGTCTTTATGATAGACCCTTGTGATGTTGTGGTGGATTTCCTAACACGTTCTGAGCTAGTCGGGGAGTATTACTTAGAACCGAGAGGAAAATTTGGTATTTCCCCAAACCTATGTGCCACCATAGGGTTGTTGATGATGATATTGTTGGCCAGAGAGACGAATTGTGATTATGAAAGCTTTAAGGTTGTACTCCCTAGCAAGAGTACAATACTCCCACCAATGGGAGTGCTCTCCCTAGGAGGGCAAACTTTGGTATTCCACGCGGCTCACGTGGGGTTGTCGGTTATAGGAAACTCCCCTGTCCATAAGAGTATGTTTCTTGAACTATCGAGTCGCTCAGAGTCTTGAGTTGATGAGTTTGGTTGTCTATGATGAGTCATGAGAATTTATGATGAATATTGATGATTTTATGATGATTTATGGGATTTTACTTATGTTTTCCTATCTATAATATTATGAGAAGTATGGATAATGAAATTCAAGCCATGTGAGTCTTCATTTTCCGTACGCATATTTTACGAAATCAAAGATATTATTCAAATTATTACGTGCACCCCCACATATTCAGTTGCTTATGAGGAGTCATGGTGAGTTATGTAACTACTTCCCACGATTTCTGTGTCAGTATAAATCTTTAAGAGTTAGGGGTGTGAGTGTATTCGATTGATCAGTATTGGTATCTTGTGATTCAGTAATGCAGTACCCCAGTACAGTAGTGAGTTCCGAGGACAGTAAAGTGGTATCCGAGTTGTGGTATCTGGAGTCGTTGTAATTGTTATTGTGGTTATGAACTGTGCATTCATATATGTGTACTCGTTCGTTATTCTCATGATTATTCTGTTGATTAAATATTCATGCATAAGCCCTTGCATTTAGCCTTCCCTGCTTGCATACTCAGTACATCTTAGTACTGACGCATTCGCGCTATGGAGTTCTTTTATTTTGGGGCACCATAGGTTCAGAGGAGTGAAACTTGGAGCATCTTAGAAGTCACTTGTATAGCAACAGTAGGTGCAGCAGTGAGTCCTCATCATCCGAGGATGTTGTTATTACAGTATTTGATTTTAGTAGACGGAGTTAGTTGGGGAATTGTCCCTTCATCTCCACAGTTCAGGCAGTGTAGAGGCTTTTCAGACAGATGTATTAGTGTGTGGTTTAAGGTATTGTATATTTCTAAATGTTTGAACCTTACGGAAAGTGTTAGCCAGTTTTCGCATGTATTTTATTATATTATGCAGTAAACAGGTACAGATATCAGAAAAAGGGTTAGCTTGTGGTCCTTCAGGATCATAAGCACCGTGTGGCATTTCGGTTCTCGGGAATCGGGGCGTTATAATAATGATGATGAGGGTGAATATATCTTCAAAAAGGAGAAAGTTGAAGAAAATAATGGGTCTGTTTCTGAGAATGAGGGTGAAAGTGATGAGAGTGACACCCCAGTAGAAATTCCTCCACCACGGCCACCTCCCACTCCACTTTCCATCAAGCTTGCTCCGATGCCCATCATTGAACGATAGGGGGACCTCAGAATGTAGGCCCTATATGACCAATATATCGCCATAAACCCCTCCAATGGAAAACCACAGAGAGGCATCAATCTAGAGAGAAAGATAACAACCACAGGTATGTCTGAGATTCCTGCATTTTGATTCCCAATTCAGACAGCATAATTTTGAGGGGATGACAAGGACTCTGGGATAGTACAGCTCAGCTTTGGTACGTGAATTTTATTTTGTATATTAGATGGAGGTGAAGAGGTTATATCTGCAGGGGCGATTGTAGAAAAGTGGTGACCCATTGACATATTTTGTTCAAGATGTTTGGGCGAACATCAAACTCAGACCATCTCTTAAGTTTTACATGGCCAGAGTTCCTACCTCTGGCCAAAATTGTTGAGTTTAACCATTGGGTAGATGAGATGCATAAGGTGAAGGTGAAATAGATTGGGTCAGAAGAAAAGATTCTTCATTTTTAGTGGATGGCTGGGATCATTGCTGCAAACCAAGAGGAGAATCCCTGGGTAGTTGGACGTGTTGGTGGCTTGCCGTCAATTAAAAAGGGTAGTTTGAATTTTGCTGCAAAGGCTTGGTAGATGCTTGTGAGTCACAAGTTGAGTCCACTCATGGGGAAAATATGTTAAGCAGCCAAATGGATAGCAAGAGACACTACTAGAAATTACCTCTATGGAGACGGTTCAAGAAGCGTTGCAATATATATAAAAACCATTGCCATAGACCTACCGCAATGGTTTAGTAAGCATCCCATACATGAGTGTTGCCATAGATCTATAGTAACGATTTTAGCAACGGTTTTGAGAACAGTCGCCATAGACTCATATGTAGAAACGGTTATTTTTCCTTCTGATGCAACACTTATTTTTTCAATTGCAACGGATCAGAACCGTCTCCATAGATCATCTGATGCAACACTTATTTTTTTTCAATTGCAATGGTTTCTAATTGATGCAATAGATATTTGGAAACAATTTGCAACCGTTGCCAGAACCCTATTGCAACGACTTTCTTATAATATTACAAGAATTTTTTAGGCTATCGCAACGGTTTTTTGGACTTACTACAATGGTATTTTGAAAGCTATTACAACGGACTATAGGTGTTGCACCAACATTATAAAGCAATAAGAAATTAATTATATAATAATAAATATTACACTGAAATATAAATAAATCACATAGGAATACATTAATCAACTAACGTAATGCAAAATATCCAACCTATACAAAAAGCAAATATACAATTTAATTTCACAATTCAAGAGTCGACATAAGCTTACAAAAAGTTCTGAACTATCCCTTAAACATGCATTTCAATAACACCCCCTAAAATCTTAGCTAGTCTTTCCTACAACTTCTCCTTGTCAGAGTCAGATGTGCTCAATTCAATAGCTGATTTAATATGCAAATAGAAAGACCACGATTATATGTGAACCCCATGCTGAAGTGCACTACATGTAACGATATTGGAGCAAAAGAAAGCAAGACAAAACCTTTTCACATCGTTCCTCTATGGACTTCTTCGGACCAGCACCATCAAGAATGACAGTATTATCCGTGGAGATAGTCACCTAAGAAAGAAAAAAGCATGAGTAGACTAAAATAGCAGGAAACAGGATAAATTCCCCTAGCAAGACTAACTAGAAATCCCAAACAAGAATTACATTGTGCAAAATTCTCATGCACTTACACTTTCAAAAGAGAATAGAAATATACAAAAGGAGAACCTACTACAGCCAAATGGCATAGAAAAACTACCTTTTTACAAGTTCCCTACATCTCGAACTCCACATTTTCAATGCTCAGTCCAAGATCTTTTGTTACAACCTACAATACAGAAGAAAATACATTGGTTAGGTGTCATCGAGAAAAGTATCAACTATCTTATACATGAGCACAATAGAATAGTTCTCACTTGGACTCCAGTTAAAATAGAGAGATCTTGCAAATTGGCTTTCCTATTTATGCCAAAGCCCGATGCTTTGATGGCGCAAACTTGTAAACATTCACCAACAATATATAATCACCGAACCGAGAAGTTAAAAAACAAATAGTAGAGCAAATATATCAGCAACATACCTTGATTCCAGCACGAAGCTTGTTCAAAATAGGAGTAGCAAGTGCTTCACTGTACACATCTTCAGCAACAATTAAGAGGGGCTTTTGTCTCTGCATAGATGAAGTAAGAGTAATACAGACAGCTCCATGGTCAATCTCATGGAAATTAAATTGATAATCTCATAAAGAGGATTAGTTATCCTTTACTGATCAAACAAAAGAGGAAGAGAATTACCTTCAAAGCTAACTCTAACGCTCTCATAAACACATTAACGCTTGAGATATTTTTAAAGAGGCAATCAGAAGAAGACATATATAATGTGCTAACATTCCAAAAATGTAAATAGAAAAAACTTATAGGCAAAGGGGAAAATCTGATGCAGACATTTAATGTGCCAAAAGTTACAAAAATGGAAAATAGCACAGCATAATGAATTCCTAAAGACAACTACACTGATGCAAAATATAAATTGTCATTATGGCCATAAACATAGAACAGATAGTAAATCAATACCTTCAGATATGATGTAAAGATGAACTTAAATAAAAAATCCAAGTGCAATGAGTTTAGATAACTAAATGGTACACACTTGTTACGGAATAATTTTTTTTATGTCACTTTGCTCAATACTTGAATGGGCATAATTTTGGGTAACCTACTTTATCAATGTCATTTGTGTTTGTTAATGCACAAGAAAATTGCCAAATGGAATTGCTACAGTGCTATACACGGCTCAAGCCCTTTTAATTATTAGATCAAAGCACCCATACATTGGGAAAGATTTATGTGTAATAGAAAAGAACTCTTGATCTTCTCAACACACTTCCACATCCTTCAAGTGCATCCTTTCATTTCCTTTCAAAGTCAACCAGTTTATCCATTTCCAAATTTTCCTAAAACACTTGATGATTTGGTCGAGTTGTAGGTAAATCAAAAGAAGAGTTTACTATGAACCTACCTACATAATCGCCAACCCTAAATGTTTTCAAAAAATCCTCACATTAACTGATTTTGACTATCAATGGAAACCTTACATATGCAACCATAATAGGAGATAATATTCTTTTAATAAACTAATAGACTGCATGTAAATTATGCAAATAAGATAAAATAAGTTGCATCTAACTGGCATACCACTAAATTCCTTATTGAAAGGCTATCATCTGTGGTAGCCTGCTGTCCATTAAGAATAGAAGTTGCTGCAACTCGAGCCCTTCTTCCCTGAATCAATGTAGAAGCCTGCCCAGTGAGCATATCATATTGAAATTGCAATTGTCTCATCTATTTCTGCAACTCCAATTCTTCATCTTTTAATGCTAAAGTTGCATCTATGATGATTAAGCAAACCATCAATATTAGATAAAAACATGGCATATGTAAAAACAAAATACTCTGAGGCAAATTCATTTTAATGTTTGAAGAAGCGAAGATAAGGTTCTGAGAATATTATATTTCACTTATTTCCAAAAAAAAAGTGAGAGAGAGATACACCATCTTATGCAAACTAAATTACCTTTATCAACTCTCTAGTATCTAAGTTGCCTCTTAATATGCAGTTTCAAATTCTGAAATAGAGATAATCCGAAACTGAAGATTGATCAGATTAATGGGGAAAGACAAACTAATGTTGTTGCATTCGAGTTAAGGAAAAGAAGATTGTGAGCTTACATACCCATGATGAAGTCCCTGATACATCATGCATCTCATAATATTTCCAAAAACATAATATATCATCTGAGATGTGAGATCATCGATAACTATTTCTAAAGGGTATGCTAATTCCCTCAATCTAAGAGATTCCAAATATGTACCCAAATGAAAGTGTTGATCGGGATCAAATAGAGTACAAAAAATGGTACTTAAAAGAGAAACAGACTAAGTGAAAAGTAGAGATGACATAAAAAGCATGTTTCCTTTAAAAACTATTTGACTTATTGTTGCAACATGAGCAATACAATGCTGGGTCATTACATAGTGAGGATAAAAAAAAGGCAAACGGATGATCAAACCAAAGTTAGAAGTAACACTTGAATAAGTGGTCAGTCATGAAACAACACGTTACAAGGACAACATTAAAACGAAATTAGTTTCAAGTCCAAGAGACCAAACTATCTATATCAAAAAGACTATTAAAGTGGACATTAGTCAACTACTGTCTTGAGTCTTTAAAGTAAAAGGAATAAGAAACAACCAGTAAATGGTACGAATAGCTTTATTTATATTTATCACATAGACAGAGAAACTCAACATCTCTGTACTTTGTAAAGCACAAGTGATCCCAGCAGGGATTAAAGGAAAAACATCCTGATAGGTTAAAGATCAATAGGAAAATAGTCTAGCTATCATGATCCTTTGAATAACAAATGCACAATATAGTAGAATGGTCGCAACGAATACATAAATTAGTCCCTAGCTAATTTAGTGTGACAGTTTTTTTATTGATACATAATGAGGACTAGGGAACACCGAATAATGTTCACATATTTCAAATTTTGAGGTACTTCCAAAAGAACTTTCTGGATACACCTATAGACTAATCACCATTGTCATCACACTCAGCAACTAGTAACACGGCCATATAATTTTAAAATTTTATGGTTTAAAAGGAAAAAGAACATTTACAGCCATCTTCTGATATGTTCCTTAAGAAAGAAAATAGTAGGACAACACCATGTTTACTCTCAAAGCAAGTCTGGGGGGAAATAAAATATTCAATGACAGCACTACTCCCAACTTGGGTAGAACAAGTTAATTTGAGACAACAACAAGATAAATGACAAACCAACCATATTCTAAAATGGACTCACGAGAAGGTTCGTACTGTTAGAAACACTACCAGTCAAGAGTCTATCACATGAACAAGATAATCTTAAGGAAAATAATTACCTCCTGAAAACCAGCGACATCATGTTTTTTAGCAGCATCAACATCAGGTTTTTGAGCATCAGGGTCAGTCTTAGGTGCAACTAACTCGCTGGTAGCATCATCTTCCTCTTCACCAAGCATCAACCTATAGAGGTCCGATGAGACACGGCTTTCTTTCTGCACACCATGCATTAAGATAAATACTCATGACTAATACCTTCATGTGCATTGAAACTACATAAAAAGGCTTGGACACAGGAACATAGTTAAAATACTAGTATCAACAATTGCACACAATTACACTATAATGAACAACGCCATACAATTACATTTATAGTGATTCAAGTTTGCACGTATAATAGATCCAAATTGTTTGTAAGCATTTTCTTAAGATGGTTAAACCAAACATAACATTAGGCATCACAAACACACAGATAAAGACGAATTTGATCCATTAATCTAAGACTGATGTATACCAGATAATATCATAACACGGGACATTGTGGGCAGTAAATGAAACTAAAATCACTTGGCACACCCCGCTAAAGAGACATAAGGTTTGTTCTTTCTTGCAAAGAAGAAGCAGGGGAAGGCTCATTGAGCTTAGAATTCTACTCACGAAGCATCTGCTGAACCCGCTCTTGAAGAACCCCAGCATCATAAGTTCAACTTGTTTTCCTTGCAGATTGTAGGTTAGTGAACACACCCTGCAGATTGTCAACACGGTTCTTTGCCTTGTCCTTAAAAAGCGGGTGTGATGCACAACTCTTCAAACCCCTTCCCATTCTAAATAAATAGAAGAAACCCCTTAAATTCTTCACCTACAAACAAAAACCCAAAACATTCTTATCTTTTATGTTACCATCATTATATGTTCCATTCCACCATCAAGCACAACACATAAAACAAAGATAACCAACAAGATCACATTCTCTAATTTCATGTCAGAAAAAAAAAAGGAATAAAAAACTCAAAAAAAATCGAAATTCACACCCATCAGAAGCAACCTAATTTGCATCATACCCCCTTACAACCAAAATCTGGCAAAACCCACATCAAAAAAAACACAAATTTCTAGATTCAACAAAAACTCTAGAAAGTAAGGAAATTTTGGCGGTAAAAAAAACCCATGTACCTAACCCTAATTACGGGAACCAAAACAGCAATTGAATCATAAAAGTCAACTAAAAATCAGAGGGGAATATATATATACATATATAAAGCAAGGTTAAGAAAAGAAAAATAAAACATGGAACAAAATACACAGAAATTAGTCAATTTTTAAAAGAATGTTGACAGGAACAAAATACACCGACGGTGACGGAAATGACGGTAATGGTTGTAAGATGATTGATTGATCTAAAGAGACATGGGTTTTGAGAAATGGGTTTTTGATCGATGAGAAAGAGAGGGCTTTTTATGAGAAAGAGAAATAGGGGTTTTTAATGTGTTATATAAGCGAATTTATCTGAAATATTGTGGAGGGAATTAAGAAATGTTGTGATAAATAATTTTTCCAGATTAAGCGTTGCCATAGATACTTCTATGGCAACAATTTTAAAGTGTTACTATATGTATATATATATAAATTTATATATATATATTGAAACGGTTTATTTTCAGTATAAATGGTTATAGTGCTAATAAAATAATTATTTTTGGCAATGGTTAGAAGCATTGCCATAGATACTCTATAGCAATGCATTATAACCATCGCCAAAAAGTTTGTTGCCATAGGCCTAATTTCTGGTAGTAAGAGATCCTAGATTAGGAGATGGGCACAGACATGTCATGGCCTTACCGTGTTTGTTGACACGGATATGTTTAGATGTAGGAGTGCAAGAGATCCCATATTTTTAACAATTTATCCATCCCCGAACCAGGATAGACTTGGGTTTGATTAGATATTATGCTAAACCTATCTCCAAGATAGCAAAGATGGGAGCCACTATGATTGTTTTGGTGCTCATCGTTGGATCTCAAATCTCTCTTGCTATCCACTTGGTTGCATCTATCTCATAGCCTTCCATGGCACCCACAACCAGGGATGTTTTATAAGGACTCGACATATTATCCCTTTGAGTGGGACTCAAACTGTGACACACAAGCATCCACCAAGCCTTTGCCGCGATATTCAAACTACCCTTTTTAATTGACAATGAGCCGCCAACACCTCCAACTACCCAATGAGCCTCCTCTCAGTCCACAGCAATGATCCCGGCCATCCATAGAAAATAAAGAAGTTTGTCTTCTGACCCAATCTATTTCACCTTCACCTTTCGCATCTCATCCACCCGATGGTCAAACTCAGCAATGTTGGCCTTAGGTAGGAACTCTGTCCCATGTAAAACTTGGGAGATGGTTTAAGTTGAGATGTTCACCCTAAGACCTCGAATTACCAAATCTATCAATGGGTCACCACCCTTCCACTATTTCCCCTATTGATATAACCTCTTTATATCCATCCAATATGCAGAATAAAACTCCTGTACCAAAGATGAACAGTATTATCCTAGAGTCCTTGTCATCCACTCAAAATCATACTGTCTGAATCGAGCATCAAATGCATGCATCTGAACCATGAAGGGCATAGGGAAATGGTATTTTTAGGTCCATGTGTTCATCTTAATATAATCCAAGAACACCCTTCAATAGGTGACCGAACTCGTGGGGACAAGTTCATTCTTCTCATTGGGTACTATTGTGATTCCATGTTTTTAGGAGCGTACTGAATTAGGCTTACCCACTTGCTATCAGTAATAGGGCAAACCACTCAAGCATCTAACCACTTAATAATTTCTTTCTTCACAACCTCCTGCAAAGAAGGATTCAATCTCCACTGATGCTTAATGCTGGGAATACTGTCAAAATCAAGCTTTCTTTTGTGAGTTCAAATACTGGTAGAATACCCATAATATCTACAATCTTCCATCTGATAGCTCTCTTGAACCTCTGTAAAACTGAGATCAATGCCTCTACCACTATCTCTACTAAGTCAGCTGCAATAATTGCCTATAAGGTGCTATTGTCCCCCCAAAAATGTAAAGTGGAAGTGAGATGGGAGGTCCTTCAACTCCAAGACCGGTGTTTCCTCAATAAACGGTTGGGCTGGAGGAGTGATTCTATTTATTAGATCACGATCAAGCTTCTTAAGAGCATAACTGTAACAACCTCTACCATACAATAAACCCACCATCTTATCATATTCATCAATACCATCACTATCGAAGTTCATGATTACTGCTGTCAACGCATCTACTCCAAGTCTCTCTTCAATGGGGACAGTCATTGTATATAAATCATCATTAATAATGTCTATCACAGACACTACCTGCATATCATTAGTCTGTTTCATCAACTGGCACACATTAAAGATCAATTGCTCATAATTTAACTGAAACTTTATCTGTCCCAACTTCATATCAACCAACGCCCTACCTATAGCTAGAAAGGGTCTACCCAAGATGATAGAGACTTGGAAGTCCACTTCACAGTCAAGAATAACAAAATCAACTGGAAATATGAAGGATTATACCTTCACAACACATCATAAAAAATACCAACCGAACACTTCACCGTGCGGTCAGCCATCAATAATCTCATCTATGTCGATTTGGGTATCCCCAACCCTAACTGCTAATAAACCACCAGTGTCATAAGATTGATGTTGGCTCCCAAATCACATAAAGCCCGAGAAAAGTTGAAAGACCCAATAGTACATGGAATAATGAATGCTCCAAGGTCCTCCTTCTTCTCTACTAACAATCTGGAAGCAACCGCACTATAATGGTACACATTATCAGCATGGTTAAAACTCACCATCCACTTCTTAGTGACCAAGTCTTTCATAAACTTTGTGTAGCCAGGCATTTTCTCTAATGCCTCAACAAGGGGAATATTGACAGACAGTTTCTTCAACATTGATAAAAACTTATGATATTTACTTTTTTTAATATTTCTTTTTCATCCTTTAAGGAAAAGGTAGGGGAGGTCTAAGAATATTCCACAACACCGGCTCATCAATCTTTCCCGCTTTCTCTTTCATTTATCCTTATTAGTAATATGTTCAAAACTTATCAATTTTTTAGATTTTATAATAGGTGTCTCATCAATATCAATCTCATCACCAGCATTCCTTGGCTCTTCCACAGTAGGCATAGGATTATCCATGGTGTTTTTACCACTCTGAGTGGGTATAGCATGACAATGACTATCATTTTTTAGATTTTGCACTATATTTCTAGGAGAGTGTCAGGTTGCCTATAATTCAATGTGGCCGACATTTGGCCAAACTACTGCTCTAGTTGTTTTATCATAATGATATACGACTCAACGTTATGGGTCAATTTTGATATATCCACCTTAATCTCCTTAAAACAACTCTCCTACCGCTCTTGACCCTTCACCAATTTGGACAACATTGCTTTCATTCTCAACTCGGTTTAACGAATGACTGGTGGAACATATTTATCACTCTTCTATTTATAGTCCTCTTTATTCCTGTAACCAAAATCTCACTCTCTGCTTTTGTATCGATATCTATCATTATAATAATTTCAACCTTGGTTTCCTTGCCCCTTTTCTTAGAAACCTGCTAATTCTCGATCTATATGCTTAGCTTCCTCATCCAAGTCAAACCTATAAGCTCTGGAGGCATACCATTTGCCCCTCATCCAAGTCATACATATAAGCTCTGGAGGTAGACTCTGTGCCTCTACTGTATTCACTTTTAAGAATTTACTGTTGTAAATTGTTTTGTAAGGAACCTAAGTTCTATTCTAAGTTATGCAACTTCTTATGCTACAGAATCATCTCCAGTTTTTTAGTCACTAATAGCTCTAACGACATAAGTACCAGTACTCCTCTCATCCTTTCATTTATTCCATCCTAAGTTAGTGATAGATATCTGGTCTGAAATATCCTAAACTACCTCCCAACGAAGTTACATGAACACACCTCCAGTGATTGTGTCTATCATCGCTTTAGAACTGATAGACAGGGATCTATAGAATATCTCCAGCAAATTAGACCCTAGAATTCGGTGATTAGGTACCACGCTTAACTTCATTTTAAACCAAAATATGCCTCATACATTAACTCAGCATACAACTTCCTAAAGTTGTAAATTTTATCTTTTAACTATAGCATCCTGGCAGGAAGAAAGAAATGGTTCAAAAATTATCGTGATTGAGGTCGGAAGGCATGGGGGTGATACTACAGGGTTCACCGATATAAGTGAGACCTCTATGGAGATTGCCCAGTCCAAGCCTCAGACCTCCACTGATACAGCAGAAACCTTCCAGACTTATACCCTACCACCTACTACGGTAACATGCCTATTTACTTCTAGATCGGCCCTCACCAGTTATGTCTTAGTACTGCACTTGTTATTAGTTAAGGTAAAAAAGAGATTGGGTAGAGTGGAGACGGAGGTGAGACTAATAGAGAAAGGGGTGAAGCCCTGGATAGATAGATGGATTAGAGAAGAATTGAGAATGATACAGACTAAATTTGATGGGTTTGAGCAGCGTATTAATCGAAGGATGGAGGGTATCCAGTCCCCAGATTTAACGAGTGTACATGCTGAGCTAGCGCACTCAAAAAGGCGGTTAAGGATCTATATGATAGACCAATCCTATTGATGCCCTTTATAAAGAAGATCTAGGATAAGGAATACATACAAAAAATTTAAAGTATTGGAGATCGACCCCCGTGGCTGATATTGATGGAGAAGATAAAATAAAGAAGAAAAAAAAGAAAAAAATAACAAATAAGGAGAATATTGAGGCTACAAAAGCAGCTAGTATTTATAGTGAGATGGAGCAGTAGGTGAGAGTCCATGAGATGTAAGTAGGAGCTGGTAGTTCCCGACTTGATAATGTTATTGATCTGAGAAGTGGTACAGCCCTGCCGCCAGAGTCACCATTGAGCACACTGGCCACAACTGGTGCCATTGTTGATGTGAGCATCCCAGACCTCATTAGGACCACTGATCCTGAGAATGGGGCTCGTTATGAGGACCGTATGATGGCACTGTTTGATCTAGAGCATAGTGTAACCAGGTATGTCTTCGCCCCTAGTTTTTACTTATTACATGCACTAGGGACAGTGCATATGCTTTTAGTTGGGGGTGTACCGCATAGACTCCATGGGTTATTATTGTCGTGATTCTTTTTCCATTGATTGTGGTTTAAATGCAGAACTGGCGTGTCTAGATTAGAAATGTGTGTGTTGTATTTTGTTTACTTTGCCATGTTTTGTGTTTATGTTTAATTAGGGAGAAAATTTGTACCTTAGGTAGCTGATAATTGACATGTTTTGAGTTATTGGGCTGAAATTATTTATGAAAAGGATACCCCTCCTAAAAAAATTATTTTACAACTGTGTGATATGTGTATACGTGTGACAGTTGTGCATTTGGTAATGGCATTTGTCTTAGAAACATAATAATTTGGGTGAATAATTGCATGAACTAGAAAGGTGGTAACTTATGATGTGACCTTGTACAAGGTGTATGTGAGGCTTTACCTAGCTCCTTATGTGTGTAAAATTGAGAACTTGCCCGGTTAGTCTTGCCTAGATTGTAGAATAATTGGTTAGTAAACGATGATACGCCGCATTTCAAATCAGTCCACTTTAGCCTAAAATGACCAACCAAATGTAATAAGCATCCCTTAATCTCGACTTTGAGCCTTAATAGACCTATTTTTTTGTTTACATCGATTCACCTTCTTATTTTTAACTACAATGAACCTATTTTGGCCCTGGTCCTCCTTGGACACTGTGCACTTTAACTTTGGAAAATCACCTAAGTTGAGAATTGGTATCATAGGAGTGTGTAGTCTGAATTGGATATAAAAAAATGGTGTAATAGAAAAAGAAAGTAGGGTTGGGTATGGCAGAAAAATAAAATCCAACAAAAAGAAAAAAAAAGAAATATTTGAAAAAGAAAATAAACATAAAGAATAAAATAAACCACACTCAGCCTGAATAAGAAAAAAAATAAAAAGGGAGGCATGAGGGTGGATTGAAAGAAAAGTTGGTTAACTAAGTGGACCCCAAACTAATAGTAGTGCCAAGGAAGATAAGTCACTAAAAGTTTCAAATATATCATACCATCCCCCAAGCCTGTGTTACAGGCCAGATAAATTCCTACAGTGATCCTAACCCAACTGTACGAAAACTCAGGTAAAGAAAATAAGGGCAAACCTGTGGTATTCTATGCACGCTGATTCTAATTTCATTTTGAGTAAGAGAATCTCTTGAACATCCCGATATTAATATGTTTCTCTAGATGAGAGATTGGGACTTCTTTGATTATGAGGGTACATGGTTTGCGTTGTTAGGTTGCTTATTTGTTTGGGCAGTGTGACTTGTATTGCATGGTTATCTATTGCTAATGTGATGCCATCACATCATTCCCTTGAGTCACGTGGATGTACTTCATCGGTATACACAGTTGAGTTTTGAAAATCTAAAAATAGAAGGGGCATTGTGTTTTCGCCAAACTTGATAATTGACTACCAAAGGTATCTTAGGATCTTCCTAGTTAAGCATTCTGGTTATTTTTGTTTTGTGTTTTTGCCTGAGTACATGCAAACGTCCCAAGTTGAGGTGTTGATGTGCCATGGTTTCATGGCATATTCGATGCTTAACATAGTGCAAATATGCATTGACTGGGGTTGTTTTATCAGATATGATTTGTGTTTTGTATGTATTGCAGGTAAATTAGGTTGGAAGTGGCCTAGAATGAAAAATAAAAGAAAAAGCTCTAAAAAGTTGAAGTACTTATCAGGTTGTTTCATCGGATATGATGTGTATTTTATATGTGTTTCAGGTAAATTATGTTAGTAGTGGCCTGGAATGAAAAATGAAAGAATAAGCTCTAACAAGTTGAAGTACTTATCAGGCTATGAGTCGTTAAGTCACCTTATGACTAGTAGCCTGACCCGTGACGTTAACAGTGGCAAAAGCTGAGCTGAAGGAGTTAAGTATAAAGTGACCATGACTCATAAGGAGTGACTTGAGTTGTGGTGTACAACGTACTGAGCACAGTGGCAAAAAACTCCTAAATATTGGCAAAACAAGTCCCAGTGG
This sequence comes from Capsicum pubescens, assembly GCA_030864215.1. NCBI lineage: Eukaryota > Viridiplantae > Streptophyta > Magnoliopsida > Solanales > Solanaceae > Capsicum > Capsicum pubescens. The sequence continues at coordinate 201,796,789 of CM061546.1, read as the reverse complement.
TAATGAGTGAAGACCATGAGTCGTAAGGACTGACTACGACTCATAGAGAGGAGTTTTCCTAACAACAGACTTAGAAGTCCTGAAAGGGGAAATTCACTGGAGTGACTACAACTATAAGCCTATGACTCGTAAAAGGACACATGACGACTCATGACCACTAAAGATAGAAAAGAGCTACGACAGTAGGCAACGAATCATGACTAGTCCTAACGACTGCCAGAGGCGTGACCACTGCCGACTTAGTTTTCCTATTTTGTTTTAATTAGGTTTCTTTTATTATTTTAGAATACTATAAATACCCTTGGGTTATTATTTTATGAGGTTATGCACTTTTGATATTTTTCTACATAATTTTCTACTTCATACAATTGTTCTTGGGTTTTAGGTTGCATAATCAATTGGAGAATTTGGATTTTATTCTATCATTATTGTGCAATCAATTACATGTCTTCTTCTTTGAATTCCGTAGATTGTTGCATAAGCATGAGTGGCTAATTTCCCTAACTAGGTTTGTGGTAACCCTGGTAGATTAAGAAAGTAGGGGAAGTGTAAGATTCATCCAGATTATTGCGGCAGCATGTATCGTGATCTTCTTTGTAGTGAGGGTAGATTCATCTAGATTGTTGCGGTTGTGTATATCATGATCTTCTTTGTAGTGAGGGCTTCCTTAGCTACTGTAGATGCTACGAACTTGATTTTATTCGAGATCATACTCACAAGGGAGTTAGGGATTGGGAAAATAAGGTGATGACAATAATTCGAGGATATCAGTCCTCATCTAATCAACTTGAGACTCAAATGGTGATAGTTGTTCTGGGGTTAAGGACAAGGGATGGGAAGGTGATACCCTGAGACTCAAAAGGTGAAGGGTAAGATTTATCAATGTGTTCACAAGATGGTTAGTACTACATAGCTCGTCAGACTTTACACGCATAGCAGTGAGATAGGTGAACAAGAGACACCTACGAAGTTAGAAGCCGGGGGAATGCAGTCCTAGTGTTCGTCTTAGATTGTTTAGAACCTCAAGCACTCAAGTTTGGTGACTATTTACTCTTGATCTCAAATCCCCCCATTTAATTTTCCACACTGCCCGTTGCTTTCTTCAAGTTCAAAATATAATTCCACACATTCCCTGTGGGTTTGACCCCAACCTTGTTTGGGTTACTATATTTGACATCGACCACACATACTTCTTTGGAGGTGTAGTTTTGGTGACATCACTATGGAACATACTCAGATATCGATGCTGATGGAGGAATAATACTCAGGGACTGGGGAGTACCCAAAACTAAAGTAGGTGCCACAGAAGGATCCACACTAGGAGATAGAGGAACACCAGGCATAACCAAAGGAGAACCCTCTAAGTGGGTCAACAACCGCACCAATAATCTCTCCAAAACTGGGATAGATGAACTCTGAGGAACTGGAATTGAACCCACATCTCCAACTAGCTCCACACGAGGATCAGGGAAAAGTCCCCTATCACTCTTCCTAGACGAAACTGAGTTATGAACTCGTCCACTCCCTCGAGTACGTTCATGACTCGAGGCTCGCCCTCTTGGAGAAGGCTTTGCATCTCTACACTCACAAGACCTAGTCAACACCATCTGCATGGAAAGAGTGAAACACAACTCAAAACACAAGGTATACAAGAAATTTGCATGATAAGGAAAGAAATAAGATAAGTTTCCTAAAGACATTCTATAGCCTCTCAAAGATAGATACAGATGTCTACGTATCAATCTGCAAGATTCTATTAGACATCTCATTCTTACACCCTTGGTTACAGTAATACCGATTTGTCACAACCTAAAATCAAGGGTCATGATGTCTCTCATCACGAAAAACCTTGACGAGTAAGCCTATCACCCAAATTGATACACAAAAGGGTAAAAAGAAAGAAATAACCCCAAGGTAAGGCTTCTAGAACAAAGCTGAACCATATCAGTTAAACAAATGCAAAAAGGAACATAAACAACAATGCAACCATAACTCCCAAAACCTGATGTCGATAATATAAGAACATATCTAGTACAACTCGAATCCAAATGAAATACATAAGAAATCTAATAGATGCAACTTTGTCTCTAAAAACTAGTAAAGACATAGTCTAATGATAGACAAAGATAGTAGAAGACATCCGGATGCCTGAAAATCATCCACTACCTTGAAAGCTTCAACAATCGCGAGAGTCAAGCAATGTGGGGTGCACCCAAACCTGGATCTGCACCAGAAGGGACAGTAGGAGTGAGTACAATCCACTTGTACTTAGTAGGTATAGTAGGATGATCGATCAAAGTAAAAAATAAATCATACAAAATACACATTAACGGCACATCACCTACAATCAGAAAATGTCCCACAACGGTAGCCCACACCACTTGCACTAACAGTTCTAACATATATATATCGCATAAACTACAACAACAACAGGTAGAGAAAAAGTATACATTATATCATATACAAGTCAAAACTAGGAAGAACATGTAATATATACAAGATTGTCAAGTGTAATAAATGGAAGATAGAACAAATAGATGTATGACAAGTAAATATGCCAATTCAATCACAACATAAAATGCAATAAAGAAAGTGCAATGTATAAGATGATGATGATGATGATGCATGAGACCATCGCATAGTCTCCATATACACCTACAGAGATAAAGCTTCTCGAAGTAGGACCCATAGGGGTTCGTCAACCCATATGCAATCCATATATTATATCTCCTACAAAGCTGTAGCTTTCCAATGTAGGACCCATGAGGGGTTCATCAACCCATATACAATACATATTCCATAACACAATGAGTATTTCCACAACTAACCACAGAATGTATTTTTATAATCAACCACAATGATATGATTCCACAACCACATAAGACAACATCCACTCACTATTTCTAACCATTCGTGAATTTCTACATATTTTGTATACCAATATAGTATGAATACATCACAATACATAAATGGTACCACAATAGATATTTCAACAACATGATATCATTATTCACGTGTATTTCAAGATATCAATATCACCTAGGACTCCACTCGGTCACACATATCACATAATAACTCAAAACCAATAATTATATCATATATATTCCCCCACCCAGGTTCAACACATTAAGATAGAAAAATTCATGATTATTTTCCATCCCCTTAACGTGCATTTTGTACCAACATTACTACCCAGCCCAGGTCTAAAAGAGTTAAGCCATAACCTACCTCAATGTTGAAATGGGTTCACAACTCTTTACACTGCAACCTTACTTCTCATGAACGATATTGAAATTAACTAAAACCAAGAAATATAGAATCTACATATCAAAAAGAGGCCAACGATACCTATATTGCCTATTTTTTATTTGGGGTCAAAATGGACCCCCAAAATGAGTTTTCAAAAAAGAAAGGCAAAATCATAACTATACTTCTAAAATATGTTCCCCGTACTTTTAGAAATCTTCAGCTGAAAAAACAAGTCAAATTGAGTTAAAAATGAGGTCCAAATCAAAGAAATATCATTTTTAGACTTTGTCGGGTAAAACCATTGAAATCCATCTGAAAAACAAAGAATCAAAGTTATTTTGAAGTTGTAATCGAAGAAAAATAATTAATTATAGGATTAGGAACACTATTCAAGTGAAAAGGAGTGAAATCAAGATTTAAAATCAAGCCCTAAGGTTTTGGAGTTTTGAGAAATAAATCAAGAATTCAACTAAGAAAAGGGCGAATTCTTAACTTAAATCTGTAGCAAAACAAGAAATGGATGTTAATCGAGCTTCACAAGCACCCACAAGCTTTACTTTTTAAGCTCTCACACTACTATAATGTTTAACTCTCAAGAAGAAAGATGAAAAATGAGCTAATTCATGACCTAAGGGGCCTATTTATACCCTTTTCAGGTTTTCAGATATTGCAATCACAGCATGCAGGTTGCAATCACACTATCTGGTTCAAATTAAAATGATGCAATCGTAACAAAAAGTAGTGCAATTTTACTACCCTCTGAATATTAGGTGTGATAGCGGGCACATCAGAAGACAGACGAAACTTGGAAAATTTCCAAGTTTCCACCAAGACCTCGGGATTCATTTGGAATCTGATATATACAAACAAACTATGTAACCACACTAAAACTTCAGACTCAATGGTGATATCAAATTTTTAAAATATATCATTTTCACAAAGTTGACCCCCGAAACTCAAAATCATAATTTTCCAAATCGAGGGTCGAAATGAGATTTAAAAGCCATAAAATTAGACCAAATATATTACCCCCTAAAATTAATGTTCTGAATCTACTGGCATAGTCTGTTCATCCATCTATCGCACGGATCAAAATATAACCATATAAGTCCATAATAAGACTCTAAAAGCCACCAAAAACACAATATCACATAAATAGCACCAAAATACATTGAGAACTGTGCTAATCACCCCCATGCTCCAGAAATACTACAATGCAACTATGGGGAGGGTAAAACAGTCAAATCATACTGAAATACATAATTCACATATTTTATCAAATTTTAGGTTGTTACACCCTAATTTAAAAATTATGAATTAACTGAGGAGCAAAGTGTATTCCAGGACTCAAAGGATGAAAGGATACTATTGATAAAATCCCATATACCTGAGAGTGAAAACCTTGGTAAAATCTTTTGATTTAAACTTAAAGATGATGAACCCTAGTTCTTGATTTAGATAAGAGGAAATTCCATGTTCTCTTTGTATTTTGCTAAGTGTCACTTGGTATTTTAGTTAATGAGTGATTTGGGGTAGTTTGGGCATATTAATCAGCTTTATATGGCTTAAAAGACGTATTTTTGGTGTTAAAAGAGTGGGAAAAGACCAAACAATCCTTTTAAATAGTTTGAAAAGATTTTGGAATTAGTCTTGATGACTTGTAGGGTCTGGAAATGAGTCGTAGCTTAATTCATTGCCTAGGACTCAATTTTTACTTTCCTACACCATCCTAACGAGTCACTCTATGACTCATGGGGTCTCTCAATGACATTTAGTGTATCCCAACAACTTATAGGGTCACCCTTAGACTCATAGGGCTAACACATCACCACTGATAGCTTTTATAGTGCGTTAGTAAAATGGACATAACATTTTACTCTGCTAATAGATTTATAAATCATTAGTGGCATTGGAAAAATAGTTAAAATACCTTTAATTAAGTGGGTATAAGTCCACATAACTATTCATATACTAGGATAACTAATCATTTAAATATGACCCAAGAAGAATCTTAAACTAGAAATTAGTTGAAAGGGAGTTTTCAAAACAAGTTTGGGTTACGCACCCCTTATGATCTTAAATATCATCTAATACTCATGAAATAATATTTCAATGGTTCTATATATGCTTAAAGATTGGTTATTATCTTATCTTTGACTTTTGGGGTATTACAATGTGTCTACTCCAGTTGGAGACCTATGGTGGTGACCCATGTGCATGTTCTATTTTGTTCATGGATTTCCAAACTGGGGTAGATTTTATCATTTTGGACATTCTTGATTTTAACATTATTTTGGGTATGACCTGGTTATATCTATATCGTATTATCTTAAACTGTAATACTAAGATGGTGACTTTATAAATGCCTGAAAGGGATAAAATAGAGTGGGAGGAAGTGTGTAGGTCAAAGACGGTGAAAAATGTATCTTTTATTCAAGCTAGAAAGCTAGTAGAGAAGAGGTGTTAAGCCTTTTTGGCTCATCTTTGAGATGTTAGTGTGGAGTACTCTTTTATTAAGATAGAGTTCATATTTTTAGAGTTTTAGAAGGTATTTTCTGTGGATTTTAGTAGTATGACTTCGAAAAGGGATCTTGATTTTTGTATCAATTTAGAGTTGGTCACTCACCTAATTTCTATTCTTCATTATCAAATGGCTTCCGCTGAATTGAGAGAACTCAAAACATAATTGTAGGAACTACTTGATAAGGGACATCCAAGTGCTTTATCATGAGGTATTTCAGTGTTGTTCATTGAAAATAAAAATGGTATCATAATGACATACATTGATTATAGAAAGTTCAACAAAGTTACCATCAAGAATAAGTATCCCATGCCTTGCATAGATAATCTTTTTGATTATTTAAAGGGTGTTTTGGTATTCTCCAAGATTGACTTTAGGTCGGGTTTCCATCAATTGAAAATCTAACCTGAGGTTATACCTAGGACAGCTTTCAAGACATGATATGGGCATTACGAGTTCTTAGTGATGTCTTTTGGGTTGACCAATGTGTCGGCAATCTTCATGAGCGAGATTGATGAACAATATTTTCAAGTTTTGCTTAGATTTTTTGTGATAGTTTTTATTAATGACGTTTTGGTTTACTCTAAGAGTAGAGAGGAATATGTAGGACATCTTTGCATTATTTTGGGAAATTTAAGGAAAAAGCAGTTGTGTGCAAAGTTCTCAAAATATAAGTTATATTTGTCTTCATCTACCTTTTTAGGGAATGTGGTTTCAATAAAAGAGTGATGTAGATCCTCAAAAATTAAGGCAGTTAAGATTTAGGTTTGTCCTAACTCTGTGATGGAGGATAGATGTTTTATGGGTCTTGCTAGTTACTATTAAAGGTCTGTCAAGAATTTTGCTTCTATCACTTCTCACTTGATAAGGTTGACCCAGATAGAGGTGTTATTTGTATGATTGGATAAGTGCCAAGATATCTTCCAAAAGCTCAAGGAACTTTTGACTATAGCTCTTGTCCTTTCATTATTTGTTGAAGGTAAGGATTTTGTTGTGTTTTGTGATGCTTCACATTTGGGATTGGGTGTTGTGTCGATGTAGGATGGGAATGTCATTTCTTATGCTTTAAGGTAGTTGAATCCTCATGAAAAGAATTACCCAACTCATGACTTGGAGTTGATAATGGTGATTTTTACACTCAAGATTTTAAGACAGTACTTATATGGTGTCAAATATGTGGTGTTAACAGACCACCATAGCCTACTTAATGTGTTCACATAAATGAATTTGAACATGAGATAGGGGATATAGATGGATTTATTGAATTAGTATCATATGACTATCCAGTACCATACGAGTAAGGCCAATGTGGTGGTTGATGCATTGACCCAAAAAATAACAAGTATGGGAAGTTTGGCCTATTTGAGAGTGTCAAGGTGACCCTTGGGTAAGGAGTTTCAATATCTATAATCTCGATTCATGCATTTTAGTATTTCAAAAAGGGACGGAGTAGTAAATAGTGTTGAGATAAAATCAACACTACTTGATAAAATTAAGGCCAACAATTTGAGGATGGAAAATTGAATAACTCTTGAGCAAGGTGGTATGTGGTAACGCTTCAGACACCACACTTGATGTGTGTGGAATATTATAGTTTATAGGATCAGTGTGTGTTTCTCGGGTTGGTGATTTGATTCAGAATGCACTTGCTGAAGCTCATAGTTTGTGATATTCTATTCATCCAAATGTAACCAAGATGTACCTTGACTTAGGGAAGCTTTGTTGGTGGCCTGGTATGAAGAGAGACATAGTGGAGTATGTATCCAAATATCAAAACTAATAGCAGTTAAAGTACAAGCATCAAAGGCATATAGGTTTGCTTCAAAGGATGCCCATTCTCGAGTGGAAATGGGAAAGAATAGCTATGAACTTTGTGGAATGTCTTTATAAGACCTTGGAAAAGCAGACTAGATTTGGGTCATAGTGGACAGGCTGACAAAATCAGCATATTTCATTTTGGTTTTGGTTAGAGTGGACTATAGTTCTAAGCAATTGGACAAGAACTACATTAAGGAGATAGTGAGGCTACATGGGGTGCCACTTTCTATCATTTAAGATAGAGGTACGCAATATATTTCTAAATTTTAGGATAGGTTGCATGAAGAGTTGGGTGCCAAACTTACTTATAGCACAAACTTTTATCCTCAGACTGATGGACTGTTGGAGAGGATAAGTTAGGTGCTTGAGGGCATGTGTGATCAATTTTAATGGAAATTAGGACAAGTTTTTATCGTTGTGTGAATTTTAATGCAACAATAATTATCACTCTAGCATTGTTATGACCCTATTCGAGGCACTTAGTAGGAGGAGGTGTAGATTGCCTATAGGGTGATTTGTGGTTGGTGATGTGATACCCTTAAGAACTTATTTGGTAAATAAAGCTTTAGAAAAGGTTAGATTTATCGAAACCAAGTTGGTGGCAACCCTTAGTAGGCAAAAGGAGCATTCAAATTGTAAGGTGAGGGATATGTCATTCAAGGTTGATGTTCAAGTTTTATTTAAGATATTTCCTATGAAAGGAGTCATGATATTGGAAAAAAGGTTAATATTATCCCTTGGTATATTGGTTTATTCGAGGTTCTTAATTAAGTGGGTTGGTGTAATACCCCGTATTTCCCTAGCATAATCTAAGTCCCAATACATAAGTATTCATATATAAAATTTTTGAAATACTCATTAATTTTTAGTTTAGAGCCTGTCATTGCGTAGGAAATTCAATTTGCTTTCCAACAATATAAAATTGGCCCAAATTTGATAACCTGGTAAGAAGTTATGGTGATTTTAAGTTTCAGTTGTTAAACACCATCATTTTAGCCCTTAGCGCATTGAGGAGCTAGTCTAAATAACAATTGTTAGTTTCCAGTATGGTACCGCGATATTGATGCGTCGCGCCAAGGATCGAGTTCACGTTTGGCAATTTCCAGTGAGCCTACGCTATTATGGCGCGTCACGGAGGTGGTCAAAATGGCATTCCAGTGAAGGACCACAATCTTACTGCATCGTGCCATCGTCCAATTTTCCAATTGTCCCTTTTCCAGTTGCTTGGCGTGATAGTAGCGCATCACGCCAAGGCTGAAAATTGGGATCTTCAGTTTTCAGCTTGCATTTTTAAATTCATTTAGGGGTATTTAGGTCTTTTTCCTAAGCCCTAACCTCATCCTAAACACAAAATTTAACCCCTAATTGACCTAAATACTCATCATTATTCAATTCCTCTCAAATTAAAGATCCTCTTTTCAAGAACAAGAAACCCTAGCTCTAAAATTCAAGGCCAAATCTCAAGAACACACAATCAATCCTTCCAAATTCATTAACTCAGGTATGTTAGATGTTCATCCATGGGTTCCTTTCACCCATGGAGTTTAAGTATCCTATTTAAATTACAAAATTGTGATCTTTTCAAGTTATTAGATTTTAAATTGTGATTTCACCCATGAATCTCCATGAACTATGATTTTATACCATGATTCAATAAAATTATTGTTGTTATTCAATTCTCCATGTTTTAATGTTATCATTCCTTGAATTAAATCATGATTTAGTATCATTCATGTTGAATTAATGTTTTTTCTATAAGTTCTATAACATTCCTATGATTTGATCAAACCATGAACTCCAAGTGTTTGATAAAATGCCTACAAGAGTGATTGATTTAATAAAAGCCTTCATGCTTTGTCCTCTAAGCTTTAGTGTCATTTTACTATTATTGTTTTCGAGTCTTGAGGGTATTGAAAACCCAAAAACCATAGCTATTTATTTAGTCTAGTCTCAGCACATTACAGAATAGTCTTCAGAACATACTATGAGTATTATCAGAAAAGTCAGATATCAGTCAGTTAAACTCAGAACAGTCAAGTATTTTAGTGTCTTTCAATTGGTAGTAGGATTTAACATCGAGCGAGTGTAAGGATGGTGGCTTCTTCGTCAGATCGGCAGAGTCGTTAATAGTAGTCCCTATACTCCAGAACTACGTAGCCAGTGTAGGATATGAGGAGTCACCCGTCATATTAGGCTTGACTATCTTGCAGGGGTCACTCGTCAGTTCAGGCTTGACACCCTTAGTCCTTCAGATAGTATATCAATATAGTGGATCTACACCACCAGCATTAGTACTCGTGGAACGGTATTGACACTCTTCCGACTAGGGTTACAGGTTGGACCCCAATTAGCTCAGATTGGGGAATGTCGGTTAGATGATAGCTCCCGCAGTCTCAATCCAATAATCAGACCAGTAATTCAGTCTCAGTGTTGTTTGACCAAAGCATACAAATATCAGTATATCGATATTCCAGTTTACAAACTTTTATTCTGTTTATGTTGTATGCTTGGTCATGCATCCCAAGTATTTACAGATTTCATGTACCTTCAGTATTTACAGGTTTCATGCATACACAGTATTTATTGATTTCACATATTTCCAGTATCTACAGATTTCATGCTCTCTATTCATTACTCTATGCTTTACATGTATATTCAGATAATTTATTATTCCTGTTCACAAAACCATGCATATCAACCTACCTCATTTAGCATGCCATTACATTCAATGTACTGATCGCATACCTTTTATTGTGCTATGATGTATTATATCATAGGTTCTGATGCCGAGTTCCTGGACTGCGCTTAGATATTTCAGACATCTCAATAGTAGTTGTGGTGAGTCCTCGTATTTTAAGGACGGAGTATTTCTATTTTATGTTTTCAGTCTAGTTGTTAGTTGGTGTTAGTTGGGGCCTATCCCATCAACTCCCAGTCATTCGGTTTAGAGGCTTTCAGATATTAGAGTCAGTGATTCAAATTCAGTCTTCAGTTGATACTACAGTCAGTTAATCATTTTATCTCAAATTTCAGTATTTATTCAGACGTAGATAGTTATTTCTTCAAATTCATAATTCAGTATTTGTTTCATTTATTAAAACCTTATGGCATATCAGTTATTCTTCTATATTTATGATTATGTTATTTAATGCTCATAGTAGGTACCAGCTCATGAGTTAGCTTGTGGTCCCTCGGGACTGTAAGCATCGTGTGACGCCCAGGGTGTACTATCAGGATGTTACAAACTTGTTATCAGAGCCTAAAGTTTTAAAGTGTCCTAGGAATTCTTAAAGTTGCGTCGAGTAGAGTCTTATGCATGGGTGTGTAGCGCGCCCACTTATGGGCAGGAGGCTACAAGGAGTATAGGAAAAGTTTCCCTTCTTTCAATATTCATGTCGTGCGAATGAGCATTACCTCAAGTTAAACTCTCAGTCTAATTTGTTTTTTCCTTTCGTTTACAGAACATGCCTCCCAAAAAGAATAACAGAAGAGGAGCAGAAAACCAGCCATGATACAAAATCAAACCAACAACACCAAGAGCTTCAAGTAGACTCGGATTTCAGTCCAACAACACAAGAACATCAAGTTTAAATTTCGGTTTCTTTAGTCCAACAACACAAGAACAACAAGATAGATAACAATGCTAGTGAATCGAAAAGAGCCCCACACGGCTTCACTAGACTTTAAGATAACAAAATCAACAACAACAACAAGATAAAGAAAGATAGATAACTTGACATATAACATTCAAGAAACTAAGAACCCTACATCAAGAGAGGACCCTAAGTCTAGTGAATATAAACACCAAGTTCTTACGAGGACCAAGAGGCACTCAACGACCTCAAAACCCTTGTTTCTAGCCAAAGAGACAACACAAGTATCCCTCTACTTGTGAGATAATAGGGGCGGCTTCTAAGAGTGGAAGAGAGAGGAAATGTTTAGTGTTTTTAGGTTACAAAAATCAGCATTCAAAAACTAAGCAATAATTCTCTAACATGTTCTATTTATACTACAAACAAAAGGGGTAAAATGACCCATCCGCCCTTGCTTCTTGTGCCAACCTTGGAGAGTAGTTTATTACACATTAAGACCTCTCTTCACACATAAAAACGTTTAGGTCCTTGGTTGGTTCAATCACCAACTCACACACGGCCATTTGCATGAACAAAGCTTGGAGTTTTTGTAATTCCCGAGCTTGGCTTCGTGTGAAAGGCCGTGTACCTGTGGAGGCTGCCCCAACCGTATCATCCTCTCCATCTTGAGAGGAATTTGACCTCAAATTCAGCATTTGGACATCTTCAACCGCATCCACGAGGGAGAGATCACCAACGTTGAAAGTGTTGTGCACTTGATATTCCGGTGGAAGGTCAATCTTGTAGGCGTTGTCATTGATTCTCTCAAGTACTTGGAAAGGACCATCACCCCTTGGCAGCAATTTGGACTTCCTTTGAGCTGGAAACCGATCCTTTCGAAGATGCACCCACACCCAATCTCCGGGTTCAAGCACAAGCCTTCTTCTCCCTTTGTTTACCCTTTTTGCAACCTCTTGGTTCTTCTTTTCAAGCTTGATCCACACCGTCTCATGCATTTTCTTCATTGCCTCGGCTCTTTTATTTCCATCTAAGCTGGTCATGAGATCACTAGACAAAGGAGTGAGATCTAAAGGGGTAAGGGGATTCAGGCCGTAAACACATTCAAAGGGAGTCATTCCCGTGCTCGAATGTATTACCCCGTTGTATGCAAATTCCACCAAGGGTAGGTGATCTTCCCATGAAGTCAGTTTACCTTTAACCATAGAACGTAGCATAGACCCTAAGGTTCTATTTACTACCTCCGTTTGGCCATCGGTTTGTGGGTGGCAAGACGTGGAGAAAAGTAACTTCATTCCAAGCCTACCCCACATGGACTTCCAAAAGAGACTTAGGAACTTGGAGTCCCTATCGCTCACAATAGTCCTCGGTACCCCGTGAAGCTTTACAACATGTTCAACAAATAATGAAGCTACACTACGAGCATCCTCGGTTTTAGCACATGGAATAAAATGAGCCATTTTATAGAATCTATCAACAATAACAAAAATGCTATCTCGGCCCTTTTTAGTCCTTGGCAGCCCCAAAACAAAATCCATCGAAATGTCCAACCAAGGTCTAAGGGGAGTAGGGAGTGGGGTGTATAATCCTTGAGGTAGGAGACGAGATTTCGCACTCCGGTAGGCCACGCATTGACTACAAATTTTAGTGACGTCTTTACGCATTTTGGGCCAATAGAAGTTCTCCTCTAAGATTCCGAGGGTCTTGTCTACCCCAAAGTGCCCCATGAGGCCTCCGTCATGGGCCTCCCTCACAAATAATTCCCTCCAAGAACTAGAAGGAACACACAACCTCCTCCCTTTGAACAAATATCCATCGAACCGAGAGTAGGAGGAATGGTCATTCTCCTTAAGCCAACGGTCCCTTCCCCACTCTTCGCATTCCCTAAAAATAGGAGCAAAGGTAGGATCCTCGGGGTACAAAAACCGCAAGCTCTCAAAACCCATCAATTTCGAAGACAAGGTAGCAACAAGCACATGCTTCCTAGACAAGGTATCGGCAACAACATTTTCCTTTCCCCTTTTGTAATGAATTACATAAGAGAAAGTCTCGATGAACTCAATCCACTTAGCATGACGCCTATTCAACTTGTCTTGGCTCTTAAGGTATTTCAACGACTCATGATCTGTTCGTATCACAAACTCCTTAGGCCACAAATAATGTTGCCAATTTCCCAAAGCTCTAACAAGGGCGTACAACTCCAAATCATAAGTTGAGTAATTAAGAGTTGCCCCTTTGAGCTTTTCACTGAAATAAGCAACGGGCTTACCTTCTTGCATCAAAACAGCCCCGATGCCAACCTTACTAGCATCACACTCTACTTCAAACATCTTATCAAAATCGGGCAATTGCAATAAAGGCGCCGAGATGAGCGTAGCTTTCAAGGCCTCAAAAGCCCTAGCCTGCTCATCACCCCATTTAAAGGGTCCGTCCTTTCTAATTACCTCGGTCAAGGGGGCTGCTATGGAACTAAATCCTTTGACAAACCTCCTATAAAAGCTTGCCGACCCGTGGAAACTTCGGATTTCTCCAATAGTTTTAGGGGTCGGCCAACTTCGAATAGAGTCTATCTTGGAATCGTCCACTTCCACACCCCTTGAGCTCACGACAAAACCCAAGAATATAACCTTATCAACACCAAAAGAACACTTCTCCATGTTGGCATACAGCTTCTCCTTTCGGAGCACATCAAACACACATCTCAAATGCATTACATGATCATCAATAGATTTACTATATACCAACACATCATCAAAGTAAACCACCACAAACTTTCCAATATAAGGCTTCATTACATGATTCATTAGCCTCATAAAGGTGCTAGGAGCATTGGTAAGGCCGAAGGGCATGACCAGCCACTCATATAGACCGAATTTGGTCTTGAATGCGGTCTTCCACTCATCACCGGGTTGCATGCGAATTTGGTGATAGCCGCTCCTAAGGTCCACTTTAGAAAACAAACAAGATCCGTGGAGCTCATATAACATATCATCTAGTCTAGGGATTGGATGACGATACCTTATAGTGATTTTGTTGATGGCTCTACAATCGACGCACATGCGCCAAGTTCCGTCCTTCTTCGGTACCAAAAGCACCGGAACAGCACACGGACTCATGCTTTCCTTGATGTATCCCTTGTTGAGAAGCTCCTCAACTTGTCTTTCAAGCTCCTTAGTGTCCATGGGATTGCTCCTATAGGCCGGTTTGTTTGGAAGTTGTGAACCCGGCACCAAATCAATTTGGTGCTCAATTCCCCGAAGTGGGGGCAATCCTTGCGGAAGTTCTTGAGGAAATACATCTTCATACTCCTGCAACACACAAGAAATCAAAGGGGAAATGAAAGAATTAGTGGGGTTAGTATTAAAACAATGGGCCAAAAGTAACATCGGCTTGTTTTCATCATGGTCTACGAAGAGTTCTTTCCTCCTAGCCAACATCACTACGTTTTCCATCTCCCTTGTCGTTGGGACAGCCTCGGATGTCCCTACTTCCTCACCTACGGCATCCCCCCCCTTTTCTCCCTTTCCGGATTCCTTCCCCTTTCCCTTCAACTCTCTCATTTTTTGATGCCACTCATTTACTTGGGAGGGTGAAAGAGGATGAAGTGTGACCCTTCGGCCATCCTTCTCAAGCGTATACCGGTTGGACCTCCCATCGTGTTTAGTAGACCTATCATATTTCCATGGTCTACCTAACAACAAGTGACATGCTTGCATTGGGATCACGTCACAAAGCACTTCATCGTGGTAGTTTCCCACCTTAAACCGAATCACACATTGCCTTGTGACCTTTAATTCACCACAATCGTTCAACCATTGTAGCTTGTAAGGACTAGTGTGTAGTGTAGTTGGTAGATTCAAGAAATTTACCATAGCATGGCTCGCAACATTTGTACAACTACCACTATCAATCACCAAGGTGCACACACTCCCCTTTACAAGACACTTAGTATGGAATAGATTTTCCCTTTGACTCGGGTCATCTATCGCCTTACTAATCATGACACGTCTAACCACAAAGTTTGGAACCACACACTCCCCTTCTTGTGGATAGACATCTTCACTACCATCTAATTCATCATCATTCGGGCCATTTTCAGCTCCCTCTCCATCTTGAGGCTCGGCCTCATCCTCCCCCCTTTCGGAAACCACCTCCTCACCAAGGTAGTACACTTTCCCTTCTCGTAGGATCACATTGCGCCGGTTCAGACATTCGTTGGCCTTATGCCCCCAACCTTGGCACTTGAAGCATTGGAACCCCTTTGGGTTGGGATATTTGTGAGCCTCCGGTTTCGGAGGGAATTTAGGGACTGTTTTGGACTCGGGCAGCTTCGTAGGGGCGGGTGGGTCCTTGTTCTTGGGCCAACCCGAGGGGGTTTGTACCCTTGCCTTGAAGGATGATCTCTCCTTAAGTTCCCTTTCAATCTCAAGGGCCGCTTGGAAGATACCGTCAATGGTTTCAAACCGGTGAAGGGTCAAATGAGTGGAGATCTCTTTGTTCAACCCACACTTGAACCGGATGATGTCGTGACTGATTTGCTCCCCACGATGGTCAAGTTTCAACATGAGTTGTTGGAACTCGTCAAAATAGGCCATCACACTCTTGCCTCCTTGCCGCAAGCCATATAATCTAGCAAGCAACTCATGACGATATCTCTCGGGAAGGTATCGTTGTCTCATCAAGTACCTCAACCGATACCAAGGTGGTGGCTGCCCATCAACTAATTCATTACCAAATCGTTTAACATACTCCCACCAAGTGTTAGCATAGCCCTCGAGGTGAGCTATAGCGTAGCAACTCTTCTTTTCTTCCGAGATGTCATTAACTTGGAAAACTTTGTCACAAGCCGATTCCCAAGTTAAGTAGGTCTCGGGGTCACTTTCACCCTTAAAGATGGGTAGGCTCAACTTGATGGTGTTGATGCCTACGTCTCTCTCTTAGTGTCGGTTTCCCCTATCCCCATACCCCCGGTATCTCCTAGGTTCTCCTCGACCCCCTCTTAACTCCTCCTCCCTCATATAAGCATCATCAAAGGCTCCATCTCCTTCATACTCCTCTCTACCGTATCCTTCAAAGTGGGCTGGTCGGCCTTGGCCGATTTGATTCGGAGGATTTGGAATTTGCGGTCTTTGGGTTAATGGAGCTTGGAATGGAGGGTTCGGATTTAGTGGAGGTACTTGGCGTCCAAATCCCTCTTGTGGAATTGGAGGGGCTTGGAAATGTAGTGGTCTAGTGGGGTCTCGGTTTGGAGGAAAATAGGTAGTTTGGCTTGCGGTATTTAGTGGAGCTTGGGGTGCATTTAGCATTTGGTGGACTGTTTCGGGGGTGATGGTTGCGGAGGAGGTCCTATCATGACCATTGGTAGATACATGTAGAGGAGTAGAAGGACGAGAGTTCCTTTGACTCTCCACTTGTTCTAATCTCCCACTAATAGTCGACACTTCCCCCTTTATTGCTGCCAAGTCCCCTCTCACGGCCCCAAATTCCGAATTCAACCTTTCAAGTGTCCGGGTAACGGCCTCAAGAGTGACCCTCATAGAATCAAGGGCATTAGTATCCACATTATGAGACGTAGCTCCTTCCATTGTCAAGATATTATCCGCTTTAGTTCACCACAAGTTCGTGTTCCACAAGTGTTGTATAATTGGCTAGTAACCGTGAAATTTTTAAGGTATGAGTAAGCTCTTATCCGGAATGGATTCTTGTTTGAAGACTCAAAGAATTCTTGCCGGACTAGAGTCAAAAATCAGCAACTCATTCAAACAAATAAAAGCACTCAAATAATCGTTGACACAAACAAACGGTTCAAGGAACTAGTTGACAACCTAGTAGGAAGGTACTAGTTTGTTAATTAGTTCTAGGACCAAGTAAGGGAAACCAAGGATCAACAATTAGCAACCAAAGAACATCCTAAGTTGAGCTTATAGTGACGTGGCAGCATGCAATGGTTCCACACGTTCTTCTTTTTTTTTTTTTGTGTTAATATTCACACAACTTGTTATAGTTTGCAAAGTGTTTTGGTGGGAAAAATAAAATCTTGTAGTATTTCACCCTTTTCAAACTCAAGAAAGTGAGGTTTGGTTGACTAATCCCACAAAACAAGGCTCCTTGAATTAGGGAAAAGTGATTGACAAGACTAAAAGGTGATGGGTGCAAGTCTTTCACAACAACTTTATAGCTTGTCTTACAACTTGAGCACACAACAAGATGAACAAGATGAACAAGTTCAAAAGATGAACACCTCAACAAACTTCATCAACTTCTTTAGCACATAAACACACAACCACCGATTTTTCTTTTGGTTATCAACAACATACAACTTTCGGCCACTTCAAGTCACTACACAATGTTCAAGTTTTCAAGCTCAACTTTTGGATCTAGACACCTTAGTGTTGGTGAGAAAGAAACCAACACTAGAAACTCACTAAACAAGCAAAATAACACCTAGATCTAAACATGTTTAAGCCGTGAACTAGCCCAAGATGGGTTATGTTGGAACACAACCGGTCTTGCTTTGATACCAAATGATACAAAATCAAACCAACAACACCAAGAGCTTCAAGTAGACTCGGATTTCAGTCCAACAACACAAGAACATCAAGTTTAAATTTCAGTTTCTTTAGTCCAACAACACAAGAACAACAAGATAGATAACAATGCTAGTGAATCGAAAAGAGCCCCACACGGCTTCACTAGACTTTAAGATAACAAAATCAACAACAACAACAAGATAAAGAAAGATAGATAACTTGACATATAACATTCAAGAAACTAAGAACCCTACATCAAGAGAGGACCCTAAGTCTAGTGAATATAAACACCAAGTTCTTACGAGGACCAAGAGGCACTCAACGACCTCAAAACCCTTGTTTCTAGCCAAAGAGACAACACAAGTATCCCTCTACTTGTGAGATAATAGGGGCGGCTTCTAAGAGTGGAAGAGAGAGGAAATGTTTAGTGTTTTTAGGTTACAAAAATCAGCATTCAAAAACTAAGCAATAATTCTCTAACATGTTCTATTTATACTACAAACAAAAGGGGTAAAATGACCCATCCGCCCTTGCTTCTTGTGCCAACCTTGGAGAGTAGTTTATTACACATTAAGACCTCTCTTCACACATAAAAACGTTTAGGTCCTTGGTTGGTTCAATCACCAACTCACACACGGCCATTTGCATGAACAAAGCTTGGAGTTTTTGTAATTCCCGAGCTTGGCTTCGTGTGAAAGGCCGTGTACCTGTGGAGGCTGCCCCAACCGTATCAAGCCAGCACCTCGACCCGTTCAGGTAGACCTTCTGGACGAGCATGTCTCTCATACAGAATTCAGAGTTGCATTCACCACTCTAGCGAACTCCGTAGCAGCTCAGAATGAACAGCCAGCTATTGTTTCAGCTAACCCAGTGGCCAATACTGCTGCAACCAGAATTTGGGGCTTCACCCGAATGAATCCTCTTTCCTTCATGGGATCCAAGTCTTAAGAGGATCTACAGGAATTCTTAGATATGGTTCAAAAGGTAATGGATTTCATGGGGGTGACATCCAGTGAGAGTGCTGAGTTGACTGCATATCAATTGTAGGATGTAGCCCATACATGGTTTAAGTAGTGGAAGGTAGATAGGGGTATTGATGCATGGCTTGTAGAGTGGAAAGAGTTTGCCACATCTTTCATAGATAGATTCTTCCCATTAGAGTTACAAGAGGCCAAGGTGTTAGAATTTATTAACTTGAGGTAGGGCAGCATAAGCATGAAGGAGTATTCCCTCAATTTTACTCAGTTAGCTAGATATGCTCCTCATGTGGTAGCTGACAGCAGATCCAAGATGATTAAGTTTGTGTCTGTCTTATCTGATGGTGTTGTCAAGGAGTGCAGAACCGCAATACTTATTAGGGACATGGACTTGTCTAAGTTGATGATCCATACTCAACAAATTAAGGAGTAGAAGATTAAGGAGATGGAGAGAGGAAACAAGAGAGCTAGGATGGGTAGTTTTAATTTCAGCCAGCCAAGGTCAGAAGGTGGTAACCGTCCTTAATTTCATCAAAGGTCTTTAGCCCCAGCACCCTCTTTAGCCAGTGACCCAATAGCCAAATTCAAAAATGATAATAGGGATAGAGCACCAGCTCTAAGTCCCAAGGCAGTGTTAACAGTGCCCGTACGAACCCTCTAAGTCAGAAATACAGTAGAAACCATTAGGGAGAGCGTAGAGCGGGTAGTGATGTGTGTTTCAAGTGTGGAAATCCAGGCCATCAGATTCGAGAGTGTTCGGTAAATGCTCAAAAAGGTAGGGATTTGCGCCAACAAGGCCAATTCAATCAATCGTCAGTTCCATCCGATCACCCAACTCAGCAAGGTACCATTTCGAGTACTACCAATGGTCAGCATCTGAATAGATTATATGTTCTTCAGTCCCGCCAAGATCAGGAAAATTCTCCTGACGTAGTTACTGGTACATTGAAGGTCTTTCACTTACATGTTTATGCTTTACTAGATCCTGCAGCTTCTCTTTATTTTGTAACTCCATATATAGTCGTCAAATTTGGAGTCAGTCCCAAAACTCTAGAAGAGCCTTTTTCAGTGTCTACACCAGTCGGTGTTTCCATTGTATCCAGGCAGGTATACAGGAACTGTCCGGTCATAATATCTCAGAAATTTACTTCAGTTGATCTCGTGGAGTTAGAGATGACAGATTTTGATGTCATTCTTGGCATGTATTGGCTCCACTCATGTTATGCCTCAGCTGATTGTAGAAATAGAATAGTTCATTTTCAGTTCCCAAATGAACTAGTCCTTGAATGAAGGGGTAGTACTACAGCTCTTAGGGGTCATCTTATTTCGTACCTTAAAGCAAGAAAAATGATAGCCAAGGGGTGTATTTACCATCTTGTTTGAGTCAAAGACTCAAATTCAGAGACTCCAACCCTTGAGTCAATTTTAGTAGTCAGGTAATTTCCAGATGTGCTCTCTGAAGATCTTTTCGGAGTTTCTCCCGAAAGGAAAATCGACTTCGAAATAGACCTTCTTCCAGACACTTAGCCCATATCTATTCTGCCATACAGAATGGCTCTAGCTGAACTCAAAGAACTAAAAGAACAGTTGAAGGATCTCCTAGATAAGGAATTCATCAGACCTAGTGTATCCCCATAGGGTGCTCCAGTTTTATTTATGCGTAAGAAAGATGGTTCTCTCAGAATGTGCATAGACTACCGTCAGTTGAATAAAGTCACAGTCAGGAACAGATATCCACTTCCTAGAATCAATGACTTACTTGACCAACTTCAGGGTGCCAGATACTTTTCCAAGATAGACCTTAGATCAGGCTATCATCAGCTCAGGGTCAGGGAAAGTGACATTTCGAAAATAGCTTTTCGAACTCGGTTTGGTCACTTCGAATTTCTAGTTATGTCCTTTGGTCTCATGAATGCACCAGCAGCTTTCATGGACTTGATGAATCGAGTGTTCAAGAAGTACTTGGACATGTTCATCATAGTCTTCATTGATGACATTCTTGTTTACTCCCGTGGCAAAAATGATCATGCAGACCACCTCAAAATTGTACTTCAAACTCTCAGAACTCATCAATTGTTCGCAAAATTTAGTAAGCATAAATTCTGGCTAAGATAAGTAGCTTACCTTGGACATATTATTTCTGGTGATGGCATTAGGTTTGATCCTCAAAAAGATCAAGGTGGTGAGAAACTGGCCCAGAACTATTTCTCTATCAGACATCAGGAGTTTCTTGGGTTTAGCTGACTATTACCGTCGGTTTGTTGAAAGGTTTTCTTCTATTGCATCCCCCATGTCCATATTGAATCAGGAGAAAGTCAAGTTTCAGTGGTCAGATTCTTGCGAGAAGAGTTTTTTAGGAATTGAAGACTCGACTCACCTCAGCCTTAGTATTGACTCTACCAGATGGTTCAGATGGGTTTGTGGTGTACTGTGATGCATCCTGAGTAGGTTTGGGTTGTGTCTTCATGCAGAGAGGTAAGGTTATAGCCTATGCCTTCAGACAACTTAAACCCCATAAGAAGAATTATCCTACTCATGATCTCGAGTTAGTAGCTGTAGTATTTGCCTTAAATATTTGGAAGCATTACTTGTATGGGGTGCATGTTGTTGTGTTCACAGATCACAAAAGCTTGTAGTATTATTCTCTCAGAAGGAATTGAATTTTCATCAGAGAAGGTTGTTAGAGCTATTGAAAGATTATGACATGAGTGTTCTATATCATTTGGGCAAGGCCAATGTAGTGGCTGATGCTCTCAGTAGAATGTTTATGGGTAGTGTTTCTTATGCTGAGGATGGTAAGAAGAAGTTAGCCCAGGAAGTTCATCAGCTTGCCCAACTAGGTGTCCTCTTAGTTGACTCAACAGAGGGTAGTATGTAGGTGCAGAGTAGCGCCGATTCATCTCTAGTTTCTAAGGTGAAGGAAAAGCAGGATAGAGATCCCAGTCTAGTTAAGTTGAAAGAATCAGTCAGAGATTAGAAAGTGGAGGTTTTCTCCTAAGGGGGAGATGGTGTGCCACATTATCAGGGTCGGCTATGCATGCCTGGTGTAGATGACTTGAGGCAACGAATTCTTGCAGAAGCACATGGTGCGCGCTACTCTATTCATCTAGGGGACACTAAGATGTACCGTGATTTACGGGAAATCTACTGGTAGAGTGGGATGAAGAAAGATATTACAGAGTTCGTAGCTAAGTGCTCTACGTTCCAGTATGTTAAGATTAAGCAACAAAAGCCTAGTGGGTCTATGCAGGAGTTCAGTATTCCCACATGGAAATGGGAAAAAGTGAACATGGATTTTATGATAGGTTTGCCTTGTACCCGATATCAACATGATTCTATTTGGGTTATCATAGACAGGATGACCAAATTAGCTCATTTCTTGCTAGTCCATACCTCTTACTCAGTCGAGGTCTATGCCAAACTCTATATTAGAGAGTTGGTTAGGTTGCACGGTGTTCCTTTATCTATCACTCTGATAGAGGTACCCAGTTTACCTCTTATTTCTAGAAAGCATTCCAAAAGGGTCTTGGTACCGAAATTTATCTCAGTACAGCTTTCCACCCTCAGACAGAAGGTCAAGCAGAAAGGACCATTCAGACTCTTGAAGATATGTTGAAAGCATGCGTAGTTGATTTTAAAGGTAGTTGGGATGACCACTTGCCTTTGATCAAATTCGCATACAATAACAACTATCATTCGAGTATCCAGATGGCTCCGTTTGAGGTTCTTTATGGAAGGAGATGTAGATCCCCGATTGGTTAGTTTGAAATAGATGAGGCCGCAGTAGTAGGGCCTAACTTGGTGTTTGATGCCTTAGAGAAGGTTCAGTTTATCAGAGAAAATCTTGGAGCAGCCTAGAGTAGACAGAAGTCATATGCAGATGTGAGGATAAAAGATCTTGAGTTTGAGATCAGTGATTCTGTGTACTTGAAAATATCTCCTATGAAGGGGGTAAAGAGGTTCGATAATAAAGAAAAACTCAATCCCTGCTATGTCGATCCTTTCAGAATTCTCAATCATTTTGGAATGGTAGTTTACGAGCTTGAGTTGCCTTCAGATCTAGCTTCAGTACACCCAATGTTCCATGTCTCATTGTTGAAGAAGTGTATTGGTGATCCAGCTATAGTTGTTCCCCTAGAATGCGTAGATGTTTAGAACAATTTTTCCTATGAGGAAGTTCCAGTCAAAATTCTTGATTATCAAGTTCGTAGACTAAGGAACAAAGAAGTTCCACTAGTCAAAGTTCTTTGGCGGAATCAGTCCGTTAAGGGAGCCACTTGGGAAGTAGAAGCAGATATACGGACCAAGTACCCTTATCTTTTCTTCGCGAATACAAATTCGGTTTAAGGTACTAATATTTTTAAGAATTCTCTCAATCATGCTCAGTTTTACTTGCACATCATGTTCATGTCAGTCTTGCATTTACAAATCAGTTCAGTCATGCATTCCATGCATCAAATATGAATGTTCAGTGTGTAAGCTCAGTCCATCAGTTTTCCTCAGCTTAACTAGTCTCATTCGAGGACGAATAATCCCAAGGGGGAGATATTGTAATACCCTATATTTCCCTAGCATAATTGAAGTCCCAATACATGAGCATTTATATAAAAAAAAAAATCCAAATACTCATTAATTTTTAGTTTAGAGCCTGTCATTGCGTAGGAAATTCAATTTGCTTTCCAACAATATAAAATTCACCCTAATTTGATAACCTGGTAAGAAGTTATGGTGATTTTAAGTTTCAGTCAATAAACACCATCATTTTAACCCTTAGCGCATCAAGGAGCTAGTCTAAATAACAATTGTTAGTTTCCAGTATGGTACCGCGATGTTGGTGCGTCGCGCCAAGGACAGAGTTCACCTTTGGCAATTTCCAGTGAGCCTACGCTATTATGGCGCGTCGTGGAGGTGATCAAAATGGCATTCCAGTGAAGGACCATAATCTTACTGCATCGCGCCATCGTCCAGTTTCCCAATTGTCCCTTTTCCAGTGGTTTGGCGCGATAGTGGCGCGTCGCGCCAAGGTCGAAAATCGAGATCTTCAGTTTTCAGCTTGCATTTTTAAATTCATTTAGGGGTATTTGGGTCTTTTTCCTAAGCCCTAACCTCATCCTAAACACAAAATTTAACCCCTAATTGACCTAAATACTCATCATTATTCAATTCCTCTCAAATTAAAGATCCTCTTTTCAAGAACAAGAAACCCTAGCTCTAAAATTCAAGGCCAAATCTCAAGAACTCACCATCAATCCTTCCAAATTCATTAACTCAAGTATGTTAGATGTTCATCAATGGGTTCATTTCACCCATGGAGTTTAAGTATCCTATTTAAATTACAAAATTGTGATCTTTTCAAGTTATTAGATTTTAAATTGTGATTTCACCCATGAATCTCCATGAACTATGATTTTATACCATGTTTCAATAAAATTATTGTTGTTATTCAATTCTCCATGTTTTAATGTTATCATTCCTTGAATTAAATCATGATTTAGTATCATTCATGTTGAATTAATGCTTTTGCTATAAGTTCTATAACATTCCTATGATTTGATCAAACCATGAACTCCAAGTGTTTGATAAAATGCCTACAAGAGTGATTGATTTAATAAAAGCCTTCATGCTTTAGTGTTATTTTACTGTTATTGTTTTTGAGGCCTAGGGGTATTGAATACCCAAAAATCATAGATGTTTACTTAGTGTAGACTTAGTACATTATAGAATAGTCTTCAGAACATACTATGAGCATTATCAGAACAGTCAGATATCAGTCAGTTAAACTCAGAACAATCTAGTATTTCAGTGTCTTTCAGTTGGAAGTAGGATTTAGCGTCGAGTGAGTGTAGGGATGGAAGCTTCCCCTTCAGATAGGTAGAGCCGTTAGTGGTAGTACCTATACTCCAGAACTATGTATCCAGCGTAGGATATGAGGAGTCATCCATCAGATTAGGCTTTACTATCTCACAGGGGTCACTCGTCAGTTCAGGTTTAACACCCTTAGTCCTTCGGACAGTATATCAGTATAGTGGATCTACACAACCAGCATTAGTACCCGTGGCACGATATTGACACCCTTCCAATTGGGTTTACAGGTTGGACCCCAATTAGCTCAGATTAGGGAATATTGGTTAGATGATAGCTCCTACAGTCTCAGTCCAATAATCAAACCAGTAATTTAGTCTCAGTGTTGTTTGACCAAAGCATACAGATATCAGTATTTTGGTATTTCAATTTACAGACTTTGATTCAATTCATGTTGTATGTTTGGTCATGCATCCCCAGTATTTACAGATTTCACATATTTTTAGTATCTATAAATTTCATGCTCTCTATTAGTACTCCATGCTTCACATATATATTCAGATAATTTATTATTCATGCTCATGAAACCATGCATATCAGCCTACCTCATTTAGCATACCAGTATATTCAAAGTACTGATCGCATACCTTTTCTTGCACTATGATGTATTATATCATAGGTTCTAAAACTCAGTTCCTGGTTCACGCTTAGACATTTCAGACATCTCAGTAGTAGCAGTGGTGAGTCCTCATATTTCAAGGATAGAGTATTTCTATTTCATATTTTCAGTCTAGTAGTTAGTTGGACTTAGTTGGGGCCTGTCCCATCAACTCATAGTCATTCAGTTTAGAGGCTTTTAGATATTAGAGTTAGTGATTCAGTATTCAGACTTTAGTTGACACTATAGCCAGTTAATCAGTTTATCTCAGATTTCAGTATTTATTCAGACGCAGATAGTTATTTCTTCAGATTCATAATTCAGTATTTATTTCAGTTATTAAAACCTTATGGCATATCAGTTATTCTTCCACATTTATGATTATGTTATTCAATGCTCACAGCAGGTACCAGCTCATGGGTTAGCTTGTGGTCCCTCGGGACTATAAGCACCGTATGACGCGCAGGGTATACTCTTGCGGCATTACAGTTGGGTAGCATATAGGTTGACATTTCCACCAAACTTGTTGAGGGTCCATCTAGTATTTCATGTATCCATACTTAAGAGATACTATGGGGATGGGGATTACATTATCAAGTGGTATTAATTTTTTCTAGATAAGGACCTTACTTTTGAAGAGGATTCAGTTGTTATTCTTGATCAGTATGTCTAAAAGTTGAGAATAAAAGAGATTTGATCAGTAAAGGTTTAATAAAAGACCACCCAGTTGAGGAAACTACTTGTGAAATGAAGGACATGCGAGACAAGTACCCTTACTTGTTTGAGGTTACAGGTACTTTTTATTTTAATGACTTGGCTCATTTTTCTTGTTTGATCATTCGGGGATGAATGATGGGTAAATTGGTATATAGTGTAATGATCCTTTCCATCATTACAAGTAAGTCTAATGTGAAAAAATTTGGG
This sequence comes from Capsicum pubescens, assembly GCA_030864215.1. Classification (NCBI taxonomy): domain Eukaryota; kingdom Viridiplantae; phylum Streptophyta; class Magnoliopsida; order Solanales; family Solanaceae; genus Capsicum; species Capsicum pubescens. The sequence goes on along the minus strand of CM061546.1, from coordinate 201,770,720 downwards.
TTAATATTTTCCTTGAAATAGAAGTTAGAAAATTTAGGCTTGACTAGGCTTGGACAAAATATGAATGAGGTATGGTTTAGGTCAATCCAAGAATGGATTGAGTAAATGTAACAAAGTTTAGTATGATTTATGTTAGCTAAGATAATAAGGAACCCGTAGGATTTTTCAGAAGTGAACTCAGGTGAGCAGAAATCCCAATATCAAACTGGATCTAAAGGGGTTAGTTTGGAAAGTCATGGTTTGAGGGTGCATTGCAAAAAAGGTAAAAATAAGAGCAATCCCGAGTTTCTACTTTGCCACACCTGATATAGAGGGTGGCAGACCACTATAGGGCTAACATTATAGCAAAGAAACTCCCACTATAGTGGGATTCAAAGCTAGTATCTCACTATAATGGATGAATTTGGCTATAACCATGTTGCTATAGTGGTATGGGATGGCTATAGTGAGGTAAATTGTTGTTTATGCAAAAAATTCTCAAAAAATCTTTTATTATTTTTAAACTCATCTTGGCAAAGGCTTAGGCGATTTGGCATTATTTTTACTTGTTTTCCACTAGAATTTTTCGTAAAGGTAAGTTGTGTATCCCCATTAACTATTTTGTTGATTCCTAAACCTTAGAATCATTAGTTTACGAGTTTTGGAAAGAGTTTAGCTAACCTAGCTGAATTTTCTAGTGCAAGGGGGTAAATTGGGTGTAAACCTTTGGATTTTAGTTAAAAGCTGATAATTTACTCTTGCGTGACTATAATTTACTAATGTAGCTATGAAATTGATAGTTTAAGGTGAATTTATAGTGAAAACCCTCTAGAATTAAGGAAATGATCATGAATTTGGCATTGGAGTTTGAATTAGGTTATAATCCCATGAAATGAACTTATATGTAAAGCTTGATGATTATTATAAGTATTGTTTCTATATTTATTGTGATTATGATTGTTGTGATATCTGTCATTATTGTGGGATATACTTATATTTGGATATTTTCACGAGATTGATTGGTATAAGGTTGGCAGACACTTGATGTCTAAAATTTGATACATGGACAAGATCTCGTCCCCTTCAGGTCATGTCTAGTGGACGGACATAAAACTATTAGCATGTATGTACAAGGTACAGGTAAGCATGATAATTATTTGAGTGAATCGAGAATTATTTATTTTATTGAGGTTAATGGTTCCTTTAGTGAACCGGACTAATATGCTTAATTGCTAAGGGTGTTTCCTTTATGTAAATCGGGATGCATGACATTTGTCATTATTCTTATTTATATTGGATCCTTGAATGATCCGGGCTAGTTGCAAGCTGTGACATAACTCCATGTTGTTTGTTTACTTGTGTAACTGGGACATGATGGGTGAAACTGTTGAGTCATGGATTGTTGACTTAGAGTCGTGTTGGTTGTCATAGTTGATTTGACTTGTTATCCATGTTGACTCATATTGACTGAATTCCATGAGGTTAATGAATAAGATTAAGTGCTCTGAACTTGAATTAAGGTTGCATGATAGGCGCTCATAATTGTCTTGTTGTACTACATTATGATTATATGTCCATATTTCTTATTTTGGCTTAAGCAATGACCCTGCCAGTACACTGTTATTTCTTGTATGCTATACTATATCTGCTCTTCTTTGTTGAGTGCAGAGCATTTCCAGAAACTGTTTCGAAACCTCAGCTGTAATTCAGATCGTATTTGAACTCAAGGGTTAGTTGCGTCTTCTAATCTACTATGAGTTCTTCACTTGTTTTTTGGTCCATTATTTTGTACTTACATATTACCTTGATTTTTGGGTTGGTTCCCTTGTTGACATTTATTAGAGTTTTGGTATGATGAATTTCAGATTTTAGGAGATGGTTTATTTTGTATATTTCATTATTACTCTATGTTTGAGATCGAATATTGATTTTGCTAAGAGATGGGTTTAGTTTCCTAGATTTGGCTACGTGTTGGATGATTTATTGGATTAGTTGGTTCTCCCACCAAAGGGTTAGTCTGGGTGCACTCACGATAGGTATGGGTCATGACAAAACTCAAAATATGGCTTTGTGAATATCTAATACATTGTTGGTTTACCAATAAGGGTTGTGGTGCAGTATTGAGATTGCTTCACCTTTAACCAATGGTCTCAGGTTCGAGCTCTGAGTATGGAGAAAACCTTAGTGAGAGCATCACCCTCAGAATGAACCCTACAGTGTGTGATCTGAATTAGTCAGAGCTCCAATGTGGATATCATACACCGGATGAGAAATCAAAAATAAATGTTGGGTTGTACATCTGTAAAAATGTTTCATTCTTTTATCTCCCTTCAGTTACTTTTACTTTTCATATTTTGACTTGACACACCTATTAAAAAGATAATTATTAACATGACTATTTTACAATAATTAGTGCAAAATAATTCTTAACAGAGGGAGTACATATCCAAGCACCAGATGGACGGGGCAAACCGAAGGTTGGCCACTGGAACTCGAAAGATTCTTTGCTACTACTCCCTTGGTATGTTTTTACTTTGTAATTTTTTTTATATGGCACACCCATTGAGAAGTATAGTGATGTTATCATATTATTTCTATTAAGTAATATTTAGCAATAAGTATTGAAAATAGGTGGTTAATAATAAGGATAAAACATGAAAAAAATTGTCTTTTCTTGATTTCTTAAAAATGATAATTAAAAATAAAAATTAAATTAAAAAAATGACAAGTAAAAGTAAACCGAGGAAGTATATACAATTGTTATTCATAAATAATTAATTTCCAAATGATTGGTGGGTCTCTAAATTTTACTAAATCTATCTATAATATATTAAAAGTGTGAAGGGCCTTAAAAATATTGTTTGAACATTTTTCTCTTTATTAAAAGTCTCTGCTTAAGTCAAAATTATCTTTTCACTATTTTCTTAATACTAGTTTAGTCGTACGTGCCTCGCACGTGTAATTTTTAATTATTTAAAATTAGACGATTTTTTCTATTATGAAGATTTTTAATAAAGTGCAAAAAGTTCAAGTCACTTCTCAAAAATCCTTCACACTTTACTTCCCAAATATTTTTCGCACCTTAATATAATAATGTGAACATAATATATATTTTATTGTAAGCACATATATATTTTAACATCAGAAGTTTCAAATGGTTAATGGATCGTCACTTTTGTACTTGTCATCATAAACTTTAAAAATATACTAAAATTTTAAAAACTTACCTCAAATAACAAACAAATTTATCGTCTTAATCATAGATACTATCAAGATTACATTAAATAAGAAAATTTTATACGTGAATTTGTTTTTCTCCTACGTACGTTTTGGAACTTGCAAAAGTAAGGACAAAAAAAAATTAAGTGAACTGAAAATCAAATAAAGAAAGACAAAGAGGATGGTGACAATGAACTCAATAATATGACTCAAATCAGAATCTAAATAAGAAGAAAAATAAAAATAGAATAAGCCAATGTTTATGTTTCTTGTAAAATTTAATTGAAAATATCACTTAAATAGAGTTGTAAATTTTTTTATATATAAGATAAAATTTTAATTTATTTAGAAGTATTAAATATTATGATTTCTTATCTAGATGAAATAAAAACTTTAATTAATTTTCAAAATCTAAATAATGTATAATTTACTTATAAGGTAATATTTTCCCCTCCTACTGATGCACGCTAGGATCCAAAATTAAGTAGTATCCTTATTTTAAGAAATATTAAATTAAATTATATGCACCTAAATATTAATTCTTCTTTTCAGCTATTTAAGGAGTTTTTTTTCTAATTCTCCCTTCCATATATTAGGAGTCTTGTAGATGTAAATTTAAAAAAAATTAAATTTTCTTAAAATCAAATTTAGTTGATTTAGAATTCTTAAACTAATGAAAAAGGTATTAGTTGTCATTAATTCTGATGACTTCTAATAAGAAAAGATTTTATCATAAATATATTTAATTAATTTTCAACTCTTAAATATTAGAAAAAAATAGTGAAAAGACGATTTTGACTAAAGTAAAGACTTTTATTAAAGGATAAAAAGTTCAAACGACATTTGTAAGGCCTTCACACTTTTAATATATTATAGATATAGATAGATTATAGATTATAGATATAGATTATATATATATATATATATATATATATAGAGAGAGAGAGAGAGAGAGAAACTTCGATGAGAAAAGAAAATTTTTCAATTAATGGTTGAAAGCTAAAAAGATTTAAAATTGAAGTGTGAAAAAAGCCTACAAGCTGATAAGTATATGTTTGTATATCTTGCCAAAGATATATCCTCAGGTATATTTTCTTATACGTTTATTTTTTGTATACAATTTTTTTTCCTTTTTTTGTGACTTTTATTTCAAAAAATTAAATGAATGAATATGAAAGATTATTTTTTTGGTTTAATTTATAATTTTATTAATAATTCAAATCAATCCACCAAGAATAGACCAACCCATCCAAACAAAAAATACAATCATAATCCAACATATCAAAATGGATCAGCCCAAAAAAAAAAAACTACCCCGGTCCACATAGGAAACAAATATATAACTAGTAGGGTTGCTAATTTGAGCTAAGTTCAGTTTCACACTGTACCTTGGTTGGGAGAGATCAAGTCTATTTCCATCTTGCAAGAGTAAGTTTCCTCTTTTACTCTCCATTTTTTAGCTAACATTAGATCGTCCTTCGCTGCTTGATGGTTTTCCAACTTCTCTTCCAGCTAATTTCTTTATATTAAGGGTGTGCGGAGTGATTTTTGGTGGTAAAAAGCTAGGTCTCATCCATTGAGAGTTGATATTGCATCCAGGTAACATACCTCTCTTTTTATGTTTAAAATTAGAGCCTGATTTCACCCAGTAACTTTGTTCTTTTGGCTTTGTATTTATGAAAGGTATGGAGATTATGAGATGCTTGGACCCACTGGTAATTGCGCGATACCAATTTCTTCAGTCGCATGCATTGAAGATCTAACCTTATGACCCCCGGATCTACTGAGAATTCATTTTTGTTGGCTGGTGTAGCTAGGCTAAGTAATATTTTCTCCTTTTGTGTAGCTTTTCTGGTTGTAAATATGCAGTATGTGAACTACCTTTCATTATCCTTACCAGTACCTCTTTGCTAATGCTACCCTCAGATATGGACATTGTTGTTTATCACTATTTAAAATTTTCCTGCCTACACTTGGTAAATGATTAAAAGATGTGTATGTGAATTTCTGTTCCAATGTAATGTTGGCTAGATAATCTGATAACTGGTTGCCCTCTCTATATATGTGTTGTATCTGCACCTGCTTTGTTGATAATAGCTGTCATATGCAGCTGATTTTGTCTGCTATTTGCCATGTATCTCTCATTCCCTTCTCAACAATTTTTGCATTAGTAATGAGTCTGTCTGAATGATCATCTTCTCCTGCCTTGATTTGTTGCAATGTATTGCTGCTTGTAGAATAGTCATAGCCTCTGCCTCCATGCAATTCGTGTCCTCTATATCTGCTCTCTCTGCATGTATTAGGTCTCCATATGTGTCCCTTAAACAAAAAACCCATGAGCTACTCCCCGAATTTCCTTTTGATACCCCTTCAGTATTATACTTAACCCAACCTCTCTCTGGTAATTCCTATAGAACTAGTGTAACTCTTATTCTAGGCTTCATCTAATTAAGCTACTTCAAGATTTCTGGCCATTCAACCGGAAATTCCACTGCTGGCTTTCTAACTTTTAGAAGCATTCTTAGTTGCCTAGTTACATTAAAAATCAGTCTCTGCACTGTTAATCTTTTGCCTTCGTGTTTCAGAGCATTTCTTCTCCTCCACAACTCTCACATTATTATCCCTGGAATTGCTCTGAAATATACTTTCTCCCTTGTCTTCACTTGTTCTTCCCAACATGCATAAATAGTATTCCTTAAGCTCATCCCTTGGATGCTTATACCTGCAAAAAAAAAGAAGTAGGACCAAGTCCTATTTATGATCTTAGCAGCACATGAGACATAGTCTCTTGGGTTGGGTTTTGGCAGCACCAACATTTAGAATGTCTCTCTATTCCCCATCTTCTGGTAGTAGCATCTGCTGCAATTTCGCCTTTTCATATTCTCCATATGAAAAACACTATCTTGAATGGTAAACTCTTTATCCACAACTGCTTATAAAATTCATTAGGATTTTCTTTGTACCTCACATACTGCCAAGTTGTTCTAACACTAAATTTCCCTTTTGAATCCATACTCCATATTGCTTTTTCACTTTGAGTTGACTGCTGAGGTGGTGTCACCTTTTGCTTTATGTGTTCCACTATATCTTCTGTAAACAACTCTGTTAACAGCTCTGCATTCCATTTTCCATTTAGAACCAAGTCCTTGACCTGCTTGTGGCTATTATCCCATTCTTTGTTATCATACATGACATAGCAGAGATCTCCTATACCACTCCATTTGTCATACCAAATATGAGCATCCCCTCCTTTGAGCCTCCATGTTATAAGATGATTTGTGAGATCTCTAACTTGCAACATCTTTTTCCATACTTGGGAACCCCCTCCTGTCTTCCACATAACTTCTTTAGGATCGTATTTCTTGTAGTATTTATTCATCATGTACTCACTCCATATAGATTTCTTGGTCCTGAATTTCCACCATAACTCTCAAAATAAGGTTGTGGATACATCTTACAAAAGCCTAAAACTCAGTCATTCTGCCTCTTCTGGTAGGCACAATTTGGACCAAGCTACCCAATGTCTACCCCTTCCTCCTATAGTACTACCCCAGAAAAACTTAGCAAAATTTTTCTGAATTGTAGATAATACATTCTTTGTAGGATTCATCACTGATAGACAGTGAATCGGTATACTTTGTAAAACATGTTTAATCAAAACAGCTTTTCCCCTAAAAGATAAGAGTTTACCTTTCCAAGGTTGCAACTTGTTGCTGATTCTGTTCATGAGTTGTTAGTAGTACACCTTCTTCTTCCTCGTGTATAATATAGGACATCCTAAGTAGTTGAATGGGAAATCATGTCTCAATATGCCTGTAACAATTCAGTCATAGCTACACCATCCTTCTTATTTACAAATAAAATAGGAGCAACTGACGATGAAATACTTGTCCTGATGAAACCCTTACTTAGAATATCCTAGAGCTACACCTACACCATTAGAAACACTTCCATCCAAATACAAAGCACTCTTCTCCTTGTTAATCTTCTGACTAGATGCCTCCTCATATTTCTCCAATGTATTTGTCACTAATTGCAAGGTGACTAACTCAGCTTTACACATAATGATCATATCGTCTGCAGAATCAAGATGATTGATTTTTGGACTTTCTCTAGGCATGCCAAATAGCTTGAACTCTTTTCTCTGCATCAACTCCTTCAAGCTTATATATAATACTTCAGCTGCAATGATGAACAATGTAGGTGACAGTGTATCTCCTTTCTTAAGGTCTCTTAAGGATTTAAAGAAATCCTTAGGTTGTCCATTCATCAGTACAGAACACTAATTATTAGATAGTAATCTGAATATCATATCAATAATTTCTTCACAAAAACCTATCTTCCTTAGCACTTTAGTCAAAAATAGTCACTCAACTCTATCATATGCATTCATCATATCCAACTTTATCACCAAGTTTGGGAGCTTTTCTCTTTTTCTGATTTCAGTCACTATTTCTTGGACAACTAATATATTCTCAGCTATACTTCTCCCTTGAACAAAGCCTGCCTACTCTTCAAAAATAATGTCTGGTAGGATACTCTTGATCCTCTCATGAATGATTCTAGAGAATATTTTATTCACAAAATTGCTAAGTAAAATAGGTATCAAATCAGAGAATGTATTTACCACCAACTTCTTTGGTAAAAGCACCAAATTAGTATGTGTGATGAACCTGGGAAGATCATACCCACAAAGGAATGCTATTATCATCTGATGTAAATCTTTTGATAATATATTCCAAGTATCCTGAAAGAAAGCACCTGTCATACCATCAGGACCAGCTGTACTATTTCTATTCAAGCCCATGACTGCCTTTTTCACTTCTTCAATAGCTGGGATTCTCTTTAAATCCATATTCTGAGCATCTGTTACTATACTTGGCAGAATTTCCAACATAAAAAAATCCTCAGTATCCTCTTGTTTTTAAATCTGCTGTTGATGAAACATAGTTGCAGCCTCTGCAATTTCATCCTAATTGTCATGCCATTCACCCTCATCATTCTGAATTCTCTGAACCTTGAGTCTTGATCTTCTTCCTTTTACTACAGCATGAAAAAAATTTGTGTTTCTTTCTCCATCCTTGAACTATTCAAAACCTACCTTCTGTCTCCAAAAATCCTCTTCTCTTTTTAGTTGCATAGCCAGTTCAGCTTGTGCTTTGAATAAGTTAGACCTGTTCAGTCCTATAGGCTCCTCTTTAAACTGTTGTTCCCTAACCTTGATCACCTCTTCAAGAGTAGATATCTCTTGAAAAATATTTCCAAAAGTTTTCTTACTTCACTGAGTTAATACAGCTTTAGTCTTCTTTAATTTTTGATAAAAGATGATAAAGGGTCTTATTTCTATATCAACACTCCAGTTCTATCTAATTACTTCCTAACAAAATTCTTCTTTCAGCCAGAAGTTAAGAAATCTAAATGGTTTAATCAGATATTCTTGTTGTGTACTATAGTGCAATAACATTGGTGCATGGTCCGAGCCACTTCTTACCAAGTTTTCCACCTTAATAACAAGAAAGATTCCCTGTAACCTATTATTCACAAAGACCCTGTCAAGTCTTTTGAATATGCATTCACCATCAATTATTCCATTCCACCATGTGTATTTGCTACCCTTGAATATTGCCTCTTCTAAGTTACAGATGTTAATGCATTGATTGAAATCATCTGTCCATTTTAATGTGACTGGCAAACCTCCTAATTTCTTATCTTCATTCTTTATGACATTGAAGTCTCCTTCCACCAACCAAGGATCCTGACTTGTGATTGTCATTTCTTCAAGACCTTCCCACGACCTTAAACTCTCATTATGATTGCACTTTACATACACTAGAGTCACCATTACTGTTACTCCAGCTTGCTGATTCTCCAACTTGAGAGTATGTTGTTGTTCTTCATCTGTAACAACACTACAAGTCATAGTTGAATCCATAAAAGCCCAAATTTTTCCTGATATGTTTGCAATTGCATACTACATCCCAAGTCTTCTTTTATACTCTTCTATATTCTAACTTTTCTAAAATGGCTCCATGAGACCTATGAACCCAAATTGATATCTCTTGTGCATTGTTATCAATCTTGTAAAAGCTTTCTGTGATATTCCAAATTAAAGCATTCATTTGGACACAGATTTGGAAATATTGCTCCTAGTCCCTATTGAACTTGCTACTGTAGTAGCAACTGTATTCCTTTCTTTCTTGTTGTGCTTTCCCTGCTTTTCCTTTATAGAATTAATCTGCTTCGGGGATAAGTTTCCCTCAATTGTTGCCTTATCAGTGTTATCCCTCATGTCTTCATCATCCATATTCTCCTTCTTGTCATTGACATTATCAATTATATTGCCTGCTTCAATTGCCAAAGGTACAATATCCTCCAAAACTACTTGTTGCCCATCCTCTTTCTCTTCTTCTATCACTATTAGGTCATTTGTCTCATTCTGTTGTACTGTTGTATCTTGTCTAACTTGTTGTACCTATTCTTTCTATTGCTCTTTATTATGTTCTGATGCTTCATCTCCAGGTATTTCCCTTTCTTTGCTAATAATGTCCATCTGGTTTTGATCCTCGGTACACTCTTTATTTAGTTATTTCTCTGTTGCTGGCTCTATTACTGACTTTCCAAAACTCTTATTCACCCAATCTTTTATGCTCTCCTATTTGTGTTCTTTGTTGGTAGTGTGTTGCCCTTTTGTTTCTTCTTGTTCTAAAACATCAAAGACATTAGATGTCTTAACTTCATCTTCCTTGTCCACCTCTCCTATTATATGTCCAAATTTATCCTTTTTATACTTATTTCATCTTTGCATTCATTGATGTTTGTTGTTATCCGTTCCTACATTTATTTTTCCGTCATCCTTATCATTGTCTTTTTATTCTCTTTGCTTTTGTTCCTGCTCAACTAATTCTGGATGAACATTCCAGCACGTATCCTCATCATGTCCTTGCAGGCAACACTCTTTATAGTATTTTAGCTTATGATCATACTGTATATGTATCCATTTTGACTTTATTTCTCTAGTAATATCATCTTTCTCATTAATCTTTACCCGGTGTGGTAATTTTGCTACCAGGTCCACCTCAATCTTTACTCTAGCATAACTTGGCTGCGTATGATTCGTTATGGCCATATCCACTGTTAAGGGCTTACCTACTGCCGAAGCAATAGAGAAAATGGCCTCCTTCGCAAAAATATTTGGTGGTAAGTCTAGTAATGAGATCCATGCAACTCCAACAGTAGTTTCAATATCTGGTTCAAACCACGGATCCCACTTGAGTGTTCTCATCTGCCATAACTTGTCCTTGGCCTTGATGTAATATGCAATGGTTGATAACAGCTTAACATAGTCTTCTATCTGATTCAAACTTATCAATATGTGTCTTGCATCAAGTACTCCTATCGTTCATTCACCTTTAATTTCACATTGATTTGGAATTGCTTTTCTTAGTTCAGTAATATCCAGCTTACCATATGAAAACTTACCCACTATTGCATACTGTAGATTCTCCTGTATTATCATGTGTTGTATTTCCAAAGCTTTCCATGTAATACTTGGTTCACCTTGCATCATTACCACCGGCTTAGGAGTAACCCTAACATTCTCATGCACGTAAGCTTTAGGTTTCAATAAGTCAGCATATTTTGGACCAGTAACATTATGTTTACCTTCCCCTTCTGTAATTTGCTTCATAGATTCATCTGGGTCCCACTGGACGTAGTTTCCATAGTGATCGAAAAAGTGTTTAAAATTTAGAATTTTTTGCATGCGCCGCCTTTAGGGTTTAAAATAGGCAACACTATTGGTGGTTGATTTTCTTATGAAAGATTAAAAAATTGCACTACGTGAAACTCCTATACCTGATTTTCTTTTTCATTTCTCACTCTATTTATGGAATTTATATTAGGACCCGATTAATTTAGATATTTATCAAAAAAATTCACTATGGGATAAAACTCCCTACCAAAATATATTTGCAGTCATTAGATCATCTCATTTGATCATGTCTATTTCGTCGAACAATGATACACTTGTTTATTTAGTTTTGAATATTTATCCTAGACTTCAATGTTTGAAGAGAATGTTCTTGTACAGTGACTTTCGAGTCCTTGAAAACTTGTAATAGTTAGTTGTTTTATTCCACATTTATGTTATTGATGATTTTCGAGATTATATCCCATAGTATTGATTAATTAATGATTTATGTCTTAAAAATAGCTAAATGATTGGATTAAGGTTGGGGTTATATGGTTCTCTCATCGGAGGGTTAGTGTGCGTATCACTTACGGTCATCTGAGGTCGTGACATTCATGAAGGGCAAAAAGTTGAATCAAAGCTGAATTTCATGAACTTCTGTTGTTATATATCTTCTTTTGCAGTTGTATCTGAAAAAATATCAGAACCTGTTGTTACAAATTCTAAGCACATCGAAGAAGTAAATTCAAAAACTTTATCATTGAACAAGCTATCAAATACCAACCAATTTCTAATTTCTAATTCAACAGAGCACACAAGCATGCAACTTATTTCTTTGAGGACATCCAAATACCTATTATTGTTCTAAAACTCAGGAAAAGAAAGAGAACTATTGATAACATCAATTTGTAGTAAAAAGAAAAAACTACCAGGTTGTTATAAACAAATTTGGTATGTAGCAAATATAAAACAAAAATGGTAGTGACCCTGGTTCTCCAAAGTACATGACGTGGCGTGACATGAAATGGTATTGAAATAAAATCAAATAGTCGAAACAAAGGAAATAAGAAAACAACATTGCCGACTGACCTTTACTTGAAATCTGCAAGACAAATTCTTCCTAGCTTTTGTTTAATAAATAACATCATCAAATATTATCATGTGAACTTTGTTTCCAAATCCAAACAATATAACTAAGAGAAAGCAGAGACAAATTTTGAGTAATAATATCCAATATATTAAACCTATGCGTAAATATGATCATATGATGATGACAACTTAATATACTAGAGCTCAGTATTATCAAAGCGCAAATAAAGTGTGAATTTTTTATAATACTGGGCACTTTATATATATTTAGACCAATTAATAAATATATGAACAGTTAAATTGAAAAATAATTATGAAAAAATTAAAATATCAATTGTTTAGTGCCGCCTCTTCAAAAGAGACTCATTACCCAGAAAAAGTATGTCTTAAAATTTTGATAACGACATTGAAGCACACATTGAGCAACACAAAGTGCTCATCATGTTCTGACGCTCACATTTAGGCTTAAGCACAACTTGGATAACTTTAACTGAAAAATCTTAACAAAAATAAATGGCTAAATGTTGGATCTGAATAGCAAAGATACAATAAACATCGTTATGGCCTATGCTTCCTCCATTGCGCTATTCTAAGATGAAGTTCTTCCATAATGTGTCTAGCTATATTCATGAAACTATAACTGGGAAGAGGATGTGGGAGACCTAACCTGAAGATGCCTTCCTCTTTCTCCTATCATGCAAAGTAATACAAAACCCAAACAAAAATAATCGATTTTTAGTTGTTTTTACCAATTTTATACTCATCCCTATTTTTAGCCTTTTTTTTCATGTCGTTTTAAACTAATATTGGCACAACTATGAACGTTTAACCAGAAGAAAAAAACTCGTTCTTCTTTTTCCTATTTTATCGACAAAAAACTTTCCAAAGTAAAACTTTTATTAAATATTTCCTTTTATTATATACTTTAGAACTTCCTTTTTAAATATATTTTTATTTATCATATATATTAGAATTTTATTTGAGGAATATAGGAAAAGACAATTTTAAATCTTCTTAAAATGAAATTTAGTTGATTTAGAATTCTTAAACTAATGGAAAAAGTATTAGTTGCCATCTATTCTGAAGACTTTTAATAAGGAAAAGTTTTACCATAAATATATTTGCTTAATTTTTAATTTTTAAATATTAAAAAAATAGTGTTTTACTATAAATATATTTAATTAATTTTCAAATTTTAAATATTAAAACATAGTGAAAAGACGATTTTATCTAAAGCAAAGACTTTTAATGAAAGACAAAAAGTTCAAATCACTTTTCTAAGGGTCTTAACACTTTTAATATATTATAGATATAGATATAGATTATAGATATAGACATAGATAATAGATTATCTATATATATTATAAAGCAGAGGACAAAGCAATGAGAAGAAGTCAAGTGGCAAAATTTTAAAACGCCACGTAGTAGTTTTAGGACAAAAGTGATGTAATAAAAATATAAATTTAAAAATATTAAATATTTGAATTAAATAATAATACTAAAAAATTCGCTAACTTCACGTGACTATGGTTAGGCATGTTTTTGAATTTCAAATTATTGTGAATTAATCCTACTTCTCCGGTAGCGTTTGTTAGTTTTAGATAGTCATTATCTTATCGAAATTTGTGAGATTAGTTTTAGGAGTGATGGTATTATTTATATATAGATTATTAAAAAAAGCAAAACTAAAGGCACCAAAATTTTGAATTGAAAGACTAAGTATTCGCATTTGAAATACATTAAGTTTTTTAAAAAAAAATATATATTTTTTCAGTATCTTAATAACTAATTCATAATTAAAGAGTTATAATAGGCTCTTATTATTTCAACTTATCTCTTTTAAAATTTAAATATAATATATATATATTAATTATTTTAATACTAATTATGTCTAGACATAATCATATGGATACCAATGCGACTTTAAAATTGCACGGTATTTTTTTAAAAATGAAAAAAAATTATGTCAAAACCGTGTGCATATAGTAGTAGTAGATAGATAATATTATATTTTGAAATTCTCACAAGATCTTTTATTTTCAAAATTTTGAAATAATAAACTATAAGATAATGATATTTACAAATCTTATCTTTTGTAACAAACTAATATTATATTCAATTTTAAATTTGAATAGAATATTAGTTGGCAACAAAATCTAACTCTGTAACCTCTTATATATATGTATACACACACACATACACACACACCATTTCAGTGAACATATATGTTGTCTTTCTTTTTCTTCTTAATTTTTTTCTTTTTTTAAACTATTTTTAGATTTAGATTTTGCTTATTTCAAAAAAAAAATAAAAATGTTATAACTGTTTCATTCTCAAAAGTATTGATTACTTTTTGCTTATGTGCCTTAATGTTATTCTGTCATATATATTCTTTTTCCTTTTTGAAAATTTGTATCGATTGATTGCAGGACTTATTCAAGATTATGAAAGGTACATGGAGTATCTACAATTTTCGTTTCTTTTGTTTTTTTAATTAAAAAAGTAACAAAATAACATTAACGACTGAGAAATTACATAAATTTTATTAGGTCATCTCCATTTATTTAACTAATTACAGATGGCCAATTAGTAGTCAATTATTTCATGTTTTGAAATTACTTATATTGTTCATCAAGGAAGTTGAACGTCAGTTTGAATAATAGTTCCAGGCTTCTGGTATGAAGGGATGATAGACTTTTTGGGGTGCACCTATTTGGTGATGTTGCCACCATGATCACTCACTTGGATCCTTAGTTTTAGCGGTCCACTTGGTGGGTTAGCCATGTCAAACATAGCTCCATATGCCCTCTTCATTGTTTTCACTTGTTGCATTTTTCCTTCTCTATTGTCAGTCACCATTAGCTTTGCTCCACTGTAACTACATACTGTACATTTTCACCCTGCTGTATGTTTCATTACCTGATAACATGCATGCCCCACAATCGATTCCATTGTTCTAGAGCTCTGAGCAGACTGCGGTGAATATCGGTGACCCGCACATTATTCATGTAACCACATGTTCCATTTTTGTCATTAGAAGTGACATAAAAGATAGCTTTGGGAGCAATAGATTGTTATAGCATAAAGCAGACAGAAAAAAATCACACAAACAAGACTATTATAATTAACAGAGATGCCCATTTGTTTAATGTCTTTGTGCTCAATTGATAAAGATGAGAGAATTTAACTTAAAGAGAAGAGTTGGATGGCATGAGATGTAGAAGGGGCAGATATATTGACATTGTGGCGGGTATATTTTCTTTTGTTCTTTCTTAAAATTGTAAAAAAAATCAACAATCACGTTCTACTGTGATGACTACTCTATTATTCAAGAGTTCGAAGGGTCATCAATCATCTTTTTTATTTTTATATCTATATAAAATTCATTTGTATATATTCATATTACAATCTTATATAAATATATTTTTCTATTTTCATTGAAGGAATAGGAGTAGCTATGTGAGTGTAAAATGTTATATTACGAAAGTAATTTATTTGAAATTATTTTATTAGATTACAAAGTTATTGCTTATATGCTTGAATTTAGGATAACAATTTTTTATATTAATCAATCATTCAGAAAACGTGTTTCATTTGAATTCACTTGCCAATATTAAGCATGAAAAAGGAGATTTATGATGGATGTATCCAACATAAAAAAAATAAGTTGTGATGAATCAATCAACAATATTTAATATTCAAATTATTTTTGCCTTGAAATATTAAATTTGTCTGAAGTTATGTTATACTATACAAAGAATGTGGTTATGATAATTAATTTGAAGCCAATTTTATAAATATTATGCAATGACTAATATCACCATACATAATCTTAAATATTTTTTTACTTTCGTTAGAAATTATTTACATATAGATAAAAATATTATTTATTTTAGAATTGTGCATAAAGTTGGTAGGATAAAAGTCACATGATATTTTATAATGTTGAGGTAAATTGATAAGTGGTGCATCAAAAAATTCTATTAAAAATAGAGAAATTTATTCAAGTTTATTGGATGCATTCGTGAGAATCAAGTAGATTGACTCACAATTTAGGGCTTCGTATAAATTAAATTTCTTCGTTCTTATTCTATCAAGTTAATTCATTTTGTATATTGATAGGAAAATTTATTTTGAGAGAGTAAAACAAAATGTATGTTTAATGAAAATTAGTGCTACGTAAAAATTATATTTCTAGAAAAAATTTATCAATTATAGTTCAATGATGGATTGCAAAATAAAAAAGTTAGAATTCATAAATGCGTTGCAGCTTCAATTATTGTCCACTTTTGAATTTATCATTTATTTTAAGTACATTTTAGTTCACATAATAATTTTATCTAGAAATTTAACTAATTTCACAGTATAGTAAAATTTATACATTATAAAAGTATTAATGGTAATAGTGGTAGTGTTAATACTAAACTAGCAACTGTTAAAAGTATTGATAGATGCATAAGAAACAAATTCACAGTGTATTAAATGAGGAAAACATAAAATTCACATTATCATATTATTAATGTGGTTAAGTCAAGTGGCAACCTATTAAGAAGCCACTGACAATTTTAAGATAACAAAACTAATCTATTATAATTTTTAATGCAAATCCATATTTATTTATTTTGTTATGCCTGACAAAACTTTTCTATTCTAATTTTTATATTTTAAAATAAGAGAGAAGAAACTCAATCAAAAAAAATATATTTCTATTCAAATTTGAGAAATATAATTAATTAAAATACAAAAAAAAGTATGTATGTTGAGGATTGGGGGGGGGGGGGGCAAGAGACTAATTTGAAATAGTTTTAAAATTATATTGAAGTATTTGTATAATAATAATAAACATATTATTGTTTATAATTTTTAAATGAAAGAGATAAAGGAACCATAGAATAAAAATTATTTCTGACAGTTTGAAAATTTTAAATTGTAAATAATATAATAAAGAAATATATGAAACATATTTTTTTATGCAATTACATGATTGTGTTACTCATATAAATTTGATTAGATGAGGATAGGAAAGTGGGATAGAGGAATATTAACAATCTAATATCTTTATATTATGAATATTATAATAAAAAAATATGAAATATATTTCTTTTTACAATTACATGATTAATATTTTTTGTATAAATTTAATTAGAGAATTTGATGTGGGGGTGGGGGGGGGGGGGGGATTGAGTTGAGGGAGAGGGTGAGTGGGGAGGGGGGAGTGTGTGCAGAGCGAGGGTAGAATTTTTTGTTTTTAAATAAGAAATTGAGGGGGGAGGGGGGGAGGGGAGGGGGGAGGTAGACAAATTATGATTTTTTCTTTTTTCCTTTCGTATAGTTGAATTTTTAAGGTGGTGATGGTGGTGGTGGAGGACGTAGACAAACTATGATTTTTTTTCTTTTTTCCTTTCGTATAGTTGAATTTTTAAGGTAATATGATTTAACAAGATTTAAACAAGACATTCTAATATGAAGTGATTTAAAAAAAAAATGATATTATCCGCTCATCCCGCGGGTACGTACACCAGTAGATTTAAGAGTTGAAAATTAATTAAATATTTATAGTTAAACTTTTCCTTATTAGAAGTCACCGGAATTAATGAAAACTAATATATTTTTCCTTAGTTTAAGAATTCTAAATCAACTAAAGTTGATTTTAAGAAGATTTGAAAATCTAAAAATAAATATGAAAGCCTTACAATAAGAAAAATATAAGAAGTACTAAATTTTTAAAAAATTTAAATAAGTAGTCAAATATTTTATAAAGATAACCATCTTTTCACCTTTCCTCAAATTAATTTTATCAAAACTAAATTATTTTGGTTTAAAAAAATTTCCGATACTTTTCCTAACTTATGTGAATTAGAATCCAATTCTAATATTAACTAATTAATATCATATTTATTCACAATGTTGCTTCATTCGTATTCCATTTGAATTAGGATACTAAACACCATCTGTTTTTGCTATATAATAAATTTTCGTGCTTCATATTTGTTTGTTATAGCTTACTAATTGTTTTTCCAATAATTTTATTTATATTTTCTAATGTGATTTATTTATGCTTTGTAGTGATTTATTTTGTTGTAGCGATTTATTTTGTTGTAGTGTATCTTCTTCTATGTTAATTCCTATGGTTTATTGGGTTATATTTATTAATTGAAATATTCTGTTCTTAAGCATTACATAGATAAAATTTTACAAATATCTTATTCCTTATTATTTGTCATACTTTATTGAATTGTTTCTTAGACTTTGTTGTAGCAGTTATTCTTTTTAGTTGGAATATGATAAAACGTTGGTTGAAGTTTGATGTTAGGTTATACTTCATTACTTCGGGTTTTTTCTTGCTATGAAAGTTATACATATTTTAATCGTCGTGTTTTGTGTGTCCTTTTTGAAGTTATGGCGTTTGAGCTTTGATTAATTGAGTTATTAATCCAGGATCTACTGGAACCAACTTCTCTACCAAATACATGTGAAAGTCCTAATTGCACATTGTACCTAATAGTTTTGAATTTCAAATCAATTCAAATTCCATTAGATGTATGTGTGTATTCGAAAGATTGTTATATATATTAAAGGTGTATTCATGTTTAGATGCAAAGGATTTGGAAGAGAAACTAGGGAGAGATGACAAGTGTATTTCTAACAATGAAGGTATGTGAATTGCTTAATCGGCTACATTACTGTTAGTTACACTTATTTTTCCTTTTTAGATTGGGGATGTCATTATCGGGGCTTTGGCAGATATTTCGTTGTAGGAAATTGTTGATCTTGATCAACCAAGTGGTATTTGGTGACAAGAAGCAAAAGGTCAAATTCATCGTTAAGCTTATTTCAAACTAGATTATTAAATTACATGAACAATGATGGAGAGTTGATAATTTCTTAAAGGATGTCGTAATCCTTAATATTTGTACTTGGTGTCTATTGCTCTCAATTTTGATGTTGTTAGTCTTGCTTTATAGCCAAATTATGTGTAGACAAAAATAAATAAAGTTAAAAAGTTTTTTTGATCTGCAGTAATTTCCTTTTATTCAATCATTAAATGTTATGCTGCTTTTTTTTTTTTTAATTCTAATGTCTTCCTTTGCTTTTAATTACTACATTGTATTACATATAAGATATTATTCTTTACGGGTAATTATGTATTTTTTGTACTAAATATTTTTTCGTTTGAAGACGAGAGTTCTAGATTCATTCGATTTCACCACTATATTACATCACGGATAAGATATCATTCTTCTACGAATAAGGGTGTTCAAAAATTGAAAGGACTACAAAATCAAATCTTTCCAAAAAAAAGTACACAAAAATTGTTAAAAGATAATTATTTAAAATAATAGTCAAGTTTCTCTTCTTCTATGTGGTTCACACGGATAATTATATGTTGCGATGTTTCACATGGATAAATTTATGTTACACTTTAAAAGAAATTATTAATATGGACAATAATTTTTGTTATGTTATTAAACATCCAAAGTGGCGGAAAAGAACCTAAATTAACAATTCATTTGTAAAAAAAAAAGGTAAAGGGAGATATCACAAATATAATATTTGTTTAAATTATTAAAATAAATATAACATTTTTAATGTCAATGGTTACTTTTAATAATTTCATTCTCATTAAATATAGTTTTGTTAATTGTTGCGAGACACACGTGTAAAGCATTTTCAAACTTCTAGTGGTATATATATTTACATTATTATAATAAAGTGTGAAGGATCTTTGAGAAGTGATTTGGACTTCTTGCACTTTATTGAAAATCTTCACAATACACAAAATCATCTAATTTTAAATAATCAAAGATCACAAATACGAGGCACGTGCCGCTAAACTAGTAAATAAAAATGTTACTCCCTCCATTTTATATTATATTATATATCATTATATGGTTGTGGGCAACGAAATTTTATTAAATTGAAATCCGTACGAAATTTGGATTATACTAAATTCAAAATAGATTAATCCCAAATAAATATTGCGGATTAATATAATTGAATTAATTAATTAAGTCCAAACATGTATGAATTTAAATAAAGTCTAATCTTTATTGGGCTAGTCCATTAATTTGGGCTACAAATGATGAGCCCATTTTACTAAGCCCAAGATATTGTCATATTCTAAAGGCCCAAATAAGCGTCATGTGTCAAATGATGTGGCATGCCAAGACAAGGGAAGGATCCAATAGGATCGTGCCACATGTCAAAACGATGTTGCAGGCCCATGAAATCAAAGCTCATAAAAGGCGACATGTCACTCAAATCTGATTGGTCAAAGAAAGTCCATCTTCATCATGACTCTTCCCCTTTCCACAACTATAAATAGGGGTCTCATAATTTAGAAAAGGACCCCCAGAACTCTAACAAGTAGCAAGAGAAAGCTCGTAGATCAAATGCCGCAATTTCTCCAAAAAGCTCAAGCATTCAAATCAAGATTCAAGATCAAGACCGCAATATTCAAGAATAAGCTCAAAATCCCTTGAATTCAAGCACAAGTCAAGATCAAGTCCCTCAAATCAAATTCAAATTCAAGATCAAGCTTCAAGCCCTTGAATTTATATTTGAAAAGGCAAATCAGAGGATTCATAGAGATTGTAACACCCACATATTGAAATCAATAAAATGATTGTTGCAATATTTTTCTTGTCTCGAATTATTTATTTTTTATCACAAAATTTTACTATCCAACAAATTCTGGCACGCCCAGTGGGACAATCTCTACCTCTCATCTCAACTTTTCCAACTGCAAAGTTCAACAACACTGAAATGACTTCCAAGAAGGTCAACTCTCAATCAACTGTTTCCAAGGCTGCTGACTCAAAGTTCTCTGCTGAAGTAGAAAGCATCCTTGGTGTTACTTTCGAAAGCTTAGGAGTTGTCACAAGGAGCAAGGCAGGCTTGCTAGGATAAAAAAACACATCCAGTGTCGTCCGAACCAAGTCCAATTTTTGGATCTTCAACCCCAAAGAAAAAGAAGTCCAATGCAAGTGCTCTGGAAGGATGAAGCAGTGTGGCAGAATCACTTAAGAAGACTCTAGCTCTACTTGAGCATTCCGGTTCCAAATACTCTAGCACAAAGAGCGATGGTCGTTCAAGAAACTCATCATCTTTGACTACACCGTATAAGTTGAGCAATTCAAAGATCAACTTGTATGATAATCCGTGATACTCTCCAACATCTTTAGTAATTATACAAGTGATGGTGACTGATGTCTCATCTATGGAGGAGTAGTTTGCGAATCTGGCAAAGGCAATTGAGGGCCTGACCAAATATGTTCAGAATTAAGATGCTTGAATTGATAAGATAGTGGATAGGGTGGAAGGTCTGATAGATGGAGAGTCTAGCCATGCACTTGGAAAATCTTCAGAGGTTCATAAGACAGAAAATCCTCTAAAACAAACACCACTGACTAAATAGGTGCAAGTTTCTTCTGAGGGAATAATCCCAATTGGGCAATTGAGAGAATTCATTGAAGGGACCCTCAAAGAAAAGTATGATGTTGTCACCAAATCTTCCCTTGCGTATGCAAAGCCCTACACTGTGAGGATAGATAACCTCAAAATGCCTGCCGGCTATCAACCCCCCAAATTTCAACAATTTGAGGGCAAAGGAAACCCAAAATAGCATGTCGCACACTTTGTTTAGACATGTAACAATGTTGGAACTTACGATGACTATATTGTCAAACAGTTTGTTTGTTCCCTAATGGAAAATGCCTTTGATTGGTATATGGACCTTGAGCCTAATTCCATCAATAATTGGGAGCAATTAGAGTACGAGTTCCTAAATCTCTTTTATAGCACAAGGCGTATAGTGAACATGGTAGAACTCACAACTACTCGGTAAAGAAAGGATGAACCAGTCACTGAATTCATCAATCGATGGAGAAATACTAGCCTAAACTGCAAAGATAGGCTCAGCGAAGCTTCTGCAATAGAGATGTGTGTCCAATGCACTGGGAGCTTTTCTATATCTTGCAAAGAATTAAGCTTAAATCCTTTGAAGATCTAGCTATCCGTGCTCACGATATGGAGTTGAGCATGTCTTCTGCTGGAAAGAGAGCAGTGCCTATCCATGACCCTCGAAGGGGAAAGGATAAGAATAAGCCCAAAAGATGGAGCAAGTTTGTCCCCAAAAATGAAAACAAGGAGTCCATGAATGTCGATGTGTCTCCTGCGAAGGTCACCACAAAGGTGATCAAGAAGAAAAGTGTGAAGACGACTTCTGGAGCACGTCTAAATTAGAAAACTTTAAAGGAGATGCAAGAAAAGGAATATCCCTTCCTTGATTCTGATGTTGTTGATATTTTTATGAACTCCTTGAGCAGAAGCTCATTGAACTCCCAGAGATGAAACGTCCCAACGAAGATGGAAGGACCAATGACCCCAATTATTGCAAATATCATAGGCTCGTAAGTCATCCTCTAAAAAAGTGTTTTGTCTTTAAAGATAAAGTCATGCAACTAGCAAAAGAAAAGAAGATCTTCTTTGACGATGAGACGGCCAGTTCTCATCAAATCTCTACCACTTTTGGCTCACTCGACCCAGTCCAAATATGTCTTGAAGAGCATAATGAGAAGATATTATAGCCTAACAGTTTTTCAGTTGACAAAGGTGATGATGAAGGTTGGACTCTGGTGACCAGGTGTAGATACAAGAAGATGAGTCTGCGAAAGAAGTCATCTAAGCAGCCAACTAGAAGAAAAATGGTGAAGAAACCAAGGAAACAGAAGTTGGTTGAACTTCCAAAGAAGACAAGGGTGATAAAGCTTCACCACCAAAAACCTCGACGTCCGGTGACTTTAGAGGAATTCTTACCGAGTTGGTTTCCTGTAAAGACTGCCCAAGTCAACCTTGAGGTATCGTGTTTTAATACTACCAAAGAGGGGGCAAAGGGTGAAAATATACCCATAGAAGTTCCTTCATCCTCTGAACCACTTGTTGAACCTCTTGGCCAAGAGGCACATGTATGTGATACAAAAATCATATTCACAAATAACGATCTTCTGCTTGGTGAGGCCCTACATAATTGTCCCTTATACATGGTGAGTCGAATTCTAGGAAAGAAGATCAATAGAATCTTGATAGATGAGGGATCTGGAATCAACATCCTGCCTATCCGCATGATGAAGGAACTTGGCATATCTACTAATGAACTGGACGAAATCCGTATAATGATCCAAGGCTTCAACCAAGGGGGTCAGAGGGCCATGGTATCTATCAATTTGGGGATTCATATGGATGATTTTCAATCAAATGCATTGATGCATGTGATCGATGTCAAAACTTCATACAATATATTTCTTAGTAGACCTTGGGTGCGCGGGAACAAAATTATTTCTTTCTCTTGTTATCAATGTTTGAAGTACCTCAAAGGCGGAGTGGAAAGAAAGATAGTTGCCGAGGACAAGCCATTCACTAAAGTTAAGTCACACTTTGCCGATGCAAAATTCTACTTAAAGAATTATATTGTGAATGATAAAAGGGTTGAAGATATCACCAAGACTAAGTGTGATGATCTTGAATCTAAGAATGTCACGGTGACTGTCGACAAAGTCACCACCAAGAAGCCCTTCTTCACTTTGAATAAAGAAAGCATCGCACCTACGAAAAAGAAGGCAACTTCTGTTCTTCGATACGTACCAAAGGTAAAGAAAGAGGAAGGTCACCCATCTGATGCCCAAGATAATATCCTAAAGGGGATAAATTTACCTATCAAGAGGATTGACGCAATAAGTCTATCCTCAATACTACTTGGAGAGTCTGTGGCACAAAATCCGCTACAAGATATGACACTTCCTATGAAACGTACGAAGAAGGACTTCGACCCAAATGCATCAAGGTTGGATATAATCCTAATGACAAGCTATTTATAAAGGCTGGATATAATCTTAATGAGCCATCAAGGTTGGGAAAAATTTCATCGGAAGGTACAACCAGGTAGGCACGTAAAGGCCTAGGATACACACATCCACCTCCAATTTGCATCTCTATAAGAAGGGCGGTTAGTAACTACATCACTGTAGAAGAAGAGTCTACCGCATCCAATAAAAGGCCTTCTGTCTTTGACCGACTTGGAGAATCAACCGCAAGAACTTCAATGTTCGAGAGGTTGGGTCCTCTAAATAAGAAGAGAAGTAACAAGCATCGAAGAATTCATCAAAGTACGACAACGCACTCCTCGCTTAAGATCCAGTAAGATTTCCAAAGTTTGATTCCTTCTAGAATGAGGTGGCAGACGAAACTGGTGGTTTCATACAACAAGGTGTTAAAAGCAAAGGCTCATATTGTGGTTTATACTAAGGAACGTGAGGAAAATAAAGAAAGTGTTGGCTCATCATATCATATCATATCACAACCCAAAATAAGAATGAGGCCTCATCTCAAATGAAGGTTGATGAAGAGATGAAAGATATTTTCTGGTGTCACCATATATCCATCAACGGTGATGATTCTCAAGAGGAGGAAGATGCTGGAGATGCTCTATATCAACTTGAAGAAGGAGTGAAGGCCACGATATATCCCTTAAAAAAAGTTAATCTTGGAACCAATAAAGACCCAAGACCAACTTACGTAAGTGTTTTTCTAGAGATAAAGAAATAAATCGTGTATATGGAAATACTCAAAGAATATATGGATGTTTTCGCTTGGAGTTATAAGGAAATTCCTGTCTTAGATTCGAAAGTAGCAGTCCATCAGTTGGTGGTCAAGAATGGTGCTCGTCCTGTTAAGCAAGCCCAAAGGTATTTTAGGCCAGAGTTGGTTCTATTAATCAAAAATGAAGTTAACAAACTCATTGAAGCTGGTTTTATTTGTAAAGTTAAATATCCCACGTAGATTTCAAGTATTATTCCAGTACGGAAGAAGAATGGCCAAATTCGAGTTTGTGTCGACTTTTGAGATCTCAACAAAGCATGCCCTAAGAATGATTTTCCAATCCCCATACCAGAGTTAAAGATTAATTCCACCACTAGTTAAGAGGCAATGTCCTTCATGGATGGTTCATCCGGCGATAATCAAATCCTCATGGCACCAAAGGATGAAGAACTCACTGCATTTCATACGCCCAAAGGTATTTATTGCTACAAGGTGATACCTTTTGATTTGAAGAACATTGGCGCCACTTATCAAAGAGCTATGAAAAATATCTTTGATGGTCTTCTCCATAAAAATATTGAATGCTACATGGATGATCTAGTAGTGAAGTCAAGAAAGAGAGACGACCACTTGAAAGACCTAAAACTAGTGTTCGAGTTACTTCGAAGATATCAACTTAGGATGAATCCATTGAAGTGTGCCTTTGGAGTTACCTCCGAAAAAAAAATTGGCTTCATTGTGCAACACCGAGGAATTAAAATTGATCAAGCCAAGGTCGATGCAATTTTGAAGATGCCCGAGCCTCGAAATATTCATGAGTTAAAAAAACTTCAAGGAAGGCTAGCATATTTAAGGAGGTTCATCTCTAACCTGGCTGGAAAATATCAACCATTTAGTCATCTCATGAAGAAGGACACTCCGTTAGAATGGGACCAAGCTTGTAGTAATGCCTTTGAGAGTATCAAATCATACTTAATGAATCCA
Source organism: Capsicum pubescens (assembly GCA_030864215.1). Lineage (NCBI taxonomy): Eukaryota > Viridiplantae > Streptophyta > Magnoliopsida > Solanales > Solanaceae > Capsicum > Capsicum pubescens. The sequence goes on along the minus strand of CM061546.1, from coordinate 201,745,162 downwards.
CCAGTTTTTGCGGCACCCATACCTGGGAAGCCGTTGATACTCTACATCGCGGCATAAGAGAGGTCAGTTGGAGCAATACTGGCTCAAGAAAATAGTGAAGGCAAAGAGAACTCTCTTTACTATCTGAGCAGAATGATGACACCAAATGAGCTAAAGTATTCTCCAATTAAAAAATTATGTTTGGTATTGGCCTTCACAATTCAAAAGATGAAACACTACTTTCAAGTTCATGTTATCTGTCTTGTGTCTAGGGAAAATCCCATCAAGTTTTTAATGTCGAAACCAGTCCTTATTGACCGACTTTCAAGATGGTACCTTTAATTTCAACAGTTTGAGATTGTGTATGTTTCCCAAAAAGCCGTAAAGGGGCAAGCATTGGCTGAATTCTTGGTAGACCACCCGACACCCGATGACTGGGAACTGAGTGATGAACTTCCTGATGAAGATGCAATGGTTATTGAAGCTATACCCCCATGAAAGATGTAATTTGATGGTGCTGCGCATCGAGATGGAGCTGGTGCCGGTGAGGTGTTCGTCACTCTACAAGAAGAGTTCATCCTATACACTTTTACCCCAACAAACCGTTGCTATAATAATGTTGTTGAATATCAAGAATTAATACTTGGACTTGAAATGGCAGTTGACATGAAACAACTGCAATTACAAGTCTTTGGTGACTCTCAATTGGTGATCAAGCAACTTTTGGAAAGCTATGAAGTCAGAAATCCTGAGCTACGATCATATCATGATTATGCACAGAAGTGATAGGGTGACTTGGGGAAGTAACCCTTCAACATATGCCAAGGATAAAAAATAAGCAAGTTGATGTCCTAGCTGCTTTGGACTCAACCCTGACTCTTCTAAATCAGACGCAAGTTACTATCCGCCAAGAATGGGTAGTACTCCCGTCAAATGAGGATGTAGAAAATAAGGTTGAATACCTCGTTTCTATGTCTGAAGCTGTAAAGGAAGATTGGTATCAACCTATAATTGACTATTTGTATTATGTGATACTTTTAGAAGATCCAAGGAGAAGGACTAACACCCGTCTTCGTGCACCTCGTTTCTTTTACTATAAGTACACACTGTACAGAATATCATTTGAAGAAGTACTCTTACGGTGTTTGGGAGAGGAAGAAGCAATTCAAGCTTTGCAAGAAGCGCACTCGGGAGTTTGTGGATCGCATCAGTCTAGACCGAAGCTCCATTTTCACATTAAAATAATGGGATATTATTGGCCAACCATGGTGAAAGATTGCTTGGACTATACTAAAAGATGCAAAGCTTTTCAATTTTATGCGAATTTCATTTATCAACCTCCTGAAGTACTATACCCAACTGTAGCATCCTGGCCATTCAATGCTTAGGGAATGGATATTGTTGGTCCATTACCGAAATCTTCTGGCGGACACTTATATATCTTGGCCGCAATAGATTACTTCTCAAAATGGGCCGAAGTTGTTTCTCTTAAAGAAGTAAAGAAGGAGAATGTTGCAAATTTCATCCGATCATATCATATCACGACCCAAAATAAGAATGAGACCTCATCTCAAATGAAGATTAATGAAGAGATGGAAGATACTTTCTGGTGTCACCACAGATCCATCAACGATGATGATTCTTAATAGGAGGAAGATGTTGGAGATACTCCATCTCAACTTGAAGAAGGAGTGAAGGCCACGATATGTCCCTTGAAAAAATTTAATCTTGGAACCAATAAAGACCCAAGACCAACTTACCTAAGTGCTTTTCTAGAGATGGAGGAAGAAATTGTGTATATAGACATACTCCAAGAATATATGGATGTCTTCGCTTGGAGTTATAAGGAAATATCTGGTTTAGATCCGAAAGTAACAGTACATCAGTTGGTGGTCAAGAATGGTGCTCGTCCTGTTAAGCAAGCCTAAAGGCGTTTTAGGCCAGAGTTGGTTCCATTGATCGAAAATAAAGTTAACAAATTCATTGAAGCTGATTTTATTCGTGAAGTCAAATATCCCGCGTGGATTTCAACTATTGTTCCAGTATGGAAGAAGAATGGCCAAATTCGAGTTTGTGTTGACTTTTGATATCTCAACAACGCATGCCCTAAGGATGATTTTCCAATCCCCATACCAGAGTTAATGATTGATGCCACCACTGGTTATGAGGAAATGTCCTTCATGGATGGTTCATCCAGCTACAATCAAATCTGCATGTCACTAAAGGATGAAGAACTCACTATATTTCGTACGCCCAAAGGTATTTATTGCTACAAGGTGATGCCTTTTGGTTTGAAGAACGCTGGCGCCACTTATCAAAGGGCTATGTAAAATATCTTTGATGGTCTGCTCTATAAAAATATTGAATGCTACATAGATGATCTAGTGGTGAAGTCAAGAAAAAGAAACGACCACTTGAAAGACCTAAAAATGGTGTTCGAGTTACTTCGAAGATATCAACTTAGGATGAATCCATTGAAGTGTGCCTTTGGGGTTACTTTCAAAAAAATTCTTGGCTTCATTGTGCGACATCAAGGAATTAAAATTAATCAAGCCAAGGTCGATGAAATTTTGAAGATGCCTGAGCCTCGAAATATTCATGAGTTAAAAAGCCTTCAAGGAAGGATAGCATATTTAAGAAGGTTCATCTCAAACCTAGCTGGAAAATGTCAATCATTTAGTCGTATCATGAAGAAGGACACTCCCTTCAAATGGAACCAAGCTTATAGTAATGCATTTAAGATTATCAAATCATACTTACTGAAGCCACTAGTTCTTGCGGCACTCATACCTGGGAAGCCGTTGATTCTCTACATCGCGGCACAAGATAGGTCAGTTGGAGCACAACTGGCTCAAGACAATAGTGAAGGCAAAGAGAACTCTCTTTACTATCTGAGCAGAATGATGACACCAAATAAGCTAAAGTATTCTCCAATGAAAAAAATTGTGTTTGGTATTGCCATTCTCAATTCAAAAGATTAAACAATATTTTCAAGCTCATATTGTCCATCTTGTGTCTAGGGCAAATCCCATCAAGTTTTTAATGTCGAAACCAGTCCTTAGTGACCGACTTGCAAGATGGTACCTTTAATTTCAATAGTTTGAGATTGTGTATGTTCCCCAAAAAGCCATAAAGGGACAAGCATTGACTGACTTCTTGGCAGACCACCCGATACCCAATGACTGGGAACTGAGTGATGAATTTCCTGATGAAGATTCAATGGTTATTGAAGCTAGACCCCATAGAAGATGTACTTTGATCATGTTGTGCATCGAGATGGAGCTGGTGCTGGTGTGGTGTTCGTCACTCCACAAGAAGAGGTTATCTCATACTCTTTTACCCTAACAAACCGTTGCTCTAATAATGTTGTTGAATATCAAGCATTAATACTTGGACTTGAAATGGCAGTTGACATGAAATAACTACAATTACAAGTCTTTGGTGAATCCTAATTGGTGATCAAGAAACTTTTGGGAAGCTATGAAGTCAGAATCCTGAGCTACGATCATATCATGATTATGCACAAAAGTGATGGGGTAGCTTGGAGAAGTTACCCTCCAACATGTGCCAAGGAGAGAAAATAAGCAAGTTGATGCCCTAGCTGCTTTGGCCTCAACCCTGACTCTTCCAAATCAGACGCAAGTTACTATCCGCCAAGAATGGGTAGTACCCCCATCAAATGAGGATGTAGAAAATAAGGTTGAATACCTCGTTTCCGTGTCTAAAGCTATAAAGGAAGATTGGCAGCAACCTATCATTGACTATTTGTGTTATGGGATACTTCCAGAAGATCCAAGGAGAAGGACTTACACCTGTCGTCGTGCACCTTACTTCCTTTACTATAAGGACACACTATACAGAAGATTATTTGAAGGAGTACTCTTACGGTGTTTGGGAGAGGAAGAAGCAATTCAAGTTTTGCAAGAAGCACACTCGGGAGTTTGTGGATCGCATCAGTCTGGAACGAAGCTCTATTTTCACATTAAGAGGATGGGATATTATTGGCCAACGATGGTGAAAGATTTCTTGGACTATGCTAGAAGATGCAAAGCTTGTCAATTCCATGCAAATTTCATTTATCAACCTCCTGAAGTACTACACCCATAGCATCCTGGCCATTCAATGCTTGGGGAATGGATGTTGTTGATCTAATACCAAAATCTTCTGGTGGATACTTATACATCTTGGCCACAACAGATTACTTATCAAAATGGACGAAGTTGTTGCTCTCAAAGAATTAAAGAAGGAGAATTTTTCAAATTTCATCCAAGTGGATATCATCTACCATTTTAGAATCCCTCAATATATAATAACCGACAATGGCAAGCTGTTTGATAATAAGCTGATGAATATGATTTGTGATCTCATTGGCTTGAAGTAGCACAAGTCTTCTATGTACTATGTTGCCACCAATGGTTTAGCCGAAGCGTTTAATAAGACTTTATGCAATCTATTGAAAAAATTCATCTCCAAGTCCAAGCGAGACTAGCATGAACAAATGGAAGAAGATTTATGGGCATATAGAATAACTTATCTCACACTAACGTAAGCAACCCCTTATTCACTTGCTTTTGGAGTTGAAGCAGTCCTACCACTTAAGCGTCAAATACCTTCTTTGAGACTGGATATTCAAGAAGGTCTCATCGATGAAGAAAATACTAAGTTGCGTCTTGCGGAGTTAGAAGATCTTGATGAGAAAAGACTAGAGGCTCACCAAAATCTTGAATGTTACCAAGCCCGTCTATCTCGTTCTTTCAACAAAGGAGTTTGTTTGAGGTGTTTCCAAGTTGGAGATCAAGTCCTTACAGTAAGGAGACCCATTATCACTTCTCATAAGTCTGGGGACAAATTTACCCCAAAGTGGGATGAACCATATATCGTACAAGAGGTATATTCAAATGGTGCTTACAAACTTATCGATGCAGATGGCGTGAAAGTTGGTCCTATCAACGCCAAGTTCTTAAAAAAGTATTATCCTTGATAGAAGATGACACTCCTTAAAACACGAGTATAAACTGCATGTCCACTCCTAGCCTGTAAGAGTATAAACTATGTACGACACAAAAAAATATTTGCTAGGTTAAAAACCTCGAAAGAGGCAGCCTAGGCAATAGTTGGGACACAAAAAAACACTCACTCCAGAACTACGTTGTAACTTGATCCTCTTCACTGAGGTACATAGGCACTTGGAATCTCATTCTGATTTCAGTTGCATGAGTGTCAAAAAAAATATGTTCTTACAGTATCCGTCATACGAACGCCAAGTATGAAACTATTCTAATTAAATTTTGGACTTACTCTAAATATTTGTGACTCAATGGGGGCAACCCATCAAAAAGAAATAGAGCTCCTTCGATTGGATTCAGAATGCCAAAGTTCTCCAAGCCTACAACTAGAAGGATCTCAAAATTTTCATGCCTTAAGGTGGACAAGATTTGTCCCTTTGCACCTTAAGAGGGCCTCTAACGAGTTTATCCTTAAAAGGATATCAAAATTTCCATGCCTTAAGGTGGACAAGATTTGTCCCTTTGCACCTTAAGTGGGCCTCTAACTAGTTTATCCTTAAAAGGATATTGAAATTTTCATACCTTAAAGTGGACAAGATTTGTCCCTTTGCACCTTAAGCTGACCTCTCACGGGTTTATCCTTAAAGGATATCGATATTTCCATGCCTTAAGGTGGACAAGATTTGTCCCTTTGCACCTTAAGATAGCCTCTTATGAGTTTATCCTTAAAGGATATCGAAATGTCCATGCCTTAAGGTGGATAAGATTTGTCCCTTTGCACCTTAAGCTAGCCTCTCACGGGTTTATCCTTAAAGAATATCGAAATTTCCATGCCTTAAGGTGGACAAGATTTGTCCCTTTGCACCTTAAGTTGGCATCTCACGAGTTTATCCTTAAAGGATATCGAAATTACCATGTCTTAAGGTGGACAAGATTTGTCCCTTTGCACCTTAAGCTGACCTCTCACGGGTTTATCCTTAAAGAATATCGAAATTTTCATGCCTTAAGGTGGACAAGATTTGTCCCTTTGCACCTTAAGCTGACCATTGAAAAGGGCCTCATACTTACAGAAAACCATTGCATCTTCAAGCAAAATTGGTCGGGTCTTGAGGTGACGAAGCCTCACACACCTTAAGTCGACGCCCACCGTCTTTAAGCAAAATTGGTCGGGTCTGGAGATGATGACGCCTCGTACAACTTAAGCCGACGTCCACCATCTTCAAGCAAAATTGGTTGGGTCTTGAGATGACGAAGCCTCGCACACCTTAAGCCGACGTCCACCGTCTTCAAGAAAAATTGGTCGGGTCTTGAGGTGACAAAGCCTCGCACACCTTAAGCCAATGTTCACCGTCTTCAAGAAAAATTGGTCGAGTCTAGAGGTGACAAAGCCTCGCATACCTTAAGCCGACGTCCACCGTCTTCAAGCAAGATTGGTCGGGTCTTGAGGTGATAAAGCCTTGCACACCTTAAGTCGACGTCCACCATCTTCAAGAAAATATTGGTAGGTCTTGAGGTGACGAAGCCTCGCACGACGTCCACCATCTTCAAGAAAATATTGGTAGGTCTTGAGGTGACGAAGCCTCGCACACCTTAAGCCGACGTCCACCGTCTTCAAGAAAAATTCGTCGGGTCTTGAGGTGATGAAGCCTCGCACACCTTAAGACGACGTCCACTGTCTTTAATCAAAATTGGTCGGATCTTGAGGTGACGAAGACTCGCACCTTAATCCGACGTCCACCATCTTGAATCAATGGTTGTATATTTTTATTTGCTTTAACCCTACGAAAATAAAAAAATAAATATATATAAGGAAAAAGGGGGAATGAGAGTGAATAGAAGGAATGCCCACCTAAATATGCGAGTATCTCGATCGGTAAAGATGGATCAAATTACACCATTGAGTTCGCTTGCCCACCAAATGTGTTATAAATATTAGAGTTCTCTTTCCAACGGAAAAGGACACTCACAATTTTAACGTTCCCACGCCTAGATATGATTTGTCTCGTGAAGCCACGTAAACCTGAAATTGAAAATGTATCAGCATCCAAAGGCAACTTCAAAAAATTATCTAGGATAATTTTGAAGGTGTTAAATCATGAATTTTGGATATGTTGTATATTTTTTAGTCTAGTTTTTAAAAAAATCAAGATATTTATGATTTAATCTCTCCTACTTTTAGATATGGAAGTTTTAGTAAAGACGCACAGATCTAAATTTTTTAGCATGACAGAATTTAAAGTCAAATTCAAAATATTGTCTAAAATAATGCTGAAGGTATTAAATCATGAATTTTGGATATGTTATATATATTTGAGTCTAGTTTCATAGAAAAATTAAGCACCTTATGATTTCATCATTTCTACATCGAGATATGGAAGATTTAGTAAAGACATGAAGATCTGAAATTTTCAATATGATAAAATTAAGGGCTAACTTCAAAAAATTATGAAGAATTATATTGAAGAAATTTAATGCTGAATTTTACATATGTTGTAGATCTCGATGTCTAGTTTCTGGAATATCAAACGGTTTATGATTTCGATATTCCTACAATTAGATATGAATTTTCTACTACTAACATGCTGTGCTGAAAAAAAGTGACGAAAATAAAAGAAAAAGTAGGGGGGAAGAAATTACCTCAATATCATTCATGGCTTGAAAACCCCAAAATTGATATTGAAAAAGTGGGGAACCTACCTCCTTTTATGGAGTTGTAGGATGGATGTTTCCTTCTCCAATTGGAAGAGCTTCCATCTCCAATACAAATTCAAATTGGGGGTTATTTTTCTTCTCCCATATAAATTCAAATTGGAGGTTGTTTCCTTTTCCTATTGGAAGAGCTTCCATCTCCAATACAAATTCAAATTGGGGGTTATTTTTCTTTTTCCATATAAATTCAAATTGAGGGTTGTTTCCTTCTCCAATATAAATTCAAATTGGAAGAGTTTTCATCTCCAATACAAATTCAAATTGAAAGTTGTTTCCTTCGCCCATACAAATTCAAATTGGGGGTTAATTCCTTCTCCAATATGAATTCAAATTGGAAAAAAATTATTCCTGGTTAAGTAAGGTAAAAAGTTTTTCAAAATCTATTTGGAATGGGATGTCATGCCTCACCAACGGTCTTACGTGTAAAAGATTCATGAAAAAAAATAAGAGATTTTTTTAGAGGCGATATCAATATATAAATTGCATGGTTCAGCTTTATGAACATCTTTGAAGCACGAAGAAAGCATGTTTAAATAAATCATACTTCAAGTCTAATCTCAAAAGGATTAAATATCTCGACAAGTCTTGAAGTAGGGGGCATTTTGTGGGCAACGAAATTTTATTAAATTGAAATCCGTATGAAATTTGGATTATATTAAATTCAAAATAGACTAATCCCAAATAAATATTGCGGATTAATATAATTGGATTAATTATTTAAGTCCAAACATGTATGGATTTAATAAAATTCAATCTTTATTGTGCTACAAATGATGGGCCCACTTTACTAAGCCCAAGATATTGTCATATTCTAGAGGTCCAAATAAGCGTCACGTGTCAAATGACGTGACATGCAAAGTCAAGAAAAGGATCCAATAGGATCATGCCACATGTCAAAATGATGCAGCAGGCCTATGAAATCATAGCCCATAAAAGGCGCCACGTCACTCAAATCTGATTGGTCAAAGGAAGTCCATCTTCATCATGACTCTTCTCCTTTCCACAACTATAAATAGGGGTCTAATAATTGAGAAAAGGACCCCTAGAACTCTAACAAGTAGCAAGAGAAAGCTCGTGGATCAAACGCCGCAATTTCTCCAAAAAGCTCAAGCATTCAAATCAAGTTCATCAAGATTCAAGATCAAGACCGCAATATTCAAGAATAAGCTCAAAAGCCCTTGAATTCAAGTACAAGTCAAGATCAAGTCCCTCAAATCATTCAAATCAAATTCAAATTCAAATTCAAGATCAAGCTTCAAGCCCTTGAATTTATATTTGAAAAGGCAAATCAGAGGATTCATAGAGATTGTAACACTCACATATTAAAATCAATAAATTGATTGTTGCAATATTTTTCTTGTCTCGAATTATTTATTTTTCGATCACGAAATTTTATTGTCAACAATGGTATTTTAGTTAAGTTAAAACGTTTGCACTAAATTACCCTTAGTTAAATTCTATCAACTCAATATGATTTTCTATTTATGTAAGAATTCACTTTTCTAAATAATGTAAAATAAAAATAATAACTAATACTTTTTAATTATCCAAATGTTAGTTATTTTAAATTAAATATAAAAACTTTAAAATATTGTATAATATCGACTGAAGGTGAATTATATAATTCCATTAATTATATAAATACCATTTATTTATATTAACTATAAACTAAAAGCATCATATAGTATGGATGGAAGGAAAACGGCATATTTTCACCATTGACTTACCCTCACTGAAGAAAAGAAGGCTAAAAAAAAAAAATCATCAATGTAAAGGTGGTAGCTCTCACTTTAAGAAAACACAATTTTCTAACGCGGTTGTCGAGGTTGAGAGGATTTGGTAGGCAACTAGGCATGTAGTGCACCATTGTTGTTTTATCTATTATCTACACTTTGAAAACCCAAGCTTTAAAGCAAAGATTACATGATTATTTCCATATCTACCAGATAGTTAGTTTCTTAAAGAAGACATTGAGCACTATCATTTTCATAAATAAATACTCCCTCCATTTACTTGATTTCTCATAGGTTCACTTAGTATAAAATTTAATTAAAAATGAAAAAATTATAACTTACAATCTTAAATATGTCAAACTTTTGGATGTAGTGATACTCTATACTAAGTCTCTCAAACGATCATATTACTGATTCCCAGCTATTTTTTCTATTTGATATTACTGATTCTCAGCTATTTTTTCTATCTGATATTACTTGTTACATATTGACTTTACGTTATTATAGTGAAACTTTCTATGTTCATCTTTGTTTGTTCATTATTAACATGATACATACATTAAAAAATATTAAACAATACGGATAATATTACTATATCACTCTTTGAATGTAATATATTTATTTAAAAAATACATTGGATAATGAATAATATTTAATAACAAGATAAAATAAATACGAAATAGCAAATTATCCATTAGTTTTAGACTGAACAAATTAGACATCTTTTTATATACCGATATATAAAGTTGGAGGAAGAGTACTTTGGAACTCTAAGGACTACCACGTCATTTACTGCTAAGGAATAACGATAGTATGAAAAAAAATATCCTAATTTGTTAAAACTGACAAATGAAATAAAATAAAGTTATTCTAAATATAGAGATCAAACAAAATAAAATAGATAGAGGGAGTAGTAGTGGGTTGTTGGAAATCTTTATCCATCATGGTCGTCTGTCGACTACATAAATAACATCGACAAAATAGTACACCACTAATAAAGTGGTTCGCAGCTAATTAGGCAGAAATATAGTCCGATTTTGTAATAAAAGCTAAAGAAAAAAGAGTTTGGAATATTTATCTTTCCCAGGGTGGTCCAAAGACAATAGCAAATTAAAAAGAAAATGCAGCTTTTGGCTTTTGCTGACGCTTAAATATTGCACATTACATGTTCAAACTCATAATTGGACGTTATATGACTAATAGGTATACTCAATAGTGATATATTCCTGTATGTTCATATGGTGTGAACCATATTCATTTATTTTAGGATTAACAAATGTAGTAGTACCACAACAGAGAATGAAATTATTAACTTTCTTAAGAGAGTTAGCTTTAGCAATTTAATAAAGAAAACAGTTGATTTGTTGCAGTATGAAATTATTTTGTGAAGTAGTACAACAGACAGTAGACCTTGTCTGTTGTATTCTCCCCTTTGTAATCCCCCCAAAAAAAAAGAATTAAGAGGTTGCAAAATGGACAATTCTAAAAAAGATATAAATGAAAGAATATTCTCAAGTCATTTCAAAATTCAATTATTAAAACTTTCTTGTTAAAAAACAGACCAGTCGCTTTACACCTCTAGAAGTAGAAGTATGTGGGGGACTTGAAATAAATTTTAACTGGGTTTAATTAATTCTAGTTGTACCATATAAGCAGTGCTTTTGCTGTAAAATACTCCCATTTAGGGGTGTACAAGTCAAACCGTCAAGCCAAATCAAATCGTTGAACCAAGTCAATCGATAAAAAGATTATTTATGATTTGATTTGGTTAATTTGGCATGGGAAAAAAATGATTTTTCTTGAATTGGTTTGGTATTAACAAAAAGAAAGTCAAACCGGACTACTCAACCAAACCGACACAAACATATATAATTTTTACTATTTAATACGTATATATTAATTGTAATCTATTGTGTAAATATTTTTTGAAATTAATTTAGATATATTACATGCAAATATTTGAACTTTTGTCAGTCTAGTTGGGAATCCACAAAACTTTTTAATGCAAATCTTAGTCATTGCAGTACAAATAAGATATCTTTCGAGAAGTTTTTATTTTGTATTCTTCTTGTAGTGTTTGTTGGCATAGTTATTAATGCACTACTATTCCCTTATATGTATTAGATTTGTTAGTATTTGCTTCTAATTTATTTAGTAGTTCCCTTATATGCATTAGATTTGTTAGTATTTGCTTCTAATTTATTTAGTAGTTTCTTGATTTTCTAATTTAATTTTTTTTAAAGCTTCTATAATCTAATTGCACTTTCATTAGTGTGATTGATAAAAAAACATAAGACCGAAAAACCGACGTTATGGTGGTTTGATTTGATTTAAAAACTTAATAATCAATATAATTGGTTTAGTAATTTTTTAATGCAAAATCTTATCTTGTGTCAAACATCAATCGAATGAGTGATGCTGCAGCCAGACATGAAATGATGAATTTTCTCCATGTGAACTCCAGATTAAGGGTGGGCATGGTACGGTATGGTACGATATTTTAAACTTCGGTATGGTAACTTCAATTTTCGGTATCTAAAAGAAAAAAATCATTACCATACCAAATTAGTTCGGTATGGTTCATTATTTTTAAATTCGGTTTCGATATTTAGTATGGTAATTCTGCAACCATACTTTATTTGATTTCGACTTACATATATTGATATAAGAAAAACTATAACTTTAAACTTTTAAAACGTCTCAATCATCAGACTAACAACTATCTTTGTTAATCAATTACATAAAAAGAACATTTTAATCACGATTGAGTAGTCCAAGATGCAAACTCTGAACAACATTACCTAAACTTAAGCATAGTACTCTTAAATAATAAGCTTCCCAAAAAAATTATTCTAAATAAAAGTTACTTTTATGTTCAGTTGGCTAATGGATGATATATAAATATATCGAATAATATTAAATATAATATATATGGATTTTATATATTATTAAAAACTTCGGTGTGACATACAATATTTTGGTATTTATTGCATAAATACCAAATACCGTACCAATTACCAAAATAATTTAAAACTCCTACCAAATACCATAATATCCATACCGCGGTATAAAATTTTTTAGTTTCGATATGATATTCGGTATATACCGTACCATGCCCACACCTACTCCAGATACAACCAGACCCAAATTGACCCAGAGGACAAAGAGAACACTCCTTTCATCACTAACCATGACACATATTGTTACAATGTGATGCCCTTTGGGTTGAAAAATGCTGGGGCTGCGTACCAACGGATGGTGAACTGGATTTTCGAGAAACAAATAGGTAAGACTATAGAGGTTTACATCTATGACATGCTTGTCGAATCAAAAGATGTTAAAGATCATCTGGCATATCTGTAAGGAAATTTTGATAAACTACCAAAACACAACATGAAGGTAAATCTGAAAAAGTGCGTTTTTGAGGTAGGATCCGAGAACTTTCTGGTATTCCTCATATCAAACAGAAGGATTGAGGCCAATTCAGATAAAACTAAAGAAAAAAAGAGATCCTATAAGTGCTCACCAAGGTAGTGCAAAGGATGACTGAGCGAGTAGCGGTGCTCAGTCATTTCATATCAAGGTTGTTAGAAAAGTGTCATTGATTCTTCCCTCTCCAAAAAAAGAATAGTCAGTTCGAGTGGACCCTCGAATGTTAATTAGCCTTTTGGGAACTGAAGGCTTACTGATCAAGCCTACTTTTGCTAGTGAATCCTCGGAAAGGGGTACAATTATTTCTGTATTTGGCTATAGCAAAAGTTGTGGTAAGTGTAATGCTTGTTCGAGAAGAGAAAGTTGTGCAGATTCCTATTTATTATGTTAGCAAGAGCCTACTAAGTACAAAAACCTATTATTCGCACTTAAAGAAGCCAGCATACTCTCGTAGTGACTGCTCACAAGTTCAGGCCCTACTTTCACTGCTACCTAATGACAGTAGTTACTACCTACCCACTGTAAAAATTCATAAACCTGAGCTATCGAGGAGAATGGCTAAGTGGGTTGTCAAGCTGAGTAAGTTCAATATTGAATAGTAGTCCCAAATGACCATTAAATCCCAAGTTTTGGCTGAATTCATGGACAATTTAAACTTTGAGATGGCCACGTAGGTCGAACAATATGTCAAACTGGCATTTGGGGCCAACGCAGAACTTGGTGGGGCCTCAAACAAAAAAGAAATTGGCCTAGGTAGTTTTTCACGCCGAGGGGAGAAAAATTAATACAAGCCATCAATTGTGTGCAACTTACTAACAATGAGGTTGAGTATGAGGCCTTTCTTGCAGTTTTAGGTCTGGCTCGCGGACTGGGGGCGAAGACCATTTGCTACTCATAGTTCATCGTTAATTAAATCAATGGGATTTATGAGAAAAAATATGGGTAAATGTAGAGATACATTGTTAAGCTCTGGAATTCTCTATCCCAGTTCAACAATTGGGAGATAATGAAAATTACTCGAAGACAAAATCATGAGGAATACACATTGACTACTCTAGGATCTGCAACCAAAGCGGATGATTTAGTGAAGACACTATGGTGAAACTTTTACATTCGACGCTCGAAGCTCTAGGGAGAGAGAAGGTAAATTTCACTAATTTTGTATAGGATTGGAGGAACGAGTATGTTGGGTACTATGTAGTTTTGATGATTGACAAACTGACACATGAATGAAACATGTTACTTGAGCTGGTCCACTCATAGGAAAATAGATTTCCATTTTCACTGATATATGCAGACAAGATTGCTTAAAGACAAGAACGAATAAGCAAGCCTAATTCTGACACATGAATGAAACATGTTACTTGAGTTGGTACACGCATAGGAAAATAGATTTCCAATTTCACTGATAAATGCAGATAAAATTGCTTAAAGACAAGAACAAATAAGCAAGCCTAATTCTGATATACTCAAGCTACTGATCATGTGGGGAATATAACAAGTTGAATTTGATTCAAACACTTAATGATAAGGGAAAGCAATTTGAGTTGAAAAAAGAATCCTACGTGAAGAAGAAGTTTCACTTCTGAGTATATCTTGAAGAGTCCTATGTGTGGGAGGAGAAAGATTCTGATAAATAAGTATGTGCTGATTTAAAAGAGTTGAAATTTTACTACAACACGAAGGAAACAAGAGTTGGAATTAAAGAAAGAGTCTCACTTGAAGTAGAACTCTATGTAATGAGAGTTTTGATTAAAGGAAGAGTTTAAAATAAAGAATGACTCTTGGGAGAGCTGTGCTTAAATAGAAGATGCATCATTCAGAGTAATTCACGCACTTACAAAAAAGCAGAAAAGCACAATCGACAGATTGACTTCATGAAGTTCTACTCAATCACTGAAGAAACACATTGAAGAACCTGGTCCTAAGTATAGAATTCAGCTAAGAGTTTTAGCTTTGATTTTTACAGTTGTTCATTGTGTTTGAGCTATTGATGTAATATTAGTTTTAGTGTGTTATAAACTGAATTAGGAGATAGTCTTCGAGTTGGGGAAAACTCAGAGACTTTGGGAATGCATACCTTGGGAGGTGTGTGTATTTACGAATTAGAGTTTATAATTCCTAGTTGTTGAGTCAAAGGAATTAGAGTTTATAATTCCTAGTTGTTGAGTTATAGGGATTAGAGTTTATAATTCTTATTTGTTGGTTACAAGAGTTTTGTAATTAGTCGTTGTTGAGGCTCAGAGTTATTTAGTGAAGTTGGGGTTAAATCCTGTAGAGGTGCAGGTCGTGGTTTTTTACACCTTTTGATCCGGGTGTTTTCCACGTAAAAATCATTGTGTTCTTTACTTTCTGTTTTACTGCTTCCTTGGAACACGTCAGTGGAACACGTCAGGCAACCCGTTCCATCGATAAGCAACAGTTAGGCGAAAATAAGATAATCAGTAGGGCACGAACTCTAACAAGTGGTATCAGAGTGAGGTTGTCTTAAAAAGGGCTAGCACCTAAGACAAAGATCAATATGATGAATTCTGCACCACCTACTGGTCACAGTGAAGGTCAATCCACTATTAGACCTCCACTCTTTGATGGTTCTTACTTCATTTGGTGGAAAGCTAGGATGGAAACATTCATTCAAAGGAAAGACTACGAGTTATGGGATAGGATCACTGATGGTCCTACAATTCCAATAAAGTTAGAAGATAGGAAACAGGTCAAGAAAGTAAGAAGTGAATTCACTCCTCATGACTTACTGGTATTAAAGAAAAATGTTAAGGCCAAAAACATTTGGTCTGTGGATTAGGACCTGCTGAATACAACAGGGTATCAACATGCACCACTGCTAAGAAAATTTGGGATGCTCTAGTAAATGCTCATGATGGCACATCTCAAGTAAGAAAATTCAGAATTTCTCTTATCTTCACTGAGTATGAGGCATTTAAGATGAAGGAGAATGAAACCGTGCATGAGATGATGACAAGGCTTACTGCCTTAATAAATGAGCTGACCTCCTTAGGAAAAGCTATATCTAAAGAAGAACAAGTCGAGAAAGTACTGAGGGTATTACCAAAATCAAAGTGGAATGTTAAGGTGACTGCAATCAGGGAAGCAAATAAGGATCTTGCAGGCATGACCCTGGATGAATTAGTGGGGAATTTAAGAACTTATGAAATTGAAATTGATGGAACTAAAGTTCTAGAAGCCCCAGAGGATACCTTATCTCTGAAGGCATCTTACAGTGATGAAGAAATTGAACTTGATAAAGAACAAGTTGCCCTTATAGCTAAGAACTTCAGCAAATTCTTCAAAAAGAAAAAGGGAACAGGTAGTGAGAAATGGTCAAATGACAACCTAAATGGATGCTACAAGTGTGGTAAGACTGATCATCATATCAAGGATTGTCCTGTCTGGGAAATAAAATGGAGAAAGGAAAGGGTTGAAAAGAAATTGAAAAAAAAATCAAAAAGAGGGAAGAATATGCAATGGTATCATCTTGGGGATTTGACTCAGATGATGATGAAGTTGATGAAGCAGCACTCATGGCTCTTGGAGATTCATACTTGGAGGAAGAAGATGATGCTTCTGAGGTAAGTATACTTGAACTTAAAGAAAAGTTGTATTTATTTTCTAAAATAAAACTTATTTCCTTGATGAGTGCACTAATTGATGACTTCCAAGAATCAACTTCTGATATGGATGAGCTGTTCAACAGCCTTACAAGAATCAAATTTGATTTTATTGATTTAGAAGCTTGCAAGAACACTGTTGACCAGGAAAACTACTCTCTCAAGAAACAGGTTGAACAACTTGATTCTTCAAATAATAATCTTAAGTCTGAAGTTCTAAAATTGACACTCTCTAAAAAAGGAAAAAACATCAAGAGTAAAGAACAAGAAAAAGTTGAACTTGAATTGGTCAAATACAAAGAAGAGTGCAATAATGCAACAGAAATGGTAAATAAATTGAGTCAACAAGTCTCTAAACTAAAACTTGACCTTGAAAGAGCAAATAGGTGGACAAATTCCTCAAGAATTGTTCATAAGTTGAGTGAAAGATATCACAGTGAAAAATCTAGTTTGTGTTTTCACAAAAGTTTTGATGCTTATCAAGACTTGTGCTATATCTGTGGAAACCTTAGACATCCAACCACTGAATATCCAGTTGCTTCCAAAAGCAGATCCAACAGTCTAAATTTGGCAAATAAACTATCTCAAACCAAGAAAAGGATAACTAAACCTGATCAAAGAAACATGTCACGTAACCTGTTGCCTGCATGGGCTAGAAGAAATCTGATTCATCCATTTACTCATAAGAAATGACCCAAGCTTGTCTGGGTGCCTAAAGTTAACCCCTAATTTGTTTTGCAGGTGAAAGTGAAAGAAGGCAAGAAAAAATTGTGCATAAATAAAGCGTGCTCAAGGCATAAGACTAGAAGAAAATAAAGTTTCTTTCAATCACCACATTTAAAGGGGGAATGGATCATTTGAAAGATGGCCAGATTTGTAGTGCTCATGCAAGGGGGAAGCAAGAGAGATTTAAAAAAATAAAAAAGAGGATGACTGTGAAACTGATGTGCATGCACAGGAACATGTTGTACCACCTGGTTCAACTGTTGTACATACTGAGGGCATATTGACAAGGGGAACAACAAATCAAGAAATTGATACATCAATAACACTAACACAAGCTGATGATAATTTTGTTGGTAATTCATAAGTATTGGTGTTGTCACAAGAATCTTGAGATATCTCATGGGAATTAATGGCTTGAGACTATGGTATTCAAATAAAAGTAATTTCACTCTTGAGGGCTATAAAAATGTTGACTATGTGGGCTACTTAATTAATTGGAGAAGCACCAAAAGCACTAAGTAGAGAGCATTTTGAAAGGAATAGGTTAGACTTGGGGATGATTAAAATTGCATGACCTCCCCTCAATGATTGACTAGAATAATCATTTTTCTTCTAAATCTTATTAGCTAAAAAGTTATTCTATTCAGTCTTGCACAATTAGTTGTGTGTCTCAATTCTAAATTTTTGACTTTTCTAACCTAATTTTGTATTAGATTGTACAGAAAAATAGGTACAAGCAAGCAATTATGACCACAAAGTTCTTCTTATCAGGTATGTTCTATACTGACATAAGCATAGGCTGTCTAAGTTGAAATAGTTGAGCACCCCTATCCAATTCCACACACTTCATCCTCTATTTGTCTAGTAAAGCTAATGAATTGGTTGACCAAACTTTCTTTGATTCTCTCGAAATGGGTGTGCACAAATGTGTTAATCCTATACCAGAAATTCCTTCTTCTTTCTCAACCAAAATATCAGTTGCGTACCATGGATTTACCAAGCTTGATCATCAATCACATGCAGCATATGTTTCTGAAGAATGAAAAGGGATATGCTTTTCCTTTTAGTTCCTAATTGGTTATTTTTTAAGGACTTCTCAATCCTAAATCAAGTTTGACTTATAAAAAAAATAGATGTTCTTGAACAAATGAATCATGTTGCTCTATTTGTTTCAATAAGGAGGGCTAACACTCTTTTGAAAAAAAATCTGAACTAGAAGTTGTACAAGACAGTCATGAAGTGGAATAAGAGGTCTTTAAGGCTAGGATCATGACCTTGAAGTTTGACCTTGATTGATAGAGGGATGAAAATGTTGAAGTCATTCATCAATTGACATAGTTGATATCACCTGTTCCACCTTCTTCATCAGCTCCTCACTATTTGTATTCTTAGTCATGTCCCACTTTTATACCGTATTTTTTTAATGCTCAATTATTTTGCTTTGTTCAGTACTAGCTTAGGTTTAATGTGGAACATGCTCTGTCAGTTAAATGGAATAGTTATCTTTGCTAAATTGACTCATTTTTGCTCTCTTTAATACATTACTATGTTGGCTAGAGTCTTTGCCTGATTGTTTTGGTGATAGCCCCAGTGGCCATGAATAGCATAACAAATTACTTTGGCTAGTATATTATTGCATTCAAATGGTTTTTCGATGATGCCAAAAGGGGGAAGATAATAGGGTTGTGCAATGTTTATAACCCATTGACTAACTTATTTCATTCTAGTGTTTTATACTTTAGTGCCTACAGGTGAAGATGGTTGAATGCATAAGACAAGAGGTTTGTCATCATCAAAAAGGGGGAATTTGTTGGGTACTATGTAGTTTTGATGATTGACAAACTGACACATGAATGAAACATGTTACTTGAGCTGGTCCACGCATAGGAAAATAGATTTCCAGTTTCACTGATAGATGCAGACAAGATTGCTTAAAGACAAGAACGAATAAGCAAGCCTAATTCTGACACATGAATGAAACATGTTACTTGAGTTGGTACACGCATAGGAAAATAGATTTCCAATTTCACTGATAGATGCAAACAAGATTGCTTAAAGACAAGAACGAATAAGTAAGCCTAATTCTGATATACTCAAGCTACTGATCATGTGGGGAATATAACAAGTTGAATTTGATTCAAACACTTAATGATAAGGGAAAGAAATTTTAGTTGAAAAAAGAATCCTACGTGAATAAGGAGTTTCACTTCTGAGTATATCTTGAAGAGTCCTATGTGTGGAAGGAGAAAGATTCTGATAAATAAGCATGTGCTGATTTAAAAGAGTTGGAATTTTACTACAACACTAAGGAGACAAGAGTTGGAATTAAAGAAAGAGTCTCACTTGAAGTAGAACTCTATGTAATGAGAGTTTTGATTAAAGAAAGAGTTTAAAATAAAGAATGACTCTTGGGAGAGTTGTGCTTAAATAGAAGATGCATCATTCAGAGTAATTCACGCACTTACAAAAAGGCAGAAAAGCACAATCGACAGATTGACTTCACGAAGTGCTACTCAATCACTGAAGAAACACATTGAAGAACCTGGTCCTGAGTATAGAATTCAGCTAAGAGTTTTAGCTTTGATTTTTAGAGTTGTTCATTGTGTTTGAGCTATTGATGTAATATTAGTTTTAGTGTGTTATAAACTGAATTAGGAGATAGTCTTCGAGTTGGGGAAAACTCAGAGACTTTGGGAATGCATACCTTGGGAGGTGTGTGTGTAGTTAGGAATTAGAGTTTATAATTTCTAGTTGTTGAGTCAAAGGAATTAGAGTTTATAATTCCTAGTTGTTGGGTTATAGGGATTAGAGTTTATAATTCCTATTTGTTGGTTACAAGAGTTTTGTAATTGGTCGTTGTTGAGGCTCAGAGTTATTTAGTGAAGTTGGGGTTAAATCCTGTAGAGGTGTAGGTCATGGTTTTTTACACCTTTTGATCCGGGTGTTTTCCACGTAAAAATCATTGTGTTCCTTACCTTCTGTTTTACTGCTTCCTTGGAACAGGTCAGTGGAACACGTCAGGCAATCCGTTCCATCGATAAGCAACTGTTAGGCGAAAATAAGATAATCAGTAGGGCACAAACTCTAACAGAGTATGTAAAGTACCTCAAGATTGGAGAATTTCTAGTGGATATTAAAACCTCACGAGCCCTACAAACAAAAGCCACTAAATTTTGTTTGATGGATGATAACCATTACGGGAGATATTAACTAGGATTCATAGTTTATGTTTAGAATGGAAATGCCTTAGTTACTCAAGTTATATTAAATTTCCTTAGTCATTCATGTTTAGAGTGAAATTGGCCTTAATTTCTTAAGTTAAGGGAATTTGCCTTTGTTGCTAATTTTGGTGGAATTTACTTAGTTGTTCATGTTTGGGAAGAATTTTTATCTTTGGGCTATTTATGGCTTACTCTACATCTGTAAATGAATTTATATACCTTAGCTTAGTCTGGGTAAAAAATTTCAAAATGAATTTCAAGAATTAGAAATGGGCCCCTCCGGCCCACTTAAGGCCAAGACTTATGTTAGCCTTGTAGACTTATTTACACATGATATACCCTTATTGATGTTTTGTTTGGGACTTAAGGAGATTGAATATATTAAATGAGTATGTTAGTTGGATATTGAAGGATTGATGTTAATTCCTGATATAACTTATAGATATGACTAATGATATGGATTATACATATATGATTATTGATATGGCTTTCGGATATAATCAGTGATATAGCTTATAGATATGATAGATGGCTTATAGATATTATTAATGGCTTATGGATATGCAATAGCTTAAAGATGTGATTATTGATATAACTTATGGACATGACTATTGACATGGCCTATGGTCATGGTTATTGGCATGACTAAAGGGAAAAGGCATCGTTTCCACCCTAAACTATACCCGAAAAGTCGAAGACACACCTAAACTATACTAGTGACCTTTTACACACCTAAACTATAAAAAAGTGATATTTTTTACCCCCTAGATCTGACATGGAAAACACATAATTAATTAAATAAAAAATGGCGCGTCTACATAAAAAAAAATAATAAAAATTCAGAAACTTCCCTCCCTCACCCCCAAACATCTTCTTCTTCACCACTCTCCCCCCCAAACATCATCTTCTTCATCACCCCCACCCCAAAAATCCAACTCCACCCCAACCAACAAATCTTCTTCATCACCCCCACCTCCAAATAAATAATTTCTTTACACCCCATCCTCCACCTTCATCGAAACATCTTCTCCTTCATCACCCCCACCCCAAAAATCCAACCCCACCCCAACCAACGAATCTTCTTCATCACCCCCAACCCCAAATAAGCAATTTTTTCACACCCCATCCTCCACCTTCATCGAATCAATATCAATTTCATCATGAACAAAATCAAATTGAATTTTCTATCTAAACGAGAAAATTTCAAAAAAATTTATCACACTTCATCAAACACTTGACGAAAATACCATCTTAATCCCATTGAATTTTGTACAATTGATTTCTAAAATTATCTATTGAATAATAAATTATGCCATTGGGAGAATTTTGATTTTCAATGTCTTCTTAATCCCACTGGTTGCATTTTGATTTTCAACTTTTTGCTTCTCTCTTTGAATTTCACCTTCCAATTCATTCATCTTCCAATTCAAATATGACAACAACAATGAGACTTTGATGTTTGCTAAAGAGAACAAAAGTATAAAAAAAAATTGTAGGTGATGAAGAACATTGTTAAAAGTTGAGCTTGAAGTTCCTTGGTTTGGAAGAATTTCTAGATGATAGCCACTTCACCAATTCGGAATCTGCTTTGGTTGCAGAGAATGTCTTGTACCAACAGAGACTGGGCATTGAAGAAAAAAAAAATTGACCTCATGGAGGATTTGGGCAGTGAAGAAGAAGAAGAAAATTAAATTTAAAAGAAAAAAGAAAAATTTATGAAAATAATAAATTTATTATTTTTTCAAATGATGCTAATGTGGCGTTGATGTGGCAGCGCATGTAAAACATCACATCACATGCAAGTGGTGTAATGCCTGACAGGGTGTAAAAAGTATCACTTTTTTATAGTTAAGGTGTGTAATAGGTCACTAGTATAGTTTAGGTGTGGCTTAGACTTTTCGAGTATAGTTTGGGGTGGAAACGATGTCTTTTTCCCATGACTAAATAAACACGATATTGGTATGGTACAAGGGTATGGGTACCAATTTGACCTATAGTTGTGATTTTTATTTTGGTGTATAAGGATGAGTAAAGAGGATGGTCTATAGTTATAGTTCATTGGTAAAGTCTACTGAGTTAGTTTATGGATATGGTTTGTTGAGATGGTTCATTTATACAATTTATAAATATGAGTTTTCGTTTGAGTCCGACAGTTGATGATGATATTTATAATATGAGTTCAATTCAAATACGACAAATGATGATAATAATGATGATACTATTGAGTTTAGGTTCAAGTCTGACATTGGTGATTTTGTATGAGATTATACGGTTTGGATGGATTCTTGGTTATGGCATGATAATTGGTAAATTATAATTGTTTGGTTACTCAGTTCCCTTGATTGTACACTTCATGCTTATGGGGTCCTGCGTTGGGTTATTTACTTTTCCGCACTTATTGGCTTATGGGGGGCAATCTTGTAGTTATAGTCGAGTGATTTTTATGTTACTATTTTGTATATATTTATTTATTATGTACAGCAGTGTTGGAGCTTATTTTCAGCTTTTCCCTTTTTACCTTGACTTAGCTTATTTTATCTTGTATCTTATCATATTTATATCATTATTTAGCTCAGTTTGTGATGATGCATACTAAGTACCTACGGTTTTGGTATGCATACTACACGTCTATACCTTTTGGTGCAGATTCTACTACTAGTTGCCGCCTCTGATTTGATGCATGTGAAGGGTTGATTTTGGGAGATTGGGTAAGCTCTTTGAGTTAAAGTTACCCTTTTTCCTTCTATTTATCTATGTCTAGTCTTTTAGCTTTGAGACAGATTGTATTTGACTATTTAGTACTCATAGTTCCTTTGTAGTAGCTCTTGTGCCCATATTACTGAGTCTTGGGATGGTTGATGATCTTTATCTACCTATTTATTAGACTACCATGACGATTTTATTGCTACTTAAGGTCTTTAATTTTTAAATTCTAGCTTTTAGGCCATTTTTCATCGAGTTAGCCCATTGCATCTATCTTCGACCTTTGGTTTGGCTTATTTACTAGCGAGATAAAGTAGGTGCCATCATGACTTGTAAATCGAGTCATGACAAATTGGTATCAGAGCTAGGTTTCGCTAGTATTATTGGTATAAGAGTAAGTGTCTAATAGAGTCCCGCGGGTCAAAATGATGACGTATATTTCTTATATTTGGGAGGCTATAGGACATTCTTAGGAGTTCTTTACTTTTTTCACTCATTTTGTGCTAAGAGTATGAGTTGGTTTCTAAAGCATTCCTTTGGTTTCATTCTTTCGTAGATGGCTAGGATACGTGCTATTGGTACACGAGACTAGGGTCCTAAAACCGATCCTAGGGATCCTATCGCTATTCATGGACAACCTAAAGGTCATGGACAGCCTAGGGATATGACCCCAGCTAGGGGGCAGGATAGGGGGCCTTCACCAGACACTATTCTCTCTCCTGAGCCAAAGGTTCTTCTGCCCCAACCAACAGTGAGCCAGGGACCATCCCGGGCTCCACCGAGATTTATTTCTTCTTTAGTGCTCAAGGATTCTTTGGTTCAGCTTTTAGTATTAGTTGGTTGTGCACCATAATATGGTGCACAGTCTATAAATCAGAGTAGTACTGAGGTAGAGACACATTCTGTAGATGCGACTCCCAAAGTTGAGGTCCCTCCTACATCGTTAGTTGCTCATCTAGTAGTTTCGTAGCTTGCTATGTCTACGAAGGAGCAAAAGATATTGGGTAGATTCTTGAGATTGGCTCCACCCAGGTTTTTTGGTGTATCGAGAGAGAATGCATATGAGTTCTTGGTTG
This sequence comes from Capsicum pubescens, assembly GCA_030864215.1. Classification (NCBI taxonomy): domain Eukaryota; kingdom Viridiplantae; phylum Streptophyta; class Magnoliopsida; order Solanales; family Solanaceae; genus Capsicum; species Capsicum pubescens. The sequence continues at coordinate 201,720,951 of CM061546.1, read as the reverse complement.
TTTGTGAGGATAGCCTTCGTAATTTGGTCTTAGTTGAGACTCGTAGTAGGTATTACACTAGTTTTCAGTTAGACTTGGTAGCTCGACATTGGTAGAGAGGTCATCTTGAATCCAGGCCAGTTGGATATCCCCCTTTGACATGGACACAGTTCTTCAAGATCTTCTTGGAGAAATATATGCCCTGCAATCTCAGGGATCGCTTAAGGGATCAGTTCTTAAGATTAGAGCCGGGCTCTATGACTGTTATAGAGTATGAGGCTTGATTTCATGAGTTGACTAGGCATGCTACTTTTATTCTGACTATTGAGTATGAGAGGGTTCGTTTCTTTGTCCGAGGGTTGAGACTTTCTCTGTACATGTCTACTCAGAGTTTGATTATTGTAGGTAGGTCTTTTACTGAGGTTTCTCATCATGCTCAGCTTATGGAGGAGATATATTGCGAGACCTAAGAGGGCAGCGATAAGAGGTTATGATACCAGGGTGGATTCAGTGGGAGTTGTAGTAGCTCATGGTTCAAAGGCAGTGGTTCTCAGGGTAGGTACCTTCTGCATCTGCCATATATTATCAAGATTAGTCTAGTATACCCGTTTAGGTTGTGCATCAGATTATTGATAGAGGCCAGTCTAGATTCAGTGATTGTCCTGGCTAGGGTCGTGGTCTATCTTTGAAGGGGTCGCCTTTTGGATATTCTACTTATGGTGGTTATTCCGAGTCAGTTGGATCTTCTAGTTTTAGTCCAACACCTGGGGCATGTTATAGTTGTGGATCTTTTGGTCATTTCTCGAGAGAGTGCCCTATTCGTGGAGCGATTGTTTCTTTATCTCAGGGTGTTCCACCTATTAGGAAGTTCATCCCTCAGCTAGAGGTGGTATGCATGGTTGTAGGGGTGGTCCTCAGGGTGCTCATAGAGGTTCTCAAGCAGGTAGGACTGGAGATTGATTAGGAACCCAGCCAGGTGGTGGGCATAGTTAGTTATATGCAGTACCTGCTAGGCTCGAGGCTGAGTCTTCATATGCTGTTATCACAAGTAAAATCTTGGCATGCCATCAGTCAACTTTTGCTTTATTTGATCTGGGATTTACTTATTCTTATGTGTCTGCTTATTATGCCCTACTGTTAGAGTTTTCTTGGGATTCATTATATTTGTCATTGCGTGTATCTACTCTTGGGGGTGATTCTTTAATAGTGGATAGGGTTTATAGATCATGTATTATGACTGTTCGAGAGTTTGATACTCAGGCTAATCTTATTATGTTAGATATGGTGGATTTTGATGTAATTTTGTACATGGAATAGTTATTCCACTATCATGCGGTCCTAGATTATTTTTCCAAGACCGTTACTTTAGCCATGCCCATCGTACCCCTTATCATGTGGCAGGGAGTTGTTGGCAGTGAGCTGACATGGATTATTTCTCATATTCATAATAGGAGTCTTATTTTGAGGGATTGTGAATCCTATCTCACTTATATTCGTGATGTTAGTGTAAAGAGTCTATCGCTAGACTCTGTTTCTATAGTTTGTGAGTTTCTTGATGTTTCCCTATCGATCTACGTAGTCCTTCTCCTAAGTGTGAAATTGATTTGTTATTGATCTTGAGTCAAGCACCCGACCTATTTCTATGGTGCCTTACCATATGGATTCTGCCAAGCGTAAGTAGATGAATTCTCAGCTTTAGAATCTTCTGGGTAAGGGTTTTATTAGACTGAATGTGTATCCTTGGGAGATCTTATGTTGTTTTTAAAGAAGAATGATGGCTTCATGCATGTGCATATTGATTATAGGCATCTTAATAAGGTGATGGTGAAGAACCGTTATCTTATGCCTCACATTGATGATTTGTTTGACCAACTTCAAGGAACGGCAGTATTCTAAGATTGATTTGAGATATGGTTACCATCATTTGAGGATTCAAGCTGAGGATATCCCGAAGATAGTTTTTAGGACCCGTTATGGTCATTATGAGTTCCTTGTAATGTCTTTTGGGTTGACTAATGCCCCAACTAGATTTACAAATTTGATAAACTGAGTATTCAGAACTTATTTAGACTTCTTTGTGATTGTGTTCATCAACGACATCCTTGTATATTCTAGGAGTAGAGAGGAGCATGTGCAACATTTGACAATTGTGCTCCAGACATTAAGAGACCATGTGTTTTTTGCCAAATTCTCTAATTGTGAGTTTTGGCTTGAGTCGGTGACATTCCTTGGACATTTGGTGTCTAAACATGAGATTATGGTAGACCCATTCCTCAGTTTCAACTATATCGTGAAGAAGGGAATCGGCGAACAAATACAAACTTGTCAATTTATTGATGACCCTTTTTCTAGGTCCGAGAGCAGACTCTTTGGCCCCTGTCATTTAACCATGAATATTTTCTCTCAAATAATATGAGGATAAAATGGTAGAAAGCACAATCAAGCTCTAAAGGAAAGGAAATATCAAGAAAGCAAGAGGCTGACCTCTAGACAGTTAAAGTTATTTCCTCGAGAGAAATCTTTTATCTCTTAAAGATATGAAGAACAAACTTGAATAAGGCCTCAATCAAATACCAAGAAGAATGGATAAGTATATACCTCCAGATATTATGGTTTAAAAGAACCAATTCTTTCTAAGTAGAGGGGGGAAGAACCCCGATTTTGGCATGCCAGCCACAATCTATTTTCACATCAAGGATGTGACTCTCTTCAATCATAGAACCATAGCAGGAAATAGAGCGAGTCTTAGAATTAGTAGATTTGACCCACCTGACGGGATGCTTCAGTCATTATGAAAAGTGACTTTTAAAGGATTATTGATTTGGTTATATTCTCGACTGTACGTGGAAACATTGACCAAAGGGAGAAACTTCCTCTGATATAAAGACAAATAAGGCAGCATCTTTATCTTCAGCAGATTCAATAATGGCGATTGGAGTTGCCTCTACTTCCTTAGTGTTAACGTTAGAATCAGTAATATCAAAAGACGTAGTAAAAATAAAAGTCTGGTATCTTCCCCAGAATAGAGAGCCAAGATAAAAAATCTAGGGAAACGGAAAAGAAATGCAAGGAAAGGGTTGGTGAAAAGAAGAGTGTTTGGTAATGCTAGTTGGGAAAATGCTTTTTCGAGGCAATCAATGACTACTGGGATTCTTGAAACCTCTCTAAAGGAACGAGGAAGATACACGTGTTGTCACACAATAGAAGACACTACTACAAGTGAATTGTCGCTTCAGTTATGCTGCCAGTGGAATATGAAAGAATAGTTTTTTCTCATTTCTCAAAGTTTTAGTACTAAATCGTCGAGAAGTGGATGGACTATCTGTATGGGGTAAAATTAGTATGAAGAAACGTAGAACAATCAGGATAGGTAACTTGAGCGCATGATGCAACAACGAGAACTATGATTATGGAAATTCTCTCTCTTAGGTCATCAGCAATAAAGATGCCCTCTTATAAAGGATAAAAAACAACTTCTCGCTATCCAAAGTGACATGTCACAAGAAAACAAATTAGGGACAAGAATATCAAGACCTTCCAGAAGTGCAAACTAGCCCATACAAAGTAGAGCATCCAAAGAATATTAGCTAGCTCTATATCGGATCATACGCGTGGAGCACCCACATAAGTCTTAGTACTTTAGTGCACTACTATCGAATAGTGATTGCTAAGGCTAAAAGTTTTAAACTATAAATTTTTTCCTCCCATACTTGTAAATGGTCTGCTCTTTCACTTCCTCAAGCAATATAATAGTTGTTACTTGGTATCCAAGCTCGTCTTTTTGCTCTTGAGTATTCGCGCAGTTGTTAGACATCTCTGATAGTTTGTTTTAGCTCTCGACTACACTAGTGAATATCCTCGAGGCTCTTAGATTTGTTTTCTTTACCTACTCATCTTATTTATTCATAGCTAGTTGTTCCTTTTTAGTCACCTACAATGTAACTGCTAAAAAATCGAATCAAAAATAAGGATGAATCGTAAAACGTGCCTTTAACTCACCTACAAATTCAAATGTACCAAATCCATGACAAACAACTTTCATACCTCAACTATCTATTGTTTTTTACCTACCTAAACTATAACTTTGTTTATATTGAAATATGTGTCGTTGCTAAGTTGACCAAATATTGTTCCACCTGACAACAAGTGTATGTGGACCAACTTAGCATCAATGTGTGTGTTACTATAAAAGGAGTAATAATTTAGGTAGATAAATGAATCAATGGACAACTAAGATGCAAAACTCGCAAAAAATGACAATATATACATATTTTTTATGATCAACTCAAATAAATGCAATTTTATTCTGTCATTTCTTTCACGTGATGAATGAAAATAACCATTACTGTATGTTATAAGTACGATGGTAAAGATAAAGAAAAGAAAATTTTCAAGGGTTAATTCACCCATTGGAATTAGTCCATTTTAATGGAAGACATGTCGATCCTTATGAAAGCCAAAACATTCACGCTTGTCTCCATCTGCGGGCCCCCATTGTACAGTCAACTTGTTCTAATTCTCATCCCTACCATTTGTGATCTTAATAATTAAAAATTAAAATTTAGAGAAAATACATTAAAACACCCCTAAATTTGTGTAAAAACTCACTTTAGCACTTTGACTTTATGGTAATTATTTATCCCCCCCTCAAACAACTTTCAAGTGAATTTCAATAAACCCAACAGTTACTTGGAAAAATTTATTAAAATCCGCGCGTTGAAATAAAAAATCAAAAAAATAAAATAAGTGAGGCCCATTTCTTTATTTCAGCTACCAAATTATTCCTACATCATCTTCCTCACACCCCACCACTCCCTCTCTTCTTGTTCTCTATTTTTTTCCACTATTATACATCAATCAACCAACTCCAATAAAATATATATCAAAATATTTTTTTGTGTGGGTTCCTGCAACAGCCCAATCAACAGTTGGAATAATTTATTAATTTATTGTGCGTTCTTCCGATCAGTTGGATTTTCTTGAAGCTCCTACTTCTATTTTTGGATAAAATTTCATAGCTTTACAACCCAATCAACATTTAAATCTTTTCTCCCGTACAAATATTGAATTTTTCAGCCAAACAAGTTTTGAGAACTTCAATTTGATATTGACTCCACTAACTGAGACTAAAACGATTCAATTTTTTGTGAATTCTTACGAAAAAAATCCTCAAAAAAAATTAATTTATCCCATCAAAATCATTTTTCCTCAATAGTTGAATTAACTTCATACTGATCGAATTCTTGTTTTGATGAACAAATTAGAAATACCCATAAGAAGAATACCCCAATTTCAAAATCTTAAATCCAAAATCAAAAAAAATAAACCTCAAAAAGACGGGAGCATGGCGGAGGTGGGGGGGACAGACTTGAAGAAGAAATAATTTTTGGGGTGGGGGTGGGGCGGGGTGGAGGGAAGAGAGTTAAAAATTGGGTGGGGGTTGAAGAAGAGAAGAAAGGAGGGGTATAGGGATTTTTTATTTTTTTTCATATATATATATATTATATAAAAGCATGGGTTTCGACATGGGTGCTTCCATGTCAATACAATCAAAAGCAAGGGTATTTTAGTCATTTAAATATGCCCTGCCTTATACGTGTCTTGCATCCGGCTTTTCACTATACACGTTGCACTTTTTTATAACCTCTCTTTCTTCAATGATCCGAACTATCTTATCTTCTCTGTTACTGAAAGAAAGTAAATGTGGCATAATTCCTCGCAAAATTTAAAGTTTTGATTTCCTTATTTCTTTTCTGTGAATGTGTAAAATAGTGTTTTAATTTTACATAGTTTCCTCTATAATTACAGCCTTAAATTCATGAATATTTAAGAAGATGAAGCTTTTGATGGATTATCAGCTTGTAAAGAGAAAGGGATTAATGTTTTGGAGTGTTTTTCATTTTCGTGAAATTTATGATGTTGTGCAATTAAACCTTTAGAGGTTAATTGCCATCAATTGTTGGATTTCGTAAAGAAAAAAAATTAATGCGAAGCCTCTGTTAATTGTCGATTTAGCTTGGGTCAGCTAAGTTTAGTTTTTTGGCTTGATTTTTATGAAACCTAATTTTAGTTTTTTTTTTTGTTTTCATTAAAAATAAAAGTTCTGATTTTCGTTGTGTGGTTCTATGATTTAGAGGATACGTGTGATGTAAAAGTAATTTATCGATACTAATAGTTCCCTTGTTTTTTTTTAGTTTTTCCAAGTAATCCAACTATACCGTTCCGAATTTGTTGTTTTTTGGCATATTGAGATGTGTTCTGTCAATATTTTATTGATTCTGTTGGTGGGGTTTGTTGATTAGCTTGAAAGATCGAATCTTGAAATCCTATTTTGACATCTTTGTGATGTATGTAAGACTGTTGTGTGTTTGGTGTTGTTGTACAGGTATACATTCAATATAACTTTACTTTACATAAATCCAAAAGTTTATTTATTTTCTTAAATTCTGTGTCAATTCAAAACAGACAAGCAAATTAAAAGAGATGGAATATATATATATATAATTTCCCCTGATTTTTGTTGTTTATTGCTTTAGACTCCATTGATGTTAGAAGCGATACACGGAAAGATCTCTTATGTGCAAATACTTGTTGAAACGGGGCCCAATGTATGCAATACTAAAAATTGGTGAACTGCTAATTGTTGTTTTCTACAAAATTTATGGGTCTACCTATTGAAATATAATCAGATTTTGATGTTTGATATGCTGAATGAAGAACATGCTTGTTGTTGCTGCTTATTATGGGCACTCTGATTGACTCAAGACAACTCTTTGTGCTACTCAGACATCACATATTGTGTCTTCCTAGTATACCTCTTTGAGAACTTACTTGTGTGTTTGTTCTTTCTATAATGTACATTTATCGATTTATTCTAAGTCATTGTGTTGGAATTAAAATTTTAGGGGATATGCTCGGTTTGTAGACGTTAAAGATAGTAAAGGAGCAACACCTTTGCACTTAGTAGCCCATCAACAAAAAGGGTCTAAATGTGCTCATATTTTACTAAACAATAGTGCTCTAACTTGTGCTTCTACTGGTAGATATGGGTGAGTATCCGATTTAAGTCTTAACTTTCCTTTTTCATTATTTGTGTTTCCATAGTAATTTTATACTTCTAGCAACTATTTTTTTTGTAATTTACACAAAAATAGTTCCTAGGGAGTACACCACTCCATTTGGCTGCAAGGGCTGGTTTTCTTGATTGCATCCGTGAATTGTTAGCATGGGGAGCAGATCGAGTACAAAGAGATCATTCAGGGTATCATTTTTTCCCTTTGTTAAACTTGCCAATTTTTGTACAACAAAGTATAGTCCTGAACTTGCACAATCTTGCTTACTAATTTTGAAATCTTCCCGATCCTTTTCTCCAAGATAACCAAACACGCTAAGCATATCTTCATCCATCTTACATTATGTAGAATCACCACTTTCAAAAAATGGCAGCCTTGTGCACTAAAGCACCCGCTATGCATGGGATCTGGAGAAGTGTCGGACCACAAGGGTCTACTACACACAACCTCACCTTACATTTCTGCCAAGAGGTTGTTTCTTTACCAGCAAAGTTTATTAGTATAATGCATCATGTTCCCTGGGATATATAATGCAAAGATAAGAGCACATGCACTTATATAGCTGGTGAATGATGATCCTAGCACCTAGGAAGATCTCAGACTCATCAATCAGCCTCTAGATTTATCACTACCCAGTTGACATATATATGTACAAGAGCATTTAAAATATAAGTACAAATTGGGAAACAGACACATATAGAGATAAGTACTGGCTAGCAATCTTCACATTAATCTTAATTTTTTTTCTAAAGAGGGAGGAATAAATAGTTACAAGTAATCTTTTCATTCTAAATTCACTTTGGTCAACATTCAAAAGCACTTGAGATACATGCATAAGCCCTTTAGTGGGACACAAAGAGAAGACAAAAAGTATTATGATTAATTATATTTATCTTGTGTGGTGAACTCAACAGTCATAGGCTCACCATAGGAGAATCTATGGTTCTATTAAAAGGGGAAGGGAGAAAATTTTCAAGTATTTGATCGAGACAGAGTGACACAAATTGCTCTCAATCATATGCATGTGTGACTGGTTTTTAAAGTGTATGTAATAATTAAATAATTTATTTCTGACCCTTGGAACATATAAACCTAGATTATATAAATGATCTTGCGTGCTTCAGTAAAGACAAAGGCGAGTATCTTGAGGAGATTTTAATGTGAGCTGGATTATGTTTCACATGTATCTGATATACTACTCATTTTTTGCTTTCCGTTACTTGCTATAAAACATGGGGAATGAAAACTAATTTAATCATGATCAATGATATAGGTTCAACAGGTCAGGAATCTTAGGAAGCTTGGAAGTCTTTCTGAAGCAAGCAAAAATCAGCAAAATCTTATGGCGCTCCTCTAATCTACCATTTTAGTTTGCCATTGTTCTAGACAGCATACGTTGAATGTCAAAATTTGAAATCCAAGGCCTATACTTCTATGACAAAATTATTAGGTAGGAGAAAGTGATCCAACATCCAAGTCGTCAAAGTTTTATTTATTGCTTATTTGCAGAGAGAAGATCAGATGAGAAAAAGATAAAGAGACAAGATAGGAATGGTAGAAAGAGAAAGAAAAATTGCTCTGCAAAGAGTAGTAAGATGAAAAGAGGTATTAGAGTGAGCAAAGGGGTGAGATGGAACAAAGAGAAGTTTTTATAGAAAGAGTCTACGAAAGTAAGTCATTCTAAAATTTCTTTATCAGAGATACCTAATTATATGGATTTAGGCAGAAAATTGAGTTCGTTTGCTCTATTACCTCTTGTAGGCAGAAAGAATGAGACTTAAAGAAGAAATGCATCGAGTGGAAAATGTTTCTAGGTTTAAAGCGGCTAACGTAATGGATTGCCTGAAGAATAACGGAAGAATCAACAGGGTTAAGGTAATGGATTACCCGTAGATTTAATAATCCATTACTACTTGTCCCATGTGTGACCAATTATCCCACAAAAAATTAGTCACCTTTGTTAATTTTACAAAAGATAAGGTGAACCACCATCTCTTTGATTTCCATTATTCTTCCCCAGGTGTGAGAATGACTATAAGATCACTTTCTGGCCATAGGATGATATCTCAATGAATATTTAGCCTTCATGTGTTTCTTAAACTTTTAGGATCCGATATCTAAATGGCCGTGTATTGTCAGTCACTAAGCACATAGTTAATTTATATTTTGTAGAAGGAGTATGCGGTTGGAGATGAAATTAGAAAGTTGGAATGCGAGCATGTTTATCACGTGGAATGTGTACAACAATAGTTAAAGGTCAAAAATTATTGTGAGGGGGTATATGGAGACCGAAGCAAAATGTTTCAAGTGTGTTATGGTGAGATCTTGGGGCTCAAATTTTTATTTTTTGCTATTTTTTCTTGGTAACAATGTGTTGATAATGTTCAATGCTTCGGTATTTCCCAGCTAGGTGTCGTTGAGTTCGTTCAGGAACCCATTATCAGATGACAAATTAAAAAATATATGGCAGCATATAGTTCAAAAGGTTTGTAAAAAAACAAAATCCTGATCTTATTGGTTGCAATAGGAATCCAATACTCGAAAGAATGTGTCTGGGTCATTTGAACTGGTAAAAATATCTATCCTCTAAACCAGAAAAGGAGCAAAGGATGAAGAAGACGACAAAAATTCAAATGGAACAAAGGCTCTCACTGTAGTAGCGGAAAGCAATACCAAACAAGCATGGGCAATGCTCACTTCCCTGCGCCCTCAACCCCATAATTGAAACATGGAGTGCAATCGGGATAAACTTAGTAGTTTTTAATTTATCAAACTCATTATCCAGAAGGTTTTCGACAGGGGAGTCAAGAAGTATAGGACATCGTCTCGATTGCAACAACTAGATTTCTATACAATCATTGATAGAAGTCTCTCAACCTTAGACGATTGCAACGACGACGACATTTCTATATGGTCATTGATTAAAAATCTCTCAACCTTGTAATGCATTGAATTTCTTTATTTATGTAAATAGGATGTGCATAATTATATTGTAAAATCTGGCTTGGCTACTTATAATTCTAACCGGTACTTAGACATCTTGCTTTTAGTACAATTTAGCTTAGTACATAAACATCTTGCTTTAATATTGGGTCAGTGCTGACACAGGCCATGCTCCTCTAGTATATATATATGAAGAATTATTTTTTCTAAAAAATATTACGTGGCGCCGACGTGGCTTCAATGTGGTGTCCACGTCGGCGCGTTTGTAATGCACGTCCCATCGTGAGAGTGGTTTAATATTTTTGGAGTTGTTAAATTCACTTAAAAGTTGTTTAGTGGGTTAAATAATTCCCGCAAAGTTAAAGTGCTAAAGTGAATTTTGTGAACAAGTTTAAGGGTGTTTTAATTTATTTTGTCTAAAATTTACGATGACATCTCTTTAATAGATCAGCATGTCTTTGTGAACATGTTTGCTCATTTTTCTCATTGTTAAATATATATATATATATATATATATATATATATATATATATATGAAAATATTTTTTAATATATTTTAATCAATCAAACAAGAAAAAACTAAAATATTTTTTCATATTAAAGAAAACTTATTCTATGGATTAGGATATCCCATAAAATTAGTTATTTATCCATCATTATAATATAAATAATTTTGAACTAATTAATACCCCTAAAAATTCTATATTTTATTTCAAAATTATTAATTTCTTATCCTTTACACCAAAGTTCGAACGACCTATACTATACTCATTTGGCTGGAAAAAAACCTTTTTATGAAAAAATTACATCACAATACTAAATAATATTATCATATTTATATAAATATCTGATATCTTTTATTTAATTACATTTTATCCCATATTCTATATGTATTCGTAAAGTAATTTATCCAAAAAATAATGTATTCGAAGAAACATGTGTGATATGTCATGAGTTAACTTAAGTATTCCGGATTAATTATGGTCATAATACATATCAATTAACCTACTAACTTATGTACTATGAATCAATCATGGAAATGAGATATTACTAATTATGTATCAGCAACGCAATGTATTCACAGAAAAATAATATATCTAGCTAGCAATTTTGAAATTTTGTGTAATACTAAAAAGATATGAAATGGAGCATAATTAACTCTCATAGTAGTGAAATTTATATTATTTATATTTTTTTATTTGGCTAAAATCAGAAAAGAAAAAATGTTGAGACAGGGCATTAAATTTGTTTGGATTCATAAGCTACGAAATAAAAAGAAAAATTATCATACACCGTGCTAAGTATGTGAATAGACAGGAAATTACATGGGATGACCCTAATAGTGGGTGGCTTTGAATTTTTGACCTCCATAAGAAAATTCTTTAAAGACTAATTTTTCTTCTTTTTTATGTATAGTACAAGTACATTTTTGCCCCTCTACACCTCAAATATTTTTAGACTTTTCATTCTCATTTGTCTCGTAGTCTTGCCTCTATGGAAAGAGTTATAAAGCATCTCATAAATCAATACACAATGTGGTGGTGTCAACTTTTGCCCATGGGGTAACTTGTTGTTTAAGGATCTTTGGGCTAAGCGTACCTCTAAGAAAAGAGTTATAGAGCATTTCATAAGTAAAAATACAATAGTGTTGACTCTTTTCCAATGTACGTAAGTTGTTTGAAAATTCTTGGGATAAGTCGTGCCTCTAAGGCAAGAGTTGTAGAACATCTCATAAATTAAGACATAACGTGGTAGTGTCAACTCTTGCTCGTGGGGCATAATTTATTGTTCGAAAGTCCTTGAGCTAAGTCTTGCCTCTAAGGCAAGAGTTGTAGAACATCTCATAAATGAAGACATAACGTGATAGAGTCAACTCTTGCCCGTGGGCATAATTTATTGTTTGAAAGTCTTGAACCAAGTCTTTCCTTTAAGGAAAGAGTTGTAGAACATCTCATAAATGAAAATGTAACATGGTAGAGTCAATTCTTGCCCGTAGAGCATAATTTATTATTTGAAAGTCCTTGAGTGCCTCTAAGGTAAGAGTTGTAGAAAATATCATAAATCAAAACAATATATATATATATATATATATCAAAACACAATGTGATAATATCAACTCTTACCCATGAAACGTAACTTCTTATTTGAAAGTCATAAGTCTTACCTCTACAATGTGGTAGTGCCAACACTTACTCATGGGGCGTAATTTGATTGGAAGAAATCAAAGAAAATAAGAAAAATAATAAAAATTGCGAAAAAAGAAGAAAATGAAGAAAAATATTTTTAAAAAAAAAATCAAAGAAAATAATTTAAAAAAAAAGAAATATAGAAACTGAGGAGAGAAAACAAAAAAAATCAAAGAAGAATAAAAAGGAGAATTTTTTTAAAAAAAAATGAAATGAAGTTGAGAGGAGAAAAGAAAAAAAAGTAAGGTTGAGAAAAATTTAAAAAATAAAAATCAAAGTAAAATAAAAATATGAGGAAAAAAAATTAAAAAAATAGAAGTTGAGAGGGAAAAAAAAAAGTAAGGGTGGAGAAAGGGTCATTTATGTAGTTTACCCCCTGAATAGATGCAGGATCCAATGCAACAAAGGTGGCCCACAATGAAAGGTATGACCAGCTCAGTCGCGTCTTGACCCAGCATACTGCGTACACAGAAGCCTTATTTTATTTGATTATGCCCTTTCAAATATTCCCAGGTTATATTTTAAAAACTACATATATAATACATTATTTTATATTATATTATATATTTTATATATATATATATATAGAGAGAGAGAGAGAGAGAGAGAAAAGCCAAGGAAGGACGACCATGGCTATGAAAAATTGTACAATATGCAATACAAATCGTACTATGTACTTTACCTTATTTTATTTCATCACCAATTATCTTGGGGCTTTGGGCCATAGGTGACAAAAGAGATTTAAAATAAGGTGTAGGTGACATAAGTCTTAATAATTGCGTAGAGGTGATAATTACTTAATTATGGATTAAGAAAGTTTGGGAAATTTTAAAATAACCCACAAGTTTTTAAATTTACACTTTGATCCAAATGTTAGTTAATATAATGGGAAACGAAGGGAAAAAAGGCATATTTTTCTCTCTCCTCATCCGTTGTTATTTTCTCTCTCTTCGCGATATTTGTTGTTCATTGTTGCTGCTGCTTTATTCATCATCTTCTGATTCATTATCATCATCTTATACTTCATTATCATCTTCATATTCTTCTTGTTGATCATTATTGTTGTTGTTGTTACCCCAACTGCTGCTCTTTGACCAAATTCTTATGTAAAATTTTATTTCGTAAATCACTTTCAACATTGGCATTTACTTGAAAGGAGACTTTTGGTAAGTCAAATTATGCTTTTTAGTTGAATTTGTCATCTGGGTAACTGCTAGTGTGCTCTTTTTTCAACAATAGCTAGCACGCGAACATGAATGCAACATAAGAGCAATCTGTTTAAACAGATCCATTATCTGCGGCACCAGATAAATGTTCTGTTGTAACAGTAGACTCATGTTGGATTCATGTTTATGGTTCTAGGTGCCTGTAATATGAATCGAATAGATGGGTGTTCTGTTGCACCAGATTCATAATCTGTTTCAACAAATAAATAATCTGTTTCACCGGATTACTAATCTGTTTTGAACAACAAATTATAGCTCCTATCAAAAACCCAACAGATAACTCATATGTTCTTGCAATTGCTACTGGAATCAAATTATTCCTTAATTGTATACATGTCATTCATTAAGAAATAGAAATAAACAGCACAAAAATTAAATAAGAAATAAAAAGTCAAGTGCATCAAACATAAATTTTTATAAAACAAACAAAAAAATACATAGATAAAAGAAAAAAAAAATTAATTATTATTATCATCATTGTCATCATTATTATTTGTACGGCCAGCCGGCCAATCTTCAACCGGCAGCAGCAGCGTCATTCTCAGCCTGCAGATCTCCCGCAGCATCCTTACTCTGACGGCGGCCAACTCCCAATGCAAGTCATGAACCTCCTCTGCAGTTCCCGCATGGTGTCTCGTAAAATAGCAACATCCCACACAGAATCAGCCATATCTAGAAAACGCATAAATTGACAAAAAACACGTTAAAACAAAAGTAAAGAAAAGAAAGAATTCGAATGTAATGTAATATACAACGAATATTTACACAAAAATCAAGAAAAAAACTTACCATAGACAGGAAAAAGCTATCAAGTCCTTGAAGAGAAAGTAGTTGAAGGTTTAACAAAAGCAAAGAATAAATAGTGTGTAGTAGAACGAACGATTGAGTAAGGAGAGACCTATTTATAGAGGATTGAACTTGAATGACTTAGGCAAAAAATCACAACTGTACACCTCCATTTATTAATGACATTCTTGATTACTGTAAAAAGTTATGACTTAATTAAATTAAGCAATATTGTGATAAGTCATGACTTTTCAGCTTTATTATTATCAATAATTAGGTCTTTCCAGGAACCATTTTTACACTGAGTTGGACAACATATTATATATATGTTGCATCAGATAACTCATCTGTGACAACAGATATATAATCTGTTGCAACAAATAGATAATTTGTTGCATCAGATAATATATTTGTTGCAACATATAATCTATATATCTTTTTTTTTTAAATTATCTTCATGACATCCAAATTTTCTGACTTTTTAATTATATAAATTAATAAAGCAGATTTGAAGGCGCAACTGTTCACCTCAATTTATTAATGACATTCTTGATTACTGTAAAAAATTCTTACTTAATTAAATTAAGCAATATTGTGATAAGTCATGACTTTTTAGCTTTATTATCATTAAAATAATTAGTTCTTTCCAGGAATCATTTTTTTATACTGAGTTGGACAATAGATTATATATCTGTTGCATCAGATAAATCATCTGTTACAATAGATATATCATCCGCTGCAACAAATAGATAACACATTGCCTCAGATAATATATCTGTTGCAACATATAATATATATATTTAAAAAAAATTATCTTCATGACACCCAAATTTTCTGAATTTTAATTATATAAATTAATAAAGGAGATTAAAGGCACAACTGTTCACCTCTATTTATTAATAACATTCTTGATTAATATAAAAAGTTATGACTTAATTAAATTAAGCAATATTGTGATAAGTCATGACTTTTCAGCTTTATTATTATTAAAATAATTAGTTCTTTCCAGGAACTATTTTTTTTACACTAAGTTGGACAACAGATTATATATTTGTTCCATCAGATAACTCATCTGCTGAATAGATAATCTGTTGCATCAGATAATATATCTATTGCAACATATAATCTATATATCTTTTTTTAAAAAAAAATTATCTTCATGACATCCAAATTTTCTGACTTTTTAATTATATAAATTAATAAAGCAGATTTAAAGGCACAACTGTTCACCTCTATTTATTAACGACATTCTTGATTACTGTAAAAAGTTATGACTTAATTAAATTAAGCAATATTGTGATAAGTCATGACTTTTCAACTTTATTATTATTAAAATAATTTATTTTTTACACTGAGTTGGACAACAAATTATATATTTTTTGCATCAGATAAATCATCTGTTACAACAGATATATCATCCGTTGTAACAAATAGATAACATGTTGCATAAGATAATATATCTGTTGCAACATATAATATATATATTTAAAAAAAATTATCTTCATGGCATCCAAATTTTCTGACTTTTTAATTATATAAATCAATAAAGAATATTTAAAAACAAGAATATTTCTGGTGAGTTTTTTACAGTTTAAATTGTGTTTATCATTTATTTCCTTATTCTTTTCTTTGAAAAGAAATGACTTAATTAAATCAAGCTGGTGAGTTTTCTTTTTGTGACAAGTCATGACTTTTCAGCTTATTAAATTTAAATAAATTTTTTCTCAATTTAAAAATCGAATACACCTGGTTTTCAATAATCATTTCTTTAATAACTATTTTTTTTAATTGAGTTATGGCAACAGATTGTATATCTCTTGCATCAGATAACCCATTTGTTTCAACAGATATACCATCTGTTGCTATAAATCGATCATCTGTTTAAGGAGCTTTTTTTATTTCTTCTAACTGATTCATCAGTCGCAACATATGAGGAATTTGATGCATCGGCAGTGCTTTTTGTTTTGATTTATTGAATGTGTTTAGATAAAAGTCACAGTCACGACTATTCATTCATTTTTTTCTTAACAATCATATCATCATATAACTTAATTAAATTAATCCAATGTTGTGACTTTTTTTAAATTAAATAATCTTTCTTTTACAATTATAATATCATTTAGTTCCTTATTATTTATTAACGAACCGTTTTTAGGAAATTTCTCATCATATGACTTTTCACCACCATCTGTTGCCACAAGTGCTCAATCCCTACCTCCAATCGTCGACATGTTGAGAATAGAAAATAAATAGAAAGATAATTAAATATTGAATAAGAATTAAAAATTAAAAGTCGACCAAACCAAACATATACATAGATTTTTTTGAATCCCTTATAGGTAGATCGGATATAAAAAAGGAAAATACATACGCTAAAAGAAAAAAAAATATAACCTAATTATTATTACTACTACTATTATTATTATTACTATTATTATTACTATTATTATTGTCAACCTGATAATTTTCATCCGATAGCAGCTGGGCCCTCCTCAACTTTGCTCCGAAGTCGGCCAAATTCTTCTGGAGTTTATCAAACTGCCTTTGAAGTTCCTGCAAGGACTCGATATGAATCTTCTTGTACGAATCTGGATCAGCCATATTAGTATTGTAAGTGTAGTAGAATGAACGAGTGAGTGAGAAGAGGCTGGAGGAACCTAATTATAAAATGATTGAATTGGAAGTGGGGACTTGACTTAGTCAAACAAAAAGTCACGACTGTTCGTATACCTTAATTAAATAAAACTGGTGACTTTTCGAATATGTAAATTAAAAAAATGGATCTAAATAAAATATTTTATCTTTTTATTGTATTTTGAAAAGAGACAGATTGGTAATCTGTTGCAAAATATATTCCACCTGTCAGATAACTTATAACATATTGACAATCTGTTGCAACAGATGGATATATCAATTTGTTTTTCCATCAGTTGTGGCGTCTGTTGCACTTGCTAGTCATCTGTTTATTCAATTTCATCGAGAGCAATAGATTTTTCTAAACACTTCTTGGCCAAACTCAATTTTTGCTCTTGGATTGCTTCTCTTTTTTTCTTGACATCCTTCAAGCTGGCCTCCAAATTAAATTTTGCTCTTGGATTGATGGCAAAAATTGAATTTAGAGGCCAGCTTGAAGGATGCAAAGAAAAAAAAAAGCAATCCAAGAGCAAAAATTGAGTTTGGCCAAGAAGTGTTTAGAAAAATCTACTGCTCTCGATGAAATTGAATAAACAGATGACTAGTAAGTTGTAACAGACGCCACAACTGATGGAAAAGCAAACTGATATATCCATCTATTGCAACAGATTGTCCATATATTATAAGTTATCTGACAGGTGGAATATATTTTGCAACAGATTACCAATCTATCTCTTTCTGAAATACAACAAAAAGATAAAATGTTGTATTTAGATCCGGTTTTTTTATTTACATATTCAAAAGTCACCAGTTTTATTTAATTAAGGGATATGAACAGTCGTGGATTTTGTTTGACTAAGTCAAGTCACCACTTTCAATTCATCATTTTGTCATTGTAGTCGTTAAGCTCAGTATAGAGCTCTTGATCTTTTGTGAGTTTGTCAACGAGGACCACTTTCTTTCTTGGCAGCTTTCTTATAATACTCCTCTTGGTCCTTCTTAGCTATACGCAAGGTCAAGGAGAATTATGGAAGGTCCTCTTTGAGTTTTTCCAAGGCAAGCGCCCTCTGGGCTGATAAATCCTATACTGCAGCATATATGGATAGTGCAGCACTCAATGCAGAATAATTTTTTAGTAAAAGCAAGTCTTGAGAAGACATAATCAGTAATCTATCGATATCAGCTTTCGTTGTGTCAAGCAGTTTTGTTGATATCTTATTTTCTACGGAGAAGATTGATCAGCAGAAAAATCAAGTGATTGAGATCATTTAATCTGTTGACTAACTCGAGCAAAGACTTCTTCTGGATTATCAAACTTCACAGGGCAGTCTGGTGGTTCAATAACATCAGATGTCTTATTTCCGGTATTAGCTAATGATAGGGAGATTCTGCCTTCCTCACCATTCTAAAAAGAAAAAACACTCAAAATTAGATGGAGTATCTCTATATAACGACACAAGATGAACTAAATCTAGCATTCAGTTTTCCTTCCTATTCCTCCCCTTTTTATCTTCTCATCTTTTTTAGATTCGAAATTTTTCTTTTTTTGTATACTTGATAATGCCTTAGAAATTGTTTTCTTTCTCCTCTTAGCCTTAATCTCTAATGAAGTGAATAAAACTGAAATCCTCTTTGATCGAATAACATTATTGTTAGATATCAATTCATTTACATCAGCAGTTAATGCATTAACAGTATTAATCACACCATCATATTTTGCCTTGCACTCTTCACATTTGCATGCACAAGATAAGCAAGGGGGGGCAAGATTGATCATTCTTCTCCCATATAGAGGACAACATATCCGTCATTCAAAAGTCTACACCATCGCCAGAAATGTTTGCCATAGCGAAAGTCTGTAGAAGGCATGAGAAATAAACATGAGCAACATCCAACATTAAATCTTAACAAGGTAACAAAACCATATTCATGGTCCCTCAGCCTTATCAGTTCGGACCTGCCAAACTTAACTGTAAAATTGCAGATATCTTATTTGAATGATCTATAACTAATCGGTAAAAACAGCATTCACAAAATCAGTGTATTCTATGTGTGTTTCCACGATAATATTATCAGTAATACATACCTCTCACATACGAAGTGGTTCCATTTGCATGCAGCTTATTCCTCCGAACCTATCTTTACTACAGCCTCTTGTGATGGTCAGGCAAAAGTTGATCAACTTTCAGTTCCTTCTATATCTACAAAGAAGAAGGAAAAAATTTATGTCACAGAAAGAACATTATCCATTTGTTGCAACAGATGTAGAGTCTGCTGCACCAGATATGTAGTTTGTTGCGTCAGATGTAGAGTCTGATGCAACAAATATAGAGTCTGTTGGAATACATAGCAGCCTTGCTGGTGGTTTGATTTATTCTAATATTTTCTCCGTCTATTGTAACATCAACAACAGTATAAACTACAAACAACAAATAAAAAACATCAACAACAAAGAAAACAACAATATTTGTTCCAACAACATCATCAACAAAAAAAAAACATACATCCTATGTTCCAACACCATCAATAACCAGGGACGGACACACATGGAGTCCACCGGGTGCACGAGCACAGACTGAACTCGTATCGAACTTTATATATGTATATGGAAATTAAGAAAAAACGTATATAATCTAATCAGTGAGCACCCATAGTAAGAGTTATTTGGTTAGCCTAGTTGTTGTTTATAGGTGCTTAAGGCTATTTATTTCTTTTGGTCTTGAGTTCAATTCCCACTCAGCACATATTTTTTTTAATTTTGGTAACCAACTCTTCTCTCCTTATTCACTTTAAACTTTCTTTTATTTTTTTTCTCCCTTACTCCTTGTGTTGATAGTTCAAACTCCACTATTTTTAAGCTAAAAAGCACCCACCGTCTAAAAAACCTAGATCTGCCACTGTCAACAACACCACACCACAAGTTCCAACAATACAAACCCCACCAACAACATCAATAACAGCATCAACAACAAAAAAACAAAAAAAATACATAAAAAAAATGATACTGCCAACAAGGCTTTTAAACTTCTCCCAAAAGATGACTTTTTTTTGCATCTTGTAATAAAAATTCTCGATTCGTTTATTCAACAATTAAAAGTTCCTTCAAATTTTTTAAATAAATATGATATGGAAAATGGTAATTAAATAAAAAAAATGTAAATAACTTGCAAGAAGAAGACGAGAATGAAAGAGCAATAGTGAATCATACCTTAATGTCAAAAGGGGATCAAAACAGCAATTTTAGTCAAAGAATCTAAGATATGGATATGGATCGGTTTAGATCCGAAAGGAAATTTATGATAAAGATGAGAGAAAAAAAAGTTGTGATAACCCTAAAGAGGATAGAAAGAAAAAAAATGAGAGGCGAATAAAATAAATTTAGGGTTGAAGGAGAGATGAGATAATTCTAATTTCTAGATGTACTACCCTTAATATTAAATGACTAAACAAAGTGTATTTATTCAAATTTATATTTTCAAAGCATAATTAATAAGGCTAATTTGGTAGTAAAATAAACCCCTAATTAATATTTTCTTAATGGGTGTGTCAAGTCAATAGGGGCCAACTAATATAATATGAAACGGAAGAAGTATTAGGGGTTTCAATATTCATTAATTAATATTCATTAATAATTTGAGGGGAACGAGGAAGAAAACAGGTAACATTGAAAAGCCAAGACAAGACTACTCAATGAGATTTTTGAGTTATCCAAGAAACATTTTTACCGCCTTTAGTAGAACTACTACTTTATCTACTCGGACAGAAGCTTGCTTTAAAATTAAAAGAAAAAAAAGATTTTCAAATAGATATGTCGTCTGTTGCAACAGATATAAATATCTGTTAGAAAAATCCCAACAACTCAGTCATCTGTGACAACAGATGGAAATGTCCATTTGATAACTAAATCAGAAATGTCATCTGTTACAACAGATATCAATATCTATTTGAAAATTTCCAACAGCTCAGTCATCCGTCACAACAGATGCAAATGTCTATTTGATAATTAAATCAGATATGTCATCTGTTGCAACAGATATTGTTAGCTATTTGAAATTCTCCAACAGCTCAGTCATTTGTTGCAACAGATTTTATTGCAATTGATTTAGGTGGAACTAGGGATGAATGAATGATCTCCTCATTAACTTAATATTAAGATTAATAATAGTACCTACATCGATCTAAGTGGAAAGAGGGATGAATGAATAAGCTCATAGGGTCAACTACAAATCCAATTGAGTCGTTGCATTTGCATGGTATTAGTATTGTGTTCATCCCGACCCAAGTCGTCGATCGATCACTCTGAGTTGAAATGAGTTTTCATTAACTTAATGTTAAGATTAATAATAGTACCTATATCGATCTAGGTGGAACTAGGGATGAATGAATGAGCTCAAAGGTTTGGCAATTGCATGATGAGACGGTATTGTGTTCCTCCCAGCCAGAGTTGTCGATCGGTCACTCTGAGCCGAACTGATTCTTACTACCTCATATGTTCAACTAATACCTTAATTGAATAATCTGGGACTAGGGATGAGTTCTCATAGGGTCAACTACAACTTCAATTGAGTCTTTTGGTAATTGCATGATGATACGGTACTGCATTCCTCCCGACAAGAGTCGTCGATCGATCACTCTGAGCTTAACCAATTTTTACTACCTCATATGTTCAATTAATACCTTAATTGATTAATCTAGGACTAGGGGTGAGTTCTCATAATGTCAACTACAATAGATGACAGCGCCTATTTGATAATTTACAACAGATGGGTAATCTATTGTGACATATGACTTAATCCATTTGATAATTTACAATGGATGGGTAATCTGTCGTAATAGATGACTTAATTTGTTTGATAGTTTACAACAGATTCATGATATGTTGCAACAAATAACGTAATCTGTTTGATAGTTTACAACAGATGCGTAATATGTTTCAACAGATTACCTAATCTGTTTGATTTGATCCAACAGAAAAGACATCTGTTGCAACAGGTTGAACATTTGTTTATATATAATTTCAATTGAGTTCATATGTTAGACTAATACCTTATTGAATGTGAGTTCTCATAGGGTCAACTACAACTTTAATTGAGTCTTTTGGTAATTACATGATGAGACGGTATTGTGTTCCTTCCGACCAGAGTCGTCGATCTATCACTCTGAGCCGAACCGATTCTTACTACCTCATATGTTAGACTAATACCTTAATTGATTAATCTAGGACTAGGGTACTAATACCTTAATTGAATAATCTAGTACTAGGGATGAGTTCTCATAGGGTCAACTACAACTTCAATTGAATCTTTTGGCCATTGCGTAATGAGAGGATACTGTGTTCCTCCCGACCAGAGTTGTCGATC